>OY970763.1:2500000-3750000 GCA_963853795.1 Xestia rhomboidea | reverse complement strand
GGCCTAAAGTTTAAGGTGGAGTGACTCGGCGCCTCCGCATGATTTAAGCGAAAAAAAAATTAACTGATCAGGCGGAAAAGACCACGACTGTACCTATCATTACAATAATTATGATGCATTATCAATTAGTCTTCAATTCTTTCCTAAAATATCTTGAACGAAGGACGATGGATGAGCCGCATAGAATCTCGTTATTTTTGTAAGACAAATTTAATGTCAAATGACCCAACACCAATAGGTATCTATTACAGCATCGATATTATTGTAGTGGGTGGCCTTAACAAAAGGGACGGAACCACAATATAAAGATAACCAGTAAACCAACTAAACTCTTTTTTTTGTGAAATCCAACGCCACGGGTGTAAAGAAGGTCATCAAAACTTATTGTTATGCACTTATTCTGCACCTTTATTCGAGACTAGAGTCTTCAAGATCGAGAGTCTTCTTTAACTTTCCTGCCCTTCCACGCGCTTAACACGTTTTTAGGGTTCCGTAGTCCTGGACAAGGAACCCTTATAGTTTTGTCATGTCCGTCTGACTGTCCGAGGTTTTGCTAAGAGACCGTTAGTACTAGAAAGCTGTAATTTTGTTGGGGTGTGTATATCAATTACGCCGACAAAGTGGTAAAATAAAATTTTGGAAAATATTTTGTTTTAGGGTAGCTTTTTTTGTCGTCTACCCCATCGTGTGGGATAGGTCTTTTAAAATGACTTAGGGTTTTTACAGACGAGCGGCACGTTGCCAACGGCAGATAAACTGCAGCCGTCGCCACCTGTCGACGGCTGCCGTCGACGCGCCGGGCGGCAGCCACCGAAGCGTCGACGACTGCCGTCGACAGGTGGCGACAACTGCAGTTTATCTGCAGTTAGCAACGTGCCGCTCGTCTGTAAGAACCCTTAGGGGTTGCGGTTACTATTTTTCGATTTAATGCTCCATTTACTAAATACTAAACAGTGCAAATTATTGTTCCAGTAGGGCGCCCCCCCTCTGAAAGCTGAACACAGAATCGTTCTGCGCGTGGCCCAACACGCACTTGGCTGGTTTTTTTTTCTTCCATTCTCCCGTCACCCGTCACGCATCTTTCTTTCATATCATTTCTCACACAATCCATTCATCGTTTCCTTCGTCTTTCTTTCCCTCTCCATCCATCAAGCTTTATACTCATCACTCTTTTAGTTGCATGCGATTCTTCCCTTCTCATCACATGTTAACATGTCTATGTCACCTTATGATTGTAAAAACCGTTAGATTGCAATCTATCTAGCAAGATTGTAAACTCTCGAAAGATTGTCAACCGAACATACTGCTTACAATTTACCGCATTATATTTCGATAGATAACCTAACGTGGGGTTGCTTCAAGTCTCGATTATGGGGGCAGAGAGATAGGTACTTTGCTTTGATACTTGAGTTCCGTCGCATGCATTTCACAATTTTACGGTTTCACTTCGATAGATTATATCTACCGAAAAAAATGCGTTTAATTGTAAGCAGGATGTGCGGTTGACAATCTTTCCAGAGTTTACAATCTCGCTAGATAGATTACAATCTAACGGTTTTTACAATTTGACGCTGACATCTATCCAAGACTTTCACAAGTAAACTGCTACTCTGCGAGCCGCTAGGTAGATATTTGAAAGCATGCAATGCTTTGCGTGTGTGCCCCGATTCCCAACATTTGTTCCTAGTTGAAATACTGTACAGTTGGTTGACCAATATGTGTACTGTGACGACTGTGTCAGAACGTAACCGTAGGCGGTAAATGACCTTTTTACCCCGGAGACATTCGTGATATTTTCGTGTAAGCACAAAAGGAGACTTATTATATTATTTGCTATACATAAAATAACTTTTTCATGTCGACACATTACACAATAAATACAAAACGAATATTTGTATCCCCATTATTATTATTTGCAAGCGTTACTTCTGAGCAAGAGGCCCTGGGTTCGATTTCAAAGTTGAACAGAGTGTTATTGGGTTTTCCATCTGAAATCTCTAAGTAGCAGACCGAAGTCTTGATTTGTGCCCGATTGATTGCAATAGGCTATATCTATATATATAAAAGGCAAAAGTGATTGACTGATGTATCAACGCACAGGCCAAACCCTTAGGGCTAGAATCTTACAATTTCGCACTCGTATTCCTCTTATGACGTAGGCATCCACTAAGGAAGGATTTTTCGAAATTCAACCCCAAGGGAGTTAAATAGGGGATGAAAGTTAGTATGAAACTTTTTATTCCTTGGACATATTTGCATGAAATTTCGTATGAATTGAGTGCGGCAAAAATTATGAGTTACGTATTTCAGCGTTTTCCAAAATTCAACCCCTAAGCGGGTAAATTTAATTTTTGTACACATGTATTATATAACCTCGATTAACACATCGAGTAGAATACATTTAATCCAATTATCGAACTCCAGGCGGGCGAAGCCGCGGGCTACAGCTAGTTGTATTATATTTGTATGTTTGTTTCATTGTAAATTTCTTTCTAACCACGTATCGTCCAAATGGTTGTGTGGATGTCGACGATTAAGGTATCGATTTGTCTCAAAAACCTAAGTGTCCTTAGATAGGTGTTAAAAAAAAAACAAAATAGCGGATTTTTGGCGCTAAATTTTAAGTCGTTAATATTGTTTTTTTCAACCATACCCATCGAGTAGGGTACCAAAATGAAGAAAATTATAAGGAGATTACTTACTTACAAAAATAATACACCACCGTAAAATTGTAAAAACCGTTAGATTGTAATCTTGCATGCGTGCCGTCTGTCGGGATAGGTCAACTCAAACCTGCTATGGCTCTTTCCTCAAAAGACCATACCAGACAATGCCTACATGATCACACTCACATTGATATAATTTCAAATAATAGTGTCTGGACTTTAAAAGAGACCACGATCCCTGAGTTTGTTTCGGTATTTCTTCTCAGGGTAGTCAGTCAGGAAATGCCGGCGCCGTGTAAAAGTGATTAATATCCTATTTGCAAAATCAAAATCATTTCATTTCATATCTATAGATCTATTCCGGTCTGCTACCTACTTAGAATTGGACGTAGTTATGCATAAACGTTCCAATCCACAGGTCACCCAAAACTGAGATAAACTGACCAGCCTTCTTTTCTTGACACTTTACATCAGTACAACAAAAATATTTCGGACTCCAAGTCTTATTTCCGGATTATTTTTTTGTTTACATGGTGCAACCCACACTTTTACCACACGAAGGATTTTCATTAAAAATAAAACGTTTTAGACAAACTGAAACGTTTTAAGTTAACCCAAGTAGGTAATCCATTTTTCTTGAACAAAATGTTCCATTATGTTTGGAACGTTTTTACATATTAACAAAAGTGCGTTAACGCGTAGTGTAAACGATCCAAAATGTGTGGTACCTTTTGGTTCAGTCAAATATAAAAAAAAAATCAAGGTTTAATAAGGTTTCAGTAGTTTGAAATATTGTAACAAAAATGGAGATTTTCTTTAGTTCGAAACATCCTTTGTTTGCATGTAAGCCGTGATATGTAATATTACATAATCATCCAAAATAATAATTAAAAGTTTGTTAATACTTACCTAAAGGAACGTAGGTAGGTAAACAATAGGCAAAAGAGGCAGCGCGATTCTGTCAAGACTTAACTACTAGTGCGGCTACCGTTATTTTGGTTACTACAGTGATCTCTGCTATACGATTAGTAGTATACCCCTAAGACGACCCACTGACCGTTTTTTTGTATCGCAATTATATGTATAGGTTCAATATTAAAACCAGTAAAAAAAAAGAAACCTTATCAAGTTTACAAAATTCCGAAATCTGACTTTTAAAGTACTTACAGATATTTTTTGGAAAAAAAAAAACATAGTTAATAGAAAAAAAATACTGATAAAACTAAAGTTATTTGGTTATTCACCAAAGAAAAAAAAAAAATAGAAAAAGATACAACGTTTTCTGTTTTTACGAGGACCTCCTTTGAAGAAGAACGTATGGAGATGATTGTAGGGAAAATTGTGGACTTGCAATAAAATTACGAGTAACTGACACAACTAATTTTATTTGACAACAAATGATAAACGAGTCAAAAACCATCGATAAATATAAAAAGGACGCAACAATGATAATAGAAAAAAAAACAAAGGACAAATACGGGATATAAATAAATCATTTCAAACTAATAGCTCCAGCAAAATTAGCCGATTTGCAGTCAATGCATTCCAGAGGATTGTCTCTAACTTTAAAGGGTTTGAGAGGACGTCATTGATGATGTTAATGGAGAGCCAGACTTTGAAACACAAGATGATTATGAATAATGATTATGTATATATCATTAATTAATAATGTTTAATTACTGTTTTTGATAAAATAAAACCTGTCTCGTATTATTTTCTTTGATTTCATTAATTTTTTTTACTTATTGCTATGGTAAAGTTACAAATCTACATTAAAATACATAGTTTAACGGTTTCGCAAAATAATTTGGAATGAGTGTCTTAAAAAACATGTTTTTGTCAAAACGTTCCAATTGCATTTTATATAATTAAGTACTTACCTTTTTAAGTAAATATCCAAAACAAATATACATAATTATCTAATGATTATATTTTGCTTCAATTTAGCCAATAGTGTATTAGTCTATATTAGTCAAGGAAAAAAAGTGTACCACTGAAACACTATTTTTTTTAAATTAAATGTTACTTGTTGTTACTTGCAGCCGCAGGTCAGTGTCAGGCAGATATGATGCTCTGTGGTGTCAGGTTTTATGTTGATTAATTTATGAATCGCGACCGTAATAAACTTGCAAATTGGAAAAAACGTAAGAAAAAATGAATTGGCTACCCTCTGGTGTGAAAAGTATGGGGAAATCACAAGGCCGGACAAGGTCCAATCGGTAGACCAAAAAATCCGGATAGATGGTGACCCTAAGCAAACAAGAGTCCCGTGCACAGAACCGGGTGAAGACAACCTCTGAATGACGATGGTGAGTAGCTACCATCTAATTAGTCTCAAACAGACTTTGTAGCGACTGAAAGGATTAAAAAAAAAAGAAAAAAATCAATACCCTGTCCTATTACCTAATTAAATATTTATATTTTGCTGCGTAATAGAAACACAATACCTATTGTATGCTACAACAATTGTCCAACACATCAACGCACTTTCATGACTTCATCTTTTGATTCGGTGGCAGTGCTGTGTTGATCAGGACAAACATCAAGCACTACGAAATGCAGCCAATCCGTACAGCTATGTTAAAAGCAACAATTCTTATGATTGAAGACCACCAAAGCCCTCTTGTAGTTTCTGCCATCTACAGCCCTCCCAAACACAAACCCAATAAGGAGGACTATGTGAAACTATTTTCTACATTTGGAGCTAAGTTTATCGCAGGCGGAGACTATAATGCGAAGCACACCTTCTGGGGTTCCCGAACTACATCTACTAAAGGACGCCAAATGTACCTGGCTGTCGACTCTCTCAACCTCCGACCAGTATCTTCTGGTAAACAAACTTACTGGCCCACGGACAGAAAAAAGACCCCTGACTTGATAGATTTCTTCCTCACAAAAAGCGTAAATATTCATCACCTTGAGTGCAAAACTAAATTGGAACTATGGTCTGATCACTCCCCAGTGTTTTTGCACCTAAATTCAAATATTACACAGACCTCGCCACCGTGCCAACTCTGCAACCACAAAACAGACTGGGATAAGTTCAAACGCCTTGTGGCTGGAAAAATTAACTTAAACTTACCTTTTTCAAGTGACCAGGAGATTGAAGAAGGTGTGGAACACTTTAATAACACTATACAGCAAAGTCCATGGGAAGCTACCCCAATGAACAGAAGTGGTAAAAGCGGAACCGACTGCCCTGCTTCGGTCCAAGAGCTGCTTGCTGAGAAACGTGAACTAAGAAGGAGCTGGCAAGTGAATAGGTATCCCAGCGTCAATAAAAAACTGAATGCACACATAAAAAAGCTAAAGCAGGCTCTGGAAGAAACTAGAAATGCAGGAGTACAGAGACACCTGGAAAAACTAGATGGAACTGCAAGCTCTAACTACTCTTTATGGAAGGCCACACAAAAGCTTAAAAGACCTCAACTTCAGTAACCTCCAATCAGAAGGCTTGATGGTACATGGGCCAGCAGTAATGCCGAAAAGGCTGAAATTTTTGCTAACCATTTTAAAAGTGTCTTTACTCCCCACCCCGACGAAGGCTCAAGTAAACTGGACTCTGTCAATGACACACTATCATCTGTTCTCCAACTAGACCCACCACTGAGAAAATGTTCTTCCAGCGAAGTTAAATATACTATCAATAAATTGAGAAACCACAAGGCTCCAGGTTACGACCTAATAACCGCGACCGTTCTAAAGCAGTTACCGGAAGTCGCTATAACATTTCTCACGTACCTTTTTAATGCTATACTGCAGCGAACCTATGTCCCCAAACAGTGGAAGGTCGCGGAGATCATCATGATCTTAAAGCCTGGCCAGTCTGAAAATGACGTCAAAGCATATCGTCCTATCAGCCTATTACCTATTGCTTCGAAGCTGCTGGAAAAACTATTCCTTAAGCGACTCATGCCAATCCTGGCGGAAAGAAACCTTATTCCTGAACACCAATTTGGATTCAGGAAGGGCCACGGTACTATAGTACAGGTACATATACTGGTGGAAAAAATCAACACCTCATTCGAAAACAAAGTGCATTTCGCAGGCCTTTGATCGTGTGTGACACCAGGGTCTACTAGCCAAAATAAAAACGTATCTCCCAACAAATTTCTACCAGTTTCTGCGCTCCTACCTCAGCAAAAGATTCTTCCTAGTGAAGCAGGGAGATGAGTGTGTATAATATGTGTGATTCAGGCCGGAGTACCTCAGGGCAGTGTCCTGGGTCCCACCTTGTACCTGTTATTTACTGCTGACCTGCCACTGGATAGAAATGTCCTAACAGGCACTTTCGCCTATGATACGGCCATACTGGCTACTGATGCCTGTCCGAGGGAGGCCTCTGCAAAACTACAAAACAGCCTCAAGCTGATCTCTGAATGGCTTAAAGATTGGAAGATAAAAGCTAACGAAACAAAATCAGTCCAGGTGACTTTCACTACACGCAAAGAAACATGCCCACCTGGGACCTTAAACAATATAGAAGTACCCCAAGCAGAGGTCACTCGATATCTTGGAATACACCTTGACAGACGCCAAGTCTTAGAACAAAAGCTCCTACACTGGATGCTCAACAAAAACTCCCAAATGTCTCTGGAAAGCAAATTGCTTCTCTACAAATGCATACTCAAGCCCATATGGTGCTATGGTATCCAGCTTTTGGGAACTGCAGCAAACTCAAATATCGAAATCCTTCAAAGGTACTACGACAGATAGTAAATGCTCCCTGGTACGTCACAAACGAAAGAATTCACAAGCATTTAAAGATAAAGAACATAAAATAAACATAATCCGCCATAAACATGCTCCGCCAGATTAAAAGTTCACCCAAATCAATTGGCAACTAAACTAATGTCAAACCTTCACAAGACTGAAAAGAAGGGCACCTCAAGACTTACTTACAACCAGCATGAAAAAGCTGTAATGCCGATCGGATGAGGCAGTGGCTTCATATCGTGCAAGATCAGGAACAATCATTCACCTATTGCTGAATGTCCCAGGACAGATTGCATTAAAGAGAAGGAGTTAAAAAAAAACTATTGATAACTCATTCTCGCACTCAAATACAACAAAAAAAAACAGTTTTCGGATTAGAACTGAACTGTTGCAATGACCCATAATTACCCGATTCAGACCCTTAATTGTCCATTTTTGGCCCACTCGCTATTCAGCGCATTTATGGACTTCTGAACTCCTTTCATGTCAGGCAGACCTACTGACTTTTTACGTACCTAACTATAAGTTCCATAGCATTCTTCGTTAATGTTATACTTTTATTACTAAACCAATTATCTAGCCACGTGGTTGTGATAAGTACTGTAACTTTAATGATATCTTTTAGTGACTTGATTTTTCATTTGCTTGCGGATTTTGCCCTTATAACCAACGCTGCGCCTGAGTCGATATTGTGTCACATGTAGTTGCGTTTCACCTGCGATCCTTATGCGCATCGATTTCCGCGGGTATATGCGACTAGAGAACACAACCTCACCCAAACCACAGAAAATTTCTATGGAACTGTAGTCAACAAAGATGCGCCAGTGGATGTGCGAGTTGGGCTGCCAGTCGGCGCGACGCACGCCGTCCACGCCTCCGCGGTCCACGCTCACGAAGCCGCGCTCCGACGAAAACCCGATAGTGTACTGCCGCTCCCCACTCCACTCCAGGATGATCGAAGCGTCATACATCACTGTACTTGAGTTCACGAGCATCTCGAACGCTCTGGAGCCCGCAAAGAACGCTTCCCCGGGACTGTACCAGGCGTCTTCCATCACTTCAGCTCGCAACTCAATTACTTCTCTGACCGGCATCATCAGCAACCTGCCCTGATAGGTGAGCTTTAGTTCTCTGACTAAAGTCAGCATGCTCGCCCAGCCGTCGTTCGATTCTTCGATCTCGCTCTCCCACATTCCTAACCAAGCGATCAGTAGTCTCCGTCCGTCGAGGGATTGCATCGTTTTTGCGGCGTAAAAGTCATGCCCATAATCCAGTTCGTTGAAAGTTGCTGTTGAAATTTCTAAGTCTTCAAACTGTCCGTTCAGATAGTTGAAATTCCCGATGACGTATCCCGTCTGGTACAAATTTCTGAATCGAAGGCCGTCACCTTGTATACCTTGAACTGACAGAATGAGAACGTTAAATCCATCTATTTCAAAAAAGTCTGGACTCTCCCACATGTATCCCATGTCTCCGTAAGATTTAGCTATTGTCCCGTTCAATTTCCAGTTGAATAAGTCAGGCGAAGTGTATAGTAATAATAATGCTTCTTGCAGATTCGAGCTTCCGATCAGCATGTACCACGAGTTTCTAAACCTCCACACTTTAGGGTTTCTAAAGTCTGCGTTTCCGAATGGTCCATTTCGTACTATTGGGTTATATAAATACTTCTGGAAGATGATGCCATCCGCACTTATGGCGACGTTTTGAGTTTGGTACGTGTGGTTGTTAGAAACCACATGTCCCGTGTAGAATAGCGTCAGATAGCTGTTGTGAATGACCGCGGAGCCGGAGAGACAGCCGTGCTTGTCGTAGTGTTCCTTAGGCACAAGCGCGGGTGGGTAGAACGCCCAATCGACGAGGTTGTCGCTGATCACATGGCCCCAGTGGATCGGGCCCCACGCGCCGTTGTACGGGTGGTACTGGTAGAATATATGGAATTGTTTCTTGAAGAATATGAATCCGTTTGGATCGTTGAGCCAGCCCACCGGTGCAGAGATATGGTACATAGGGCGGTACTTCTTCTTCAGTAGGTATCTCTTTTGCTGTATGAAGTCCTCGATGAGCCCCAGGTCTTGCTCGAGCTCGGCGGCGACCGCGCAAATACCCGCCATCAGTGCGAACGCTACACAACAAACCATCTCAGTAGGAGTCTGCTCTAACACTAAAGCCCACAGTATTAAAATTATCCAGTCGTAATTACGCCCAGAAAAAACAATAGGAAATGTTTGTAAACCTATTGTTTAATTATGATGACATGTGTAAACCTATTGTTTAATTATTGCACAACCGCTTGTTCTAGTACGGAATAACTTGTAAACAATTACATATTTTTTTACTTAGATCACTTTTGTAAGGTCTTGTTTAGGTATAGCCCAGTGGAAATTAACAATAAAATCGCAAAGCATGATGTACTTCTGCGTCTTTGATATGATTTAAAGATCAGTTAGAGTGATGTGAATCCAAATTTGCTACTTCGAAAAACTTGTGCTCGCTGCGCAATAAACTTAGATTTTTTTGGACTTTATTCACTATTTGCTCTAAAACTCAAAAAGTATGCATTTTCAACAATTAACTTTCAGAATTCATATAAAGTTAACTAGATTTCTAACAAATTTAAGCCCAACTATAGCTATAAAAACCGTATAAAGACCAAGATGTGGCTGTTTAAAGATAGTCATTTTTTCTCGAAAATGTATAATTTTAAGTTTTGCTCACGTCCGAAGCAAAATATTGGCAAATCGGTCGTCCTATGAGAAAAGTCATCAACTAAAAAGTCGTAGTACATTTAATTGACTTTCATGTAAGCATATAACGAAGTCTTTGAGACTAATACGTCCCCGTAGCGCTAAAAGTCATTAACTCGAAAAACCTTGTTTTGAGATATCGAGAGTACAAGTTTTAGAAAATATAAAAAATCACAACTTTGATTTGTCATTACATATCTTTGTAGTTTTAGCTTCATTTTAAAGATAATAAAATAAACTTTACAGTATAAGTGCAATAATACGTGAAAAACTTCTAATAATTAAGAAAAGGGACAAAATTAATTGTTTTCTATCAAATCATTGGCTTAGTTGCGAATTAGTGAGTTTTCGACCGGAGTTAGTGGTTTTGCTCTCAGATCGAAAGTGTTAAAAAGAAAAATAAAATGAGATGATGACTTTTCACTTTAGGAGTATTGTACTAATAATTTAAAAATAAAAAGTGAGGAATCACTATGTCGAGTTAGTTAATTTTCGCTTTCGTGTGTTTTAGCAAACTATTAATGTTAAAAACTCACTAAATCATTTTAGTGATGTTTACGATACCTAAAGGCGTTTGCATGCATTAACAATTCAAAAGAAAAAGTAATTAAGTCGTTTTAGTTTCGTATTTTGTACAATTAAAATAAATATAAAATAATTAACTAAATTTTAGTTAATTTTTCCATAAGGCTCTGGGATCCAAAGGGTAGACTTGCTTACTTTTCACATTACGTAATTCAAAAACGAGGGCAGCTACAAACATGACGGTTTGACAGATATTTAGAGAGAAAAAATGAGATTTTAATGACATAGATAACTCATTTTGGCCATTTTCGGACTTAGTGACTTTTCGCGCTACGGGTTCACTAACAATGTTGAAAAAACGAAAAGAAGGTAAAAATGGATTTTTGAAGACTTGAGACAAAATACATTAACAATAGAATCCCAAAGCGTGCATTTTTGATATGTTATAAAGATCAGTTAGGATGATGTGCTAGCGGCAGCTTTGTGAAACTTATGGTAATTTATTATGGTTTTTTTGTTTTATTTTAGATTTTGTTTTTCAAGGCAAGCTTTACCCGTTATAAACAAGCAACTACTTCATCTTAGTCACTTTACAGGATTTATTCTATGGATTTTGTATTTGGTACAAAATGATCCAACACCCAAATTCACCGACTATTAGTAGGCGTGGTTGTTTTTGAGCCGAGAACTGCAATAACAAATGCCCACGAGTATCAAACGAAGTTTTTCAATACACTTTTGAAGAAATAAAATAAAAGAACGAAAAATATTTTTGTAATGAATTACTAAGAAACTATTATTTAAATTTTCTTTTCTTTTTCCGCGCTTTGTTTTCGCCAGGTTGAAGGAGAAGCAAAGGTATGAAGCCGCTAAACAGCCTAATATGAAAAATAGAAAATTCAAATGTTTTTGAGTTTAGAACACAAATATATGTGAATTTGTTCATAAATGTTTTTTTTATTGTAATAATCATGGTTTTTGATGATATTCTATTTATAAACATTATTTAAATATTCAAAAAATATTAACGCCGTATATACGGCGTTAATATACGGCGTTTTTGAGAGATATCCCAGAGAAAAACACACACCTCCAAATAGAGAGGACCGTGTCGCGCCAGTTTCATTTCGGCACTTGGCATTGGCACCGGTAGGTGCCAAAACCAAACTGGCGCGAGACGGTTGTGAATAGAGGCATTGAACCAATTTGGACTAAGTCTAGGTATAAGTTATCTGTGGCAATTTTCATTCCCGCACCATTGTTGATAAATGAAAAACCGCACGCGTTTGTAATACATTGCATTGTGAACCTAATCGATGCGATATGAACCAGTTTTCGAGGAAGCGTAGGTATTGAAAAAGTTATTTTAACCGCTATAGTTTTCCTCTAAAGTTCATGAAATGCACTATCATCATGATATTTTCCAGAATTTTTAAGCCCGCAGTTTAGGTTTTAGAGGGAGGGGACTGCAACAAAAATTTGCTCTTTAAAGTTTAATATTTCGTAAATAAGTCATTTTAAAAGACCTATTCAACGATACCCCACATGATAGGGTAAACGACAAAAATAAATTGATCCCCACTTCACATGCCCCTACATGTGAAGTGGTGAAGCGCGAATGTTTCGCCATTCGCGCTACCCTAAAAAAAATATTATTTTACCACTTTGTCGGCGTAATTGACACCCCTACAAAATTACAGCTTTCTAGTACTAACGCGATAACGGTCCCTTAGCAAAACCTCAGACAGACAGACAGACGGACATGACGAAACTATAAGGACTACGGAACCTTAAAAAATTTGCATATTTAACATTCCATATTTGTATTGAGTTAACTAAATTTGCAACAATTTAAGCCCAACCGCAGCCCCATAAACCTTATAGGGACCAAGCTGTGGACCTTCAAAGATGGTCAATTATTCCCAAGAATTGCTAATTTTTAGTTCGTTCCGAAGCAAAATATTGGCAAATCGTTCGTCTTGTAAGAAAAATCATCATACTATCGTCGTAGTACCTACATTTAATTCTCTTAAAAATGTAAGCATGCAACAAAGTCTATGAGACTAATTAAATAGTTCTCACACAATCTTGAAAAGACGAAAAGAAGGTAATTTCCCAAAATTTCGCAGTTTATTGCGTGGTGCACAGAGAGCACAAATTTTCTAAGTTGCAAATTTGGATTCACATATTATCATAAATGCAGAACTACATCACGCGGGTGCGCGAGCTGCACGCAGCTCGCGGGTTTCGTATTTTTGAGAAGTATTCCTTACCCTTATAAAATTTTGAGAATCCATAGGAATCCATAAACGAATTGGAAAATCCGTTAGAATTACCTCTTAATCAGTATGAAAACCCCAAGAACCCCTAAAACATTCTAAAAACTATAAACAAGATCAATGGCAAAGGTAGGTAGGCAAATTAAATCAATAAAAAAAAAACCTCGACTAGAAAAGAACCCCCCCCCTCCCCCCGCCCCTAAGTTAAAAGGGTGAGGTAAGGTGACTTAGGTGACCTAAGGTGACACTTAGTTTTGGTGAAAACGGGCAGTAGGCATTGAGTTAGGTGACACTTAGTGTTTGTGAAAATAGGAATTAGGTATTCAGTTAGGTGACACTTAATATTGGTGAAAACGGGCAGTTAGGCATTGAGTTAGGTGACACTTAGTGTTTGTGAAAATAGGAATTAGGTATTCAGTTAGGTGACACTTAATATTGGTGAAAACGGGCAGTTAGGCATTGAGTTAGGTGACACTAAGTGTTGGCGAAAGCAGGCATTAGGCATTGAGTTAAGTGTCACTTGGTGTTTGTGAAAATAGGAATTAGGTATTCAGTTAGGTGACACTTAGTGTTGGTGAAAAAGGAATTAGGTATTCAGTTAGGTGTCACTTAGTGTTTGTGGAAATAGGAATTAGGTATTCAGTTAGGTGTCACTTAGTGTTTGCGGAAATAGGAATTAGGTATTCAGTTAGGTGTCACTTAGTGTTGGTGAAAATGGAATTAGGTATTCAGTTAGGTGACACTTAGTGTTTGTGGAAATAGGAATTAGGTATTCAGTTAGGTGACACTTAGTGTTTGTGGAAATAGGAATTAGGTATTCAGTTAGGTGTCACTTAGTGTTTGTGAATATAGGAAATAGGTATTTAGTTAGGTGTCACTTAGTGTTGGTGAAAGCTGGCATTAGGCATTGAGTTAGGTGACACTTAGTGTTGGTGAAAAAGGAATTAGGTTTTCAGTTAGGTGACACTTAGTGTTTGTGGAAATAGGAATTAGGTATTCAGTTATGTGTCACTTAGTGTTGGTGAAAATAGGCATTAGACATTGGGTTAAGTGACACTTAGTGCTGGTGAAAACGGGCGTTAGGCATTGTTTTAGGTGACACTTAATGTTAGTGAAAACGGGCATTAGGCATTGAGTTAGGTGACACTTAGTGTTTGTGTTATTCTGGAAGAAAGACAACCCACTGGGATGGTTCATCCAGCCGACTGGTGGAGCTACATGATAGAGCAATCTGTACTTGCTGTTGACGTTTGGTCTGGTGTTGTTGATGTATAACTCCACGTTAGCCTTGGCAGCAATTTTAGCACCTGTTTGCTTCAAGTCACACGCCAGAACAGCCACGAACAAACTTAGTAGCGCCACGTATAACTTTAGCACTTCCATGATGGTAGGTTCGTCCTTTTTGTGCTGAACTAGGCTTATATACCGGTAATCATAAGTACTGATTGCATGTTGAGTGCGATTCGTAGTGTTTTGTTTTTGAATTACTTCATCATATCAGCCGAAAGACGTCCATTGCTGGACATAGGCCTCCCCCAAGTGACGCCACATTGACCGGTCCCGTGAGTCTCGCATCTAGTGGATCCCCGCAACCTTCACCAGGTATTTTCGGCCCGATCGGCCATCCGTTCTGCAAGTAATTTGAATTACCTACTTGTGACATATTAGTAGGTATGTGAACCTGTGTATTTGTTCGTGTACGTGTTCACGTCGTGTTGTGAACCCAACCTGTACGAGTCGGGGTGGACCAAGTCCTTATTTTGATGCTGGCTGCTACTTTAGGGACTATAAAGACTAAGGACTAAGGACTTTGCTATAAAGACTTTATTATACTGATACTGTGACTGTGACTGTGTTTTGCCGTGACTTTAGTGTCGAGTTCCAGTAGTGCGCGTAGCAAAAGACAAAGAAGGAGAGACAGGTAGACAGATTTGTCTGCTCCTAACAATTTTATTTTCATCGTGTTAACCCGCGATCATTGCGGAGGCAACAGCGTCGAAATTGGGAGCTCAAAATAAATTCCAATCACGGAAGATATCCCGTAAGTGACAATCATAATCTTACCAATTAAAATAAAACCAACTGTAAAATTACCCACCTGTCTGTTTGTTTGTGACTCTATGTACTAAACCACTGAAGAGATCACCAACATTAATCAGTAGCAAAGGCTTTTTACAAGCTTTTATTTAACTTGCAATGTTTTTCATTCTGAGCAACTAACTATAAAAGGCAAAATATACGAAATAAAGTCGCGGGTAATAGCTAGTAATGTATATTTATTAAATAAAAATACAAATTAATAAATATAAACCATTATCAAAATAAAATAAAAAAGTAGTTTTGCATCCTAGTCAAAATTACGATAATCAATTTAAATTACGATACCCGGTCAAATAATTAATAAAGCTGGCATTTTAAATTGTTTAAATTTGACAGTATTTCAGAATAACACGAAAGTTATAGAAGAATCACCCATCGCGTGTCATGTCTCTGTGTGCGTTTATTTATGTGTGAAGGCGCGGCTGTAGGGGCCAGTTATAGGCGGACTGCGTTTTAATACGGGTGGTTTACAATTACCGATTTCCGTAAATTAGAAAAAAAAATAACCTACCCATTTTATCATTGATTCGGGTCGAGAATCATTGGCATAGATACCTCCTTGAATTTGACCAGGATGTAAAGCGACACCTTGTAGATACTCTTACATGTTCAATATTAAAGAATTAACAATAATAGGTACCCTAGAATCCTTTGATATGCTATTAGTAAATAAGTCCATAATATGGCTCATTGTAATGGTTATCGTCCACATGACATTAGTGGTATTGAGACGCTGCCGGAGCGTTCGCCTGTAATGTAACAATCCAACATCGATTTATACAGTCCCCAGATTTTAAACTTACCCATCAACATTTTATGGTTTAAAATCATTTGGAGAAATTTGACATTTGTGGTAACTTGATGTGCAATCTGTACAAAAATAAGTGATTGTTACAAATTGTACCGTTACAGGTTGCGCACTGTAAAGCCGTCTCTCTAATCACTGAAGTAAGGCTCGAATCTGAACTGTTGCATTACAGGCAAATTCTCCCAGTGGGGAAGCGCCCACGCTTAACTTAAAGATATAGTCCTTTCTCAATTTTTCACCTCTGATTGTGCATCACTGTCAATATCATCTTTATGGTCTTCACAATAATGCTGTTGTGTTGGCTGTCAGAGATAAAATAACCGTGACAGGACTGTACAACTATAGTGCGACATGGGTCTTTCGACACGGGTGTTGTTGGTAAGCGTTTGCGTATTCAATTCAGTGTTTTTATAAATGGCCGCAAATTATATTTAGTTCCTACAAATTGTAAAAAACGCGCGCCACGGAGCCGTGGCAGGTTTTCTTCTAAATATGCTTATATTTCGAAAAGAGTGGGTTTTATCGCAAAAATAATGAAAAATTTGCCCCCTTAATAACCACCTACCGCGTATTTCTCAACATGTAGGTAGAAAAGAAACAAACACACAATTAACAAATGGAGAGATAACAGCGTAGGTACGTCATTGGGCAATGTGGCCACATGAGCAAAAAGAGATAGAAAGTACTTGTGAGATGTGGCTTATACACTACATATTATACTGGCCTGCAAAACTTAAGTACCTATCACACTTTTAAAATTGCATAATAACTTTTTAAGTTCACAAGATATACTTTCGAAACAAAAAGGACTCGAAAAAGAGTTTAATTTGGCTATAGTTTCAAAGAAAGCCGATAAAAATAGCTATACAACGTTTTTTTATTTTAAATCTCTAACTTCTACAACTTAAAAAAAAAAAAAAAAAAGTGTAGTACTTAGTTTTGCAGGCCAGTGTTGTTTACTTCTGACAGCAGCAACCAAACACCAACCTTATTCTAATAAGCATAAAGTTCACTGTCACTCTGAAAGTTCTGCCAAACCAAAAGTAGACCAACTGCATGAACAGTAGCGCCAGTCGGTGATAAAAAACGGCTGAAGTTTGTTATTAATTTCTATCACTTCTTAGCTCTAACTTATTATTGCTCCGTGAACTAAGTTATCACAGGATTTAGGTATAAAACATTTAGCAATAATTTAAACGCCAGGATAGCCCGCGAAATTCAAACTATCTTCGGTTTTTTTGCAATTTGAAGGTCAGTGTCAAGTTGTATGTTAAATTAAATATAATTCGCGACTGTAACACGTATGTAGCTCCAGAATTCTTGAAAAAATAATTCACTATGGGATTAAATGAACTTAGAGGAATGTATTGATTACTTTAATGATTATAACTATGTAAAGTCGTTTATTTGTTATTTATTATTATTTTATTTGTTAAGGTCGCGAATCATATTTTAATCAACATACAACCCGACACTGACCTGAAAATTGCAAAAAACGTAAGAAAATTAGAATTTCGCGGGCTACCCTCGCGCGTCCACGTTAAGGTGGATGCTCCAGGGTAGCCCGCGAAATTCAAATTTTCTTACGTTTTTTTGCAATTTGTAGACCAGTGCTAGGTTGTAAGTAGTAGTAAGAAATTTTGAATTTCGCGGGCTAGCCTGACGCTTTCACCTTAAGGGAGTGAAGCGGTTATAAATATGAGCAACTTTCTCCATGAGACTGTGCATGGATCAGCTGAAATTTTTAGCGGTATCACGGTCGGTCCCATAGATCAAATATTCGAGTTTTTAAATAACTTAAACCACAAATTATAGATGTATCCTTTAATTTAGAGGATGAGCGCTATGTGGTGCGGGAGGGTCGTTGTCACATGATGCGAGAGTGGCGGCTGTCGCGCTTGAATTTACCGCTAGAGGCGCTAGTGTGGAGTAAGGTCTTCAGCAACGTCAATGTCATAGTGTTCACTGTTTGCGCGTTTTTTTTTTCACTTGTTTTTGCAAGATTGAGCCAGTCCTGATTAATTATGAGGAAGAATGACTTTTATGTGTTTCATGCTTACTAATTTTAGGGACATTTTTGTAAGTATTTATTTCAAGTTTACACTAAATTGTTGTACGTAAAAAAATAACTTATGAAAATATGAAGTTATTGGTCCTTTAATGGATAAATAGTAATGATAGGACCTTACTCGCCAGTGGCGCCATCTGGTGCGCTCTAAAACGATAGCCTTCATTCTGTCAAACCCCCCGCACCGCTCAGTTACCTCAAGCACCGTCTTAGCTAAATGACGAGCCCGTAGTACCTATCACCTAGTGAAACTTAACAACAATCAGATTCAAATATTACAATAAGGCACTTTATTTGCTTACCATAAATACTATATTGCGTTTTTAACAACAATGCTTAAAAGTATTAAATCATAAAAATTATAATATTGCGATATTTTTGAGCAATTTCCGTACAATATATAATGGAATGTATAGAAGATTACATTGAGATTACAAATTAATAACTAATTAATTCTACAAATGAACGGCAAAACGTATTTTTTTAATTAAGAAGGCAGCTGCATGTAGATGCATATTTTTACGAAGTAAGTTGGCATATACATTATACTTTCCTAAAATTACTCTTTTTTTCTTGGTGTATGTAATTTTCACCAAAGTTACCGACAATATCATATTAGTTATATTACATACATACTCAATATTGCCCTAAATAATTCAGATTATACAGGTGGAAGGGATGCACAAACGGTTTCCTACATTAAGTGCAATACCTTTACCTACACACGGTCAAAAAGTGTTTTTTTTTTTTTGTTGTTAGCCTGTTTGAGTGTCCCACTGCTGGGCAAAGGCCTCCCCTTTCTCCTTCCAAACCTCTCTGTCCTGTGCGATATCCGGCCATGTTCGCCCCGCAAACGAGATCAGATCGTCACACCACCGGCGTCGCAAAATGTATGGAACAGCAACTTTCTATGTGATGGGGTTCGGAATGATGTCCTGAATATTTGGTAACTAGAGATTATGACATTGGCCGACTAAACGACTAGTCGGTTGCATAGAGGGGGACTAATCGGCCAAGCTGATCATTGCTGTCGGTGCAGTTCAGGGAGCTGAGCCGCTCGCAAGCCGCCTTGTGTTAAAAAAAAACCATTTTTACTTTTTATATTGATGATGGTTTATGTTAAATTTTTGACTACCAAAGTATTCCTAGACTATAAAACAAACTGTAAGGCCGATTAAACAGTAGAAATTATTAACAAAAATTGGTGTAATTTCATTTAAACCACTCCTGGACTGGTATTTATTTGTATACTACTGGTATATTTTTGCCCACTATAACTGACTACAAAGGGTGCCGAGTTAGTGCCGAGTTAGTCCCGAGTAGTCGGGACACACTCGATACACCCTAGTGGTAACCGTAAGTGCGTCGATGCCTTCCAACCTGTATAAACATAACTTTTCAATCTGGTAATTACTTTAAGTTACTTAATAGTAAGGGCTTTTAATCCTGTAGTTGACTTTACTTTACCTACTTATTAGCAAAATAAACAATTAGTTTTAATGTTTCGTCAGTTAAAATAGTCTTATATTGATATTACACCCTCCCCTTTTTGTTAATTAAAGTAAAATAGTAATTATGAATTTATTATTGTATAAAATAAAATTGTAATGAGCAAGTTTAAATACAATGTTTTTTTTTTTTTGTATTTTTTTGAAATAGTAGGTATAATTTTTAACCCAATTCGATTTTTTACCTAAATAACCATCTACTATAGTTAGAACTTGATAGTTGAGCAGATTGGCACACTACGTCGATTTGCCGTGATATGGCCATTTTATTTATGGCTTGTTTACACTATCGAGTTTAGTGGCGACATAGTGCCAAGACAGAACAAATATCGGCCATTCGAGTGAAGCCACACGAACATTGATAGAACGTTGCGTTGTCACAACGTTACCATGTCAACGTTCTGAGGGTTATACGAGCTATGCGATGTGTCGCAACGTACCGACAACGCATCGTGTGGCATCCTCTTAGGCCGGGCCCGCACTAATACGGCGACAGCGACGCGTCGGCGACGATATGAACAAATAAATTGCGCTTGTCGTTTTTGCAGTGCGGTCACTGACATAATTATGTTTATATGAGTTGGTTTTTCACGAAATCGCCGTCGCGTCGCAGTCGCCTTAGTAGTGCGGCCGTGGCCTAAGTTCTTATCATTGTGGTGATGTTATAGGGCGTCGTTATCGCAAGTCAAAAAGCCTTTAAGAGGGTACATTGCAGGTCCTGTCACAGCGCTATGCGTGCGCGAGTGCGCGGTGCAGGTCCTGCCACAGCGCAGCGTGCTGCGCGTGTGAGGCAGCGCGTGCGGCGCACAGCGCGGGCAGCGCCAGCAGCGCGCGCGCCAAGTACGCGCGAGCCACGCACCCCTCCTGCAGGAGCAAGCATTGTCAGCTCAATATTCCCAATAGTAGGTAGGTCTCGCGGTAGGCGCAGTGCGCAGAGCACAGTGACATGGCGACGTACCTGCAGCGCGGCGCGCAGTGCGTACCGGTGGCGGTGCAGCAGGGGGCGCGCGGCGGGGGCGCGGGGCGCGGCGGCGGCGGCGGCGGCGCGCTCGGCGTGCAGGCCGCGCGACAGGCGCGCCCCCAGCTCGCGGTAGGCGCAGTGCGCAGAGCACAGTGACATGGCGACGTACCTGCAGCGCGGCGCGCAGTGCGTACCGGTGGCGGTGCAGCAGGGGGCGCGCGGCGGGGGCGCGGGGCGCGGCGGCGGCGGCGGCGGCGCGCTCGGCGTGCAGGCCGCGCGACAGGCGCGCCCCCAGCTCGCGGTAGGCGCCGCACGCCTCGCCCGCCAGGCGCACCAGCCCGCCCGCGCTCTCCTCGTCCCAACACTCCTCGCCTTCCGGACACACCGTGCATGCTAACCTACAATAACCATATTTTATGTATTAGAAGAAGACTTACAGCTAAGATAAACAGATTAAAAAACTGGCCAAGTGCGTGTCGGGCCACGCGCAGTGTAGGGTTCCGTAGCCCGTTATATTTTAGATTTTGTTTTTCAATGCAAGCCTTTACCCGTTATAAACAAGCAACTACTTTTTCTTAGTCACTTTATAGGATTTATTTATTCGAATGATTTTGTATTTGATACAAAATTATCCAATACCCTAGTTCAACGACTATTACTGCTAAACTAATAAAGTTATCTTAACCGCTATAGTTTTCCTTTAAAGTTCATGAAATTCACTATGATCATGATTTTTTCAAGATTTTTCAAGACAGCAGTTTAGCTTTTAGAGGGGGGGGGAACAAAAATGTGTACTTTAAAGTTTAATATTTCGTAAATGGAACATTATATCGAAAAGTAGTATTAGCAACCCCTAAGTCATTTTAAAAGACCTATTCAACGATACCCCACACGATGGAGTAGACGGCGATAAAAAAATTCATCCCCACTTCACATGTCAAGCTTCTCTAAAATTTAAATAAAAAATTTATTTTATTTTATTATTTTTTCACCTCAGCACTCCACAAGCAGGTTTTGCTGTTTACAGACAGTGAGCAAAATTCGATTTTGCTGCGAGCGTGAGACAAAGTAACTTTTTAATTATTTTTTTTAAATACCGAGAACTGTGTAGGTCTACTCACAAAATTCGAAAGATTTCAACGTCGATTCGAAATTCGATTTTCAAATTTCATATCTAGTAGGCCCAAAAAAGAAACAAAGAATAAAACGTTTCGGATAGCGATATTGTAAATCGATAAGCGTAATATTGTAAATCACGTGTTTTAAATGAAAAATTGTTATATTTCGAATAATCGAATTATATTTTTATAATTAAATCAAGATGAAGAATGCTGAAGAAAAAAAAATACGAAGTTTATCATGTATCTACTTATTTATATATAGTTTTAACAATCTTTAATATTGAGACAGAATACCGTGAGTGTAGTTTCAGAACGCATTTAAAAAATTGCGGCATTAAATTTTTTATTGTTTTTTTCTCTGTTACGCTAACAATGATTAGGTCAATGTACGCTGGCTACAAAGTACCAGTGACGAAGTCTGCTATTAAACACCCGAAGAATTGAAGCATAATGTAAAAAAAGCAGAATTAAACCTGTCTGACTTTGTCTCGCGAAAAATATCTAAAAACTTATGATATTTTTAAGCAATGGAGACTTACAAAGTGTGCTAACACTTTTTCGGAGACTGTACTGTTATCGTAGTTCATAGAATTATCACAAACTAGGTAACCATCTACAATGTGGAGTTGGACTCAATGTTGAAAGCCACAATAAAAACAAAAGATGACGTGCACATTGAAACGTATCCCAAACTTATTGCATTTTTGAAAAGAATGTCAGTAGGGGGCACAAATCCAAATAACATTATTTTTTTTAAATTCTCAATATCTTTTCCTGTTTATTGTACCTATCCCATAAAAATACACAAATCATCGTCTGGATATCTGTGTGTTTGTGATGTGGTGTGGTGGTTTAATTTTTACCATGTTGTTTTTTTTTACCTTTATGTATATGTTTTCGCTGCTGAGGTGAAAAGTTGTACGTGTTACACGAGACCAAAGTTATTTGCATCTCGTGTCTTTGAATCCCTCGCTACGCTCAGGACTCTAACCTAGATTCACTCGCTACGCTCGTGATTCAACTATAGAGTCCTTCGCTTACTCGGGATTCAAAATCAACACTCGCAGCAAAAACCCACTTTGCTCTCTTGTTGCACAATAGTTATTTATCCAACATGTGAGGAAAGTTCGTTTTTCCTATGAGTTTTGATTTTGAGTCTTGAGCGAGCGAAGGATTGAAAAATAGAATCACGAGCGCAGCGAGGGATTATAAATTTCAATCCTGAGTAAGCGAAAGACTCAACAAAACGAATAGCAAATGAACTTGCTCACATGTTGCATACAAAACTTTTCACAAAGAGTAGTTTTTTGCCCAAAAAATCGAAGGAAAGATATCTTAAAACGTTCGATACCTTCAAAAAAATGCGAAAACTTTCTCCGAAACGGTTTTCTGTCTTATTTCATGGAAATTTCAAACATGAAGCAACCCAGTACATTGTGGAGTATTTATTCTATGATAAAATTAGTATTGGTAACGAAACATAACATAAATATAAAAGAATATCATAAGCTGATTTCATTGCTTAAAATACAGTCTTCTGGGTTCAAAAGCAAGAAATCAAAAGTTTTTACGGCAAATCAAGTTAAGACATTTTTAAACGATGCCCCAGATGATACTTTTTTCGGATTGATTAAAAGTAAGTTTTTAAGTTTAATATTTTGCATTTCCTACAATTTTTCACCCTGGTTAAAATAACTTGCTTGGCTTTTGCTAGTTCTAGCAAAAATTCACAGATGGCGGTGATTTAACTATTTTGCTATACTTATTACAAAATTTATTTACCTATTATGACTGAACACTTTCTTGCTGGGAGTGGTGAAAAGTTTTGTATGCAACATGTGAGCAAGTTCATTTGCTATTCGTTTTGTTGAGTCTTTCGCTTACTCAGGATTGAAATTTATAATCACTCGCTGCGCTCGTGATTCTATTTTTCAATCCTTCGCTCGCTCAAGACTCAAAATCAAAACTCATAGGAAAAACGAACTTTCCTCACTTGTTGGATAAATAACTATTTACCACTTTGTCGGCGTTATTGATATAGATACTTCTACAAAATAACAGCTTTCTAGTACTAACGGTCTCTTAACAAAACCTCGGACATACAAAGAGACAGACAGCAGGACAGGACATAACGAAACTATAAGGGTTCCTTGTCAGGACTACGGAACCCTAAAAATCCCTTCGGCAAGCCGCAGGATAATAGTAATAGTAATTTTTTTTCAACCCCTTGTTAAAATCCTCCTATAAGAGTTTAGCATGGAAAAAAATCTTTTAAAAGACGTGTAGAGTAAACCAATTAGCTTTAAAAAAAAATATTTGCGAGGGTAAAAATGTTTACCGTTTCGGAGATATATTGTTTTTTCCAAAATATTTGGAAATTTCAAAACCCTCCTAAAGTTAGGGGTTGCATCAAAAAAGTTGTCCGTATTCTTATTCGGAATGATAAAAATATGAAACGGTCCATAGGAAAAAAGTTATGACTAAAGCGATGGGAAGAAGAGAGTGATAAAATTTTCATTGAGAAGATTGCAAATAAACCCAAATTTCAACGACGTACGGCTGAGTCTTTTGAACCTTATTCCCAAACACGTATGTTACATACTACCTCATTAGTCTGGACGTCGCAAACTCTCCTGCCGAATGTAAGGTCCTGGGGTGGAGTCGGGCAAATGCAATGGGTTTTTACACCCGGAATTTCTCAATTTAGCAGCCCAAGGATTTTAGATTTGGATGCGGTTATTGGGAATAGACTCGCCCCCTATTAAATGGGATTCAAACATTAATGAGGAAATGAGAGAAGGTTATTCGGGGTTTCAGGAGTGATGTGGGGTAACGTACTGCGCGGCGTGCGCCTGGCCGGCCGGCCCGCCCGGCGCCTCCGCCGCCAGCGCGCTCAGCGCCGCGCCCAGCTCGCGCATGTCGCCGCGCTCCGCTCCGCATCTGTCCTGCACTGAAACAACACGCCACGTCATCAACTGTGACAGGAATGACTTTGACTTAACTTTCATACTAAAATGAACCTTATTCGTGTAAAGTTTATGTACATATTCGTATAATACGGTTGGTGACAGTAGCTTATAGGAATATGCACATCAAATTAATACGTACAAGGCTTATTTCCGGATGAAACGCTAGTGTGTTTAACTTGAGCTAATTCAAAGTTCGCCCTATAGAAATTTGCCAGAGTGCCACACGAGCAACACATCGCGTGCAATGGCTATGTCGCAGACCTTCAATATTGTAACAATCTTGCTAGGAATTAATTAGCCTGATGTTAGAAACCTTCTTCAAGAATGGGCCACAAATGCAAAAAGATTTTTTCAAATCTGCTAATATTCGTTCAAACAATAAAACAAACTCTTTAGCTTTATTATAGTAAGTTCCTCCTGAAGACCTGGGGGCTAAAGCGGCCATTTTAGGCCCCCAGGGCCTAAAATGGCCGCTTTAGCAGAATCAAAATATGAATCACGTCATTTTTTTTTAATTCTTAAAATAGACCTTACGTCTATGTCCATAAAGTTCATTTTAGGAAATAACATTTTTAACGTGATCCTCTAAAGCGGCCATTTTAGGCCCCCAGTTTATACTGTCCGACAGTTGTTGTAGGGTTCCTGTATATATGTGTATCGTTATCTCGCGAATAATTTTGATTGCGTGATGCAGGTGTTTTAGTTGTTAACTTGCGTCATAGCTACATTTCTTTTTGAATATTAGGCTGTCACTACATGGTATTATCATAGATAAAACTACCTTTTTCAAAGATCTGTGTGAGCCTGCCCAGGCCGAGGTGCGCCAGCCGCAGCTGTTCCTGCTCCGACACGAACGCCGCTTGCATGTCCTCCGTGCTCAGCTCGCTCTGCGGACATTCACATGTATATGATAAAAGTTCATTTATAAGTAAAAACATGAGAGTTCAATTAGAAAAAAAAAAAAGTTTTATTGTTTGTCACACAATTGTTCTACAGCACAAAATTGAGGCAGCCCCTTTAAGTTATAATTATTAGGGTTTGTAAGGTAAGGTAAGACTGATGAGTTGCCTTATTTGCGTGATGTCACGTCATGATGTCGTTTAAACGACCAATTTGCCGTATATTAATGTCCCACATGTGTTACCAGACACAATGGTGTAAGAAATAAAAAAGTTCATATTCATATTCTTTATTGCACACAAAATTAAAAAATACACAAATAAAATTCAAATATATAGCTTATGTACAACGGCGAGCTTAACCCAGAATTGGGTTTACTTACAACCTTATTTTAAAAGTTCCTTAGCTTGTGGAACTTTCATGCAGGTAACTGAAATATGTTGTTAGAAAACAAAGTTAAAGGCAGACTTTGCCTGTTTGTCTCTGCATTACCCAAAGGTTGACTCATAGAAAATTCCTATGTGCTGTATAAGTGGAAACTTGTAATTGGTTGTCGTCAACATAATTATTATTGTTACTGACTACTTGAACTGTTTCTAAAAATTATAAAATAAAATAAGTCTGCCTAGTCTTAGATGGTATGCTATAGTGTTAAATAAATAACAGTTGACTGTATGCAACACTGAAAAAACCAGTAGGTACCGTATGAAGAGTCGAAAACTCGTGAATTAAGAGATAACTATAAAAAAGATTCGTCCTTCCTGTCTGCGTTATCAGTGCTACCATATTTTACTATCAGCGCTCACAACACTATGTTATGAATGCTTGGAATAATAACTAACGTGTTTATTTGTCGTTCAGATAAGAGAAATAAAATCGAGTTCCTAAGGACAAGTCCCACTTTAGTTGTAGGACTAGATGCCCATGTAGAGGAAGGAATTTTGTCGTCTTAATTTTTTGACCTTCATAATAGATCGCTTGCAACTGCATCACACGAGGGCCCAGAAGTACCGCGTAGGAATTAGGAAATCGACACACCGGATCATAAAAAAATACGGGGAAGTATTTGTAGTAATATTTTTCTCAGGCTTCAGGGCTCCTCGTCCTCCGTGAACAAAAGACCCTCAACTAGTAGGTATAGAAGTAAACCTATTCCTACCGCATATAAAAAAAAAACTTACTGGGCCTTCTTCTTGAGTGCCAGCAAGAACAAACTCATCATGTTTGGGCTTCTCAAGTCGTATGGTGGTCTCGCACAGGAAGATTCTGAGATCAGCATCGTGGGCCATGACTGGATGCCGCGCGACCAGGGTCAGCCAGCGCTGGAGGGCAGCGCGTCGACGTAAGAGGAACCGGGAACTGCCTCCACCGACCACCACGCGCTTTGGTGGTAGGCGGCAAATTGCGCTAAAATTTGTATTATAGATCTCGTAAAAAGAAACATGTGTATGAATTGGAATATAATGGCATAGGCATACAGCTATGGACAAATTGGTGTGACAGCTTGACTTGTATACAGCGTGTAACAAAAAGGTATGGTCACATTTAAGGGTGTGTTGGTAAAGAACATCAAACTGAACAACTTTCTCCAAGGAACCAATATTTAAATCGCGAAAAAATAACCATTGTCCCATTCAGTTCCCCTAGTTGACTCAAATGTATAGAGAAGCTGACACACTGTATATGACCTCCTTATTTGAAGGTCAGTTGTAATTTCTTTCTTACCACACATTATGCAAAAGAGCACAACAGAAAATTGCAAAAAAAAAAAAAACATCCCTGTCTATGCCATTATGCATTTGGGTAAAGGAATGGCTGATTTCACACCTTAAAACTATTACTAATTAAAAATTAACATCATAACTTATACATTATACCTATTATACCCGAAGGCACTGATGTATCTAATAAAACCATTAACAGTAGCCATCAACCAGGCACAAATATAGACTCCGTGGCTGTCTACTGGGAAATTCCTAATGGAAAAACCCAATAACAAACCAACCTGGGAATCAAACCCAGGACCCCAGGCTAAGCAGTTGCACTTGCAACCTAGACCAACAAGGCAGTCTCATCATTTCAGCCGAAAGACGTCCACTGCTGGACATAGGCCTCCCCCAAGTGTCGCCACATTGACCAGTCCCGTGCGACTCGCATCCAGCGAATTCTCGCAACCTTCACCAGGTCATCGGTCCACCTAGTGGGAGCGCTCGTCCAACGCAACATCTTTCTCCAGAATTTTTCGGCCCCATCGGCCATCCATTCCGCAAGTAAAGTGCCCTGCCTACTTCCACTTAAGTTTGGAAATTCTTCGGGCTACGTCGGTAACCTTCGTTCTCTTACTAAGATGTCTTCATTTCTGATTCGATCACGCAAGGGAACTCCGAGCATAGCCCTCTCCATTGCCCTTTGGGTGACTGTAAGCCTTCAGATATAAAGGCCCATTGTGAGCGATCATGTTATGGTCCCGTATGTAATCACTGGCAACACACACACATAGTCACAGAATTTCGTCTTGAGAACTGCGGTAAGTTGGACGTCTCGGCGGCAGTCTCAGTTGAGATTTAATAATATCTTAATATAACAGCACAACATTATTGGAAAAAATGTAATTTAAAGTAATAACAAACATACCGATAAGGGTATTTGGCATATAACACATCATATAGCTGCACAAAATCATTGTATCTCCTTGAAACTGTTGTGCCATGTCTTCTAGAGCTGACATAGTATTCACAGTGTTTCAATATGAGACCTTTACGTTCAGGCACAAGCTCCACACTAATGACATCAGTGGCTTCCAAGTCTTCGAAAGTCACTCTCTCGCTTGTCATCATACAAACTGGAAATTATAGAAGTATTGATAACTTATAACAATTAGATTAACAACAATTTTTATATATTACAGAAGTGTCTTGTGTCTTCAAACTTAAGTTTGAAAATTTATAATACACAATACCGCTCTATTGTGTATATTTAGTTTTTAAGTTATCTTGCTCTAATGTATTCAGGGTGAGTAAAATGACCGCATTAAGTCAGAAGTACAATATCAGACGGGTAGTACCTATTTATTTGAGTGTAAATCATAAATTCATAACCCACTGCATCAGAAACATTATGGTGCCTTTCATATCCATTGTTGATGTACCTACCTAACTTTCCAAGTTCCAACTCTTCAGGGTTGCGCCCCACCTAGTAGTTTTTCCATGCTCTTATCCTTTTCTGACGGCCGCAACGTCGATGCTACCGCCTGTTATAGCAATCCCACTGTGTTTCTCGCTCTAGCAAATGACTGCCTGAGCCACGGAAAAGGACAGGAGCATAGAAAAATGAGAAACTGTCCTGCTAGATGAGGCGCAACCCTTGACTTCCTTGCTTCGTTATGTTAGTACTAAAAGAATAATGTAATCTAGAACTGCGTTACCTTGCTTACGGCTCCGTTTGTTTACGAATATACTTTTAGACAACTAAGTTTGAGTTGAGTAATGTATTCGCAAGCTGCAAGTCTCTAGGTGTATCGACTTCTAAACTTTCTGTGGCACTAACTTCTAGTACAGTACAGCTGAAATAGACGTTTTCGTATTAATATTGTGTATAAATATATATAAATAATTAAAAAAATAACTTTTCTAGAAAATGTTCAAAAACACGTAAGTAGTAACTGTCAACTGTCAGTGTCAGTCAATTAGAAAACACAACAGTGTAGAAAACAGCTGACAGCATCAGTCGAATTGCCATAAAGAAAAAAAAATCACAGGCGTTCGTGTTCCACGCGCGCCTCAAAGAGAGTCGGCAAAAAAGAAGGGGTCCTTAAGGGCCGATGCCTGCCGGAGCTGCGGGACTGTTCGAAAGAGATACCGTGGCCCCGGAACACAAAGGGCGATGAAGGAACATGGATGGGTTTTGGTCAGTAAAAGTCTGACACTCACTGCTGCTCCGCCCAGAGCGGGAGGAGTCATTTGATGATTTCCCATCCGAAAAAAAAAAGGTACCTAAGTCTTTAAGGTGGGTGCTCCAACCAGCCTACAATTATCAAAATCACCAATACAACCTTCCAAGCTCATGAAGGTGCAGGAATGACTTTTTCAAGGTCAAAGTCATTCCAAATTTGAATTTTGCGTGCTGGTTGGAGCATCCACCTCACTTCAATGGGAAGTTTTCAAGTGCTTTTTATGAACGAACTAGATGGCGCTGATCAACCTTGGGAATAATAAAATGGCTCGTTTTTCTGTCTACAAAGCCTTAGACGCACCAGGAGTTTAGACGTAACGCAAAAACACTCGGAAGAACAATAGCAAAAACTATGCCAAAACTTCTCTCCCCTCCTCCCCTCCTCTTCTCTCCTCTTCTCTCTTCTTCTTCTTCTTCTTCTTTCTTCTTTTTTTGTTCAGCTCAGTGATGCAAAAGAACAGTAGACTTCTAAGTTAGAAATGATTGACACGCAAAATCGTAATCACTAATAAAGAAATTTTACTATACAATGAGTTTGACATGTGTGAGAGTATTTTTTTGCCCGCTAAAAGATTTTACCATTGACCAATAATAAAATACGTAGTAAATTTAGTAAATTCTTTGTTCAATGGATTTTACTAGAACGCCGCAGAACATTGACCTCGGTCATATGTCTTTAGCTAATCATAGTACTGATAAATATTCATATTTTATGCCACATCATGGTGTAGTTTAACTACTAAATAAAATATTCTCAAAGCTGATCAGCGCCATCTATTGATATATACTGAAGCGTTGTGACAAACGTCAGTGGAAGGTTCCTCATTACTCAATTCTAGACATGCGAAATGTAGCTCACTGAAAAGAAAAGAGAGATACAGCTCTTTTGATCAAAAGAGCTGTATCACTCTTTTAGCTCTTTAGCTCACCGAATAACTCTTTTAACTCTTGAGCTCAATTGATTTACTTGCGAGCTAGAGATCAAATTGAGCCGCACTACTTTACGCAAGTCAAACGATACAACTAGCTCAGTGGCTCTATATAATCTTTGAAGTTCTTTAAGTAGTTCATTAAACTTAGTTGCGAGCTACCTATAGATAAAATTAGATTCATTGGGTTGTTTTATTCTTATTAAAAAATAATAATAATTATGAAAGCCAATGATTTTCCTTCATACTTGAACAGGGTTAGGACTGTCAATCTAGATGAATAAATATTTGAAAAGCTAATTAAATTGACAGTTGTAGCCGACGGGCATAGGGTTCGGGCCTCTGAGTGAAAGACCTTGCTAAATTTCACACTACTTTAATGAACAACAAGAAGAACAAAATGGAAAATCACTTATTGGGTACGTTAGGCATTAAACAGAATATGAGAATATTAGAGGTCTAAGATGGCCGGCTTTTTACGAGGGTGGTTCGAAACACGCCGCGTCTTACACGTGTCAGTGTCACCAGTAGACTGTTCTACCCCCGGTACGCTTATCGGCGCCTGCTCCGCGGGTTGCGCGGTAAGAATCTCGGCGCCTGATTCGCTGCGCTTAACAATGTCGCCAACCTCTCTACTGTTCCCGCAATCATCCGATTGGATGTGGCTGACAGTGCGGCCAACATTACTATCAACCTTATGGTCGTGGGGTTGCCGCGTTACACAGTATAATGTAATGAATGGACAATCAAACATAAATGACGATAAGAGTTATTTTACACTGACGTATTGAGCCGAAGAGTCGGTCAGTGAGCGACATGCGAAATCGTTTACCCGTTCGTCGGGGAAGTTCGGTTCGGGCCCAGTTCGGGCATTGTCGGGCCGCTGTTGGCGTTTCGTCGGTAAACCTAGTAACTCGCAAAGCCTAAGTATAGAGTCAATGAGCCGTTGAGCTAAATGAACTACTGAGCTATTCCGTGAACGACTGAGCGACTGAGAGCTAGATTTTAATTAAAGAGCTAGTTCAATTTTATCTCTCATTCGCGAGCTACCCATGTCTACTCAATTCAGGAACCAAACAACAATAACACACGATGTGGCTCTAGGTCTAGATCCGGGACGGATATGAATATGATTCATGGTTAAGCATACTCATGCATGCACTTACTTGCATGGTTAAGTACTTATACTTTAGTGCTCTAAGAAATGTTTTCGATCCGTGCTTATTCCGTAACAGCAAAGAGTAGAATACTTATCCTAAACACTTCCGTGGCATGGCTCAGGCTTTACAGGCTTAGCATGACAAGATAATAAAATGGCCAGGAAAAGGACGAGCAAAAACAAGTGGAACCAACGATTCCACTTCTATGTTTTGTAACGTACTTGTAATTTTGAAATTTTCCCTTTTCCAAAAGCCATCTCCTCGCTATATAAAATGCTCCTGTTTCCAAAAACTCTCCGTTCCAATCTTGTCTACGAACTCGACCATCAACTTGGAAGTTCACTGGATAGAATTTTCCGTTCAAAAGCTGCCAACGAAACTTGTTACTCCTAAAAGATAAATCTTAATTATTCATCTATAACTGGTATATACTTGTTGCCTAAATCAAGTAGGTACGTTACCCCAGTCACTAATTATCTAAATACGCACAAAGACTTGTGATTATCTTTAGCAAAAATAGGACAAATGTGTTTGTAAATAAGATAAAAAGTGGGTATACCTACTGTGGTTCGCATGTAAATATGTGTCATATATTCCCATGCGTGAGGCTAGGGAATAATATTACCTTGTCACAGAAAACACACAATCAAATGGAACAGGACTTGTTATTTTTTTAAAAGCTCTTCTTAGCTGCGTAGGTCGAGTAAATGGCGACGTAACTTGCATCAATATTAGAACCGTCACATTTGGTCGAGATGACAAAAATTCGAGCGCTCCCCAAATAGAAGGTGCCCAATCAGTTGCAGTTACAAAACTTCGATGAAAAACGGTAACATTAGCTAAAACAATTCAAACAAGATTTCATTTAAATGTGTATCCAAAAGAGGCGCTGTCATAATAGAGCAATCTCCGCAGAAATAGGTACCTACGCGATCGTCACAAATCATCTGCCTAATCTTGTAATACGATACCACTTGGTAAGACTGGTTGTCAGACTTTCGGGCCGCTGACTACCAGTAACGACTGTCAAAAATCTACAAAGGACAGCCGAAACTAACATGTGTTTTCCGAGGCATTGAAGAAACTCGATATATAACGAATCCCCATCCAGGGACCAATCGAACCTTGAAGATCGACCCGTGCCACCGTTATTATTTAGCCACGAGCTCCTCTTCGATCGTCAAGATCAGAGAAAAGAATGTGATGATCGCGATTTAGATGCGTGCGACGATCACTTCATATTCAACAGCATCCTGAAAACTATAGCTGACAGGGGGACAGCCCCATACTGTGGCATTGGATGCGCTTAAATACCACTGGCGCATAATTAATATTTTTTTGTTTTTGTTCTTCGGATAGATATAACTACTAACACTAATTTCTAAATTGTGTGTTGTACTCACCAAATGGGACTTAGTCTGAATAAAAAGTATTTTTTTATTTTTATTATTATATTAGGAAACGGGACACGGATTAAGCTACAAACCTTTAATGCAATGAAGCGCTATTAATGGATTATCTGTGGATACGGTTATATCATGGAAACCAGCAGCTTTAGCCGTGTTAATTGTACGACTCAACAAACTCGTACCGCCCACTTTTTGCAAATTTTTAAGACGCACGCCCTTCGAGCCTCCTCTGGCGAGTATAAGGACAGCAACTTCAGCGCTGCTGTAAAACAAGCTGGACAGGAAACACAATTTTTAAAAGTACACAATGTTCGTCAATGTTAACATCACGATAACGTTTCCTTAAAGGGTAGGCCTAGGCAGAGGTGTGTCGCCAGTAAGGAAATCAAGTATCCCTCAATGGCTCGTTGACCCTTGCCGGCAATTCTTTATGTCTCATAAAACAGATTGGTCCCACTGCAGGACAAAGGGCACTTCTCATACACAGAAGGCGTGAGAAATAGTAAGCGTTGATCGACACGCTTGCTCAAGGCGGGTTCGGGATTTCAGCCTTAAACACCTTACCAATAATAAGAAGAATAATCCCCGAAAGATTAATTAGAGATTAGGTGGAGGTACCTAATTGCACACCCATATTTCGGCGGCAGTATTTTTTTCAAGTCTCATGTTTGTGGCGCGTACTGGCGAGCCTTTTGGCATCAACCGGGCACAAACATAGGTGAACGTCAGAATGGCTGGTTGTATGTATCGCTCCGCGCCAGCCTGGTGACCAAAAATTGCTACCTATTTGCTATCCATTGCTACCTTTATGCAATTAATTGCTACCTAACTTGGAAACAAAATGAAGGGACTTCAAAATGACCAGCCATTCTGATATCAGGATGGCTGGTCAACTCTCCGTTTGCGTACACATTCAAATTCGTGTTATTATTTTTTTAACACCCTTGCTCGTAAAGCTGATGTAATTCCACCGGTTTTAAATATGTAAAGCGGGTCATAAAAAACGCGTGTGTTATCAAAGCAAATAGTTAAGTTATAGTCCATACAAATTCCATAACAGTATTATTTGCCATTTCAAATATGGAACTGATCGCCGCCGCACGACTGCAGCTATATGGTGAGCAGCGCGCTGTTGCTATTCAAATTTCGAACTAATCGCCACGCGGCGCCAGTCAGTAGGCAGCACTAGCGCACTGTTAAAATGGCGGGAAAGCAACAGTGTGCATTCACAGATTGAGTTTATTTTAAATAAAAAAAAAACAGTTTATTCGGTAATTTAAAAACTTGGCTGCATGCTCTAGCGTTTGCCAACATTTTCACGCAGCCACGGCAGAAAATAATCCTCGCGCCATTTTTCTCAAATTTTCTTTTCTTTGTACTTGTATTGTGAATATCTAAAAATGACAACTTTCAATAATGAAGATGAGCAATATATTACGTCAACTCCACCGGATATACTAACAGAAGCGCGAACCGCATGCGACAGCTTGCTGCCATCAATATCCAAGGACAGATACATAACCACGTAAGAAAAATCTTGCTTTTTCTGTTTCCTCGCAAATGTGTTAAAAAACGTCGTACGATATACGTGCGTATTGGTTATGCGAGGCGGAATTTCAGCCCGAGCCGAACGCACTAGAATATCGTAATGTACTATAACTTGAGTATTTGCTACCTGTTTGCTGTGGATCGTGATGGTGGATATTGAAAGACGTGAGGGTTCACGTATATATCCGTATATATATATTATCCGGATATATATATATCCATATATATACGTCAATATCCACCTTGTAGTACTAACAAGTAAAAAGTTATGATCGCTTGAAATTTTTACAGGGTCTGGATTTAGGATGTACCTGCTGGTCAAATCTTGCATCTGAATCTGAAACCAGTTCCACCAACTGATTGAACTGAAATATTGGACACATCTTTCTGATGACAATACATTTGGATGACAGACATTACTTATTCTAGATCTAGAACTTCTCAATGGTTAATAGCGTGGACATGAAACTTTGTATCCGCGTTCAGGCGTCTAGGGTACTTCAGACCATTAGACCGACGAGGAAGTTATGCTATTAAGATAAGCAATAAATAAAAGAGCTCTGCTATTAGAGCTATTGTAGTATGATCGCAGTAAAGACCCTTTTTCCAATTAAGTTCTTTTCTAATATAACACAAAACTGAATGATTTACTGTAAAATAATATAGGAGTAAGTAAATTAACGGGTGCGGTAAATAAAATATTAGAACACAAATTTAAAGAAATAACTGTAACTTAACAATCATTTATAGATAGGTCTAGGTATACAGGGTATACTCACATAGTTCCAATAATTAGACCTCTATACCACATTGTTTACTCACAAAACAAATACGCTTCACTATCACATGGCTTAGACCGTTTAGATGTAAGAACTAGAGACTTTGTAATCAAAAAACATTAAATAGATGATTTAACACCCACTCATATGCGCCCACTTCGTGCGCTCCCGTACAGTTCGGCGATTTAAATAAAATCGTCGTCGATTGAACGGAAGTCTTCATTAGATTGATAAGATGAATTGAATTAAATTAGGTTATGATTATTCTCACCTAATGGATTTGGTAGGTAGGTACATTTTTGTGTCTCTGTTTGGAAACATAAATGCTCTAACTTTGGAAAGCTGCACAGAACATGCGATTCAAAGAGTAGAATACGTATACCAAAATGCGATTGACTCCATGCTATGCCTGTAGTGGCCTGCAAAGAGAGGACCGACTGGCGCCAGTTTCATTTTGGCGTTTGACACTTGGCATTTGGTACCTTTTGCATTTGGCATCCCGAACATTACCGACTTGAAGCAGCATATTTAAGATCTACATATACGCCATTGTTCACTATAAGTCAGCTGGTCTCGGAGCACAGCGCTGGGTTACAGTTTCGTGACTTCGAGTTCGGATCCCAGCCTCAGGATTTTTGACTTGACTTTTTGTGAATCGAGTCATTTTGTTTTTATTTTATGTGTTTTTTTTTATTATTATATAATTTATAATATTTTTGAATTAATAAACCATATTTACATTATATACATACTACAACTAGAACTCTATAAAATTACATTTTCTTTTATATTTCATGCTAAATGCATGAAATAATTGATCCCAAAAGTCCGACTTTGGGACATGAGGAGCGTAGGCCAAAGGCCGCCAACGACATGGCTGATGGAGATGGGGCGGCAGCTTTTTTTTTTGCCCGTTTCGACCATCTGTTGAGCGTCAAAACCTATCAATCAACCTCAAACAAAGAACCAACCCAAATTTCAAAATATCGCGCCCGTACCAAACGCTGTGTCAAACGCCAAAATGAAACTGGCGCGAGACGGCCGTGTGGGTGTGGTCAAGGAACTTATATACAAACTGGAATGAGTACGAACGAAATGCTAAAAAAAAAATAAAAAAACTCTATCTCAAAAGCCTAGAGTTTAAATTTGTACAATGGATTCAATAAAAAAAATTGGTTGTTTGTAAAGTAGGTTTACGATCGAGATGTTTACGTGATAACGATTTTTGTATGCCGCTAGAGTGAGAGAGACGGAAGATCGGTCCGTCTCTCTCTCGTTATACCTGCGATCGCGCTCGTGAGGTTTTGGTGTGACACAAGTTTCTGAACATGTCACCCGACTAAAACGATTTTAAAGACGTTATCACGTCAAAAAAATCGTTCCGAGCGAGAAACCGACCAAGGTGGATGGTGTCTCTGTCTTGCCTTGTCACCGATGTAAACAATATGGCCGATACATGTTCGCGTTGAAGTCGTTTATGTACTTTTTATTGTATCCGCTTTATAAATGGTAAAATTGTGTTGTGTGAAGTTTTGCTGGATGTAGAATTTCGTTTTTCAGGGAAGTTTTTTAACCTTGGTTGTTTATTACGACTAGGGTTGCCAATGTTTTAGATTGACAAACGAGAAATATCCAAATAAATTAAGTAAGTAAGTTCGAAGTTTCGAACATAGTTGTCGTAAGGTCGCCGGTCCTAAGGATTTTTCCATGCTTCTCCAGCAAAAGAATCCATTTTGCGAGCTGCGAGTGAAAATGAATGGTTTCGGAATACAACATGTAACATAATTAACGCACACCCTCAGACACCCCAATTAGTTTATTATGTTATTATCATAATACATGCACTGAATTTTTAATTAAACATGTATAAGCAATGATTATTTAATAAATTAGTTTTCCTAATTCCGGAGGAATGTTGTAGTCACAGTACAAATCAACGAACGCACACAGTCGCATACGTAAATCTCATACCTACGTATGCGACTGTGTGAGTCTTGCTAGCCTAGTAGGTATTCGCTCGCGTTCGAGACAGCTGTTAACGTCGTTAGAAAAGTTCAATAAATTTTAATGCCTATTTTCTTAATTGATGTTTTAATTTAGAAAGCACTTCGTCATTTTTTATCAAAAGCGTTCACTATCCTATTTTTTAGATCTTTGGCACTTGTTGTCGCACTAAAATAAACTAACGATTTAATACGTCCCTACAAAAAAGTCGTCAAATCAGCTGATTGGGGATTCTCATCGAATTAATCCCATATTTCGTTTTGAAAACGAGTACGTGTACGCCAATCGGCTCCTCTGTCGATGGCTGTGTTCGGACGGAACGTTCCGTGTCCAAGAAACCACTGAGTAGCAGCTAACATCGTCCTACCCTGCGGTCTACTCTTGTACCATACCTTTGGTTGACTTGAATGTTCTGCCAGGATGAACCACATTATCACCACACTACACCGTGCCACAGTCCTCACCATTAGTCACCATTTCACTGAACATTTTTTGTCAATTATTTCAAAGATATCGCGCGCGAAAAACTATTTGCATACACTCCACGGAAGGGCGCGTGGGACTAAATATTGTTTACATTTATTTAAGTTAGCTTTGATCGCCCGCGCCGCCCGGTGTCATGGTGGCTATCTCGCTCTATCCCACGTTTTTAATTTGCACGAGAAAGGGAACGAAAACGAGTATGACATATTTTGTATTTTGTTGGTTAATCTATTGTGTGTGCGTGCGGTTGAATCGCTAAGTTTACCTAACTCTATTTGTAACGACTTTATCTTACTTTAAATAAGGTTCATTTTTCTTTATTTTGCATTGAATGGCGGAATTTGTATTAATACAAATAAAACTGCACTTTTAAAAGTCTTATTGCCTTGAGTTACGGTCCATTTCAGTTTGTTTGGACTATACAGGGGTAGTGTGACTATAAATTACGTAGCTTTAATTATTTTTGGGATAAAAAATTACCTATATTAAAAATTATAGAAATCGATTCAATAAACGATTCTATCCAAACTAATTTGAGGATGTGCGTTAATTATGTTACATGTTGTATAACATAAATATTGGTGATTGTTACTAAAATATTATAGGTGAACAGTCATAGCATGAATATGCGATTTTCTATGTCTGAAAAAGTATATAATATTAACGGAGTCCTCGAATACAAAAGTCGTCTGGATAGACAGGTTACAAAATGGATAATTTGCAACTGGACGGTACAGACATACATTTAAGTTAACATAAAAAGTTAATGACATCCACTCTTGAAGCTATTTCGCCTAGAATGCTATTGAGTGTCAGGTCATCATCGTTATAATAAAATAAAAGCTACTCTGTGACTGTCTCAAGAGTTAGTATGATTAATGGAAAAAGACAACATCCACTCTTGAAGCTTTCTCGCTCGGAACGTATATGGGTTGCCCGTCCTCATTCCAGTTAGTATATAAGTTTCTTGGGTGTGGTTTCAGAGTATGAACTAGAAATGTCAAACAAAACGCCAAAACACTGACATTGGCAGTTCTGTGGTTCTGACAGAAAGTTAGTAAATAAATAGATGATAACTAACGCTAAAGCTAATACAAACGCTCATAATTATTTTATTTACTAATTAAAATCACAATTCATAAAAATGAAAACTATAGAAGACCTCGAAAAAGAGCTAAAAAGTGTAGATAGGGAAATATCTAAAGTTGACGCTGAGTTATCAAAATGGAAGAATCAACAACGTGTGTTGCACGAGAAGAAAGTTTCGTTGAAGAATTCTATCAACAAACTGAAGACAGATACTTTAGCCAGTGTAGATTGGGCAGGCACCACTTATGAGTGGTCTGAAGATGTTGTGCGTATATTGAAAACTGTGTTTCACATTGAAAACTTTAGACCTAAACAGCTTGGCGCAATTAATTCAACTCTGTCAGGACAACATGCCATTGTTGTAATGCCGACTGGCGCGGGGAAAAGCTTATGTTACCAATTGCCAGCTTTAGTAAAACCTGGCCTGACTGTTGTAGTCTCACCCCTTATATCATTAATGGAAGATCAAGTAAGATCGTTAACTAACAGGAATATACCAGCCAAGCTGATCACAAGCTCTAGCTCCAAGGATGAAACTTCTGCAGCTTTAAACTTACTAAAAGATAACAAAACACAGATCAAATTGCTGTATGTTACCCCAGAAAGGTTTGCTAAAAGCAAAAGATTTATGTCAAACTTACAAAAATGTTATGCAGATGGTAGATTGCAAAGGATAGCTATAGATGAAGTACATTGCTGTTCTCAGTGGGGCCATGACTTTAGACCTGACTACAAGTATTTAGGTATTTTGTCTAACATGTTTCCAAATGTGCCTATCTTAGGGTTGACAGCTACTGCCACAGCTACTGTTTTGACTGATGTGCAAAAAATTCTCAATATTTCTGGTTGTTTAGTTATCAAGTCTACATTTAACAGACCAAATTTATTTTATAAAATACTGGAGAAGCCAACATCACAGGAAGAGTGTGTTTCAATTCTTGAAAAACTGTTGAAGGGAAGATACAAGGGTGAAAGCGGAATAATATACACAAACAGCATTAAAGATTCTGAAGACATTTCTGAAGGTTTGCGTAAAAGAGGTTTGAGAGTAGGATGTTACCATGCAAACTTAGATGCTAACACCCGATCACAAGTTCATTTGAAGTGGCATGAGACACGCTACCAAGCCATTGTAGCCACTGTAGCCTTTGGTATGGGGATTGACAAACCTGATGTTAGGTTTGTTATACATCACACAATAAGTAAATCTATGGAGAACTACTATCAGGAGAGCGGCAGGGCAGGGCGAGATGGCCTTAGAGCAGAATGTGTTACTATGTACAGAATGCAAGATGTATTCAAAGTCAGTACTATGGTGTTCTCCTCTGTTGGGAGTCTGGAGCATCTGTATGGTATGGTCAAGTACTGTCTCAATGGCACATTGTGTAGGAGGCTTCTTATAGCTGAGCATTTTGATGAAACATGGGGTGATGCAGATTGTAACAAAATGTGTGATGTGTGTTGCCTTCCTAATTTGAATGTTAAAGAAGTTAATCTAAAGCCTCTCTGTAAAACATTAGCTGGGATTATTGAGAATGCTGACAAGCAAGATGTAAAATTAACAGCTCAAAAATTGCTTGATGCATGGTTCCTCAAAGGGCCAGTCAATCTAAGACATAAAGGAAAGGAGCCTAACTTATCAAGAGTATTAGGTGAAGATGTGATTGCATACTTATTAGTTGGAAATTATTTAATAGAAGATTTTCACTATACTGCTTATTCTACTATAAGTTACATAAAGATTGGCCCAAATATGGATGCAGTTGATGATGATAGCTTTATACTAAATATGCCGATACGGAGGTATTCATCCTTTGAACTTCAAGCACCTCCTCCTAATGACTATCAACCAATCAGAACAATTGAAAAATCTGATGAAGGATCTCGAACAAAAAAACGGAAGTCCAGTGCTTATAATGAATCAAAGTCGAAAATAACTAAGACGGTAACAATCATTGATGATAGTGATTAATGTAATCTATTCCTAGTAATATAGTAATTATATAATAATCTATAATAATAATCTATTCCTAGTAGCAAATATAGTTTTAATCTGCAGTGGTTTATTTAGATCAGTATGCACGGCGACCAATCAAGCTTACTTATACAAAACCAGTTTATGCGAATCTCTCATTGTATTGGAAACCTATAAAAAGCAAGGCAATGTTATACTGGAAACGTATAGCTTTGTGTCGCCGTGAGTAGCTATTTATTTAGCCAGCAACGGGGCCCTAACTAAGACTCCACTGTCCGTCTGTCTGTCTGTCACCAGGCTGTATCTCATGAACTGTGATAGCTAGACAGTTGAAATTTTCACAGCTGATATATTTCTGTTGCCGCTGTGGCAACAAATAATATAAAATACAGGGGGCAACCCTCCTATGATGGTACGGAACCCTTCATGCGCGAGTCCGACTCGCACTTGGCCGGTTTTTATTTATTTATTATTAAAATTTTGTTAGAAGACTTGTGGTACAGACACCAGCACATCAAACTACTCGCTTAACCAAGTAAGACCAGTGATGATGAATGGGATCTCTGATAATACGTAGCATTTAAAAACCGCAGCACAAAAGTAAGTAGGTAGTAGGTAATAGAGTTCGAAATAAAAATCACTCATAATAATACAAATTATATTATAAAAAAATATTAGAACATTAAATGACGACAACTTGTAAAATAGGTACATTTACAGCTGCTATGTAAGAACATAATCCGACTATGGTCATGATGTTACGAATCGAATTGTAACTTTAAGTTTGATTATTCAGGTATTTTTTTTTTACTGTATTCTTACAGTCGTAAAGTTATTCACAAAATTGGCAGCTGTAGTTCTGCGTTCTGAAGTCAGATATTTATTTAAAAACTTTACTTTCTTTCGTACCTACTTAATCTCTAGCCACACTGAGGCGAGGCGGATCCCGCGCAAGACGCGAGTGCGCGCGTTGAAGTCACGCGATTTTTTAATGACTCCATACAACGTTGGCATAATCGGTGCGAGCGTATTCCGTCCGGCGTCATAAATGGCCAGAGTTTTAAAAGTAGCTAGAAGCCTCGGAAGGTTTGGACTGAGACAAAGTTACAACACGTTTTGGAAAAAGACTGAATATATTGGGGTGCTTACCTACCATTTGAAAGGATAACAAAAGTTCTAACGATCACATGACCTAATTTAATTTAATATTAAACTTTTTATTTTAGTATAACCAAAGTATTATATTATCTGTAGTATAACGATGAGATGATAATGAATTATAATATTGATATTATTTCAGTTTACCTAATTTTATATGCTTTTATTTAACATTTTCTATATTGCACACTTGAACTAATATTCAGTTAGTATAATATTTAGTTGTGTATTATTAAAAATCTATCAGTACGTAACGTTTAATATAATTTTGAAACATCTACTTTGTTTTGTATAGATATTTGTGCAAAAACTGATTGGATTATAAACGCCTGCCATTTTCGTGCACCCCCCCTCTATTGTCGGTGAATTCATCTGGGTTAGGTTAGAACAGTGACCATTAGCGCCAGATCCCCTCGATTGTTGGTGAATCATCTGGGTTAGGTTAGAACAGTGACCATTCGCGCCAGATCCCCTCGATTGTTGGTAAATCATCTGGGTTAGGTTAGAACAGTGACCATTCGCGCCAGATCCCCTCGATTGTTGGTGAATCATCAGGGTTAGGTTAGAACAGTGACCATTAGCGCCAGATCCCCTCTATTGTTGGTGAATCATCTGGGTTAGGTTAGAAAAGTGACGATTAGCGCCAGATCCCCTCTATTGTTGGTGAATCATTCGGGTTACATGAGGTTATAACAGTACGAGTTAACTGATATTACTTATTCATTACAGAATTTTGGCTGAAAATGAGTAAATATGAAAATTAGGTCGAATGAAAATTAGGTCAACTAAACGATAAATAAAAAGAACAATAAACACAGTGAAAATTATATGAAATGAACCTTATACTAAATGTTAAAAAAAAGAAATTTATATGCAATTTAACATTAGATCACATGAAATTAGGTTATTTGTTTTTATTGCAAATGTAAATTAAATCATGTGAACGTTATTTCAAATGAAAATATACTATCTGTTATTATGCCATATATTACACACGCAATATATTGACACTGCTGAGACAGATTTTCATTCCCCCTTCAGACAAAATGAGCAGTGTATTATTTACTAGCCTAGCTTTCCCTAGTGCATAATGTACAGTCGTGGTCTTTTCCGCCTGATCAGTTAAACATTTTTTCGCTTAAATCATGCGGAGGCGCCGAGCCACTCCACCTTAAACTCTAGGCCTATTAGGAAAGCGTCAACTTTGGCGCGCAAAATAACAATAACTCTCGTTTGGCATGTGTCGCCGATCGGTATTTTTTTCATTCATTATTTATTATAAAGTCAACGGGGCGGGGATAGAGAGCGTTTCTATGTTTAAAGTGCAAGTAAAAATTAGCTTAGTGGTGATCAGGCGGGAGTGTCCTCGATAGTACGTACCTAATTGTACAATTTAAAAAATAAGGACAAAATAAAAATATAAAAGAGTAACAAAGAATCTAAGAACTTACTATTGCTCAACAAAGCTTTGTGATTTGGGCTTCTACACACTGCACTTTGCAGGCTGGTTGCTAACCTTTTGCGGCACGGGGGCCCAGTCGATGCGGCCGTGCCGCCAACATAGTGTGTAGAAATCTTAATGCGCTCTACTCCCTCACCGTGAGCATTCGCCTGTAATGCAACAGTCAGATTCGAAAATTAGAGGATGGGTAGAACCGAGACTTACAGTGCGCAACCTGCAATGATAAATTTTAAAACATCAATGCGCACTACTTGTAATGACCGTTTCACGGCGCAAACGACTAGACGAATGCTCGTCAGGCAGTGAGGCTGTATTGTAACCAAATGCTCATAATCGAATCTTGGATAGTTGCAATGCAGGCGAATGTTCTGGTGACGGACGGAGGGCCTTAGAAGGTAAGATGCTAAGGAATCAAAAGCCAAAAATAATAATTAAGAAAATAGATATTCAACCCCTTGAGTTGTTTCATTCAACGGTCATTGGCGACGTCTAGGAGAGTATTGTAACGGCGATAACTGAGAGTAGGACGATACGTTTTCTTCCTTGTTCTGACCTCTGACTGTATTCCGGGCACTTTGTTTTTTCGCACTCTTATCTGATCTACTTGATGGCACTGAAACCGATTAGGATAGAATAACATATTACCTAAGTGTATAAATTGTTATGTAAAATAAAATCTGTCAATACTCTCAGACCAAATAAAATACTTTTTTATTTGGTCTGAGTCAATACTATTCTAAGTAGGTACCAAAGTCAACAGAGATCAGAGGTAGGGTTTATTATTTAGAAAACTTATGCCCAGATTTAATAGAAAATTGCGCAAGGTCCTTTAACGATGGGGTGGGCAGGGGCGCATAGGAGGTACACCCATACTATGGGTCGTGATTTTACGGGTGAGATCACCAGATGTTTTTTTTTTTTTTCGAGGTTTGAGTTCACTGTCTTTGACCGTGTAGAAGATCAAAAAAAACTCAAGCTGTATCTAACTACGGTTTTCAGACCCACATCCTACTATTTTGATGTATGATGTTAGCAATTGCCAGTAAAATGGTTAAAGCTATAAAGTTTTGGAATGCCATAAACTATACTTAGAGTTTTTGTACATCTTGTCATTTCATTGGTCCAAAGGACATCATTCAAAATGGACCAAATCGGCTCCTGCTCGGAAATCGTTGATAGGGAAAACGCAATAACACTTTGCCAGGCTTGAATTTTGAACCCAGAAGTCAGTAGCAGTCGCGCTTGCAACCACTAAACCAACAAGACAGTCAGTTCATTGAAACATATTATAATGCTTGAAAAAGGCAACTACCTGAAGAGTTATATCTCTGACCAATTGGTTCCGGCTCTTGGTATCTTAATGTAAATCCAGAAGCTGCTGATTTTGGAGTCGCACATTCACTGTCATCAATGCCCAAAGCATCCAAGGCGCGCATCCTCTCAGCGATCTGATCTTTTATAATGTCTCGGTGTGGGCCAGCTTGACCCAAATACTCCATTTCAGCAAGCCATTCAGTACGTTCTCGAATTTGAGTTACCACTGAAATTAAAAAAATAAACCAAATACACTGTTTTAGACTTTCACGGTTTTTCACTACACTTAAAGTACTTACGCGTTGCGTCACCATTATCAAGAAAAACCTAGTGATACTGTGAGTGCGTTTTGTCGTGAGTTACAATCGAGTTCCAGTAGTGCGCGTAATGAAAGACTAAGAAAGAGGGTAGACAGATTTGTCTGCTCATAATAAATAATTTTCGTCCCACCCGCATACCGCTTCAGTATTCCCGCGATCATGATGCTTGCAACAGCGTCGAAATATCGGGAGCTCATCGAACAAAATCAAAATCACGGATATCATCCCGTAAGTACTTTAAGTATAAACCAAATAGTTTTACAATCAAAACAAGGGAATTGAGCAAAAACTTTGTACTGTTTTTATTCTATTGTTGAAGCTTTATCTATTGTTGCGGAATTGTACTGATTGAGGAGCAAAATAATTTTATCATCTATGTCTCACATTCATTCCACATTTGTTTAGAAGTTGGCAACTTGGGCTGTGGTTTTTTCAAAATTGGAGGTGGTGGCTGTGGCTGTTGTTCCTGGTTGTCACCATAGGCCATTGTATGTGCCAGTCTCTCCTTCATTTTCTCCCTGTCTTCCCCGCGTTTCAATGGGCGATATCTATTAAATAATTAAGAATTATTTAATATGGGAAAATAGTAGAAATATCATTTAAAAACCAAAAATAAGTAATTACCCGTCTATTTCATAGATTCCAGACTCCCTGATAGTAGACAGTGATCGTCGACGAGATGTTCTTGGGCGAACAAGGGGCATTTGAAGTAGTAATTCAGAGTCTGATTTCTTTTCATCATTCTCACGAAGCTTGAAAGCAGATTTTTGCCGCTGGGCAATAGTGAGCTTTGATTCTTCTAAGAGTACTAAATAGATATTAAAAAGACATCAGTTATTAACATTTTGCTTGAAATAACTGTAATGGTAACTACTTCCAAAAAAGAAAGGGTTATTAATTTTTGAGCGTGAAGCAATACAGATATTTGAGGGCAGTTATCAATAATTGGCCTTTCTCCCAGTAGCATAGTTGCTCCTCTCATAGTTTCCTCTTGACTTAAATTTACAAGGCTGTAGAAGTTGTTTAGCATGGTGGTAGTAATCAGTAAGCGTATATATAGTAGTAGTATACATAGTGGCGGTAAGTCCCCTCTTTGAGGAGTGGCTGGAGAGACGCCACGGCGTCCTCACCTTCCGCCTGACGCAGGTTCTTACCGGACACGGATGTTTCGGTAAGTTCCTGCACCGAATCGGGCGGGAGGAGACGCCCGGGTGTTTCCATTGTGAGAATCGACCGGAGGACACGGTGGAGCACACGGTGGAGGTGTGCCCTGCTTGGGTGGAGCACCGCCGTGTCCTCGAGGTGGCGATCGGCGGCGGCGACCTCTCACTTCCGGCCCTGGTTCGTGCCATGGTCCGGAACGAGACGGAATGGGACGCCGTCACCTCCTTCTGCGAAGCAGTCATGCTAGCGAAGGAGGTGGCGGAACGTGAGAGGGAGATATCCTCACGTCTCGGCCGCCGCGGGAGATGCCCCGGGCGTCGGGGGCCACGTGGTGGCTTAAAAAAAAAAGATGTCAAATTGTCATAAAACTCATAAAAGTGTCGAGCATCTTCTGGTATTAGATATAATATCAAAGCTTGTGCTCTGCTGTAGGTTTTCCATTTGGCCATAATTTAGTTAACTGACTCTTAAAAACACCTTTTTCTGGATTGTCAGAGCGTCTGATTGTCGTCTTGATATTTTACGTACGTACAGTCGTAATCTTCTTGGTCAAAGTCAGACTTCATATAAATATGATATTGGTCTGGCTTTGTTATTTTTAATTCTCTTGTTTTTAGCCAATTTATTTTGTCATTATTTGGTGTTTTCTTGCGATTCACTATGAACTTTTATAGAGTCTCAGTCAAGTAGAAAACATCAACTTCCATTTGGCAAGTTATCAGGGGTTTTTTCTTTTGCATATAAAGGGTGTAAAACACCTCTTAACGAAGCCGAAAGGCACTTGTTATAGCATCATTTAGTCGTATAAATAGATAAATAGATAGTCGTCAGGCGTATAAGTGTTTTGATTGTACTTCAAAGCTCTCTCAATATCACCGAAGTCTTTACCATTGGGTTAGTAACTATGGCCTGGTATCAAATACATGTAATAGATTCTAGGTTTGTTTTCATCTCGAGCACTGCTTTCACCATGAGAGTAATTGTTATATTCCGGTTTTGACCGCCACAAGAATCTGTCCAAAGAATTAAATCTTTTATAGTGTCAGAGACGTTCTTGTCGATGTGTTTTAAAAGTGAAGATCCCACCTTCCTGTGCGCCACGACTAACATGACCCTCGATCCATGTATAACAATAGCTTTGGTTGTTTTTAGCACTGTGCACAGCCAGATTTGCCTTTTATCTATACATACATATATAATCATCTATACATATAATAAAATCGTTGAGACCAAAAAATCTGTACATTGAAGATTAAAAAAAAAACCAGCCAGGGTGACTTAAAATAAGTAGCTGAAGATATTAAAACCATTTAAAAATTTTTTGTTTGTTTGTAATTGACCGCACATCACGTGAAAACTACTGAACCGATATTGTTGAAATGTTCACAAATCTATTTAAATACATTCAGAATAACATTTAGGCTATAGAAATTTTAGATTTTTTTGGAAAAAGGGGGGTGAAAAGGGGGGTAACATTTGTATTAAAAAAAATTTTAGATTGTTCTAGAATCATGAAACTCAGAATAAATACTTATTAATAAAAATAAAGAAACACCTGTTTTAGCATTTTTTTTTAATCTTATCCAGAGACGCAAAAAAGAGGGTTTTGTGTTTAAAATTAATAAACTTCAAATACCTATACAATCAAAACCAATGAAGTGTAACCTTTTAAAGTTGCGACAGACAAATGACTATTCCTAAATTTAACGCAATAGCCCCTAACATCATAATTATTGAAAAAAGTTCTCTTCGTCTCCTTGGGTCTCCAATCTTCGAAAATTCCTTTCCCGATTTCATCGAGGAAAAAATTCAAAATTTCAATGATATTTCGGAAAGGTTACTCCAAATTAACATGCATTCGGCCATCACCATTATCTGTTATTGCTGTTTCGGCCCTAAATTAACATATTTCCTACGTGCTTCTTCTTTATGGAAGCACACTCATCTTTTAGACAAAATGGATCAAATTATCAGAAATACTTTATCATCCATTTTAAATGTGGCCTTGGACGACCGAGCCTGGACCCAAGCTACTCTTCCCATTCGTATGGGAGGACTCGGTGTCCGCAAAATTTCTAGTATTAGTTTACCGGCTTTTGTATCCTCGGTCCACGGCACTGAGAAATTAATCAGGAAAATCCTGGCTTCCACACTGATTGATTTTGATGTGCCGTGCTTCTCCGAGGCTATCAACGCTTGGAAACTCGCTTGCCCGAATTCTGAAGAACCCGACCACCCATTTTCCCAGAGACGGTGGGATGAGCCGCTCTGCAAAGTAGTTCAGATAAATCTACTGAACACGTCTGCTACTACTGCTGAGCGTGCGCGCCTGCTGGCTGTGGGTGAGTGGGTCTTTGGCTTCACGCACTACCGTCGTCGAGCATAGGCACGTTGCTCGACGACACCACTTTCCGCCTCGCTGTTGCTCTACGCCTAGGCGCCCCATGCTGTTCTCCTCATCGCTGTCACTGTGGTGAAGTTGTCAACAGCCTCGGACACCACGGCCTGTCTTGCAGCCGAAGTGCGGGCCGTTTTGCACGGCACGCGAATTTAAATGACATCATCCGTCGGTCTCTTGTCACCGTCGGCGTTCCAGCTTTATTAGAACCCAATGGCTTGGCACGCGACGATGGCAAGAGACCGGACGGCATGTCTTTGTTTCCATGGAAGATGGGTAGGCCTTTAGTGTGGGATGCTACATGTGTCGATACTCTTGCGCCTTCCCATCTTCCTAGTTCATCGTGCTGTGCAGGGGCTGCCGCTGCGGCAGCGGAGAACCTCAAACGGCGAAAATATAGTAACCTTATTGGTAACTATATTTTCGAGCCGTTTGGGGTTGAAACTCTAGGACCGTGGGGTCCGAGCGCTCACATGCAGCCTTTTCAAGGAAATTTCAAAACGTTTAGTTGACACTTCCCGTGACCCTAGGGCTGGCTTTTACCTTGGCCAAAGGCTTAGCGTTGCCATACAGCGTGGTAATTCCGCCAGTCTCTTGGGGACATTACCAGTTGACAGCGTTGAGGAGGAGTTTTTTGACGCCATTTTTTAAGTTTTTAGTTTAAGTTAGTTATCTTAGTTTATTTTAATAGTTTTCATGTGAAGTTGATATTTAAATAAAGTTAATTCTCCTTTTCTAGATTTAAAAATTAAAAAAAAAAAATACAGGTAAATATAATTTCTCAGTTTTCTTGAAATTTGATTTTTGACGTGAATACGCACAAAATAGCGGAACTCAAGAAAATCAGCTTCCTTCGGTATAAGTAGTTGGTACGAAATGTTTGTGCGCTCATCACGTCAAAAATACTGCATAGGCTTCTTCAATATTTAGGCTATATTATCACGCTACTTTCTTAAGGGGGTAGGCAATTTTGCATTATGTCCGTATACTTCAATTGTTTGATGTTGCAAGAGGTCCGCAACAGTTCGCAGCAGCTATATCGTGTTTGGGCTCATTTCATGGACCTTGATGAGAACTTTATACTTAGCTAGAGTATGACTTACATCGAAGGTCTGACGATGGAGACGGAAGGCAGTTGCAAGAGGTCATCAAGAGTTTACAGCAACTATATCGCGTTTGGGCTCATTTTATGCACCTTGATGAGAACTTTCGACCTAGCTGGAGTATGATGATAACGTAAGGCCGAGAAGGCTGGCGAGGGAAGCCCTTATTTAGAAAAACAGAATATTTTATCGATTAATGCAAATATTTTAGAGAAATTAAATTGTTACCTACTTGATTCTATACTATCTATACATAAAATAAAATCGTTGAGACCAAAAAATCTGTAGGTACATTGAAGATTAAAAAAAAAAACCAGCCAGGGTGACTTAAAATAAGTAACTGAAGATATTAAAACCATTTTAAAAATTTTTGTTTGTTTGTTTGACCGCGCATCACGTAAAAACTACTGAACCGATATTGTTGAAATGTTCACAAATCTATTTAAATACATTCAGAATAACATATAGGCTATAGAAATTTTGTTTTTTTTTTGAAAAAGGTGGTGAAAAGGGGGGGTAAAGTTTGTATGAAAAAACAAAATTTATATTGTTCTAGAATCATGAAACTTAGAATAAATACTTATTAATAAAAATAAAGAAACACCTGTTTCAGCATTTTTTTTAAATCTCATCCAGAGACGCATAAAAGAGGGTTTTGTGTTTAAAATTAATAAACTTCAAACACCTATACAATCAAATCCAATGAAGTGTAACCTTTTAAAGTTGCTACATATACTTCATATCTAATACAGGTAAATATAATTTCTCAATTTTCTTTAAATTTGATTTTTGACGTGAATACGCACAAAATAGCGGAACTGAAGAAAATCAGCTTTCTTCGGTTTATGTAGTTGGTACGAAATGTTTGTGCGCGCATCACGTCAAAATTACTGCATAGGCTTGTGCATCACGTCAAAATTACTGCATAGGCTTCTATAATATTTAGACTACATATTATCACGCTACTTCCTTAAGGGGGTAGGCAATTTTGCATTATTTCCGTATACTTCAATTGTTTGACGTTTCAGTCATGACGTAAGTACATGAGAACGGCTATTTGTGGCTTATGTCAATGAAGTAAATAGCCTCCGCTACCGCTCTGCAAACTACGGGGTTGCAGGTTCAAACCCTCCAACATTATTTTCACTTTTTGTGATTTGTTTAATTTTTTTTTTGATGCTGTGAGAATTCCTATATTTCATTTTGTATTTAAATTGTGTGCATTTCTATATTTCTCATTTTTTTTCGTGAAATATTTTTCCAAAAAGTAATAGAGTAGTACTTATGGAAGAAGAATACAATCATGCTACCACCGAATAAATTGGGATAAGGGCAGGAGTATGATGATGAGGATGATTTCTCCAAAAAGTAGTATAGCGAACATCAGAAGCCTGATAAATCCACGTGTTCCTGCCGTGCAAGAACTGTGCTATGCTATTCGCAATAATCAATAATCCATACGCAGTTTACGTAGATTATATTTACAGCTAAATTGTTATTGGCCTCATATCGTATTTTCGGGCGAGAGGAGACGCCCGGGTTCTTCCATTGTGAGGATCGACCGGAGGACACGGTGGAGCACACTGTGGAGGTGTGCCCCACTTGGGCGGAGCACCGCCGTGTCCTCGAAGCGGCGATCGGCGGCGGCGACCTCTCTCTCCCGGCCTGTCACCTCCTTCTGCGAAGCAGTCATGTTAGCGAAGGAGGAGGCCGAACGTGAGAGGGAGAGATCCTTACGTCCGGGCACCGCGGGAGACGCCCCGGGCGTCGGGAGCCACGTGGTGGCCCCCGGCCACCGTAGGCGCGGGCCTGTGGACGGGGAGCTATGGGCTAGCTCGCTGTCCGTCCGTCTCATGACGACAGGCCGTGTCGACGGCGCGTTCGTGTTCTACGCGCGCCTCAAAGAGAGTCAGCAAAAAAGAAGCGGTCTGCAAGGGCCGATGCCTGCCGGGGCTGCGGGACTATTCGAAAGAGATACCGTGGCCCCGGAACACAAAGGGCGATGAAGGAACATGGATGGGTTTTAGTCAGTAAAAGTCTGACACTTCCTCCTGCTCCGGGAGGAGTCATTTGATGATTTCCCATCCGAAAAAAAAATAAGCTTTAAGTATCGTGTTTGGGCTCAATTCATGCACCTTGATGAGAACTTTCGACCTAGCTGGAGTATGACTGTCATCGAGTGTCTCAGGTTGAAAACCTATGGCTGTCGAGGGAAGCCCCAAATTGAAAAAACATAGTACAATATTTTAACGATGATTGCATATATTTCCGAGAAATTAAATTGTTACCTACTTGAATCTATAAAGAAAATACATGTTCAGTTGTTAACTGACAAAGAACAGAAGTTTATTTTTAAAAATCAACATAGACAATAAACCGCTGTTACAAGGAGTAGATCTTATTTTGATAAAAAACACAATAGAATCTGTGTATACTTATTATAAAGGAGACAAGTTTGTTTGTTTGGTTGGTTGAACGCGCTAATTTTAGGAACTACTGATTCCAGTGAAAAACATCTTTTAGTGTTGGATAGCCCATTTATCGAGGAAGGCTATACGTTATATAACATCACGATACAATCAATAGGAACGGAGCATCAATGAAAATTGTTGCAAATGCAGCGAAAAACTATTGCTTTTTAGAGCTTCCGTTCCGTGCGCTGCGTAAACGGTTAAAGTTACTCAACAATCATACATGTATGACGGGATTGTTCCTCTTAAAAAGTCCGCTAAAGCATATTATCTGCATTTTTTTAGGTTGACTCACACACTCTCTAAGCCTCTCTCTCTCTTACGTAACGCAGACGAAGTTGCGCGGGTCAGCTAGTACCTAATATTATAAAGCTGAAGTGTTTGTTTGGTTGGTTCAACACGCTAATTTCAGGAACTACAGGTTCGAGTTGAAAGTATCTATTAGTGTTGGATAGCCCATTTATCGGAGAAGGCAACAACGAACAACAACGTTGCAAAGTTTATATAACATCACTCTACAATCAATAGGAGCAGAGCATCAATGAAAAATGTTGCAAAAAAAGGAAAAAATATTTCTTTTGAGATCTTTCGTTCAAAGTTACGCAACAATCGTGTATGACGGAATTGTTCCTCTTAAAAAGTTCTATAAAAAGTCCGCGATAGCATTATTATGTCTATATTATAAGGGTGTCTCACACTCTCTCTAACAATCTCTCTGTCTCTCATATATGACGCAGACGAAGTTGCGCGGGTCAGCTAGTAAAAAAATATATTTGTCTGAATCCGGGGTAGAGGTAGTGTCTTTTGCATATCAAATGTAAGACATTCAATTTCTTCTTGATTTTATAGCTAAGTTCATATATATTTTTAATTGACATCTTTCTCTTTCGGCCTGGTGGAGATGAATGTTGTGTGTTTGGAGTGGAGTTAACATCCCCACCACTTCTACCTGTATTTATTAGTTCTATGCGAAATTTATCGCAGAAATTTATCACACGCATTTATTGCACGTATCTTTGCTTAGTATTTTAGGTTTGATACAGTTAAAGTTGTCGTTAAAAAAATCGTTTAAAAAACTGTAACTCACGGCGTTTGTGGTCATTTTGGCTTTAAATTCATCGTAAACTACAGACAAAGTCACTCCAGGCTTAAAATGGATGGTGTTGAAAAAAGCCAACTGCGATTAACAACAAATAAATAATTTACAGTAAACAGCCATCATAGAGTGGCTGCCTTTTACGTAACTCGAACACCGATACCTCCTAACATTTTGAAATTTGTAAAAAACGGCCATATAGTTAGGCTGACTTCTGCAAAACAGGCATTTTAATTTTTGACAAAATTGGCTGCATTTAACATGAAGATGACTGTTTTTTTACAATAAACATTTGTAGACATGGCTGCATTTGACGGCTCATATCTCCGTGATAAATAGAGATATCGACATGGCTGTTTTTGCAAAAAATCCGGTATGTCAAAATTAGTATGGCTGTGTTTATAACTCATTTTTGGAAAAAGTGCCATATGGCTGCTTTCTGCATAACACGGTCCAATTATGTGAGCGTAAACCTTCACGTTCCAACATCGTGCTGCCTGCCTCAGAACATATATGGCCTTCTTCAGCTTGCAAACCTTTCCTTCTTTCCCCCTCTTGATGAAGGCCTCGGGTTGTTCCATATACAGGTCTTCAGCAAGGTCACCATTAAGGAAAGCGGTCGTGACATCGATATGATGCACTGTGAATACAATTTCTGCCGATAGCGCCAGCAGTAGTCGGACCGATGACAGTTTAACCACTGCACTGGGGCAAAGGTTTCGGAGTAGTCCTCCCCCCATTTCTGGGAATACCCTTTAGCCACCAGTCTTGCTTTGTGGCGCTGCACTGTCTCATTAGCGCCAATCTTCAGCTTAAATAGCCACTTGTATTTGACTACGTTCGCTCCTCTTGGGCGATCCACCAGCTCCCAGGTTCCGTTCTCGATGAGCGAGTCGTACTCTTGCTTTATCGCATCCAACCACAGGTCCTTATCTCCGCGATCCATTGCATCCTGTACCGACACAGAATCCGAGATGGAATCCATTGAATCATGGAACTTCTCAGATTCGACTACAACGTTTTCGGGTGTGGTGGACTCGGTTGCTGGAGCTGATATACTCTGGCTTGGAACTTCCATAGCCCCTAACTGTTCAGTTTCCTTTGCCCCGGTAGTCCCCCCTATGGGGACTACGAAAAATTCTTCAGGAACATCCACCACCGGCATCTTAGTTGGCGATTTGTTTGGAGGTCTGAGAAAATCCATATTGTTCTTAGACTGATTTGGTAACCTCTCATCAAACATGGCATCCCGAGCAACAATAATCCGATTTGGATTATTCTTAACATCAGCAAACTTAAACCCCTTTTGATCCTCATCATCCTCATCATCGATTGTCTTGGCTATAGGCCAAGACATATAAGTTCTCGTGTCTTGGGATCAAACTTTTTGAGGCTTCCATCCTTAATAAGAACCTGTGCCTTTGAACCAAACACTTTTAAGTGCGAAAGGTCCAACGCCTTTCCGGTCCACACCTGTTCAGGGACCTGTTGCGAAATAGCCATTGTGGGCGAGTGGTTTTTTAGATAAATCGCCGTTAGAACTGCTTCACCCCAATATCTCTTACTGAGATTGCTTTCTGCTAGCATGCATCTCGCCTTTTCAACGATTGTGCGGATGGTTCTCTCCGCAACTCCATTTTGCTGTGGAGTGTGCGCTACAGGGGGCCTAAAATGGCCGCTTTAGCAGAAACTAAATTAATATGAATTACGTTCAAAATGTTATTTCTTAAAAAGGACTTTATAGTCATAACCGTAAGGTCTATTTTAATAATTTATTTTTTTTAACGTGATTCATATTTTGAATCTAAATAAAGCGGCCATTTTAGACCCCCAGTTGTCTGATGTTGAATTCCACGATTTTTCAGGTGCTCTTGGAATTCCTTACTGGTGTACTCGCCACCATTGTCGCTCCTTAACTTCTTAATCTTTTGGCCAGTTTGATTTTCAACTAATGCCTGAAACTCACGAAACTTCCCGAAAACTTCCGATTTGCATTTCAGCAAATAGCCATAAACTTTCCTGCTATAGTCGTCAACGAATAGCAGTATGTATCTTTTGCCGTCCCATGACTCCACCTCAATGGGACCCGCAACGTCACTATGGACTAGCTCCAAAATCTGTGAAGTTCTTGTTTCCTTTTTGGAAACTTCTTCACGCATTGCTTGCCTTGACTGCATGGTACGCAGGGGTTCTTGCAGTTCCCAATGCTATAACTAAGGCCCTTGAGGATGTCCTTAAGTTTGTGCATTTCAGATTTGGATAAGTGGCCCAATCTCCTATGCCACAACTCAAAGTCATCCTGACTTTCTCCTAAGAGAACCGTCGACTTGTTACTTCCCGAATCTAAAACATAGAGTCCGTTTTGCTTGCGTGGCGCTGTAAACAGTACGTTCCCATCCACAGATACATTACCATCGAAAACTCAGCAACGATTTTTTGAAGAAGGTCAAAAGCAAGTTTCTCGCAATTGCCTTATACGTAGACGATTTCTACATTTTTGGGTATGACATTGACGAGATTCAGGCCGTGAAAGCGAAGATTGGGGACGCCTTCAAAATTAAAGACTTGGGATTGGCAAAGGACTGCCTGGGCATGGAGCTCACGCAAAGGAAGGGACAAGTGGAGCTTAACCAAAGACACTTCATTAAGAAAGTCCTCCGAAAGTATAAAATGGAAGATTGCAAAGTTGTCGCGCGACTCCCACAGAGACTAATCTCAGATTGGAGAAAGGCGATCCAACTGTAGATATGAGCTACCAGGAGATTGTGGGTTCACTCATGTACCTGTCCTGTGGCACACGACCTGACATCACATTCATAGTGAGCTACCTGAGTCAGTTTAATTCTTGTTGGAATTCGACTCACGGTACAGTAAATCACAAATTGGTCTACAAGAAGACTGGCAATCCTCTAGTTGCATATGCCGATGCGGACTGGGGTGCCAACGCTGATGGACCACAAGACCATGATGGACCTAAGGACATTCGTCCACAGGGTATACCCTGTGGACGAATGTCCTTAGTTGGTGTGTAATGTGGTGTAATGAACTTAGTTGGTTGCTTGCCCTTGGCAGTGCTGCGGTTTCCTGGCAGACCCGCAAGCAACGTTGCGTCGTACTCAATACGGCTGAAGCAGAGTAAGTCGCTATCTGCGAAGCAGCGAAAGAGGTAGTTTGTGCCAAAGGTCTCTATCATGAACTGACTGGTCAGAATAATACGATTGATCTGTTCTGCGACAGCCAAAGCGCTATAAAATTAGTGTGCGTGCCATCAGTCGGTAGGAGGTCTAAGCACATAAATATTAGATACCATTATGTGAGGGAATTGGCCGAGGCAAATGAAATTTGCATCAAATATTGTAAGACTGATGAGATGCCCGCCGATATCTTCACAAAAAGACTTACTAGAGTTAAGCAGGACTACTTTAAAAAATGTATAGGCATACAATGGGGGTGATATAGAAGTTGTATGCTGGATACACTCTAGTCTGTAACTTTGGTTGCTAGGTAATTTTGTTGATAAAAACATGTATGTCACTTTTGGAAAATATTGAAATAAAAGTCAACCATCTATTTGCGAGTTTTGCTAAACTAGCTCTGTTCACAAGATACAAAAGTATGCACCTATTCGTAAAATCTTGGAACTAAACAAACCAGTTCCCCCAACCGATTGAGCTGAATTATTTTTGGCCATTTGGCTACTGGGAAAAATTTCTCAGTAGCAGCCTGGAGTTTGAAAGTTGGTGGTATGATACCCCCGTGCCTCGGAACGCCCGTATACCGTTGGTCCTGCGCCTGATCTCTCTCCGGTTGTGTTGGATTGTCGTCCCAAGTCCCATTGGACTGTGACGGTGAAGGAAGAAGACAGAGTGCAACGTGCCAGCGCACACACTTGTGCACTATATTAATATATCTCCCGCGCCGATAGCTAATCTCAACTGAGATTGGCCGCCGTGACCGAAAATAGCCAGGACTCTACATTACGATGGTACATTATGATGGTCAAAGGCTTAGGCCTATGACCATCATAATGTACTTAGCAAATGGTGAAAGAATATTGGAAATAAGTGCCGTAGTTCCAGATATTACTTTCCGCAAATCCGCATGCACACAAACCACAAAAATCTCTTTATAATATTAGTAGGTATGGATGTAATGATGATCACAAAAAGTGGGCTTATATTACATCCTCCCGTTAGAAAATAAGACCAGCAGCAATATTAATTTACATAAAGTTTGAATAATACTTAGGGTAGCTCTATTACAAAACTATATTATAGGAACGGGTGAGAAAGTTTGGTCTGCTTAGAACCTATAAAAATATGGGGAGTATACCCACCCTTGAGTAATTGTTGCTGAGTCTCCGTTGGTTCAGGCACACGTGTATGAAAAATACCCCCATGTGGAATGTTTTTACTCGGCCAAGTTACATTTACATAACCGTCAGCGTCAGGCTCAAACATTATGAATGATTCCTCATTAAATGGAATATGTGGTCTGGGTTTGCTCTTGTGTGTAGTCCTATTTTATTTGTTTACAACATTTCCCAGGCAACCATTTTTTATAATGTCAATATTTTTTTTTTTTTTTCCTTTACAACCCCTCGCTATGTAAATAGTGTGATAAATAATTTTTAAATAGTACATTTATTTTTTGTAAAATTTTAATAGATTGATATTATTAATAACTTTTTAATTAAAATAATGAAAACGTGTTTTTATTTACAGCAGTTCTTCAGCATGGTACACACAGCGACACATCAAGTTGAAAAGGTCCAGTTTAAGATGGCCTCGTACTGTATAATTTCTTGTACACTTCAGCTAACTTATCCTTTGCAAGCGGAAAAACTGAACCAAACTGAACATAAATAAATGTACCAAGTTTGACATGTCGATGCTAATTTTCTTGACAAGCAGCGCCACCTTGAACTGACCCTAAGAGATCAGCATAAACTGGCTACGTACGACTTGAGTGGTCGTCGTGCTTACTAAAACGGCCATGCTGCTGGTCCATCATGGCCCAGTCTATCAACGCCATCCAAGCCATCACTTTTTGGCGCCATTTTTTTTTTTTAATACTACGTTGATCCAGTGCAGTACCTAGAAGCTCGGTTTAGATCTTGGATAGGAACAATAAAAAATTACCTAACACCACATAATAATAATGGACTCATCTATAGGGCAAACAATTGAAAGAATAAAACTGCAAGAACAGGATAATGAAGTGAAACTGCGAGAAAAACGTGAATGTGAGTTTTATTTATTTTCCTAGGTTCCTAAATATAAATGATTCTAAGATCAGATCTTTCGATTCATTATTTTTTCTTTGCTTTTTGTACAAGGGCTCCATCCAGTATATGAAATACAGCTGCATAAATGTGAATTATGCAGATACTAATTCAATAAAATATTTTCAACAGTAAGTAATGCAATATTGTCGACCAATCGAGCAATACGTGATACATTGGCACACCTGGCAAAACTGGCAAAGGAATATCAATCCCTAACGCTTGGTACTGATATGTTGTTGCATCAGTTGACCGTGGAGAAAACACGACAGAACTCTCTTGAACATCAAGTAGAAAGCTGCTGCAAAGAATTGGAAGAACTTCGTGAAAAATCTGTAGGTTTGGTTGCAATCAATCGTTCCTAATATATAAGAAAAATATGGTCTAGTGATCGCATTAGAGGTATTCGTCGATTTGAAAAGTTATTCAAGCACTGAAACGCTTAAAACTAGCGAACCGTATTTTTTTTTTCCTAAATGTTATGTATATAATATGTACCAGTTCGTTACATTTCTAAAAAGTCTTTAGTTAATAAGATTATATAAAGATTATTTACTGAAATAACAGTGCGATGGCGTATCTACTGTATGGAATAAAAGGTCGAAGTTACTCGAGACTATTCAAAGCATCGCAGACAAGTGCGACATTTGGGCCTTACTTATTAAACCTTCATACAATGAAATAGTTCCATGCCTAAAACACACTCAAAATAATAAACAACTCATCCATAACAAAGTGGAAAATGCTATAGAGAGACGAGAAAAAGCACTTGCTGAACGCAACTATTTGTTATCTGAGCCTGAAGTTGGAGATGAATTCGTTCGGTGAGTGTTCAAGTACCTACATAATTTGATTTGGTTCATCGGTTAACGTACATACTTAGTCTGACGCCTCATTAGTGCGTTGCGTAAGGCGCGGGACAAATACAAGAGGTGTCGAAGAGCAGGCGTGGCGCGGATGAGGTGCAGGCGCGGCGCCGCCGGTGCAGCCCAGAACAGCAGGCCTAGCCAAGTTACAAACATTTCATATCGATTCTCTTTCTACAATCGTAAACGTCTCGGCGTAAGCGATTGTAGGAAGCGCTAAATTGGTAGCCAAGTTGAGACGACTGAGTCGATTGCTCAATCTCAAATGTCTGTAGTCTATGATGAGCGTTCCTTCCAAAGAGTATAGCGATCAACATTGTAGAAACGTTATCATTCTATTCTATTATTTTGAACGTTATAAACTAGTCTACGAATTTTCTATTCATTTGTGTTGATCACGTGATTTAACGTTGAGATGATGTCATTCTACTAGCGTTAACGATTGTAGATTGTCTACTTGGTTAAGCTTGCAGGCGCGCTAACGGTGTCGGAAAGGCGAGGCGTAGGCGAACACTAAAATGCCCCGAATGCATCCGCATTTGGGGCATTCTAGTGTTTAAATTGTATATCGTCACGCATTTCACCGTCTAGTTCACTCCTGTGTACACTATCTGGCATGCCACTGCTAACTGCAGGTGCGCCGAGGGCGAGGTAGTGGCGCCCGCGCCCTGCCGTCTTAGTATATCTCGCGCCTCACCTCTTCTATACATTTTGTATGAAATTTCAGAGAAGAGCCCGCGCTGCGCCCGCGCCGCACCTCCGCCCGACGCCTCTTATATTTGTCCCGCGCCTTACGTCATCGCAACGGACTAACGCCACCAACGCCTTATGCTGCCAAATGATGCTCTGCGTTGTTTTTTTTTCTCTCTCAAACAACGCAACGCACTAATGATTGGAAATAACTGTTTTTTAGAGTTTGCCCGTCAACAAAGACTACCTACCTTCAATAGTATTTATGATGTGGCATGTCACTTAAAAATAAATATAAATCGACGCAGAGTTGACGCAACAAGTGAGGCTCTCGAATACACTTTATACTCAAAACTTGATTTTAGGAATCACGCAAAGCCAAAGGGGTTGTGATTTTAATAGATTATGTGTGTTTACAGCATGTGTTCATCTTTTGTTCCCTGATCCTTTTAACTCCTTAACTTTTCATTTTGACAAACGCTTTTTCTTTTCACAGTATTAAAAATGCTCTGCAATATTCAATGGAGATAGCTGCAAGTGCTAACGTATTTCAATGTTAGTAGGAATCACGAGCAGAATAGAAAAAAAATGAGCTATGGCTGCCTTATCTTTCTAAAATCATCCACTTATTCTTCTTAAACCAGCTTTCAATTTAAACCGATGCAGCTGAATGCTATGTGAACTGCCTATCAACCTTTAGCCTTCTAAAATAATACTCAAAGCTCCAGACATGTGCTGGGGTTATGTCCCTTCACAGCCAGAAGTGACAAGGAGTCGTGACTAAAAACACACTGTGTTCATCCGACACACAGTGTGTTTTTAGTCAGTAAGAAGTCTGACAGCCACCAGCCCTACAGCGGCAGCAGCGGCGGCGGTCAGAGGGAAATGACGTCAACAAACGCTGACAGGAATGGCCGCGACTGTCATGGACGTTTGACCTGTCATAGAAAATTGTAGAATTTTAATTTATTTTTTTGAGCTCTCAGTTGTTGAACTTTAACTGTTAATTGTTTTCTTGGCTTGTTATTACTGTACTTTATTTATTTAAGTGAAGAAAAAATACATGCATATTCCCTATTGCTTGGGGTCGGCTTGGTGGTTCAATACTGCTGAATCAAAATGTGCCGACCCGAACTAGTGTATAACACCCCTTCGCTCAGACAGAATGTTGCACTTAGTAACTAATAGTTCCATGTGTTGAGAGCAAGGTTGAGAGACCAATGAAAGATGTCACTGTCAAAGTCATGTCATTAGTCAAGTCAAGATTGTCAATAATTTCTCATTGAAATAAATACTGTAAAATTCATCCATCTATTGGATCCGAATCAAAATCATTATAATGGTTTTTACCTTAAATCCACAACAATGAACAGACATATCTTCACATGCTTTAGGTAAATTAAATGTTATTTAGAGTTTACATCTGAAACCAAAGTGAAATGGAGCCTCACAAGAACTCTTTTTCTTTCAGGAGGTTAGCCCGGGACTGCAGGACTGGTAAATCATTCAGCAGTAAAGTTGAAGCTCATGAAAATGAGCCAATAAAATTTTCTACTAGTCAAGCTGCGAGGAAAACAACTAGACCTTTAGTAAAGAAGGTAGCCACAGACATGCCATGGTATCAGCCATTCTCGGTGGTGGGAAGTGTTGCAGTATTCCTTATATACTTCTGCGTTTTACGGGAAGAGAGTGATATAGACCTTGAATTTGATAAAACATTGTATGATAGAATAAAAGGTCTAGAAAAAGAACAACTTTTGCAATCATACAGATTCAATAAAGAACATGGGAAAAGTGTAGATGATATAGAAAAGAGACTCAAAGAATTAGAAGAAAAAGAAACCGAACTAGTTGCATAGATAATTATTTAGGTGAAATAGACATGTACACAATATATAAATAGATTTCTTCATTGTTAGCTTTGTTGTAATAATGTCTTTTATTCTCATCACCCGTGCGTGAATGTTAGCTGGTTCCAACCAACCAGTAAGCAACCTATTGCTATAGCTAGCTAACCCTCAGCAGCAGCACCTGATGCAGTGGAAAAGCAAAAGAATGATGTATGTGACTTTCTTAATTTGAATTTAAATACATAATGTAGGTAGATGGATCTGATTTATCACCAATGAAATTTTGAAGTTATGACGAAAACAAATAGCTGTTTATCACAAGAGTCTAATAACTTTTCAGTATTTATCATTATTATGTTATTACAAGTAAGGTTTGTAACACTTCACTAATGCTTGTCACCAACATTATGTAACACTTAAATGAATGATGCATAATATAAAAAAAAACCGGCCAAGTGCGAGTCGGACTCGAGCACAAAGGGTTCCTTACCATTATCCTAATACAACATTAGACAAAATGGCAAAAATAACTTTGAATAACTTTTGACGACCCGAATGGCGCAGCGGTAGTGAAGCTGCCTTACATTGGTCCCAAGTTGTTGGTTGGTATTAGTTAGTACGAGGGTCCTGGGTTCGAATCCCAGTACGAGCAAATGTTTGTGTGATGAGCATGGACATTTGTTTCCGAGTCATGGATGTCTTTAGGTATAATAAGTATGTATTTACAAACAAAAAGTATCTATGTAGTATAACAACTATCTGGTGTCCACGACACAAGGCTCGCTGCTTAGTGTGGCACTAGATGGCGCTGTGTGTAATGTCCAGCGATATTTATTATTTATAACTGTTTATTTTTAAATTGATTAGACAACTAATATTTCTCTGAATATTTCAAGCGTCTACCTGTTGCCATTGTTATTAATATCAAGCAAGAAACTGCAAAAAATCAAGTTTGTTGAATGGGAGCCACCTTAAATATTATATTAATTTTATTCTGTTTTTAGTATTTGTTGTTAGAGCAGCAACCGAAATACACCATGTGTGAAAATTTCAATTCTTTTTTTTTCGTATCAATAAAATCCTTAAATTTACCAACTTCTAGGATTTACTACTAAAACCTTAGATTTATTACATGAGATTCGGGCTTTTACAAATAAATTAAATTGAAGTGTCTGTTTGTGATCTATAAAAATAACAGCTTTTTACTGAATGCTTAAGAAAATATTACAGCACTATCAGTTTTTGTCTGTCTGTCTGTTTGTTCTGGCTAATCTCTGAAACGGCTGGACCGATTTTGACAGGACTGTTACTGGCAGCAGTTAGCTGCTTTAAAGTCCGACTTAGTCGGCTACTTTTATTTTAGAAAAACAATTAGGGAATTCAATTGAACACCTTAATTTCCATCATGTTGATGATGATGATACCTACATAAGCAGACACGCTGCGCCTAATCCATTATTCGGAAAAGGACAGGCAGGAGAATGATATACGAAGAATTCCCTGATGATGCAAAAGAGAAACGCAGAATATGATTTTATATCACCTATGGTGTGAGGACTGGTCTTCATAGAGATATGGATTTTTTTTTTAACAACTCTGAAGAACTAACACCACATGGCCAAAACATGTGGTATTACCGCCATAACATAATGAAAGGTATTAACTTGTAGCAGAATAATAAATTAATTATTTCATCCTCCCTCAATAGTTATCAAGGCCTAGTTGGTAGAAATTTTATTCACTCTCAGGCCAGTGTCTTAAGAGGGCTTATGATGTTAGTTCCCCTAATATTAGATAATAGTTAAATGTGAAAAGTTTTTTCATGACTCAACTCTTTAATTTACAGACATGGTGCAAGAATATGAGTCATGTTATTTGCAATGGATTGTTATGACAAATAAAAACACATTTTTGACACTAATCATATTCATATTTATTAAACACCAAATTTTCTCATAAAACATCATAAGATGCAACCTAATTACGCCAAACACAGAATATTCTTACACTGCACAAGGTTCACATTACCTATTATACTACTTAAGATCAACTTACTAACACAATGCTATGCTTATGTATGGAATACTGATGAAGTCAATTAGTAATATAGATCAACCAACATAAGTATTTCTTACATAAGCTCAGCCAACTTACATTAAGAATGTATTTAATAAAAACTCAGTTCCGCTGCATCCTTACTACTATGAATGAATATGATGTTAAGTATTACAAAAATTAAAAGAGACATTAAAAACTTGTTATGGAATTTAGATCTAGGTAATGAATTACAAAATAATTTATGATTAAGTATACTAGAGATAAGTTTAAGCACGCTCGCCACGGATTCGTCGGGCAAGCTGGATGTCCTTAGGCATGATTGTCACACGTTTGGCATGGATAGCACACAAGTTCGTGTCTTCGAACAGGCCGACCAAGTATGCCTCACTAGCCTCCTGAAAATGTAAGGAAAGAATTAAGTAAATTAATGTACGCTGTTGACATGACGCCCTAGTCATTGACCCTAGGTTAAATCAGTGCTCACCTGCAGAGCGCCAATAGCAGCAGACTGGAAACGCAAATCGGTTTTGAAATCCTGGGCGATTTCTCTCACCAGCCGTTGGAAAGGCAGCTTGCGGATTAGCAACTCAGTAGATTTCTGGTAACGACGAATTTCACGAAGCGCTACTGTACCAGGGCGGTAACGATGAGGTTTCTTGACTCCACCAGTGCTTGGCGCTGACTTACGCGCTGCTTTGGTGGCCAATTGTTTACGAGGAGCTTTACCTCCGGTAGATTTACGCGCGGTCTGCTTGGTACGTGCCATTTTTCACTAAAAGAAAGATAAAGCGTTAAGTTATGACAATGCCTCCAACAGGGTTTCTCTAAACCCGCGAAACTGGGAGTATCATGATTGGAAGAGTACATTTATAATTCACACCGAACAATCAACTTAATTTGTACTAATTTACACACCTTTCAAAGTTTATTTCAACAAATAAACCACAATTTTTTAATAAAATGGGATCAGAGAATCCACAACAATGATCATATGCTCAAGATGGCGTCGAAGAAGGGAATGGCGGGTGAAACAGACGCCAATGTTTCCGATAGCCGATTGGTAGACAATATTAAAGTTTAGACTTTTTGATTGGTGGGAAATGCGAGCTCTATTATTGGTTGATAAAATGAGAGCTTCTAAAATCACGTTGTTTGATTGGTTGTCAGAAGAAGAGTGTAGCCATAAATTATAATTGTATTGCAAAAATAAAAAAATCTACTAACGCCATTACGAAATGTTGCTATTACATAAAAGTAGTGAAATTAAAATAGCCCCAGTGTGTTAGATTTTTCGGAAATTTTTCGTGCAACTCAGACGTTTTTTTGGTGACGAAATCTTGCAACTCATTAGACTTTGTGTGTCTACGTGTCAGACACGTTATTTGATTATTTATAATAAGCTAATTTATAATAAATAAGTCGATCTTTCAAGGTCAAGTAACCCTTGCCAAGGTTGGTCCGTGGATGAGTGGCCATCCAATAAATACCGAGTTTCCTCCGAGCCTTGTATAGCACGTTTAGCCGTTTGTCCCGACAGTCATTTGTAGATCATTGACAGTCGTTACAGATGTTACAGTTTGTCAGTGGGCCGAAAGTCCGACAACTAGTCCTAGTAGGGGGTATCAAATTAACCAGTAGGTACCTACCGAGTTGTGGAGGACGGGGGTGGAGGTCAGCTAAGTAGTCAATACATGTAAAATACTGGTACCAATTTAGCTGAATCCGGTTAACTGGAAGCTGATGCCAACATGGTTGGGAAAAATCTTGGCAGATGATAATTTGAGTTAGTTCTAAAAAAACGCGAATACGTCCACCTGAGACCAGTGAAATACCACAAGGCCAGTGACTGACCTACCTAGAGCTTACTAAACTAATGGGCTCTGTTTATGAAGTACTTTTTACTGATTAACTGAATTAAAAAAAAACGTACCAGAAGCAGAACAGTACCTGTGAAAATGTATTTGTTCACGAGGCTCGAGGCCAGTTGCAGGGAGACGCCACAGAGAGGATTGGAGAGGATTCACGCAAACTGGATGACTGTTACCTACTTGAGTCCTGTTTTTGGTCATGGAGTTTTTTTTTTCAAATACTTTATTTTTATTTTTTACCATCATTTTTTAGTTTCGTCCATTGTTATTGTTGCTTGATGATGAAGTACGTGTCCTATTTTTTGTCTCGGTTCCGCTAAACTCTACCGTCGTTGAACAGAGCGAGCCAAATAGAAAACATTTAACTTGACAGAGTGACGTTGCTGTCAATTGATTGCACTTTATTTTTATGTGCCGAAATTAAGTTAGACTAGAGATAACGCTTGTATAAGTTCAAGGCCGTTTAAAATTAAATTGTGTGATGATTTTAATATTATTTTGATACTATTAAAACAAATGTGAACTTTATTTACCTTTTTTCCCTTTCTAAAGTATTATGTATCACGTGATCGTATATTGAATTTTAATTGGTTGTCGGTGAGCGTGCCCTGCGCGACGCGAGAGGCGCAATAATTTTACAAAATGCCGTCGGAATCTAAACCTTTGTTAGCAGCTCAAACAGAAAAACCGAACCATTATAAGTAATTGCTTGTTTTTATTCGTGTTTTAAGTGAAGTGATAGTGTTTCATGTGAGGTTCAATATAGTATATTAGCTCTGAGTCTACGATTTTATGTTCCAGATATCTAAAGGAGTTTCGAGTAGAGCAGTGTCCGTCTTTCTTACAACATAAATGTACACAACATAGGCCTTTTACATGTTTTCATTGGCATTTTAATAACCAAAGACGGCGGAGGCCGGTCAGAAAAAGAGATGGGACTTTTAACTATAGCGCTGATAACTACTGTACGAAATATAACGAGACATCGGGCATTTGTGAAGATGGAGATGAGTGAGTGTCGTTGCTTTGTTTTGCTACTTCTTTTACTTTGTTTACTCATACTGTTTACTTCTATCGGATGATTATTGTTTCGAGCTGCATGTTATTACTGAATCGATATTTTATTTGAAACTAATTGGTTTCCTTTTGTTTACTGCTATCTAATATTATAACCCGACCAAATTCTGAGTGTACAAACATAAGTACATGATTGATTTGATTCATGGCATTGTGGTTTGGCAAGATTAAATTGATGTGGCTCATTCTACACACTTGTTTTGAAATTTGAGTCATTGTCAGTACGAAGATTAACCATCTTTTTAACTAGACTTAATTTCTGTATACTTGTTTGGTTCTTTTGTTATACATAATGTTTTTCTCCTGTTTCACTAGTTATCCTTTAAGTTACATGGTGTTTATTAATTAATTAATCAAGCATTTGAAAGTGTCACCTGCAAGTGTGATTACTCTAAATTGAAGGCCAATACTGCAAGACGTTTTGATAATTGAAGTAGGTTTTCAACAACACTTTAATAAATAAGAACAGGAAAAATATTCAAAATCCTAGCTATGTAAGGTTTGCATATTATGTCATATTATATACAGATATTGGAAGTAGAGTTCATTTGCCTAAATTATACCCCTCTAGTGCCAATAAAATTGTGGTATTATTTTTAAGTTCTGAAATTTAGTTGTTAAATAATAAGGAGGTATTATCCACACATTACCTAGTTTAGGCAAATAATATTTCTAAATACTAACAGCCGCTCGGTCTTCAGGTTAAGCTGCCTTTGTTGTTCCTAGATTATTGCCTAGGTTGTTCGGTAGATGGTGACCACCCATTACATACCAAACTTCCTCCGTGCCTCCGAAAGCCGTTGGTTCTAGCTATCAATTGTAAATCTTTGGCAGTCATTATGACAGTGGCCTGAAATTCTGACAACCAGTCTTAACCAAGGGGTTATTACATTACCCAATACTAACTGAGTTGTGGGGGTCAGATAGGCAGCCAAAGACAGCCAGCAAACAGACTTAAAAAAAAAACTCGAACAATAAAAAACACGAAAAAATGATTGAATGATTTTGTGTTTTTATTTGTCTGTTTTATTTTTTGCAAAAAAGTTTTTTTTATTTTTCCATTTTTGGTTGTAATTTATCCTATACAAATGTTTGCTATGCATTTATTATACATGCCATGGTAATAGGCTTCTCCCCAATAAATGGAACTTAACATACCTAAACTGTCGAAATCTAGGTGTATTGTACACAAATCTGAGTACTCCTCAGAGCATACAGGCGTGATGTTACGTCATGATGTTGTATAAACAATAAACATCCAATAGATTGCAGCAATCACAACTGATTTACAGTCTATTTTTGAAGAGTTCCATTGTATATCTCCAAAGATCAGCATCAGATCTTCACCAAATATAAATGGGACCACTTCAGGAGTATACTCTTTCAAATAAAAAAATAATTTTGAGAATCGCTCCACAAATGGGGGAGAAATCTGTGAACATACATGAAACGAGTGTGCTTTAGAGACCACACCACTGAAGTAATAATTTTCATAAAATGAAAACTACTGAGCCAAACTATGTAAAATATTTATGGTACCAAATGGCAACTATTCCACATCATACTAAAGAAGAATCACGTAAATCGGATCATAAATCTCAGCGTAATCCGTGTACATACATAAAAAATACCAATCTAATTGAGAAAAAAAAACGAAGAGCCTTTTTGAAGTTGGTTAAAAATACTGATAATCAACTGCTGGTTAGACTGGAAGCTGACCCCTTCATAGTTGGGAAAAGGCTTGCAGATGATGATAATAATATAATACTTCTATTCCCAATTCGAAGAGAACAGGCCTTTGCCCAGCAGTGGGACACTAATAGGCTGGTATTATTATTATTATTCCCAATTCTTGTCATCATAGCAATAAAGTACATGATACAAAATTGATGAAAACTCATCAATCTGCTTTTTATTGCCAAAAAGCCCATTATTCTTTTATTTTGACTCCCCTTTAAAGAGTTGAGCGAGATATGCAACCAACAACATTCTCCACAGATACACAATAAGACCTAGAGAATGTTGATAAAGTAAAAGTTGGACAGAATGGATAATTGCATGAAATAAATTATGCATAAATAACAGCTACTGTTAGGAAACACTAAAGAAGTAAAGAGACAACGTCCACATTTTAATTGTAACTTTTAAACATTATACATCAATCATAATATTATTTAAAACTTTTGCAACTCACACTCACAGTAGTAATTCATGATTCATGTATACTTATTCACAGTTTTAGTAAGACAAAGAATAACAATTCCATTAAAATAAAATTAGAATTTATAGAATTTTTAGCAATTTGACATTAAATCTATTGAAATAATCTCGTCTTATTTACTTTTTTTAATGGTCCGGGCCAGTTAGGATTTTTCAGCATGTTGCTATAAGTCATTAATTCTGCTGCTCTATTCAAGTTTATTATTTGTACCTGACCATCTACCTGTTATCATTGCTTGAGTGTTGTTTTGTTACGATAGGTGTCCATACCTGCACCGCACGGCGGGCGACACAGAGAGACGGTATCACCTGCGGTACTACAAGACATGTATGTGCGTGCACGACACGGACGCGCGGGGCCTGTGCACGAAGAACGGCGCGCACTGTGCGTTCGCGCACGGCGCGCCGGACCTGCGCCCGCCCGTGCTCGACATGCGCGAGCTGCAGGCGCTCGACAACCCCGACGCCGCCGACGCAGACGCCGCGGCACCCAACGCCTTAGATAGAGAAAGAAATCTTCAGAACGAAGACCCCAAATGGCAAGGTATTAACTAAATAGCTGATGTTTCATATAAGTTTAGGAAAAAGAATAATCGAAACAGATATGGAATGTTTTTATTCTTTTCGGTTATTTTATTTATAAAATTGAGTTTTTTGAATATAAAACAGTTGTTTTATTTCAGATACAAATTATGTTCTATCTTCATATAAAACGGAGCCGTGCAAAAGACCACCTAGGTTATGCAGACAGGGTTATGCTTGTCCTCAATATCACAATAGTAAAGTGAGTATGGTCCTATAATGGGATGTAAAGAACCAAAACATGCACAATTATATTTTCTGTTATTTGCTCAAAGACTTGTGGTTATTAAATTTTTGTTGTAAGTAGGTATGTATTGTTTCTCTTCTTCCACAAAATGTTCCGTTGTAAATTACTGTATTAAGAATAAGAATAATTATTTAAAAGCTATTATTAAAGTGTACATTTAGTAATGTTATTTCTCATTTAATGGTATAGTTTGTGCTCCTAAGTAAACTATGACTAAAATTATTATTGTATTGTTATTGTCATCGCTTCCTAAGTAATTCAATGCTAAACACAACTTAAATCGTATTTTTTAGGATAAACGCAGATCACCAAGGAAATATAAATATCGCAGCACGCCTTGTCCGAACGTGAAGCACGGCGAGGAGTGGGGCGAGCCCAGCAACTGCGAGGCGGGCGACGCGTGCGGGTACTGCCACACGCGCACCGAGCAGCAGTTCCACCCCGAGATCTACAAGTCCACCAAGTGCAACGACGTGCAGCAGGCCGGCTACTGTCCGCGCGGCCTCTTCTGCGCCTTCGCGCACGTCGAGCGTGAGTATCAGCCCGAGCGAGCCCCGCCCCCGCCGAGCGGGCGGCGCGGGGCTCACGGCGCGTGTCTGTGCAGCCGAGGAGCTGGGCGCGCGCGAGCTGGCCGGCGCGCTGGACTGCGGCACCAGCCTGGCCGAGCTGCTGTCGTCCGCGCTGCCGCCCGACAAGAAGGAGCGCCCCGCCTCCCCGCCGCCCGCCGCGCTGGCCGCGCACGCGCCCGTCAGCAACGGCAGCGGCGACGGCTCCGAGTGCGCCTCCACGTCGTCCGGCGGCTCGGCCGGCCAGCACAAGCCGGCGCCGCCGCCCGCCTGGCCCGCGCGCGCGCCCTTCGACGCCGGCGTGCTGCACGACGTGGTCGGCCACGCGCTGGACGACCTGCACCTGGACGAGCCGCTCAACCTGGTGGCGGCGCTGGACCGCGACCTGGCGGACGGCGAGGGGCTGCTGGCCGGCTCCGCGCCCGTCAACATCCCGGCGGCGCGCGCCGCTCTGCGCGGCTTCAGCCCGCCGCCGCCCGGCTCGCCGTTGCCGCCCTTCCTGCGCTACGCCAACGACACCGAGCGCCTGTTCAACTCGCACGCCATGAAGGCGGGCAGCTTCGGCGGCGGTGGCGCGTACGAGTTCGCGTCGGCGTCGCCGTCCGCGCCCGCCGAGCTGTCGCGCCTGCGCGAGGAGGTGGTGGCGTCGCGCGCGGCCGTGGCGCGCTGGGACGAGCGCATCGCGCAGGCGCGCTCGGCGTGCGAGGCGTGGCAGCGCGAGGCCGACGAGGCGGCGCGCGCGGCGGCGCTGGCGGAGCGGCAGAGGGACGAGGCACGCGCACACGCGCTGTCGCTGCGGCGCGAGCTGGACGCGGCGCGGGCGGCGCTGGCCCCGCGGCGCGAGCTGCGCGGCCTGCCGCTGACGGCGCTGAAGGCGCTGCAGGTGGCGGCGCGCGCGGAGCTGGAGGACATCGAGAAGGTGCTGTACCTGGAGACGGCCACGAAGTGCATGACGTGCGAGGAGCGCGCGCGTGCCGTGACGCTAGCGCCGTGCAACCACTATGTGCTGTGCGACGCCTGCGCCGCCACGGTGGACGAGTGCCCCTACTGCCAGACGCCCGTGCAGCGCCACCAGTAGCCGCGCGGGAACGTTTCTATCGACGTTCTACTCGATGCGAGTAGATACTACATTAAGGTTCCCTTTTATTAAAATGTCGATACGATGAGCATGTCGGTTCGATCCATGAAACTAAAACTTTATTCACAAACAGATATATTAATATGATGAATTCATATTTGAATGATGTCTAAAGTTAAATATCTTCTCATTGTTGACTTATCATGTTCACCTGCTCACCAAAGTTGCAGATAATTATATTACGGAGAATATAATACCTTTGTTGGTATATTATTATCAGATTGATTGATATTTATAACTACATACTACGACATATACTAGAACGTAATGTTATGGATATAACGCTTTTGATGTTAACATTTTGTTTATTAGCCTCTCGTGTTAGTGGACTGTTGCTTTTACTCGTAAAGATACAAACAAGATATATATATTATAGGTATTTATGAGGTTTTATCTTGAAAATTAAACTTTGTGGTTATGCTTTCACCAATGATCGTAGATTTAAGAAAATTTTGTATCGATTTGGATATTCTCATTGTGACTCAATTTATATGTAAGGTATATATTATATATTGATATTGATGGAAGCACGGCCATGAATATATTAGTGATTAAAAGTATCGGAGAATATTTAAATGTAGTATTTAGTTTTATACAGATATCTACAAATCATTTTACATATTCAGAATAGAATAATTATAGTGGTGTTAAATGTGCAACACGGCTATTGAGAGAGTGTGGCTTGTATCGGCTTCCTCGTGTTTATTGCATTACATGATTTTCACTAATAACTAGCTATCTAAGGACCAAATTTTTCTATTAAAGTATTGAAATCGTGACTATAGTAGTTCAGTAGGCGCGCGTGCAGCGTGTGCGGCGTGTGAGATGTGCTCCGAGCGCTCGCCGAGCGACTAGAGCAGGCGGAGCGAGCCGAGCGAGCGGAGCACGCCGCGGCGCGAGCTCTCTTTAAATCAAACGACTATAACTGCTTTACATATTTGTCTAGATGCCCCACATTTAAGAAGCCGAAAAATATATTTTTGTAGATAACGTTAAGTGCTTCATTCATGAATATTTCATGATAATGTCATGAAGAAGCACTGTTTAATACATAATCGATTTCTATCACGTGTTTGTTTTCCGCTTTTTGCGATAAAAAGAATCTTATATAGTTATTAACTTGAATTTCGTTGTACTCCCGACCTCTAGCGGCGACGAGTACGGCTTTAGTGATGGATATGATTGTTTTTTTGAAAAGTTTAAAATCAAATACAGGGCATAAAAGTAAAAATATTTGAAAGTGTAAGTAAACAGATACATGTCAATGTAACCCAGGGTGGGTTACATTGACAGAGTATTTAATTAAAATCGCTGTTTTTAAGATTAAAGTATTGATAAAAGAAACAATGTTTTTGTCATTATAAAGAACAAGTTGTCATGTTTTTGCGTGTATCTCTTTCTAACTCTTTGAAATGAACACTTTACAATGTCCTGTGTTGAATTTAAAGTAAGTAGTGGAAACTGCGTTAGGCTTCAGGTTGCGGCAATGATGCACCGCTTGGTACCGAGCCCTCAGGGTTATTCATCAAGTAAATTCGGCATGAAAGTTTTATTAGCTCAGTAGGTAGAGCGTGCTGTGTGAAAGCCATCTGTATTTGAAAATATTTAGCTAAAAGCCTGGGCAGAGGCCCACTTACAAATATCAGAAAAGGTCAAAAATTAAACGAGATTTTCTGACATGAACGGGTAAAATTTGACAGAGATATTATGGAAATATGTACTTTCTATAAATAGGACTATATCGTTTTGGCGTTCTCTTATCACGCCCTACCTACTCGGCTATCAAGTTGTCATGCTGAATATGCTTGTTGGGAAACCCTCTAGGCTCGTGGCCGCCTGAAAATGAAAGCTGCATTGAGATTGACCAGCCCGCGTAGCATGGCCGCCGTAGAAACGGGTTTTGTCGACTGACAATCGACAAAATGACAGATAAATGACAGATTTTCGAAAGACTTCTATCGTCCTAAGCATGGCGATGTTTGACATGTGGAAAAGAAAGGTTTCTATTCTTTAGCGATAAAAGTCTTCAACGTCGAGCATGGCGACAATTTTTTGTCTACTTTTGACACTGGTTGTAGGAAACGTTTCTTGGCAACGAATGTCAAAAAGTCTACAACACATCAGACCTAGACAAGATTATTTTTATAAATATAATTTGTGTTTGTAAGCCATTTTGTTTTTAAAAACATGTCGGGGTCCTACCGTCGTTACCTCCTTAGTTTTTATGCCAAAAGACATGCTGTACGAGCTTTAACCGGGGCTTTCGATATCCTGGAAAACGAGTTCTTTGATTATAATGCCATCTAGCCGATTTCGGCCACACTGCATTCGATAGCTTTCTAGGGTGGTTGTCGAGTGCTTTGGTGTGCTGCACTTTCATGTGCTCACAAGTGGCTAGCATACATCATCATCAATCATCATATCAGCCCGGAATCACCCACTGCTAGTTATAGGCTTCCCCTTTCTTTTGCCACACTTCCCGGTTCTGTGCGTCCCTGATCCAGGTGTTTCCCGCGACATTATCGTCAACCCAACGAGCTTTAGGACGGCCTTGGTGTTTTTGGCCAAACCTTGGCCACCACTCAGTCAAAGCCTTGCTCTATCGGCCATCTCCGAGTCTAGAAGTTCTACCCAGGTCCACTTGAGGCGCACCGCCCGGTCCCTAACGTCGTAGATTTTCGTCCGATGACGGCTCGATCTAAGATCTCCATGGCTGTTTGTGCCACTTGTACTCGGTGGACTGTCTCCTTTGTGAGCGTCCATGTCTCGGCACCGTAGTAGATCATTGTGGGCAGGATACATTGGTTAAAAAGGCGGGTTTTTTTATCTTTTTGGACCGAAAAATAATACGAAACTTAAAAACTCCGAGCACAAAGCGGACATGTCAGAACACAATTAACAAAATTGTAGGGAATAGCTGTAGCCTACAGCTATACCCTGTAGGTGGTCTAGCTGGCCGGGTATATATTCAGACTTTAAAGCCTTCAATAAAAGTAATGGCAATCACACGATGCGTCCTATGATAGCTGTAATACTCTGGAGGGTGCATCTTTTTCCTTTCAAACAAATTGTAATGTCATCGTTCACCTTGCCTGATATTAACCACCGCCCATGTAACATTATTTTTAAGTAAACAACAAAAACTTTGTAAGAAACTATTTTCTTATCAACTGAACATTGATGGATATTCTAAGATACAAATCATGAGATTGTTATAGATGATATGAGATTACAGGGCAGCAAGAATCCTGTGATCTCTTTTATGGTGATGAACATAATATCAACAAATAATCTGAAAAAATATAATCAACTCTATTACTTCTAGATCGCAGATGCTGAGTGCAAAATCCTCAATGTCACTAGCTGTTTGTCCGTTGCTATGGAAAGACATTCTATGTCTTTGTCTTCGTACAAACTCGAGTCGATGGGTCGCCGCATGCTCGGGCATGTCAAGACATTAAGACATGTCAAGTTGCATAGAAAAGAGCTTTGTCGTGTCTTGAAGAGTAGAGATAGAATTGCCATGCTACGCGGGCTGATTGAATGTAAGAAAAGAAAAAGTTGACTGCTTAAAGGTTTATTATAACATAAAACCATGACATTAATCAGTCGCCCCTAGAGATCGAGGGAAAAACTAGAATTATACTCAAATCTTAGCGCATTTTATGTTAACATTCCCAAATAATCACTAGATATTATATTTGTATTCAATTATCCCTATCATTATCTTCGTCGGTGTAGAGGACTAACTGAAATTCTTACAGGATAAAAAAAAATATTCTAAATTTTTAATATTCTTTAAAACAATCGCAGGTTTTGCAACTTCACTTATGAGCACATTGAATGCATTTAATTTTTTTACCAGGTGATACATTTATTACTAAAAGAATAAATTTAAACCAGGGACCATGTTGGTTACCTATTGAAAGGGTTTTCGGAGGATTTTCGTTTACCTCCTTAGTAGGAGGTAAACGAAAATCCACATTATAAGGGTAATCCTTTTGAACAGTTTAATTTAAGCTATTTCAAAAGGATAACAGTTTTAACTCTCTTAAAATTATTTTAAGTCCTTGGTGCCCTACCACCCAAGTATCAAGGGATCGTGAGTAACCGACTTAGGGACTACTCACACTTATTCAGCTCCATTCGCGTTTCGCTGAGGGATTTTGGACACTTATACAGTTCTGCTTCTATCAGCCGCGTACGGCGTCGTAAGAATGAGAAAAGCCGCCATAGCGTGTTATCTCCGCTGAAACGCTTCTATCTACTGCGTACGGTGCTGAATATGCTGCCAAGACGGTAAGCTACTCATTTAGTATTGTGCCTTCAACATGGACAGTTGTATGTGCAATATTTTTATCGTTTCTTAATGATAACGTAATAATAAATCAAATCTATGCAGGTAGAACCATCCGTGTACAGCGCTGTTCCGCCGTGTTCGCCGCTGAATGCGACGGAACAACTCTGAAGGCGGCAAAACACAGTTGTCCTCATTTTATACTTGTTTGCCGCGAAAGCTGAACGGATACGTACGCGTCTCCATACAAAATCGTTGTTTTCTATGGGCATAGGCTGAATAGAGCTGAATAATTGTGAGTAGTCCCTTAACCCTTCAAAATGCTTTAATATCTAACTCTTTAACTGGGGTTGTATGGTCCCTGATTTAAACACACACAAAATAAGTTTTGTGACAAGATGTCATTGAAATAACTGAAAACCTCTTACGTGCTGGTGTTCGCAAGACTGAACATAATACACGTCTAGTTTTAAACGCGTACAACTGTTTTTTTTATCGCGTTGAGGTTTGGTGCCAAGAGATTTTCAGTCATATCAACTACACCTCGTATTTAATTCCCCTGCCATGGAGCAACGTCATTTTAAATGTTAAGTTTAACTTATTTCTTGATTTTACTCATAAATTCAAGATTGTTTTCTGAATACGCTTTAATGAATATAATTATCTGTTAACTTATTATGTAAAGCGTATTATCCATTAGCGACTTCAGTTGATAAGTTGATTTGTCCAACTGACTTCATAAAATAGGTCTTGTCCTAATATAATAATGTGATCGCGCTAATTTTGTTCGGCGAAATCGAACGCGTTCAAAATTAATGAGATTCAACTTGAATCACGCGACGATTGCTTATATTAAGACACGGCCATAGACAATGCAAACGCCTTTTTGAGAGTTGTGACTATTTCTTTTACTAATGCAATAGTTTCATTTTGTTTTATCCAAGCATGCAATGAGCATTGCTTCAAGTAGAAATCGTGCATGAAGTCGCTCAGTGTCATGACAAGAAAGTTGTTCTATGGCGGAAAAAGTGTTTTTCCACGACCTTTAGATTTGTACTACTTTTGCAAGTATTTTATTGAGTGTGACCCTTTACTGCTCTAAAACAACCCTTGCGGTTGTTGCAATTTCGATAAGATGGGGAGAGACATGACAAATCTTCGGTATTAAAAAGCCTGTGAACACATGCAAAGCAACCCCTTGAGCGTTTGAGTCAGAACTGTGTTCTTTTGTGGACTCACGCATACAGGAATACGCCATTTCAAGGGATTGACTAGACATCCATATAGAGTGGTATGTCCATTTAAAAAAACCGAAACGTGTTTCGAGTGGACTTAAAGCGCTCCGACCGGTCAAGCTGATTCCGCGTCCATAAGTATGGTTACTCCCTTACTCTTGTGTAGTCAAAAATCAGAACTGTTTTTTCTCCAATTGTTTTACCTACGGGTTGAATTTTACGAATTATTCAAATATACCATTCTTCTGTAATTCAAACAAGTTTCCTATAACACATTTTATAAATACATATTTTATTTATATTTTACTATTTTAACATTTGACCGCCATGGACGCGATGGCCGCGTTGTTGCGTTCGTCGTGGTATATGAATGGAGGGTGTGAGCAGAGCTGGTTCGCGGTTTTTTTACTACAAGCTGCATGCCATTGTAATCCAATTGTAATAGTCATTCTTTTATGCTGGTACACCTTATTTCTTCTTTCACTAAAAAGTTTTTGCAACACATACTACTATAAAAGTTACACGTACTTTTTCAATATAAAATTATTGAAGGGCATTTCGTGCGTGGCGGTCAGATTTAAAAATATTTATACTATTAAACTTTAATTTTTTTATATGGATATAATAGTAATAACAAATTTAACTTAGATGTATAACTTAGATTTAAGTAGTGTTTTCAAATTGTAATGGACATTGTTTTAAGTGTGTAGAAGCGTCTTGTATCGTAAAAACAGAAGCAATATGACCACAGCCGCCTTTTATAATATTCAGATTTATACAATGTTGAACGGCGCGGCGCACACGCGGAGTCGTATGTCGATCCATGTGCCCCCCCCCCTCGCCTGTGTACACACAAGCACGCGACTGACTAGTAATAGAGATAATTGATGTATTTAATGCAGTTTTGTGAGTTCATTTAAACCTGTTTTAATTTACCATCATGCCAACGTCGTAGGGTCATTTGCCAGATGTCCACTAAACAAACACCACATTTTATGACGGCAGAGGTGCCGACAGATTACTTGACGTGAAGCTCCGCCGCGTTTGGCTAAAATCCCAATGTTACAATATTATATATTTACCATTCACGTAGATATTAGCTAAGAGAGAGTGTATTAGGTAGTTAGTAAACGCCTCCGCTGTGCTCCGCAGCCCTTATAGAATTATGTCGACACGGCACATTTTGTATACTGGCTTAGTTTTGTGATTCAATAATGAAATAAGATCTCTGTGGTAGGCTTTGAATCTTTTTTTAGAATAGTCTCTTCATTAATCGGTGAATCAGTATTTTCAATCAATTTTATATTCGATCTGAATCAAATTATTTTTTCATGTTGCAAATTGCTGTGAAAACGCATCTGGGCATTTACGGTTATCACACTTATTTTCACAATAATATTTTGTCAATATTCTATTTTATTACTTTAGGTATATGACTGCAGAGTAGGCCTGAAATCATGTTTCACTTGTAACGAAATTAGATATAGGTTTGGAATTGGGCAGTCTGGTAACCAAGCCGTCTTCGTTCAGTCACCTTTATTTAAATGACAGTATAAATTCGGTGTCTGCGGTCGAAGCATTCGTGACGTAAGAGACACGGTGAAGAGAGGTGTACGTGTTTTTTAAACAATCAGTCGGCACGGGTTTTTACTTGTAAAGGCTACCGAAACACCATAGACAAGACTGTCTTTAGACAGACAATTACCCTACTAGTGCGAGCGAGAATACATAGACTGTCTCGCTCACACTAGTAGGGTAATTTTCTATCTATAGTGTGTAGCCCTAAGTGTTGCCAGCTTTTGTTCGGCCCAAGTCAAGGTACTATATTTGTAACAGATACAGTGCCATGTCAAAATCAAAATCAAAGCATTTATTTCAAGTAGGCCAGTTACAGGCACTTTTAATTGTCGAAACAAAGATGAAAATTAAATGTAGCTACAGTCCCAGTCACAAGTCACAATTCCCTAGCTAGTAGATTTCGATGGAGAATACACTATCAGTATATTTGCTTGGTTTTAAATTTAATATCGATGTAAAGTTCAGAAAGTTGTCTATTAGATTGTGATATATCGCTGCGGGCGATTCACCGCTTCGTAATTACTTTTAGAGACCTGAATTCTCATCGGCTGCAACAACTAGTTTGCTTGTCGAATATCGTTGTGAAATGCTTTTGGAGTTACTTGTCTTAAATTTAATTTATCTTAAGTAAGAGATCTTCACAAATATCGATTGATTGTGTCTGAGAAAAGTATTGAATAAGTGGCGTGAAACAAAATGTTCTGTGTGGCCATAGCATTTAGTCTAGCTTGCTAATAATTTGAGATTTAGATGTGTATTAGAGTCGATATTTATTTTTATATAGAAATCTTTATCACATGGAGTGTAATTTTGTTGATGAAATTTTGTAGTTGCTATAGATATTGCGTAGATCCTATCTGTACCTTGCGTGTTTTAGTTTCGAATGACTTAACTCGTGCGGGTTCAAGAACATCGAAGGAACTGTAACCTCGCGTTTACACGTATTCTAAATGTTGTGTCTAACAAAATAATGTGTGAACAAGACATGTCTGAAATATCGTTACTACTTGTATGATTTAACTAGATACGTTTTGGTCAAGCCTTTCCAAGTCAATTGAAAAAAAAATATCACAACTTGTATTTGAGTGTAAACGCGTTGTTAGAAATATGTTATAGTCGAACTCTTAATTACTTTATCTCTTGACATCAAACCAAAAGTTTGAAATTGATACTATCTCTCACGCAGACAAATAAACATTGTCGTTGTATGAAGTCCAAGTGATAAAGCAAGTACGTGGTCAACTAAACATGAGAGTTGCTTGCATGTGGGCACCTACCGTTGGGCCATGTGCCCGGTGAGGGACGGCGCTGCACGGACCGGCTATATCAGACCTGATGACCGACGGGCGTGGTGTGGTTATTGTTTATGTACCCATTGTTTTATCCTCGTTACAAGCAATTATTTTATCCAACCTTTAAATCAATATATACCCACAGTTTGCATTTTGTTTTTAGTTTGTTTAAGGACCAATGTAGTTTAAAGGCTTTTAAGGTTTTTTTGCTTGTGCATAATAACAGCATTCGACTATTTTACTTAATATATATTATACATATATTTTTAATTTTATTTAATTTTTAGGTAGGTAGGTCCAACAAATTCTTTCAAATTTTTATTGTTAAATTAGAAATAGAATGTTGTAGTAGATAACAAATTGAGACATGCGTTCACACTCATATACTGAAGATCAAATTGTTTTTTTTTTATTTATTACAAAAATATGCATAAATATAGCTTCTAATATCATAGTAGATATTTTTTAACAAAGTAATTTTCAAATCCATGTGATACAAATTAATGTGTAACAGAGATGTGAAGATTATGAATATTACTAGATAGGTAGGTTTAATAAATTTAAAATTCCATTCAATAGCATATGAGTTTTATTTATATCTAGCCCCTGCCTCGCATGGTTTTTACGATTTAAAACCGTCGAGGAATTTTTACTCTACTTTTAATGTTTGTGGATGTTTAAATAATGCGGCGCAGCAGCTCGAGCGCGCTCGCGGTGGCGTTTCGATGGTGCGACCACGGCATTTTTTTTTTAATAAAACTGCTAAGATTTTGTAATAAATCTTAAAAGTTGATTCCCAAAACCATAAATTTGTCAAAGTTATGGTTAAAAAGTTAAGGGTTTGAACCCTATCGAAAAATTCAAAACCAGTTCAAAACCATTAATAAAGGTTTTATATTATGAAAAAAAATACATCCTATTATTATACTAATAACGGCAGTTCTACTAAGCGTACTACAGCTCTTGAAATATAAACCTAGGATTTTTTTGTGTAATACAAATTTTGACAAAATCAAATCTAGGTTTTACAAAAAACTTCAGACTTCTGTGATGCTTTTTCAGCGAGATATCGGTGATAACGTGTTTTTCACCGTTTCAATGGCGCGGCCGTGGGGTTTTAGTCTTACAGCTCCTAAAATATAAACCTAGGATTTTTTTTCTATTGTTTTACAAATTCAATCTGTTATTTACCTAAATTTCAGGTATCTGCAGCGCTTAGTTTTTAAGATCTCCGTGGCCGCGTGGTTCTCCGCGTTTCGATGGCGCGGCCACGTTTATGGTTTTGGGAATCAACTTTTACAAAATCGTGGCATAGTTTTTTTTTTAACAAAACGCCTTGGTCGCGCCGTCGAAACGCACGCCGCTCGCGCATGTAGAACGCATACTCGAACACGCATCTTGCAAGCTCGAGCATCAAGTTTGGACGTGTATTTAATTTTGCAATGTGTGAAATTGTCATAAGATTATTTTTTCAGTAGTCTCAGAAAATGCTCTCCTCTGCTCTTGGTGTGCGCTGACGCTTATCGGTCTACGACAGACCATCTTCCTACCGCAAGTCGCAAGTACACCCCACACACAGATTCAAACTCGTGGGCCTGAGGGAAACCACACGGTGTCCTTCAACTACGTATGGCGGGGCGCTGGACTACCTCTGCGATCGCGCTTTCATGGTAAAGCGGCCTTTACACTTGATCTAATTAGCCAACTAACTCAGTATAACAGCGAATTCCGAGCGTGTCATACGTATTTGTCACTCTCATGAGTCTCATGGCACCATCATAACATCAAAGGCTGTGTCAAAGGATAGGGCTCGCCTTGGCTATGGTTGCGTCGAGCTCGATTTTAATTAAAAATATATAAATGGTGGAATTTTTCAATGCCACCTGGAGGGAAAGTACTCTAAATACTGGGAATTGCAAATTTAACTCGAAGTTAACATTCCTTTATTTTTAAAAAGAAACAAATCTGCATTCACAGATTTTCGAAAATTCGCTTGCCACACTCGGGAATCGAACCGACTAAAGTTCGAAAAATAACATCCTGTACTTTTTTACATCAATCGATAGGGGCAATCATATGGATCAAATCTCTGTAACAAACATGATAAATGAAGGAAAAATCATGAAATCTAAAGAACAGTTATAAATTCAATGGGATAAATAGCAGTTTTATTCATGGTTTTCTTTTCATTTAATTTATCATGTTTGTTAGAGAGATTTGATTCATATGATTGACCCTATCGATGGATGTCAAAAAGGTACAGAATGTTATTTTTTCGAATTTTAGTCGATCCATCCCGGGTTCGACGCCCGAATGTGGCAATCGAATTTTCGAAAATCTGTGAATGCAGATTTGTTTCTTTTAAAAAATAAAGGAATGTTTCCTTTGAGTAAAATTTGCTATCTCCAGTATTTAGAGTATTTTCCCTCCAGATGGCATTGAATAATTCCACCCTGTATATCCAGTAATCAAGAATTACTTCTTTTTCTTTAGTGGCCATCGCTGCTCGAAACTAGGTACCTACAGCGCTGCGTTCGGCGACAAATTAAAAACGTGCGCACTTCGCTGAGTAGCAGACAACTAAACGTATTTCTTGTCTAAATCGCTTTACACTTTGCTAAATTCAGCATGCTAACCGGCAGTCACAACTCTGATTGTCTAACTAGTGTAGAGTCTGAATGTCTTTACACTTGTCTAAATTCAGAGTCTAATTCATTTAGCTAACTGAATTTAAGCGGCCTTTACATTTGGCTAAATTCAGTTAGCTAAATGAGTTAGACTCTGAATTTAGACAGTACACATATTCAGCTCTATTCAGCTTACGCCCATAGAAAACAACGATTTTGTATGGGGACGCGTACGCATCCATTGAGCTTTCCGCGTCTATTCAGCTTTCGCGGCAAACAACTATAAAATGAGGACAAGTGTGTTATTATCATGCGAGTGCTATAGATGGAGTACAGCGCTGTTCTGCCGCGTTCAGAGTTGTTCCGTCGCATTCAGCGTCGAACGCGGCGGAACAGCGCTGTACACGGATGGTTCTCGACTCCTTGTCGACAAGTTCCGACCTGCATAGATTTGATTTATGTAATCAATAGGCACGCAAAGAATGAGAGAGTTATTTTATTTTTACGAAATAAAGCGATCAAGAGAGAAAAAATCCCCCGTTCCATATATCCCTACCGACATATCCCCACTGGTAGGGATACTTGGATTTTTTTTCCAACTATCGCTACCGGTTGGGATATATGGAACTTTCTATTCCATGAATCCCTACTGACCCGCACTGGTGGGGATAGTTGGTTTCCCTACCAGTAGGGATAAGTTTCCAAGGGTTTTTTATATGAACAATTAGTGGTTCCTGAATTACTTGTTAGCCTGTTTGAATGTCGCACTGCTGGGGCAAAGGCTTCCCCTTTCTCCTTCCAAACCTCCATGGGAGTATAGTTTTATATTTTAAGTTAACACAAATAAAGTTATGTTTTTAACAATAGGTAATTTAGTATGGGTTTGTTTGATTTAATTAAAATATTTGTTTTCGCTTTTCTTTTGTTATTTTTTTTATATATTTTGTATCACAAGTTATTCAGGAACCACTAATTAATCATATAAAGAAACCCTTGAAAACTTATCCCTACTGGTAGGGATAAATGGAAAAAAAAACCAACTATCCCCACCAGTGCGGGTCAGTAGGGATTCATGGAATAGAAAGTTCCATATATCCCAACCGGTAGCGATAGTTGGAAAAAAATTCCAAGTATCCCTACCAGTGGGGATATGTTGGTAGGGATATATGGAACGGGGGAAAAATAATACTTGGGAAGAAATATCAAGAATAAATAATTTTATTTTATTATAGTAGGTATTTTTTATTATAATAATTTTATTTATTTCTTCTGCAAGAAGCGAAACGATAATATAACGCACATAGAACTGTCCATGTTGAAGGCATAATACTAAAAATATGAGTATAGGTTACCGTCTTCGCAGCATATTCAGCGCCGTACGCAGTAGATAGAAGCGTTTCAGCGGAGATAACACGCTATGGCGGCTTTTCTCATTCTTACGACGCCGTACGCGGCTGTTAGAAGCAGAACTGTATAAGTGTGACCAAAATCGTTCAACGAAACGCGAATGGAGCTGAATAAGTGTGAGTAGTCCGTGAGTAGGGTAGGGTATGCGTGTGCATGCAAAAAAGGGTCACTTTTTTGCATAAATAAATAAAACAAATAAAAATCTGATTCTTTAATAAATAGGTATGTTACAATATTGCGTTGTTTTAAAACTTAAAAGGATTGAGTAACAAAACATAAAATTAATACATTACTGTGGAAAATTCTTTGTCTGCTTAACCACTGTAAATTGAAAATAACGTGCATAAAGTAGTAGCACGGGTGGAAACGAAAAGGAAAACTATGTTATTATTCTGTAGTTCGGTAAGTACAGTGACTCTGAAGGCGTCCTTATTTCGAAGCAGTAGGTGCTACCTACTTCAAGTGTTTCTATTGACGTGCTTAGTATGTAACTTAAGACTAGACATGAAACGAATATCCTTTAACTATCCGGATAATAACTCAAAATACGGCCGGATACCGAATATGAAAAGAAAGTCAATAATTTTTCGTCAACACAAAAAATATTATTATTCATTCTAATTTAGTTGAAGAATTTAGTACTCAAAATTAGCAAGTGGTAAATTATTTATTCAGCATTTGGTATGGTATGGTAACAAGCGACTCCGCTTGGCTTAGTAAACACCGCACTTGTGCGGCAACGTTAACTCAAATCAAACTCGTTACAACATGTAACGCGCCGAAGGGCCGAATATCCGGCCTCCAAGCTTGTCAAATATCCATCCGGCTAAACTACTATCCGTTTCATTTCTATTTAAGACTACACCGGAGAATATAAACTAAAATTATGTTATAAAACATCATATTATTATAACTTCGCCAATATAGAAGGTACTCGTATTTGCTAGAATAAATATGGCAACAAGGAGAAATATTATAAACAAGTAAGCGGCCAAATCTAATATTTTCAACACACTTGCTCATAAAAGTGGCTCTTTACTGCATCGCTTTAAGGTTCACAATGAAGTGTACTAAAAACTCCCGTGCTTTTTCCTTTAATATTTGCAGGAAATACGCCTTAATAAACTACTTTTTTTCTTCTTCTATTTTTATTACCTACCAGCTGAATCAACGTTCCTAACAAACCTGTGATTTTCTGGAACGTATATTTTGTCAATTGTATTGTTAATATTATGTTTCTTGATAATATCAATAAAAAATGAGTGCGTGATTTTTGGTTAATTTTGGTTTTTGGCGTACCGAACCGATGAAAACAAAATATGTTAAATAAACATTAAATTATTACAAACTATATTCGTGAAAACAAAATATTATTTAGTGGTCTTTAGATAATAATAATTCTTATAAGTTTTAATAAAATATAATAGGCTACGAGTCAGGCATGAAAAAAGCGAGTCGCGACCTTTCACAAATATTGTTACAAAATATTGTTTTATTTATCCTTTGCAAGTGTGTTGAAAATCGTGGTTTGCTAAGCTGGGCATTTGCCAAATGCACACTTACATCAAGTAGTATGTAGGTACCCACTATTGCTTTGTTTTGTTGGTTCAGGAGATTTCAGTTGCATATGACTAACAAACAGCCGAAAATAAGCAGTAGGTGTTGTTTGTTAGACTTTATATTATTACTTACTTTATTTATAAATCTTTACTCTTTAATGAAATAATACAAATGAACTTACAAATACATGGTTAACCATCAATTTTATTAAAGTAAAACAGAAATGCATTGGCCAATATTTTAGAAAACACGAGGATACTACAACATGTCTTAATGTAATAATTTACTAGCCTCTTTTTAAAACTCATTTTAGTATAATAATAACAATAGTGTGGTCCGAGACAATTTTAATTTATTAACATTGAGTGAAGTAGGTAGGTACAGAAAAGAGATGTGTGGGTACAATAATATTCGTCTCCGTAGCAACTGGACAGATTAGCCACTGGACAGACCACAGTAAAAAAAAAAAATTGTTTATAAACTATGACGCATAAGTATTAAATTTAAGAAGATGAAGTTTATTCAAGGAAAGTCTATAATATATAACACAAAGGCACGACCTGCCTTACAATCTGTTAAATTGTGAATTTGTTTTATTGTAGGTAATATTTAACAAAATCTTCAATTTGTTACTTCTTATTACGGGGAGAAAACTAATATTGAGATAATTTTAACGGCTGTAGGCGGGGTCCGGACACGTGCTTCACTTAGGAAGCACTGGGACTTAGGGTCCCGTTTTTCCCGTTCCCAACTCATCCACTTTAATTATGTCATGGACTGTATAAGTTCTGTCCAGTTGCTAGTCTGTCCAGCTGAGAATCTGTCCTGTTGCGAATCTGTCCAGTTGCTACGGAGGTATTCGACGAATAGATTGACATTTTAGGAAGGTACTATTTTACATAATCCATAACATTGTTCTCTTTTAATAAGTAACTTACATAAATGGAATTAAAAAAAAAAATGAAGCAGGTCATCTGTGAGTTAATATAAAAGGACGGATATGATGTTGTAGTTAAAAATCTGCTGCCAAAAGTAAAGCGAAATAAATTAGAGATTTATTTATTTTTCTTTATTCATTGAAATATACCAGATTTTTTTTTTTCAACATATATTTAAAACAGTAGTTTAGCTGCCGAAAACATTGAACTTAGTTTAGGCTGAAGTCAACGAAACGCTAACCGTTTTTGCGCAGCTATGATTATTTTAATTAGAAAAAGATCTAAGGGTGTCAAAATTAATTATTTTATGAGGTTAATTTTATACAATATTGTGCATGGATTATGTCAGAATATGACGTAATTACGTTAAGGACTAGGTAGTATATTTTAAACGTAAAACATGAGCAAACGCCGCGCCGCTACGTCAGCCCGGTAACATGGGCGACCTACACTTATACTCTAAATAATGTTGCCGATTCCATTGTGCACAAACTAAATTTAATTTAGTTAATTTCCAGTTTTTTCTCTCTCATAAAACAAGAGGAAGGGACAGACAAACCTATTTAAGAGCTCTGAATTGTAGTTGTATGGTAATGGTATGGTAGGTAGGTATCCATATCTATGCAGAACGAACGCATCGACCACAACCTCACCAAACATCTTTAACTTAGTTCTTCTGGAATTTTGTAGAGCGATTTGTCAGTAAGAGATGTCAATTTTCTAATTACAGTTTAATTTTGAACAAGAGAATCGGCGCCAATATTAAACGATTTAGCAAATTAATCTATATCTCAACAGGTTGTATAATAGGCCTGATAAATATATTAAAATAATTTCATCGCCAGTTACATAATTTTATAATCTATCAATAAGTTTAGAATCTATGAGAGAGCGTGTACCTACTTGTAGGTATGTTAGACTACGTCAATGACGGTAATCACTCAGGCATCAAGCGATATTACTAGCTCAACTGGCAACACCACTAGATAAAGAGTTCTTTGGTAAAGTTTGAGAAACAATCATTCATAGCCACTAACACTTAGGAACAGTAGAACGCACCCTAACCAAAGCGATCGACCATCGCATTCATTTTATTCGGTGAACGTCGCGCCGACCGAGGGCGCCATACGGTTTTCCGAACAAATAAGTTTCATTATGAACGCAACGATTGCACGCAAGATCGATCGCTTTGGTAAGGATGCGGGGGTGGGATACCTGTGTACTTACTTATGACATAAATATAGTACATCAGGATTTACAAAACGTTATCTTTGAAGATCACTATCTCCTCCGCTCATGCCAGTGTGGCAGTCTTTGCCTACAAGTGAGATAGATTATCACACATCAACAGAACGAAATTATAAGAAATAACTGTCACGTAGTTAGTAACATTTATAAATAGTTGTATTATTTTTATACAGGTTGTAACAAAATAAGCGCAATACTTCTGAGGGGGTGATTCGGACCATCAAACTAGACAACTTGAACTCCTGAACTTGAATCGAAAAAAATGTCTTCCATACAAACTATCGCATCGGCTATAATTATATATATCACTTAATTATGAAGACTCCCAATTTTTTTTTAGCGAACGTTTTCCGGTGTTATGGTCTGACTGAAACCAACCAACAGGTATTGACTTTATTATGTAACACACTGTATTATTAAATAAATAATTATAGGTTCTATGCAGTAAATCATATTTGTTAAACATACTACAACAGAGAAATTTTATTCATTTTTAATCTTACGTTGCTATGATAAAAGGTGTTGCCAGTCTAATTAATAATTACATACCCAGTACGTGTGCTAGCACTATCTGTTTGTTATTTTAAACATATTCTTAACTTCTAAAAAGGCAAATTTGAATGAATTAAGCCATTTATACTTTGGCGGTCTAATTCTAGTTAGCTAGTAACCACTGTACATTAGCTGAAGAAGACGTTTTCGACGATGACATGTGTGTCGTATAGTATTTAAAAAAATGGTCATATCATACACTTTTTTTTTTAAATACGTTACTGAGACAAAGTTTTTTCCGCACGTGGCGAATGTATCTTGTCGTCAGGCATTTGTATACACGCGCGTTCCAGACGCTAAGGTCTAAAAAAGCCACTTTAAACTATGCCTCTAATTATAATTAGAATAATATTAGATAATTCTAGTTGACACTAAGCAATTCGTAGTTTTTGGACCATTTTGTGAATCTTCATACAACACTGACATACAAATGAATTGCGCGCTATGAATTGTACGCAGATTATATTATTAATTGTATTGTCAAATTTTATCCAAATACAATTTTGATAAACCATATTGTTTTCTAAATACAATTTTGCTAAAGCGGTCTTTTTAGGCCTCTTGGTCGTCTTGCGTTCAGTATGAGGCTGCGTTTACACCAGATATGGGAAGGATGCGTAGAGCGAAGGATGTTTGTGAAACTAACCAATCAAATCGCTTCTTTTTCACAACTTGAGCTATTCTAGCAATATGATTGTGAACCTCGCTCAATTCTGGTGGAAACGCACCCTTACGCGGAAAAACGCCTTCTCAAAACAGACATTATGCGTCAGTACTCGTACTTCAGAGTACAGTGATACAAGCTCAATCGTTGCGTGAGGTGAGTCCTTTACAATACATCTATATCTAAACACAACCTAACCTAAATAAAGCTTACAGTCATGGTCTTAAAGAAATGCAAAACTATAGATACTATGTTTCCTTACTAATTCGAGGTAAGTTTTCTCTTTACATTCGTTCAAGAACTTAAATTGTGGAACTTGTGTTATTTTGTGACATGGTCAAAGCATATTAGGTTTTTTGGATTTTAATAACGTTTTGTATTTCGCTTGTACACACGGCGACACATCAAGCTATACATTCCCAGTATAACATGGCCTAGCTTTGTATAAGTTTCCCGTACAGTGAGAGATTCGCATAAACTGGATATGTATAGTTTGATTGGTTGTCGTGCGTACATATGAAAACAATCATTTTGATCTTAAATTTAACATTTTAACCCTTCGGAGTTCATAGCTATCGCATTACTAACATACTAGAAAAGTTCAGTTACTCCAAACTGGCAGTATTTATCTCCTTACAACATTACACAACATCAAATCTGAGCCAAGTACTACCCAACCGCTATAAATATTATTTTCCACAACGAAGTATATTTGTGCGCTTATATTCGTTTGCTATATAAAACTTGCGATAAGGCCACTTTCACATAATAATATGATCCTCGTGATAAACTACTGAGACCATTTACGTGTAACGTAACAGCCAAACTACTCGTACGCACTAATTACACTTGATATGGACGTTGACCCCAAAATTGTGTTTTATTGTGTTTAGATACCCATGACGTCTATAGATATTCGCTATTTAATTAAAGACATTGTATAAATGCTCGCCGACGCATGCGCATGTATGTATGTAGTGCTCGAAATCGAATTGTTCCAAAAGCGAATTTTCCACCGGTCAGTTACGGAACAAATGTTACATTACATGGCCCAGCAGGCTTATTCTTTCTGATATCCAGTGACTATCAAGCTTCGGTTGTACACTGAACTTTGATGACAACCGTAAATGACATAATATTGGTATTACGTATCACACTGAGTGGATATCACTTTACGGTGACTGACAGGGTCATACATAATACGAAACTAACCTTTTGACCGTCAATTGATGGACACTCAGTTACTATCATTTCGAACTGTCAAGAGAGATACGTAATAGCTCTACTGGTCCGGCTATAATAAGAAACTTGTTTACTCTTTCATTATACATGATAACAACACAGCGTTCATTAGAAAGGCGGATACGACAAATTAAATTAGCTGGAGAAACTCGCCAAACGACATGGATATCTATCGAATGATGACAAAACTAAAAGGTGTTTAGTAAATGAATGTGTATTTAATGTTATCCCTTACATTTTGATTTTTTTTTATATAGTAATTATATGTATTTATTAATAGTGAAAGTGGTCTTATTCTGGCTCAGTCTGCGCATGCTCGTTTCATATACTTAATTGACGTTTCACTACAAGTTCCGCTGTACCTTACTGACAATTGTAATAGCCTTCAATTCGGCAGCGCATCAGTCAAAAGAAAGTTCATTGCGACCTGCAGTATTGTCAAAATTAAAGAGAAGTGTGGAGGCACAGTTCATTTACGGCTAGGCTTTAAGTTGGCTGTTTTCTTTTTTTCTCGGCCAGCAATCAGTTTTATTTTACTGCATCCTAAAATAGTACGAGTTACCGCTGCCATCAGTTTAATTCATTACTTTAAATACAATCTCAGACAAAACGTATGTTTTCATACATTATGCAATATTATACTTTTTTCAAGATCCTATTTCAGATCCTTTGATGTTTTTAACATCACCAAAACTTGTTTTATTTATGTAAATATGATAAATAATGATACATATTTATTTGCTGCAATTATATACAATTATTTTATTTACAGTAGATACTACAAGGACCTAAGTTTTGGTACTACAATCTGTTAGCCTAGGCACTAAGAAGTTTGTATGAGTCATAAATACTTACTTGAAGACCTATTTCCTTATTATAAAAGCCAAATCAACATAACAATAAACTTAGTAAGGCTCCGCGATGACATGACATTAAATAATACACCTTAATTTAAGTATTGTTAAGGAGCAGAGTTGTACAAACAATTACGAAGACATCAAATGTTTTAGCGTCCTCAAATACTTGTTTGTACTTTAAGAAAATAAATATTAAGTTTATTATGCAATGGCATCAAGAAATTAGGTTTGTGCTGAGCAAGTAAATCATCACAGGGATGATTCTATGCTAGAACATGCCGGGCGCGAGGCGTGACGAGGTACAACACAACATTTCATACAAAGTTACTGCGCAAAACCGTATGGCTTTTGTGCCTCCTTCGTGTCTTGGTCCCAACATATCGAGACACGGATACGTCTCGCACCCGTGACGGTCTAACATAAATAACCCCTAGGTACACACGTTTTTTGCCGCGAAAACCAATGTTGATTCGCCGGAATAGCGCGCATACAGCCGCGGCGCTGTGTCGTGGTCGCAGTGTGTCAACAGTGACCCACAGAACACTGTCGGCCTGCCCACACGGTAGTCCAACATTATCAGCCTAGCCATTTCCCACCTTTGTTGAGGTCGGCTTCCAGTCTAACCGGATGCAGCTGAATACCAGTATGTTTTACATGGAGTGACTGCCTATCTGACCTCCACAACCCAGTTAGTATTGAGTAGTACGATACCTTTTGGTAAGATCGGTTGTCAGATTTTCGGGCCACTGACTACTATGTCGACTATCTACAAATGCCAGCCGGGACCAACTCGATACGTTTAATGGATAGTCTTCGGACGAACATCGGCAAAAAACGTGTGTACAACTGGGTTAAAAAAGGCAATATGAAGCAGACATTTATTCTACATCTTACTTCTACCTCCAACGTATGAAAATATAAGTAATAATTGCAGTATCTGCATTCTTTATTAGATTATAGAAATCTATACGGTAATCATGAAGTTTTCTAGGCAAGTTTACTCGTTGATCGACTGTGTGACTGTGATCGAAGATCAATCAATTCAAATTCCTTACAAATAAATACAAACTTATAAAGTTTTTGTCAAAATATAACCTTAACCAATATAATAATATAATCTCAAACATTTTAGTATTCCTGATTCTAATGATTACGAATAATAATGAATTTCTGTATATACATTTTTTTACGGTCGTAAATTATATTTTGAACAACCAGGGACTTAAAGGGTTACCCGAATAAGTGTTTAAATCGGGTTATTTATTGAAAAGGTTTACCCGTTTAGCGTAAATCAGCCTATAATAACTAGTTCACGCACAGAGTTCATTGTTGCACATAAAATATGCAAGAAAGTGACGGAGTTAGCCCGGGCTTTATCTCTTTCATTCGTAATCAACAATATTAAAATGGTTAAGTTAACCCATATAATTTTTAGAATGGCTAGCCCGTATAATGATCGGTCTCTGTGATCAACATACAACCAAATACTAACTCGCAAGTTGTCAAAAACATAAGAACAACGCCCTTCGGATGGCCGCGCCAAGATGGGCCGCGAAATTCAAATTTTCTTGTTTTTTTGCAATTTGCTGGTCAGTGTCAGGCTGTTTTTTGAAAAAAAATATGATTCGCGAACGTAATCCGTATGGATTTGCAGAATTATATTAATTAAAATCATCAATACAGCCCCCTAAGTTCATTAAATCCTGTTGAATGACTTTTTCATGAAATAGTCGTGCAGGGTTGTAAAGTGTTGAAAAAGGGACCTCCAACCAGTAGCCAATGGTCAATGGACTCCTGTAATTAGTGGTAGACACACCTCGTGTGATACAGGGTCCGTCATAAAATTATTTTCACATACATTTTGCCTCTCACAGGAGCAACCCAAAAGGAACCTTATTTCAAAGAAAATAAAGACACCTATGATTTTTACAGACTTGCCAATGGCCATCAACCCCAGCTATTGAATGCAATCTCGATCTCGCGAGATCTCGCCTCTTTTTTCGAGATCAATCTCGAAGCAGAAAATGACGAGATCTCGGACGAGATGACAGTAGTCAGCGGCACATCACGCAGGCTAGAATACGTTATTAAAAAAGAGATGGATCTCTATGAGTGTGGAGGATCGAGGGGTATTTATCTTTGCAATTTGCTTACAGCAGCTAGCTCACGTTGGTACGTTCCAACTAGTGTTGAATCTGAGAGGGCGTTTTCAGCCGCTGGCTACATAGCGACTGATATAAGATGCCGTTCCAAATCCGACAGCACTTTAAGCACTATTTGTTTTTTAAGGAGCTATTTCCAAAATCACTCCCAAAACCGTTTGTTTCTTGTTTGTCTCACTTTCATTATTTTTGTTAAAATACGTACTTTCTTATTAAGAGATTTTCTACGGGTCTGAATTGTGATTTGTGTGTTCATTAACATAAGTAAATAATTTTACTTTTTCTCAATAATTAATGTTGTATCTTACTCGCATCAAAATCACAACTAAGCAGTTTCAATCATGTTTCACTTATCAAAGTAAAACAATACTTTTTGAAAACCATTCGTGATCTCGAAAATGCCGAAATGTCGCCGAGATCGAATTTCTAATCCCTCGAGATTTCGACTTGGCGATCTCGTCTCGAGATTGCATTCCCTACCCAGCTACAGCTCACTGTGACTCTTGACAGTGACGCAAGTCAGAGGTCTAGAGGTGTGAGGAACAGGGCCTAAAGTTTAGTCCGCAATGTTGAGTCATAGATGTCGCTGCAGGGGTAGAATAAGTGTGAAAAGAGTAGAGTGTTTTTACATGCGTCGAAATCAGGTGGGCGGTTGCTGACGTGACTGGGATCCAGGTCGGCCGCCCTGTGTTGAGACAGAAGTGGCGTGCGCATACGGGACAGGGTCACACGGAGGTGCCGTGCGCGCGCGGCGGGTCCAGCGTCACGTCCTCGGGCGACGCCAGGTCGGCGCGCAGGCGCACGCCGCGCCCCGTCAGCGTCCAGCGACACGCCGCGCCCGCTCCCGCCCTGACACAATCATAATCTTTATTGCACAACAATGTCTAATAAAATCTACATAGACTGTAGCTTAAGTTTTCTTACATTCTATGACTAAAATGACCTCAAATTAAATTAAACTTTAGAGTTGTTTAGAAGTCTATTTTTAGGGTTCCGTACCTCAAAAGGTAAAAAAAGGAACCCTTATAAGATCACTTTCTTGTCCGTCTGTCACCACCGATTTCCTCAGGAACGGGTGGACCTAGCAAGTTGAAATTTATACCAGATACCGAGGTATAAAAATCAAGGTCCTGTGTCATCACGATAAAAATATTATATGGGTAAATTTAGATTTTCGCGAAAACTTGGAAGTAGCAAATTTACCTTAATTTTCAACTTTTTTACTTTTCGGACTTTTCCCTTTACTTCTGCTGTAAGACCTTGCATTTAACCAAAATTGACAATTCTTGGTCAACCGGAAGTACCCTTTAGGTTTTGGGCCGAAAACCTATATGGTAGTTCCCGTTGACCTAGAATCACGAAATTTGGCAAAAATCAAGGTCTTACAGCACATGTAAAGGGATCAATCACAAAAAAGAAAAAACAAACAAAAAAAATCGGCCAAGTGCGTCGGGCCACGCGCAGTGTAGGGTTCCGTAGTAGCCCGTTATCACAATGTAGAACGAACCCGTTGGTACAGCGCCATCTAGCGGCAGCTTTGTCATAGTTATGATAATTTATTATGTTTTTTTATTTTAGATTTTCGTTTTTCAATGCAAGTCTTTACCCGTTATTAACAAGCAACTACTTCATCTTAGTCACTTTATAGGATTTTTTCCATGGATTTTGTATTTGGTACAAAATTATCCAACACCCGAGTTCAACGCCTATTACTGCTAAACTAATAGTTATCTTAACCGCTGTAGTTTTCCTTTAAAGATCATGAAATACACTATCATCATGATTTTTTCCAGATTTTTCAAGCCAGCAGTTTAGCTTTTAGAGGGGGGGGGGACGCCCTACTGGAACAAAAATTTGCACTTTAAAGTTTAATATTTCGTAAATGGAGCATTAAATCGAAAAGTAGTATTCGCAACCCCGAAGTCATTAAGACCTATTCAACGATTGTATGATTTTTTTTTCTACCCCATCGTGTGGGGCAGCCCACACGATGGGGTAGAATAAATAAAAAAACATCCCGACTTCACATGTATGGGAGCTACCCTAAAAATAATATTTTCCAAAAAAAATTTTTACCTCTTTGTCGGCGTTATTGATATACACACCTACAAAATTACAGCTTTCTAGTACTAACGGTCTCTTAGCAAAACCTCGGACAGACAGACAGACAGACATAACGAAACTATAAGGGTTCCTTGTCAGGACTACGGAACCCTAAAAAAGCGATTTTACAATATTATAACAAACTTATTTTTTGCGGTTGGTGCAATAGCCGTTTCTAGGGATTGAACAACAAAGTTAAGTTTGTACGGAACCCTCGCCTCGGTGCGCGAGTCTGACTCGATCTTGGCCGTTTTTTTTAATTATACTAGGCCATTTACACGCTCTTTTTATTTTTTATTTATAAAGATAAGATAAAAAATAAAAGAAGCAGAAAGAGGCGATGCGATGACCTAGATGCGTACTGCGATGACTGGTTCGAAGTGGGGCAAGAACGTACGTGGAAAGATATGGGGACCCCTTTGCCTAAAAGTGGGACATTGAAGGCTACTAAACAAAAGATAATAAAACAGGTCGAGTGTACCTGCAGAGTGAGGCTTCAGGCGGGGAGGGCGGGGAGGGCGGGGAGGGCGGGGTGGGCGCGGGCGCGTCGTCGTCGTCGGGCGAGCCGTCGCTGGCCGAGCTCGACCCGCCCGAGCTGCCGCCGCCGCGGTACCGCTCCACGTCGTCTACAAATGCATTACATTAGACTACATTCGGATGTAACTAAAGTTAAGCTAGATTAGGGATAGATCTCTCGCAGTTATAATACCAGTGTTCGCATGAGCACTAACTATTACCAATTTTTCCTTTTCGTTTTACCCGACTGAAAAGGGTAATGTGTTTATCAGGCTTTATATGTATGTTTGTTCGTTTCTGGCGTTCTAGAGATCAAACGCGTGGGCCGATTTTGATGATTCTTACTTGTCTTAATCTTGCGAGTGTCACTAAACATGACAGTAATCCAAATTCAATATGGCGGCAACCAAACGCTGGGGTATTATTGAATAGGTATTTGAAAATCATCTTTAGGATTCTCTTATAATTTTTCATTTCGAATGCCCATTTGGGGTTTATAACGATTTAAAGTTCTCATCTGAAATGACAAAACATTTAAAGTGAAAAAATCAAGAAATTAAAATTACATCGTCTGTGAAATCTTTCACATTATAAAACAGTAAAGCTGGAAATAAAAATCTAAAAAGTAAGGCAGGAATGGGTCCCGGTCCCGCCTGCTTCCAAACGCGCTTGTTTTTTGCTTTTCAGTCGGTTTTTTTACTTTTTATAATAACTTTTTTTTATTTCCAACTTTGTAAGCGGCTTTATTAGACGGTCCTATATATCATGAGCCATTACCTCGTTTATCGTCGCAGTCGGGCGCGTCCTCAAGACTCCTCAGGATTTCTGCGCACAGCTCCGAGTCGAGCGGCACCGGATTGTCAGACTCCCTGTAAGAGACAAAGGTTCAGTTATTTACGTCAAAGTGCGTTTGACCCTTCACGCCGGATCGGATTTCAATAAAATTTGGCACTCAGACCATGACATGGGTTAAAAAATTTTATCCCAGGAGAATGACTGCGAAATAATTTCAGACGTTCTCGTGGGCGTAACCGCGGCCAAAAGCAAGTAGTATGCAATAAACTGTCAAGTCATAGTCGAACTTGTTATGATGTCTTCGAATTTATTTGTTTGTAAATTTAATTATTTGTATGTTAATTTAGTCATTTGTATGTTAATTTAGTTATTTGTATGTTAATTTAATTTGTATTTCTATTTTAATCTCAATGTCATTAAATTTGAATATTTTAATCTTTAATAATAGTATAATTGTATGTATTCCTAAGTTTAATTTTAATTAAATTATGTATTTAGAGCATGTGCACTCGATAATGTGTAAGCTTTGGTTACCTGTAATTGAGTGTGCGTTACAAGACCATGTATTCTGTAATAGTTTTCATTTATATAAGAAATTGTAATGGTGCACGTTGGTAATCCAAAATAAATAAATGTGTATAACGGGGGTGAGTATTAAGAAATGCGCCTGAGGCGGGAAGGGGCGGGCGAGATTAGTGGGGTGTTTGTTTGGTGATGGGGGTCGCTGTGGCGAAGCGTCAAATTTGTCTAAGGCAAGGAAAGAAATGTGAAATGTACTGGGAGACACCCGGTTGGAACGTAGTATTTATAGTCGTCGTTGGTCAGAACCATCATGAATTTTCAATTCAACCTCAGTTTTATTTTGACCTCATTTTCGCTATCAGAAAGAAAGAAAGAAGAAAGAAAATACATTTATTTGGCACACGCCACAAGTGCACACAGTATAAAAAAATTACAAAAAAAGTGACCTATCAGTGACCCCGAAAACCACGAAAATGACACTCGTGACGAAAAACCCGAAAATTAAACCGAAATAAAAGTAAAAATGCACTCTGAACTATAAAAAAAGTGATTTTATCTTATGTAAATAAGTCAACTAAATTAAAAAATACTTGGTACTAAAAACGATATCGACCATTACTCATTCTATTCCGTCCTCCATACATCGTCCATCCATCCATCCATCGTCGTACCGTCGTCCTTCCTACATACTTTCTATTTCTGTAACTCGATAATATTCGGCTTACCTAGCTTCCTACAAAACGGTGCTACCAGCCGCAAAGTTACGTGTGCGTGTACCATGGGTTCGACCGAAATCTGCTCATATTTAAAATAAAATACCGTGCACACGATGTCCAGATCCGTTTACCACCTTTAACGAATCATCGACACGAAGAAGAAGAAGAATAGTAAAACCACAAAAAATATGCGACCCTTTTTTACGTTATCCTTTGTTTTACAAAAAATCTATTCTATTGTTCAGGCAGGCGTGTTTTCTTGGCAGACATGAAAAATGTGTTGGCGTTTTTGTGATGTTTTCAATCCTATGATGTATTTAAATGTCTGTACTGTGCCTGTGTGCAGCGGCGCGCGCGGGCTGAAGGCGCTGGCCTCCAGCACCGGCGCCGCCCCATGCTGGAGGACACACATGCAGCATGCAGGTGCAGGTCGTGGTACGTACCGGTTGTGCAGCACGAGCGCCACGGCGGCGGGGTGCGGCACGGGCGGGTGCAGCGGCGCGCGCGGGCTGAAGGCGCTGGCCTCCAGCACCGGCGCCGCCACGCGAGGCAGCGCGCTGCCACCCCACTCGCACCACACGCCCGATGCTGGAACACACACATACAAGTCCCATTTAAAAAAATAATTCAGTGGTGCTGATAAGACATTAATTTCGACAAGCATTCGGGCTGCATGGTGTGTGGGTACTGACGTGTGGCGGCACCCCAGTCGTCCCGCTCGGCCAGCACGTCGGGCGGCGCGGGGTCGCGGCCGGCGCGCGCCGCCCAGCTGCGCTCCGCCTCGCCGCGCTCCAGCGGCAGCCGCGCCTCGTGCGCCTCCAGCGCGACCAGCACCTCGGACTCGAACACCTATACCACACGCTATTTTATTATTGGGAAATAGAGAGAGCGAGTACAATGAAGTAACGCTACGCTTCCCGACGTCGACCATACACACACACACACACCATGACGTACCTCGACGAGCGTGTTGGCGGCGAGCGCGTGCCAGTCGGCCACGTCGAGGCCGCGCGCCGCCCACCAGTCGTCCGCACGCGCCGCTCCGCCGCACGCGCGTGCTAACTCCTGCGCACACGCCTGTACTGCACGCTACGGCGAGTAAACAAACAGTTGGCGCAACTTTAAAGACGGGACGGGTCACGCGGTTACTGTGCTCCTGACAGCAGTATAAAGTAGAAACAAGGGTTTAATATGGAACAATAATATGGCTGACTGACCCGTAGATCTTGTGAGGTGAGCCGTACTCGCGCACGCGCCGCGTCGCTGAGCCCGAGCGCCAGCTCGCGTCGCCGCGCGCCCGCCTTTTCACGCAGTGACGCAGTCAGCGAGTTGCATTCCTTTTCCAACTGCTTGTACGAGCCCGTCTATCGATACAAGGCTTCGAGTTACAACAGTAAGAACACATGCAGCATGATTCAGAACACAGACCGTCAATAGGCATGACGAAATTAATGGACACGTATTTTTTGTTTTTGTAAATCAATCAATATTGACAAAGATAAAACGCATCAAAACTGGGGAGTGGGGGCTCGTGACGTCAGAACTAGCTAAAAATTATACCTAGGCGTGACGTAGTGAGAATTTTAGTAGGCGTCGTATCTTCGTCAATTTTCGTTTACGTAACAAAAAAAAAACACGGGTCAAATATTTTTTGATAATCTAAGTGACGGACTATTTAGATTTTTTTTGTCGTCTCGCCTATTTGAACAACTCTCTCCATGGGAACATTATATTAATCGTAATCGAAACGACCGTAACTTCCGCCGAAACTACGGATTTCGTGCTTAGAGAGTAGAATCCTGGCCCGAAGGCACCTAAGAACCCGATTCCTGCCGGCTTCCTTTCGGGAACAACCACTCTACATAGTGTCTACTGCAGTCAATTAATATACAACATACATCTGTGCGTATCACATCACAGTACAGACATTTAATACATCATAGGATTGATAACATTACAAAAAAAGCCAAAACTTTTTATGCCAGCAAAAATAGGACACCCGAACGCCGAATAAGTTGGCGCTCGTGACTTCGCGGCCGACGGAGGTTAGCCGAACATTATCGAGTTACGGCAGGGCAGAAATAGAAGGGGCGGATCTGTATTTATGCTTTCGCGGTTGCACAACGACATGCTTGCATGGTAGCATAGATGCAGGTCTACCTTACTGCCTCCCTCAGAGGCGGTAGGGTGGCGGGGTCTTGAGGGAGAGCGCTACGGTCGTGTAGATCCTCAAGGCAAGTCTGGTGTGTTCACCTTCACGTGGTTGCCGCCCTGTTCTTGGTCTAATTCCATAAGAAATAGACGCAACAAAAACCACCAGGCGCTTTCTGGGGGGGGGGGGGGGGGCGCATCGCACTTCGTATGATACAACTCCCGTCATACGAAGTGCGGTGTGCGTTTCCCCTGCGTGCCCCTCTGAGCAGCGGGCGTAGCAGAGGGCATGGCAGGGGAGTGGGGTCCTCCTTTTGCGAGGTTCTCGCAGAAGGAGGAGGCGGGGCGGCTCGGCGAGGGGATCATGAGCAACCACATGATCCTCTCGCCGCACCGCTCCGCGGGCGGAGAGGGGGGGAAGGGGCGTTTGCCCTCCCTCCTCACGGTGACGGGCGGGCGACAGGCACGGAGGTGCCTCCGCCCGCATTGCACCCGTCACCCCGCGGGGGACTGGGCCTCCCGCTTCCCGGCGTGCGTGCGTGAACACCATGCTGGGGAGCGAGGAGAGGAGGCCTGGTCAGAGGTAGCCTCCCTTTGCGAGGTTCTCGCAGAGGGAGGAGGCGAGGCGGCGCGGTGGGAGGATCATGCTCGAGACATGATCCTCTCGCCGCACCGCTCCGCGGGCGGTGAGGGGGGGAAGGGGCGTTTGTCCTCCCTCCTCACGGTGACGGGCGGGCGACAGGCACGGAGGTGCCTCCGCCCGCATTGCACCCGTCACCTCGCGGGCGACTGGGCCTCCCGCTTCCCTTCGTGCGTTGGCGGACGCCATGCTGGGGAGCGCGGAGGCCTGGTCAGCGGTAGCCTCCTTTTGCGATTTCGCAAAAGGAGGAGGCGGAGCGCGCGCGGGAGGTCTCTCTCTTGCTGCGCTGCTCCGCGGGCGGAGAGGGGGGGAAGGGGCATTTGCCCTCCTTCCTCACGGTGACGGGCGGGCGACAGGCGCGGGGGTGCCTCCGCCCGCATTGCACCCGTCACCTCCGTCGGTCATTCCCGAACCCCCTCCTCCACGCCCGTGCCGTGAGAGCAAGAGGGGGGGTCCGCCTTGTGTTCGTCGGCGGGGGACTGGAAGTAAAGGCTGTGCCGGATTCCCAGTCCCCCTCCACTATGACGAAGCGGGAATGCGCTGGGTCGTTTTAGTGGGTATACCGGGTATTGCACGCCCGGGGAGTCCCACATACCCCTCCCGTCCCCCTACGGGAGGGCATGCGTAATGCATTTTTTCCCAGCGTGAAAAAAAAAAAAAAAAAAAAAAAAAGGGCAGAAATAGAAAGTATGTTGGGGAAACCGAGATAGAATGAGTAATGGTCGTTAAGAGCGGGCCTAAAGCAAAATCTTCAATCTTTGATTAGATTTTTACAGTAGTAAATCATGTTCAAATTGGAAAAAAGAAAAATGCTATTCGATCTCTACAAATATATTTTAAAAAATTAAGATAAATGGAATAATCAAAACGTTTAATTCACGACATACAAACAACATAGGAATGCATTATAATGCATTGCATGCATTTGTTCACCAGTGAATCGGGTAGGTTAGAGAAATGAAACACACCACGTACTTGAACGAAGACATGTATTTTTTAATATCAAAATTACTTATACCTGGCGAGTGAATCAAACGATAGCCTGCATTTAAACCGGTTAACGCCATCTACCGAGGCAAAAGTAAACTTTTAATACGAACTGGTTTTATCTATTATAACGTTAACATACCGCCCACCAAGGACCTAGTCCTTTAAAGCCGCCCACCATGACATAACATAAACTAAATTATGGACAACCTCAACGTTTTACTAAATCCTTGGTGTTCAGAGTTCACATCACTTAATATATCTAATTTTATTTTTTTACTTTTACATTTCTAAAGTTAGTATCTGAGTGGACTGTATATAACACAACAAAATAAAAAAATCAAAAAACAATCAACTTACTAAATGCATTCATCATTGACAGACAAAACACATAGCTTAGAAGTTGGGCGTTTGACTCGGGAATCCTTGCAACGAAGGGTAACTACGCGCACTAAATTGTCCTTGCCAGGGTGTAGCTCAACTACCTTTCCGTATAACCACTTAGCAGGTGGTAAATTGTCTTCTTTTACGAGGACAATATCACCAACCTTTGGATCGCGCGTACGTTTAGACCACTTGTGTCGTTGGAAAAACATAGTTAAATACTCCTGAGACCAACGTTTCCAGAAGGATTGAATCATCCTTTGTGTCAATTGCCAACGTCTCAAGCTACTGACTGTCACGTGCTCATAATCAAAATCTGGCGCTGTTACTAGTGGCTGACCGACCAAGAAATGTCCTGGCGTCAATGGCGGATCTGACGAGTTCTCGCTAGACTGTGATAACGGTCTGGAATTCAGACACGCCTCAATTTGGGATAAAACGGTACTTAGCTCCTCAAAAGTCAATGTCGATTCACCAATCACACGTTTGAGGTGATGCTTGGTGCTTTTAATCCCAGCCTCCCATAGACCTCCAAAATTAGGAGAATGAGGCGGGATGAAATGCCATTCGGTTCCATTATTTGCCAATATAGAGGCAATTTCTAGGGGAACAGATGCGCATTCATCGCGAAACATTGCTTTAAGCTCCTTTGAGGCCCCTACAAAGTTGGTACCATTGTCGCTGTAAAGGTGACTACAATGACCACGTCTAGCCACAAAACGTTTAAATGTAGCAAGAAAGCCTTGAGATGTCAGATCGGAAACCGCATCTATATGCACAGCGCGGGTCGCCATGCATACGAACAGACATACGTAGCCCTTGTAGGACTTATGTCCACGACCCTTTGCTCTTCTTATTTGAATCGGTCCCGCGTAGTCAACCCCTGAATGAAGAAAAGGCTTACTTGGAGTCACTCTGCATGATGGTAACTGACCCATCAATTGGTTTTTTGTTACTGCTGCATAACGAATACACGGTACGCATTCGCGGATATGAGCCTTGATCAAATTCTTTCCACGAACTACCCAATACTTTGACCGCAGAAAATTAAGAGTTAATTGGGGTCCGCCATGTAGTACACGCTCATGAGCGTCCGCTATGAGTAATTTTGTCAAATGGGATTGATGAGGAACTATGATGGGATGTTTCATATCATCACTTAGTGGCGAATTATGGATCCTACCCCCTACTCTCATCAAGTCCTTATCATCCAAGTAAGGATTCAAAGAAATCAAACCGCTGGTTTTGCTGACGTCTCTTCCAGCTTGAATTGCTTTTATATCTGTCTCAAACCAAACCTTTTGACTTTGCTTGAGGCAACAATGCATGGTGTCCGCAATCTCAGAAGCTGAAAGATAAGGTGACAACCTTGTCCGTGAATCTCTGGCTATCTTTATTTTCGAGAATCGCCTGCAGTAGGTGAGAGTCCTGATCAATCTTCGGAATGATGAAAATCTGGACCATATCAGTTCAATCGGGTGATCGTCTATCTGTGCTGCATGAACCTTAACAGATTTTAGTTCCAGTTTAGTCATTATAGCCTTAGGTCTGCAGTATTCTATGGTATCTGCAAGCAACCACGACGGTCCACGTTTCCAAAGCGAGTTATCTAACAAAGACGTGGATGTTGTACCCCTCGAAGCAATGTCAGCTGGATTGTTTCTCGTATCGACATAATGACATTGAGTAGAATCAAAGGCGTTAAGGATTTCAGACGTCCGGTTTGCGACGAAAGTTTTCCATCGGCTAGGGTGATCGCTCAACCAAGCCACGACCGTTGAATCTGTCCAAGCATGTAAGTTGGATTTTTGGATATTCAAGACACGAGCCACTTCCAAAAGTAATTTGGTAACTAAAACTACGCCACATAGTTCCAGTCGTGGTATAGAGATTTGTTTAATTGGAGCCACCTTCGTTTTTGCAGTTACCAGATTACAGTGGACGCGACCCACGGCATCGATGACTCTGATGTAAACTACCGCGGCGTATGCTGCGTTTGATGCATCAGAGAAACCATGCAGCTCAACCATTTCATCATCGCTTTTTCTTTTCAACCACCTAGGAATCCTGAAGTTGTTGAGTGTGTGCAACCCACTACGATAAGACTGCCACTCTGTTAGAAGATCCTCAGACAGTTTTTCATCCCAATCCAAACCAGCGATCCATAGCTTTTGGATGAAGATTTTAGTGGTAATTATACATGGTGCAATCCAACCCAGCGGATCATATAAACGTGATATCTCTGATATAACTGATCTTTTAGTTTCAGATGCAGCTGGTGACAATGACGACGGTGATGAAAAGGGTAAGTTTACAGTATAATGGAATTCATCGGAATTGCGATTCCAGGTAAGTCCTAAAATTTTAGTGGTTTCATCTTCTTTTATTTCCAGATCTTTTCCAGTATCTAGCCTTATTTGTTTTAGCAACTCTTCTCGGTTACTTGTCCATTTTTGCAAAGTGAAACCTGTTTTGTTTAGTAGCTCATTAAACTCATGGTAGATCTTTACAGCTTCTTCATCAGTCTGGCAACCTGTCATTAGATCATCCATATAAAAGTCTGTCCTAACCCTACTAGCAGCGTATGGATACGATTGACCTTCATCGACAGCGGTTTGCTGCAATGCCTTGACTGCCAGGTAAGGTGCACTAGATATTCCAAATGTAACTCTCAAATGCCTGTATTCTTTTATATCAGAATGAATATCATCTCGCCATAAAATCCTTTGAAAGTCCGCGTGATCATCAGCTACTTTAACTTGGCGATACATTTTTACGATATCGGCTGTCAAGCATACTGGATGTTGTCGCCACTGCATAACTGTATGACGTAAATCAGCCTGTAACTGTGGTCCTACCATTAAGGTGTCATTTAAGGAAAAACCATCGGATCCCTTGGATGACGCATCAAATACCACTCTTAATTTTGTGGTCGACTTATCTTCGCGGATTACAGCATGATGCGGTAAGTAAACAGCGCCAACTTCATTTTTGTCTTTTTCATAAGGAATCTCTTCCATATGACCTATTTTGACTTTTTCATAAGGAATCTCTTCCATATGACCTATTTTGTCTTTTTCATTAGGAATTTCTTCCATATGACCTTGTGATAAATATTCCTTAATTACCGAAGCGTATTGTCCTTTAAGCTCGCTATTTTTAGCTAGCTTCCGTTCAAGACTGTATAGTCTTTTTAACGCTATTCCCCTTGTGTTGCAGGGCGTTTTTCTAGATCGAAAAGGCAGTTTTACAATGTAGCGACCATCTGCATCCCGACATGTGGTAGCAGCAAAGTAATCTTCACACGCTTGCTCTTCAGGGCTAAGAATTGTCTTTTCAGAGCACGTTGGCTCTGCCTCTAATTCCCAAAACTTTTTTAGAATTTCATTTTCTTCGACCTTAGAGTGCATGCTTAGAATTACATTGTGACAAAATTTCACTCCATCTTCATCGCTGATTTCTCCCGATATGATCCAGCCAAGGTAAGTGTTTTGAGCCATTGTTTTACCCTTAGGGTCCTTGATTAAGCCTTCTTTTAAGACTTGAGTATAGGCTCCCGACCCTAACAAAATGTCAATTTTGTTAGGCTTATTGAAATTTGGATCAGCCAACGGCTTAATGCTATTAAGCTCTGGCCAATCCACCAATGAGAATTTCCTTTCAGGTAAAATCGAAGTTACCTTACTCAGCACATAAGCTTCTATTTGCAGGGTGAAGTCAGGGTCCCATAACGACTGAATGTTAACTTTAACCATAAATTTAGACGTTAGATTGGTCTGACCTCCCCCTACACCTAAGATAGACGTTTTAACCGCTATCTTTTTAAGCTTCAATAACTGAACCGCAGATTCCGTAATAAAGGAAGCTTGTGAACCCTGGTCTAACAGGGCTCTCAAAACTTGTGGATGCCCATTTTTAGATCTAGCCTTAATAACGGCTGTAGCCAATATGACTTGACTATGAATATTATTTGCGAAATGGGCTGAAATATGAGGTTCAGCCGTGGACTCGTTCTGTGTGTGCGTTTCCTTTTGCAATGGCGACGCAGAAGTGCTCGCCTCTGCTTCTGAATCCGTTTTTAGATGCAAGAGAGTATGATGCTTTCTCTGGCACGTTTTACATTTGGAGTTTACTCGACAATTAAAATTAAGATGACTTGAGCGAAGGCAATTAAAACACAAACCAAGAGATTTAACTATTTGACGACGTTGATCGACGGTCTCTTGAGCAAACTTTTTACAATTATGCAAGAGATGCTCCTCGGAACAATGTGGACATGATATTTTTGAAACTACATGAAATGCTTTAGTATTACTTTTGAACTTGCTACTTTGAGGTTCTACAAATTCAAAAGCCCGAAAACGTTTATCCAAAAATTTTCTAAAATCATTGAAGGTGGGAAATTCCTCGCAAGACTCGTCAGATTGACTTACCTGCAATTCCCACTGCTTCCGAGTCTCAACGTCCAACTTGGAGCTAATCAAATAAATAATAATAACATCCCAAGCGTCCACCTGCACCCCTAGGTTTGACAATTCATGTAAGCAATCGGTTGTGGTATCTAAAAGCTCCTTTAGAGCAATAGATGACTCAGCCGTCATTTGTTTTTGGTTTAGTAAGCGCTTGAGAATGCAATTGGCTAAAAATCTCTTATTATTGTAACGACCTTTTAGCAGATTCCAACATTTCTTATAGTTAGCATGAGTGATCGGTATGTGCTTGATTAGTAGTGATGCTTCACCTGACAATTGAGACCTCAAATAATGTAAGCGTTGCACGTCATCAAGTGATTGGTTACTGTCAATTAATGACAGAAACAAATCCCTAAACGTTGTCCATTCATGATATTTACCACTAAAAACAGGTATGGCTATTTTTGGCAATTTTGCCATTGACGTCGTCTTCGGATGGCTCTCGTCCGGTGAGACATCACTGATTTTACAAGATCTTGGTAGGGCATTTTTTAGTTCTACTTTATAATTTATAAAAGTGTCTGTAACCGCTTCAAACACATCATTTTTGATGTAACTGGTATCACTCAGTTCACTTACTGTGTAGTTGACCAAAAGCTCTTAATGTTTTCTTGTAAAATCTTCAAACTGCTTCTCTAATATTTCCAAACGTGACTCCACATATGCCTGATTAATTCTCTCTTTTGGAGATTTTTTGAAGTTAATAAGCCCTTTCTGAATGCGACTTTTAATATCTTCCAACAGCCTTAACTTAGACTCCATGATTTCAAATACGAAGGGATCTGACGCAGAATGTCCCATTCACGAAATATTTGAACTAAGTGTTGTCGTAATTTTTCTAAGTGTTGGAAATGTTCTTTAGTTTTAGGTGAAATCGGGCATAGATTCGGGGTCTCTTCAATTTTTGATGAATTATTCTAAGTTCCAAGTTTCTTCAAATTTTTCTAAGTCCAAACATTAATTTTAAATTTTTACAAGTCTCTGACACTTGGAACTGTTAATTAAATAAAAGTACTCACAGTTTTTAAGTTGCACTTTGACCACTTTAAAATCACTTTCCTTTAACGCTCCACTTTGCTCCGTCGATCTCGCTCCGCTCCGCACGCTCAGCTCAGCTCCGCTCAGATCAGCTCAGCTCCGCTCCGCTCAACTTGCACCAGGTCGGCCTGCCAGCTGCTTCTTAACCCTCAACTCCGACACCAGAGGGTGATTTTAGCTTAGAGACAAAAACTGTCCGGCTCGAAGGACCATGTTCACCGGTGAATCGGGTAGGTTAAAGAAATGAAACACACCACGTACTTGAACGAAGACATGTATTTTTTAATATCAAAATTATTTATACCTGGCGAGTGAATCAAACGATAGCCTGCATTTAAACCGGTTAACGCCATCTACCGAGGCAAAAGTAAAATTTTAATACGAACTGGTTTTATCTATTATAACGTTAACAGCATTTAAAAAAATAACACAAATAAAAAAAGTGGTTTTATTTAACTGTGTTGCATATCCGCGCCGGTGCCGCCGCCCGTGTTTGTTATCCGCACTAATGCGGGTGTGGCAAGACGCGCGGGGGTAATCAGAATTTATCCTGCCGTTAGGCCCGCTCTTAACTTATTTTTTACATTATAAATTCACTATCATTTTGTTTAGTTTCTCTGCATTTAATTCTTTACTAATAATGATGAAATAGTAAATCAAGATGGCGCCGATTTTCTGAAAAACGTTTTTTCTGCCATTCTTTTTTGTTCTGTGCGTCCTGACCGATTCTTTTATGGATCAAAATTCTATGGGATTAAATGAGGTTTGAGTGCCTATGTAAGTTAGAAATTGCAAAAAAAAACCCCGACCGTTAGACGTTCGAGGTCTTGAATCGAATATTAGATTGTTACGTTACAGGCGAATGCACCACAACTAACATCTTTGATTACATGCTTCTCGGTGATACCTATCTGGAAAGATAACACGTTGGACAATCGCCTGTTACCTTAGCGATCTGCACGGAGAAGGGCCCGAAGCAGGCGTGCACGAAGTGCTCGTAGTCGCGCAGCGGGCGCTCCACGGCCCGCTCGCGCTCGGCCAGCCAGCCCGCCAGCGCCTCCAGCTCCGCGCGCGCCATCACCGCCGCCAGCGCCTGCCCGCTCCTGTTCATAACAGGCAACGGTGTGTCGATACTCGATACTCTCACGTTAAACCGGGAGCTTATTGCCGAGCTATAAGGCCAGACTTCTGGCTGTTATTGAGAAATTCATGATGGCAAATCTCGCACCACGCAGGGCCGTCATGAGACTGTTCCGATACTCACGTGATCTGGTAGTAGGTGGTAGCGTGCAGGCCAGGCCCGCGCACGCGGCGACAGAAAGCGGAGTCGTGTGCCGGCACGCGGGCCCCGCGCGCCAGCACGCCGCGCCACGCCACCGCCTCCCACGCGCCGCGCACGGCCCACCACGACACACCGCCTGCAGGGAAATTGGACATTTGTATAGCCATATTGGATGTAACGATTTTAGTCTAGCTAGATTATTTAATGGATCCCGATTGTGCAGTCCCAGCACGCCCACGCGCCACACCACCACCTCCAGCAACACATGTGCAGCAGTACGTTACCTATGAGCAGCAGCGCGGCGGCGAGCGGACACAGCAGCAGCGCGCACAGCAGCGCTCCGCACACCTGCAGCGCGCCCAGCACGCCCACGCGCCACACCACCACCTCCAGCAACACCAGCCATCTGCATACAACACACCGTTTAGACGTATTATATAAAATAAAAAGGGCAAACCACTTTACAAATATGAACGTCAAACACTCCGCATCACCCGCAATCGGACATGACACTCGCAGCGTGACGACATCGCAGCGCGTGAAACTTTACAACACTAACTTTGGAAATCTTGGCACGATTTCGATGAAACAAAAACTTGTTTTATTTGCACGAGTATGCGCATTAAATACAGTAACTTTTATAGTAATATGGTGAGACTCAATCATGAGTGATGTGTTAGTGAGACTCAATCTTTTCATGCAGAAGTACTGTTTCGATGGCACATTATTTCTGGAACTTTCCCTGAATACCAACTACTACTAACTTTTTTAACACCTTATTATAATAAGGTGTTAAAAAGTTAGTAATATGGGGCAATAAAGGGTTAGATCTGATCTTAAGAGCGGCCAACCCGCCACACTTTTCGCGAGAATTGTGACAAACGCATGATTCTGCCGTTGTTACATATAATTATGTCTTTGATTTTTTTTAACTAATACTTACTTAATACTTTGTAGAAACAAATTCAGACCACCAAAAATTGCTGTTTTGCACAAACTTTACCTTAACTTTGGCCGTTCATAATGTACTCATAAATTCTAAAAGTAAAGAAAGCATCTTGATAGGAGCCGTGCAAATGTAGTGGAGATTCTAAATGACAAATATTTATTTCACAAACTTGTAGGACTTATTCAAAATCACGTATTTGATGGAACAAGTTTTATAAATTTTCGAACACTATTTTACGTTCAATGTCCTCGCGTTAGGTGGTATGAGGTGCGCGGGAGACGAGTAGTGCCGTGTCGGGGCTAGGTAAGACAGGGGAGTTGAAAAAATACCGCCGCTGTGGCTCTGGATGAAACAACAAGGTTTTCGACCATGCTCGCGTTGACGATAGGCGGGTTGGGAAGGGCCCTCTTAAGCGCTTCGATAGTAATTCGATCTTCCCCAGGACGACTGTCGTTTCGCATAATGGTACAACGGTATTTATTAATTTCCTAAAGAACAAATTGTGCCAAGTCTCAAATTTCTACATCGAACGAATAACATCGTTCATACAATTGTATTCTTGGTTTTCATCCCGAGAAAGGGAAGATTTTTAAAATATGCGACATATATTCCTTATTTAACTTTTTTTTTTAGTTAGCCTGTTCTGTCCCACTGCTGGGCAAAGGCCTCCCCCATTTTCTTCTCTCCCGGTGTTTTGCCTTCTCTGGCCAATCAGTCAGGAACGAGTCCAAATCGTCACGCCAGCGTTTTTTGGGCCTGCCTCGGTGACGACGACCGTCTTCAGGCACCCACTGTGTGACGATTCTGGCCCATCTGTCCTGACCCATTCTGGAAATGTGACCTGCCCAGTCCCATTTCAACCTCGCAGGCTTGTCTCCAACATCGGCGATGCCTGTCTTGGAGCGTATTGTGATGTTGCGTATTCGATCGGTTATTTTAATGTTTAAAATGCTACGCTCCATCGCTCTTTGGCAAACCTTGAGTTTGGACTTCTGAGCTTCTTCTAAGGCTAACAGCTCCCAACCAATGTGGTAACTCCGCTATTTCAGCATCACAATAATCAATTAATATTGTCTATGTTGAATAATGTAAATGCAATGCTTAAATAGATCTCATCAAACAGCACAGTGGCCTACTTAAAATCTTCCCAAATCATTGTGGATTTGGTTTACAGTAAGTGTAAGCCTGCTAGAGAGACAATAAAGAATTAAAAATTATTGTCTCTCTTCTAGACGGACTAAATCTATCTTTAAACACTAAGACTAAGGGGCTTGCTGCTGGTTTGCAGGAAGCATAGAGTCTGTATTGGCTTTCGTGATGCGGACTGGAGAATAGACCACTAGAAGTAACGATACTGAAGTAGCAGAGATTTCCAAAAATGTTACTGATGTACAGTCATAGCAAAGCGTGCTTTGTTTTTCATAACTTAGTTTTATTTTAACGCAAAACAGCCTTCTTTTCAGTTTGTGTGTATTGGTGCATGAGATTGAAGCATTTTTTTGGTTTTTGAATTTTAATTATGGTATTTTATAAAAAAAACGGATACGACTTTAATTAAACTTTGATTGATGTTAATAAAATAGTTTCCAAACTTATCAATGTCATATTTAAAACATAGCTGGCCACACAAGCTTCGTATATTTAGATAGTTAGTATTTACTATACACAATTGATACACCTAACAGTTAGTTCCAATTTACTTAACTCTAGTTATTTTTCTTTTTAACACTTTCGATCTGAAAGCAAAATCACTAACTCCGGTCGAAAATTCACTAATTCGCAACTAAGCTAATGATTTGATAGAAAACAATTAATTTTCTTCCTTTTCTTAACTATTAGAAGTTTTTAACGTATTGTTGCACTTATACTATAAACTTTATTTTATTATCTTTTAAATGAAGCTAAAACTACAAAGACATGTAATGACAAGCCGAAGTTATGAATTTTTATATTTTCTAAAACTTTAACTCTCGATATCTCAAAACTAGGTTTTTCGAGTTAATGACTTTTCGCGCTACGGGGACGATATTGACTTTGATTATTTAAGAATTTTTAAGTTAGTAGTCGAAACAAGCAGTAACATTTTAGCAAAAAAAATAACATAACCCGGCTCAAGCAACAACAAACATGGTACTCGCACTGACCTGTTTAGATGATCAGGATCCGGACAATCAATATCATAGACGAGCGCATTGCTGAGGTGCGTGGCGAGCGCCAGCGGCGGCGCCCACAGCGGCGCCAGCAGCGCGGCCGCCGCGCAGGCCGCGCACGCCAGCAGCACCAGCAGCGGCAGCCCCAGCAGCAGCAGCAGCGACCCCGCGCCGCCCACCACGCCGTACGTCCACACGCGGTGCGCCAGACGACTCAAGCCTTTGCCCAGGAGTCCTGACCAACACAGAAAAAAATGTACATTTTGGGTGTTTTTGAGCCGAGAACTGAAACAACAAATATTTTGAAGAAATAAAATAAAAGAACGAAATGTATTTTTGTTATGAATGAAACTATGATTTTTTTTTTCCGCGCTTAGTTTTCGCCAGGTTGAAGGAGAGCAAAGGTATGGAGCCGCTAAACAGCATAATATAAAAAATAGTTTTATTTTTATATTTTAGAATTTAGAACACAAATAAATGTTAATTTGTTTAAAAAAGTAAATATTAGTTTTAAATAATCATGTTTATCTATGATATGCTATTTATAAACACAATTTGAATATTCAAAAAATACGATATTGCTTTGCCGAAATAAAAATAAAACATTCACTATAGGCATTGAATCAATTTGGACTAAGTATAAGTATAGTTTTCTATTGCAATTTTTATTCTCGCACACGTGTTGGTAAATGAAAATAAAAACACGTGTGTGAAATACATTACATGTTGAACTTAATCGTAGTGCGATAAGAACCAGTTTTCGAGGAAGTGTATTGAAAAAATATTTTTGGATGCGAAAGGACCGGAATCACGAGTATTGCTGTTCGAGTAAGAGCTGTTCCACCTCGCAAAGACCAAGGAAAAATATTTAGAGTTGATGGGCAACCATCAGTAAAAAAATGTCACTTTATTTCAAGATGAACTCAACCTTTCACAATTTATTTTATCTTAGCAAAATTATTTTAAAGAAAATTACTTAAAACTCAAGAATACATATTATACAATTTATTTGGTTTGAGTAGATTTTTTTCTTTCTTTTTCGACTAGAAACAAAACAGTTTGTAGCCTATTTAAATGCATCGTCACCTGTATCGGGCTCGGTCTCGAAGCGCGTCCTCTCCTTAGACACGTACCGCCACAGCGTCAGCAGTCGCGACCACATCGTCTGCGTTTCACTGCTACGTTTCGGGAATAGGGTTCCGTTCACCTGTTACATACTAATTGTACTGAATAACATTATACCGGGCAACTATGAAACTGACTCTTTCTCAGTGTATCTTGGTCAAATCGCATTTGACGAAAAATTCACTTATTAAAATTAGCACGTGAAAATACACACGCAGACTACTATATATGGAGAGTATGTTCTATGTGTACACAACAAAAAAAGGAGTTGATAACTTTGGTTATGGAATTGTAGAACCGCGGGCACGCGCTAGGATACCTGCGACAGCTCGTAGTCGGGCACGAAGGGCTTGACGCAGAGCAGCGTGCGCAGCGACAGCGGGGAGCACCACGGCACCAGCACGAACATTATGTTCCAGCACCAGCACCACGTCCTGTACATAGCGGGCACGCGCTAGGATACCTGCGACAGCTCGTAGTCGGGCACGAAGGGCTTGACGCAGAGCAGCGTGCGCAGCGACAGCGGGGAGCACCACGGCACCAGCACGCCCAGCACGAACATTATGTTCCAGCACCAGCACCACGTCCTGTACATAGCGGGCACGCGCTAGGATACCTGCGACAGCTCGTAGTCGGGCACGAAGGGCTTGACGCAGAGCAGCGTGCGCAGCGACAGCGGGGAGCACCACGGCACCAGCACGCCCAGCACGAACATTATGTTCCAGCACCAGCACCACGTCCTGTACATAGCGGGCACGCGCTAGGATACCTGCGACAGCTCGTAGTCGGGCACGAAGGGCTTGACGCAGAGCAGCGTGCGCAGCGACAGCGGGGAGCACCACGGCACCAGCACGAACATTATGTTCCAGCACCAGCACCACGTCCTGTACATAGCGGGCACGCGCTAGGATACCTGCGACAGCTCGTAGTCGGGCACGAAGGGCTTGACGCAGAGCAGCGTGCGCAGCGACAGCGGGGAGCACCACGGCACCAGCACGCCCAGCACGAACATTATGTTCCAGCACCAGCACCACGTCCTGTACATAGCGGGCACGCGCTAGGATACCTGCGACAGCTCGTAGTCGGGCACGAAGGGCTTGACGCAGAGCAGCGTGCGCAGCGACAGCGGGGAGCACCACGGCACCAGCACGCCCAGCACGAACATTATGTTCCAGCACCAGCACCACGTCCTGTACATAGCGGGCACGCGTACACAAGGGGCAGTCAACGAGTTAAGCTAATTGACACCCTACGTCAATTTATCAGTCATACAAACTGTCAAAGAAGGACATTTGTTATTTAAGTCATCAAAATCCAAAAATTGGTGTAATTTTTTATTATATTATCCAAATACTGCCCCACTACTGCAAAGGCCTCATTCTCGACTTCACAAAATTACGTGCATTTGAAAATTGCACAAATTTATAAATTCGACTACTATATTCGATATACCAGGAACACATGCTGGAAAGGGTCTGAGCGGGGGTGACTCCAGGAGTCGTTGGATCCTTACCTGTGCGCAAGATTGAGGAGCCTCCAGGCTGGCCACCTAGTCGTGGTGGTCCTGTTCGTCTCCCGATGTACCAGGAACACAGGCTGCGAGGGGTCCGAGCGCGGGGTGACGATGTTGGTGGCGCGCGACGACAAGACCGTGGGCACGCGCTCGCGCCGGCCGCGGAAGTGCCGCACCACGACCCACTGCGCCGGCCGCCAGATGCGGCGCGACCATGTGAACGAGCGGGTCGGGGACACCGCGCTGCGGAGCTCCTGGGAAATACAGCGAGCTTTTATAAGTCTTTGGTTACGCTCGTAGATGTGTCTTTATCTTCCAAACCCACAACTTAAATTTAAAAATAGCCTAGGTCTCTTGAGACAACAATTGCTTGAATGATATTATTGAAATTGAATAAAATTGAATTGCATTCTTCGAAAATGACGTTTTGCGAAAGTGACATTATGCGAAAATTACGTTTTGCGAAAGTGACATTATGCGAAAATTACGTTTTGCAAAAGTGACATTATGCGAAAATTACGTTTTGCGAAAGTAACATTATGCGAAAATTACGTTTTGCGAAAGTGACGGTGGGCGTAAAGACCATTTAGTCTTCGCATTCTTTAGGCAGAATTTGGTACTTATAGCAGGGAACATTATTTAAAAGTAGAGCAAAGTTTTGGAAAGTATGTTAAAAACAGATTGATACAAGGGAATCTAAGATAACGATATTGTAAGAAAAGTCCATACCTTCATAAGCAACGGTTCTCGGTCCCTAAGAAAAGCCAGATCTCTAAGCAAGAAGTATCGGTGCTGATGCAACTTGTGCGCTTGCATCGCTGCAGCGGCGTCCTCCATGGGCGTCCAGCGCAGCTCGTTCTTGAGCCGCAGCGCTGCAGCCGCTAGCTTCTCCTTGCGCCACGCGTCGGCTCGGGAAAGGATCGGATGCGTTGCACATATTCGTGCTTCGGCTGTCGCCAGACTTGCTTCTAACTTTCTGCGAACGCCTTCTTCAGCCCTGCGAAAAAAAAATGCAATAATTAACTTTCGTAAGACCTTTTTATCGTCTCGTTTTATACTCAGAAAGCATGTTATATCGTGGGTCTTGCCCCTGATCTCTCTCCAGTCGAGTCTGATTGCCGTCCCATCGGACTGTGAGAGTGGGGGAAAATAAAATAGCGCTTGTACGCCGACTATCTATATCTTCTACGTCGATGGTAACAGTCCTTTCACAGATATTTTACTCGTGTTTTTTTCAATTTAATTCATTCATTTATTGCATCTAATATGGTAGGTACATGAAGTTCTTACATAAAATATTTAGTAACACACATTTGGCCAATATATAGCATGCAATAGTACAGGTTTTCACAGTTAAGATATTTATTATTATGTAACTACATTTTTCAGTTTATGTCTAATTAACAGTTAAATATGTCTGTGCTTTATAGTATAAAATTTACTTATTTAATTTTAGCATCACTGCTAAACTTATAATGATGTTTACTGAGGTGAGTAGAAGGTTGGTGTTTCTGAGAGAGCGCTGGTACCTGGTGACGATGGCGGAGGCCCTGAGCTGCGCGGCCAGCAGCGCCGGCACGTCGGGCCCCAGCGCCGCCAGCGGCTCGCTGGCCAGCACGGCCGCGCACACGCGCGACACGTACTCGCGCGTCGCCGCCTCGCGCACCTCCTGCACCGACACGAAGAAGGTATTGGTACTAGAGATGCAACGAATAGTAATTTGGCCGAATACCGAATATTCGGCGGCGCTCTCAGCCGAATACCGAATATTCGGCGGGAGATCCAGTACAATTAACGTCGACGCTAACAAGTAACGACACGTTTTGATGCGGTGCGTGCGGCGGTGACGGGGCGGACGGACCCAAAGCTTATATATTTTGTTAAAAAATACCTGTCGTCACCGTGCAGTAGTGTTTACAGCGAGAGACTATTGTCAGAAGCAGGTATTGTATATGAAGAAAAGCGCAATCCTCTCTTACCACCAAATGTAGAAAAACTTGTCTTTATTCACCACAATTTGCCTTTACTTAATTTTAATTATTAAAAATACTGATGTTGTATTCTTGTTTTCGCAATTAACGATTGTTGGATAATTAAATGTTTCGATTAAATTGCTTTTTTTATTTCCTTTTATAAGATATTTGCTACTTTTTTATGTATTCGGTATTCGGCCGAATACTACTTACTATTCGACCGAATACCGAATACTGAAAAAACTGGCCGAATAGGCCGAATACCGAATAGTCGCCGAATATTCGTTGCATCTCTAATAGGTACTGGTGTATAGTATATTAAGGCGTGTGAGTAACATGAAACTGTGAATTGTCCATAATGAATAAAATTAAATGACAGGTTCATTTAATTTTAATTTATAGTTTTATTTTTTTGTTATAGTCGATCGGCATAAAAAAGGAAGTTTTTATGGAAAACTCACACTTTACTAAAAAATTAAGTGTGCGAAAACTGTTTTCATGAAAAAAGACCTACTGGATCCTTAGAAAGTTTCCCGGTATCTATTATAGATTCGGGTTTCCCCATACTCATCAACATCTGCCTAGCCTTTTTCACAAATTTATTGGGATCGGCTTCCAGGCTAACCGGATGCAACTGAATACGAGTATTTTACTTGGAGTGACTGCCTATCTGACCCGCTTAGTACTGAGTAATAAGATACCCCTTGGTAAGACTGGGATAGGATTTACCCATACTACCCCAGTACAAATAACTCTTTGTATAGTAGTTTATCATCAGTTGCGTTGTCGCTAGAATATATATTCGGACAACATTTTGCGGTTGTTAGTTTGATTTTACTTTTACATAACTCATTTACGTAATTCTTACCTGAGTAGATAATATCGATGCAATATTCCGAAGCGATACGATATCAGCACCTATCTCATTGAAGTGTATCGGTGCAAACTAAAGAGATACAAGCCGGTTCCCACAATGGGTTTTCCTTTCGGTATAACGAATTTCCGTACAAAATTTCATCCCTTTTAAACCCATTTCTGGGAATGAATTTAAAAAAATCCTTCTTTGATTCTCAACTTCGTTGTAAAATGGACCCGTAAACTTTTACGGCTTTAGAACCAGCGTTACAAGCTTTGCGTTGTCTCAGGGAATGTATTAAGTTAATCACATATTATATTAAGTTACATTTTCGTAAAAGAAAGTCTGGAAGAGGCACCAGTATTCATTGGAAATCGGGTGTCAAGGTATGGGCTTGTGAATTTGTGATGCGGAGGAATGACGGCCTGGTGTCCACCAAAGGGGAGACGCGAATGAGTCGACCGATCGATTGGTTTGGTCAAAACCAAACTATATGTAATACCTACTGGTTTAGATAAAGAAAAATCACAAAACATATATTTTGAAATTTTTGCCAATTTAATAAATGGATTGTGTGAGGAATGATATCAAAGCTAAAAGAGTCAATAAGACGGGATCAAGGGGCCTAACACGACGTCGGAAAGAAGTATAATTTTAATTTTAATCTTATTCCAAAGAGGGAAAGAGAAGGGGCTAGACGTCTTCTATAGCTCCGTTTCTTTCCCACACCGGAGTAATTTTAAAACAATACTGCTTTTAGACATCGTGATGGTAACCAGCCTGGGCAGGAAGACGATGTTGGTATTTTTCAAGCAAGTTGAACTGACCTGTTCGATATCCTTCATGGGCATCTTCTGGCTGGCGAGCTGCGCGGCGCGACGCTCGCGGAAGTGCAGGAACCAGCCGCGCGCCTCGCGCTCCAGCAGCGCCTGCAGCCACCCCGCCGCGCGACGCACCAGCTCGCGCCGGTACAGCCGGAGGTCCACCTGGGATGAAGTAGACCACCAAAGGTCATATAATAACTAAGCTGAACTTGTAATAGGCCGGCCATATTGACCGTCCAATTTTTCCGAAGGATCGCATCTGGAACGAGGTGAGCCGGCAGAGAAACAAAAATGGTGAAATGGCTCATAGAATAATTAAGCTGAAGTGGCAATGGACCGCCATGTTAGCCGAAGAACCGATGACCGTTGGGGCAGACGTGTTCTTGAGTGGAGACCGCGAATCGGCAAATGAAAAGTAGGATGCCGGCTGGTAGCAGCTATATGAGAGTTGTCTAAAATCGAGTTGAATGGTGTGCGATCGGAGAGTCCTGTGTCCAGAAACCGGATATCTCACTGTTGCACCAAGGTTAAAGACATACCAAGATCGTGATACGGACCGGTCTACACTTCCTACGTTCCCATATAGTCCTGGTACATCGTACCTGTGTGCGCTGCGGGGTGGTGTAGAGGCAGGGCACGGGGGGCGCGGGACGGGGCGGCTCCCGCGCGTCAGTCTTCTCGGCGGCCGCGCGACGCATCGCACGCGTCACCCATGCTGCTAGCGCCGCTATGTCCTCCTGGTGTTCCGGCTTCAACGCAAAACAGAAAAAAGAAAGCATTTCTTAATAATAACAATGATTTATTGGAGTTGTACGTTAGTACGTTCACTACATCACATCAACCGGCTTCTCTTCTCTTATCCATCATTTCTCGCCACCCTCAACAGTTACTACAGGGCCTAGACAAGTGGCAATCGCTGACAAAGTATTTCATATTTCTACAAGGAATTTCAACAGGATTGACATAAGCTTTTCGGTAGCATCGTCAATTCAATACATTTTTCAACATTCCATCATCGTTATTGCTGATGAAATGTCCCTTTATTCGGGCTCGCTGGTAATGAAAAACTGAAAAGTTAACATTTCGTACCTTGCATATCAGCTCTGCTACTAAGTAACGAGACCTCTCTTCTCGTATCTTCTTGTCCAGGTCACGAGCTTCTAGAGATGGCATGCCGAAAGCCAGGTCCAGAAGTCTGAAAACAATTCAACTGTTACAGATATTTCAAAATCAAAGAGAGGAGTCGAAGTTAAACTTGCAAGGTTGGCAATTTTGTGTTCTGAAATTAAAAACATTCAATCTTCTTCTTCTTTATGACGATGAACCTTTTTATATTTTCAATGATTGATCAACACGCCGCGCACACGTGATCAACCGCGTTGCGGCCAGCCGACCGGCCAGCTAACCCGAGAAGTTGCGGGAGAGGATAATAAAAGATGATAAATGGGAACCTTAAGATTACCTATGCAGCCCCTGCAGCCAAGACTTGGCTCCAGCGATGACCGAGAGCGGCTCATCTCTCAGCAGCCTGTCCCGTGCCACGACGACGATGAGCGCGAGCGCGCGTGCCACGTGGCAGTACAACTCCTCGCGCGCGCGTGCACGACCGCGCTGCAGCCAGCCCGCCACGCGCCACACGTGAGTCTGACCAGGAAAGTGGCGGGAGGGCACCTCGAACTCTCTGTGTAGATACATTAGGGTTTTGAGGAAGTAACTTCATATTATTAGATTGGCCAAAAACGGCTATACATTTCCTCGACAGTAAGAGCCGGTTTCTACCAAAGAGGACCGTGGCTTAAGTTTTTGACTTATTGAACTGTTGTCTGGTTGAATGATATTGAAAAGAAAGTTTTGATTGAACAGAGAAGTTGATAATAAACAGCTGTTATGAACAAGAAATATAAATTATAACAAGAAAGGCCGATGGCAAGCCGGTCCAAAGTGGACAGAGTGCATCTTTCTAATACAACCAATATAGGTTATTTGAAATTATTCGTCGTAAAAGATTGTAGGAACCTTATTGTAAGGATACAACAGTTCAATTAATCAAAATCACTCACTGAACAGCCAAACTGGACGAGCCATATTTAAAAAAAGAATAATATTTTGGTATACAATAGAACCTTTTTAAATCGTCGCCTTCTGACGTCAACGAATTGATTTTCCATAGACATATTGTTGTAGAGTTGCGTCGACAGTACAAAGGAGGCTAACTTTGAAAAGGTTCCACTGTACATTCAGAAACACAATTCACTTGGATTCCGAGACTATTTTGTTTTGTGTGAGTTTATGTGATACTTCGTCTTTACAAAAGGTTATATTAAATAGTACAATAGAGCTTAATCTATGGTAAAAATATAGGTACTATAAAATAAAAAATCAGAGTATACCTACCAAGCACCATACATAGAAATAATACTTTTTTTACAGGAGTAACTAAATATGTCAAGTTCGCTTGCTGTAAATACATTTTATACTCAGTGAAAAACTCAGTGCTATTTAACGATAATCTTAACAGCAATGAAGATAAAAGGGTTTCTAGAAACTTCCATGGCATGAATCATGAAGACTATAGTACGATGGAATGTATAGGATACACTAAATAGTTATGATAGCACTGCACAGATACACTTAATGCATTTCTAATGAACATGCTATTTATGGGGGTAAGACATTGGCTCCAACGTATTTAGGCTTTTTGTTAACTTTAATTATAAGCAGTCATAGCTAAAAAAAAACCAAGTCTGATTAAATTTCAGGTAACTTTGGCCCACAATTGGGTATTTTACGTCAAATCATACTGCGTACGCAATCTTCAGGCGAAAAATTCCATCTCGTTTTTATCAAATGTTCTTTAATTTTAAAGAGATTACATTCTCCTACCAGTATGAGCTACCAGACTGTTACAGTAAAAAAATATTTATTTTTGTTTAATAAAGTAAGATAAACTAGCCAATTAAAACTATGCTCAAAACTCAAGTGGAGCTAACTCTACAAATATATTAATCATTTCATCATTGGAGCCAATGTCCAAAATAAAACAGACATGTAAATATAGTAACATACATATATAGATAGGGCGACATACCCCCATTCACGTATCGATTCCAATTGCTTAGCGCTTAACTTCCTCGGCTTAAATACTTTGTCCTTGTGCAAGCTTTATGAGAAAAAAATCAACTATATTGACCATTACACATTATCAATGGGGGCGAATATGACACCTATGTTCTAGTGTAGTGAGTCTAAAACTGAATGTCATCTACGCTCACTTCTAAGGGGTGAACATTCTTGGATCTAGAAGCTTCTAATTTTTTGGAGACGAATTTGAAATGGCGCTTTCAGACACCGTACTTCGATTGGTCGTTTAAAAAAAAAACCAGCATAGTACGTGTCGAGCCACACGCAGTGTAGGGTTCCGTAGTAGCCCGTTATCACAATAAAGAACGAACCCGTTGGTATAGCGTCATCTAGCGGGAGCTTTGTGAAACTTATGATAATTTATTATGTTTTTTTTTATTTTAGATTTTGTTTTTCAATGCAAGTTATAAACAAGCAACTATTTCATCTTAGTCACATTATGGGATTTATTCTAAGGATTTTCTGAACCGCTATACTTTTCCTTTAAAGTTCATGAAATGCACTATCATCATGAATTTTCCAGAATTTTCAAGTCAGCAGTTTAGCTTTTAGAGGGGGGGGACTACCTACTGGAACAAAAATTTGCACTTTAAAGTTTAATATTTCGTAAATGGAGCATTAAATCGAAAAGTAGAAAATACCTATTCAACGATACCCCACACGATGAGGTAGACGACGAAAAAAAAATTTATCCCCACTTCACATGTGAGCTGCCCTAAAAAAAATATTTTCCAAAATTTTATTTTACCATTTTGTTGGCGTTATTGATATACGTACTTCTACAAAATTACAGCTTTCTAGTACTAACGGTCTCTTAGCAAAACCTCGGACAGACAGACGGATATTGACGAAACAATAAGGGTTCCTTGTCAGGACTACGGAACCCTAAAAACGTTGAAAAATGGCTAAGAAAACATCTTAAAGCTATGATTTTATTTTTCAAATAACATTATATTTTGTGGGCACACCAGAGGGCCCTAGTTTTCAATAGTCTATAAATAAGTACTGTACATAAAATTCAGCCGAGAATTGGCTTACAATGTCACCCGTTCTAATTAGTAAAGGTCGACGCATCCTATCCTTCATAATTTATGTAAAACGCTGGACGTTGCTATGGCGGGGAACTTGAGTTTTATAACTCTCCACAAATGATTAGTATACAGGGTGGAATTTTGTAATGCCACCTGGAGGGAAAGTACTCTTAACTTACTGCAGATAGAAAATTTTACTCAAAGGAAACATTCCTTTATTTTTTAATAGAAAGCAAACTGCATTCAAAGATTTTCGAAAATTCTCTTCTCCCACACCCGGGAATCGAACCGGCTAAAATCTGAAAAAATTATACCCTGTACTTTTATTGCATCGATCGTTAGGGTCAATTATAAGGATGAAATCTCTCTAACAAACATGATAAATTAAATGAAAGGAATATATTTTGGTTAATCAATCATCGCAGTAAACATTAGATTTGATAGCTGATCTTCTAAACTTAGTCAAGTGTTCACACTTAAGTTAAGTTTTCAGTAATTTTTCACTTAAGTTTTCAGTAATTGGAGTATTATCCCATCCAAACAGCATATATCTGCTGTTTTCGAAATATCGTGATCCCACATTGACGAGCAGGTGGATTTTTAACTTATCTTCAGTCTTGCAACTCCAACATCGCCGTCAATGTCCTTTAAGGCCTTTCTAATTTCCATCCTCAATATCCTGACAAAAATAGATAAGGAGTCTACGCGGGAGACCTAGACGAGTAGACAATTAGTTTGTCTATGAGTAATCCGCCTGTGACGTGTTTTTATGGCTCTATCTCTCCCAGACTGTAGACCGAATAAAGTGATCCCTGAAGACGCGTATTCAGACGTGTATTAAAATATTTTACGCCGCACGACATCTTCACTATTATAATAAAATTGATTGTCCTACAAAATACTTGACCTAATATCACTTACTGCGATAAGGGCCATAATGAAATATATATTTTTTAAATAAACATAACTTCACGCCTGTACTCCAAAGGGGTAGACATAAGTTTAGTTCTACCCTCAGTACAGTTCAGTACACCCACATTTCGCCAGTTACTTATGTTGAAGTCCAAAAATCCAGTCTAAAAAATTTGATTTGAAAATTTGCCTGCAAAGTTGCAGCTACTAAAAACTGCGTTTATCATCATAACTCAGTTTTCTAGCTATAACAGAACTAACGGACAGACAGGCAAAAAGACCGATAAGAATAAAGTTGTAACTTAGAAGCCCAACATTCTTCCCTCCATGTTTCTCTACATGCGTGTACAGTCAAGAGCACAAATATGTATTCACTTAGCAAAATTATAATGCGATTTTCTCGTGACTTATCAATTAAAAGTTTGAGATCAGATCAGACCTATTTCGTTATACGGTTCTAAAATGCAATGTAAAATACAATGTTACAAACATGGTAAAATATAATATTACAAACATACTAAAATACAATGTTACAAACATAGTAAAATACAATGTTACAAACATTCATCTTCATAATCTGCCTAGTCATTTCGCAAATTCTCCATGTCGAGGTCGGCTTCCAGATCCAGTCTAACCGGATGCTGCTGTTAACCAATATTTTTCATGGAGCGACTGCCTATCTGACTTCCACAACCTACCTACCTAATTTCTAGAGCAGGAGAAAATAATTTTTAAAGATCCGTGTATACATAACATATATTCGTAAGTCCCGGTGACTGACTGACTGTTACATGAGTATACTACACCAATATAATGTATGTATGATAGATAGGTCGCAGGCGCAACATGACACCGTGAAGCGCCAGCGGGTGCGCGGATACTATTACATGGATACAATTAACTGTATTAATTCAATGGGCGGCCCGGCATCGTAGAGGTGTTGTGTGTCTACTGCACTGTCAAAGATCAACAGTAGTTTAAGTATTCAAGAGAATTATCTTCTTAACAAGCCGTCGCCCGAAGGGATTTCTCATCGGTAAAAATAACGTACTTGAACTTCCATACTAACTTGCATCCCCTATTCAATCTCTTAACATAAACTCACGCCTATAAGCCCCGAAAGGTTAGGCAGACGTGTACCCGTTAGTAAACCCATATTTCGCTAGTTATGTTAGAATTCCACGTAATAAGGGGCGAGCCTATTGCCTTAATCCGGGCACAAATTTACACTCCGTGGCTGCTACTGAGAAATACCTGGTGGAAAAACCTAGTAACACTTTGCCCGACCCGAGGCATTCGGAAATCGAACCCAATGCCTATGCTCAGCAGTCACGCTTGCGGCGACTAGGCCGACTAGGCAGCCACTTAACCAGAGTCAGTGTAACCTTTAGAGGAAGAGTTTCCAAAATCCTTGCTTAGTGCACACTTTCGTTACATAATGAACTCATGTGCAAACTTGCATGCTTCTAGACTCAGCTGTTTAGGCTGAGCTTTATCTGTTAGTGAATAAAATTATTAAATAACTAGCCGTTGCACGTGACCTTCGAAATTATTATAAAAATATCACTTCCCTATTTGAATCGGATTTTGTTAACAATTTCATGGGCTTTCATTTTTTTGCACTGAACCCTAACCCTTTGTCTAAATTGAAACCTACAGCAGTCCTTATAACATCAGCTATCTGCCAGTAAAAATCCCGTCAAAATCCGTCCAGTCATTTCGGAGATTAGCCGGAACCGAAAGACAGACAAAAATAAAAAGTTTTTTTGTAACATAGTATACTATGTTAAGATCGCAATAGCGATCATTGCCTTTTTCCTAATATATCTTCGTACGAACCAAAACAAATGAAACATGTACTTATCGTTTTTCATTAGAAAATAGAAAAAAATGTTAAAGATCACGATAGATGACGATTCAAGACTTGAACAGGCTTATTTTTGCATTTCAAAGTTAAGAACTTTAATAAATGTAGGTGGGTCAATGACCGCTTTTGCGATCTTAACTAGCACCAATTATAGACACTTATTTATTTGTAAGTTTTTTTTTTTTAAGGCAGTTAGATATTTAAAACGTATCAAACAGTTCCAAGGCCGATTGGCAAACACATACCGCAAGAACAGGAATAGGAACATATTTCCTGTTAGGCCATAAGACTGAGGGGGTTTGCCAGAACCAGCCCTGAACGAGCAGGATAGACTTGTGATAAGTCGTGGGGTCTAGCTAGTCATTTTACAGAATAGCACTTCTATCTGCCCTAGCATGCCTTGTAACTTATAGTAATAAACCTCGAACCAGTCTGGAGCGCAAAATGTACCCGCGATCTAATTCCATTCCAAAATTATAAAATCCTGAGACCACATTTATACGACTGTTAGGCGAGATGATACCAGCAATATTTCTGGATGTTCTTATTACGACCAAGATGCAACAAAGATGCACAAGCATTGTTCAAACAAACATCTCGTGTAAGAAAATAAATAAGCTGTAGAGCTAGAGCGCACTAGCACGAACTCTGACGCATGTGTGATTTACCATGCATGACTTTAGTTGTAGCTAACTGCGGTTTGTGAATAGATATGTGACACTTTATGCCCTTGTTCTATGAACGAAGAGTACAGCAGACTTGTATCTTAACTAATATCATAAATAGGTGTGAAAGTCGCGTGGACGCCTTAAGCGGCTAAACGATTTTCGACGACATTGGACCTACAGATAGACTAGACCACGACCTGGGTTAGGACATAGAATACTATATCTAGGTAGGACATTACCAAGGATAATATCCAACGTCCACGAGCGAAACCGCGGGCAAAACCAAGATAGCAATAAGAGAGACATCGCAAACCGTGACTCATATCTGGATGCATCCTTACAATATGCGTTATTTAAAACAATTGAGATCACTAAAAATAGACCAGTTTCATATTTTTATCTTTTACAACACATGAGGAACATTTGGTTGAATGGCGGCAGAAAAGGAAAAGAAATAAGTAAGTCCCACGACACTGTTATCGCTATAACAGTGTCGTGGGACACAATTGTACACATCGGGCAGAGAGCACTGTATGTACTGCTCATACGTTTGAGTGAAAACATTAATTGAGCTTGATGAATAAAGGGCATGCAGGGATCCCCTGCACGTCGCATCTTAATAGCTCCAAACAGCGGTTTAACTTCCGCCAGGGCTGGCCCTACGCGGTTTTTTTAAATGCCGAATGGAATGTTAACACAACGATATACGAGCACTATTTTGAGAACTCCCTAAATAGAAGTGTCGTGTCTGCTTATATACGAAGCATTTTTGGTACTTCAAACAGATTATCTCATTTAGAACACGTGAGCACTCGGCAACCCTATAGTCCGTCTCGTTGGACCATTCAATTAGGATTCTTTTGACCGGTAGTCCGGTGGACGGCGGCATACGGACTAACGAACAAAGGCCTTTCATTACCACGTTACTCAGTTCCATTTACGTGGCCCGACGTATATGGTTGGAATAGGCTTGTGTCCTGAAAAAATCGAATTAGTCCGTCACTTAGATTATCAAGAAATATTTGACACATATTTTTTCTTTTGTTACGTAGACCAAAATTACCGAAGATACGACGCTTTTAAAATTCTGTGCCGTGCTATAATTTTTAGTGCGTTGTGACGTCACGACCCACTCCCGAGTTTTGATGCGTTTTATCTTTGTCAATATTCATTGATTTACAAAAACAAAAAATACGTGTCCATTATTTTCCAATACTCTAACTGACGGACTAAATAGATTTGCAATTTATTGATGGTGGAAACTAGCCTATTGTAAAGAGGAATATAATCGGCGCTATCAATAATGTTATCCACCAACTGAGGCATCGTCCTAATAGAACGCGAATGCGCGATCATCGCGCGAGTAAGCGATGCGACCATCGTGTGTTCGCGCGATGACAAAAACTGGGTGTCCTATCATCCCGCGAATTGACGACGCGAGCGAGCGAGGGACCGTGGACTAGGGCAGTGGCACGGTCGATACCAACAACCATGGATGTAAGAGACGCTCAATTTTTTCTGTTGGGAAATATTTGGATGACTTATTGTGCGGGTATAGATGAAATGAAAAAAAAAACAACGTGGGATGCAAAGTGCTTTGTTAAAAATGAGACCAAGGGGGGCGGTTGGAGGGGTTTGCGGTTGGAGGGGTGCGGGCAGCGCAGTGCAGCGCAATATCGCGCGAATTTAAATTAGGACGCCTATTCGAATTCAATATGATTGATCGCGCCTTCGTACGAACTAAGTTGGCGCGAATAGATTTACAAACATTTAAGTCGCGCGACCGCGTCGTGCGATTGTCAGTTTGGACACCTATTCGAGTTCAATATGTTTAATCACGCGTTCGTACGAGTGAAATTCGCGCGAACCTACGATGATCGCTCATTCGCTTTCTATTAGGACGATGCCTTACGCTGGACTAGCGCGCGTGTTGGACTACGGCTCGCTTGTCACATTATACTTCTGAAAGCCTTTAGCTATCACTAATTGGTGTCGGTTAACTAACTGACGTAATTAGTACTAAGAGAACAATATAGCCATGATTTATGTAACAAACACAAACATAACATAACATAACATTAACTGGTAATAAAAGAATTTTTATGGAGTTTTTTTTGCCAGGTTTCAAGGTTTTCAGACTGTTTACTTGAACGTAATTAACTGAAATTGGGCTAAACACCTAATAACGTACTTGAAATTTTAACTTTATTCCAAAGAAGTTTCAATCAGCAGACCTGCTATTCAAAGAACATCAATCTAAGAATGATCTGTTAAAGATTGTAATGTAATATTTCGCAGGACGTAGATTGAGAACAACACTATGCTATAATTTAATACCACTTTATAACCGAGTCGAGTGCATGTAACGGCATCCGTGAGGCAATCAGTGATTGTCATCGTATCTCTGCTGGAAAGATCAGAATATTTGCCTTGAGACATTTTATACTACACACTACTTTAGCGCGAAGTAAAATCAAACCAAGCCTATGATAAAGAAGAAGTTATTTGTTTTTTATTTGCGCGTAGCGCGATCAAATAAAAAATAAAGCTTCTTCTTCTCTCATCTCATCTCTATCTCATCTCATCTCAGTAACTGACAAGTAGGATTTAAAGAATTATTTCTGTACTTGATATCCCAATTCTTAAGGAAGGTTATATGCTATTTAGCATCGCGTTACGACCCTTAGGAGACGAGAAAATCAAGAAACGACAGGTAAAACCGCGGGACACAGCTAGTTTATTCATATTAGGCGAAGAATCAGCATTTTTAAGCGTCAAAAATACATAAGACCGTTCCCCAAAACAACCACCCTTTACAACTTCCTAGTGTTTTGTCTGGGGAGAAGAAATAGTGAAACAAACTCCCTTTACGCCTACAGGACCGTGAGTTTTATAAAATTAGGTATCATAAGGCCTAATTACCCCAAAGGGTTAGGTAGAGGTGGTCTTAATACATACACACATTTCGTCGGTTTATATCGATACTAATCAGAATTTCCTAATGACAAAATACGTAACACTGCTCGACTTGGGCGTCGAATTTAAGAATAGTTATTTAAATAACTCTTTGATACACGTATTGTTTGAAGCTGATTTCGCCCGATCTTACAATTTATTGCAGTCGGACGATTATACCGGCGATTGAAGCGTGTTACACGGCCTATGTTGGACATACTCGTACTGCAAGCCGTGTTGGAATGTTTGCCTCACCGATAGCCTCAATTACGACCAGTCTGAAGACTTGTCCAATAAATGAGTTTCGACTATAAACGGTTCTAATTCGGCCAATTTTTTGTATGAGAGTGGTGCGCCCAATTACCTGTTTTGGACAAAACATTAGCTGCAAGCTGCAAGTAAACCCTGCGTGATGAGCTATTCCTGATTATGAAAGTTGAAAAAGTTTATATCGACAGTCAGTTACGTACTCATTATGCTTTGTTTATATGGCAACCACTCAACCAGGTAAACAATCAATCTAGAAGACCATATTTTCGTACTTGTTACATAGTCCTCAAAGACCTCTTCACACAGATTCGATTTAGTCGATTTTAAGAATCCTTTCTAGTTCCTTGATGACTTTGAGAGCTGTTAATTTTTTTTGGTTGTCGAAACGCTATAAGACATTAGCTGGCTATAGACCTAAGATACTAAACCGCCATTAAAACCATAGATTTAAGAGTATTGCCAACGAGCTGTGTAACAATTTTGATGTCCGCTCGACCAAGCTATTTGGTTTACATTTTACAATGTACTTAATTGTATTTTAAAATGTGAACCAAATAGCTTGGTCGACCGTACATAAAATGAAGTAAACTCTATCAAACTATCACTTAAAGTCCCATTAGTGAGCTATGATGTATGAAGCACTAAGCTAATCCAGCTGTCCAGCATACTGTAGCAGGTATGCTACTCACCCCTTTTCCCTGATGGCGTGCAGTTGCTTGGGGGACAGAGGATGGGGCTCCACGCCCGCGTCCAATGCCGCAGCGTCGAGCTCGTCGCATGGCGGGGCTACGATGATGTCCGATGGACGATTACCGGGGCCCGTGAACCGCGATGGTGGGAGCACTGTGGATTGGGATTCTAATTAGTATGGCACTTAATTACACATCATCATCATCTGCCCAGCTTTTTAGGGTTCCGTAGTCCTGACAAGGAACCCCTTATAGTTTCGTCATGTCCGTCTGTCTGTCTGTCAGAGGTTTTGCTAAGAGACCGTTAGTACTAGAAAGATGTAATTTTGTAGAGGTGTGTATATCAATAACGCCGACAAAGTGGTAAAATAAAATCTTGGAAAATATTTTTTTTAGGGTATCTCCCCTACAAATGAAGTGGGAATGATTTTTTTTTCGTCGTCTACCCCATCGTGTGGGGTATAGTTGAATAGGCCCTTTAAAATGACTTAGGGGTTGCTAATACTACTTTTCGATTTAATGCTCCATTTACGAAATATTACTTTAAAGTGAAAATTTTTGTTCCAGTAGTTCGTCCCTCCTCTAAAAGCTAAACTGCTGGCTTGAAAAATCTGGAAAAAATTCATGATGATAGTGCATTTTATGAACTTTAAAGGAAAACTATAGCGGTTAAGATAACTTTATTAGTTTAGCAGTAATAGTTGTTGAACTTGGGTGTTGGATAATTTTGTACCAAATACAAAATCCTTAGAATAAAGTGACTAAGATGAAGTAGTTGCTTGAATATAACGGGCTACTACGGAACCCTGTACTGCGCGTGGCCCGACACGCATTTGGCCGGTTTTTTCAACTATGCTGCGGTCGGTGACCAGCCGAACGGGATGCAGCTGAACACCAGTATTTTTTACATAATGCTACTGCCTATCTGACCTTCACAAACCAGTCATGGGTAATATGATACCTTGATAAGACTGTCAGACTTTTGGGCTTCTATACATGTAACGACTGTCTAAGGTCTAAGAATAACTACAGGGACTAACAACAATGTATTTCATACACATATGCTATGATAATAGAGAAAGTCGTAAGAAATCAAAGGCGGTGCGAAAATATGAATAGAGGTGCAAAAAATGATGAAATGGTTTGTGTAAACTATGTGGTATGGCTAGAAAGTGGGTGAGCACTGAGAAGACTGCTGTATGCAGGGGGTCTAAAATGGCCGCTTTATCAGAATCTTAAAATAAATCACGTTAAAAAAATTAAATTCTTAAAATAGACCTTATGCCAATGATTTTAAAGTTCATTTTAAGAAATAACATTTTTAACGTGATTCATATTAAGATTCAAGAGCGGTCATTTTAGGCCCCCAGATATATGTAGATGTATCTGAGAGGATACTTTGCCACCCCAAATAAACTAGGATGGTTAATAAATTATGATTTAACCATTAATGTTTTTATTTTACCATAATGCACCATTTTGTCAAATTGAAAGTAGTTTTTTTTTTTTAAAGTAGGACTTGTTAATTTATTATCAAGTCAAATTAATCCTTATTAAGCTAACATGGGGTATGTCATTTGCCTACCATTGAGATAATTAACATGTTCCTGTATATTTAATTACTTGGCTCTTCTATGAACTATTTTTCCTTACTTTCTGTGAGTTCTAAAAATGTAACATTTTCACTATATCTCTCCAAAATATTTTGGCTGATATTGATGATGATAAAATACCATCACGCCTATAGGCCCTGGAGGGTTAGGTAGAGCCTGTAGTACACTACACCCACTATTTGCCAGTTATGTGTAACTCTGGCTCCCTATTGGAAGCAGGACTATTTGCTTTTGATCAGACCAAATTCTATGTCCTTCTACTGAGTAATTCCTAATAGAAAAACCCCAATAACATCTTGCCCGACCAGGTAATCCAGCCCAGGACTTTGTGTTCAGCAGTAGAGCTTGTGACAACTAGACCATAGATGTAGATAATCATCTAGAAAGATTTAACTAAAGAAAGACAGCAACATGTTGACATTATGTCTTGTCAAAACATAATAATAACAAGAATATTGTTGATACAAAAGAAAACAGCATTGACAAAGATTCCTGAGTCATTAACATTTATGCTGTCAAGAGAAAATAGTCATTAAACTTGTAACAAGCTATTTTAATGACATGAATGAGAACAACATGTTAACAATAGACATTCTTTGTGTTACTGCAAAGAATAATAACTATGAATAGACATTTTCTTGCTTCTTTTTCTCCACATTAACCCTAGACAGCTGTTCTGTAGAACATTGGTATTATAAATTAAGAGTAGAATATATTTGAAAGACGAAAAACCTTTATCATGTCACTTTTTATCTACTTGTCTTTGAGGTGAGATCAACATTTAGGCAATAGGATTTTTAATTTACGGCAGACTGTTAAGTCTCAATAAGACACACAGATCTCCAGGACCAGACATATAAATAGGTATTTATTTTTACTTTAAAGAAGTACTACCAAAAGAATTTGATAGTCACTCATTATGTTAACACAGTATTAGATTCAATTCACACTAACATAGTAAGCCTTTCAAAAAACCCAAACAATAAATAACTCATAGAAAGTAGGTCAATTTAATGGTGCACTGCTGTTTTTTTTTGTTTGTATCTATGGCTTTAGAATGTTAAGCAAAGTCTTGTAAAAAAAGCACTGCTATGAAAAGCCCTCTTTTTTGTTTTTAATATATTATTGATACAGTACAGTACCTATGTTTTTATATATTTTTTTTAGGTGGTATTTTAAATTTTAATTAGATAAGTACGTAATTTCTAATGAGAAATATATTAATTTAGCTGCAACTTCTTGACCTGTAGCCACAACTTAATAAGTAATCATGTGCAAAGTAACAACAAACAGGCAGTAAACCAAACAAATGCCAAAAAAACTGCTCTCACCAATGGGGAAAGTTTTCCAATGATAGAGGAAGTCTTCGGCGACTTGCTTGATGTTGTTGACGAGCTGCTCCACCTCGGGCGGCGCGCCCACCAGCTGCACGTCGAAATGCAACGGCTCGCGCTCCGGCGGCGGCGCCTCCAGCACCAGCGAGCTCGGCCGCGACGCCCGCTCGCCTTCCCCAGACATCCTCAGATACGGTGGGCTCTCTGGGCTCTCATCCACTCGCCACTTAATTCCCGTCTCACTAATCGCATAATGATTCCAGTGGGCGGAGAAATCACTTAACACCGACCTCTTATTGTTTTATTATTTACATTTATTTAATCAATTTTAAACGACGCATCACTAACGACGCGAACAGCCAGCAGCATTCAACCCGGCTGTGCAATCTGATGCCGATTTAAAATTTGTTTTGGTCACTTAAAAATAGGTTTTCGTAGACAAAATTAAAATGCCAAGAAATAAAACCAATCCCAGCCCAGCCGCTACAGAGTTGACAATTTCTGAATTTCAGATACGATTTACGAAATGAATGACTGACAGACAAAAAGAAGTTTACAATGAAGTATGTTTGTAGCGGTTTACGTCAAACGAAACGTTAGCCACAATGCATCAACATTAGATTTAGATTACAATTTCATCAACAATACCTTCTCAGTTGAGTAAAAAATGGTATCTTGGAAGTTTAGTGTTATTATTTTGAATTACAACACAAAATACCCCACCTTTTTTGAAAAGGCTGTATGCTTCATATCTATGACAGCCAGACGGACACAAAAAAAAAAAACATAATTGTCAATGTGGTAATTTGTGGACTTGTTTGTTATTTACAATAAAATCTTAAAATACGGGTTTCATTGACAAAACTAATTTGCATTTACGGAGAATTTGATACATTCCAGCATATCTTGCTAGAACCGCTAAGAGTATTACATTTTTACGCTATATTCGTTGGTTTTCTTGGAGAGCCCGAAGGTGATCGGATTAGGTATGTCCTACATAACACATAATTTATTGTAGAATTTATCACTTATCACCCGCGGCCTGTGTTCAATAGTGTTTTTGCTCGTGGAAACGTTTAAATATTAGTTTTAAGATTGGTAAGTTTCGTTTTGTTGATGTATCATTTCGGTTTCCTTTGTTTTGCTAATATAAACCAAACTCTTTCAGAGAACGATGGAAGCAATGGACATTCAGGCCGTGGAGTCGAAATTAAGTGACGTCACTGTGACGGCGATACCCATGAGCGGGAAGAACATTCATAAAGACCTGAGCCATGGGAGTAACAGTCAAGCAACTATATCTACTGTTCCCGCGACGTCGCCCTCGTCTGTCGGGAAGGATAAAGATAATGGAATGTCGAAGTATGCCCAGTTGCTAGCTGTTATTGAGGAGATGGGTAAGGAAGTGAGACCAAGTTACTCTGGCAGTCGTAGCTCTGCTGAGCGTCTGAAGCGTGGGATTATCCATGCGAGGATCCTCGTGAGAGAATGTCTCATTGAGACTGAGCGGTCTGCGAGGCAATAGCTTGCTGGTTGAGAAGTTTTCACAGTCAATTTTAGAGTACCTCGAGTCTTGGAAAAGCATGAAATGGAATTAGGAAAAGGATTGTAAAACTGTGTGTTTGTTATTGTTGATTGTGTTATGATAGAACTTGGTAACTGAACAGGAACTTCGAAAAATATTCACAATTTCTCTAAAACAAATGGAAGTGGAGAGATGACCAATAAAATAATGCTTCAAAACCTTTTACAACAATGTAATTAGAAAACTAGTTATTCATGTACCATGATATATCACATAACATGTTCTGTCATAAGACAATGCTTCAATAAACTACAAATGAAGGCCATTGAGACGTCACATCAAATCAGTGTAACAATGCCCAATTTGAGCTGTCATAAATTAATATCTATGGACTCTGGAACATGGAGTCACGTATGAATACTTTTTGTTGTATTCATTCTAATATTTGCCTGTGCAGCCAATGTTTTGAACACCTGTTTTTTTAATTGAATTTAATCAAGTTACAAATAAAATACTGCATGTAAAACAATTAGTAGCAGTTAAAAGAAGTTCTTTCCAGTATTTTATTTCACTTTCAAGAAATTTTTACATCTCTAATAACAAATCAAATCATTGGCTGAAAAGTAACTTTAACAGTATACATAACATTTTCTCCTTTACTTAGAAGCTGTAACAAATTTTTATATTGATTTTACTGACAAGAATGGCAATTTGATTGTTTCAGAAATGATTATAAGTAAAGGTTTTGTGATTGGTTTAATTGTAAAAGATTGAACTTAATGTTTTCCTGCAACATTAGGTAAACTGCTGAGTTTGACACTTTCATGTACCTAGTTAATAATATTAACCTGTTGGGTAAAATGCAATAATAATGGAAAATTATTTATTCACGATTATGAACTAAGCAATATTAATGGCTCCAAAACGTAATTTTTGTAGTAAGTCTCAAACTTTAGTGATATAAAAACAAACAACTTACTCTTACAAAATACTAACTTTTTGATTCACCAATTAAAATTAACAAAAGTATTAAATTCAGCAGGATATTTTAAACCATCTTATTTATTAGAATTAAATATAATTCAGGGTACTTAGACATAAATTTAAGAGAATTTAGTTAAAAGTTATGATCCCATATGAAAAGATAATCATGATTTATTAACGGAGGTGGCCTTAGGGACCTGTGTTCATACATAAGTTAGTAGAATATGGAATTAGTCCTATGAAATGTATTTGAAGATCCCATTCACATATTGTTGCAACTTAAGTAGTCAAATGTTTTGTATCATCTATGTCTGGCATACTTTTGTGTTGTGTGCAACCACTTTCTTTTCAGTTGTGATCAACTAATTTATCTAATTGTCTTGTATGTTATTGACTGTATAACTGTAGTATGTGGTGACCAAAGGCCACCCCTGATTCCAAAGAGAACAATCCCATTCGTCGGCTGCACATAAGTATGATTGACAAGCATGCATGAAGCATTCTCTTCAAGCGAACTTCAGTATTTTTGGGTCAATTTTGCTCAAGAATTTGATGAAGAGATTTGATTGCTACTTTCATGCATGTTTCACAACTAAAACAATGATGTGGCTATCCATATTTATTAATGAAACATTTGATTTGATAGTGATAAGTGGTAAATGTAAGTTTGGCAGTTGAGAATACAATAGTAATTGATTTAATGGTTAGAACAACAAGAGGGGGTTTTTGAAGACTTTGTGACATGAGCTTGAGAAGGGAAGCAGTAGAGTATTGTATATCCTTGAATGAAGATTTCAAAACGTTCAAGAGTACCTCTCCTAGCCATTTTATCGCCATACTAGGGAGTCAAAACGGATTATGAACAGTTAAAAATGTCCTGAATGAAAACAGGCTGTGATCGCAACATTTATTGTGAACATCTACCTCATACACAAACAAAATATTAATATTTTTAATGTTTAATGTCATTGTCGTATATTTAATCTCTGGCATAGCTTAAACATAAAGTTTTTATGTAACATTTTGAAAATTTAAGCATTGTTCCAATTTAACTAATAGGTGGCGCTACTGAGCTGGTATACAAGTAAAAATTATATTGAGAACTCAGAGATGTATGGCAATATCTAAAATATTACTAAGAATGTTATTCCTATAACATTTTACTATTGTTAAATTGCTCAAGTTATAGGAATTCATAAACTTTGCATTCTATTTCTTGATATTATTGACTAAATCGGCAATACTCGCCACAGAATAAGCACAGTGGCGCCATAATTAAAAATGTGTTTTAAAAACAGCACAATAAAGTTGATTCTATTTAAATATAGAAAATATGAAACAAACTGATTACTCTTGGTTTTTCCGAAGATATTACGTTGATATTATAAGAGTGGTTGTTTTATAGTCATATTTGTTAAATCCCAAAATCAAGTCTTTAACACAGTGGATAGATAAAAGCAGTAAATTATTTTGAATGCTCAAAAAACAACATTTATAATTCTTGTTGCAATTGGCAACAAAATCTGGCTAAAAGTGAACTTAATATGAATTAAAATAATTTCTGGGTCATATTTTGGCTTGACCAAAATATGTAACAAAACTCATTAGCGAATTTGCAAAAATAAGTAGTCATTACTACAGAAACACCTGAATATCTGCAATTTCACTTCTTGCACCCATTTTACTGTTTATGTCTGCCAACTGTGTTTATTTGTGACCTCATGATAGATTACGTCATAGCTGTAAGAAACGTGCTCATTGATTTATGATCATTATCGTTTGTTAGTCTTAAGTTGTATATATTTAGTTGTAGTGCCTACCATTCAACGACAATAGTCCAATATATAAGAGTATAGACGGGCGCCAAATGACAGTCGTGCAAACAAATCTTCAGACAGATGTCCAAAGATCATGTTATGTGAGTGTCTTTGCATGGCACATATAGGTACTAGGTAAACAAGTAGCTTCAGTATTTCAAGATTATATCGAAATTATGCCTTTAAACAGTTTAATTTCCTTTGTAAAGCTAATCATAATTGAATCCCCCCTAATTATCTATTTAACACTTCTATGACATCATTAGTGTTGCATATACACCAATATGAATATACTCAAAAAGTACCACCGATTAGAGACTATAAAAACTTTAAATCAGGAACTTCTTTGCTCGTCTGTACTGATCCATGTTCAAATGTTAGGAATTTCGGTCCAACTGCCGTCAAGTATACTTCTTAGATTAAAACTAGAATTAAGAAGAATTTACGAAGTAGATTTTAAACTCTTATAAAATAAGTTACCACTAATAAATAATGTACTTACGTAATTATATGTTATTGTAATGTAACCCCTTGAAGTCCATTTCGATTGATATTTTTGTATTTTATATATTTTACCTGTAATTTTTTAAATTTTGTATCGTCTCCTGTATGCTTTTTATTACGTGGCTTAAGGGGTCTGCCCACGGTGATTTTGGATCGATGCTGTCTACCGTAGAAGAAAACGTGTTGCGTTGACCCCAAGTAGAATGGGACAAGAGTAGGAAGGTGATGATATTTATCTACTCTATCCATATAAATGCGTCACGGTTTTTGACGACTTCATGCAACGAAGAGTAGAGAACGGAGACGTTATGTGCATATGTATGTATTGGAGCTGAATTGCGTCTGCATCTCAACTAAAGCGCGACAGCATCGCTGTCATTTTACGTTTGCATTGCACTGCAAAAAGTCGCTGTGGGCGAAGACCCTTAGTATTGATTGTCAAAGTACAGTCGCCGTCATCGAACTTAATTAAATATGAACAACTGTCTGTCCTACACATTTGTGTAACTTCAGTAAAAAATATAAATTAAATGACTATAATTCATCACGACGACTGTACTTTAACAAGATACAAGCCTGATCAGTTTTATACATTAGAGTTATTTACATCCATTTTATTACATTCGGTTTACGGTATGGAATTGTCTCAGAATCGCTGTATCTTAATAACCAAAGTATTTTTTTTTTTAATAATTTATTTAACAATATTTTGAGATAATTATGAACATGTAAAATCAATGTTGATTTTACAAAAATAATAGTAAAATACTTTGTTTGGTTACATGATACAGAATTATAACAATTAAGTACGACAATATAAAATGATAGCGTATACGATTTGTAATTTACTGTATACTTCTGTAGGTAACATAAGCAGATCTTAGAAGTTTTCTAAACTGAATATTCTATTTTATTATATCACCAATAAAATCAATTATACATAGACTTTACGTTATTATGAGAGTATATTTACATATCTATGTATTCGACTGTACTTTGGTGTGAAATTGTTTTAAATACTTTTCAGGATTAGTATTAAGTTCTAATGTTTAATTTCTGAACAAATTATTCTGAGTAACCTTGGCATCAAATAATATATTTGGGTTTTTTTTATCAACTCTTATCCCAGTATCTCTGATAGTAGAAGGCTTTTGTCTCAACAGTGGGGACATTATTTGCTACTAAAATTTTGATTAAACCTTCGAACTTTATACTAAACTGAATTAATACGAAATGAACAGTGATAGATTACCTTTATGAAATCTGATGATATTAAAGATATTGTTATACTCTGCAAAGCATACCAATATGATAGCATTATTGTAATTTTAAAGCATTCGTATACATAATGTACGGTTGCTGATTACTACGACGGCGCCTAACATTTACCTTTTTTTGGGGTTGAACCAGTGGCTGTACTTTCATATAAGCTTAAAAACTTGGCCCGCCCTTATAACCTACTTCTCTTCATGATGTTAGGGTTGACGTCAATGCTGCAGCGTGTGCTGGCATTCCCGCTCTGTTTCTCGCTCTAGCAAATGACGGTTCCGAGCGACAGAAAAGGATAGAAGCATGGAAAAGTGCCATTCCGTGCGGCCAGATAAGGTTCAACTCTTATCCTATAAAGATGGATCTAGTATTAAACCTACTCCCTTCACCTTTCGCTTGGGAGGGAATTATAAGGGAGGCAGTAACCACTGTAATTGCACAGGCTTAAAGCCCTTTCTAATGGGCTCAAGCTGGTTCCAATCCATCTATTTCCAATTCTTCAAATTCCAGCCAAAGATAGCGCTTGACTGTGCAGTTCAGTGCTAGAGCATTTTATTGCTTAAAGCTGACTCGACACATATCTTCTAGGAAAAAAAAAATGTTTACTCGGCGCCGCCGTCCATCAAAACAATCGTGATTTCGGGACAGTCCTATATTGTATATTACTTCCTTTGTGTCCCAATGTAATATGTAAGTGGCGAACCACAACACAGTACAAATTTTAGCAAATTATTATCTACATGTAACGTGAATGTATGAAGAGATACTTTGCTCGTCTTTATAGCGTTAGTAATTATTCATGTATGGGCATATTTTTATTACAATAAATGGGTTTAAAATAGTAATCCTTCTTTTATTTTTGCGAATCAATTGGGGACAATCAATCAATCGACTCGGGCTGTCCCAGTCTACTACTGAACACAGGGCTGTCTCAGGCTGCGCCTCAGCACTCTACCCCCGCCTTTCGTAACCAGTCTGTTCCAGCAAGCTTTTGAAGGTCGTCTTATCCATCTAGCTGGGGGTGTACTACAGGGGGTGTCTCTTATTTTTAGAATAAAGATGTAGGTCCTTTTTGCTATCCACCTGGCTATTTTAATTCAATAGAGAACAGGAAATCGTCTTTCCTACTTCAAGATTTTTCACTTTTTCTATTATCCATCCCAACAGCATAATTGTCGGTATTCCACCCCTTGCTTAGGAAATTATGCCATTTTCCATTTGTGCCATTATAATCCATAAAACCTAACAATTTATTTGGAAATGTTTTCAGCTGAATGGCGGTTTGGCAGAACAAGTGGCGCTGGGACACGGGATACAGCGCCGACTCCGTGGAGTGGTGTCCCGTGGTGCCCTACCGCGATGTGCTCGTCTGCGGGACTTATCAGCTCGATAAGAATGCTGAACAAGGTAACATTTGCTGTAACGGGAACCACGTAACAGAAAGGTAACATACGAGAGTTATTTTAATAGTATGGGTGGATAGTGAAACAAGAGCTCTAAATCTGTGATTAGCCTATAAAGTTCTCACGGCTGGGACTCGGCCTTTCTGTAAGAGGGATTGGGTGGTAAGTGGCCAGTTAGGTACCAAGAGGAACAATAATATATACTTCTAGTACAATATTGTTGCGTGACCAGACGTAGCAGTAGTTTCTGATATTCCCATAGATCATGATCTGTCGAATGGCCAATTTGGTCGAGACGCCATTGTTTAACTATTGTGTCTACTTCGTGGACAGATCATGGGTTAAGATTAATTATTAATTGAAGATTCCCGTAGAATAAAGCCTGAGTTTAGGTATGTAACAATGTTTTCTATTTTCCAGAAGATACTTCAGCAAAGCAGACGAGGCTAGGACGCATATACCTATTTGAAATCAACAAGGAAACCACAGAATTGGTCCCAGTTCATTCATTAGACACCTCAGGAATACTGGACCAGAAATGGTGTTACCATACCATCCATGGCTATCCTATCCTAGCCGTGGTAACTTCCGTAGGCACCCTACTACTTTACCGGCTGACCAATGAGAGGGGGGCTTTACAGTTGAAGCTATGGTTAGAGCACGCGATTGGTGAAGACGTTTTGGCTCTCTCCGTTGATTGGTCGACCAATAAAACGAGTGCAGAAGAACCTTGCCTGGTGGTCAGCGATTCTGCTGGTTTCGTTCATGTTTTGAAGATCGTTGAAGATGGGTTGAAGAGTATCGGGAAATGGGAGAGTCATGGCTTCGAGGCGTGGATTGCTGCATTCAATTACTGGAATCCCAATATCTTTTATTCAGGTTTGTCGAGAAGTTGACGATCTTGCTGACTCGATCTGTTTCTAACATGCATTTTTTTTATCACAAGGCGAGAATTCTTTCACTAAAATGTATTTTAAATGGACCAGTTATCGCATACCTACAATAAAATGTGTCGAGTGTCCCAGACCTTCCCTAATCCCATGTATAAGAACAAGATTTACGAAAAAAAGAATTGGGAGTAGTTGGTCTAGTATAGTCGCAAGCGCGCTACAGCTGAGAAAGAGGTCCTGGGTTCAATTCCCGGGTCGGGCAATGTGTTATTGGGTTTTTTCATTAGGAATTTCTCAGTAGCAGCCACGGAGTCTGGATCTGTGCCCGGTTGATGGCAATAGGCTCGCCCCCTATTACATGGGGCTTTAACATAACTGGCAAGATGTGGGTGGACCATGTACACCTCTGCCTAACCTTTCGGGGATTACAGGCGTGATGTTATGTTAATATTAACTAGCACTTCGCCTGCGACTTCGTCCTCAAAAATTGTGTTAGTTCGGCTGATATGCATGATATAATTATAATTTATAGCCTATAGCACCCACGAATAGTGTAGCTTTCTGCCAGTGAAAGAATTTGTAGAATTGGATCATTCTTTCCGGAGATCCCTACATACAAACTTATAAACTAACAAACATACAAACGAATTTTACCTTTTTGTATAATATTAGTATAAATAAATCTTTCCATAACGTTCCAGGGGGTGATGACTGCATCTTCAAGAGCTACGACGTCCGAGTTCCTGATATACCTACCACGGTTAACAAGCGACACGAGGCTGGCGTGACTGCGATCAGGAGCCACATACATGTGGAACATCAATTGTTGACTGGGAGGTAATAGTGCACTTTTCTGGTATACAGTATCTAACCGTTATAAGAGCCGTCTGAAAACCTGGGCATGCTTTGCCGTGGCCGACTTGGAAATTTCTAAATACACTGGCCATCAAAAATAAGTATTACACTTTTAAAATTGCAATAACTTTTTAAGTACACAAGATATACTTTCGAAACAAAAAGGACTCGAAAAATAGTTTAATTTTGTCTATGCTTTGCCGTGGCCGACTTGGAAATTTCTAAATACACTGGCTATCAAAAATAAGTATTACACTTTTAAAATTGCAATAACTTTTTAAGTACACAAGATATACTTTCGAAACAAAAAGGACTCGAAAAATAGTTTAATTTTGTCTATAGTTTCAAAGAAAGCTGATAAAATTGCTATAAAACTTTTTTTTTATTTTAAATTGAAATTTTAAAAGTGTAGTACTTATTTTTGCAGGTCAGTGTAGATGCAGAACCCAAGTCGGCCGCAGCAAAGATATCTATACAAATGGGCGTTTATGGACGGTTCGATCGCAAGTGTGTATGCGGCGTGTCTCTACAGGCAATGGCTCACCTTCCATTTTGCGCTGAATGTCCTCACGCTTGACGATTTTATGACAAAATCAGCGAGCGAAGTTCGCATCGCTAAATTTTGAGTCAAATATATTTAATGAAAATTTGCGGTCGACACGCTAAGAAGATAGCACCTCCAGTTTTGGAAGAAAATCGTCTAAGGATCTATAATAAACGATTTCTATTACAGTTACGATGAAAAAGTCCGTCTCTGGGACACACGAAACCTAAAATCCTGCATCGGAGATATCGCCGTGGGTGGCGGCGTCTGGCGTCTAAAATGGCACCCTAAAAAGCCTGACACAGTTTTAGCGGCCTGTATATATGGCGGGTTCCGTATTCTACGAGTTGACGACCAAATGGAGATCCGTAGCGAGTATTTAGAACACGAAAGTATAGCATACGGTGCTGATTGGCAGTTTGACAGTGATTTAGTGGCTACATGCTCGTTTTATGATTGTAAAATGCATATTAGTGAAGTTACAGTGTAATGTAAATCAATACCGTAAAACGGGGTGTATAGAAACGCAGGGGTGAATCGAGACAAAACTTTGAGAAGGATTATAACGAACGATGTCTCGAAATAATAAAGTAAAACGCAGTCGGGTAATTAAGCAAAGAAAATAGAGTACTTTTTGGTAACATATATCAATTCAACTTAAAATTTAACCTAAAATCCCTTTCAAAGTTTTTTCTCGATTCACCCCTGCGTTTCTATACACCCCGTTTTACCGTATACATAATTGTGTGGTTGTAAATAAAGATTTTGAATGATTTTTTGTTTTTAATCATTTCAAAAAAGGATGTTTTATTACATAACATAACGGCCAAAGGGAATTACTCGAAAGAAATCATACGCGAAAGGTTTGGCTGAGGTGTATCTACACGCCAACATTTCGCCAGTTATTTATTTTAAATCGATCAGCTGAAGCCAATTACACTATTTAAACATAGTATAACTTATTTAACACAGTTATGTTTAATTTCCATGTATGGGAGTCTGGATTTGTGCCTGATTGATGGCAATAGGCTCCTATTGGTATCAATCGGGCAGAAATCCAGACTCCGTGAGAAATCGCTGATGGAAAAACCCAACCACACTGCCCAACCTGGGAATCGAACCCAGGACCTCATGCCTGTGTTTTTGATACCTTGACATAAATTAACCCACTTTAATATTAGTTTGGCCCCCAGAATAAAGGCAAATTATACTAGCTTTAAGCCTTTTGCCATATAAATGTGATGAATTCAAAAGGCAGTACAAATAATATTCCAATTCTCATTTTAAACATGTTGTATTTCAATTTGCTTATAATGTCATGATAAATATAATTTATAACAATTACATACTTAATAAAGTAATCATTTGCCATAAGTGATAAAAAAATTCTTACACCATTTACATTCAAGGCTTTGGATGATGTTGATTGTTCGTTCGAGTTCATGCGTTCATTGTCCCAATAAATTTTTAAAAACACTAAACGGCCTGATTCTCCCTACTATAAATTTGTACCTTAACATTTTCTAAATAAAGTCTATTTTTTCTATTCACTGGAATTAAAGTACGTTACCAACGTCGCACGAAGCTGGCGTGCGCACTGTCTGGCAAACGAAGACAGCGCCTTATGTACCCTTAGACGTACGCACTTCAAACGTCTCTTATAAAACGTGCACTTATAAAATTATATTCAATCTAAATTATACCATATATTTTATATATATCTCTTTTTATATATTTTATGTGAATTGCTTATTGTTCCTGTTGGCAGTATGGGCGTTACAAGCTCTCTAGATTCGAGACTTGTCAATGTAGACAACATTGGCAAGTCTCGAATCTAGAGAGCTTGTTATCTAAACAAGTTCCGTTTGAACACCTTCAAGTAAAAGGAACTTGCTAAAACTCTGATAGCACAAAACGTTTGAAGTGCCTCGTTTAAATTATGTAAGCGTAAAGTTTTCGGTATAAATAACCATTAAGTATAAGAGCGCTACACACATCGTGTATTACTTATTTATCCACCGATAACAATGCAGTATCCACAAACATACATATTAATCCATTACCAAGCTAAAAATGTAAATTTTCATAGACCCCAAAACGATTTTTATATATTTTTTTATTTAAATCACAAGACACTATTTATTTAGACTAGTTTTTGATACTATAATGGCAACTAAACAGTTGTTTATTTATTTATATATTTTTTACATAAAAAATATACTTATTACATTCAAGGTCCGTTTATTACTTTAAAATATCACTGCATTGTTACATGATCATGTAAACAATTGGAAATTGTTGCATACAACAAATAGTTCATGATGAGTACACATACAGTATATGTATAAAAAAAAAAACGAAAATATAAAATATATTACTAGGTAGATATTTCCGAATAAACGAAATGAGATTTTCAATTTAATATCGAATAAATATATGTGTGTACTTACTCACCATAAACCCGTGTTGGTCTGACCCACCGGATGACCTGACTGACACATTCACTCGCAGCAGATTCAGCCACACACAGCACTTAGAGCATGCGTCAGCCTGTGTGCGCTTGTTTAATATTGCATTTCATGAGCTGCAAATGCGCCAGTCGGGTGCCGGCCGCGCGTCTGCGCACAACGTCAGCGCGCCTTGTATACTACGAAATACTGTCCATTCGATTACAAAGCCACATGATGTCAATAGTACATTACGTCTTACAAAATGGTGTTCCGATGCATAAAACTGCTATTTACATTAATCACTATATTTACACATAACTCTAGACTTCAGATTACCAAGAGTCGCGCGAACACTACTCGCCGGTGCGGTGTAACACCTGTACATATCGCGGCACGGTCACTAGGTCGCGGGCGGCGGGCACAATAAATTACTCCTACAAAATGTCAACAGGAAATCTATCTACAATTTCTTCTATGTTATAGTTAGTTGAGTGAGGCCGCTAGGCATGGTGCGGGCACAGAGCGCGGAACTCGTCCTCGTGTAGCGACCAGGCCGGCGGGGCCCGCGCGCACGGCAAGTGGGCCCGCGCACGGCACCCGCGGGCCCCGCACGCTAGGGCCGCGCCGGGCCCCGCGCACGCAGCGCAGCGGGCAGCTCGCGCTCCCCACACGGCGGGCGCCAGGCCCCACAGGCGGGCCCCGGCAGCCACGAGCCCGGGGGCCCACACGGCGCAGGCTTCGTGGAACCACACCTCGTCGGCGGCGCCGTTCGCGCCCGTGCAGTAGCGCCGCCGCGTCGCCTCGTCCAACGACCTGACAGATATAAATAATGTTCAGTTTCGTATATAAAGGCCTATGTTTCTACGTAGGCAGGCTTACATATTATTCTCCCAAAAGTTTGCCTACCCTCCTAATAGTTGAAAAAGTTCTTCAGGACAGATGTCAAAATAACAAAGCATCTGAAAAAATCTTTCGTTTGACGGACGCAAAAGTGAGATTGTAAAGGGTACGTTTTTTCTTTTAGAGTGTTAATAATGATAGAACGTTGGTCTTTCAAGTTAGCAGTTTTTCATAAAAGAGTGGACACGTCAGTTACCTGTACTCATCGCAGTCGGTATCGAGCGCGTAGGGCCCGAACAGGTCCCCGAGCGAGGCGGCGTGGGGCCCGCGCTGGCAGAAGGCGCACAGCCACGAGGCGTCGGGCGTGGTGGCGTCGTAGCGCAGGCCCAGCGTGCTGGCGTGCAGGCCGCGCACGCCGCGCACGCCGTTGCGGAACTCCTCGCCGCCCTTGCGCCGCGCGCCCGAGTCCTCCTCCTCGCCCGTGGAGTTGTTCATCACGCTCACGGACAGAGGGGAGTCGCGGGGGCCGCGGATCTGTGGAGTGAACATGAAATAACAATCATTTTAATAAACCGCATTGCCTTTGAATACCATATTGGATCACTATATGCTTGCTGAGACATTTTGAAGACTGTCAAATGCGATATGAAATGTTAAATGGTCATAAAAGAGCGGTCGTACCTGTATTAGTGGCGTGGCTAGGAGTCAACAATACGACAAGTCCCTAGGCAAGTAGACCGTTCAGAAACCCTAACATCATGAAGAGTAGTAGGTTATAAGGGCAAGCCAAGTTTTTAGTCTTAAATGAAAGTACCGCCACCAACCTGTATGTAGGGTCCCCGCGACTTGCTGGAGCTGGCGTTGCTGCCAGAATCGTACGCGTCCCGGTGCTCGCGCGGACCCTTGCGCGGACGGCGCGGGTCTGTCTTTTTGCGCTGCGCCTTCTTGCGCTCGTCGGAGCGCGCGGGAGCCGAGCGGCGCCGCTTGCGTGCCGCGGCCGGCGCCGATGCTTCATCCGCCGAGGCCGCGGCCGCGTCCGGCGCCGCCGTGGGACTCGCCGCCGGTTCCTCTTCCAGTCCGGCGAACATCTTCTCCAGCTGGTTCTCAACCTCCACGAAGCTGGCGGCGGCGGGCTCGGCGGTGCGCGCGTCGCTCGACTCGGGCTCGGCCGGCTTGCCTTCAGAGGGCGACTCCACTGGAACGTTGGGTGCCTCCGCATTGGACGTGCGCGCGCTGCGACGACGCGGGGCGGCGGCCGGGGCCGGGGGCGGCGCGGGCTCGCCGGGCGGCTCGGCGGGCGCGGGCTCCGGCTCGGCGCGCGCGGCGTCGGGGCTGGCCAGCACGGAGCGCAGCTTGTCCACGGTAACGGCGGCGGCCGGCGAGGGGGGCCGCGGCGGGGGCGCGAGGGGCGGGGGCGGGGCGCGGTCCGTGTCCGCGATCATGGCGGCGATGTCGTCTATCGTCTCGGCGGAGCCGGAGCGTGTTTTTCTCCGCGCGTGCGGCTGTTCCGGACGCGGGGAGGGGGGGCGCTCGTCGGGTGCGTCCGTCTTCACGTGCGGCGCGTCGCCGTTCTCGCGGGGCGGGGGCGCCGGCGCGGGGGGCGGGCTGGGCGGCGGGGACACGCGCGGCGCGGCCGGCGGGAGCACGGGCGCGGGGGCGAGGGGCGCCGGGACAGGCACGGGGAGCACGAGGGGCGGGGGCGCGACCGGCACACGCACGGTGCGCTCCGGCTTGCGTTTCCTCTTGGAGCCGGGCGGGGCGCCGCACGAGTCCGCTGAGTCCTGCGGGATACATTCGGGGTTAGGTTAACATTTACAAATATTTGAGTTAATTTACTTTATAGAAGTGTAAAACGTACCTCATTAGAGGAAGGAGGCGAGGGCGTGGGCGCAGCACGAGAGTGTACGATGACGGAGTGCGGCGACACGGGCGAGGGCACGAGTCGCTCGAGCAGGGCGTCCACACGCGCGTGCGGGTGGCGGGGCTGCGCGCGCGCGATGAGACTGTTGATGGTGGGCGCGTCGCGCACGGACAGCGAGGGCGGGCCGGGGGGCGGGGCCTGGTGCGCGGGGGGCGCGGGCGACGTGGCCGCGCCGTTGGCTGCACGACCGCCGCCGAGAGACAGGTCCACGCCCACCCGGGTATATGCCATTAGGTCATCTGCGCGAAGTTTGTCGGCTACAATAAGAACATAATTATAAGTTTAACTAACTGAAAACTCATGACCACACGTTACTTTGCAAAAACCCATGACATTAAAAGTTATGCAAAAAAAAATATATCTGCAAATAGACCCAGTCCCATGCAGTATGCAAATTTAATAGGGAGATCATTTAACTCATAAGCACTTTTCGAGGTCTCCAATGATTTGAGCAACCTCAAACCATGTTCAGAAACTTGCAAAGGCAATTATGTTTTTCAACTCGTGCGATAACGCTGAAATATTATAAAACTGTAATAGAAGATGATATTTACCTCTCGACGGCGCCAAGTGTTGGTATAAGTCTACAGGAGGTAACGCTGCACTCGCTTTTATGTCGCCCGGAGACGGAGTGTGTCTGAAAAATTATACACAGATGTATACGAGACCTTCTTGAACCTTGTTACTGACAAAATTATAAGAAGGAAACTTGTTCATTCATTCACAAGAAAAAAATCTGTCGGATTCATAATCTCCTTCTTTTTGAAGTCGGTTAAACATTAGACAGCTTCATTCCTTAGTTTTTCTTTGAAGGCGTGAACATTGACTAATTAACCCAATATTGATGTGTGGTAAGTTAAATCATTAACAAAAAGCAAAGAAAACTTGGTGGAGATTTTAAAAGTTTTTTTTTAGGATGGGAAATCATCAAATGACTTCTCCCGCTCTGGGCGGAGCAGGAGGGAGTGTCAGTCTTTTACTGACTAAAACCCATCCACGTTCCTTCCTCGCCCTTTGTGTTCCGGGGCCACGGTATCTCTTTCGAATAGTCCCGCAGCCCCGGATTTAATTCAGCCTGGAGTGTAAATATGGTGTTGTGTGTAGTACCCTTTACATAACATGGGCATCATGTCCGATGCCTGCACATTATGGAAACTAATGGACGCTACTGGTGTGAGCCCTAGTTTTTCTCACCACAACTCACTAGATGCGTTAAGTTGGATGCTCCAGGGTAGCCCGCGAAATTCAAATTTTCTTACGTTTTTTTGCAATTTCCAGGTCAGTGTCAGGTTTTATGTTGATTAAAATTTGATTCGCGGCTGTAATACGTATGTAGTTACAGAATTATAATCATCAAAATCATCAATACAACCCTCCAAGGTCATAAAGGTGTAGGAATTTACTTTTTCAAGGTCAAAGTCAGCCGCGATTCAAATTTTAATCAACATACAACCTGATACTGACCTGCAAATTGCAAAAAAAAGTAAGAAATTTGAATTTCGCGGGCTACCCTGACGCTTTCACCTTAAGGCGACTACAGGAGCTAAATTTGCAACTCTATTTGTGGTGGTTGAAACTTCGTTTGGAATACTGTTATAATTCTAATCAGCTTGCACTACTAAGTGGTTGTTACGTCAGTCACTGCGGGTCGAATAGGGCGAAATGAGTGTTTTTTTTTAGATTTACAAAAAATCTATTGATTGGACTAAAAAAATAAAACAATATCATGCTAATATGCTGCTTGCAGAATTATTTGCCAAAAAATCAGAATTATAATTGATTTTAGTACAATACAAAAAATTCTTTCAACAAGTAAAAACTTGTTGAAAGAATTTTTTGGAGATTATTTCGTGATTTATTTTTATTGAGTAAAATTTGTTGTTTTATGTTTTCAAAACACTATCATACTAGAATATATCCTGAAGAATATCATATATTTTTTTGGTTTTGTTTATTGCAGTGAATCATATGCTTTTTTGCATTATAAAACTCGCGTTTAGCTCCTGTAGTCTCCCTAAACACTAAACATAATTGAAAACGCCATACTATCTCTGTCATCTTTAAACGACTTACAAAGTCAGAACGATGTTTTAAATACGTTTCACGTTAATTGTATTCAATTATTTTTGGTGCAAAATGTCCTCAGAAAAAGAAAATTTAAAGGAACGTTAGACCCTTACCTCATGTGATGTTTATCCGGCGGAGTGGGCGTGTGTCGGTACAGTTCGGGCGGCGTGGCCGTATGTCGGAACACCGAGTTGCCGCCCGCAGACTTCAACGCCTGCAATTGCAAGAGACCCTACGATAGTCACCGGTAAGGCAGATTAATATAAAGAAGTTAGTAGTATGAACATGGCCGTTACATTATAAAGCAGTGTGTGTTTAAAGCTTAAGGTGCGACACATTTGTTCCGGTCAATATGTAGATATTACATTAACATAAAACACGTTCGGAAAAATCCCTCTTGATTTAGCTTAAATTATTCCCGACATAAACATGATTCAGCAAGGGAAGATGCCGAACGGAGTGTGCCGAGCGGCATGAAACAAATGAAACCTGAATAAATGTATAATTGCTTCTGCTCCGTAAACAAATGTATCGAAAAATATTTATTACTGTTATATCTTAATGTGGATGCTCCAGGGTAAACCGCGAAATTCAAATGTTCTTACGTTTTTTGCAATTTGCAGGCCAGTGTCAGGTTGTATGTTAATTAAAATATTATTCGCGGCTGTAACACGTACCTATGTAGTTACAGAATTATAATCATCAAAATCATCAATACAACCCTCCAAGCGCATTAAGGTGCAGGAATGACTTTTTCAAGGTCAAATTAATTCCTGCACCTTTATGCGCTTGGAGGGTTGTATTGATGATTTGAAATTGATTGATTGAAATTGCAAAAAACGTAAGAAAATTTGAATTTCGCGGGCTACCCTGGAGCATCCACCTTAAGGTTGCACTAGTCAACATTTTTTCCATACAAATTTCGGGGGGATATTGCTCCACTGTTTGACACTGTACATCAAAAGTTAAACATGGTATCGTTTTGTCTCATTGTATATTTTGTCTGTGCGGAAGCAGAATAGTAAAATAAAAAACCATTAAAAAGTTACGAGCTACCAAAGATTCGTTTTTATTGCCAATTTTAACGCAACTTTAGGCGTAAATTAGTAATAAAAGAAGTGTCAAATTTCCAAAACAAAGTCCGTACCGACAAAGCACAATTATCGCAGAATTCAATAAATTTTATTTGTAATTGATTAATGCAGTGGTTTTCTCATAAAACACTATTTACCAAAGGCCTTTTCGTATTTTTTTACGCGCACTTTTACTATGAATTATCGTGCATCTCACTGAACTCACTCTGTTGGCCACGATGCCAGGTGAGACAGCATGCTTTTTGGCCACGCCCACCAATGAGTTCGAGCCCGTGACTAGTGTCACCTTAAGAACAATGGCCTAATATATTGCAATCTTTTTTCAGCTGTACATTGCAGAACTAAAACATAGTCTAGCTAGAATGTTCTCTTATCGCAGTGAGAATGTAGAAACTGTGTGCAATTAGCCTAATGGTTGTATGCCTTATCTACGATACATGTTACCGCAGCCATTCGACCAACACCGTGATATGAATCCTAGGGTCCTACAACTCATAGCAAACTTATACCACAGCACCGGCATAACCTAAACTCATTTGGAATAGCTGATCCCGATCTAAAGCCACGTTGCCTATAAGTGTGCCTTGTAGCTGTTGCGTTGTAGTATGGAGTTTAATCCTGAACGGCCCAAGTTGCACCGACGCTGACCCCGCGCTCAACTTTTAGAATTTTGTGCGTACCATCATTCCACTTACGGTATCAGTAATTCTTTAGGAACCAAAACAGAAGACTACGGTACCGTCGAAATACAGCAATTTCATGGGATTATTACCATCGACTGAACTGGAGCTGATTGAAAACCCCGAAATGACTCTCATGATACAGTATTGTTTTCTAAACACTGGTGTTAGGAAGTTCAATCCTTCCTAAATTAAACACAGTATTGATCACCAAAGGCTAATTAAGAAAGTTTGACTCTTTCTTAATATATTCATTCACGAAAACGAACAGACTAGACGATCAACGCGAGCCAACACAGAACCTTGGTATGATGACAACACAGGCTGTCATCCTTACCGTCACAGGATCTGGCCTTAAGACCAGGCCTACCATCACAGAATTTCTGATTAGGATTCGTTCTATAATACTCCATTCTACATCATTTCCTCGACAAAACGTAACGACGTCACAGACAAAACGCCTACAGGGGAAAACGGACAATTATTAAAAACAATTATAATTTTATCTGTGTTTACACTACTTATCAGTTACAGAGAATCCGCTTATTTCATACTAAAATGCTTAGATGAGTTTGATTTCTACTTACAAGAGATATTAAACTCATTAAGTCATAATCTGTGTAAATTTGACTAAATTATTAACATGGTTAGGGTGTACTCTAACCTTTTAGTCAAGTATTCAAGGTGTAATTGTGATATCGTGTCACAAACTGTTTAGAATCGGGTGAGTTTCCGGAGAGGTTAAAATTAGCAGTTATAAAACCACTACATAAAAAAGGTAGCAAACACGATCCAGCCAACTACCGGCCTATTGCCTTACTGCCCATATTCTCTAAAATTATAGAAAAAGTAATATATAACACACTATACACATTCTTTGAACGTAACAATCTTTTTGCTGATGAACAATACGGTTTTAGAAGTAAAAAGAACATAAATATGGCGATTTTCAAACTGTTTGAAAAGATTATAACTGGCATTGATAAGAGAAGTCCAGTAGCTGCTTTGTTCATGGACATGAGCAAGGCATTCGATTTTGTGGATAGAACAGTACTATTGAGAAAGTTGGAAAGGTATGGAGTGAGGGGCAATGCTTTGAACCTTTTGAAATCATACTTGTCCGACAGAACACAAATTACGAAAATAGAGAAGGTGTGCGTTACTTCAAAAACCGAGCGTACGTATATATCGAGTCAGAGAGCGAACAACTACGGAGTACCCCAAGGAAGTATTGTAGGGTCATTATTATTTATTATTTACATTAATGACGTGACCAGAGAAACACATCACCCGATGGTTTTGTTTGCTGACGATAGCACGGTAGTTTTTAGTGGTGATAATGATCCGACAACGCTTGAAGGAGAGATAAACCACTGTCTCCAAGTCCTAATTGAATGGATGGGCGCGAATAATTTAAAAATAAATATTGACAAAACTAAAATAATGACTTTTGAGCAAAGGACAAATCATAAAAAACCTGACATAAAATATGGGGACAAGATTATTTCAGAAACGACAACAACAAAATTTTTAGGGCTTGAACTGGATAGAGACATGTCGTGGAAAACTCATACTAACAGTGTGTGTAAACGTCTGAGTCAACACTCATATGCTTTACGTACTCTCGCAAAGGAGGTAAATCAGAAAGTTTTAGTTACGGCGTATCATGCATACGTTACATCTACATTACGATACGGAATCATATATTGGGGCAACTCCACAAACATAGAGACAGTATTTAGAGCGCAAAAAAGGTGTGTTAGGGCGATATGCGGTATAAAAAGCACGGAAAGCTGCAAACCGATCTTTACAAATTTCCGTATCTTAACAGTACCCTGCCTGTATATATTTGAGGTGGCTGTATTTATCAAGACAAATTTCCACTTATTTGAAAAACTACACAGCTCGCGACACAGATATAAAATAAGCACTAGACAACACAAAAAAGCAGTATTCCATAAAAACCTCATAGGAATGGCACCAAATATTTATAATAAATTACCTAATGCTTTGTTATGTATTAAAGATATAAATGTATTTAAGAAGCAACTCAATAATCTTCTGATAAGTAAGACATACTACACTATAAATGAATACCTGTCAGACAGAAATTTGTGTGTTTAATAATAATGCATATAATTATGGTGAATACTGTTGAGTCCGATTTATTTTATTTTATTTTATTAAAAATATATTTTTTTTTTTTTCTCTTGATTCCGTTTAGATACTTATTTCCTAATTATTTTGACATTATATACTCTGACATTACTTATTATGAATCTATGACATTAATTACTTACATATCAACTTGAACTTATAACATCGTACAAGGTATTATTTATGAACATTGTGTAACCGATTACGTAATTTGATTTTATGACATTGTTTGGTATTATTTTTAATTTTTTAATTTATGACATTGTAGAACGTATTAATTTGAATTTATCACATTGTATATGGTTTTAATTTTATTTTATTTTCTTCCGACTCTGTGGTATTAATTGGATTTTATGAAATTGAAAAACCTGTAATTATAAATTTTGCATGCCTAAATTGGTACAATACAATGGACTGCGCATTCACTTGACATCTGGAAATGTATAAAATGTACTGTGTTGAGCAATAAATATTTGAATTTGAATTTGAATTTGAAACTTTTGTCAAGAAATCAGTACAGAATTCTGGGCTAAAAATTTCAATGCTGAGACGTACAATTAAAATTTTCCAGTTATACATTTTGTCCAAGTAATTTTATAGTTTTTGCATCGACTTTCAAATGGAGGAGGTTCTCAATTCGTTAGTTTTTTTTTTAATTAAGCTGTCTTATTGTTTGTGCCATGAAGGGATTCCACTGTATACAGTTGCTAAGAATTCTTTATGTTGCATGTTTACACAAGTGCTAACGTGCAGAAAGGCATAATTTGTATTATTACGTCTATCAGGGCCCATATTAAAACATCTCTTACTTGAGAACAGTCATGATTAGTATCTGTTTCAAGAAGCCTAAGATAGTGATTTAATGATAATGACAAAACTGTGAAATTAATAAAATATGTTGATGATGTTTACAATACTGATGGTCGCTATTTAGATTACAAGCTGACCCCGATAGGATTTCCCGATCCGCAAAATTAACGGAACTTCTTGACAAACTGCCCGACAACCACTTTAGAGGATGAATTTACAAAAAATCATCCTTACCTTCGTTGCAAAAGAACTCTTGTGCAAAATGTCAGACCACGCATAGCTTAAAGAGCTGGGGTATAGAAGCCCAGAGGTTTAAGCATTGCGTCTGTCACTGAGTGCATTTAAGATAATTAAGACAAGTAGACCATTATTAACGCGGGTTCTGTCAGACTTATTTTACTCTTCTTCTTAGCGTGTCGATGGCAAATTTTTATTAAATATGTTTGGCCCAAAATTTAGCTAAGCGAACTCCGCTCGTTAATGCAGTCATAAGATCGTCAAGTGTGCAGGTGTCAGGGCATGCGGCGCAAGATGAAAGATGGGCCATTGTCTGTGGAGACACACCGCATACACATTTGAGATCTGAGCCGTCAATGAATGAACTGAAATGATGAAATGAACCCCCATCTGAGGAGGTTGTCTTTGCTACGGCCGACCTGGGTTCCGAGTCTATTCAGAGATTTCCAAGTCAGCCACGGCAAAGATGAAGCCGTCAGGGGCTTAAGCAGCTCCCGCCAGAGATCACATCTCCCTGTGGAGGCATTGCTATGACTATGGCCAGCTGGACTAGCTGGGCCCACCCACCCAAAACAGCTTTTACGGCTTTTCAGCCTCTGGGGCACTGGAACGTAACTGTGTATTGGATGGCGTGAGTCAGCTTGTAGCTTCGTACTCTCGGTATTTTACTTAAACTAATAGTACGTAACAAGCGGAGTCCAGATGCGTTTAACGACCACGACAGATTGTACTAGCGTAAGCAGAAGTTTGAGTGATGATAAACAAGGCTATGTAGGATATATTTTGTACAAGATTGAATAAATTCGTCCAGCCGAGCAGTGGGCCAGTAAAATATAGATAAAAATCCTTCAGAAACACTTTAAAACAGAGTGTACTTTAAAAGCCTTTATGCATGTTAACCACGGGGTTAAAATTGACAAGAATGACAGAACACGACTTACTATACGAGTTAAACATCGTCCACGTATTAACATCTGGTGAAACCCGTGCGCCGGATACAAGTACTACGCAATTGACCTTCTAGGAGGGCATCACTCTAACGTCAGACATGACACTACATGTCCTGTTACGATGATCTTTCCTATGGCGTTTCAATCACGGTGAAGTTTAGCGTGGTTTAATAGGTCTTTACTAACATTTATTGCTCATTTTAACTATTAGTAAGTATGTCCTTGTCACAGAAAGAGGCCTGGTGTGCCCCTGGAGTGGGAGGGAACGTTTTAGACGAATTTGTGACATATCTTCAAAATGATCGCGCTTTAGCTCTTAACAGCGCTTCGTCTAAACTTCTAAAGTACGTACGTTAATAGTTGAAATTCCGACAAATTCATGTATTTACTCTTAGAATTCAATAAGCAAAACTAATACGAGCCTTGCACCGATGGGATTTCCCATCAGCAAATATGATAAACTTCCATACAAACTTTCATCCCATATTTAAAAAAGCCGGCCAAGTGCGAGTTGGACTAGCGCACGAAGGGTTCCGTACCATTATCTATACAACACAAGATAAAACGGTAAAAAAATCACGTTTGTTGTATGGAAGCCCCTTAAACATTTTATTTGTTGTTAAAGCAGCAACAGAAATACATCATCTGTGAAAATTTCAACTGTTCAACAGCTCTCACGGTTTATGAGATACAGCGTGGTGACAGACAGACAGACGGACAGCGAAGTCTTAGTAATAGGGTCCCGTTTTGACCCTTTGGACGGAACCCTAAAAAATATACCTTAGGGATAAGGTATATTTTTCAAAAATCAACCATTTGGGTGTGTATGGTTAGAAACCATTGTGCAAAATGTCTTGCTTCTAACAGACAACGCACCTAAGAAACTAGATCCAGTGGTATATGCATTGTCTGTTAGTAAATAAAGTATAGTTTCTGGTATTTATTTTATTACCGTAAATATTGGAAATGTGGATTATTGATACAAATGTTACTGAATGTTTTTTTTACTAAGTAGATAGAAGGTTTTTGCTATGACATTATGTGGACTGCCCCTGCATGCATGCTCTAATATCATGATATTCTATAACTAATGTTACCGATATAATACCTATAATTAGATCTAAACTTGTCATAAATCAAACTTCACAAAAAATCAAGTATATGTAAATAATATACTTAATATTAATTCCAAATGCTTCTGGCGCGGCGTGGCGAAGGTCAGGTGGTAGTCGTTGACTCTATGTATAATAGTGATATTTAGCTTTGACTTAAGAGCGCGTATCCAGAAAGTTGGCAACCTCGTAAATACCTGTCAAATATTTACCTGTTTTAATTTATTTCGAAATATTACTGTATGGAAATAAGAAAAGTGGCTAACTAGCGAACTAGAATATTAATAGTGAATTGCAATTAAAACACTCAAATTGATGTTGTAAGGTGTAGAAAAGGCATTTGGAAAGTTTGCAAATAGTTTTTTTTATATCTCACACTGATTATTCGGTGTTACGATACTAATGATTACATTTCATAATCAATATTCTAGTTTGCTAGTTAGCCACATTTCTTATGTCCATACAGTAATATTTCGAAATTAATTAAAATAGGTGAATATTTAACAGGTATTTGCGAGGTTGCCAACTTTCTGGATACGCGCTCTTAACATGGCTACCTACTAGAGCCAACTGATTTAAAAAGTACCACTGACTACAAATGAAGAAGCCTTTGAATTGAAGTCAACCATAAGTTGGGAAAAAGGTAACTTTCTTTAACACTGCAAGTAAGGGGTGGGTTGTCTGCCTTAATCTTTAATTTATTAAACTACCAGATGTGTTGCTGGAGTGTTTATTCCCCAACTACTCCTCCCCAACCTTTTGGGGGCCTACCTTATGTCTTATACATATTCTAATATTTTACACTTCATACATTATCGTTATTAGATAAGCATAAATGTGATGGCAACATTACTAGTGCGTGACATCTAACGAAAAGCATACTTATTTCTAAGTGCATAAGGACACGTTTGGGGTGCACACATTGACACGAAACACCAGAAAAATCGGAAAATTTGGATAGAATAAATCATGAAATGAACACACGTCTTCGGTGCCTGTCCAACGTGTAAATAGCACAACTTAAGACTAAGTAGACCTGGCGAAGCTCAGCCTTATTACTGGTGTCAATAAACAATAAATTTTATCGTAATTGAAATAGGTTCGAAAATGTATTGCCGCGTATTTCATGAGTTCCTATAAGATAAGACGCACGCAATGCGTCAAAATTTTCAATGTGCTTTTAAGCTTGGGTTTCCTAAGACAAAAGCGTCATTTTGGCTACCGCTGCCTTAGGAAACCAAGCTTAACTGTCCATAGCAGCATATACGGCAGGGCTGCTTCGCCAGGTCCGATCCAACTCCTAAGCAAACCAAAAGTTAAGAACAAAGCGTGTACCTGAAGAGGGTCAGGGGGCGATGGCGCGGGTACATGGTACAGGTGAGGCGGGGGGGTGGGCGTGTGCCACGTCACCCCTCGGTCCGAAGCCATGTGAGCTTGAGGCGCGCGCGCCAGAAGGTTCGCCACCTGTAACTGATTGGCGGGACGTTTTATTATACGAAGCGACAAAACTTTCAGGATAACTACAGTCATAATATTAACGCCCGAGCACAATTCCCGGACTCTAAAATACTCGACCGCAATAGGGCACATACTTGTAATAGTGGCTTTACACTCTCGCCGAGACACTAGTCTAGCCTAGTAGCGCTCGTCTAGCCTCGGTGGTCCTCACTGGCTCTACGTCCTGTATCGGTTTGTTGCGAGAATATGTCGGTCGAGGGTGTACAGCCAGCATTGGTTGGCCTTATAGAGCATTGGTTGCCTATCACCAGTGTGACTGTTTTTTTCAAATTTCTACTAAAGCGGAGCCGATTAAGAGCGGTGGAGAGGTGTATGATTCGAAAAGTCACGGGAGAGGAGAGTTATTATCGATTCCTGCTGGTCTTCTCTTCGTTCCGCTCGTCTACTCTCGTCTGAAGTATAACAGCAATACTGCCGATGGTCTCGAGGCCTAACCTTTTGCTAATACTCGATGTTAGAGCCGGGTTTTTGAACAGAACCTAAAATATTAAAACATAGATTGTGCTTGTCTTTTCAACAAGCAGGAAACACATGGTATAATATAATAATGGCAAAAGCTAAACAATTGTAAAATGTTAATAGATAGAAAAATTATTGCAGGAAAACTGAGGGTAAAACCTAGGTAATACCAAAGTAACTATTTTCAGTGATGTGATGACGATAAGGATACCGTCGAATAGGTTTATGAGTACGACGACCCTGATAGGACTTTATCGTCGTCGCGATACCGAGCGTCACTGCGATGGCAGTTTGTCTGTGTGCTACACCTTATATTCTTTGCATCTGGCTTTTGAATGATGACCTATTCTGATGACTAAGATAACGGTTCTGTCAAACTAATAAGGACTAACTGCGGACGCGGCTCCAGACACTGAATTCTGACAGATAATGATATGTACTGGTGTTGGTATGTCAGAGTACAATACCCCCATTTTGTACGTACGGGTTTGATCCTTGCAGGGTTGGTTTGACTGCCTAAGATTCACTTCTGGGTCGTAAAATTACAAACAAAAGCATCGAAAAAAAAAGTTAAAAGTCGCATATATAATGAATAGAAAATCTGAGGATGTACCTATTATTTAAAAAACTTTAGTGGTTATTTGTCATTTGAACTAAGGTTTTGTAAAACCGTCGTTCTACTAACGAGTAATTCGCTCCGTCAGTTTGGCGTGGTGAAATCGACTCTCGGATTCGTGTTCGATTTTAGGTTCCCACTTAACCCAAGTTCGGGTCATCGGTGACCGCCTTCAGGGGTCATGTAGGGGTCGCGCCTTAATGCTTAGTGGACACCGACTAATGTTGCGTCTCGATTTTAGCTTACGAATACTTTTGTAACCTAAAATCGAGGGTAATCCGTGTTTTTCTTCTCTTCTACATTCAGTTGATTTGGATACGAGTACCTGTTTTTTCACTAGCGCTAAGTAATACCAAAAGAAAAGCATGCAGTTGAATTTTCAACGATCGGCGGAACGACGTGAGCCGAAATTACAACAGTGCAATAATATTTAGGCATTCATTTAGGCCTCATTTAGTGGTTAGTGAAAATGGGTACTAAGACACTAAATTAGTCTTTATAACAGCTGCCAGTGAGAGCTTTAAGCTACCAAAGTCAATACCAACATTATTATAATTTTATCGTTTTGTTTCTAGAATTAATTCAGCTGAAATGCAGTCTAAAAACTAAAAAATAACAAGCTTTCAGTTGGTCTGTAAGATTCTCAGTAATGATAATCTAATAAACATGAGTTTGATAAACTTATAAAACAGAGACAAATGATTTGACCTAAAATTCAATAAACTGAGTTAAATTGAGAAGAAAAACAAATTAATGGCCTGCATGAGCTAATTCTGAATTGAATTAGGCCAGACATTTCTAGATCATTCCATTACAGTTTTTAGTTTCATTAGAATACATGTGTGGAAAATAAACTGATTGATTAGCCTGCCAAACCAAAATGATAAGTCTGAAATCATTCACATGGTTAGAACATTTATAATTTTAGCTACAGATAATAATATGCATGAAAATGTACAGTTAGCTGCTTCACATTAGCTGTTTATAATGATTTAGGTAGCTTATATATTGACTTTAGTTTGAAGATTTTTATAACAAAAAAAAAAGAACCACTACCTAACTCTTCGGTGATTACAGATGTGATGTTAAGTTAAGAAATAAAGAACGAAGGATTGCAAGGGTGAAACAATACGGGTAGTTTCAGACAATGTCAATTCTTATAAAAGTAGAATTTGTATGAACTGGAGGACATTGAAAACTTAAGAAGTTGTATGTCAAAATTATACTACTATTTTTATGTGCATCTTACCCAAAGGTTGACTAGTATCATATGGCTACAGTATTAAGTGTGCGCTTGTTCATTTCGTGCTTAAACTGTCAAGTGAAAAGTTGAATAAAAATTATGATACTTTTTTTAACATAGCTGTTTTGCATTAACACTGATGAAGAAATTATTTAAAGTTTTGTAGGTCTTGTTTGGTAAAACAAGACCTACAAAAACTTTAAATAAATTCTTATTCTATAAAAACTTGCCACTAACGCCTTTCATGTTTTATTTTAATCCACAAAAAAGGGTATTCTAACTAGAAAAGATTAGGAACAACAGTAACTTACAAACAACGTAAAAAGTGGCATAGAAACTTTTTACAAAGCAAACTCCAAAGTTTGGTGTTCCATTGAATTACACTTTCTTTTTCACACAGATTAAGTGTTGAAAAGTTTATGAAAAGGGCTTTTGAGTATTGTGTTATACTCAGAAAAATATGGCGTTTAAAGTTAGGAAAAGTTCAGTCAAACTGTGGTGTGTTAAGACTTGAATTTTGTTAGGATGGAAATAGTAATTATGCTAGTAAACAGATTGATAAAAGGTACATAATGACAAAATCATATTAGAGTACACTATAATAATTACCTATTGTATTCTTTTCAGTTTCTGGTTTTAAATCTAAATAAGTTTAGACAAATCATCAGACAAAACATCAAAATTGGTTCAGTAGTTATGTGAATGAAAATCACAAATATACATAATATGGTATTAAATACCAAACCACCATTGAGTGGACTAATAGATCAGAATTTACATAAATATGAAATAGACACAACATGTTACACATAGTTTATAAATTTACTTACCATTTTGGAATAAAAATAAATAAATAATTATAACATTGTAAATGCAAACATTATATGGGCCAATTAGAGAGTTTAAAGATAATTGGTTTCTAGCATTTATCACACTAGCTACACACTAGTTTCTAGCACATCTATGACTGATTATTATTGCTGGTCATTAATTTGGCTACATTTATTTTTGAAGAATTATGATTGTTCTTCTACAATATACCTACTTACATATTGTATTAGTTTTCTTTTTCTTGTAGGTGCACAATGTTATCTTAATTCATGCAAGTGTTTTCTTCATTAAAGTTTTTCTAAGAGGTCTTATCTTAATTATTATTCTAGACAAGTGGCACAGAGACAGAATATTTTCATTTTCTAACTATAAATGTCACAGAATCAATCTCATTTAATTCCAGTGGTGATGTAGTCTCTATTTTGCATACTAGACTATTTCAGTGCAAAAAATATATAAAATACTGTAAATAACAACAAAATTGATGTCTGTGGTAATTCACATTGATACCAAGCATGCCATTATAATTGTGTCATCTAAACAAGTATGTCAATGAAAACAGCTGATTGGTATGTGATTATTCACACACTCATACAACTCAGGGGCTAACTTACCTACACAAAGGATATTACCATTTTAAACGATAAATGTGTTTTCGTAAGTAATACCTGCTTAAATTAACATTAAATGTAAGATTCGTGTAAGCAGAATGCAAATGAAACATTTCCGACAGGATATTACGAAATTCATAGGTTAGTTAGTGATCAACAATACGTGAATAATAAGCACCACCTGCAGGGGGCTCCATCCCGAGCCCAGCTGCGACTGTCGCCCATTGGGGTTGTGCTGCGAGCCGCCCGACATGCTGCGCGGCCCTCTCACGGCACTGTTTACTACACGTATTCAACACCAGTCCGACAACAAACACTCCCTCAGTCCACCATAATGATGCCGGCAAGTTTGAAGGCTTCGCCCGCGTAACTGCGCTCCCTTACGACGTGTACAGATACTTCTGAAACGTTTTCATCAGCGCACATTAAATTTTCAACTATCCACAGCGTGCCACATGTACTCCGGGCGCGAAACAACTCACTTCCACCGGTAGCAAACACTTATTCCAAAGAAAACTAAGATTATTTAGTGCATGGTATGGTGTTCACGAATCTGATGCTCACTTCGCGTGACATTTTGAACGCATTTAGGTTTTGAAATTAAGCACTTCTATCTCAAATTGTAGTTTGAATTCGGTTGCCGAAATACTGGACACTGTATCTTACCGAATAAAACTTTATATTTCGCCGATTATTATCACAAAAAACGTAAAAATTCTCAAAGTATTCAATAGATTCGCCTTCACAATGGTGGCCGATTGGGTTTTTGAAAGCACATACAACGCCATCTTGTGGCAAATTTCAAAAATAAGTCGGTAAAACAGCAGAACGGAAGCATGTTTTCTTTTGTCTTTGGTGCACAAAAAAGACCGCGTGCTGGGAAAAAAAACGTGGTTGTTGAAACTTTATTTTAATTGCAAAACATATGCAAATAAATGATACGGGTGCACTTGGAGATAGATTACTAATTATTTGTGAAGTATTTGTATTAAAAGTTGACGATTTGGCAGGTATTGAGCGGCTATGAGAATAGGTCCTGTTTATTTTTATATAATGGCAACATTACTGCGTTGCTTAGCAACGATTGTTTTGTTTTCATTGTGCTATCAAGACGTATTCAAGTTTATCGTGCGTGTCTGGACTTAAGTCTATAAATTCAATGAAAGATAGTGAGATCACGAAGTTTTTAGTATCTTTTACAGGTCAGATTGAATATGTGACCTTTCCTGCTGGCGTATTTGATGATCAACTGTACGCGCAGTATGAAACCGTTTGGGGACCGGATTGGGAGCCTGTTTCTGGTCTTACATCAGGCACGAGTCAAATGGCACGCTCTGGGGTTAACCCTGAACGAGTAGTGTTGAATTTACCTTTAGAAATGGTATTCAGCAGTACTAATGTTTCTGGTTGTAAGTATAATTTAAAGCTAAGGCTCTAACGCTCTTTTACAAATTACGATAATTTACGTTGGACCATCATCGGTTTAACGTGCTTCGGGGGTGGCATAACGCCAACTTCCAAACTCCTAGCTGCTAATGAGAAATTCTCAATGAAAAACGCTGATCCCTGAACTCTGATCTCTCTCCGTTCGTGTTGGATTGCCGTGCCATTGGACTTTGAGAGTAAAAAAGGAACAGAGAGCGCACACAATTTTATTGTGCGCTATAATATCTCCCGCACCAATGGCTAATCACCGTTCAGATTGGCTGCCATGAACGGAAAACGGTCCGGAGGCTTATTAAGTTTATGTACGTATCACGCAATCTCATAGCTATTAATTTGTTTTGACAGGGCCACAGATAATAATAACAGTAAGAGCTCAAAACACCATCAGTGGTGATGCTCTAAGAGGCTATGTCTTGTTTCTTATGCCGCCCACTGCTGGGCCAAGTCAGGTCTCCGCCCCTCTCATGCGGCCACAAGCTGCCACCAAGCTCGGCGAATGGATGGCCTGGATAACAGGCAGATATCCTGAGCTGGCGGACCCCAAAATGCTGGCAAGTGGGAAGGATAATTATTGTAAGTCTACCTACTTAGTAAGTAACATCTTATGTCACGCCTGTATTTCTTAGTAGGTTAGGCAGGGGCAGGCACATCTAGCACGCTTTTCATTCGAAAGTCTGTGCCTGTTTATATTGAGTTACAAATCCTTTCCAATTGGGACAGAAATTCTCTTAGTAGTTTTCCATATCTCTCCTGTCTTAATACTTAGATTCTTGTTTTTTTTTTGTTTCCAGTGCTGAGGACAGAATCTTATGGAAGTGTGACTGTGTCCTGGTCTATGGTGTCGAAGGATCTCCGTAAACTGGGCTATGATAACCAGCCGCCAATCTACTTATAAAGTTTGTTGACGGTGCTAAATGATTTTGTATTTAAGTCTAAGAACTTAATTTTAAACGTGAATGTTTAGATAGGAAAAGGAATTTTGCCACAATTTGTGCACAACAAGAAGGCCAACAAAAATTAAAGGTTCTGTTGAGCGAACCGCACAATAAACCTTATTGTTGGCCTGTAAGTTCGCCAAAATCTTAAAACTTATTTGCGCTGCTACCGACGACAACACCGTGGAGCTGCTGAAGATTTGGGCCAACGATGTGCTTTCATTGTATGGGAGTATGGTACAAGAAAAGTATAGGTAATTAGGTATACTTTAGTCCCAAATTTAACTCAAATTTCCCCATGGCAGAAATGATCGCAATCATTTCAGCCATAGGGAAATTTAGGTTCGCTACAGGCGGTTAAAAGTCTCATCTGAAAGTTAGCAAGTCTCGATATCGGTACTACCTACTACCCAACTTAAAGATGGGACCATATTTTATGGGGAATATAACATCCAAACTAAGTGACTTAGTTCCCGACTAAAACCTTCCAGCCGAAATTCTACCCAACCATTCATCTCGAGGCCCTACCAGTGCGATTGTATTGTCATGAATTCTTGATGTCCCTTAACCGTAACACCGTGTACTTATTCAAATAATCACTTATTAATTACCTAAGTAAATGAATTCATAAATGCAACTGTTTTAAATTCTGTAATACGAGTAGGGTTCTTACAGACGAGCGGCACGTTCCAACGGCAGATAAACTGCCACCTGTCGACGACAGCCGTCGACGCTTGCAGTTGTGGCATGCCGCGTAAATGTGTGTCGACGACAGCCGTCGACGCTTGCAGTTGTGGCATGCCGCGTAAATGTGTGTCGACGACTGCCGTCGACGCTTGCAGTTGTGGCATGCCGCGTAAATGTGTGTCGACGGCTGCCGTCGACGCTTGCAGTTGTGGGTGGCATGCCGCGTAAATGTGTGTCGACGACAGCCGTCGACGCTTGCAGTTGTGGCATGCCGCGTAAATGTGTGTCGACGGCTGCCGTCGACGCTTGCAGTTGTGGCATGCCGCGTAAATGTGTGTCGACGGCTGCCGTCGACGCTTGCAGTTGTGGCATGCCGCGTAAATGTGTGTCGACGACAGCCGTCGACGCTTGCAGTTGTGGCATGCCGCGTAAATGTGTGTCGACGACTGCCGTCGACGCGCCGGCGGCAGCCGCAGACACCAGTGGCGACGGCTGCCGTTTATCTACAGTTGGCAACGTGCCGCTCGTCTGTAAGAACCCCCTGTCCCAGATAGGTACAACTATGCCAATGGCGCCAACGCGTCTTAATTGCTGAAACCTTGCCCGCATGTTTCAAGATAGGCCTATAATTACAAGCATATTTTTAACTTCATTGTCATTCATTTTATATTATCGCTTCGTATAATAAACATACTGTTATTGCAGTATTTGTGTAAGAATTTGCTCAGGATTTTGCGGTAGGCTAGCTATAACAATATACCTAAGTAAGTTTTTAAACATACATGGTCACTAATATTAATAACACTGAAAACGGGATAATTAGGTACCATTAATTATAATATCGGGAACTCAAAACAAACAGTGTTAGTTAAAACAGTGTTCTGAATTAGGCCACCTTATTAGCGACGTCGCGTCTGTATATCTAGCAGCTAGACGGATCGACGCGACGCGTCGTCGCGCGTATCGGCGCAGCGTTGAACCAGCTACGGTCTAGCTGGTTGCGCCGATACGCGGTTGTTTCAAAATTCCATAGTCAATAATGACGCTGACAGCTCTTGAACGCAGTTCAAATGTGATGATCGATTGCACTCAGTTTCTTTGCTACTAAAATTCGCCCTTTCAAAAGCTTTGGGTGTTTACAGTAGATTATTTTTGTTCATTTTTCAGAGTTCGTACAATTTTAGTTGATAATGTTCATGAAAATGCACTTCCTTATAGTGTACTTTAACAGGTTTGTCTTTTACCATGTAGGTACCTATAGTTCGATGGCACAAAATTTTATATCCATTGTGATCAATGGGGCATCGTTTTTGTCTCGCTGCAGGGCAAAGGCCTTTTTTTGAACAGTAAAAAGAACGAGCATTGGTCGTTGATTGATCTCCAATCCAACACGCTTGCTCACTGCGAGTTTAAAGATTTCAGATGCTGACAAATTTGGGGCCATTAACCCCAAGACTAGGTCTGTTTGTGTATGTGAGTTTAAATATTTGTAAAGCCCACGATCCAGGAGAAATTCACTGTGTGGGGCACGGGGCTATTAAATTACAAACACAAATGAATTACCTACAGGAGTTTCTTCTCATCTTAGGAGAATCAGCAACTTAAGCAGTCTAAAAGATCAGTGTAGGACACATAGCTATATGGAGCGACGATCTTCACAGGTAACTCTGGTTAAGGATGGAGTGAGTGTAGCCGAGTGTCCGAATGTTGATATAGCATTTTTAATACACGAGTTTTGTATTTATTAGCAGACAGACTGTACTGGCCCCATTCCTAATATTATTTTTAATTGCTAAAGATAGGCCTTAATTGTGGAACATTTGAAGGGAGTTGTTTTCCTTTATCTCTGAGGCGTACCTACGTAGATATGTAACGGGTTCTCCAGTCTCAAGGACCGGTTATCATTAAATTAATGACTAACATGTGGAGTCACTGCCGCCTCCTCAAGTAGGTATCTACTTTACTTTTCTAAAGCCGTGATAATGAAGTGTTTCGAACTCAAAATGGCTTCTGTGTTCAATTGTTAATTTTTGTTTGTTGATGCAGACTCTTAAATTATCTTTAATTAGTAAAAGTAGGACATGTTACCTTGTACCCAGCAGAATTTGTATAAAGCGAAAATTAAAGAACAATACATCAGTAGGTACATATCACAAGAATGGACTGTTTAGAAAGTGAGGCATCTAATATCCATCATTTTCTTAGTTGTGGAAGAGTGATAAGAGAAGAACAAACATAATAAAGGGAACAATAGCCGTGTTGGCATTATACCTAGGTACTGTGCTCAGCATGAGATCCTGGTTAGTGCCCGCTAATAGCAAGACACTCACCGTCTGTTACATGGGACTACTCAAAGCAAAACTGGCGAAATATGTGTGTAACAGCAGCTAGAGGTAGACTGGTAGGTACCTCTACCTAACCCTACCAGGATTTACAAGCGTGATGACCGTGATGTTATATTAAAAACAGATTTTCTTTAGTCCAAGCATGCGAGAGTGGCTATATTGTTCGTTTTGCTTCATGTTCTACAGAATCTTCAACAAACGTCACAATTTGTTATCTTCATAATCCTGATCACAAAACAGTTAGTTTGTCAGAAAACATAAGAGTCGTGGCTGTTTAATTTTATTGTAGTCACACTGTTAACGGATAACGGGTTAACTGATAAGATTTCATTGTGACAGTATAGGATTAAAACGTTAATCTGTGCGGATTAGCGGTACCTATTTATTCCACGTTGATCTAAAAACACTTTGATCAATAGGAAACTTACACGAAAACATATGATCTGCTAAATAAATACCTAGCTGATCTTCAATTGTTACCTATTCAACACAGGGTTCCATTGTACGTACACGATTTTAGCAGGTAGATGCAGGGTTCAGTGCAGATCGGGACTACACACAACTATAAAAAAGGCGACAAATTTTTCCAAATTAAATTGAATGTAACCACTATGATCGATAGCTCAATCGTCTCATATTCTGCCTTGCGTTTTTCCGTCTTGAAAACAATTACTACTGACAGAACAATTGGCGAATGAATTGCGACTGTCTATCTGACTTCCAGACCCCAGTTATTTAGTAACCTAGGAGGCTAGGACTGGCTGTTAGACTTTCGGGTTAGTGACTCCCCATAATGGAACACTCTTCTACTATTGTTATTTCAGATAGAAAGTGACTTTTCCCTATGACGTTGTAAGCATAACTAGGTACTGCATCTGTGGGTGTTTTACCTCGTTAGGGGATATCGTCTAATGACGCAATTAATGTGTCACCTTTCTAATTAGTGTTATTGTCACCTTTAGACCACCTACACTCATACCTACACTAACACTCATTGTTTCATGCAGTTTTAGGTATTCGTGACGTCTTCTGGTCGATATAAATTACTTACGCATTACTTAGGAGGCACGCCCCTCACATCACGTCTGCCGTTGCGGCGTTACCTTTATGTCTTGTAACCCAAACGAATTTTCCAGCAACAGTATTGGCTTCGGTGGCAGAAGCAGTGGCGCTTGTATAGAAATGTTACTTAAATGATTAAATACTAGCACTCCCCCCCCCCCCCCCCGACTTGGTTCGTAAACAATGTGATAGCTCGGCTAATGTGCATGATACAAAAATAGTTTATAGCTTAGAGCACCCACGAATAATGTAGCTTTCTGCCAGTGAAAGAATTTTTAGAATTGGATGATTACTTCCGGAGATTACCCCCCACAAACTTACAAACAAACCTCTAATTATTTTAACTACCTCTACTACATTTCTTTAACCTCTTTATAATATTAGTATAAGTACTTAATCCAACATCCAAGACTTCTACTTATATAAAAAGCTATGTTTAGCACAGCAATTTAATATGCTTGCCCAGTTATATGATCCTGTCATCATCATCCTGATCAGTATAATTCCCCAAAAGTTGTTCAATCAAAATTTTCCTCTTCGCTAAAACTGTAGTTCCCCGCCACTTTCCTCAAAGCTCGACACTCACGTATGTACCTGTTAGGCACATATGTCTCAACTGTACGTACGTAATAAATACTTCGTAAGTAAACAAGCCCACCACGAGGGACAAGCCCACTTGTTGCAAAATGCGTCAGAACTAGACTACGACGATGTGCAGTGTTGAGCGAAGAGTGCGCGGTTTTGTAAAAACACACGTTCCCTCAATACTTACGTGCATCCATGAACGACTTTTTCCTATGAGGTAGGCTGGACTTGCTACGATTCTCATACTCCCTCTCTTTCATCCTTACAATAGAAACCTTCCCCTACGGCTTACAGGCTTACTTGAAAAACTTTAGTCCAAACTGCCAAAACGTTCAAAAGATTGCCTTGTTGTGCTAGTGGTTGCAATTGCAAGCGCTGCTCTGATTATCGTGGGTGGGTTCGATTCTCAGTTCAGAACAGGGAAAGTGTCATTGCGTTTTTCTATCAGGAATTTCTCAGTATCAGCCACGAATTCTGGATTTGTGCCTGCTTGATGGCATTGGGATTTAAGTGGGAATTAAATTGGCGAAATGTGGATTTGAGCATGGTTGATGACAATGGAATCCACCTTGGATTTAAAAACATGGCGAAATGTGGATATACTAAAGGAGTGTACCTGTACACCTCTGCCAAATCCTTCAGGGGTTACAGGTGTGATGTGATTATGTCAAAATTTGCATCATACTATTTAGGTACTGAAGATGTCCCCTTCGCACTGACGTCACAGTGTCATATTTTCCTCGAACAGTAGCGTAGTGCGTGCGAGGTCTCACGGACTCACGTCTCCTCTACGGCTCTACCATAGTTTTAATTCCATACGTACCTAGTTGTAGTTACCTACCTACATTACCTGGCTTATGCTAGTTTTGCATACGAATTATATTGCGTTAGGTTTAATAACGTCATTTTATTAATGCATGTATGAGTAAGGAACAGGGTGATGATGCTCTTACGCATCGTTAGCCAAAAGGAAAAAGGGAGTATTTTTTAAAGGGCTTCAATTTCCTGGTCGCTGTCACCAAAGTCCTTCTGTGTCTTCGTGGCTTATATTACTGTTTTTGTTGAGCTTATTGAAGGGTTAATAGGACCTTTGCATTATGTCATAAATTTTATCTCAATCTCAGTTCTAGGTACCTATTTATTCTATTCTACTTACGAATATTCAACTGTAGAAATGGGCAATAATTTAAATGTCTCTTTGCTTCCAATTTTATCTAAGTATTCCATATTCATAATTTAGAATACCCGTCTTATTTTCTCTGCAACTGCATTAGTTTAGGTTCTCGAATTTCTCCTACAATTACTTTGCTATAGGAAAATGCATCTTAACTTATTGTATGTTATAGGTATCGTCTTGATTTCCGTTTTTCCACCTAGATTTTCCTTCCTTCCTGATTGTAGTCACTATGTCAATGTGTAGAAAACCTATAAGATGTGTTTCTAAGAATTCTAAATTATTATGCGTAGGTAGGCAGTGTAACCAGTGTCATTATGTTATTCATATCTAACGCATCGTATCGTAAATGCTTGTGACGTAACAAGACATCTGTAATTAATTGATGTTTTAATGAACATTACATAATGCCATGATGTGGTCTAACTCTAGATTATGAATAGAACAACCTATTTTTTATTCTTGATGAGGATAAATATTAAAACAGCGGCGGCGGCGGATTTTCAGATAAAAATGAAGAATTATTGGCAGATTTCCCCAGAGACCAGGAGTGGAATTTGCAGTTTGCAGCAGAGGACCATACAATCATACATAAACTCACGCCTTTTTCCATGGGGATAGGCAGAAACTACAGACACAACGCTTAATTTCATCAGGCAACCCAGTCGTAATTATGTTTATTCTTGTAAGATTTCTAAAAAGTATATTTTATTCAGTAAACAAAAATAGTTTTTTGCTTCTTAAGTTTACAAAAGGTTTTTAGTGTTTGGAGCTTCCCAGCAAGTAATGCCTGTGTTGGGAAGCCCCGCTCTTTCATAGCAAAGCAATACAAATTTAGCAAACTGGGTATTTACAAAAAACAATAGGTACAGGAGTATGATATTATTATACATTAAAAGAAGTTACGATCTAATTAAAACTAAAGAAAATCTTGCTTGCAGGTGTGTGTTCAGTGTTATGTAAGGTAGTGTGTTGTGTATGAAGGATAGTGTTATATTGTGTGTGTGCGAGTGTGATGATATTGAATTAGTGATGAATGTTGACGACATCCATGGCATGTGTTCTGTGTGTTATTAGTATTTTTGTTTAGTATTATTTTACTTACTTAAATGTGTGTGATATGTGTGCCTGTTGTGCATTTGGTGTTTATAGATATAGTTGTGGGTGTGAGTTACTACTTATTTAGTATTTAATTAATGTGTTCCAAGAGTGCCTCCGTGTCATCATAGGTTAGTGATTTTATCCAATCTATTAAAGTTTTTTTTACAATCGTAGTATTTTTTTGGGTATATGTATATTGAACAAACAGATGGGTGAAGGTCGATCTAAGCGGGATCTCAGAATATATGTCATGGGGCAATAGGGATTCAGGTACCTAGGTGAACCTAGCTCTCAACTCAAAGTAAACACTTCAGTGTTTAAGTGCATGCACATCATAATCTATTCGTTGATACAATCTTATCATTAAAATAGAATCAATTAGGGTTTCAACAATGGAATTTACGTTGAAATTGTATGTAAACAAAGTAATTTTTTCCATGACGTGTGGTGTTTAGAGAGTGTGGTATTCCCAATATACGATTATCAACCCTTATCCTGTGGAGTGGCTGCGCTGCTTGAGGTACATGCTGAAGCGACACGTTTCTTGCAACGTGGACTCTGGAGATAACAATGATTATTAACGAAAACAGGGGCTGCGATTCTGCATACAAATGTGTTCCTCGTTTTTATTCCTGAATGCCTCTATAGAACATTTTTTTTTTTTTCATAAAATCAAGGCCTGCTGTAGACACGACCCTGTTATTTCCTTTATTTCAGCAACTACCTAATTATGTAAAGAATTTAAAGTATGACCCTCCAAAAATGACAAAAAATGCCGCGGTTTTTTTTCGGCCGTGATGTCGTTCGGACGGACGTGAGGACTACCACCCAAATCGAAGTTTAAACAATTTGCGTGTCAATCCTTTACACCGAGTATTACTAAGTTTGTCAACTTCCTACTACACACGGTGTGATTTGAAAGCCCAAAGGATAGGGTTTTTATCATGAAGGTTTAATTGGGTTTTGTTTGTTCTTACGTTTTCAGTGCTACAGTTCTGCGTTTTCTGAACTTCAAACTCATAAGAAAAATAGGTGTATCATAATACCAACTTATCTAACGTCTATGTCGGTCAATTAGTTTGCGGTGCACTACGTCAAAGCTTGTTTATTTGTTCGAGGTACCTGTCTGACACAATGATCAAGCCCCCATTCCGTTACTACAAAACAACGATTTATATGCCTAAAGGAATTCTATAAATGCCCAACTACGTCATAGGAGTAGGACAAAATACGGTGCACGTTATTTTGCGGGGTTTTCCTAATAAGAACATATGAAGTAAATTTACAATAATTTACCTGTCTTTATTTTGTGCAGTTTCTGGTTACGCACAAATTACGCATTTCGAAAAAAACCATGCGATAATGTTTGTTTTCCTAATTACTTTGGTATTGTGTCAGAAACAAGATTATCTGAAAATAATGAGTTACCTAACTTTTTTAATGAGTGCCTGAAAAAACCGGCCAAGTGCGTGTCGGGCCACGCGCAGTGTAGGGTTCCGTAGTAGCCCGTTATCATAATATAGAACGAACCCATTGGTACAGCGTCATCTAGCGGCAGCTTTGTGAAACTTACGATAATTTATTGCTTTTATAAATAATGCTTTTATTGATAATTTTTTTTTTATTTTTTTTTTTATTTATAGATTTGGTTTTTCAATGCAAGTCTTTACCTGTTATAAACAAGCAACTACTTCATCTTAGTCACTTTATAGGATTTATTCTAAGGATTTTGTATTTGGTAAAAAATTATCCAACACCCATGTTCAACGACTATTACTGCTAAACTAATAAAGTTATCTTAACCGCTATAGTTTTCCTTTAAATTTCATGAAATGCACTATCATCATGAATTTTTCCAGATTTTTCAAGCCAGCCGTTTAGCTTTTAGAGGGGGGGGGGGCGCCTTACTGGAACAAAATTTTGAACTTTAAAGTTAAATATTTCGCAAATGGAATTATGGCGTCATTAAATCTTAAAGTAGTATTGGCAACCCCTAAGTCATTTTAAAAGACCCATTCAACGATACCCCACACGATGGGGTAACGATGAAAAAAAAATTCATCCCCGCTTCACATGTAGCGAGCCTACCCTAAAAAAAATATTTTCCAAAATTTTATTTTACATCTTTGTCGGCGTTATTGATATACACACCTCTACAAAATTACAGCTTTCTAGTAATAACGGTCTCTTAGCAAAACCCCGGACAGACAGACAGACTGACATGACGAAACTATAAGGGTTCCTTGTCAGGACTACGGCACCCTAAAAACATGAAACGAAGTTAGGTAATAGTACTTACCTACCTAACTTCAATTTCTAAGCTCATAGTTTAGCACCTAGATAAATCATGGCTACAGTTTTTTTTAATCCTAATAAATAAGTTACATTTTAAATTAAATATGATTATAATAAGGCCCAATAGGGCTTTTTAAGCGGGAAGGCTGCATTAATAGTGCTGAAATCATAATAACATACAAAACTCTTACTTTAAATGACAAAGAAAAAACGGCAAGAAATGGGTTTACGCAAATGCGTATGTCTGTACGTTTTATGAATTTATTATAGCGGTTGGTGAATTTGGACCACCATACGTCGTTCGTTGATCGCAGTTAGGGAAAATTAATTGTTTTGGAAAACTGACTATTACTCAGTAAATCTTTGTCATAACTTACGTAAAACATCCATAACATCTCGTCGGTTTCCTCGATGGGCCGGATTAGGGGTTATTTTTTGACATTAGGTATCTCAATATGAAATGTGTGTAACACGGGCAGTTTTACTGTAGTATAGTGTAAATTTCATAAAACAATTATTTTAAGCTTAAGCTCGCCCTTGTTATTTAATTTATATATAAATGAACTTATCGAGCGGCTGAGCAGCACACATGTCGGCTGTCATATAGACGGTATATGTGTCAATAACATAAGTTACGCGGACGACATGGTGTTGCTCAGTCCATCTATAAGCGGACTGAGGAAGCTACTCACGATATGCGAGACGTATGCGGAGGTGCACGAAAAAGAGTGAGGTGTTGGTGTTTACGGCACCTAAACAACAGCCCCGTCGTGTACCTCCAGTATATCTCAACGGCGTAGTACTCAATGTGGTGAATGGTTTTAAATACCTTGGGCATGTTGTTACCAGTGACCTACGTGATGATGGCGACATAGAGCGCGAGCGCAGGGCGTTGGCGGTGAGGAGCAATATGCTCGCCCGTAGGTTTGCTCGCTGCACGGCAGACGTCAAAGTTAGTTTATTTAAGGCGTTCTGTCAGTCCTTCTACACGAGCGGCCTGTGGGTGTCATATACGAGCCGAGCCTACAACGTCCTGCGCGTACAATACAACAACGCTTTCAGGATGCTGTTGCGATTGCCGCGACGTTGTAGTGCATCAGGAATGTTTGCTGCCGCTCATACGGATGGCTTTCACGCCATCATGCGTAAGAAAGCGGCTTCCTTACTGCAACGCTTGCGTAGCACTCGGAACAGCATACTGAAAATGATTGTTGGTAGAGTGGACTGCCCCATCCAAAGACACTGGGTCAAAATAAGTATAGGTTTATGTTAAATCGAATTAAGGACTAATAATAGTACACTAACATAGCATATAAGCACAATCTGTTACTAACCACTAACAACGTATGGACTGTTATAGGTCTGAAATAAAGATATTTTATTTTATTTTATTTATTTTTTATTTATTTTATATTTGATTGTAGGTACCTACTTACATACCTACCTAAAGGGTGTAAATAAAGCTGAAAGGCACTTGTTCTCCCCGTCATTGCGATCATTTTTTTGTTCTACACCATACACCTGGGAACCTTACGGAGATATTGGGGGTCAAAGTTCCAACTCTTTGACAAGTTTCTTTTTAAATAATAGGTACAAGTTTTTAATGTAAGATTTTTAAATGTAAGATTCAAATAGCGAAGGAAAACTTCGTACGTGGGAAACCAGCGCACTTAGAGCAAAATCGAATAAAAGTGAATCTAAGGGCGCGATAGCGCGGCCTCCTGCGAAGAGCGCGAGTCACACTGCGCGCGTAAAAATGAAACGGGGGAGCGCGGGGAAAATATGTAACTCCGCCCAGATCCTCAAGCGACCCCGGCAATACAATGCTCAGCACAATGTTTTGAGTGCTTTACATTGAGTTCTACCACAAAACATGATTTCATAAAAAAAGTCTGCAATAACTTTTGCGTAAACTCACATAATTTAACTCAATTTACTCAATGCTTAGTTTGATGTACAGAATGATTGATTGACGGCTCCGGGTTGAGGTTGTTTACATCCTGTATATGTGGTATGATTCAAATTTCATGTATTTATGGACTATGTCTGCAATAAATGAATTGTACCTATTATGTAGATATAAGCTACGAACCAGTACCAGATCACCTTATAGTCTTCTTTATCTTTGCAAAATAAGAATTAAACTGGGTATAGGTCAATACTTCACCGAATATTAAAAGTAGATAGGTATAGTAAAAACGTCTGCATTTTAATATTCATTTAACAAAAACCCAAAAACAGCAAACAAGACTAGAATATGAATCTTTATCGTTAGTAATTTTGTTGTTTCAAAATAAATACGTGGTCCAATGACAACCTATGTTTAAATAGTCATTTAATTATCCATATGGACTCATTAACACCAATTTTCTGGCACAAAATGGCAATGCAAATTAGATTATTAGTAAGTATCTAGCTACTTATTATACAATAGTCGAGACACAGACACTTTAACAAGTCTCTTTCTCTCTCTTTAAATAAGTCTCTGGCAAACCAGAGACTTATTAAATGAACGATGTAGTATGTACACACTTATATACAATAGGTACCAAACAAGAAGAAAGCAACACAAAAATAAGTACCTACCTGCAGTGCATCGGCGGCGTTAGACTTTTCCCTTGCCATCTCCGGGGTCCGCACCCCATCTTACCCCTTTTGGTAAAGTTTCCAAAATCCTGAAACATGTGCTTCATTATATTTTTTTACCGAAACAAGCCTTTTTGTTTTTACATTGGATTGGATAAACTTATTTATTTTTTGTGCGAACCGCCACCAGTCTGTGGTGGTGTCTCCTTAATCATTATAATCTGGATCTATTCAAATTTCGAGTGAATCGGTTTCTTCTAGGCAAGCGTGCTCCGCCCTAGTGTGGCCCTAGGCCGCAACATCAGATCAGGCAAGTTGCGGCCAAACGCAAGCCTATAAATAAATATTTTAAAAAACTTTCATCCAATAATTCTGCAGGTACAAAAAATCTAGACAGGTCAGATCCGGTGTGTACATAAACAAATGAATTAAAAGTACGGATGTTTGAGCATTGTTATTGAGCTTTCTCTAAGAAAATTCATTAGACCCTAGCTAGACGTATGACCAGTAAGCTCGTATACAGAACGAGCTTATTCCTATGCACTGGTCATACACTGCATGGGTTAAAATGAGGAAAGTACTTCTTTCTGGTTAAATACTTACGCGCTTAGTCTTTACATATAGGCGTGATCTCAGATCAACAAAAAAAGGACAAACTTTTTTTGTTGCTCCGAGGGCGTGATATTTTATAATTATTCCATAAATTACACATATTAATGGAATTATTTATAAAAACGGATTTATTATTGGTAACTTGCACAAATTAATGGCAGAGGAAAGTTTGCAAAAAAGTTTCATTAAATTAGTGTTTATTAACCGACTTCCAAAAAGAGGAGGTTATCAAGTCGACTGATTTTTTTTTCGTGTGTGTATTTTCAGCGATATTTTCGCCAATTGTGAACCGATTTCGATGATTCTTTTTTTGTTTGAAAGAAAATCACTTCGCGGTGGTCCCGTTTAAATTTGGTGAAGATCTGATGCTGCTCTTTGGTGATAAACAATGGATCTATTCAATTATACACAGCAAATCGGTCGTGATTGCTGCAATCGCTTGGATGTTTATTGTTTTCACAATATCATAACATAACATCACGCCTGTATGCTCTGAGAGGGTATGCAGCTGTGTACAGTACACCCACATTTCGACAGCTACGTATGGTAGGTTCCTATTTATTGGGGATAAGCTTAACATGACATGTATTGTTAACAATATAAAATAAATGACTGCCTCGTTGGTCTAGGGGTGGCGACTTCTGAGCATGAAGTCCTGGGTTCGATTCCCAGGTTGGGAAAAGTGTTATGGGTTTTTCCATTAGGAATTTCTCAGTAGCAGCCACAGAGTCTGGATTTGCGCCCGCGCTCGCCCCCAACTACATGGAACTTAAACATAACTGGCGAAATGTGGGTGTACGTACTATTCAGTACACCTGCCCAACCCTTCGGGGATTACAGGCGTGATGTAATGTTATGTTAAAATAAATGTATACTCGTAGGATATTACAACTAAAAATGGAAAAATAAAATCTTTTTAAGTACTTATGCAAAAAATAAAACCGACTTCAAAAACACCACAAAGTGAAAAATAAATTTAACTTCAGAAGTCGGTGGCAAAGAAACTGAATATCAAGCACACAGATGACAGAGAAGTCACCGACTTCTGAAGCTAAAATTATTTTTGTTGTGTTTTTGAAGTCGGTTTTTTTTGTTACTCAACACGACTAAAGATAAATAATTATTTCCGGCTAGGAAGAGAGGTCAACGACCCGCTTATCAAAACTTTTGCAGCATTTTCTTTATTATGCTGCGTAGTTCAAGTTCAAATATCCGACCGTTTGGCTTAGGTACAGGTACAAAGGACACACTTAGAAACTTTAAGAGGTTATTTACTCCATAAATAGGTTTTAATATAAGTTTAGAGTTTTTTTCATATTTAGAGACTACTTGCTTCGGATTACAATTAATTTGTACCAAAGAAGTCGAAGGAAACGAAAAAAACCTCCACGAGAACTCAAAACAAAATAACAAAATTCACAAAACAAATGGCATTCAAATTTTAATCCTGTTCTAATTTAAAAAATAAAGCTATTGTAGTCGCGATGCTCTTATCAGGTATAGTATAGTATAAAAGCGTGCTCTTGCGCACCATGCACCATATTCACGAGTAATCTTCAAGGCAGTCACTGTCACTGCGCAGTCGTACCTGCGTTCGCGGCTCGAGCGCATGTCAAATCGATCATTACGACGAAATGTCAAATCGATCAAAATAAATCGATAGTAGAATCATATGATAATTTAATTGTACCAGTGAAATAGAAACACTGTTCCAGTGCAGTTTTGATAATTCGAGTTTTTTTTTCGAAATATCGAGTTCGTTGGAACGAGTTGTGGTTTGAAGCCTGTAAAGTGAATGGTGTCCTTTTGTAAGGTAAGGCGATATTCTTACTTATTTTATTCTTTATTTAATTTCAAAACCTTATGTCAGCCTTGTTTATTAATTTTACACACGAAATCACAACTTTTAAATTTCATAATTTATTGTTTACTAAATATATAAAAATAATAGAAACTTTAATGACATAAATATAATAGAAACTTTAATGACACAAAATAATATGGAACATTTCACAATGTTCCAAATTATTTTGTGTCATTTAAGTACTCTTTTGGATTGAAATGTGTAGTTTTCACACACAGAAAATGCAAATATCATTTTCGAAGGAGCGGAAAAGTCTTTACTTAAATATTTTTCATAACTAAGTTAAAAACTTCGTCCTACATGGGCAACGACTATAATTCTTAAAAATCTTCGTTTATTTACAGTAGATATTAAATAAATGAAGGGTTCAGAAAATGTAATTTTTTGGAAGAACGTCTAAATGACTAGCGTCAAGCGATTTTATAATTTTAGGAATAATAACATTGTATCCAAATTAAATAATGTTTTTTTTCTTATGAATCTTCAATGAATCCGAGAATGCGCGCTCGCGCTGATGCGCAGTCTGTTAATTGATTTGAGATATTATTTTAATGAGGACAATGTCGATAATAGTTTGACAGTGAAAAATGCTCTGCACTGCGCTCCGCCATATGTGCGCCGGCCCTTAGATCCTTATATATCCTTACGAGCTTAGTAAACTACTAGGTACTTACAAGTTTACAGCTTCCAAATGTCCTGGCTACAGATAAGAAAATGACAACGCAGGAAATCTTTCAAGTTCTGGTTTGGAATAGTTATTTTATTTATTTTGACACTACTACTAAAAAAAACAAGTTCTTGATATACCGGAAATTTATTTTATTAGTTTCCTTATAAAGATAAACCCGAAAAAACTAATAATAACAAATCTTTATTGACAAATCAAAACAAAACCAAACAAAACTCTCAAAAACTCAAAAAACAAAACAGACAACCCAACCCCTCCCCCCCCTCAAACTCTTTAAATGTTTGATATATTTAAACAGCACATTTCCTGTTATGATTTATATATTATTATTATGTCCTACCCAATTACGAATATAGCTACTTATTTACGTAAGTAAAGTTTTAATCAGGACAAACCCAGTGAACATAGTTATACATAATAACTGTCAACTTACCTCGTACAGTAATCAAATTAATTGTTGACACATATATGGTTTATTGGTTAAAATTAACTAACGGAAATGGTCAAACTAACATAAGGACAACCAATATTATTCATAGGGATTCCCTCCAAACCATAAACGGTTAGTTAAACATAGCTTTTTTTTATATTTACCTGAACTTAATTTAAATAGGCATATTGGATGATTTGGTAACCTAACGGACTACTCACGTCTCATACAAAATCGTTGTTTTCTATGGGCATAAGCTGAATAGAGCTGAATAAATGGTAGTCCCTAATTAAGCGATGCAGATTTAAAAAAAAAAACTAGATCTATATCAGTCTCATTTACCTTTGCCTCGTATTTTGTCTGTGAAATCTCTTTTTTTTTACGCGAATCTCGAGCAGAAAGTAGGTAACTAGAAACTTTTGAATTTGGAAAACTAGACTTCCATCGCTTTGTAGTTTAAGAATCAACTAGGAAAACGTTAGTAAAATATTGTGTCTGTCTGATAACATCCTTAATTATTTTATGTTTACACGGTTCATACCTACAACAGTCGGCTATACAATACATTTATAATAAATATACATATACCAATTAGGAATAATTTGCGGCCATAAGATTTTCGCACTGCAATTAAACTCTGAGATAATGGTGATTTAGTGATGTAGGTACTGCAGACTTTTTTGCAAATATCCGTGCGGATATTGGCAAGCCAAAAATATTTGAATTTTGAAATACCCTAATAAACATTACTTAGTCCCAAACAAATACAAAATATATAAGTATTTAGGTACAACAAATCGAATGATAAGCTAATCGATTGATCTTCGGTATGTTTGCGGTAAGTATATCAACAATAAACATATATTGTTACATGGTTGAATGATTTATTTAGATAAACACTGCGTTTTTTTAAAAATAGAACACAGATTGTGCATTACGTGCACCTTTGATAAGATATGAAAAAATAAAGGCACTGATATTTTGTAAGTAGTGGAAAAATACCTATATACCTACTGCTAATATATATAGGTGGATAATGACTTGCCTAGTGTGGCGCAAATAAAATAATCGGCACAAATTCATGATTGTGATATAGATTAATCGAGTGGTCATAATAAAAAAAAGAAACAAAACACACACAAACAATAAAAATACTTAGGGGTTTATTCATAAACGTTGATTGAAGTTAAGATTAGTTGTGATCTCAGTTTGAGGCATTAAGAAGCTGCTAATATTGTAGCTACTTGCATCAAACGTTACAGGAAAATGAATACGTAAACAACACAAATTATTCAGAATACGTTTTCTGTGTGCCCGAAAAACAATGACGTCTTTTGATCATGTTCATGGCAACTTTGTAATAATGGTAAATCCGGTTAAGCTATTAGAATAACTTTATTTCAAGATTTATACTAACAAGCTTCACTTAGTTTGTGATTCACATTAAGCCTGCGTGAATCCACATTTCACTAATTATGTATAAATCCCATGTATTAGGGGGCGAGCCTATTGCCATCAACCGGACACAAAATAATTCAGACTCCGTGGTTGCTACTAAGAAATTCCCTATAGAAAAACCCAATAACAGTTTGCCCGAACTGGGAATCGAACCCAGGACCTCACGCTAAGCAGTTGCGCTTGCGACCATTATGCCAACGCAACGCAACGAGGCAGTCACCAAATGAAATAAGTTTAAGTTATTCTTGGTGCAAATAAACTCTTCACCAAGTACCTAATCATCTACCAACTTTTTTTCCAAATGCGGTGACCAAGCATTTTGGCCGTCTTATTTTTTTTCAATATTCGGCCATCTCACAAAACCACATCACTTATGATCTTACGAGTTAGTTAACGCAAATTGCTATACCTTCGCTTGGTGTTTTACTGTTATAAAATTGTCATTTTAAAATCGCTTACATAATTATTGATAATGAAACTGCCGAGGCGAAGTCATTTTTGAAATGATCTAATCAATGCACAAAACAAAAGTGTCATTATGATTGAGTATCTGGCTTAATTAAGACTGTCAACCACGATGTTAACTTTAAACTATTAATTTTAGTGATCTATCTACGTATTCAGGCACCTAGCTAAATTAATTACCTTGTAAATAAAAATATGCTCTAACTATCAATTATCAGCCCATAGTCACAATTAGTACCTCGCAAAATTGCGTTACAAATTGAAACTGATACGAACCAAGTCTTAGTAGAAAGTACCGAAGTATTATATTATCTGTGGTAGAAAGCCAAAAATTGCTAAGTGCCATCCAACTTGCATCACTGAATAGATCTGGCCGTCCTTGGGACAGATAACTTTATCATATTTCTTTTATCAGACGTCGAATTAAGAGCTCTTGTAAACACTGTTTACACAATATTTGTTGTAACTTTAGTGTAGTTCTAGTTATGTAAACGAAAACAAAAAATTTAGGGCCTGAAAACATCATGACTTTCCCTCGCCAAGCCAAGTCAAAGTAATTACTTGAATTTAAGACAAAATTACTTAAGCAACTATTTTTATACAATAGACAATGATTTAACGAAGCAAAAACCGTCAAAGAAAACAAAGCTTACAACTCTAACTTTTGACAGTCAATTACTAAACTACAGAATATAAATCGTATCTTAAATAATTACTTTTACTCAAGTAATCATTTTGACAAATTGTTTAAAGATACGGGTGTTAGATAATGTAATAGGAAATTTCTAAAATCCGAGTCTTAGATCAAATTTACAAAAAAAAATACTGTATCGTGTGTTTTTATTTATTGATTAATGGGCCTGTTCTTGACCTCGACCTTGCCTGATGTAAAGTATCGAGGATCATAATGTTTTTTTTTTTAATACTGGTTAATTAAAAGTATATTCGCGGATTCTGTATCGGCTAAAATTAGCTTATGTAAATGAGACTGTGGCCTTATTTACATAATAATAAAAAAAGACACGCATTAATTAAAATACACTTTAAGAGGTCACCACTGATAAACTTAGATTGAGTGTTTTGTGGTTATTTTACCGTGAGCCGGTAAAACCTGAATGAGGAAACTTATTATTTATTTTAATTTATATAATAACATTAAATTATAAAACTCGTCCAATCTTTCTTAAGGTGCGTTATCGCGGACTTTTTCCTTATTTTCTCAAATGGAAACATTCCTTTGACATTGCAATTATTGATACTTATGATGTACTTAAATAGAAAATTAAATAAAACGATCGATGATTGATTTTGATTGATTGTTCTCTGTTTACATAAGAGAAAAGGTGTAATGAATGAATGTATTTCGATGAAATTTTCCTCGAGATTTTATAAAGTGGTTGTCGGGGATTTACTTTGCTTTAATTACTTTATCTTTAACTAAACCGACAGTTATGCAGGACAAACATAGGATAGGTAAAGAACAAAGACAAAAATATATCAAGCGATGAAAACAATTTACTGTTAGTGATAGCATCCACTTCGTATTGATCATATTGATAACAAAAAAAAAAAAGAAATTATAAGAATTCAACAGATTTATTCAAATGTTCATTCATGGGTGCAGCTATAAAACGATATCACTTTGTTAGCTCGTCTCCTGTATCACTGTATCCTGTATATCATGTTGTACATCTCCTTATTATGGGGAAATTCATAAAATTAAATTAACTCAAAAACAGCTTACCAAGCCCATGCGTTTGAGATGGGCGTTCATGACAGAGTCAGGACTTTTTTTAATGATAAGGAATTAATATTAACTACGGGAACTCATTTATCTTACAATACATTTTCAGTAGGATATCTACCGCAGTGAATATCAACTCAAAAACACTTGAATTATCGGCATCCCCAGTATCTGACCACACAAGTAGATGGTAGACGCCACGTAGGCCTAATGCCGATGATACATAACATCTTATCAACAGTGATAACTAAAGACAGGCCCATCTTGAGATAACAGAAGACATATGACTTCAATGAAGTGTCATCAATAGCTGTCATATTGCCAGGCACGTGATTACTATCAAGTAGCAGTTGCTTTACTTTACTCATCATTTGAAGTGCCCCAATACTTCACTTGAAGTAAAGTAGGTAAGTCTAATACTCACCGAGTCACGTTGTAAATGACACTTCATAGACAACGTGAATTGAGGATTAAACGACTTACCCCCCAATTTCTGACAGTCAATTAATTTTAATCTGTCAAATCTTTGACAAGTGATTTGATTGGCTGTTGTTTCTTTCTGCGACCAATCACAGGTATTAATTACGTGCATGACATTTGACAGTGGCTTTGCAGTAATTCTATGTCACAAAGCTGTATTTTAAAATGAAAAGTATTCCTTTATCCTATCCTATCGCATGTTGCGCTCTTCTTAATATTGTGGTTGAACAATTATGATGACCATAATGACTATTACCTAGATGATGTTCGCGCGTGTTTTCCTCACTAATATAAACAAAAACCACGTTCAAGTAATGGAAAAGCGACTTATAATTTTTTCCTTAAGTATTTTATTTCTACTTAAACAAGACCATAACAGAAACTACGCTTTACTTTTTCTTTCGAACAATTTAAAATAATGACAAATGCACTAGTGATACAATATAAGGAAAAAAGTTTTCCTCTTTGATTTGGTACTCCTTGGTTGACAATGACCAACCTGTGGTTTCTACGTGCCCGGAAAATTTGCCTTCCGCCTACCATAAGAAACTGACTCACTCACTTTTTGTTGTTGTACGTGATATTCAATATTTTATCATCATCATTTGTTCAGCCGTAAAATAGGCAGCGTGATTTGTCTATTCTTCAGAATCGCAACTTGGTTCAATTGTCAGATGAAAGCGATTGCGATTGCGTTACGGAATGAGGATGCCGATCCCTTATATACTCTAATAAGGCCTCTATTCGAAAGAGATACCGTGGCCCCGGAACACAAAGGGCGATGAAGGAACATGGATGGGTTTTAGTCAGTAAAAGTCTGACACTCCCTCCTGCTCTGCCCAGAGCGGGAGGAGTCATTTTAATGATTTCGCATTTGAAAAAAAAAAAAAAACGGCAAGGGACAATCGCTTTCAAGCGCTCTACGTTGCACCTTTCGGTGGCTTATGGCAGTCCTACACATTTTTGTCTTTCGTTGCCCTCTTAATACAAGATAATTGATTAATTTAGTGAAGTCTAGTTTGTGTTTTATGATTAAGATCACGATTCAGATTGATTTGATTGCTGACGGAAATGTACCTAAATTTCAGAAAATAGGTACTCAAGCTGCCTGAACAGATAAGATAGTTGAATTGTTTTGTTTGTGTCGCACTTGTGTTGGTAATGTGTTATCAATGACTTCATCGTTTTCCTTGTTGATTGATGCTTATAAAGTTATTTACCGACGAAAACAGCATTGTTATTAGCCAGAAAAATGTGGATCAAGTTCTAAAAGAGTAACACAACCAGCCTGTCCAATCCCCGGAAATCTTTCGAGGATTATAGAAATGAACCCAAGTAGTTCAGTATTTTATTATTTATTTATATTTTTTATTATTTTTATGTGACATTTACTGATTTGACATGAATACTTATTTTGTTAAGTATTTTACTTTTTTTTATTATTATTATTGTGACATTCAATGATGTTTTTTTATTGACATTCATTTTGTAAATTATTATTAATTTTATTTAATTATTGTGAATGTGAGGACAATGTGGCTCACATATTTTATTTTTATCCCCACGACTGTCTGGCAGTTTGAGTACTATAGGCGACCTACCCAAATGTCCTTTCTTTGGTATTGTTCGTCGTTTCGTTGAGCTCCTTGAGTTATAAGTCGAGCTACACGATAACTGACAAATGTGTGGTTATTTCTTCAAGAGCCCATCTCAGACACTAATCTGCATAGTCCTCATGTGAATTGAGCAAGATTATGTCTGGACGTCAAAAGAGACTATGACCTCTGAGTTTGTTTCGGCTGTTTCTTCTCAGAGTAGTCAGGTACGAAACACCGGCCCCATCTACACTGACCTGCAAAACTAAGTATCACACTTTTAAAATTGCAATAACTTTTCAAGTACACAAGATATACTTTCGAAACAAAAAGGACTCGAAAAATAGTTTAATATTGTCTATAGTTTCAAAGAAAGCTGATCAAAATAGCTATAAAACGTTTTTTTTTTTTTATTTTAAATCTCTAACTTCTACAGTTTCGGAAAAATGGAAATTTTAAAAGTGTAGTACTTATTTTTGCAGGCCAGTTTAGTTTTAAAAAAATGACGTAAAAGTGTTTGTAAAAACCTACTTGCAAATAAACATCATTTCATTTCATTTCAAAGGCGTATACTTAGTATCAGTGGCGTGCCTAGCTAGAGGCCAACAATACGACAAGCCATGGACAAGCCTCTAGAGAAAGTAGACTGTTCAGAAACCCTAACATCATAACGAGTAGTAGGTTCAAGCCAAGCTTTTAGGGTTGTATGAAAGTACCGCCCATTTATGGGTTCTGATTGTTCTGAGAAATTCCTCCTGGGAATCGATACCAAGTAGGTAGCTCTTGCTACACAACCCACCCAACACTTTGCCCTTTTTCTTTATATTAAGGCGACTACAGGAGCAAAATTAACAACTCTATTTGTGGTGGTTCAAACTTCGTTTGAAATACTGTTAGAATAAAGTTCTAAGCAGCACTACAAAGTGGTTGTTACGTCAGTCACTGCGGGCCGAATAGTGCGAAAAGAGTGTTTTTTTGCGATTTACAAAAAATCTATTGATTGGACTAAAAAAATAAAAGACTATGATGCTAATATGTTGCTTGTAGAATTATTTGCCACAAAATCAGAATATTCGCATGTATTTTAGTATGGTTTTTACTCGTTTGAAGAAATTTTTAGAGATGAGTTCGTGATTTTTTTTATCGAGTAAAATTAGTTGTAATATGTTTTCAAAACACTATCGTACGCATATATCCTGAAGAATATCATATATTTTTCTGGTATTGTTACTTGCAGTGAATCATATACTTTTTTTATGCATTATAAAACTCACGTTTAGCTCCTGTAGTCTTCTTAATATATTTTTATTATTTCTATGACATACCTTCTAGATTTGCATGACCATCTTGCGTTACCTACATATAATTTTTCTTGTACATACAATTCAATACCTAATTAGGACGGACAATGGGCAGTTAGAACTCTTCAAATGCGTTGGGGAACGAATCATCGCCATTCATCATTTTATGTTCTTGCATTTAGGGCGGTTAACTTCCTTGACGGTGTTCAGTCATCGTCGATTAGATGTGGTCAAGTATGAAAGAATAGTAAATGACGTATGGGTACTATTTTTACATATTAATGATGGAATTTTCAAGTCGTCTTACCTAAGTATCTAGTTTGAAGTCATAGATTCTTCAGTCAAACTAATTACGTGGACAATTCTTAATGTTTAAATGAATTGAAGCGGCTTATCCAAGAACCACATTCGAAGATTTAAGTAACATCTTATATATACTGGTAGTGGCCCGAAAGTCTGACAACCAGTCTTACCAAAAGGTATCGTATTACCTAGTACTAACTGGGTTGTGGAGGTCAGATAGGCAGTCGCTTAGTAAAATATGTACAGCTGCATCCGGTTAGACTGGAAGCCGACCCTCAACAGCCAACATAGTTTGAATAAGGCTGGGCAGATGATAATGTGACATTTTCCAACCCGTACTGGGCCAGCGTGTTGGTTACCTATGCCATTGTCCCGGCGTCGGAATATTATATTTATTTATTTTACTATTTATGTACACACAGTATACAACACGGGAAAATACATTATAAAATATGAGTACATAGGTACTGCTTTTTTCTTAAGAAATTTCTGCCAGCAGCCCTGCATAAGGAGAAATGAAAAAGAAATGTAGACAATAGTGTGTGAGAGAAGGAAGAGAATACAGATTATGTGCCTTACCTAACTTAACCTATTAAGATATATAAATACACTTTTAAGTAAATATTAATATATGTGGGTATACTTATATAAATGCATAATGCTAAGATATTATTATATAGACTAATAAATATGTATATAATAAATCATGGTTGAGAGGAAAGGTAATGCTCTTTCACTCTGGATTTATTCGGCTGTTCATCATCATATGTTAAGCCTTTTCCCAACTATGTTGGGGTCGGCTTCCAGTCTAACCGGATGCAGCTTAATACCAGTATGTTCCATGGAGCGACTGCATGGTCTGACCTCCACAACCCGTTAGTATAAATTAAGCTACTAGCAACTAACGAGATCAGAAAGTTGGTAATTATGAGATGTTATTAGACAAGACAGGCTGCCATTTACAGATATTGACAGCCGTTACAAGAAGTTAGAAGACTGAGCCTTTGCCTAGTAACTGTGTTTATGGGTTGTGCAGTCAGATATGCCGTCGCTCCGTGGTGTAAAATGCTGATATTTAGCCACCTCCGGTTAGACTGAAAGCCAACAAAGTGAGAGAAAGATGCTTAGGCTGATGATAATACACAGACAAGAAGACCTCTTTTATCTACCAAGTAATATTGTAAGCAAATACAAAGTAAATAAGTCACGATTAACTGAAGCACCGCACGTCACGAGACCGACAATTGTCTGATAAAAAGCAAGGGCGAGGGCGTCTATAGGGAAATATTGAACGAGAACGATAAAAACGGTAACTCTGTAACTAGGGGCGGCCCTTGAGCGTTGACTTTGTAAATATTTAGTAAGGACGTCGATGATGGGCGTACAGGCGTTATGGAAATTGGTCAAAGCTGTGCCTGTCTTCATAACATAACACCACGCCTGTAATCCCTGAAGGGTTAGATAGAGGTGTACTCATTAGTACACCCACATTTCGCCCGAAATAGGGGGCGAGCCTACTGCCATCAACCTGGCACAAATCCAGACTCCATGGCTGCTACTGAGATATTCCTGCTGGAAAAACCCAATAACACTTTGCCCGATCTGGGAATCGAACCCAGGACCTCGTTCTCAGCAATCGCGCTGCGACCACTGGACCACCGAGTTATATGAATCACAACATATCATAAAACAAAGTCCCCCGCCGCGTCTGTCTGTCTAAGTATGTGTATATCTTTAAAACTACGCATCGGATTTTGATGCGGGTTATTCTGATTCAAGGAGAAGGTTTTAGTATATACAGGGTTATTTGTAAAACACCGACAACCTCTCAGGACTGTGTTACTAACATCATAATCAACAACTTTTGTTCTATGACTTTTAAAAACTCATCATATTTTAGTTCATCAAATTTTCGTACAAAAATAAAAATATTTAAATTGAACGCTCTAAATGTTAAGAAATCTATGCGAAGCAAAAGAAAGTGATAGTACAATAGTGAGGGGAGCGGGGTCAGGGCGAGGGCAAAAAAAAAAAAAATTAAATTGAACGCTTTTACGGAAAAGCGTTCAATTTAAATATTTTTATTTTTTTTAATGAAAATTTGATGAATTTTTAAAAGTCATAAAACAAAAGTTGTTGATTATGATGTTAGTAACACAGTCCTGAGAGGTTGTCGGTGTTTTACAAATAACCCTGTATATAGTATAATTTGCGGGCGTGCGAAGCCGCGGGCATCAGCTAGTAACTAATTTAATATCTTTGTTTAATGGTACGGAGTCCCTATTCCATCACTCACTCTAAATTATTGAAATATTTGACAGAACAACGATATTCATTGCGTTGATGAATAAGAAGCAGTATTTTTACAGATTGCAAAGCTTAGCTGGGGGTCAGAATTATTTCTATCAATTAAAAAAACTGAATAAAATTGAAGAGTTTAAGGAAAAAAACTGAGTAACAGTTCAGGTGGCCTACCATGACGTCTTAAAGCAGGATCGTTTTAATCGCGTTCCAATGTGGGTAAGAGACGGAGCTATAGAGAACGTCTAGCGCCATCTCTTTCCCTCACTGGCACGCAATTAAAACGACCCTGCTTTAAGACGTCATGGTAGGCCCGCAGGATTTATTAGACACCGAATTAAAAGTAAATAAGACAGTCATTCAACCGATGACCTTCCGAAAACGACCGTGATCATTATAATTGCGATCGCAAGTGGGTCACATTCGTTTCCGCAGAAATAATCCTTTCACATTGATTGGTTACCTACTTTATAAATTGCAAAACTAAATCGAGCTTTAAAGAAATTAGGTTTGTAAGTCCGTGCGTTGATGGGTGTTCGGCCGGAAAAATCCCTGGCACTGATAAGTACTTAGGGAAGTGTTGAACGATAATGGGAAGAAATAAATATAAAAGTTTTTGCTATTTTGAATTTTTGAGGGATCTTCACAAATAAAATAAGTAAATGGTTAAAAGAATTTGCACGTCATCAATCATGTGCTTCTACCGATAGTGCCAATCATTACGCACTTTGAAAAATCACTAAGTACCTACTCACATTTTCTTTTCACTCAGCGCTCTTAGTCAAATTGATTTTTAGTTCGGTACAGCGAACTCGTTTATTTATTTTCCGGCATGAGCTGAGCAAAAAATTCACACATTAAAATAAGGCATTCGTAGAGTCGACTTGTTCGGACTTACTTATTTTTTTTTTGCACTAAAATCTAAATTTAGTTGAGATCAAAACCTGTTCCATGATAAGTGTTTTATACACCAAATCCAGCAAAACAAGATTCTCTATCAAGAATCGTTTGATTAACTGTATTTGTCAGTTTCGAGAAGATTTAGGTTAATTTTCATTTAATTGGTGCAGCATTAATTGTTCTTATCATCTCTCGTAACGATTAATTTAGCATTCAATTCTTTCTCTTAGTAGCTTAAATTCATCTATCATAGTTTTCCGACCAATAAAAGTTTATTGCCAAAGGCAAAAAATGACTGTCGTAGTGCAAATGTTTTATTTTAAAGTCGTTCCATAACGAACTGTGTGACAAAATATAAAAATAATAGGTATTAGGCCACACGTGATCCAATTATTTACGCTGATAATACTAATTTATGTAATCATGTTCCGATGTAGGTACTTTTCTATTTAAAATGTAATTTTATTTGATACGCGTATAGCTCACCTTGTTTGCTATGCACAGGGTGTCATTTTACGTTAGTCGTAACGCAGAAGTTACTTCAAAGTAATTTAAATCTTATGTGATTGAGTCATCATCGTCATCATTCAGCCGAATGACATCCACAGCTGAACATTGGCTTCCCTAAGCATCACCAAAACAGGTGGTATAGGAGCTTCCTCACCGAGAGCATTCGCCTGACGTACTTAAAATTGCAGTGCCTTTCATCTTTTCAATTCAAATACAGTCAAAATGCCTTATTTACATGGTCGAGCCGACAAAAATATAATTATTATTCATGAATTTCCTTCAAAATCCTTCAGATTGTGATCTTTCTACTTCTTTTTCGTGTTTTTAGTGCCCAAACTAGTGTCAGAGTTTTTATACCGCCCATGGGCCTGTGACTTGGCTTTACATGTTTCTAGACGGCATCGTCCAGAAACACCTCTCAAGCATGCTGGTTTGGTTTCCTCACGATGTTTTCTTGACTGAAGCAAGTGATAATTATCTATACGCACTATGAATTCGAAAAATCCGAGGTTGGATTGTAATAGCGAAGTGTGTTACGCAAATGGGGTGCCGGGAGAAATAGGTTCCTACTGTCACTTCCTGCAACCTTCGTTATTTTCAGTTTTGGTTTGTCCAAATAGGCACAAACGTGACTTTATAAGCGAGACGTAGAGGGCTCCTTTGACGTTTCATTTCACTTTCATCCTTCTCGCTAGTCAATAGGATCGATTGTAACTAGTTCGTCTCGATTCTCTCTTGCGTAACTGTCTAATGCATAATAATGTCACCGACTGTTGTTTGTACTAAATACTGACTTGAGCAAAAGTAACACATTTTCTGAGGCATTAATAGAAACTATCAGTTTTAAATAATGCCTCAGAAAAGTTAGCTGTCAGTTATCTATATCATTCTGAAAATTTAAACCGAACAACGTTCAACTGCTGACCGACGTCGTTGTCGTTCTGCATAGCATTCACAACGCTTCGATTCAATTTTCGAATTCGTATTCGAAAGTCTATCTCGCTCGATTTCGTAATGTCAAAAAAAGATAGTCATACGACTTTCCAAATCGATAATCGAATCGAAGCGTTGTGGATAAGGAGCCTGGAGAGTTCTTTCTAGTCTTAGTAGGACTTCGCTCGCTCGTTAAAAAGACTTGATGTCAATTGAAATATTACAGATTAATTTTTCCTTTCATTGTTACTCACGAGGTGAGAAAATTGAAGGCTAAAACGTTAATCAAAATAACGACAATAAGAAATGTCTTTTGTATCATGAATTGATCAAAGTTTACTAGACACGCAATTACTGCAGATATGGGTGGTTACCCGTGGTCCCAGTGGGTCGACCCATTACCGGTACCATTATGGGTAATTTACCATTACCCATGACCCATTACCATTATGGGTAATTTTAATTACCCGTGGTCCCATGGCATTAGGGATTGTTTCCTGGACTTCTGAAAATATCGATAAAAAATACAAATACAAAATATATATATATATATAATACAAAATACAAAAAAATACATATCCCACCGGGACCACGGGTGTGAAACAGGAAACAATCCCTAATGTCATTGGACCACGGGTAATTAAAATTACCCATGGACCCGGTAATGGGTCGACCCACTGGGACCACGGGTAACCACCCGCAGATTCACTTAGTTTTAATGATATTATCCGTCTAATTTCGTAAAGCTCTTTGTGTGTAGATCATCTACTGATGCAATGCAAATAATCACTTAATATTAAGCTTGATAAATGTCGATATATCATATGAACAGTTGAACCAAACAAATCAAAATCCCTTTGAGCAAAGCTACCAGTTACAACTTACAAATTAACTTTACCGCTGGAACGACCAACCATTTGATTGATCTTCTACAAACAATATGCTATGATGTTTAGTGTTTACTATAAAAGCGTTCGTGACTGTTCGTGAAAAGCGGTTCTTCCAATAATTAAAGTGAGTCAACATTGTATTTGTCACCTTCATTTACCTAATTATACCTTTACTGTTTGCACTTGAATAGGTACTATCGAGGACACTCCCGCCTGATCACCACTAAACTTATTTTTGCTTGCACTTAAAACATAGAAACGCTCTCTATCCCCGCCCCGTTGACTTTATAATAAATAATTAATGAAAAAAATACCGATCGGCGACACATGCCAAACGAGAGTTATTGTTATTTTGCGCGCCAAAGTTGACGCTTTCCTAATAGGCCTAAAGTTTAAGGTGGAGTGGCTCGGCGCCTCCGCATGATTTAAGCGGAAAAAAAATTAACTGATCAGGCGGAAAAGACCACGACTGTACCTACTTTCTATTTCCTTAAGGTGGATGCTTCAACCAGCCCGCGAAATTCAAATTTTCTTACGTTTTTTGCAATTTGCAGGCCAGTGCTGGGTTGTTTGTTGATTAAAATATTGCTCGCGACTGTAAGACGTATGTAGTGATAGAATTATAATTATCAAAATCATCAATACAATAATCCAAGCGCATAAAGGTGCAGGAATTACTTTGATCTTGAAAAAGTAATTCCTGCACCTTTATGAGCATACAACCTAGCACTGGCCTGCAAATTGCAAAAAACGTAAGAAAATGTAAATTTCGCGGGCTACCCTGGAGCAATCCGCCTTAAGAGGAATGTCTTTATTCTCCTGATTTTTGGGTATTATGGCATCAGCGTCTAATGTAGGTACCTATCTTATTCTTTATCTGCATCATAGATTCATAGTCATCATCTTTTTCACGCGCTCTTTTCCATATGTTTTTAACTGCTTTTAATATTTTTTTGATGGCCTTTCAGTGTATCATCACTTAAGTGGCTTGATTTGGACTAGCTTCACTTTTGGCAATATTATAGCGATTGGCAGATAGTTATACCTACATGGAAATGAGAACAAAGTAGCGATAAAAATAATGTTGATCTCCCATTGTTTTGTTCCAGTCCCCAGAAAGTTTTATTTAGCATTGCATTGACATTGTCGAATAATTAACGCCAACGTTTGCGTCACATACCTATAAAATGAAATCAGACATGAAGTATTGTTTGACCATCAAAGATTGGCAATTCTACATTGACCTTGGCGGGCTCAGTTGCTCTTAGACTGTAGGTAATTATACACAAAACTTGATTGCATTGTTTCTAACGTCAATAGATAGATACAGACTAAATTAAAACTCTTAATAATTGCTTAAAGCGGAGATGAGAATGTTGAGATGAATGTGGAAAGAATAGATAAAGTAAGGAATGAGTATATAGGTCTATCTATCTATTCATGCACGAAATCTCTTAAGGGGTCACTGTACTCATCATTATGAACACTTAACTTTTACTATGGGGCCAAACCCTGAATCGCGAAAAAAAATCAGGTGTTCCATACATTTTGACGAGTTATGCGAACGTATATTGTAGGGAACAGCTGATTTTTTTTCGCGATTCATGGTTCACCCCTTATGAGATTTCGTGTATGAATAGATAGACAATAATGATATTATAAGAAGTTTGAAAGTAGCTCCTGTCACAGAAAAATTGAAAGTATGTCGTCATCTTGGTATGGACATGTTATGAAGAGTGATGAAACGCGTGTTACTAAAAAAGTGATGTATTTTATTAATGTTGTTGGATGGAGAGGGAGAGGAAGGCCAAAGAAGAGACGGATGATGGATTGTGTGAGGAATGATAATTATGAAATCGTAAGGAGTAAATGATGCCTTGACATCTGACAGGGGAGAATGGAAGAAAAAAACGTTTTGCGCCGACAGTCGGTCTTTTAAACAAAATGGCAAAATCTCCGAGACTATCGGTTACGTTGTGTTACGTACGCTTGATTTAACATAACCGTTACATTGATACTTTACGATATATTCACATCTTTTAGTTGTAAAGTACGAGACATACGGCGTTGTATAAGAAGATTAATGAAAAAGATATGGTTCCTATAAAGAATTATTGTTAGTTGGCCTTGCAATAATTGCTTTGTGTACTACCTCAACTACCTACCTGTCATCTTTACCGTCGTGAATAAATCTATGAGTTACCTAACATAATATTACGCCTGTATTTCCCCGGCTTAGGGTTAGGCAGATACGTACTCACTTACCATAATTATGTGCACTTACCACAATTCCTATTAGTTAATTATTATTGGTTAATAATTTCAGGATTACTTTTAAATTCCTTTCCAAATTATAACAATGATGGTTTATCACAAAATAGTTATAGTTAAGTAAACAAAACCAAAGAGTTAACAAAATTACTTTAGTAAATTTTGATCGTAATTACCTACACTATTTAAGAGTCTCTGTTTCCGAAAAGTTTTACACAATTTAATAATAGATTAAACATTGAGAAATGAGAACTGTTGCACTACCTAGTATGCAAATTTAGAGTAGATATATGCGACGAAGTGTACCTAATTTCGTCTATAAATTAAAGTCAAGGAAAAAACTATTTGCAATATGCAGTGCTAATAGATTAAAACGTGATCCCGCTGCCGAATTGGCTTTGCTAATCGGCATCGTTCCATGGTCACTCAAAGCATAATTTGTCTTTACAAAAAACCAGTAGGCTTTACTATTCACAAAATCAATAAAGTAAAATAATAAAATAATTGTAGATGATGAAGCAATCTTCTGAACAGATACCGTAACAAATCACTGCAAAAAATAACAAACCGTTAAAGTTTTTTGTGAGCACCGAGCAAATAAGTTATAAAACATTTTGTACGTTAAATAAATAACTAATAATATTATTCAAAAGTAAGCAAAAAGTTAAACGGTCGTTTTGATTACTTGTCGAGTCGTTAACGGAATTAATCGTTTAGATCATTTTGTTAATGATGATTCGTCACGGGCTGAAGAAGATTGTGATCGACTGTTTTATAAAATCTAGTGACAATTGACGGTTTATAATAGTTATAAAAGATACTATCAACAAATAACTGCTTGCATTCGTACTTTGTATGTTGCGTGTGAAGTATAATGAACAAACATATTTCTCTTCCATTTGTCCCACACATTTGTATTAAAGTATTTTGTTACTTGTTTCAGATGCGGGAACTCCTGATCTTGTTGGTAGCTGCCGGGCTGGCCGGCGCCGCAGACCTGCCCCCCTCCTGCGAGAGACCAGTCTATTGTGACAGCAAACTCCTCCATCGTGTCCAGATGGCCAGGATCTACACCGACTCCAAAACCTTCGTCGATCTTCAGATGAAGTACGACGAAATCAAAACACTAACCGACTTTGAGATTTTGCTGAACGACACCAATCAAAATCCGTCTGTAGCACAGATTCAACTGTTTGCTAACGAGTACTTCTCTAACGGAACCGAGCTCGAGGACTGGACGCCACCAGACCACAGTGATGCGCCTGTCTTCCTCAACACTATAAAAGACGAAGCCTTGAGAGCGTTCGGAAAAGGCATCAACGACATCTGGCCTCTTCTAGCACGAAAAGTCAAAGCAGAAGTTCTCGAAAAACCTGAACAGTTCAGTTTAGTTCCAGTTACTCATGGGTTCATCATCCCCGGAGGACGATTCAAGGAGATTTATTACTGGGACTCTTACTGGATCATCGAAGGCTTGCTAATTAGTGGAATGCATGAAACCGCCAAAGGGATGATTGAAAATCTAATTGAACTGTTGAATAAGTTTGGTCACATACCCAACGGAGCCAGATGGTACTATCAGGAACGCAGTCAACCACCTATGCTGACGGCGATGGTCGCTATTTACTACCAATACACACAAGATATCGACTTTTTAAGGAACAATATTGTATATTTGGAAAATGAATTGAACTTTTGGATGGAAAACAGAACTGTTACTGTTGTAAAAGGTGGCAATAACCACACGCTTCTCAGATACTATTCTCCCAGCGCCGGTCCGCGACCTGAGTCGTACTTTGAGGACTACAACAACACGATTGGCATGAGTGAACAAGATCGCGTTGATTTCTATATAGACACCAAAAGCGCAGCTGAGAGCGGCTGGGACTTCTCAACGCGGTGGTTCATCGTAGAGGATGGAAGCAACAACGGTACTATTACTGACCTCCACACCAGGTACATCCTCCCTGTTGATCTTAATTCTATCTACGCTGGTGCTCTCCAGTTCATGGCGATGTTCAATGTTTTATTATTAGATATTCAAAAGTCTGCCGAGTACGCAGCGTTGGCTGCAGAATGGAGGGCCGCCATTGAGGCAGTGCTGTGGAACCAAGAAGACGCAATGTGGTACGATTACGATATTCGGGACAATATACATCGTAAATACTTCTACTCGTCTAACGTCGCTCCGCTGTGGCAGAATGCCGTTAGCTCTAGTTTTCTTGAAGCCAACGGTCCCAGGATTGTTAGCAGTCTCGAAATGTCGGGGGGTCTGGACTTCCCCGGCGGTGTGCCCACATCACTCATCAGGAGCGGAGAGCAGTGGGACTTCCCGAACGTGTGGCCGCCAGAAGTTAGCATTGTTGTGAATGCTATTGAGAACATCAGAACGACGGAGGCGAAGGCACTGGCCCTAGAAGTCGCGCAAACGTTTGTGAGGTCCTGCCACTGGGGCTTCCTGGAGTACAAGCAGATGTTTGAGAAGTACGATGCGGAGAATCCTGGCAAGTTCGGTGGAGGTGGCGAATACAACGTGCAGTTCGGCTTCGGGTGGAGCAACGGTGCCATTCTTGAGTTCTTGCACAAATATGGCAGTGTTCTGACTGCCGAAGACAACAATGTAAACGCTACTACAACAGACTGTCCTCAGTCTGTGCCGAATAAGAGCGCATGACTAGGCGTGGGTGTTGTAAACAATTTCTTAATTTTCCTATCAGCAATAAAAATATTTATTGATTTACATTATAATAATAATTGAAGGTTGTGAACTTAGTTTTTAATTAAAAATAAGTGATCATAACGGGTGCCATTAAGACATATAATGTCATGCAGACAAACAATTTATTTTGGACTTCCAGCAGGGAAACTACTTTGTACAAGCAATAAGTACTTCAAGTTAGATAAAATACCATGAGTGTCCTTGCAGGCACGATACAATTATAATTTTTAACCGATAGGAAATTAAGGGAAAACCAAGCATTTATCTATTAAATGGCTGCTAAAATCAATGTCTCAAAATCCCATGAATATAATTATGGCGAAGTTACGTCATAGCAGGTCTGCCCTCACTAGACAAAACAAAAGCCCTTTGTGCCCATAAGAACATAATTACAAAGGGCACGGCAGGAGCATAAAACCCTATTCGGTATCACAAGACAGATTTTACTACAACAGCAGCCTTATTCTGTAATAATTTTAATCGCATAAATTGCTTTCGTTTTGACAGTTGACCCGGCCCTAAAATGTTAACTCTCAAAATGAACGCCAAGTATTGCAATTGTCAACATATTACAGAATAATACTGCTGGCAGGACTAAAAAGCCAATCCAAATCAATTTTGGAAAAGGCTTTTCCTATATTTAATTTTCTGTAGCAGTTAGTCAAATGTATAATATGTTTTGAGTTTTACCTTACTTATTAAATAATCTAAACCTAGGTAATTAAAAGCCCAGGGTCTATCAGGGTTAAAAAGCATAGTTTGATGTTACCTATTTATAATAGCACCTACAGTTTCAGAAGTAGGCATTTATTAGCATAATTTTATTTTAATAGTAAAATGTTCAAAGTACTTAACTAATATAATAAGATACTTAACAATATAATTTATGTTTTTGTTATATCAATACCTTAGTATTAAATATTATGATGGTGACTATTACATTGTACAGTACCTAGAGTCAGCAAATAGAATACTATCGCTACCGGCCGAGAATTTAACATATTTGTACTGCGTAGTCTAAACTTAGCTGCTAGCTTAGAAGCAATTTTGTTGACTGTGCCCACATAACACCTAATTACAGTTCTTTAAACCAGAGAAGGTATACGCTTCGGTAATCTTCTACCATCGGTATTCATATCATCTTCGCGCGTTCGTATTTCCAGAGAAAGACGAATAATTATTGCCGAAGTGTATACTTTTCCTGGTATATCTGTACTATGTGTATAGCTTTGTTCCCGAAGGGAAGCCGGCAGGAATCGGCTTGTGAGGTGCCTTCGGGCCAGGTGTTATGTATTAAACAATTTATTTAAAATCAGTATAATTTATTTACTAAAAATAACAAAATAATGTGATAATGTTAATAAAATTTACTTGCTCTACATAATAATGTTGTAGTTATTTTATTCTTAGTTTATTATGTTATTGTTTTAGTATTTATCTCTATTATAGGACAGTGGAAATAATGGTGTTTTCTTATAATATGTAGTTACAAATGAATATAATTATTTTAAATACTGTGTACCTTAGCATAATTGGAAAATAACCATTACAAAGGGGGTATATTTAACAATACCTGAATACTGAGGATTATAATCCTGACTATAGTCAGCAATTTTTTTTTTAATTCTCAGGACGAAAACTAAAACTATGATGAAAAGGACAGCAAAACATCTCCTTCAAATCTAGACTGTCTGACAGTCAGACTGGATTTAAAGGATTTTGATTTCATGAGTTTTCTTAAAGTACGCTTTTCATACACTGACCTGCAAAAATAAGTACTACACTTTTAAAATTTCAATTTTTCCTAAACTATAGAAGTTAGAGATTTAAAATAAAAATACGTTTTAAGCAATTATTTTCAGCTTTCTTTGAAACTATAGACAAAATTAAACTATTTTACGAGTCCTTTTTGTTTCGAAAGTATATCTTGTGTACTTAAAAAGTTATTGCAATTTTGAAAGTGTGATACTTATTTTTGCAGGCCAGTTTAGTTTTTTATTTCGCTCCGACTTATGCCGTTTACCCAGTAGTTACCAACATGTAAAAGTTAAGTTTAAATAATCTTGTAAGCTTATCGTCCGTTACCAATGTTGTGTTATATTAAAGGCTGTGTTGATATATCTGTGTTTATTTTTATTCAGGATGCATTCCTTAAAAATGCATCCGTACATGGCGACACGTCTGTTACCTTATGCGCAGTAGCTTAGAAACCAGTCATACCATTCTTTGAAGTTAGGCAACAATGGGACATCCGAGTCCATAAGAAATACCGGGAAACTTTCTTAGGAACCCTTAGCTCTTTTTTAAACAATTTTGGGATACCTATTTAATTTTTTTGTCAAGTGTAACTGGTCCATGAAAGTGCACAATTTTATTTGTGCCATTCTTTACTCATTTCAACTTAAAAGAAACACTCTATAGTCGTGTCATGTGCTGTTCTGTCAAAGCGATTGAGCAGCTTTACCGCTGCTATTTACATAGTACATAGTACTTAAGTCACGGTCGCTTTCGGAATTGTACCTTTAATAAGTTATCCGAGTTTTTTACTTGTATGTATCTACCTGTTACGATCAAAATAAATATTTGATTGAAGTTCCTTATAGCAACGGTCCAAGATCAATGGTTGATAGAAAAAAACTATGTAGTTTAAAATTAATCGCATGGCAAACTCTAGATTGCGATTGAAAAAAATTGAATGTAACAATCGAATATTCAGGACACACCTATCACAAAAAAAGCGTGCAAAAAGAGTTTAGGAACGCAAAATCATTACCAAAAAAATCAAGGCGTAGGTACCTACATACTTTACTCACACTAAAGTACGTTACCGATATGAATATGAATACCTTTACGTATTACGAATACCAACACAGATTCCAAATAGAGGCCGCAAAAAACGGTTAACTATATTTTTTGCAACTTGAGAACTGCCAATTGCCCAATGCTTCTCACAATTTCATATATTTGCACATAATACATATACCTACATAATATATATACTGCCTAGTTTGTCCAGTGACCGCAAGCGCGACTGCTGAGCATGAAGGTCCTGGGTTCGATTCAAATTGTTATTGGGTTTTTCCATCAGGAATTTCTCAGTAGCAGCCACGGTGTCTGAATTTGTGCCAGGTTGATGGCAATAGGCTCGCCCTATTACATGGAGTTTAAACATAACTGGCAAAATGTGGGTATACATTTATTAGGTACACCTCTGCCTACCCTTCAGGGATTACAGGCGTGATGTTATGTTATCATAATATACCTACTTATATTTTTATGTGTAAGGAAAGCTTAAGCCTAAGTAGGGGAACACGGGGGAATTGGCGCCACTTAAGCTAAAACTCCAATAACTTTTAAATTTAAATTTTGGTTTTATTAAATTATATTTTTGGTTTTTATTTATAATATAACTAATCAGGTTTATCCTAACAACACTTAAATTTTAAAAAATCCAAACAGAAATAATTACATCCATTAAAAAAAAGTAACTTTGGCTCCGATTGCCCAAGATTACGGGGTAATAAGAACCAGGGCTTACCCTGGTTCGTGAGTCAAAGTCCATTCGTGCAAGTGTCCTGGCGCGCAAAAGTCTTGTTGATTTTGATGATTATAATTTTGTAACTACATACGTGTTACAGTCGTGAATCATATTCCTGACACTAACCTGCAAATTGCAAAAATTTGAATTTTGCGGGCTACCCTGGAGCATCCACCTTAAGTTAGTAAAGGTGTGTTTTTGTAACTACGATCCAAACTTACGAATATTTTTGTAAATCATCATAATTATCCATCTAATAACCAGTAGTTGTAGGTAGAGGCATTGCTTCAGAGATGCAGTTAAATAAGGAAAAATTGAAGAAAAACTTCTCAGTCTGTTGTACCTAGTAGGTAATGTTCTGAAAATTAGCATTGAAAAACTTTTAAAAACATTGTATTTTAAGATTTTGTTATTTATTTATATTTAAACATTAGGTAGTAGGTACAAAGTAAGAACTTAATCAGGGAAAAACCTTTGAGAAGCTTAAAATTATGTATGATGAAATCAGACACTCCATGAAATAGTTTTAACTCTTTATCCTGTGTGTCTATGAAGTCCTTGCAAGTATGATCTAGGTGTAGTGTACCGGCTAGTACGGCTACAGCTACAGCAGCCACTCTTATGACCTAATTAGATAGCCAGAAGGTCACAGCTCAGCAGGGCTATTACGGATCTTTATGATATCCAGTGACTATCAAGCTTCGGTTGTACAACGAACTTTGATGACAACCGTGAATGTCATAATATTGGTATTACGTATCACACTGAGTGGATATCACTTTGCGGTGACTGACAATGTCATACATAATACGAAACTAACCTTTTGACAGTTAATTGATGGACACTGAGCCCAGTTACTATCATTTCGAGCTGTCAACAGAGATACGTAATAGCCCTACAGGTTATACCCACCCAGCCACAGAGGAATTTTCTGTCCTTCATGGTTTAAATCTAAACAGCTGGTTCTTGACCGACCACCATCACTGAGAGGTAGTTGACTCGTAGCAACTCGTATGTATCAGCGACCGACCCCGCCAAGATTAATGTCAGGATCCACACAAAAAGAACTAACGGGGTCGATATTAAATTATCTTTTTACCTTAGCCCCTTTACTTGCATACTTATAAGAAAAGGTCACTGACCGTATAAGAAAGGGATGTATTTAATAGCACTTTAAAAATTGTAATAGCTTTAAAAATGAATTAATGAACTATAAAAATAATGGTTTCCACTATAAATATGCTTAGCTTTAAAATTAATTAAATGAACTATACAAATAATGGTTTGCACTATTACTGTATCAAAAACCAATTCCGAAACCAATTAGTTGGTAAAAAATGAACTTCGAAACACTTTATAGTCGTCCAAAAAGCGTAGTCGAAAGAGCAGATGTTCCCAATCTTTTTCATCTGCACTTTCAAAATTTTCTGGTTTTGGTGAACCCGCTGCTGCATTTTTTTTAAGCCCATGGACCAAAAGAGAACAGCAAGAAATTTGCAATATTATTTTTTCGCCCGATCTGTCAAAAAATCTGAAAATTAGAATCCAGCTTCGAAATGCTTATTTTAAAATCTCAATACGACCATTTTCACCGAAAAACAACCGTTTTTTTTTTAATTTTTCGAGTAGGCATCCTATTATCTGTCTACATTAATAAAGCCAAACCAACATTTTTGTTCTTTAGTATTATGAAGGTCAGAAGTGTACCAATAAAACAATTAATACTTAATATCAAATCAATTATGTATTCTTCCTTAAAACACACTGTTAACAACTCAATTCATAAACTGATTAAATGAACACCTTCCTTAACTTCTGAATCTTTGCACCATAACACCGGTCGGTATCGCTCCACAAATCAGACTGCTTCCACATGGCCGACCGCAGTAAAGTAAGTTACGTATGGAAGTCAAAACTCGAACTATTATTCACGAATAAATGGTCATCATCATCATCATCATCATTTCAGCCGAAAGACGTCCACTGCTGGACATAGGCCTCCCCCAAGTGTCGCCACATTGACCGGTCCCATGCGACTCGCATCCAGCGGACTCCCGCAACCTTCACCAGGTCATCGGTCCACCTAGTGGGAGGTCTTCCAACGCAACGTCTTCCGGTTCGCGGTCGCCACTCCAGAACTTTTCGGCCCCATCGGCCATCCGTTCTGCGAGCAATGTGACCTGCCCACTGCCACTTAAGTTTGGCAATTCTTCGGGCTACGTCGGTAACCTTGGTTCTCTTGCGGATGTCTTCATTTCTGATTCGATCGCGCAAGGAAACTCCGAGCATAGCCCTCTCCATTGCCCTTTGGGTGACTTTAAGCCTTCTGATGAGGCCCATTGTGAGCGACCACGTTTCGGTCCCGTATGTAATCACTGGCAACACACACTGGTCATAGACTTTCGTCTTGAGACACTGCGGTAAGTTGGACGAGAAGATACCGCGCAACTTCCCGAACGCTGCCCAGCCGAGTCGGATTCGACGATTGACCTCTTTCTCGAAGTTAGACCTACCTAACTGGACCGTTTGTCCCAGGTACACATAATCGTCTACAACTTCGAGTATAGAGTCTCCGATTTTGATAGGAGTGGGTGTGACATGGGCATTCAACATGACCTTGGTTTTGTCCATGTTCATTTTAAGACCCACTCTTCCGGAAGCTCTACTGAGGTCATCGAGCATCGTCCTGAGGTCCTCCATGGTCTCAGCCATGACCACTATATCGTCGGCAAACCGAAGGTGAGTGATGTACTCGCCATTGACGTTGATGCCTAGCCCTCTCCAGTCCAGAACCTTGAAGACATCCTCCAGTGCAGCGGTGAATAGTTTCGGAGATATGACGTCTCCCTGTCTCACACCTCGCTGCAGGAGGATAGGTTCCGAGGCTTGGTCCTGAAGTCGGACTGACATGGTGGCGTTTTTGTACAAACACTTCAACACCTCGATGTACCGATAGTCAATTTGGCACCGTTGGAGAGACTGCAGTACAGCCCAGGTCTCGATCGAATCGAAGGCTTTCTCGTAGTCCACAAACGCTAAACAGAGGGGCAGGTTATACTCTTCGGTCTTCTGTATAACCTGCCGCAGCGTATGTATGTGGTCCACGGTGCTAAAGCCTTTTCGGAAACCGGCTTGTTCGGTAGGCTGGAAATCGTCAAACCTGCGCGCGAGACGATTCGTGATGACTCTTGAAAACAACTTGTAGACATGGCTTAGAAGTGAGATGGGCCTATAATTCTTCAACCGGGCATTGTCGCCCTTCTTGAAGAAGAGTACCACCACACCCCTGCACCATGCCTGTGGCGTATTTCCCTCAAGTATGACGGAATTAAACAGCTTCTGAAGGGCCTTAAGAACCGGTTTTCCACCCGCCTTCAGGAGTTCGGCTGTAATTCCGTCATCACCCGGTGCCTTGTTGTTTTTGAGTTGCTTCAGAGCCATCCTAATCTCGTACAGGCTGACGTCCGGGATGTCTTCGGTATAGTGTCGGGTCAGTCTAGCTCTTGGGTCGTTTGCTAGATCTACGACGGGTTTATTGGTTGACGTGTACAACTGTCCATAGAAGCTCTCGATCTCCCTCAGAAGCTCCGGTTTGGCGGACAAGATCCTGCCATCGTCGGTCTTCAGTTTCGTGAGCTGGCTCTGCCCAATAGCCAGATCTCTTGCAAATACCTTGGAGCCTTTATTCCGCTCAATCGCGTCTTTAATACGCTCGGTATTAAAGCGGCGGAGGTCGCTCTTCAAGGATTTAGAGATCCGTCTATTGAGCTGCCGGTATTTACACGCTTCGTCTGAAGACTGCAGGATCATCTCACGCCGCTCCTTCATGAGCTTGAGAGTGTGATCGGAGAGTCTCTTGTTCTGATCTGTACGACGTGCCTTGAAGAACTTAGACCCGGTCGCATGGACAGCTTCCACGAACCCATCGTTATATTCGTCCACTGAGCTTCCTAGGCACTCGAAACGGTTCTGGAGTTCAAGCTGGAAGCTCTCGGGGTTTTGGATTTGGATCTGTGCTGGACGGAGCGTAGACTTCATCAGTCGATACCTTTCAAGCTTGATATTGATGTTCAATGTGCCTCTTACCATGCGGTGATCGCTCCCGGTTTTCACCGAATTGATCACAGAGACATCATTGAACATTTGCTTCTTGGTAGACATGATGAAGTCAATCTCATTTCTCGTTGCACCATCGGGGCTCTGCCAGGTCCACTTTCTGTGCTCAGGCTTTTTGAAGAAGGAGTTCATCATATAGAGGCCCTCCTTCTCCATAAAACTAGCCAGTTGGTGACCCCGGCGATTCCGACGTCCAACTCCAAATTGCCCCACCTGCAGCTCATCCCCGTCTCGTTTGCCCAGTTTCGCGTTGAAGTCCCCCATGACAACGGTAAAGTGAGTTTTGGAACCATGCATGGCTTTAGTAATATCCTCATACATGGTCTCCACTTCGTCGTCGGGGTGTGCCGAGGTCGGGGCGTAAACCTGTATGACCTTCAGCGAATATCTTGAGGATATTCTGAGTATAAGGTACGCCACCCTGGTCGACACACTCTCGATCTTCACTACGTTGTTCACGAGGGACTTGTGGACGATAAACCCGACACCACCCTGGGACTGCCGGTCACCCTCTCGGAAATAGAGCAGGTTGCCGGATTTCAGGATTATCGTGTCTTCCCCCTCTCTTCGGACTTCTGATAATCCCACAATACTCCATCGCAACCTACTCAATTCCTCTTCGAGTTCCGTTATCTTCTCGTCGGTCCGGAGTGTGCGTGTGTTATATGTTGCCAGGTCCAGTCGCTGGTATTGGCAGCCGGATCCCTTCCGGAGATTCTTCGCACCCCTTGCCACGCCGTAGCCTCGACCGCTGCCGTAGTCGAGGGTAGACGGGCTGCCGGGCACTAGGGGCCATTTCTTTGATGCGCTTTTCATGTGGGGGGTTTTGCCATAATCGCCACGCTTGGCAGGCGGGTTGGCGATCGCAGTACGGTTGAACGGAATAAATGGTATTAAATTATTTTTATTAAACAGTCAATTTTAATTCTTGCAAACTAATTAGGTACCTAGGGAATCGCCATCGGGGAGAGCCGGCAGCCTCTGCAGCCATGATGTTATGCACATAATTCTAAATATTTTCAACGAAATAAATAGCAAAAGCTAACAGTATCGAAACCAGAAAAAAAATCGTACCCGCACTTACAACTTGTGCACCCCCATTTTTTTTTCACACCAACGTAGACCCCCGACTAGTCTCCCGTGGCCCTTGGGGGTCCATCTGGACCACTTTGGGAATCACTGGTAACCTAACATAACTTAATGTCGGGGTGCCCCAACTCCAGAGCCCGCTTCGCTCGCTTTTGCATCCTAAGTTCTCCTGGGCCTGGGCCATTTGATTACTAATTACTCACGAAAGAATTCGGTTGCAATAACGATGCTTGCGGGAAATGCAAGTCTTTACATCCAAGATGGGATTCTCGCAAGCATCATTATTGCAACCGAATTTATTTGTTAGTAATTAGCATATAATATAAAAGAACTCTGTGGTAATTAGCAATAGAAAGTTAGCGATTTGTTCGTTATCTCTGTCGAGACTGCAGGCTCTGGTAACATTCATCCATTATTAATAGTTCATTCAATTAATTTTAAAGCTGAGCATATTTATAGTGGAAACCATTATTTTTATAGTTCATTAATTATTTTTAAAGCTAAACATTTTAAAGTGTGAAACATTATTTTTAAAGTGCGTTTTTAAATTCCCAAAAGAAATCATGGAACTGATTGAACTTCCTTAGGTTATTGAAAAAAGCGCCATCTACCTTTGATTCTTTGAACTACACTGGACTAAGCTTTTTGGCGGGGTATTGTGTTCAATAAACTCTATAAAGAGGGCGTTAATTAACACCAGCATTGAATTCTTCATGCTTCACGCGAGGTACGCGCACTGGGTAAGCAGAATCTTTTAGTCTTCAACAAAACACTATGATCGCGTTTAAGTTTACCGTTCTTTTTGAGTTATGTCTTCGTTTTGTAATTTTTTATAGGTATTAACTGCTGAGTCAGCAATGGATTAATGTTTTTATCAAGTTCAGTGAACGATTCGAACGATCCCAAATAATCCCAATCTAGCTGTTTCTATTTATGAGGTGTAACATTCCAAAGTGCGTTACTTATCTTGCCCGGAAACCAGGAGTAAATAGTATACTGACCGACTAGCATGAGCATCAAACTTGGGTCCCCATCTACATAATGAGGGTAGTGGCTTCTGAGCTCCAGACTATACTGGCTTAGTATCCCAAATTCCAAGCTTTAACATTAGCAAGCCTTAACGCAAAATAAGACCGACCCCGGACGGCCTAGAGTCTAGTTCCGTAAAACGGGGGGGCTATTTGGGTTTTGGGATGCCCAGAATTTCGAACAAAAATATCGATAACTGTCGGTTGGTGTATGGTACAAGTTATTTTACAATGTCTAGAAACACTTTGATTGGCTACTACTGAAAACCTCCTGATGGAAATACCCACAATAACATTTTGGTTTATATGGGACTAAATAGCCCCCAAAACCCAAATAGCCCCGTTTTACTGTAGCTAATGTAGTTAGACCCGGAACTGGTGCTATGCTCGGTAGGTATAGGTAAGTTTTTTTTTTGGGTATTGCAGCTTTTATCCAGTAAACAAATTAAGCTGCATAGTATGGACTTCAGAACAGGATGACCCAGTGTACCTCTCGCTTATCGTGCTAATAAGGCAATTGAGACTAGCGAGCCAAAGCAATAGAACGCGACCTGAAATTCCAATTTTGTTAACTCTCTTCCGTATAACCTAACTAATTATCATAATGTTTATCTTCTTCTTCTTTATCGTGTGGTTAGTGCCTTACCTGGTGTCGGGGGTTTTATGCCGCCCATGGGCCTCTGACTTGGCTTTACATGCCGTCGAGAAATATCTCTCGGGCATCCATTCTTGATGTTTTCCTTCACCGAAGCAAGATTAATGATAATTAAGTGTTGCAAATACTGTTGTTACTCTTTCTATAGGTACCTAACATTATTATCAGGTTGATATATATGTATAATGAGGAAGTCTAGCGATTGACCTTGTGTAATATAATGATCTTTAATAATAGGTAGGTACGTTGTTAATGTCCGTTTTTAAATAAAATTATGCATTATATAATTATATATTTTTAGTATATTATAGATAAATAGGTCAATCATCACGATTGACCCATTTATCTTTAATATACTAATAATATACATTTCTAGAGGTAAAAGTATGTAGGGGGTAATCTTCGGAACTACTGATCCGATTCCGGAAATTCTTTCACTAATGGTAAGCTACATTATTCCCGAGTGCTATAGGCTACGTTTAGAACGTTCCCAAGGGAGCGAAGCCACGAGCAAAAGCTATATAGTTCATTATAAAATTGTAACGCATCTTCTATGCATTGCGCACGCACAGCAGTAGCAGTACTACTCAAGTTTCAGAACTTCTTATCAGATTTACGTGTTCTTTTAATTTAATGGTCTCAATAAACAATGTGAGAATTTTCGAGTATAAATATGGACGGCTATTTATAAAGAAGAGAAAGACCAAAAAAACGATGGATGGACTGTTTGAAGGATGATACGGTAAGAAAGGAGGTAACTGCTGAGGTGACGAGTTATTGTGAAGATGGAAGAAGTCGTGCTGCACCGACCCTAAGAAAATTGGCATAAGGACGGAAGAATGATGATAATCTCTACAAAATCTAACATCTAGCCTGAATAGGTTTACAACTAGGTATTTGGCATAGCTTCTTTTATTATAATGCGGAATTTCAGCTGTATAAAATGACCGCATGATTTGTTAGAATAAATTATGACGCAGAAATAAGCATGCGCATACACACACATGTGCGATTGGTTATCTGGGAAACATAGACAGCAATCTAGTGTCAAACTGACAGTTCGCAATCTGACTTTAGGGGGTGGGCACGTGTCAGTGTATTTATTTTGGGAAACAAGAGACCTTGCTAATTAGTTAGAACGTGCGCAATGTGCCGATAGTCAGCGGTACTTGCTAGTAAAAGTGCTCGGTGTATCAGCTGAGATGGGTCGGCGACCTAACGCACAGTCAACGCAACGCGCTCGCGACAACTAATCGTCATGATGCACGAAATGCATTTAATCCGTGTATGTCGGTTTCGCGGCCACTCGCCCCGCGTCGGCCCTCGCCGTTGTACGAGTACACGGTGCGCTCAAACATTGCGGTCGTCGCGCATTTCCCATCACACACCAGTTAATGTAAGGCGAAAATTGTGACAGTGAATAGCCATGTTCAAGATCTGTTCGGCGCGGTTCGTGCCGCTGTATCCGGTGCTAGGGCTGCTAGGTGCGTGCGCGCAGGCGATCAACATCGTCTCCGTCTGCAACTCCTCCATCTACTGCGGCGGTGACCTCCTCCGTACAGTGCAACTCGCCAGGATTTTCCCCGACTCGAAGACCTTTGTCGATCTAAGACTCGCACACTCTCAAGATCAAACTTTAATCAATTTCTCTAATCTTATGAGAGAGACTAAAAATAATCCATCTCGTGAGCAAATTACTTCATTTGTGGATTCAAACTTTATCGATGGAGACGAGTTGCTCAACTGGAACCCACCGGATTTTGACCCCAACCCACCGATCCTCGACCAGATCGCTGATCCAAAGCTGAAGCAGTTTGCGAAGGATATTATCGGTATTTGGCCGGGACTCGGCCGGAAAGTTTCGCCCGACGTAGACCGGAACTCTGATCAATACAGTTTTATTTATGTGCCCAATGGATTTATTGTTCCTGGTGGAAGGTTCAAAGAGTTGTACTATTGGGACTCATACTGGATCATCCGTGGTCTCCTGATCAGTAATATGACGCAAACTGCAAAGGGAATGATTGAAAATTTCATATACCTTGTAAATAAACTGGGTTATATTCCTAATGGAAGCAGAATTTATTATTTGGGACGAAGTCAGCCGCCTCTCCTAGCGCTGATGGTGTACGATTATTTCACAGCCACGGGAGACGTCGCCTGGCTCGAACAGAACATCGGGACTGTAGAAAGGGAACTACATTATTGGTTGGAAAAAAAGAAATTAACCGTCGAAGTAGATGGCAAACAGTACATGTTATTACGCTACATTTCGGATGAAGAAGACACAGGTCCGCGTCCAGAATCATATTTCGAAGATTATTCCAGCAGCAGAGTACTATCCGACGCCAGACGTGAAGAGTTCTACAAAGAAATGCGGAGTGCGGCGGAGAGCGGCTGGGACTTCTCGTCGAGGTGGTTTGTGAACGCAAAAAATGTGACCACAGACAACCTGACCGATGTCCACACGTCGCGAATTCTCCCAGTTGACCTCAATTCTATGTTTGCTGGCGCCTTACAAATGGTAGGTGACCTAAGAAATCAATTAAAAGATAGACGAAGTGCCCAGAAATGGTGGAGCTTAGCGAAGTATTGGAGAGTAGCAATAGAAAATGTGTTGTGGGACCCGAGCGATGGTGTGTGGTATGATTATGATACCACGGCAAAAGCTCGCAAGAAGCAGTTCTACCCGAGCTGTGCGACGCCGCTGTGGACAGAAGCCGTGGAGCCAGCGACTTCGCCGCTTTACGCTTCACATTTAGTTCGATACTTGCTGAAGACCGGAGCGCTGAACTTCCCCGGCGGGATCCCGACCTCGTTGTGGCACACAGGCGAGCAGTGGGACTTCCCAAACGCCTGGCCGCCTCTCCAGAGTATCGTGATCGGTGGTTTGGAGAAAAGCGGTTACGAAGAAGCGAGAAAGTTGGCAAGGGAACAAGTCACGGTGTGGATTCGTGCGAACTACATAGGTTATGCGAAGTGGCAGAAGATGTTTGAGAAGTATAGCTGTGTGCAGGCGGGGGGGCACGGCGGAGGAGGGGAGTACTCCGTCCAGTCTGGCTTCGGATGGACTAACGGAATAGTGTTGGAACTCTTACAAAGATACGGGAAGGAGTTACAGCTTGATGAGCATGGTGAAAACAATTTGCCTACTGTACGGATGGCGTAGTGAATTTTAACTTTCAATTTGTGAATCAATAATGTAAGAATAGATGTTATATTTGTACCTGTATTCAAATGTGTTGTTATGTATGTGTTGCTAAATAATTTCTCATATTTCGGAAGCTTTTGTGACTTCCAGGAATGTTAATTACCCTTTGGCTTGCGTGCCAAATACTTTACATTTTAAAGTACCTACCTACTCGTAATGTAATTCTAGCATACAACATAGCAACATTACGAGTAGGTAATGGTAAGTTCACATGAAACTAGTTGTTTGTGAAACTTGAAACTTGTGTCGGTATATCACTATACCTACCTAATGTAACATGGTACTTTAAATTTTCTATCTGACCGTTTGTTACGTTTTAGAATACGCATTCAAGCTATTTTTGATTCGGTCATATTCGGGATTGGAAATTGTACCTATTATGAAAATGTCATCATTTGTGGTGTGGTGTGGTGGTAGCTTTGTTTTAATTAATATTGACCAGTTACACATTCTTATCTCCGAAACCATTCATTCGATTTCATTTCAAATTTTGTGAATGTGTAAGTATGGTTGAAGCTTGAAAGATAGCATAGTTCTGGACCCGATAGTGGCGCCGCGCCGTGCCCTGGGCGAGTCGCTAGTAGAATTAGAAATTTATTGCTAGATATTTCATTTCTGATCAAAAATCAACGTGAGCAACGACAGTCGATCAACATTGTCTTTACATCAGATACAAATAATTCGATCCACATTCTCCAGCATGTCACGAACCTAATTTGCTTATAATATTTTATGCGTGTTCAATTTTTTTTTATATGGTGTTCAAAAATCATGGTCAATCATAGCGTTAATCGTTTTTTTTTGCTGACCATGGTATGGTCAGCAAAAAAAAAAACAATATATAATAAGGAAATGCAGTGGGATGGAAAATTACGCGTTGTTATGTTTATTTATAATTATTTTATAGTATAAAGTAAGTATTTTATTAATGTTGAACACAAATAGGTACTACCTACGTAAGAATACTAAAGATAAAAAATAAATCACGTTTTGGACTTATTTATGTTTTAAATTGCATTTATCCCCATTTCCTATAAATAAACTATGTTCGGCCGTCGACCGGCTTTACGTTTTTTCCGAGACACGTGGGAGTCACACCTCCATATTCCAAACTCTGAGAGCTGTTACTGAGATTTTTTTAAACCGAATCGAACCTGGGACCTATGCTCAACAGTCGCGTCTGCGCACTGCCATCTGCCATGATGGCCCAGTAGGAACGGCCGTGACATACAGGGTGTAAACAGCTTCATCACGAAGCCGTCAACCAAGCATTCTGTAAATCAACTTATGTAACTTTAAGAAGAAATTATTGCTGGAAAACGACTTTTTTTTTGGGTGAAAAATCATATTTTGCGGTAAAACTCAATGTAACGCACTCAAAACATTGTGCTGATGGATGGATTGAATAATACGGGGGTCGTGGAGGTGTTTAAAGTAAAATCTTACATTAAAAACTTGTGAATATTTAAAAAAAACTTGTCAAAAAGTTGGAACTTTGAGTCTTTGACCCCCAATATCTCCGTAACTAGAAGGTTCCCAGGTATGGTGTTGAACAAAAAAATATCGCAATGACAGGCAGTTGTTGTTGTAGGTTCGAACTCAGGAAGGAACTTTACCTTCTGTACCATTTTTTTTTTATTTCAACTTTGAGTTAGGTTAGTTTACCTTCAGTTTCACAACCTTCAGTTACATGTATGAGAGAGGGCCACGTCTATTTTTTATTAGGTAGTAATTTCACTCAATTTTTGTGTTGTGGTTCTAGAAGTCACCAACTCTCAAAATTTCAACTGTGGTGCCAGCAGTTTCGGAGTAAAATGGCTGTGACATACGGACGGACAGACAGACGGACAGGACGAATCTACATTCGATTCCATTTTTTCCATCTGGCAACGGTACCCTAAAAACTCAATGTACTTTGGATCGGATCTTTTAAACAACGTTGAATTTTGCACCTACTTAGTTAATTATGCTGAATTTCAATACTTAATTAATTGTTTTTACTGATAGGTAGGTACTTTAAAAAACACGCGTTTGAATTATTTCAATTGAAAACAACTGTAACATTTCTATCTATCGTAATAAGTAGGTACAATCACGAGCACCAATTATGTTTACACTTACTTAATGTTTTTTTTAACCAATATTTCCCCACTGCTGGGCAAAGGTCTCCTCCGTTACCTTCCACTCTTCTCTCTACAGATATTGCCCGCCCAAAATCAAAATAAAAATCAGAGCATTTATTTCAATTCAAGTAGGCCAGTTACAGGCCCTTTTGAATTGTCGAAACAAAGATGAAAATTAAATGTAGCTACAGTCCCAGTCACAAGGCATAAAAACTGTGAAAGTACTGTAGTTGCCCATTCCCTAGCGTAGATCTCTATGGAGAAGAACGAGAACCCAATCTCACTTCACCCTAGCAGTCTTATTGCTATCAGTAAACCTATAATATTTATAACGCACTAAGTTTAATTGACTATACGGGTTACACGTGATATAATATATGGGTTAATCATTTAAATATACCTATTGCTGATTAATCAGAATTAAAGACACAAAGCACCGAGCGCAAGCTAACTCCGTCACTTTTTTCTGAACGTTATATTTTAAGTACAGGTAAGCTTCTAATATATTACTGGTCGTGACTGTACCTAAATATCCAACTAGCTATTATAATAAAATACTCTAGCACAGCAAATAAATTAAAAAACATGACTAAGCTAGAAAAGTATTAAAACAAAACGATTAGAAGCAATTAAAATTGTTTATGTGTGACTAATCCTAAATTGATGGAACAATTGTGAATGATGAAGGGGGTAACTGCTGAGATGACAACTAATAGAGAAGTATTGAAAAAGAGATGCTGCGTTGAATCGAAATAAATTGAGATCGGCAGGAGACTATGGGACAATGGTGACCTCAAACCAAATAAAAAGATAAAGACGGAACTCTGCGAACAGAGTAGTTTAAAATTGTTTTTATTTTACGAAACAGCATCTCGCAGTTCAACCTGAGAGGTTGTCGTCTGCTTAACCGGACAATCCTGTGGGTGCCTTAAGTGTAAGGCCTCCAGCCAGGGCAAGAAAACTTACAAACTAAACGCCCCGCAGGGGGTGAGGTGCCCTTAGCGGCTAAGGTCACCCCAACCCCTGCGGGGCACCGGCCTCGGCTTAGGGCGTCGCTGGGAGAGGACAGCAAGGGGACAGGCTGGATCGGAGTGGGTTTAAAATTGTAGTTTGTTTGTATGTAAATGTGTGCGTGTGAGCGTGTATGAACAGAGCAAGACGTAATTTGACGGGCCTCACTTTGCTGTGGGCCTACCATGACGTCTTAAAGCAGGATCGTTTTAATTTCGTGCCAGTGTGGGAAAGAGATGGCGCTAGACGTCCTCTATAGCTCCGTCTCTAACCCACACTGGAACGCGATTAAAACGATCCTGCTATAAGTCCCATCCATGTTCCTTCCTCACCCTTTGTGTTCCGGGGCCACGGTATCTTTTTCGAATAGTAGTCCCGCAGCCCCGGCAGGCTTCGGTCCTTGCGGACCCCTTCCCTATTGCTGACTCTCTTTGAGGCGCGCGTGGAACACGAACGCGCCGTCGACACGGCCTGTCGTCATGACACGTACGGACGGCGAGCTAGCCCATAGCTCCCCGTCCACAGGCCCGCGCCTACGGTGGCCGGAAGCCACCACGTGGCCTCCGACGCCCGCGGCGTCTCCCGCGGCGGCCGGGACGTGAAGATCTCTCCCTGTCCTGTTCCGCCACCTCCTTCGCTAGCATGACTGCTTCGCAGAAGGAGGTGACGGCGTCCCATTCCGTCTCGCTCCGGACCATGGATTGAACGAAGAGAAGAAAGAACAAGGCCGGGAGCGAGAGGTCGCCGCCGCCAATCGCCGCTACGAGGACACGGCGGTGCTCCGCCCAAGTGGTGCACACCTCCACCGTGTGCTCCACCGTGTCCTCCGGTCGATCCTCACAATGGTAGCACCCGGGCGTTTCCTCCCGCCCGATTCGGTGCAGGAACTTACCGAAGCATCCGTGTCCGGTGAGAACCTGCGTCAGGCGGAAGGTGAGGACGCCGTGGCGTCTCTCCAGCCACTCCTCAAAGAGGGGACTTATCGCCACTATTGTGGCGTGCCCTTTCTTGCTTGCCCTGTGATCCAGATTAGATTAAATATGCATTCACTCCCGGTTCCTTTTTGAAACAACAATAAATTGTAAAATTTGACGGCTTTATTGTTTCAAGGAGGTTATCTATATACAGGGGTGCTTAACTTATGGATGTTCTTAACTGATGATGTGGTTCCCGATTCCCGAGCAAGTAGGTTCAGATCTTTATACTGTGAGAATCAGTATTATCTTTACTAAAAATTCACCCATCCTTAACCCATGAAGTGTCAACGGGTCCCTAATTCTCGACTCTTTTTCCTACAAAAACCAACTTTTAAAACTAACAGAAACTTACTACACAATTCAGGACAAGGAGAGTAATTTATTTACTGCACTTTTGTTTGTTTATCCTACTTTGTGTTATACTCAGACCAATATTTGTAGACAATAAAGTCTAGACAAGTCTTACTACTGACCTAGAAACTGCATAGAATGTGCTACAGGTGTGCTACACTTTACACATACACCCATAAACTGGTATGACCACTTTCAAGGTAACATATTAATCGTAGGATCGTACCGGCATAACGTCCAGAAGGGGTAAGACAGAGGTGGGTACCCTCATTTCGTCAGTTATGTTAAAGGTACGATTTAGAAGACGACAGCAGACAGCAGCAGCAGTGACGCCCTACTGCAATGACAGACCGCAACAACAACTGGCAACTGGGCGGGCTTATCCCAGTTGTAAACGTCCCTTTGTGCCTGGAATATGCATTAAGTAAATACAAAACACTTTTTATTTATGAAAAATGCCTTGTATTGGCACTTAAAAACATTGTAGTACCTACACTTGTTTAAGTTTCTAATACATCACTTATTTTACAATTTACTGTTTTATGTAGCATGTTTTTCGTAAAACGGAGCGCACTGTCAAAACACACCGTCCTCGATATTGACGTCAAAGTTCATTGTCAAAAAAACACTTTTATTTGAAAAGTGCTAAAAGTTTCACTAAAATTGTATTATAATAATGTTATTGCAATTTTTACTTGAATAAAGCATACACAACTGGTAAAATTATTTTATGGCCAAAAAAATTAGATGTAAATAAGGCAGATTGTGGATTATGACGTCACATCGTGGCCGCGACAGCTACGGATGTTTGAACTGTCGTAGAAAATTGCAGGAGTTTAATATTATTTTTGTGCGACAAGCAGTGAGTAGTTGAACTTCATTTTTAATACTTTTCTTGGGTTGATAGTACTGTATTTTATTGATTTAAGTGAAGAAAAAATTACATGCATATTCCCTTGTCTTCTGCTGATATGGAGGGAAGATGTATATATGTATATGATATTCGTTTCTGATTAATGTCGTTGCGGGATCCAAGACAGTGAAATTGTTTCTCCGGGACTTCGTCGAGCTTCATTGTCTGGGCGCTTTTCTGGTGGGCGCCACTGTTGGTTCTGGCTTTCAGGAATTGCAGTGGTTTGGGAGTAGTATCGCGGGTTAAAAAAATATGTCTATGACCCCGAAGCCCGAACAAGTGCCTTTCGGTTTCGTTACGGTGGATGCTCCAACCAGCCCGCGAAATTCAAATTTTCTTACGTTTTTTGCAATTTGCAGCGCATAAAGGTGCAGGAATGATTTTGACCTTGAAAAAGTAATTCCTGCACCTTTAGGAGCTTGGACGGTTGTATTGATGATTTTGGTGATAATAATTCTATAACTACATACGTCTTACAGTCGCGAGCAATATGTATTTTAATCAACATACAACCTAGCACTGGCCTGCAAATTGCAAAAAACGTAAGAAAATTTGAATTTCGCGGGCTACCCTGGAGCATCCACCTACAGGGTCTTACACCATTTATTTCATCCACAGAATGTCACGTTATCATAATCCTACTTACGTTAGTAGGTATTAAGTACCTAGTAGTAGGTACTTATTTCAGTACTGAAAATCACGCTACAATCACATTTTAATTAACTACCATTGAATTTTAATTAGTACTGAACAAATATTTTTAAACATTTCTATTGTATGCAGATTTATTATCGTAGCTTTTCATGGTCAAAACTATGCGTTTTACTAAATAGCTGTAGAATAATAAATTTATTGAATTTCTAGGTCAGGGAAAGTGCTGTTAGTTTTTTTCCATTTGGAATTTGTTCCTGGATGTTAAGGTTGTCCCGCTACTAACATTACCTAGATGTAGGTATGCGAAATGTGGGTATCTCAGGTATCGATGTACTTTTTCCTAACTCTTCAGGAAATGCAGACGTAATGTCATATTAGGCATGTTTTTTTGGAAAAGTCTTTTCTAGTTTTAAGCTACCAGTAGTAACTAGGCAATTATGATGGTGATGGTGATGGGTCGCAAAAATAAAACGCCTCTTATTTAAAAGATTTATTTTGCAAATATTATTCAATATTTAATTAACCTAATAAATGCAACTGAAATTGACGCCAACCGCCAAAAATAATTGATATTAGGTAAGTAGGTACTTTATCTTCATGCAAAAAGTCATTCATTCTACAACTCTACCTACATTTACGTGAACGTTACAAACCAAATGTTTCTGGTGATTTGTTTCTTCAGCAATGAGGTATATATCAATGAATTTATATTTATCCTACACATACATAATTAAAATCATCAAACTAAAATACCTAAACATGTCGTATAATGCCATTTAAAAAGGCATTTGACTGGGTCCCATTCAAGCTTTTGTCAAAGTATTGTGCCTGATAATTACCTAGGTAGGTTCATCAACAATTTTGGCGACTACTTAGTAGAAAACTGCGAGGTACCCAACACCATAGAGTAGTTTTAACTTCAGAGTCGTAGACTAATAAAAGCGGAAACGAAAAGAGTTCACCAAGGGACTACTTAAAACCCTCGTCTGTTTTGTTATTAGATTACCACCTTTGAATTTTTGGCATTAATGCCGTTATTAAATGAATATATATAATGTAATTATGTAAAGAATAGGAAGACCAAGGGTATTAACCTCACAATGTGGGATTGAGAGACGGGAAGGAATAGAACACAAGGTCCAGAATGATGACATAAAACCGTATGGAGATATTACATAAAAACAAAAATATGTAGTTCAAAGAAAATAGATGGGTAAGTAGGTACGATAAAAGGCAAAGTGGAGAAGAAAGATCCGAGCGCGAGCGTCACAACTACTCAAGGGATGTATGGTATCAACCCTACATTAGAAAATCAACACCTGGGGGGTAAAGAATAGTAAAGATGCATGCATTATTAGATAAAATCTTTCAAATATCACTCATAAACATCAATTAATAGAAACTCTTTGCATTTTTTTTTTCTATTTTGCTATTAGGTATACCTCAGCCTAACCCTTTGGAGATTACTGGCGTGATTATGTTATATGGTAGGTATGTCTTTACATTAACAGTTATGGCATCTGTATAAAACAAATAGCTTTATTCAATATTTTTATTATTTAGTCTGTGGAAAAACGATGCATTTTATGTTCACCCATTCATTCTCTCTCTAACAAATTTTCTGTAATTCCACGCAACCAGTTTGCCAATAAAATATTCATCTCACAGTATTTTGTTAATCATTTAACAGCATCTTCTTTTGATAACAAAAAAGATGACGCTCATAAAATTTATGATTTAAATCTTTCTAACGTCGTGTATATTTGTTTCGATAAAATCTATGTGCTAGTTAATATCTAATAAAACCCGGGGAGTCCATTCAGCCTTATTCAACCGCATCGAAATCACAATCACTAGCTGGTGTCACGTAGGGAAGATCCGATCCGAATTCCGCTTCCAATAATACCTGTTGGATTTTAAGTCTGGCAAGAGCGTTCTGTTTAGAGTTCAGCCGTTTAAGTGTAGGGGCACAACTAACGAGGAAAAGTTCGTCAGGGTCCGACCTGTTACATGAACAAGAGGTCACTTCTTCGTCAGTGGAGTTCTGACGAGCTTTCTTAGGCGAGGGTTGGGAATCTTCATCGTCGTCGTCGTCTTCTTCGTATTTGGTGTCTTGACTGTAGGACAGTTCCGGTAAGCATTGACGTTGACGTGTTTCATCTTCATTGTCGGAATCTTCAGTCTCCTTTTTGGCGGCTGTTCTGTAGATGTAAAAACGATAAAACGATTAGTAGAGTAGAAATGTTTTCTTCTCAATTGCTGTTATTTCGGATAGCGTAGGTTGTCCTACTAATCCTAATCTATACATATAATATCCTAAATAAAAATTCTAAATGCGAAAGTAAGTTTGTTTGTTACGTTTTCACGCCTAAACTGAACCGATCGTCCTGATATTTTGCATGTACGTTGTCAGGTGTACAGAAATGGACAAAGGATACCCTTTGTCCGCTTTCATCCCGAAAAAAAAATCTTTTCCCGAGAAAAAACACAATAAATTACATAAGATAATAGATGGCGCCACGTGTCTGTCGAATCATGATTGAATTATATTATTACCTAGCGACTCGCCCCGGCTTCGCACGGGTGCAACATATACATACAAACCTTCCTCTTGAATCATACAAATTTGTATTTAAAAAAAACTTGTCGAAATTTGGAACTTTAACCTTTTGTATATGATGTAGAACAAAAAAATGATTGCAATGACGGGGAGAACAAGTGCCTTTTGGTTTCGTTAAGAGGTTTTTTACACCTTATAAACATATTTTATAGAGTGTCAATGGAGTTTCGAGCCCGTTCTTAGAGATCTAAGTTTTGGAACGGGCCGACTTCAACTTTCTGACTAATTATTGACCAACTCCTTGACATTTGGTTTAATTGAAACAAATACATTTGAGTTTGAGCTTTAGCTGTAATTAAGTGTTCAAACTGCTCTCCTTTCGCCGTAGGAAGGTGCAGGTGACATTTGATGTACCGTTCCTTTTTAATCATGAACGTAACTTCGATTCACAATCATGACTGAATATTTTAGCTTCACCCTAAATATTATAGTCGTAAAATACGGAATCAGTAATAACTGTAATAAATTATATTTTACCCTGCCAAAATGTAAATAAAATAAAATTGAAAGAAAAATGAAACAACGTGAAATACGTGTAACAAGACGCCATGACATGTTTAGTGATGGGATGTATTGCTATGATGGATGGTCGATATTTTTTATAGAAAATGAAGTTTACTTCGAGTACTTACTTATCTTTAAATTTTGTGGTTAAACATCTTTATCTAATATCAATTTGAATCCAAAAGAAAACAAACAGCGGAACGATCAACGGCAAACGTGTCGCATAAAATGCACCAGCACTCGTATTGACGGTAAAACGATACCACGAAACAATTTTTTTTTTCGGTTGTGTTTAAAATGTAAGTATTTTTTTTTTGTATTAAATCCATATTTTAAAATAAATAACATGTTAGTAATAGAGGACGAGATTTTTGCTGTGAGAATCGTTTACAGATAAAATTGAATTACATTGCATGATGTCTTTTTTCTATAAAAAAAGACTAAAATATCGACATAGCAATACATCCCACCACTAAACATGTCATGGCGTCTAATGTCACCCTCACTTTGCCACGGCGAAAGGATATAATAACGCAAAGTTAAATTCTGTGTGTTGCGTTGTCCATGTGTCACCATAGAGTATAATTCATACACCCCTTTAGAAGTTAATAAACTACTTACCCATTTTCTTTGGGTTCTATATGCGGCAGCAGAAACCTCATATGCTGATGGTAAGGCCACCTGGTACGACCTCCATGCGTTCTCTGCAGCTTTATGAACGAATCACGGAGAGATCTCCACCGTTTCTTGCATTCCGATTCTACGAAAGAAAACGAGCATAAGGTAAAAATTAGAGACGATTATATGCTCTTTTTGTATGTAGCCATAGGTGGGATCCGGATAGATGGACAGACCATTGGTGGACCATCGGTGTTTGTGTTAATATCAACATAATATACAGGGTTTTAAAGTAGTTGCGTGCCATAGCTTAGGGGTGAGTTCAGAATTGATAAAGGAACCCGTAAAAAATAAAAAAATATCATAAAGTACCTACTAACTTAAAATAGCAATCGTTTAGAATTAAAATTATTTTATATTGCTATTTAAAGTTAGTAGGTACCTACTAAATTAGGTTGGTTTTTTCTTTTTTCTTTGGATTTATTTTTTATTTTTTACGGGTTCCTTTATCGATACAGAACTCGCCCCTAAGCTATGGCACGCGACTACTTTAACACCCTGTATGGCAATGATGCAGTGTACCCTAGATGTGTGACCGTCAAACTGCCAAGTTATAGATCTCGAGTTCGAATCCAAGCCGCACGTACCTCTGATTTTTCGGATTCATGTGCGTATTGTAAGTATAATAATTATTACTTGCTTCGGTGAAGGAACACATCGTGAGGATACAAGCATGCCTGAGAGATATTTCTTGACAGCTGTGAAGCCAAGTCGAGTCAGAGGCCCTTGGGCGGCATAAAAACTCAAAACACCAGGTTAGGCGCTAACCACACGATAAAACAGATAGTATTGCGATGGGTTACTTATGATACCGAACTGTTGAATGTTGTCGCTGTTTATTCAGAGGGTTGTTAATTAAGACAAGAAGCCTTTTAAAGTACATACATAAGTAAAAAAGAAATTTGATGAGATTCAGATGAGGCACCCACATGTAAATGACGTAGCTTTGAAATGAAGATATGGCCAAGACATACTTGGGTGCGTTTACACAAACAAAAATATTGCGAAATCTGTACTTACCAGAAACATGCAGTGATTCTTGAACCTCTTTCCAGGCATCGTCTCTAAGCTTTGTTTTATTGAAACCGCTCACAGACTTATCATACAAAATTGGGCGCTTTTCAACCTCTTTTATCAAATCTACTTCGTTCATTCTTACACTTTTTTTTGTTGTTGGCTGCGCAATTTTGTTTTTTTTTTTTTACGTTGCTTTAAGGGACGCGGACGCAATTTTACGAGATTTACCGCACTGAATTATTTGGTTTATCACCAACTATTCAACAATTTCGTTGCTACACAGTTGGTCGACGTAAACACAAGCCGGGCGCTTTCGTTGCCAAAATCACTAATACCTACACACTTATTTTTTTTTAATTAATTTAGAGCGTGGCTTTTTTTAGTTTTAATGATGCACAATGACGGTCTGATGGTGAAATGGGGTGGCTGGCTGTGACCAGAGGAGGTGGGTGACGCACGGTACGCGCGGCGCGCGCGTATCGAGCGGCGCGGCGGCGCGGCCGGTGCGGCGCCCGGCCCCACGTCCCTAGTAAACTCCAACTTTATTGATTTTACTGATTAGAAAACAAGTGAATGGGGATAACTATGTATTATTTTGTCGCTCGATTGACGTACTCGGGGGGCGTTGGTAAACATTTTGTTTTTTTTTTATGTATTGAAAAACAAGAAGATAGTGTTAGTCCTAATTTTGATCACGTGCCAAAATATCCTTGTTTAAGTGTTGGTAATGTTAGATACTTTGAATTATTTAATTGACGCCGTGTAGGTATCACTTACGCAGGGTCTGTTCTTTTTATTAACTGCCTTTTTAACCGACTTCAAAAAAGGAGAAGGTTCCATGTTCGACTGTATGTATTTTTACCGATTTCTCCCCCATTAGTAAACCGATTTAAAAAAATCTTTTTTTATTACAAAGAGTGTACTCCTGAGGTGGTCCCATTTAAATTTGGTGAAGATCTAATGCTGATCTTCGGAGATATACAATGGAACTCTTCAAAAATAGACGTCAAATCTGTCGTGATTGCTGCAATCGCTTGGATTTATTGTTTATACAACATCATCACGTAAGATCACGCCTGGATGCTCTGGGTACGCAGATGTGTACAATACACCCAGATTTCGACAGTTAGGTAGGTACTTATGTTAAGTTCCGTTTATTGGGGATAAGCCTATTATCACGGCGTGTATCTTTAACAATGTAAAATTAATGTTTTGTTTGTGCAAAAAAGTTTTCTTATTTTTCCATTTTTTGTTGTTTTTGGTAAGTACCTACTGAATCGTTATTAATGAAACATTTTCTTCAAACAATTCTAGCGACGTAGTATACTTTTGAAACCACGTACAGTACCTATAGAACAAAAACGAAAAAAGCTTGAACCGAAAGCGCTAAAACGAAATTGTAAGCTCAGACTAATGAAACTTATTTGTGTGTATAAACATCACTGAACCGCAATCTGCTTGTCTCTTTCCAGGAAAACGAGAAATGTATTACCTACCGAACTAACGGTCACATAAAAAATACCGATAGCGTGCTTCGAATAAATTTCTACTTGAGTATTTATTTTTAACCGACTTTAAAAAAAGGAAGAGGTTATGAATCCCATCCGTGATTTTTGGGCTGATTTACGAGATTCTTTTTCATTCGGTAGAGGAAGCCCGCGTAGGCGCTTAGTGGTCCCATAAAAATGTAGTTTATGAGTTAACTCCCTTCTTCTTATCGTATCGATTTTCCTTCCAATTAAACGGTGTGGGCCCAGTAGGTGGCCACGTTTATTCCAGCGGTGGAGGCGCTGTACAAGTCGTCAAGAGTGCAGGTAGACGGACACCTAGGACACTCCATCAGGTGGGGCATTGTTTGGTCTGGAGCGCCGCACTCGCACTCGGTGTTGGAAGAACCAATTATACCCCATTTTGCCAGGTTATGTTTGCAGCGGCCTACTTGGGTACGCAATCGATTCAGAGCTTTCCAAATAGGCCACTGTTGTTCACTGCCGGGAGCCAGGTGTTCTTGGGGCTTTAAAAAGTCGTGTGGTGGAGGGCACTTCTCTTGCCATAACTTGCTTCTTACTTTAGGTGGCCTGTCTTGGATTGCCTGAGTGGAGCGTAGGAAACTTTTGCGGCTTTTTAGTCTGCCCGGGGTAGTTATGTGGTCGTAGAGGGGATGTCGGGAATCGGATTCTTGGTTCTTTTTTTCCAGCGCGCATGCGACATCCCTTCGAACAGCAGGTGGTGCGATACCTACTAGAGGGTAGAGCTTATTGAGTGGGCTCGGTTTTAGGCAGCCTGATATTATCCGACACGTCTCGTTTAGAGCAGGATCTACTTGCTTTGCGTGAGCGGATCGCGCGATCGGTGCCACACTGGGCACGCAAATTCGCCAGCAGAGAAACATACGGCCATGCCGGTTGTTCGAAGAACATCGGGTGCTGCTCCCCAGCTGGTGGAAACTAGGCGACGTAACAAATTGTTTCGGGTCGCGACCTTCTGTTTCGTACTAAGACAGTGTGACTTATACGTTAAGGCCCTATCCAAGTTAACTCCCTATAATATACATATATACAGGGTGTAAACCACCTCATCACGAAGCCGTCAACCAAGTATTCTGTAAGTACATCACTACGTAACTAAGTAACTTTGCGCAAAAATTATTGCTGAGGAACGACTTTTTTTTTGGGGTGAAAAATCATGTTTTATTGTAGAACTCAATGTAACGCACTCAAACCATTGTGCTGATGGATGGATTGAATAGTACGGGGGTCGTGGAGGTGTTTGAAGTAAAAATCTTGCATTAAAAACTTGTATTTAACAAAAAAGTTTGAACTTTGACCCTCAATATCTCCGTAACTAGAAGGTTCCCACGTATGGTGTAGAACAATAGTACATTTTGATACAAGTGGAGAAAGTTTGTTATTGCATCCGAGGCGGAATTAACTCCCGAGCCGTAGGCGAGGGTGTTTTTGAGCCGAGAACTGCAATAACAAATGTCCACGTGTATCAAACGACGTTTTTCAATACACTTTTGAAGAAATTAAATAAAATAACGAAAAAAAAAACAATCACCGCCGACTTAATAGGCATTGCACCAATTTGTACTAAGTATAGGTATAGTTTTATCTTTGGCAATTTTCCAACACCCGCGTGCTGTGCCGCGTGCGAAATTGGCTCCTTTCTGCACGCGGCACAGCACGCGATGATGGAAAATGAAAACAATCCACGTGTGTGAAATAGATGGCATGTTGAACCTAGTCGTAGTGCGAAAAGGACCCGTTTTCGAGGAAGTGTATTGAAAAAAAATTATCGCGATGACGAGGAGAACAGGTGGCCTACCATGACGTCAGGATCGTTTTAATCGCGTTCCAGTGTGCGTAAGAGACGGAGCTATGGAGGACGTCTAGCGCCATCTCTTTCCCACACTGGCACGGAATTAAAACGATCCTGCTATAAGAAGTCATGGTAGGCCCGCAAGTGCCTTTCGGCTTCGTTAAGAGGTGTTTTACACCCTTTATTATTATTTTTGGTAGCCGCTCTACAGTTTCAAAAACATCAAAATCAATTAAAATCAAAGCATTTATTTCAAGTAGGCCAGTTACAGGCACTTTAGAACTGTCGAAACAAAGATGAAAATTAAATGTAGCTACAGTCCCAGTCACAAGACATAAAAACTGTTAAAGTACTGTAGTTGCCCATTCCCTAGCGTAGATCTCTATGGAGAAGAACGGGCAAGAAACTCCATGGACACTATTTTAAATCAGAATATTTTTACAAAACCTTGGTTACATCATTCATGTTGAGATGGTACCTACATTATGTGAGAACAATGTAGCAAGATGTGCACGTTAAAAGTGTCCATAGTAAAAACAAAACAAAAAATTCTAAAATAAAACAATTAATTCAAATAAACCGTGGCAACCAAGAGCTGACCAGTCCCAACTGACAGCGCCCGTTCACGAACATGACGCATGTACCTATCAGCACCATTCCACTCAACCATTTTGAAGGGAACAAAATGATCCGACACACGCGCCACCAAGTGAGACATTTGAGTGAGCATGACATACTCTTAACCGCCAGGGCACATTCAAATCAAGAAAAGACATAGGTTTCCAGCGACTGATAGCATTCTAGTACATAGCACTCACACAATATGGGATATGCGTTTATTTTACAATACAAATTTATATTTGAATTTATACAATACAAAGATAGTTGTACAATCTTCAGCAGCTCCAACAATACAAATAGTGCTATCCATTTATGCGCCCCTGTCCTTATGGAGCAGGACCGGCATTGAGCCAAGCATTTTTATCACCATTGTAGCCTTGAATCAAGAACCGTTTCATCTACGAATTCAAGTTTCTCTTCTTTCAATAAAATAAAGTTTATACTTTTGTAGCTACCATCGTTTTACCTGTTTACCTAGTCTTGTGTTATTGTTCCGAAATAAACTTTTATTATTTTTCATTACACATACTCTGAAAGTAGGTCTGAAGTTGCCTGAGGGGTGGGTTGAAAGTAATACTTTTCAGCCCTAGGGAGAATCGTTTTCAACGGACAACTGTCAAATATTTAAAAAAAAAGTTAATTTTTTGAACCATGTTCCAACTATAAAGCCACGTTGTAAAATTGAAATAACATAGAGATAAGTATTAATTTAAGAATATTTATAACTTTATTATAATTAAGTTTCAACTATTTCTTTAAAATAACATAGATTTGGGCAAATTATTTACCATTTTTTAAAATAAATGATCAAAATTAAAATTAGGTAATGGCTGAATAGAGGCAGAAAAAAAAACAAACAAAATAGGCGGGAAAGCGGCACGGCAATCCGATCTTCATTTGTTTTTCGAGTTGATTCATGTTTTATTTTTACTTCCCTTGTATTCTTAATGAAAAGCACAGTGTTTACCTCGGGCTAAAGACTTACTATTAGCGTCCTCACTTCGCTCGGGCACCAAACCCCGTCTCGGGACTAAATAAGTTACTTTCACCCCTAGGGTAACAATGTACTATTTATTTACGTTTAATCAATTAATAAGGATGGATGATACAACTAGGATAATAATAGTAAGTGCACACTTGAAAATTCTTGTTCAAGCAATCATGCTAATAGTTTTTAACACTGATGATAGACAAAGAAGAAATAAATTGCAGTAAGGGCACTATAGTGATGATTCTACCACTGAGGTGTAATGAATGTGTTTGGTTTGTAAGAGTTAGCGGTTTGGAGTTTTGGACAGTAATCTAATGGCATAATAATAATGGTAAGATCTACTGTGGTGTCATTTACATAGACAGTAAATTACTTACATTGTAGGTACCTGCTAAGCGAGCTGTAGTAGTTTTTAATACTTTTTAACTCAATACTTACTAGTTCCATGTCTGCTGACACCATTGAGATTCTGATGATGCTCTGTGATGTTCTCACTGGGGACAAACTTTTGTCACGTTAGCTGAACTGAAATGTAGAACTCCAACCTTTTAATAACTATGAACTATAAATAACACGAAACATTTAAATAGTGTAGGTAAGTAATATAAGTTCTAAGTAATTATGTAAGTATAAAAAACAGTTCTAAACTAAGTTTTGTAGTTTTGTCACACAGTGCATTATAATCTCCTTGCACATCAGAGGAATAAAAACTGTTGCCATGTAGTTTTTTGAGTTCCTGTCAAATCCCTAAAAAATTATAATATCGATATTTTATTATTAGGTTTAGGTACCTAGTACTGTACCTACTTATAATATGTCAATGACCTAACTAGGTAGGTACCAACTACCAACCATCATTATAATTGTCATTCACGTAAAGCAGCGTCCCCACTAGAAGCCATGAGGCTTTTTGGGCCGCGCGGCTCAGCCTCCCGAGCCTATTGTGCTTTTTTGCATCGCGTCCACATTGAACCCACACAGAACATACTATATAATATAATTATACTCTAGCGATCGCCCGTCTTGCGCAGATGCCACAGACTATATAAAGATATTAGCGGCAGTTTCTTTTGAGATGTAAGAAAAAGAGGACGTGCTTGTAGCTTCAGCAGGAATATGTTTTTATCTTTAAATAAAAAAACTACTCCAGCAGTCCCATAACACCCGGCACGGCGCTTCTGATGAAATTCAATTTAAATAAAAAGTGTTTCCTCGTCCGTCCAATTCATGCGGTCACTATAATATTATATTATCTGTGCTGTCCCCACAACCTAGAGCCGCGCGCGCGGCTTCCTTTGAAGTAGACCGGCCGTTGCTCTGTTGGGCCGCGTGGCTCAGGCCTCGCTCTCGTCTACAATCACGAGGCTCGCCGCTCGGCCGCGAGGCACGGCCTCACGAAGCCACGCGGCTATAGTGGGGACACCGCTTAACATAATTACACAAATTGACAGATGAGATGACAATGACAGATTATAAAGAGTAGAATGTTTGAGCTCACATTGATGATTTGTTTTGCTTGAAAATTATTTTTATTGTGTATCTACTTGCATTTAAACATTAAGTGCTTTAATTGTTTGTCAGACAACCTCTTTATTTATAATTTTAACTGTTAATTCGTGAGCTAAATATTTTCTTCGGAAAATATTAATTCCGATGAGCGGTCACAATCTGCTGATTGTTAAGCAAGTATTAAATTCAAATTAATTAACTCAATGTTTACTCAGGTAAATAATGTTTACAAACTCATAAGATCTAATGCACTTGACATCTATTTAGGTACTTAAATTTTGCCATTTTTGTACGATTGATGATGACTAAAGTACCACTTCTCTTCACATCTGCTAGTGCTCTCATAGCAGTCAACTGAGCATGATCTCTACATTTTCAAAACATTGTTTAGCTATAACAGTTTTTGGTCGGTGTGTCATCTTATGGGTGCTTTAAAATAACTAGCTGTGCCCCACGGTTTCTCTGGCCGCTTATCTTTTGGCCTGGCTCTTGTGGGTCGCAGCGTGATGTTAAATATAACCTATTTATAATCGTCTTCAAGAATTGGGCTATCAAATGCAAAAATACTTTTTAAACCCGATTGGTAGTTCTAGAGGTTAGCGTGTTCAAACGAAAAAAAAAACGCTTTAGCATTGTTAGTGGGATAGATAATACGATGTTTCTTTTTTAATAAATATTAGCACCCTTCATTCTAGGCCTCGGAAACCGGTTAAAATTCTTAACTGGTTGCGGTCATTGACCCCAAACTGAAATCGATTGAGGATATGGGTTGCACTTTACTGGTATTTACCAGTTAATGAGGAAAACCGGTTTTTCATGACACATTTGGTTTTGATAGTCAAAATTAACCGTTTAAAACCAAGTTTAATAGGTTCCCAGGCCCCCGCCACTCTCGCTCACACGGTATCTCATTTTGTTTGGTTGTATTTGACGTCCTCAGATAAAAAAAAACATCATATTTTCTGAGGATAGCTTGATGGAAGTGTTAAAAAAGTAGAGGAAAAAATATTACGAATTACGGAATTAACTGGTTAATTTGGGTGTCAAAACCGTTTGTGCTTATGTAACTGGTAACCTTTATCATTTGGGTTACATAAAAACAGTTCACTTGTTTAACTGTTAAATGAGGGAACTATATAATTACTGGTATTTAATTAAAAATTAACCGCAATTTTTAAACCGGTTCAGAGCCCTGCTTCATTCTGCTGTTTCTTAACATAAAATTAAGTTATATCATACCATTAGCAGTTCTTTATTTTAAAACTATAGAATGTGTCTATGGTTATTTGCTATGTAATGTATTTACAAAGTTATTTATTACTCCAAGTTTATCTTATCTTGGTTAGGTTTGATGACTGTGTATTAAATGTGTTAAATAAATAAGGCTGGCTTTGTAATTGTATGAGCATATGTTTGCACATTTCTGGGCCAATCTCATTATTATTTTAGTCTGCTCCATAACATAAATTAATACATACAAGATTTCTTAGTTTTTACTGAATCCAACTATTTTAATATTTAATGCGAGTGTATTTACTATACATATACATACACATACTCTTCTTGAAATATATTCTCTATCATGAAAACCACATTGGAACCTATTTAATTTGGATGTGGTTTTCAGCATAATCAGAACAACACAGCCAAAAAATCTAACACATTTGATAAATAAAGTAACATCTGGTGTTCTGCACTCTGTGTATAGGTCATTCATTTCTCAGTTTCAAGAGCAGGGTAATTTAAGCAAAAAAGATTCAAGAAAATGATAAAACATGTTAACAATTAAATAATGTAATAAAGAAACCGTGCTGCAGCTTATCATATTGTATGCTAATATATGTTTAATGTATTTACCTTGCAGATAGTTTAGTGTTCACTGCGCCTTACGGACTGCTATGTTGAAGATGTCTGCTCAGGTAAGTTTAAATTAAAATATTATTGTAATAACGAGTTTGTTATGTAATTATCACATATTAAAGTGTTTATTTTAAAGTCTAGTGCAGATTAGAGAGGGCCAGCCTACTGTGACTGCCTGATCTCTGAAATTTGCAATACCTCCCCTTAAGATATGACCAAGTAGTCTGGACCGGTCGTGGACAAAAGCCCTTTGCCTCGATCGCAGCTACAGTATCACTATAATAACATAATATTAAATAATTCCACAGATAGAAAACATAATCAGTGCATACAGGACCCTGGCGAAGATACCGTCAGTGGCTGGTGCGAAGCTCAACAATGCAACCAATAAGATCAACGCAAAGTGGTCTGTGCGAAACCTGGATAAAGGGAAAGTCTCAAAGTTTGCTTCCTCGTACACCCTGGACAATGACTTCAATGTTATTGATGAAAGTGACTTTGGAATTGATATAAGTAATGAGTAAGTATCTCAGCCCGTCATTGGGCTTTGGAGAATGTTATAATTTGTTGCATAGGATGCTGAGTGCGAAATTTATTTATTGAGCATCTTCGTGATGTCGTAGATGTGTTTTTTATTCAGTATCTTGGCACACTATCACCTATATTATTAGTTTCTTAGCATTGCTAAAAAAACGAGATTCCTGTGTTAACAACTATTTTTAAGAGGTATTCTCTTAAAAATAGTTGTTAATACAGGAATCTCTTTTTTTTCAATAAATTTTCACAAAACAATTTCTCAAAATAGTTGTAGTAGTATTCATCGAAGGTCGACCGATTTTCAACCTTATTACCTAGGATGTAAGGGTTAAAAGTAGCAGACCATCAGTGAACTCGGTAGTACACGCATAACGTGTAAGTGTAGTGTTACTAACAAGTTTTAAGGTTCTATTCACTAACAGAATTTGTATTGTATCATATGTATGTTAGTATGTAAGGTATATTTCTATGGGCCAAAGTTCCCTCAAAATAAATGAATGTTGTTATAAGTCTGTTGCTAAAATACTTACAGATCTGTGCATACAGATCCAAACAAAAAATCTTTACTTATAACATCACTCTTTACATAATTTTACCATATTACTTCCAGAATACTATCAGCGGTGTCCCCTCGTGAGACTTACAAAGCTCTGATCCGTGAGGAGAAGAGCGGCAAGGATCCCAAGAAGTTGTTCCTAGAGGTGTGGAGTAAGAAGACCCTGGCGCATAGCGTGGACCTCACCAGCCTGGACAAACATGGCGACGTTTATGCTGACTGTAAGTTTTTCACATTTTTTTTTTCCTTTTGCATCTTGCGATCGGTTGTAAACCTTTAGCAGATTTTTTGTGGGGTTATTGAATGCTGAGGAATCTGCCTCTCAAAACTATTTACTTTTTTATTCTATAAAGTACCATTTGTGGTGGCGTTTGAGCCTTTTCATGGTTATTGGATCACGGCTATGGCTAAGGTGTTGGTATGTGACTTTATTCGGTGTTTGTATGTCGTTAGTCGTGTTCTACTTCCTCTTTTACAGTTCTGATTCGTTGATACTCGTGTGATTCTGAGGTCTTCATAAACCAAGGGGAGTGTGTTATAGTTCTGAGAGCTTTATTTTGGAATCGCTGGAGAATTTCCAGATTTGAGTTTCTTGCAGAGCCCCACAGCTTAATCCCATATGTCCAAACAGGCTTTAATACCGCTTTGTAAATGAATGTAATAATGGAACGTGTGATGTTTTTCCTAAGAGCCAGGTTAGTTTTCGGAGCAGGATGTTAAGCTCGTCACGTTTTTTCTTAATGTGGTATCTCCACGTTTGTTTCCGAGATAGACGCCAAGGTACTTTGCGACTGTGCCGTGTGGAAGTGTGTCATCTCCAAGTTTAACAGGTGGGCAGTCATCTTTTCTGAGGGTAAACGTCACATGCGTAGATTTGTTGGCTGATGGCTGAGATTTGTTGAAACTAATAATTAAAAGCTAGCTTTTATTTTTTAGTTTTTACACATAACACAACATCCCCGTATTCCCCGTAGGGTTAGGCAGAGTTGTACCAGAGGTGTCAGTTATGTTTAAGTCTGAGGCGAGCCTATTGCCATCAACCGGACACGAACCCAGACTCCGTGGCTGCTACTGAGAAATTCCTAAAGGAAAAACTCAATAGCAGTTTGCCCGGCGCGGGAATCGAACCCAGGACCTCATGCTCAGCAGTCGCGCTTGCAACCACTCGACCAACGAGGCACATAACATCGAAATAGTACATTGTTACCCTAGGGGTGAAAGTAACTTATTTAGTTCCTTTTTTTTTTTTTTTTTTTTAGGATGGGAAATCATCAAATGACTTCTCCCGCTCTGGGCGGAGCAGGAGGGAGTGTCAGACTTTTACTGACTAAAACCCATCCATGTTCCTTCCTCGCCCTTTGTGTTCCGGGGCCACGGTATGTCTTTCGAATAGTCCCGCAGCCCCGGCAGGCTTCGGCCCTTGCGGACCCCTTCAATGTTGCTGACTCTCTTTGAGGCGCGCGTGGAACACGAACGCGCCGTCGACACGGCCTGTCGTCATGAGACGGACGGACGGCGAGCTAGCCCATAGCTCCCCGTCCACAGGCACGCGCCTACGGTGGCCGGAAGCCACCACGTGGCCCCCGACGCCCGGGGCGTCTCCCGCGGCGGCCGGGACGTGAGGATCTCTCCCTCTCACTTTCCGCCACCTCCTTTTTTTTTTTTTTTTTTTTTTTCGGATTGGAAATCATCAAATGACTTCTCCCGCTCTGGGCGGAGCAGGAGGGAGTGTCAGACTTTTACTGACTAAAACCCGTCCATGTTCCTTCCTCGCCCTTTGTGTTCCGGGGCCACGGTATGTCTTTCGAATAGTCCCGCAGCCCCGGCAGGCTTCGGTCCTTGCGGACCCCTTCCTTATTGCTGACTCTCTTTGAGGCGCGCGTGGAACACGAACGCGCCGTCGACACGGCCTGTCGTCATGAGACGAACGGACGGCGAGCTAGCCCATAGCTCCCCGTCCACAGGCCCGCGCCTACGGTGGCCCCCGACGCCCTGGGCGTCTCCCGCGGCGGCCGGGACGTGAGGATCTCTCCCTGTCCTGTTCCGCCACCTCCTTCGCTAGCATGACTGCTTCGCAGAAGGAGGTGACGGCGTCCCATTCCGTCTCGCTCCGGACCATGGATTGAACCAAGGGCGGGAGCGAGAGGTCGCCGCCGCCAATCGCCGTTACGAGGACACGGCAGTGCTCCGCCCAAGCGGGGCACACCTCCAACGTGTGCTCCACCGTGTCCTCCGGTCGATCCTCACAATGGTGACACCCGGACGTTTCCTCCCGCCCGATTCGGTGCAGGAACTTACCGAAACAACCGTGTCCGGTAAGAACCTGCGTCAGGCGGAAGGTGAGGACGCCGTGGCGTCTCTCCAGCCACTCCTCAAAGAGGGGACTTACCGCCACTATTGTGGCGTGCCCTGCACGGGGTTGCGAAAGTCGCTCTCTCCATGTCGCCATGAGATCACGCCGGAAGTCCGTCCGCTGAGCGACAATTTGCCGCGGCAGCGGAGTTTCCCCCCGGCGTAGCGCCTCCGCGCGCCACTCATGTAGGCGCGCGAGGACTATCGCCTCCAGATCCCATGGCGGCAATCCGGCAAGGAGGCTCGCCGCCTCGCGGGAGATCGTGCGGTACCCCAGGATTAGCCTTACGGCCACCACCTTTTGGGGCGCGTTCAAATAGTTGGCGGCTCGCTGCCTCAATGAACGCGCCCACACCGGGGCCCCGTAAAGGGCCATGGACCGCACGACTCCCGCGTAGAGCCTCCGGCAGGAGGCGTTTGGCCCCCCCAGGTTGGGTAGGAGCCGCCTGAAGGCAGCCCCTGTCCGCTCCAGTTTGGGGGCCAAACGTCGGAAATGCTCCACGAAGTTCCACCGGCTGTCGAGGACAAGTCCCAGGTACTTCAGCGTCGACTCGACGCCGATGGAAACCCCTCCTGCCATCACTGCGGATCCCGGAGGTGGCGCATTCCGAGGCCCATGAAAGCACATGGCCTCGGACTTGTGCAGTGCCACCTCGAGACCCAGTTGCCGGATCCTCTCCACGACTATCGCAACCCCGCGTGTCATGTTTTCGGCCGCCGCCTCGTGCGACCTCCCCTGTGCCAGCACCAGCGTGTCGTCTGCATAGCAGACAACGCTGACGCCGCTAGGGAGGTCGGCGCGCAGCACCCAGTCGTACTCGATGTTCCACAAGGACGGCCCCAGAACCGATCCCTGTGGAACACCGCACGACATCTCTCGCCGGTTCCAGTCTCCGCTGCGACCGGGGTAGATGACGGCCCTATCCGTCAGGTAGTCCCCAACCACACGACGAAGGTAGGTCGGCACCCGGTGATACCGGAGTGCCTCCCTTATGCAGCTCCAGGGCATGGAGTTGAAGGCGTTGGCGATGTCGAGAGACACCGCCAAGACCACCCCACCCCTGGACACCGCATCCCTCGTCGTGAGGGCTCTCACGCGCATGATGGCGTCCACCGTAGAGCGCCCCTTGCGGAAACCATATTGGTGTTCCGCAAGGTTCGGCCCGTCCCCGCAAGGTGCTCGGCGAGGCGGTTTGCAATCACTCTTTCAAAGAGCTTGCCAACCTCGTCGAGCAGCACCACGGGCCGGTAGGCGGACGGAGAGTCCGCCGGGCGCCCCGGCTTCCGGATGAGGACCAGCTTCCCCGTCTTCCAGCGAAGCGGGAACTGGCCCCTCTCCAAGCATGCGCTTAAGAACCCCTCCAGTCGGGGACCGAGAGCCTCCGAGGCCAGGACCCAGGCTCTGCCAGGCAAGCCGTCGGGTCCCGGGGCGGTATTTTTGGCACTGAGCCTGCGTACCGCCACTCTCAGTTCTACCCCGGTCACTTCCGGAGCGTCGTCGTCGTCGCTTTCGTGGTCCGCTTCCGGCACCGCAGCCGGCGGAGTCATAGGCGGGGGCGGGTGTTCCCCTCGCGAGGGGAACAGAGCGCTCACCACGTCCTCCACGAGCTGAGGCCGGAGGCTCTGCGTCAGCGGGGGGGCCCAGGTGCGGAGTTTATCCCGCACCATCTTGTAAGGGCGCCCCCACGGATCTCTGTCGAGAGCCCCCAGCATCTCCTCGCAGGCCAGATCCCTGGCCCGCAGGACAGCCTCGCGGAGGGCGGTCTTCGCCGCTCTGTAGCCCTCATATAGCTCCACCTCCATGGCTGCCGCATTCGGTGGGCGAATGCGGAGCCTGCGGTGCCTGGCGTACAGGTGTCGCGCAGCCACGCACGCCTCCCGTAAAGACGTCAGCTCACGCGACCACCAGTACACCTGACGCCGGGCGCTTCCTGACCGGACTCGGGGCATTGCCACGTCACAGATATCGGACATGGCCTCCTGGAACCACCCTGCCTCATCGTTAACGTCGGCAGGCCTGTCCGGTGATGACACCCAGGCCTGCACGATCGAGGCTTCCAGGAGGAGCTCCCGGTCCAGCTGCTTCAGCGCCCAACGCGGACCACTCGGGGCCTGTTGGACTGGCGCGCTTGAGGTCTGGGTGGAGACGTCGAACCGGATGTACCGGTGGTCGGAATAGGTCTCCACCCCCTCCATGACGCGCCAGTCAATGACACGCGGTGACAGGGCGGGGCTGGCGAACGAAATGTCCACCACCGACTCGCCCCGCATCCTCACACACGCGGCGACAGAACCCCGATTTAGGACGACCAGGCCCTTCTCCAGGGCCCAGTCCTCCACCATCCTTCCCCGCACGTCTGTGCAACGGGAACCCCAAGCCAAGTTCTTGGCATTGAAGTCCCCGAGGACAAGCACGGGGAGGGAATGGTTTCCGACGACGACACTCAACTCTGCGAGAGAGTTGTGGAACTCGGCGAGAGTTCGGCTCGGGGAGAAGTAGACACCCACTACGACGATCTCCCCGAACCGGGCTGCTACGCACCCCCGACCCCTCCTGACACTTTCAAGGGTCGGAGTGCCGGCGGCGGCCGACGACACTATGGTCACTGAGCCGCTTAGGTCCGCCACCCAGTCTTCCCTGGGCCAGACGAAATACGGCTCAGCGACCATAGCGATGTTAATCAACCACTGCGCCATGCTCTGGAGCAACAGATCCTGAGCACAGGCGCAGTGGTTGATGTTCGCTTGGAGGAAGCGAAGTGGAGCCGTTATTGGCACTCCATCGACGCTTCCTCCCTGGCCCCCTGCGAGGGCCCCTCTGTGGCGGCGACAGAGGGAGCGGCAGCATCGGCAGTTGCGGCTGCGGCGGTGGTGACGGTGGCGGTGGCAGCGGAGGGCCTACCCTTGCCTCGGGTGGCCTTGGTGGGCGGAGCGCAGGCCTTGCTCCCAGCCCGGTGATCGGCCGGCTTGCCAGCCGCCGCACATGCATCGCAGTGCGGCGTGGCACAGCACCCTGCGGACTGATGACCGGGCTGACTGCAGCGGAAACCTAGCCCGCTGCGATCAACCTCCGAGGCGCACCGGACTGACACGTGGTGTCCCACGTGGCAGTTTCCACCACCTCCTTCGCTAGCATGACTGCTTCGCAGAAGGAGGTGACGGCGTCCCATTCCGTCTCGCTCCGGACCATTGCACGAACCAGGGCCGGAAGCGAGAGGTCGCCGCCGCCGATCGCCACCTCGAGGACACGGCGGTGCTCCACCCAAGCGGGGCACACCTCCACAGTGTGCTCCTCCGTGTCCTCCGGTTGATCCTCGCAATGGTAGCACCCGGGCGTTTCCTCCCGCCCGATTCGGTGCAGGAACTTACCGAAACAAACTTATTTAGTTCTGAAACGGGGTTTTGGTGCCCGAGCGTAGCGAGGGCGCTAATAGTTCGAGCGTAAATAAGTCTTTAACCCGAGGTAAACACTGTGCTTTTCATTACGAATACAAGGAAAGTAAAAATAAAAACATGAATCAACTCGAAAAAACAAATTAAGATCGGATTGCCGCTTTCCCTCCTATTTTGTTTTTTTTTCTGTGGCCGACCAGCTATTCAGCCATTACCTATTTTTTCATTTCATCATCGAAAAAATGGTACTATTTTGCCCAAATCTATATTATTTTAAAGAAATAGTTGAAACTTAATTATAATAAAGTTATTTATAGTAAGCACTGATAGAACACAACAAATAATGGTGGTGGATCACTGCTGCGACAACCCATGAGTTAAAAGTGGGGGTGTGGGTTAAAGTTATTTATAAAATATATATTTTTTAATTAATACTTAAACTTTGTTATTTCAATTTTACTTCATGGCTTTATAGAAAGTTGGAACATGGTTCAATAGAAAAATGAACTATTTTTTTTATAATTTGACAGCTGTCAGTTGAAAACGATTCTCACTAGGGCTGGAAGGTGCCTGAGGAGCAGATTGATATTACTAAATAATACTAATATGGATAATACTATTATTCACCAAGGGGAGTAAGGCACAGATTACTAAACGAGTTTGCATTTTAGGCCCGACGCAAAGCGGAGGGCCGTGAACCACACGAGTTTAGTAATCTTTACTTACCCTCGAGTGATATATACTGCTTTATTATACTACACTTGCTTACAACGTCAACAAGACTTAAAAAAAAACAAAACGCGTTAGTAATGGATTACTACCCTGATTTTCAGGGCAGTAATGAAATTCCATACAGTAAACTGCCTAGATTTTTGAGAAGGTTTAATGAACAGCTTTCAAGCCTTTTAGTGGGGTAGCATTGATACACTTACTAAGCAAGTGTAGTATAAATAGCTATTATTTCTGTAAGTTGTTTAAAAAACACTTTAAAACGTTAAAACACTCTAGGCTTCTACTATTAGTAGCGAAGCAGCTAAATAACTTTTAAGTTAAGAAACATCCGTGTATCCGTGTTCTGTGTGATCTGTTTCGTTCCGTATTGTTTACGGCAACGGTGGCGTGCCTACTATAGGTGCACAAAAAACTTCCAAATGTTCCTTTGACACAACATCCTTACCCACATACCGGGCGCATGCCACCTTTTCAATCTGATCTGTCATTTTCATTTAAAATGTTGGTAATACATAGTTGTGAAACAAAATTTATTTGCTAGAAAATTATACCCTCTTCAATTTTCTTCACCAACTTTATGATTACAGCCGAATTTGGGGGCTTGCAATGGTCACATGACGAGACGGCGTTGGTTTACGTCGCGGAAAAGAAGCTGCCCAAATTTGAGCCTTATATCAAGAGGAAAGATGACAAACTCAAGAACGACGGCAGTGGAGAAACAGCGCCCAAACGGGTGAGTTAAAAACATTTAAACTATATTAAAATACTGTTGAGGATGAGGTTCCCTTCCCGTGGGTTTTGAGAAATGAAGCGACTTGCGTTTTAACTTTTGCTGTATTAGATTAAATGATACTATATTTTACAATGGTTTTTGGATACCGCTATGGTCATAGCGGATAGGAGATCTGTCTCAGGTGGCGGACGAGAAGGAAAATTGGAATGATTCTATACAAAACAAGGCCTTTTATAGGCATCTTGAATGAGGTTGTGAACGGATGGAATGAATAGAAGACCGAAGTGGCGCCAGCTGAACGCGGCGGCGAATGGAGGCGTGAGCTCGCAGCGCTGTTTCTCCTCTTGGTGACAGGTGTCGCTGGCGCCGCCATAGCGCAGCAAGTTACTTCCCCAGTGGTGTGGGCGTGAACAAATACCCATAAGATAACCGGGCAAAGTTACTTCATTAATAATTGCCGAGGAACAACAAAGAATTTGCCTTCCTGTCGCAGGTGTCGTGATTGAGCATGTTATCGAGCTCACTACGCTAGCTTGATTCCAATTTTTTTTGGGTTTTGTGTGAATCCACGAAGTTACTTCATGTATGAATGTACAAAGAAAAATTTGACATATCCGAGGTGAAGTGAAACTTTATTTTTAACAAGTTTAGTGTTAGTTAAGCGTTAGCATTGGATGACCCATCTCGCTTTTTTATTCAGGGTCCGCACCAAAGTCTTTGGCTGCAGCCGCGCCTGCTGCCTGTATCTCTTTGTGCTACTGCTGGCTGGTTAAGAGGTCCCTGGTTCGATGGTCCCGGTCGGGAAAAGTCTTATTGGGTTTTCCTATCAGGAACTTCTCTATACCAGCTAGGATGTCTGTATTCATGCACACTTGCTGAGAAAAGGTCGCCCCATTTTACAGGGCACTTAAACATAACTGGCGAAATGTGGGTTTGCTACACGTACATCTCTGCCCAATACTGCAGGGGTATTATGGCGTGAAGTAAAGTAAAGACTAATTTACCTTCTTTTTTTCAGGGGGAAGAGTTTCTATACCGACAAGACTGGGGCGAGCAGTTGGGGGGCAAGTATCTATCCGTCATAGTCGTGTTCAAGTTGGACGGGGAGAAGCTTACCGTGCTGGGCGGGCTTCCGGAGAGTATGTGTCCGGGGCAGGTAGGTACACTGCTTACGGAGCAAGCATCTGGTTAGGTTGTAAGGATCTGTTCAGACGGAAAGTGAGTGACCAACGTCGACGTGGAGTCGGCCAGAACGAGCTTTATTTCCGTCGATAAATGTGGTCAGTCTCTAAATGCTTTCGTTTTTCTAGTGTGGGTGAGAGAGCCTTCTCTCTTTCACTCGCACTGGAATAACTATAACATACCTACATGACTGATATCACCATCTCTTTTACGCAACGGAATCATGATAATCTGATCCCAGTCATTGAGACGTTGTTTTCTATGCTTGGGGGGGGGGGGGGGGGGGTACCACACTCCGGTACGCGGCCTCCCGTCCAACACTCGTTTGCTCAATCGGACGTCAGTCCTTCGTCAAACGTGGCGGGCCTCTGGTGTTGACAGTAATAATGTTAGTAGTCTTACAATGGCAGCCCACTTCATGTATTTGTATACAATGTGTATTAAACATTTATTAAAAAAAAATGATATGATCTATTATTGAGATCTATGATCTTGTATTAAACATTTATTAAAAAAAAATGATATGATCTATTATTGAGATTTGAAAAATTAAAAAAAAAACATGACGTAGTTGAAACACCCGTTGCGAGCGATGATCTACTAGACTCGTGCGCTGGCTCGTCAAACAGACTGACTTGACACGTCACACGTCACACGTTATTAACAGGATGTTTCATAGTGCCAACGTACAAATTATTTTTCTTTGTACCTATTCTCTAAATTAATGGTAAAATATAAATAATTGCGCCTAGAGGTATTATATGTCGGATACATTGAGTGGACCACCTTTGTAAGACGACTAAAAAGTCACGGTGTATACATTAGTGGTGTACTCGCGTCAGGTCCGTTTCTCCCCGGACGGCTGCAGCGTGGCGGGCGTGGTGTGGGACACGGAGCCGCGCCGGCTGGGACTCATATTCTGCACCAACCGCCCGAGCTACATCTTTGAGTGTACGCTGGATGGAGAGTTCAGTGAGTTGTTTAAGATAATTATTATTCTAGTATCAATAACTACATTTAAAGGCCAAGCAATAGGCAAATAGCAAAAAATAATAGGCAAATAATAATAATGGGCAATAGTGAATTTCAAAAACCTTTTTGCGAAACTTGATGTAAAATTTTTAATATACATAAATTTTAGTTAGGAATTTTCCACTAAGAAAGAGCCTTATGTCCATGATTGTTGATTGACAATGTCGGTTGTGCTTAGGTTTTGATTAACTAGGCTGTAGTCAAAAGATGTCAATGATTTATCGAATAGGTACTATCGAGGACACTCCCGCCTGATCACCACTAAGCTAATTTTTGCTTGCACTTAAAACATAGAAACGCTCTCTATCCCCTCCTCGTTGACTTTATATATAAATAATTAATAAAAAAATACCGATCGGCGACACATGCCAAACGACAGTTATTGTTATTTTGCGCGCCAAAGTTGACGCTTTCCTAATAGGCCTAAAGTTTAAGATCGGTTCGGATCGGTAAGTTTAGGCTCGGCGCCTCCGCATGATTTAAGCGAAAAAAAAATTAACTGATCAGGCGGAAAAGACCACGACTGTACATCACAATAATATATGCACCAAACATACGTGAATATTTTACATGAAATAACTTGTCAATCATTTGAAAAATAACTTATCAGTCATTTGAAAAAAAAATACATAATAGGATCTTCTTTATCGTGTGGTTAGTGCCTAACCTGGTGTCAGAGTTTTTATGCCGCCATTGGGCCTCTGACTTGGCGACATAATAGGATAATCTACTATTATGACTTTTTTGCGCAATAAACGGATCTTGTTCTTCTTATTTCAGAGAAGATAACTGCCGACGGTCTAGCGGTCCGATCCCCAAGGTTCAACTCCACCGGAGACCTGGTGTGGCTACAGCGCAAGGCCGATGGACCGCACCACGCTTGCCACGAGCTCGTCATCAGGAAGAAGGGATCTGTAAGTAACCTAATAGTATAGTTCTAGACAAGATAACTTGCGAAGGCCTAGCGGTCCGATCTCCTCGGTTCAACTCCACCGTAGACCTGGCCCCTTATTCACAACGCTTCGATTCGATTTTCGATTCGGTAAGTCGTGTCTCGTATGTCTATCTCGCTCGATTTCGTAATGCCAAAAAAAGATAGACAATAGCTATGCTGGTTGGGTTACACCGCAAGGCCGATGGACTGCACCACGCTTGTCACTAGCTTGTGATCAGGTTTTTGTAACCTATAACATACAATTAATATGTCGTTGCAACTTCAGGAAATTCGTATTTTCGGTCACGACACGACGACGCCTCTAATAAAATTATTATAAAAACCGTACATGCAATTGGACGACGTTGTCGCTGCGAACACTGTTTTAGGCTTTCACGGTTCATATATCGGGAGCTCAAAAACAAACAATAATCACGGAAGATATCTCGTAAGTGACATTTTAAGTATTGTATTTTTTTCATTATTGAGGTGCGGTTTGCGGTGAACATCGCTTTCGGAAGAGAACCTTAAGCCTTCATCAAGATGGTGAAACGGTGACGGATATGAAACACCGACCCAATCATCATTTATTTTCGACGCCTAAAAGGGTTTTTCACATATTAACAGAAAGACATATAATTTACCATTTATCTTCATTTTAAATGCTTTCAGGACACACTATCCACACTGATCGAAATAGTGGACACCTCAGTGAACATCCAGTTCGGGGAGGCTGCGGAGCCGTTCTTCGGCATCTACTGCCAGGCGCTGCCCGGCCGGTGCTTCACCGCGGCCGGGGATAGGATCCTGTTCTCTAGTCCACAGGAGACCGAAGTGAGATCCTATGTTTATAATATTGGTAGGTATCTATTTATTTCGTCATTGAATAAAATATCGAACGAAATTAACAGTCGGAAATAAAATCAGACTGCTTCAAAACTGGCCCCCAATAGGGAATATGAAAGAGATACAAAACTCTTTTTATTTATTAAAAATGCTTGTATTGGCGCTTAAAAACATTGTGGTACACTTGTTTAAGTTTCTAAAACATTACTTATTTTACAATTTATTGTTTTATGTATCATGTTTTTGGTGAAACGGAACGTACTCTCAAAACGCGTCGTCCACGACAACGCCGGTAGTGAGTTCAAAGACAATGTGTCAAAAAAAACACTTATATTTGAAAAGTAGTTAAAGTTTCACTAAGATTTTATTATAATATCGTTATCGCAATTTTTGCTTGAATAAAGCACATACAACTAGTAAAATTACTTTATTAAGGCCAAAAAATTAGATTTAAACAAGGCAGATTGAGGTAAATGACGTCAAATCATGGCCGCGACAGTCACGGACGTTTGAACTGTCGTAGAAAATTGCAAGAGTATAATATTATTTTTGAGCGACAAGCAGTAGTTGAACTTAACTTTTAATAGTTTTCTTGGGTTGATAGTACTGTAATTTATTGATTTAAGTAAAGAAAAAATTACATGCATATTCCCTATTGCGTAACACGCTTGCAATCTCAATCAGAAAGATTTAAATGCACTGCTTTGTATGTTTGAAAAACTCGTCTGATTGACATTGTTACTAATGGTATGCATATTTAAAAGGTATTGCAATTGTGATCGTGTATCACTACTGCTAACCTCACTTCAATAGATTTTGAAACATATTCCAATTTTATTTGAGATGATGCACAGAATCGAAAAAGTAAATCATATGCATTGTGCTAGTATTTTCCCAAAAGTGATAAACCATTAATACCTCAACTTTACCTATTGTTGGTGCCAGTTAAGATCGCGAAAGCAGTCATTGACCCACCTACATTTATTAAGTTCTTAACTTTGAAATCCAAAAATAAGCCTGTTCAAGTCTTGAATCGTCATCTATCGTGATCTTCAACATTTTTTCAAATGAAAAACGATACATAGTTCATTTGTTTTGGTTCCTGCGAAGAGATATTAGGAAAAGGGAACCGCTATTGCGATCTTAACTGGCACCAACTATACACACCGTTCAATCGCTCACATTTGGTCACAGAGAGCCGACAACTAGTGGACGTATCGATCAGGGCCCAGCGAGGTTCCACCACCATCCTCGACGTCCAGGGTGACGTCGTACTCGCCACTTACTCCAATCTCAAAACTCCGGGACAGGTAACTATATTAATAAAAGTTGTAAACGGACTATTCACGAAGCTGTCAACCAAGCATTATGTACTATCGTGGTAGCCTGATCAGTTAAAAAAGAATTCGCTTAGATCATGCGGAGGCCTAGCCCTAAACATTAAGGGGGCGTCCCTTATAGTTTAGGCCTATTAGGAAAGCGTCAATTTGGCGCGCAAAATAATAATAACTCTCGTTTGGCGTTCGTCGGCATTGTGCTCGGCCGATCGGTATTGTCTTTCATTCATTATTTCTATACAACGTCAACGCCACCCCGTTGACGTTGTAGACTGATAGATGAGGCTAGAGAGCGTTTCTGCGGTTTCTGTTTTGCGAGTGCAAGCAAAAATTTGCTTAGTGGCGATCAGGCGCGAGTGTCCACGATAGTACATCAAAGTAAGCTTCACACTCAAAATATTGTGATGATGGATGGATTGAATAGTACCGGGGTTGTGGAGGTGTAAAATATTTCATTAAAAACGTGTTTGAAAAAAAACGTGAAAAAGTTGTAACTTTGACCCCCCAATATCTCCGTAACTAGAAGGTTCCCAGGTATGGTGTGGAACAAAAAAAAATATCGCAATGACGGGGAGAACAAGTGCCTTTCGGCTTCGTTAAGGGTTTTGTTACACCCTAAATACTCATGTGTTTAAATGAGATATACAGGATGAAAGGGACGACGCAAAAACGCTTCCCACACCACAAGATCAGTACATCATACGGAACGGCCACATATAAATTTTTCATCAGTAATAAAATAAATATAATAAATAAAAAATATCGCTGGACATTACACACAGCGCCATCTAGTGCCACACTAAGCAGCGAGGCTTTGTGTCGTGGACACCAGATAGTTGATATACTACATAGATACTTTTTGTTTGTAAATACATACTTATTATACACATAAACATCCATGACTCGGAAACAAATATCCATGCTCATCACACAAACATTTACTCCAACCGGGATTCGAACCCGGGACTCTAAGAACGTAAGGCAGCCTCACTACCGCATGTATGGAACAGCTGTTTTTTTGTATGATTTTGTGTAATATGTCGTTTGTTTGTTGCAGTTGTTCGTGGCCCGTCTCCCGCCTGTATCTCGCGAGCATGAGGTCGTATGGAAGCGCGTCAGTGCCAACTGTGAGGCGCCATTCTCCGTCACCGAGTCAGATGTTGTCTACTTTGAGCTAGGGGAAAAACCTAAGCGTAAGTTTATTGTATTGATTACTTCATCCGCCTGCACAAGTGTGTGTTTATAAATGAGGTTATAAACAAATCTTCCTTCTCTTCGTAAGATGCCGATGGTGACGCGCATCAACACTTATCAAGTAATTCAGAAATACATGCTTGGGTATACAGATTTTAAAGAAAAAAAAACTTAAAACGAGTTTTTTTTTTGCAATATTCCTCATAGTTTCGAAAATAATACTATTATTTAAAAGAATAGTGCTCGTAAAAAAACTTAACTTTTACTTTTTAATCCAATCTCACAGAGAAGAAGTCTGTGATCTAGCAGAGCGTTCGCGTCCTATCGAAGTCTTAAATTAACCTTTAGGTTGTATTCTCAATTTAAACCACAATTAAATGTCCCACAGAAAACTTCACGGCGATATACTTGACACCGTGTGTAAAGGACAAGAAGCTACCTTTCATCGTGTGGCCGCACGGCGGGCCGCACTCCAGCTTCGTCAACGCTTTCGCTTTTGAAGCAGCCATGTTCAATATGATGGGTAAGTCTTGCTTGTCAACTCTAACCTGACTATGACACTGCTCTGAATTTAGGAATCTTATTTAGAACTTAAACGAAGCAAGTCGTGAAGGACTAAACTGACAACCAGTTGTCCACATTAGCCCTGGATCGAAAGAACTGGAAGTCATGAGGACGAGGCTTTGCCTAGCTGTGGGATGATCGGGCTATCAGTAAGACGGGATAGAAAAAATCTGACTGACTAAGTAGAATCCGAATGCTTATAACATTTTCTTGGGTAGACTATATAATTCTGAAAAACAAAACTCCGAAAGTCACAATTCCGAAATTTCAATATTCCGAACGTTCATAATTACTATTCTCAAAATACCGAATTTCATTAGTCCGACTTATTGATAAAAAGAAACATTAAAAAATATTTTTTCATGTTGGAAGGGGGGAAATTTTTCATTATTTTTGCCATATGAGGAGATATAAGCAAATTTGGAACCTGCTACGACTCCATGACGCGCGCTCGCTACGCTCGCATTTTACATTACACACCCACTTTCTGTCACAAATGTCGTCGTCGCTCCGCCTTCGGCCTACGCTCCTCATGCCAGCTAGCAAGTTTTTCGGACTTGACTTTCGTAATTATGAATTTCTGGATTTTAAATAGTAGACATTGTAACTCTTCGGAATTATGAAATTCGTAATTTAGTTTAGAATTTTAGAGTGTTCCCCATTTTCTTAAATCATAAGTAATTAGGATTCTTACTTTCAGAGTAGAGGAATAATCACTCGGCTATTACTTAGCTATAAGAAATTCCTAAATTATTTCCTGTGGTAAAGTTCTTTATGTAAAACGTAGTGCCGGGATTTCTTATAAGTTTTAAATAAAGAACTGTATTTCAATCACAGTTACGTTCTTATTGTTAAATTTAAACCATCAGGGCATGTTTTTGCAATTAATTTAAACCACACCATGTCAGTTTGTTATTACTTAAAGAAAGAAAAATAAAGTTTTATATTATTAACTCGTTTTATATTAAGACCGTGATCTTATTTCGTGGTGTCCGAACTTGGCAGTACAGACTACACAACACCGAATTCACTCAACAAAATAGTCAGAAACAAAACAAAATTCCAGGCTTTGCGTGCTTACAAGTCAACTACCGCGGTTCAACGGGCGCGGGAGAGACCTCCCTAAAATCGCTTCTCAGCCGATGCGGGGACACAGACGTTAAAAACTGTAAAGCAGCGACAGACTATGCAGTGGAGAACTACCCCATAGACACAAAGAAGGTCTGCCTCATGGGCGGGTCCCATGGCGGGTTCTTAGTCACTCATCTAAGCGGGCAGTACCCGGATACGTATGCCGCTGTAGTCAGCAGGAACCCGGTCATAGATATCGCCAGTATGTTTAACTCCACGGATATCGCTGACTGGTGAGTTTTGAATGTTTTTTTTAAATAATCTGTGGCCCCTTGTGTCCTGTGCAGAAGTTTGTGCAATGTTTATGTGTGCATGTGTTGTATGTGCTGTCTGTCTATGGTAACTGTCGATGCTGCAAGTCGAGCCTATTAGCAAACATCAACAAAATGTACACGCGCCGAACGAAAAGGTTACATTATAATGGTAATCTGTGTTTTTTTCGGCATTGTCATTTCCGTTTATAATGTTTATTCAAATGCATGTGAGATACTTTTATAGAGCACTAGTTGATGCCCGCGGCTTCGCCGACCCGCAAATTATATACTAAAACCTTCCTCTTGAATCACTGTATCTATTAAATAAACCCCCATCAAAATCCGTTGCTTAGTTTTAAAGATCTAAGCATACATAGGGACAGACGCGGCGGGCGACTTTGTTTCATAATACATATGTAGTGAAAGTGATGTTTTCGTTACATACAGTTCATTAAGAATATAGCGATGTCATACGCATGTCCTTCTTGCACGAAACCTAAGATAATTTTGCATTATTCCATGTAACCCCATCGATTTTTTCCACTGATGGAACCACTTTTCTCTTGAATGCATCATGGTCAATGCCCTCCTTAAATTTTGGGAAAAGTGGAATTGGTTGGTGTTCGGTTGACATGTTATGTTCTTTTTATTAAGTTATTTGTAAGTGGTAATTGAACGTTATAATGTAGGTAAAATATCACAGAGTTGTAAGCCGTTGTTGAGTTGTATCACAGTTGCAGCCTGCCTTAAATGAGTTGGGTTTATTTTTGTTTCTGATTATTTTATGTTTGAGGGTCTAAGCACATAGAGGTTATTATCGCGACGTGAACGCACTTATTCGAACTGCAAACGCAACAAGTACTGGTGGTTCAAGACAGAAAACTAAACAACGACGTGCGGTGCATGAAATGCGGGTATAAGGCTGCAAGGTATTTATTTAAGGGCCAAAGTAGCCTGAAAATAAAGGTTTTATTATTATTATTATTATAAAAAGGGTCCTGTGCTTGGGCCCCTTAATCCCAATAGGGACATTTTACCGTATCAATATATTTAATATACCAAAGCGCTCTTGGCTATCACGCAGGACTTTTTCAACAACCCGAACATTCTTTACTAGGTTTCGCATCAGTAAGAATAAACTACCGAGGCTCAATCGGCCACGGAGACGACAACGCCCGATCTCTTATATCCCACGTAGGCGAGTACGACGTACAAGACTGCTATTTCGCTCTAACCACAGCACTAGAAAGAGATGGAAGATTATGTGAGGATAACGTGTTTCTGTATGGCGGAAGCTATGGGGGGCTGATAGTGGCCCACCTGGCTGGGATATACCCTGACAGGTTCAGGGCTATGGTGATGAGAAATCCTTTGATAGATCTGGCCGTTAAGGGCCATTATGCTGATAATTCTGATGGGTGAGTTCAGTTCTAAGCTCATAGCATACTTTCTAAGCACTGCAAAACATCGGCATCACCTCGCCTCATTTTTAGGGTTCCGTAGCTAAATGGAAAAAAAAAACGGAACGGAATCGTCATGTCTGTCTGTCCGTCCGTATGTCACAGCCACTTTTTTCCGAAACTAAAAGAACTATGCTGTTGAAACTTGGTAAGTAGATGTATTCTGTAAACCGCATTAAGATTTACACACAAAAATAGAAAAAAAAAACAATAAATTTTGGGGGTTCCCCATACATAGAGCTGAAACTCAAAAAAAAAATTCATCAAACCCATACGTGTGGGGTATCTACGAAGTGACAGAATCTTCAAATTCTCAAGGGGGTTGATCTGAAGCGCCCCCATGTGATTTTAGATGCCGGAGGAAAAACAAAATTTACGTACGTAACGGCCCCGTTACGTACGTAAATTTAAGGGGCAGAAAAAAACACTTTGATATCCAGAAAAGTGTTATTTTCGTAAATTGTTTATTTTCTCGATTCTATCGTATAAAACACCTAAATATAAAAGTGTTTTGGTGTTTTTTGTCTCCGACAAACCGTTTGTCGTAAAAACGATGTCGAAGGGATTCCGTACACTCCGACCATATAGGTTAGGTTAGGTTAGACCTGACCAACTACGTCTACCTCGAAATTGGACGCAGTAAAAAATTTGTGCCCCGTTTCGTATCCACTGACCGAAATTTTCAATAAATATTAATTTACTCCGGCAGGGGGTGAAAGTGGGGGGCGACTATACACCCCTCCCTCCACTCCCCAATTCAGGCGACTCGTTTCTAAACCTTACCCCTTTTCGGCTTCGTGAAGGTCTTTTCACACCCTGTTCAAAGAATCCCAAACGGGTCGAGTTGAGACGACGCTGAGTCCCTGTAGTGCTTTTAACTGTAATGTATTTTGAAGTGATGTGATTTGTAAGGTTTTTCGTATTTGTTATGTAAAATAACGTTCAATTACCACTTGTTAGTAACCATCTGTTCATAATAATTGCCTAAATAAATCTTTATCGTATTGGGATAAAATTCATGCCAAAATTTGCACGTCATATGCAATCTAAAACATCTCTTGTGTCATCGCTATAAAGTTTAATTTCCTTAAACATTTTGAACAGTCCGATCTTTTTGGTGCTCAGTTTACCTTTCTCCAGGTGCGCAGTCGAAGCTGGATTCGACTTCACGGAGAAAGGGGCCGTTACTGAAGAGATGCTGCTGGCCATGAGGCGAGCATCGCCTATAGTCCACGTCCACAAAGTGAAAGCTCCCACAGCGCTCATGCTGGGCACGGGAGACCAGAGGGTCCCGCGCTACCAGGGGCTGGAGTATGCCAGGAGATTAAAAGCTAATGGAGTCACTACTAGGTAAGTTAAGCAAATGCTCCAACGGGCCACAGACATGGCCGGCCGGTCGGAACTTGTTCGAAGCCTTGTTTGTGGTGGAACTATTAGGATCATGTTAGCTATTGGCGATTTTTGATGACTTTTTTAAACTTATTCTTAATCTTTATTGCACACAAAATTAAGAAAAAAATATACACACATAATTAAAATACATAGCTTATGTACAACGGCGAGCTTAACCCAGAATTGGGTTTCCTTACAGCAAACCTTACTTCTGTTGCGAGATTTGCAGAAGAGGATATACTTATGTGCACAAATAATACAGTTCAAAACTTAAATTAACTTATTTTATACACTTAACTAATACATACAATATAATATACGTAATACACACAATGTATTTATATAGATACACTCACATATAAAACACTATTTACAAACTCTAATCATGTTGACAGGAAATGAAATAATTATGTTGATGGAAACTTATTTAATGATGGTCAAAATTTTAAAGACCAAAAGATCCTAGACAGGGGTTCTAGAATCTTATGATCTTTCAAATTTTCACCAACTTTTGTCTAAATCTAGGGAGATTTAGTCAAAAGCTGCTGTCCACACTTTTTGACCAGTTTGCACCTGATTCTTAACCTTTAATTGGCGACTGTGTAAGTCCAAGACTGTAAAAACCTATGTATACCTAAATGCTGTACACAGAAGCTGTTGGTGAACCTATATTAATAAATAAATAAATAAATAAATTCTTATTATAATTCTGTACCCGAAGGGAAACGAAACATTTGTACCTCTGGCCCTGGGAGAATAGAATCATGTTCTAGATTCATGGTACCATAGTGCGCGTCGAAACCTTGTACACCATGTATACCTCTGTCTACCCCATCAGGGAATACAGCCGTGATTTTATTTATATCTCTAATACATCATCTGCCTAGCCTTTTCCCAACTACGTTGGGGTCGGCTTGCAGTCTAATCGGATGCAGCTGAATACCTGTATTTCACACGGAACGACTGCCTATCTGACTCCACAACCCATTTAGTACTGGCACAGTACTGGGTAATTAATACGATACCCCTTGGTAAGACTGGTTGTCAGACTTTTTGGGCCACTTGACTACCTGTAACGACTGTCAAAGATCTACAAATGACAGCCAGGACCTTAGCGTGCTTTTAAACTCGGTATGTAAAGGTGGTCACCCATCCACAGACCAACCTTGGCAAGCACGGCTTAACCTAGAGATCGACTCGAGCGGCTGTTATTATTTAGCCACGAGCTCCTCGGTTTTATTTATATCTCTAACATAGTACTTCATTTCCAGAATTTACATGTACGATGACAACCACTCGCTTTCCACTCCCGCCGCTGAGATGGACAACCTGATCAATGGCGTCGACTGGTTCATGCAGCATCTAGAGCCCAAGAAGAATACTGACCTTTGAGTACCTTGGATGTACCTTTGGCCCTACTCTTCCATAACAAGAAACATCGAAAACATGACAACACAAACAAAAACTGCGGGCCTAAAATGGCCGCTTTAGCAAAATCATAAATGAATCACGCTAAAAAAAATTAAATTCGTAAACTGGACTTTTTGATCATAACCTTATAGTCCATGTTAAGAATCTAAAATTTTTAACGGCCATTTTAGACCCCCTGTACAAAAATGTTTCTTAAGGTGGAAGCTCCAGGTTAGCCCGCGAAATTCAAATTTTCTTACGTTTTTTGCAATTTGCAGGTCAGTGTCAGGTTGTATGGGAATGACTTTGACCTTGAAAAAGTAATTCCTGCACCTTTATGAGCTTGGAGGGTTGTATTAATGATTTTGATGATTAAAATTCTAAAACCACATACATGTTACAGCCGCGATTCATATTTTAATCAACATACAACCTGACACTGACCTGCAAATTGCAAAAAACGTAAGAAAATTTGAATTTCGCGGGCTACCCTGGAGCATTCACCTTAACTTGTTTTGGGAGTTTGAGAGTAAATGTTGTAGTCGTAAGAACTAAGAACCGACACGCACAGTTAGAATAGGTACAGCCAGTGGAGATGTACCGATTAGTACCGATTTATCGATTATATCATATTTTTTAATACTTTCCGCTCAACCTATATCAAGAACTGAATACTGTGTTTCCTACTAATTAATCGATAAAAGGTACAATTGGTTCACCTGTAATAGATAATAAGGTGTTTAATGAACAAGTATTGTATTTAGCATTATATAAAATGTGGTGCTGAAACGAAACTTTTTTTCTGAGTTAGTGCAGCTCCATCCCTATATCCAGGGTAATTATTAAATAAATTAGTAATAAAATATGTAATTATATTTATTTCTATAAAATTCCAATAAATCAGTGAAATTACATTTTGTGGTTTATTTTTATCAACTTGCCTAGAACTCTTTCAACTGACTGCGTAACAACAAAGACAGGGTTACAATATTTACGCGTATACAGGTTCACCATCTGCCTAGCCTTTTCCCAACTATGTTGGGGTCGGCTTCCAGTCTAACCGGATGCAGCTGAACACCAGTATTTTACATGGAGCGACCGCCTATCTGACCTCCACAACCCAGTTAGTACTGGGTAATACGATACCACTTGGTAAAGTCTTACAAGTAGTCTTAAATCTTTGACAGTCGTTACAGGTAGTCAGTGGCCCAAAAAGTCACAACCAGTCGGTTGTCACTTTTCGGGCCACTGACTAACTGTAACGACTGTCAAAGATCTACAAATGACAGCCGGGACCAACAGCTTAAAGTGCTTTCCGAGGCACGGAGGAAACTCGGTATGTAAGGGTGGTCACCCATCCACATACCAACCTAGGCAAGCAAAGATCAACCTGAGCGGCTGTTATTATTTAGATACAAGCTCCTCACACGCACGCACGCGTATACAGGTTGAATTATTTAAATGGACGTGGATAGCCAAAATCGAGACTTAGGAATAGCGAAAACTACTCAAAAGAAGTCTCGGCCCCATTTTGATGAAAACTAAAAAAGCCTTGCCCCGTCAAAGTCAAAGTCAAAATTATTTATTTGCAATAAATGTGGTACAAAAGATGGTAAAAATAATATATAGAGCAATGACACATTTCGCCATAAAATTGGCATGCAAACATTAATAGTTTTAGATGCTAATTTTAAAATACATTACTTAACTAAATGTGAAACAAACCATAAATTAGGTAACTAAGACTAAAACCAAACAAGCAAATTGTCAACAGAAGGATTATAAAATATTTTTTAATAAACAAACAAATCAACATTATTATAATAGTAATTCTACAATACATTCCGGTAATGGTAAGAATGACAGTTGGATTTTTTGAGAAATTCATTTATGGAATAAAAGCTATGTGAAATAAGCCATTTTTCCAGAACTATGCAGAATTTTCTGTACGGAAGATCAGTAATAAAGTTAGGTTAGCCATATACACACAATTACGTCTAAATATTTCAATCCTAGGTACAGGCATGGTAAGTAGATACTGTGTAACTGTACGTTTATTAATATTGTTTTCAGCTCAAAAAGTGAAGTGTTAGTTTTGACAAATTTTGCAATTTCATAAATATAAATACAAGGAACTGTGAGAAGGTTGTGTGATTTATACACTGGTCTGCAAGAATCAGTCCAGTCCATATTGAAGATTGAGCGTATGCATTTTTTTTGAGCTAACAATACCCTAGTAACTTCAGAAGAGTTTCCCCAGACAATGATTCCATATCTGATGATAGAGCAAACATAGGCGTGGTATACCATTAACGCAGTTTGTCTGGAGGTCTCATCTTTAACTTTTTTCAAGGCGAAAAGAAATCTATTTATTTTAATACTTTTCCGTATTTCATTACTTCCCAGAATTCGATCCTTATTAACGACACTATCGATGGCGTAACAATACTGTAGGTATGTGCTGTGTATTTTTTCCAAAATCAACGGATTCGATTCAATTGATTGAGTTATAAAAGTCTAATGATACCATGATTTTAGTTTTCATCAAAATCAGGCCTGACACTCAGTATTTTTTGATATTCCTCATAAATTCAGATTTGGTCATCCACACCCACTTTAAAAAATCCGTCCGTATGTCTGTTTAATTCTCGTTTACCTACTCTTGTTATATGTTTATTGTTTTTGTTCTCGTCCTATTCTTGTTTCCAACTTTTTGATTAACTTAACCCTTATTTTCGGTAACCCTTTACATCGAAAAGGGTTGCAATTGCTGCAACAAATAAACCAAAATATTTTACGAACTATTCTTTTTAATAGAGGAATTATAAAACGAGCGAATAAAAAAAACCTTAGCGACTGATGATGAGATACTGTTTTAATAACTTGAGCGGTATGAATTTGAGTAAGTGAAAAATTAACTTAAATAACGACGAATATTGATTAATAATAAAATCCAGAACGAGCTTACAAAAAGTGGGTTGTGATTAATCCATTTCAGATATTAAAATTCTAGCCGTGCGACTAAATTACTAAGTGAGCGACTAGAAATACAGAGAACTTCAATAATAAGATAGAGACGATTTTTCCTTTTCTTTTTTAATCCTTTATGGGCGGCATGGGCACTGGGCCGTAGGCCGACGAAGGAGGCCGGCGGAGGCCCGGCACTTCGGGGACAGAAGCGAAGCGGGCTTACGACCCTTTAACTTTGACGCTACGTTTTCTATTTTTAGAACATGACTACTCGAAACACTTCATATAAATCATTCGCCGCTATTGAAAAAAATGCAGGACGTAACGTTGACACTCAAACAAATATTAGGTCGCTCAAATATTATGAAGGTACCTACTCATTTTGTATTTTAAGTACCTAGCTCAAATTAATGTTTGTAAGTTGCTGTTCTGTTGATTTCTCGTCACTCGCAGTCAGTCGCTCACTACTATGACGTATGACCTAAATTGATTATTTTTGTAACTTAAAACCTTAATTTACAGTCACTCGTTTAAATACTACCCTTTATAAAATAACGAGTTAAAAGTACCATAAAAACATAAATAAGTCTATCGAATATCAAAAGCCTGACAAGAGCCAATATTATCGTAAAGGGTGGATAGTAAAACTAGGGGTTGATAGCAAACGGTACGGTAAAACAAAGTGCCAATAAAAAGTAAAATTACACAGCTAGGCACCTAATCACCCGTATGATTGGGTGTAGTATATGTGCAACAGTAGGTGAAGTGGCGTGTACGTATGGCTATGGGAGTTACCATGCAGTCAAAATTTGACTGACAACAGAAAGCCAATTCAAAATCTAGTTGAAATCTCAGCGAAAATGTCTATTTTTGATAGATTGAGACTGAATATTTGTACACACAAATATTCAGTCTGAATCTATCGTACGTACTTAAAAATACGATAATTGCCCATATTGCCCTTCAGCTCATCACGACTGTTAAGGATCTGTGAAAAAAAAGTCCAAGAGATTTTGAACCAAGTGTGGTGCAACTATTACTATAGCTTGACCTATCTTGTGCCCTGCGAATGATTATAGTATGTAAGTACTGTTTTATCTTCTGATAATTATTAAAAAAAAACACCGCGGAATGGCTAAATCAGTCGTATTTCAATCTGAAAAGAGGCTTTACAAAAAAGAGGGTTTACGTTTTTCCGAAATTAAAAGAACGCTAGAGGTAGATAAGTACTGGGTAACGGCCAATTTTGCTCCGTTAGAATCTTAGAACACTTAGAACAAAGTTACCGGCACAGATCTGTGTTAAAAACCGTGTTAATAACACTGATTTTTTAATCGCTATTCCTCTCTTGTCTCATTGAAATCCTTTAACTCATCAGACAAAATATTGTATTCGCCAGTGCGAACGCAGTTACACTACTGTTTTCCCTTCTCTATGGCATTACTTCCCCTACCGTAACAAGACAGGTGCCCACCATGTGTCGTAAAACGCATAGTCCACATGTTCGGACATTTGTAAAGCCATTAATTAGTGTTAAGTGCTATCCAAGTGCGATACATGTACAGTCGTGGTCTTTTCCGCCTGATCAGTTAAATTATTTTTCGCTTAAATCATGCGGAGGCCCCGAGCCACGGCCCCTTAAAGTTTAATAGCCTAGCCTATTATAGGAAAGCGTCAACTTTGGCGCGCAAAATAACAATAACTCTCGTTTGGCGTGCGTCGTCAGTGCGCTCGGCCGATCGGTATCTTTTCATTCGTTATTTCTATACAAAGTCAACGGGGTGGGGCTAGAGAGCGTTTCTATGTTGTAAGTGAAAGCAAAAATTGGCTTAGTGGTAGTCAGGCGGGAATGTCCTCGATAGTACCTACTTGAGACAATAGGGTAGACTAATTACTCTAATTAGTCCGTCAGATAGATTTCCAAAAAATAATGAACACATATTTTTTCGTTTTTCACGTAAACAAAAAATAAAGACGATACACTGCGTCGAAAACTCGTGTGACGTCACATTTGAGTACATTTTTTACTCAAATGTGACGTCACAAGCCTCCACTCATGATCTTTGACACGCTTTATCTTCGTAAATTTTTATTAATTTGATAAAACATAAAAAAACACGTATCCAATATTATATTTTTTATAATCTTACTGACGGACTAAACAGAATCATATTTTAGTCAGTCATCATCCCAATTATGTTTATGATAGTGACATTAGTATAATGATCATTTAATTAAAGGATAAGCAAGTCGTGAGCTAAAAGAAAACGATGTTTTGGCGTATTGCTAATCAAAACATTCACAGATCACTGTCCACAGCCCTGACCATGAGATCTTTATGCCATCCTCTACCTTGCTCATCAGTTCAAAACACTGTCTAATTCAGTCTATGATAGGAAGCTGCGGCAGACGGAATACGCAAATAATGCAAACTATCAGTGGGTTAAAGAAAGAAGAAAATGCGGAGACTCCACTTGCTGAACCACTTGTCGAACTGCTGAGAGTGAGCAGACCGAGTGCATTGGTGATAGTCTAGAAGCTATACTAAACACTAATAGGTTCTATTTAACTCGGACTGATATCCCATAATGGTAATAGGCTCGCCTCCTAAGTGCTATTACATGGGAGTTAAACATAACTGGCGAAATGTGGCTGTACCTACTACATAATTGGGTAGGTACACTTCTGCCCAACCCTTAATGGATTACAGGCGTGATGTTATGTTAAGTGTATGAATAATTAGACCTAGCTAAACTCTAGCTGGACTTAGAGGACATCAGGGAGGTTCTGAGTCAGAAATATGAAAACTTCCAGAATAGACTAGGTAGAAACAAAGTTTTATTTTCCCTGAATTATAGCAGACGCTTAGCTTCGTAAGCAACAAGTCAGCGATTTGTTTTGTTAATACCGATTTACATAAGCGTTATTCAAATCGGTTCATGAATTTTTCCATGAAGGGTTAGTAATAATTTGTGCCTGAATTTTATTTACTTACCCTAATTATTTAGTATCACAGTCGCTAATTATTTACCGAAACCGAGACAAGACCGTGACGAGATATAATGTTATTGTAAAAATAATGCTTTTCCCGCGTTTTTTACCCTCGACGGCAGACATATTGTCAGGTGTAGTGTAGCCGCCAACCGGAACGCACCGTGCCAGTCGCCCGCCGCCGGGTCCGTTTCCAAATTCAACCCTTATTATTAAAAAATGTAATTGCACTGGGGTTCAAAAAGGAAGGATAAAAACTTACTCTAGGCTGTCAGGTTTTGGGTTGTAATTTGAATGTCAGCGTTCTCTATTTTTCTTTAGATCACCGACGGCTGCGGTTTTACGAAATTAAAAAAAAAAGACAATATTCTAGAACGAACTATGCATAAAGCTAAGATAACCAGTCACAGTAGGTACCTGCTGAAGCTATTCTAGCAAAATGAAATTGGGTATCTACTTAGTATAACCTTGTTGGTTTAAGAGCTACTACTGAGGTCCTGGATTCGTTTCTCAGCTCGGGCTGTTTAATCGGGTTTTCCATTAGGAATTGCTCAGTAGTAGTGCCCGGTTAATTAGTAATATGCTCACCCTCTATTACATGATATGTCTCGACTCGTTTATACACCTATTCGTAGTTTGTCACAACGACTACTAAAAATAGACAAGGTATATTCTACTAAATTCTACACTACCTTCCTAACTTTATTCAAGCTCCTAAAATTTTGCTTCGTCATTTTACACATTTCAAGTTACAGTGACCTTTAAACCCCCCGTAATTAATTACGTTTTACTCAACACGTAACAAAGACAAAATAGAAACGATTCAGATTAGTAAAAGTATCGTTAAACATGATTATCGACGTATAATCACGTTCCATGTTAATGTGATTGACACAAGAGTTGACTAAGGTCAAGTGTACTGTGTAACGACCCCTTAACCTTTCATTTCCAATCACATGCTTCGATCTGGGATCATTACTCTAGGTAGGTAACTAATTTGCTGTTCAAATCAAATCATTTTACTTCGGACAATTATGAGATCCATAAATTATTGTTAGTAACAAGTTTGCACTTAAACACTATTGTTAGCAACTTATCTAAAGACGATTTAATGAGAGGACCACCCATAGTAAATAGCTATAATAACTACCCAGCTAGCAAAATACCCTTACAAACAAAAGCTTTAAGAGCGATGGTTTCATACAAGGTTTATACGTGTTCTGATTAAGTCAGAAACTCTTAATACCTGTGAGGGTATTAAGAGTTTTGCAAGTTTTGCAATTGCAAGGGTGAATATACTTATAAAGTGCGCCCAAATCCACACTTATGTGTCTGTAAGTGTGATATAAGACTAAAAAAAATATGGTCTTGGGATATTTGTAAGATTATTCTTTGCTAGCTGGGTAGGACAACGAAATACTAGAGGGTTTATGTCGCCTTATTATGGTGGAGGAAGTATCAACCGCCACAGCCTTCAGGATGCTATTGTGACTGGCCCTTATTCTGCTCAGGAGCGAGGCCGTTTTATGTATATGTTACCATAAAAATTTAAAAACCGTTAGATTGTAATCTATTTAGCGAGATTGTAAACTCTCGAAAGATTGTCAACCGAACATACTGCTTACAATTTAACGCATTATTTTTCGGTAGATTATTATCTATCGAAGTGAAACCGTAAAATTGTGAAATGTATGCGACGGAACTCGTAGGCACAGATGTCTGAATGTGGACGAAAGAAGAAGCAAAATGAATATGGAAGGCTTTCGAAGGTTTCTCTGTGGTTGCTCCCTATAGTCATGGTAAAAGCCGTGAACATGTATGTATTATACTTGTGCTATAGTTTCGTAAGAAGTACCTAGGTAAGGGCTCCGTTTGCGCCATATCGTTCCTACACCCCACAACTAGACCAGTGAAGTCGTTGACCCTGTGACGAATGGCATTCGTAAAAACAAAATAAAAGAGAAATTAGGTAGCACTTGTCGATTGCCTAAGTATTTAATAATGTTCTTAAGATTTTTTCTATTTCTGGTAAATAAGGATTAGGCTAATACGAAAATAAAATGGGTGGGCCTACATTCATCGGTGGACCCGAAATGGTAGGTACTCTTAAATTACCCCACGCGTCTACCTACCTAAGTATGTACAAACCCTCGATAAAAAAAGATAAGTAAAGTACATTACTAGCTTCATTAAGTTGATCCGTCAAAACATAATATTAAAGCAAGTGCTTGTCCAATGTCACCCTTCGCAACCCCTGTTTACTTTATATATCGATAATGACTCAGTAACTCCATCCATGAAAAGGCTACCCTTGTAATACTTAGAATGAATAGGTGGAAAATTTACGTATAAGTAAATGTAAAAATCGCAGGTTGGCCCTGGAGGCGAGTAGCACAGGGGCAGAAGGCGAATGGCATAGTTCACGGGAGGCTCAGGTGACCTAGTATTGGGTTTTATGCTATGAAGCGTTTTTTTGTAGTCTGATGAAAGCTTAGCTTTTATATAAAATATGAAAAATTGAGAGTAATCTTGGTACGCATGGCTCTCAAAGAAAGAAAGAAAGAAAACGTATTTATTAAAATCACACAGGATATAATAGAAACAAAAAGATAGAATTATGATAAAATTATACAAAAAAGTAAACATGAGAAAAATAAAAAACAATCAAATTGGTTCTGTGCAAGGTCAAAAGGCTCCTATTTCAGCAAGGTGCTGTGAACATTTAAAAAAAGTCACAGCGCTGGTATTCTGATAGGGCCCAAAGTGATGTCGCGGTCATCTATCAGTTTCATCTAATCATTTCCCTTAGCGAAGAGCCTCATCATCTGCCTAGCCTTTTCCCAACTATGTTGGGGTCGAAACGACTGCCTATCTGACATCCACAACCCAGTTAGTACTGGATACTACGATACCCCCCGTTAAGACCCGTCGTCAGATTTTCGGGTCACTTACCTGAAATGATAGTCAAAAATCTACAAATGACAGCCGGGACGAACGGCCTGACGTGCTTTCTGAGGCACAGAGGAAACACGGTATGTAGTAGGTGGTCAACTGATGACCCCATCCACGGAACAACCTACGCAAGCACGGTTTAACCTAAAGATCGACCCGAGCGGCTGTTATTATTTAGCCACGAGCTCCTCCGAGAAGAGAGAAGAGCCTACTTCTATTCTAGCTATAGGTATCAACGGACTTATATGAAAGAGGCTGGTACAAACAGAGATTCCAAAATGATGATGTCATCTATGCACGAATGGATGGGGCTGACTAACCCGAAAATGAACTCTCTACCTATATCAATGGCTAAAAAAACGCCTTACTTGAAAATGTGAGTGATATAACGGAAGTACCCGCACACGCTGACTTGCGACGATATGCTTCAGAAATCATCGATCAGGCCCGCACTGAGGGTGTTATTAGACAACAGAAATATTAATGGTTTGATAAAATACACTAGTACTCCATTAAAATGAATGGAAATTTTCATGTTTTGTTTAGGTTTTTTTGTATTCCCGAACTGGAACTTTGGAAGTTTTATGAAGGTTGATGCCAGTGGATAGGCTTATGCTGACTAGCAGCTCAGTCCGGTCCTGCGTCCGATAACCGTGACTAATTGTCCGGAGCTATCAACCATGCGGGCCGGCGTTGTCTTGCGGCGGAAAAATATCGATCGCAGCACACACCTGTTCGGAATCGCTCGACGGTGCACACAATGGGGCGCGCACCTGCCCACTAGCTCGAGCGCCGTCGCTCCGCGCGCACACACGCACCAGCCGCCACCGCACCACCATGCGCGCGGGGGGGCGCCGCTGACCGCCGCGACGTCACACCGGCCGCGCCGCGCCGATCGATTCCTTCGGACATCTTGGACAACACCGTCCACCACCTTCTATTCTCTCAGGTATTTTTACCCAAGTGATCAAATAACTCCCTAATCATTCCACGAATTTCATTATTCATAATTCCAAGAAATCGAATTTTTCGATATTAGCTGAATCATGAACTACGTGACTCATCGGTTCATTGTCGCAATATTTTCAGGGCGAGCGATGTAGTTAGCCGCGATGCATATAACGTCAGGCCTGTCTCCGGCGTCCGGCGAGATGCTGGACGCATCGTCGCTCAATTTTTATGGAGATTCGGGAGACCAGTACGGGACGACGTACTTCGCCGTGGACCACACGGTCCCAGAGTCATCTCACACCGTCGAGATCGAGTACGTGTACGAGCAACCGGACACGTACGCCATAAATCAAGAAGATGAAGAAACGGATGTAGCTCAAAATGAAACGGTCGTCTCTGCAAATCAACATGATTATTCTAAAAAGATACGCAGCAAACACAAGCCTAGCAAGATGGTTGTAGATGAGGAGCCGGAGGCTGACCTAACGAATTTGACGTGGTTGCAGAATATAACGAATATTATGTCAGTGCCGCAGTTTCCTTTGCCTCCGATGTCGCCGAGCCCTCAGGTGAAGACGCAGCCGCAGAGCACGAGGCTGCAGAAGTTTAACCAGACGATAGCGAAGTGTCAGAGAGACTTCATGGAGAATAAGCACGAGTATCGGACCAAAACTGAAAGGAAGCCTCCGTACTCGTACAGTACGCTGATCTGTATGGCGATGAGGTACAACAACGACAAGATGACGCTCTCCGCGATATACTCGTGGATCAGAGACAACTTCAAGTACTACAGGAACGCCGACCCCACCTGGCAGGTGAGTGCTATCGCTACAGTAGGGAAACCTCATGATTTAATAAACGTGTGATACGCAAACAAGTGTGATAAGATTACGTCTAATTGGATTTATGAATAGGGAGTCAAGTGTATGATTGATAGGTTTTATTGCATAATCTTTTTAGTGGTTGGTACGGATTATACGCGGTAGTAAAAGGGGATGAATATTTTTATATTTTGGAAGCTAAGGTTTAGACGTGGATTTTTGAAATGCACGTTTTTGTGAGTGGATTTACCGCAGTAATCTATTTTTTTTTTATAAATAACGATTCCTTTCTCCTAATTTCAGAATTCCATACGGCACAACCTATCCCTAAACAAAGTGTTTGTGAAAGTGGCTCGATCAAAACAAGAGCCAGGAAAAGGGGGCTTCTGGAAACTAGACCTAGCACATTTAGAAGGAACTAAACGAATCTCAAATAGACCTCATAAGAAAAAGAAATCGTCAGCTAAAGACAAAATCACAGAAGAAAAATCTGCAGTCGCCAACATTCCGCAAATCAACGCACTGGATGACATGTCGAACGATATGAATCAGGTTGTGACACTGCATTTGCCAGATTTCAATCTGGGCAGTATTCAGAGCCTGCCTGACATAGATTTGGAGACGAATATAGGAGCCAATGTGATTGTCGAACCAACTATACCTCCTCCTATTATCCCAGAAGATGATCTATCGTCTCTGCTTTTGAATCCAACGGACTGGGACGATCTGCAACTCGACATGTTGGATAACTATCTGGATTCTTGTTTCAAGTAAGATTTTATGCATTTATTGTTAGTGGATCCGTTCCGATTCGATGTTAGTGAGTGTACAGTTTCGTTTTAGGAGTAGACGATGATAATTATTTATTTTGGACTAATAATTGAAAAAAAAAAATTGGTGTCTATTGTAGGTGGCTGATTTCGTCATATGACTACGACATTGACTGTGTGTACTTTTATTTATTTTTTCTCGTGAATTCTTATTTAATGGTGCGGTAGTAAATATTTGAAAAAACCTTACAATGTTGATAATTGTAGGTACAAATAAAAACTTTCATGTGGCGTTTCAAAAAAACTAAATAATTCTGTCAAATTGGTTCCGTCCGATAGGCTTTGAATTTAGAATTGTCTAGCTTTTGGAGAAGTATTATGAAGTTTTTCATGGAATTTTTAATGACAGTTTGAAGTGAAAAGATTTTTATATTTATTTCATTTGTACATGATACATAATTTAGTCTAGTCAAAAAAGGCTTTTGCGAAAGAATAATAAGTAAGTATTATAACGTTGAATTTGTTTTACTTATATAAAATGTAGGAATGTTTAGTATTTAGGGACACTTATTTTTAACCCTACAACAGCATTTTACTAAGTCAATATCAGAACTGTTGGTAGATAACATTATTTTTGTCACTTTCGTAGTCAACATTTTTAGTATTCCGAAAATTTCATATGACAAATACGATGAGAAGCTATGAGATAAGATGTAATGTTGAAAGCCGTCCACATAGATTATATCTATTTTTTAATAAGCAAAGTATACAAAGTGTAACATTTGTTCTACGAGATCTTGGACTTTGTATAGGAACTGACGCGATCAGCTGATGAACATGGTAACACTAAAAAAAATATGAATTTCCAAAATACATAGAAAAAAGTTGATCGTTTTTATGATCTGACTATCTGAGACACCACACGAGATCTTGCGTTTATGATGTTAACCTCTGTATTATGTGGCTTTGTATAACTTTTCTATATAACTTATAATTAGTTTAAAAACTGAATTGTTTATGCACAACTTAGTAACAATATTTTAGCTCATATCGAGGTATATAATACTTCAAATATACTTGACTCAAAATTAATCATTTTGCTCAATGAAAGCTCAGCCGATGGCCTAACAAATTGGGCTATTAATTGAAACAAAACAGTATTATAATATTGGAAGTTATGCACAATTGAATGTAGCAAATATTTTAATTAAATTATATTTACTTGATAAAGTGTACTATATGGATTAGAGCACGTGGCAGAAGAGTTAGCAACTAAGTAACTTTACAATGATTTTGAACTAAGTATGTTCATTATGCCATTTTGTTTCAACAGGGTGTGATTATAAAGAAGGACTGTACAAATTTATATATTATAATATCTCTTAAATATAAAACGAGTATTCCTCATTAAGTATTAATTATTATAATACAACTCAAAAAGAAAACTGATTTGACTATAATAGACCTTGCTTCATTATGTTCGAAATTAGACAAAACGAAGGCATGAATTACAGAAAAAAGCGAAACCATCTAATAGTTGCTAACTCTGTCGCTCTAATATAAGCATATTATGTAAAAATTGTATACAATGACGCATTTACCGCTCAGTATTATGATGTACAAAGTATTACTTAATAAATAATTATTTTTATTGACGTGTGGCAATATTTTTTTAATTATTAATTATAGGTAAATGACATAAAGAAGCTTTGTCAGATAATCCGTCCAGTATTATAAGAGCAGTGAACTGCGCTTTGCTCAGAAAAGATATACAAATATCTTGTATTGTAAAGCAATGAAAATTATTTAACGCCTCAAAAAGGTTTGTTGTTTTCTTCATTTTGATTGCTTCTATTTGAAAAATTGTTTCTTTTAGTGTTCGATTTTAAAAGAAAACTTAGTCAAATAACGATTTAATGGTCGAAAAAGTATTGAATAATATCTCTCTATTATGACATCACCAAAAACACTCAACAAATTTGTAAAACTGTTGAAAACTAATGAGACGTCAGTTTTAGTAATATTTACAAATGTGTAGGTAGTTTTTATTAAATAGATTCATAAATTGTACCCCCTTCTGATTTATAGGTGCAGCTTGTTGATAATGAAATAAAAACCTTTACGAGTACCTACCTATGATCTGAAAAATGAGTGATTATGTAAAATGTATTCTTCTTTTTAATTGTTGAAATAGACCGCTAATGTAAGCAGTTTTTACGTTGAAAACCACATTATACATAATAATTATGTAAGTTTACTTGCGCAAAATTAGAAATACGGTGTTTAGAATTTGTGTAAAGTTTAGATTTATGTAAATGTAGAAGAATCTTCCGTCCGTGAGTGTCTTAAAAACTTATAAACGATTTCATATTAAAAAAAATAAAATGGCAGTAATTTTTGCCTTTCTTGAAACCTAAGACGTATTGTTGAAGTGGTTTACAAATAATACTTGGTCAAATTAAATTAGCTAGGAAGGCTCGGCAGACATTACACCTACAGAGTCTTCTGCTCCTTGATACCAAAGATTGTCTACAAAAATCGCTCTAGCGATAAGACCGCCCATTGTGCCTCTCTTTGTATAATATCTACTTTGTTTTGATACCTGTAATTTGTATGGTGGTGGTACATTATAAAGAGTATTCTATCTATACACCGTGTTTCCGGACGATAACTCGTCAAAATGTATGGAACAGCAGATTTTATTTTTCGCGATTCATAGTTTGATCCCATAGTAAAAGTTGTTTATAATGATGAGTACAATGACCGGTCGAAGTTTATCGATATCGTCCGGAAACACGTCGCATAATATGATGCGTATCGATAAATCTTCTTTTGATTTTTCACGTTAAGATATCGAAAATTTTGCTAGTTAATTCAATTTGACCTTTTATAAAACGAATGTATTACTTACTATAAAAATAATTGTGAAAAACTCTTGCCTTAACACTATTGCCCCTGTTTGTGAATAATCTTTCTCGATTTAAATGTTGATAAATTAAAGAAACATAATTAAAGCTAAGCCGAAGCGGGCTAACTTTGGATATAAGAAATCTTAACCCATATCTTTTCCATATGAGTATTAAAAATTGAATTAGACATACTGTAACTGAGATATTATAGTGTATTTAAAGTCGGTCTGTTATACTGACAATTTATAAAATGATGTATATGTATTTAAGTAAATTTAAAAAACCAAAAAGAAATCATGGCATAGCTGTTAAATCGAATGAAAAATAAAATGTGTTACTATAAAACAACGATGTTATAGTAAAATTAGATTTTTGACAAAACGGCTAATAATGTTAAGTGTCTGCAACATGTACTAGTCATTTTAAAAATTGTGTTTACGTGTTTAGGAATTAGAAGAATAGAAATGTGAGACGTATTATGTATACTTGTAATTTATTTTGTATAATTTAATCAATAATAATACCTATACAGTGAACTAATATAATTTCTTCTGGCACAATTTTTTTCCTATTTTGTTCTTACGCTTATGTTATGCACTTATTACTATATAATTGTAATTAAACTAATTTATTATAGCTACCTATGTAGTAATAATTTGACACGATCATAAAATTCATTAGGTTTACTATTAATGACACCTGCGTGCGTATGCACCTGTCCTCCCAAACCCTTAACGATTCCTTAATATTATTGCCTTATTGGAATTTCGTCTCTCGACCCAGTGTCGAGTGATGAAAATCCAACTGCACTTTACATAGGCGGTCTTAAAACTGTTTCAGAATTTGAGTAAATAACATGTTACTCAAATTTTGAAATGTTCTGAAATTCTTTGTCTTTTTGAAATCGTGTCAAATTATTATTTTAAAATAAATAAATGGTTGTTTTGAAATTGACGCTCAGTCATGTACGCGAATTCATGTTTAGAAGTGTCCTTAATACATTCAATAAAGTGTTAAAATATACCTAATGTGTTTTCTTTTAACATACCGTCAGGCATATTAATTGTTCAGCAAATTAACACGCCAAGACAAGTTGCCGTATTATAGCTAAGAAAACTGTCAAAAAATGACAGGTGGGATTTGAATACGCGGAATATATTAGTTGGTAGTCGAAGTTGCTTAACAATAATTCCCCGAATTTACATCAATTGTGGTTAAATGCGTACAAATAAAGGTTCAGGCGTATGTACGTAGATCCATTTCAGATAGTACATAACAAGTTGGCACTGCTTGCTACCATAGGCAGCCTTTGTCTGAAAAACGTTTAAAGCAACTTTTATAAAATTATGTAGAATCAACATTACGTTTCTCATAAGTAATATTTGTACAAGTATCTAGGTAGGTAATGTCAGGGAAATTAATTGTTTAGCAAATTGACTGTCAACTTAAATTATCCATATATCCAAACCGCAACTGTCATTCTTTGACAGTTGTATGAAATGGCTCATTAATATTATTATATGTTGCCATATTATTGGCCATTTCATTTCGTTGTGTGTGTCAATTTGAAAATAATTATTTTCCAGGCTGCACCTTATGCAAGAGTAGCAAATAGGCTTAATTTCGAGTTATCATCTCCCAGCTGCACTACAATTTATTTGAGGACGGCTCAGTTTAATCTCAGGTGAGTACGAGTTTAATCTCAGTCTTTACAATTAAGAGTGAATTTTGCCAATGAAAGAGAGCAAAATAAACCAAAAACTAAACGGCGTTCAAGAGCTATCAATGTATTATTGACAGCAGTTATGACGATTGACAGTTCTTGAACGCGGTTAAGAAGTGCTGAACCCGTTCAGTTTTATTGGTGAAACTCCTAAAACAATTGATTGCTTAATACCAATTTCAGTAGTCATTATAACAAACAAACATTTAAAAAATATTCAAGAAACAAATCATTTTTATCACAAACTGGAATGTTAGTTTTCCCTATTATATTCGTTTCAAAGAATACGCTTGCCATCATTGCGATAGCCGCATTTATATTTCCACTAGGTAAAGTTGGCAACACTGAGGCATCGGCAACATACAGCCTTTCAATCCCTAAAACTTTAAAAGAAGTATCAACAACAGTATTTTTAAAGTCTGGCAACCCCATAGAACAAGTACCGACAGGGTGGTAGCTTGTCAAAGTTAAATGTTTTATGTAACAGTCAAAGTACGAATCCGTGAAAATCTCAAAATCTTCGCACCCAGGAAAATGATTTTTGTTTATGTAACCTCCGACATTTTTAATTGCCTTTGTACTAACAAACTCTATGACTAGTTTCAAACCATTTAATAAGGTTTCTCTGTCGTCATTATGTGATAAATACTTAGGGTCTATTAAGGGTGGTAATTTAGGGTCAGTACTATTGATAGAGACATGGCCTCTACTCTTAGGATGTAATATCAGAGGTAAAATGGTTCCCACATAACTATCGAAACTTTTAGAAAAATATTTATCCCATACTTCATCCTTTATGTTTACATTACTTTTTAATAAACTACCCCTATCTGAGGATAAGCCTACTGGCAACACCATGAATTGTAAATCTGGTTCTGACTGGTTTTTTGTAGACAGAAAACCAATCACTTCACAACCTGGCGTTGTCCAAGGACCCTTGCCATTTATAAAGTACTGTAACACATTATATGGGTTTATCATATCCAAAGCACTAATTGAAACAGATTTATTAAATAATACAAAGTCTAATCCAGTTCCTACGTGGTCTTGAAGATTTCTACCAACTGAAAGATTTTTGACCACTGGTATCCCCAAAGATTTTAATAGATTTTCAGGACCAATTCCAGACAACTGCAATATTTTTGGCGAATTGATTGCTCCTGCGGATAAAATTATGCCTTTTCTAGCATAAATGTTACTTTTTCTATCATACCGTAGGACGCTAATGCCTCTAGCAATGTTGCCATTTAAAAATATTTTTTCTACTAAAGCGTTAGTAATAACGTGTTTGGCTGGATCTAAATTATCAGAAGTGGACCATCGCTTTCCATTTTTCTGACTGACAATATTTTTTCTAAAACCTAGTTTAAAATCTATGCCTAGTTTATCATAGTTTAATTCCTTAGCTGCTCCTAAAACAGCATTGGCTAATTCACTTTGGTATTGCACTTCATTTAAATGTAAAATATTTTTTTCTACAAACTCAAACTGTTCTGTGATGTACTTCTTGGTGTGTTTTCCATGAAACCAGTCTAGATAGTGTGATAGGTTTCCTCTGACATGTATCATGTTATTCAGCTTGGATGAGCCTCCTATGATCTTGCCTTGGGCTAGTTTACATCTCTGAAAAAAATTAATTTGATTTTTAGAATAGGAGTTGAGGACTGGCCTGAATAGAAAATTGAGATAAAACTTTTGCCTTGCAGTGGGACAACACTGGCTTGTTACATTAGATGAAGGTAGCGAAAAATAGTTCTTGCAAAATTTTCTAAGATTATTTAAAAAACCATGTTGTTGAAAAGTTTATTTTTATTAATTTTGGCTGCTGCTTACTGCATAAAAATACATAATATCCCATGTTCACTGATTAGGCAGCATAATAAAATACTGGTGTCCTAATATAATTTAATCATATGAAATTCTCAAGTTTTTTTTTCATGGTAGCCTTCAACATGTTTCTCAGCCAAAAAAAGAAATATAAATTGTCAAAAAAAAAACGTACTTTATTCTTCATAGCAAAACAAGCTCCCTTCTGAGGCACAGTCTCATACTGCCAGTCTAACAATGACCCATGGAAGAATGGACCAAGCACCGGGGCCTCAAGTAACGCATGACTCTTGGTTCCTGCTTCTACCACGATGAAGGTGTAGTTTGTTTCTGTTGCTAGTCTATGGGCAATGACTGACCCTGCTGTGCCGGAACCAACTGGAATAGGTACAAAGTAAGTCTAGCTAGTGGTAATTATGAGGTGTTGGGATCAATTCCCAGGCCAAGTAAAGTGTTATTGGGTTTTTATATCGGGAATTTCTCAGTGGCAGCCTTGGTTTTGGTTTTGTGGCTAGGTAGCAGCAGTAGGTTCGCCTCTTATTACATGGGACGTAAACATAACTGGCGAAATGTGGGTGTACTATAAGTACCCCCTTTTGTCTAACCCTTCCTACATAAAATTAAAGTTTCTAGAAGCTTGCTGATTCAAAAGCAGATTCTGAAATCCATGTCTGACAACCATGTCTTATTCAATCTGCAATAGTTAAAAGTAGCTCTTACCAATAACATAGTCATATTCCCGTTGAATTTCTTGGAAATATATCGTGGTTACCAAATCACTAAAGTAAACAAAATATGTAAACAATGTAAATATGTGAACACAAGTGCTAAAAAGGAAAAACTGAAAACAGTATAATGTTAACATGTCGAATTCTAGTTTTTTTTATTGATTACATATAAAATATTTCATTAAAATGTTTTAAACATCCTACAATTCAATTTAAGGTTATGTTTGTTTACAATTTTTTTCGACGTACCTACCACTGCGTTCAAACTTAGACGTCAGAATAGAATGACATTTGACAATCTTTTTTTGACACTGACAGCCGACGGTTTTCTGAGGGAAAGGAAATACAGCCCAATTATACGCCATAATCTATAGATGGGCAACTCTGGCTTCGCTCGAGGTTGCGAAAGTGCTGCCGTGTAGTGGTTGCTTCATGAACTAAAGCTACTGCGCTACAAAATAAATAGATATATAGGTAGTGCAGCCGTACTTAGCCCCAGCTTTTAGAGATATTATTGTTAAAATGCATTATTTTCATAAATTTGTGTTTTCAGGGTAACACAAATCTTGAAAACAATGCATGACAATTTTCTTATAGTGAAAAAAAAAAACAGTATGTTTGGTTATTAGTTTTTATTTCGGGTTTTATGAGTTACATAATAATTATGAGCTGCCACTTTCATTTCATCACTTTCATCCCAAAACGTGGTTTTTCCAGATATCAACTGATTAATATCTTTACACCAATTGTTCAAAAAGAACAAAATTATTTTTTTTACCATAAATTTTATTGCTAAATTTCTATGATGATTACATGTAATAAAATTGTAGTTGATATTTATTGATATTACTAGTTCCAAATATGCGTTTATATTTTTGCTTTGACATTTTGTCTTTAGAACTTCAGTAACAACATTTTCTGAATTAAAAAAAAATGAAAATGCTTCACGACTTGGGTAAGAAAGCCAAGTTTTTGTGCTATCATACTCTTTAATCTTAATATATTTATGATACTCTTGCATTTCTTCAGACTCGAAATCATGTCTGCAGGTTTGACAATCCTTATAAATATTTTTTTTTAAAAGATAGATGAGCCACCCGCTACAATATGCAACAGCTGCACATTTTTCTTTGTTTTCTGGATTTGATATTAAATTTTCTACATCGGCGTCCCTTATGCACAAGTGCTCCTCCGCTATTTCAAAGTTAATATTGCTTTTTTCTGGTTGGGGTAGGTTTTCGGTTAATATTTTTTTTAATGAATGCAATAATTCAAAATTGTCTTCTTCACAATTTGCCCCAACCGATTTGTATGATGTTATATTACATATCAGTAATGATTTATAAGCGTTAATAAAAGCATGAGCACTTGGCATATTATTGCGAAGACCATGTGCTCTTATTGCCCCAAAGAAATTTTCTAAGGGGTCTTGATTAATATGGCGCAGCAGTATCGATTTCAAACCTGCAGAATGCAAATCCTTTGTCAAGGCGAGGAAAGCTTCGATACTTTTTACCCAACTCGTTAAAGACGGCACAGTTGCTCTGTTACCAGTTTTTGTGATGAACGTCATGGATTTCAATATTGGTAAACTTTTATACCACAATCTGTGATGTGGAGATTGCCGAGTTACAGCACATCTATAAATTTTTCCTAAGTCAGGTTTATGGAAATTGCCATTAACAGAATCAAACAATTTGTCGAAGAATAAGATGAGATCGGCTGTGTCCACACTTTTTTTCGGGAGTCTCCCTTCATCTGAAAAGAAAAAAGTTTCTAATTAACTTACATCGTGATTTTATGCATCGATAGTGAGAGATTCACTGACGACATGGCCAGACTAAATTTTAACGTCGTTACATAACGCGTTAATGAACATCAATCACTAACGCAGAGACTACTACTGAAGCTACAAATTAATAATGTTTTTTTTTCCTTTAATAACGAAGCAGCCACTAAAAATATATATTTTTTAAATTCCAGCTCCCAAAAGGTATGTTTAGTATTCCCAGATAAAACGCCGTCAAAGAATTTAAGTCGAAATGTACTGTCAGTAAAAATGTTCAATGAAAAAACAAACCTGCCATGTATCCCATAGTCAGGCCAACGGTGTTGCTAAACACTTGTGTACAATGTTTGACTCTCATTTTTGGTATAAGTTGTGGATAGACATGCTCAGCTGTTAACTTTGTCATAAGTTTAACTCCTCTGTATTTTGGTCCTCGTTTATATAATGATTCTATGTGTGACCAAGAAGCTAACTTAGTTTTACCATCTTCTTTAAACTGTAAGTCTTTCGTAAGTAGGTTATTTCTAACGCCCTTTATGAGATGAGGCGGGTCATAAATTGGGTATATTTTTTTTGAATCGATCTCAAAAAAGCCGCCAGGATAATTTTTGCCACTTCTTAAATAGTTGCCTTCAGTTGCCTTCATCAAAAGGTTAAGTGCTGCCATATTGGTTGCACCTTGGTCACATACTGTTGCAACCACGTTTAACCCAATGCCATTTAAAGAATGGATAATATTTTTTAATTGCTTGCATAAATCTGCCGTTTTACTGCTTCCTTTACAAAATGAAAATGAGATAGGTTGTTTGTATTTCTTACAAATACCCCTTATCATAAAAACGCACACATGGTCACAGAATATCTTCGATCTCTCTTCACCGTTATCAATAAAACCGTGGATAATGTCATTGGTCTTGTCATAAGATAAATTAGGTGCAATGGCCATTTCGTCAAAAATCAGACAGCAATACTTGTGACGGGTGGGCATTTTTTCTACTTTTCTTTTTAAATGTTCAAATATTACTTCGTTGATTCCTGGCTGTAGATTTATTTTGCAAAGCAATTTCTCTAAAGTTTTTCGCTTGGGAAGTATGCACATTTGACCAAGTATTCGGTATGCTCTAGGGGAAGGCTTGTATAAAGATAAACAGAGAACTTTTTCATCTAGAGTAAAACGTCTCCCTGCAGGTTTCTTCGCAAACTGCTTGATCTGCATTGCGAAAAATGTCTGAGCTGCTGGTGTCATTTTTTCTTTTACCATTTGATATGCAGAAGATTTCATAATTTTTTCTGCCATCAGCATTTGCATTCGTAACTTTTTGTTTGTATTGTGAGCTTTGCGCAATTTTGCTTTTACTTCAGATATTATGTTTTTCAGCTTCTTTTCTGTTGCAGTCAACGGCATGGAAATCTTATAACAACCTGAAAAAATTTAAACAAAATTTTACATTGGGTATTATTTAGAATATAGAATATTTATTTTGAAGTTAACTAATTATAAATATAAATAAATCATAATAATATATCAACAAGCATATTGCGAATGGGTTTAGGTGAAGATGGTGTTAGGTTATTATTAGTAGATTATAATCAAAAACACTGTTGTTCAGTTTTAATTTTATTCATCTCTTCTTAACATATTGTTATAATAATCATTTTTAGTTTTTTTTTACAAACAGTGTTATTCTTTTGTTCAGAGAGACCACAGATAATGTGTACATTGAACCTCAACCTTAGGTTGCCTAAGTTCACGAAATTGTTTAATTTGATTTTCCGAATAAACCCATTCGCAATAATTATGCTTGTTCTTTTACTAAGATTCCCAAAACATATTAAAAATTACAAAAAAAAATTGTTTTATTTGTGATCTTTGCCAAAGTTTTAGGCATTTTTGAGCTTTTAAATATTAACAAAGGTCTGCTGCGGTTTCAGCTATCATAATAACTTAAATTTCAGTACATTCGCGTTGTAAATCGTTTTTAAATTGGTTTCAAATTATTTAATCTGGGATTTTTCATTAAAAAATACAAAAAATCGAACTAACTCAAAAACTACTGAATTTCGGTAGAACATTTGGTGGCTTAATTTCTTGCATTATAACCCTACTATAACGTCCTGCAAGGAATACGTCGAGTTACCAGTAACCCTGTATGTATTTAATAATTATGTTGTTTTTCATTTACCTGGATTCGAAGATATGTCTTTGTCCATTTGAACTGGTCCAGTAGAGACGTCTATCTCCATTTGATGTGGCATTTCAATATTCATTACTGTAATCACATTAGAAAAACAATATTAAACATTGTATTGTGTAGATTACCAACTGCAAGAAATCTGTCAATAAAATTGGTCAGCACTATCTTTGGCTGACTGTATAATATTTACCTGGCCTGGAAGATATATCTGTGTCCATTGGACTAGTAGAGATGGCCGTCTCCATTTGATGTGGCATTTCAATATTTATTACTGTAATCACATAAGAAAACCTAAATTAAACATTTGTATTGTGTAGATTACCAACAGAAAAAAATCGATCAACAAAATTGGTCAGCACTATCTCTGGCTGGCTGTATAATATTTACCTGGCCTGGAAGATATTTCTGTGTCCATTTGAACTTCTCTGGTAGAGATGGCCATCTCCATTTGATGTGGCATTTCAATATTTATTACTGTTATCACATAAGAAAACCAAAATTAAACATTTGTATTGTGTAGATTACCAACAGAAAAAAATCGATCAACAAAATTGGTCAGCACTATCTCTGGCTGGCTGTATAATATTTACCTGGCCTGGAAGATATATCTGTGTCCATTTGAACTTCTCTGGTAGAGATGGCCATCTCCATTTGAAGCGAAGTAGATGGCAGTTCAATATGCCTGCACTCACCAACATGCACACCTGAAATTTTTATTATTATTATTTGTTTTTATACTTTTACGTATCTCGGCTTTATTGCCGGATTTATAGAATAGTACGGGCCGAAGCCAAGTATTACCCTGGGAAAGTGGTGTTATGCTGAGATGATGATATAATGGAATTTTGTGATGATGAGTATCTGTGCCTGGTGAACTGTGTGTGAGCGGAGACTCGAGGTTGTGTGTTTGTGGTGGTGACTACAGATTCATTTTCATTTTGCAAAAATTTTCTGACAATCCTGCATGTATTCAGGATTGCGGCTTTCTGAAGACTTTGGTATGTGTATGGTGGTAAGTCAAGAGTTCTTAAAGACTGGTGGAGTTGTTTAGGAATAACTCCTGTTGTTGATACCACAATAGGGACTATGGCGACATTGCTAAGACATTATTATTATTATTATTTATAGGGTGATTTTTAATATATATGAACGCCTTAACCATTTGGGCTTTATTCTTAGAAAGCCGTTATCATCATCAATAAAATTTTGAACTTTTGACTATGAACACACACACAGATAGACACAAGTTTTAATAAACAGACTGAGTAACATTAATCTGCTAAAAACTTCTTCATGAAGTAATTTTCTATTTTTACATTGCTTAGTTTTGTATTTCACAAAACAAGACATGGTTAGATTATTTACCTTTAATTTTTTCCATCACTAAACAGTGAATAGTTTTTAAAAATGAAATTTTACCTGGAATTGCAAGTGTCGGAATTGCCAGTGCAGTTATTTTCTTATTCGGTAATATGTAAATATCTTGAAAATGTTTGTGACACACTTTTCGGTTCTTGTGTATGAAATTATTATCTTCTCCGATAATGTCACCTCCAATTTTCATTACCCAAGTGCGAAAACGTTCTACTTGTGCAGGATTATTTGGGTTTGGAAACCGGTGCAGCGGCAATCCTAAAACATGATAATTAAAAACTTGTTACAAGTTGTTCATCATCATCATCATCATCCACAGCCCAACTTCACCCACTGCTCGGTATAGGCCTCTCGTTTGTTTGTGCCAACCTCATACAGGATATGGAATTCCTTGCCAAAGAATGGAAAGAGAAGTGTTGGTCGTCCGGCGGCGAGATGAAACGAGTGGCGTCGTATCCTTGGACGCCACTCGTTTCACACAAGTTGTTCACCAAACATAAAAAGGAAAATGTCGAAATTCAACACATTACCGGTGCTACGTATAAAAATATAAGAACTCAGTCAGACTGAGACAACTTACCGCCTCCAAGTTTCATGGAACAGCCGGGAACACAACAAGACCTTTGAGCCATCACAAAGTTTCGAGGGAAACGATTAATGTTTTATGCAGGCAATCTTCACTTAAAGCCGGAGGATCAAAGTTCGACTCAACGTACTAAATGAAAATAAAACCGAGAAAACACGAAAACACAAGAAAATTAACAGGTTATGCGCATGCACATCAACCGAAAAAAATCTTGTGAAAAATTCAAACTAATGTCAAATGTCAACGTCACTTTATTGTCATCGTTATTTCATTGAGTTTTGGTTAAACTGCCATCTAGTGGAAAACCTTACGATAAAATCACAAACAGCATTTTGTTTCTTGAAGCAGCTAATAGATGGCAGTGCTTACAGCGTACCGTGTCATTTGTTCTAAGATACCATAGCATGTATACGCCGATGGTGAACGGTGGGAAAAAGGTTTGCAAGAGCATTTCTCAAAATAACTAAAATAAATATACTTAATAGACAATTTTTAATGACTGTTACACTACTTATTATTATTATTACCGGGTAAAAAGGGGTGAATCGAGACAAAACTTTGAAATAGATTTTTTAACGTTGAAATAATGGCATGTTACCACCCCACCCCTGCGTTTCTATCCACCCCTATTTACGGTATAATATGGACAAATTATTGGCCGATAAATCGCTCTTGAACCATGTCTGCTGCCCTTAGAGCATTATTTTATCGTAAGTATTCCTCTATGTAGTAGTAACCAGCCATTCTGACATTCACAGCTCCAGCCAAACTAAACAATGAAAATAGCCCCTCTACTTTTTAGATCTTATACTTAGATACTTTTTTATCTGCAAAGCCCCTTCGCTAATTGATTTATCATAGATTAGATCATTCTAAGTTGTTCTTTTTACGTATTGAGTCCGTTCGATATTCACTGTCGATTGTACTTAAGAGCATGTATAATTTGGTCAGGGGAAATGAATGGAAACCAGCCTTGATTATATAATATCACATATTTTTTTTGTATTTTTAAAACAGAATAAATACAAGATTTTACATAATTAAACATAGAAATGTGGTCTTACATGAAATGCTAAAAATTAAGCCATATTGGCTTTTTTAACCGACTTCCAAAAAGAGGAGGTTATTCAGTTAAATTACTTGCGCAGACTTCATAATTTTATTTAGTATGTCACAGTCAAAACTGTAAATCAGTCAATATTACATTTTACCGATATAATATGGACAAATTATTGGCCGATAAATCGCTCTTGAACCATGTCTGCTGCCCTTAGAGCATTATTTTATCGTAAGTATTCCTCTATGTAGTAGTAACCAGCCATTCTGACGTTCACAGCTCCAGCCAAACTAAACAATGAAAATAGCCCCTATACTTTTTAGATCTTATACTTAGATACTTTTTTATCTGCAAAGCCCCTTCGCTAATTGATTTATCATAGATTAGAGCATTCTAAGTTGTTCTTTTTACGTATTGAGTCCGTTCGATATTCACTGTCGATTGTACATAAGAGCATGTATAATTTGGTCAGGGGAAATGAATGGAAACCAGCCTTGATTATATAATATCACATTTTTTTTTTGTATTTTTAAAACAGAATAAATACAAGATTTTACATAATTAAACATAGAAATGTGGTCTTACATGAAATGCTAAAAATTAAGCCATATTGGCTTTTTTAACCGACTTCCAAAAAGAGGAGGTTATTCAGTTAAATTACTTGCGCAGACTTCATAATTTTATTTAGTATGTCACAGTCAAAACTGTAAATCAGTCAATATTACATTTTACCGATTACCAACAGATTTTCCTGTAAGCTGATATGGTGCCTTGCCTTTCCATGCTTGCCAAGCCTTGGCAAACGTCTTCAAGCCCCAAGCGTCCACAAATCTCGCTTGGCATTTGGGAGTCGTTTTCATGCTAGTGAATGCGTCAGTGTGCTACGTACACCCAAGCATGGCGGACACCGAACTTGTGTCGGCTATTGCGTTTGGTTTAACATACTTTTATTAGAAATACAAAGTAAAACAAAAACAAGGAAATCTCGACGATTCGCTCTGGTAATATTCTAGAAACGATAAACTCTCTTCGTTCCACCAGCCACTCATTTTAAACAAAGAACTAAACATGCACTCGTCACGAGATCACAATGGCTACTAAACGCGCACCAACGTGTGAATGCGTCGCAAACGCCCTTTGATTTGTGTCCAAAAACCGACACTAGACCGGATCGGAGACAAGCGTCCACAAGCTCACGCAAGCCAAGCCAAACGCCCTCTTTACACGCTTGTACTTGTGGACGGTTGCCGAGCCTTGGCAAGCATATGGAAAGGCACCATTACATTTAAAATGTTAATGTTTATTTATCTGTGGTTCCAATTTCAGCCTGTCAACAGTTTCTTGTGGCAAGCAATAGACTGGGTTAACAGCTTTAACAGTTGTGTTTCCTAATAGCGAAAGACCGGCAATTCCAAACAACGTATGAAACGGGTCGGGAACATCGCCAGGCCGGTCGCTAAAACCACCCGTTTCTGGGTCCTGACAAGCCAGGATGAAATTTTCTAGTTCTTCCTTTTTGATCCAGTGGAGTCTGTTCATTATGGTCAGTGATGACAACACCCACCTGAAAAAAGAAACATGTTTGTTTTGTATTGGCAATACTAAATGAAGCATAGCAAAAAAACTCCCTCTAATACATATTTCGGATGAATCTAAAAGGAATCAGGGCTCAGTAAGTATGTCAGTTTGGTTGTAGGCGGTAATCTTCGGAATTACTAATCCGCCGAAAATGATTTCACTATCGGGAAGCTACATTATCCCCGAGTGTCATAGGCTATATTGAAAGCGTTCCCGCGGAAACAATTTCGACCATAACGTGAGCGAAACTGCGGGCAAAAGCTAGTTTTAGAAATGATAATGTTAGGATAAGTCTAGAAAATTGAAAATCCAATAGCCAGCTCAATGTCACTTACGACATTTCCGTTTCCACTGTTGTTGTCTTGTTGTGGGCCAGAATATCAAACGGGTTTCACAGCACTGTGATGTCAGTTTGAAGTTTTCCTTACCAAGAATAGCAGAGGTCTGGCAGTTTCTCTGGCCTGAGTCTCCCTTCATCTGAAAAGAAAAAAGTTTCTAATTAACTTACATCGTGATTTTATGCATCGATAGTGAGAGATTCACTGACGACATGGCCAGACTAAATTTTAACGTCGTTACATAACGCGTTAATGAACATCAATCACTAACGCAGAGACTACTACTGAAGCTACAAATTAATAATGTTTTTTTTTCCTTTAATAACGAAGCAGCCACTAAAAATATATATTTTTTAAATTCCAGCTCCCAAAAGGTATGTTTAGTATTCCCAGATAAAACGCCGTCAAAGAATTTAAGTCGAAATGTACTGTCAGTAAAAATGTTCAATGAAAAAACAAACCTGCCATGTATCCCATAGTCAGGCCAACGGTGTTGCTAAACACTTGTGTACAATGTTTGACTCTCATTTTTGGTATAAGTTGTGGATAGACATGCTCAGCTGTTAACTTTGTCATAAGTTTAACTCCTCTGTATTTTGGTCCTCGTTTATATAATGATTCTATGTGTGACCAAGAAGCTAACTTAGTTTTACCATCTTCTTTAAACTGTAAGTCTTTCGTAAGTAGGTTATTTCTAACGCCCTTTATGAGATGAGGCGGGTCATAAATTGGGTATATTTTTTTTGAATCGATCTCAAAAAAGCCGCCAGGATAATTTTTGCCACTTCTTAAATAGTTGCCTTCAGTTGCCTTCATCAAAAGGTTAAGTGCTGCCATATTGGTTGCACCTTGGTCACATACTGTTGCAACCACGTTTAACCCAATGCCATTTAAAGAATGGATAATATTTTTTAATTGCTTGCATAAATCTGCCGTTTTACTGCTTCCTTTACAAAATGAAAATGAGATAGGTTGTTTGTATTTCTTACAAATACCCCTTATCATAAAAACGCACACATGGTCACAGAATATCTTCGATCTCTCTTCACCGTTATCAATAAAACCGTGGATAATGTCATTGGTCTTGTCATAAGATAAATTAGGTGCAATGGCCATTTCGTCAAAAATCAGACAGCAATACTTGTGACGGGTGGGCATTTTTTCTACTTTTCTTTTTAAATGTTCAAATATTACTTCGTTGATTCCTGGCTGTAGATTTATTTTGCAAAGCAATTTCTCTAAAGTTTTTCGCTTGGGAAGTATGCACATTTGACCAAGTATTCGGTATGCTCTAGGGGAAGGCTTGTATAAAGATAAACAGAGAACTTTTTCATCTAGAGTAAAACGTCTCCCTGCAGGTTTCTTCGCAAACTGCTTGATCTGCATTGCGAAAAATGTCTGAGCTGCTGGTGTCATTTTTTCTTTTACCATTTGATATGCAGAAGATTTCATAATTTTTTCTGCCATCAGCATTTGCATTCGTAACTTTTTGTTTGTATTGTGAGCTTTGCGCAATTTTGCTTTTACTTCAGATATTATGTTTTTCAGCTTCTTTTCTGTTGCAGTCAACGGCATGGAAATCTTATAACAACCTGAAAAAATTTAAACAAAATTTTACATTGGGTATTATTTAGAATATAGAATATTTATTTTGAAGTTAACTAATTATAAATATAAATAAATCATAATAATATATCAACAAGCATATTGCGAATGGGTTTAGGTGAAGATGGTGTTAGGTTATTATTAGTAGATTATAATCAAAAACACTGTTGTTCAGTTTTAATTTTATTCATCTCTTCTTAACATATTGTTATAATAATCATTTTTAGTTTTTTTTTACAAACAGTGTTATTCTTTTGTTCAGAGAGACCACAGATAATGTGTACATTGAACCTCAACCTTAGGTTGCCTAAGTTCACGAAATTGTTTAATTTGATTTTCCGAATAAACCCATTCGCAATAATTATGCTTGTTCTTTTACTAAGATTCCCAAAACATATTAAAAATTACAAAAAAAAATTGTTTTATTTGTGATCTTTGCCAAAGTTTTAGGCATTTTTGAGCTTTTAAATATTAACAAAGGTCTGCTGCGGTTTCAGCTATCATAATAACTTAAATTTCAGTACATTCGCGTTGTAAATCGTTTTTAAATTGGTTTCAAATTATTTAATCTGGGATTTTTCATTAAAAAATACAAAAAATCGAACTAACTCAAAAACTACTGAATTTCGGTAGAACATTTGGTGGCTTAATTTCTTGCATTATAACCCTACTATAACGTCCTGCAAGGAATACGTCGAGTTACCAGTAACCCTGTATGTATTTAATAATTATGTTGTTTTTCATTTACCTGGATTCGAAGATATGTCTTTGTCCATTTGAACTGGTCCAGTAGAGACGTCTATCTCCATTTGATGTGGCATTTCAATATTCATTACTGTAATCACATTAGAAAAACAATATTAAACATTGTATTGTGTAGATTACCAACTGCAAGAAATCTGTCAATAAAATTGGTCAGCACTATCTTTGGCTGACTGTATAATATTTACCTGGCCTGGAAGATATATCTGTGTCCATTGGACTAGTAGAGATGGCCGTCTCCATTTGATGTGGCATTTCAATATTTATTACTGTAATCACATAAGAAAACCTAAATTAAACATTTGTATTGTGTAGATTACCAACAGAAAAAAATCGATCAACAAAATTGGTCAGCACTATCTCTGGCTGGCTGTATAATATTTACCTGGCCTGGAAGATATTTCTGTGTCCATTTGAACTTCTCTGGTAGAGATGGCCATCTCCATTTGATGTGGCATTTCAATATTTATTACTGTTATCACATAAGAAAACCAAAATTAAACATTTGTATTGTGTAGATTACCAACAGAAAAAAATCGATCAACAAAATTGGTCAGCACTATCTCTGGCTGGCTGTATAATATTTACCTGGCCTGGAAGATATATCTGTGTCCATTTGAACTTCTCTGGTAGAGATGGCCATCTCCATTTGAAGCGAAGTAGATGGCAGTTCAATATGCCTGCACTCACCAACATGCACACCTGAAATTTTTATTATTATTATTTGTTTTTATACTTTTACGTATCTCGGCTTTATTGCCGGATTTATAGAATAGTACGGGCCGAAGCCAAGTATTACCCTGGGAAAGTGGTGTTATGCTGAGATGATGATATAATGGAATTTTGTGATGATGAGTATCTGTGCCTGGTGAACTGTGTGTGAGCGGAGACTCGAGGTTGTGTGTTTGTGGTGGTGACTACAGATTCATTTTCATTTTGCAAAAATTTTCTGACAATCCTGCATGTATTCAGGATTGCGGCTTTCTGAAGACTTTGGTATGTGTATGGTGGTAAGTCAAGAGTTCTTAAAGACTGGTGGAGTTGTTTAGGAATAACTCCTGTTGTTGATACCACAATAGGGACTATGGCGACATTGCTAAGACATTATTATTATTATTATTTATAGGGTGATTTTTAATATATATGAACGCCTTAACCATTTGGGCTTTATTCTTAGAAAGCCGTTATCATCATCAATAAAATTTTGAACTTTTGACTATGAACACACACACAGATAGACACAAGTTTTAATAAACAGACTGAGTAACATTAATCTGCTAAAAACTTCTTCATGAAGTAATTTTCTATTTTTACATTGCTTAGTTTTGTATTTCACAAAACAAGACATGGTTAGATTATTTACCTTTAATTTTTTCCATCACTAAACAGTGAATAGTTTTTAAAAATGAAATTTTACCTGGAATTGCAAGTGTCGGAATTGCCAGTGCAGTTATTTTCTTATTCGGTAATATGTAAATATCTTGAAAATGTTTGTGACACACTTTTCGGTTCTTGTGTATGAAATTATTATCTTCTCCGATAATGTCACCTCCAATTTTCATTACCCAAGTGCGAAAACGTTCTACTTGTGCAGGATTATTTGGGTTTGGAAACCGGTGCAGCGGCAATCCTAAAACATGATAATTAAAAACTTGTTACAAGTTGTTCATCATCATCATCATCATCCACAGCCCAACTTCACCCACTGCTCGGTATAGGCCTCTCGTTTGTTTGTGCCAACCTCATACAGGATATGGAATTCCTTGCCAAAGAATGGAAAGAGAAGTGTTGGTCGTCCGGCGGCGAGATGAAACGAGTGGCGTCGTATCCTTGGACGCCACTCGTTTCACACAAGTTGTTCACCAAACATAAAAAGGAAAATGTCGAAATTCAACACATTACCGGTGCTACGTATAAAAATATAAGAACTCAGTCAGACTGAGACAACTTACCGCCTCCAAGTTTCATGGAACAGCCGGGAACACAACAAGACCTTTGAGCCATCACAAAGTTTCGAGGGAAACGATTAATGTTTTATGCAGGCAATCTTCACTTAAAGCCGGAGGATCAAAGTTCGACTCAACGTACTAAATGAAAATAAAACCGAGAAAACACGAAAACACAAGAAAATTAACAGGTTATGCGCATGCACATCAACCGAAAAAAATCTTGTGAAAAATTCAAACTAATGTCAAATGTCAACGTCACTTTATTGTCATCGTTATTTCATTGAGTTTTGGTTAAACTGCCATCTAGTGGAAAACCTTACGATAAAATCACAAACAGCATTTTGTTTCTTGAAGCAGCTAATAGATGGCAGTGCTTACAGCGTACCGTGTCATTTGTTCTAAGATACCATAGCATGTATACGCCGATGGTGAACGGTGGGAAAAAGGTTTGCAAGAGCATTTCTCAAAATAACTAAAATAAATATACTTAATAGACAATTTTTAATGACTGTTACACTACTTATTATTATTATTACCGGGTAAAAAGGGGTGAATCGAGACAAAACTTTGAAATAGATTTTTTAACGTTGAAATAATGGCATGTTACCACCCCACCCCTGCGTTTCTATCCACCCCTATTTACGGTATAATATGGACAAATTATTGGCCGATAAATCGCTCTTGAACCATGTCTGCTGCCCTTAGAGCATTATTTTATCGTAAGTATTCCTCTATGTAGTAGTAACCAGCCATTCTGACATTCACAGCTCCAGCCAAACTAAACAATGAAAATAGCCCCTCTACTTTTTAGATCTTATACTTAGATACTTTTTTATCTGCAAAGCCCCTTCGCTAATTGATTTATCATAGATTAGATCATTCTAAGTTGTTCTTTTTACGTATTGAGTCCGTTCGATATTCACTGTCGATTGTACTTAAGAGCATGTATAATTTGGTCAGGGGAAATGAATGGAAACCAGCCTTGATTATATAATATCACATATTTTTTTTGTATTTTTAAAACAGAATAAATACAAGATTTTACATAATTAAACATAGAAATGTGGTCTTACATGAAATGCTAAAAATTAAGCCATATTGGCTTTTTTAACCGACTTCCAAAAAGAGGAGGTTATTCAGTTAAATTACTTGCGCAGACTTCATAATTTTATTTAGTATGTCACAGTCAAAACTGTAAATCAGTCAATATTACATTTTACCGATATAATATGGACAAATTATTGGCCGATAAATCGCTCTTGAACCATGTCTGCTGCCCTTAGAGCATTATTTTATCGTAAGTATTCCTCTATGTAGTAGTAACCAGCCATTCTGACGTTCACAGCTCCAGCCAAACTAAACAATGAAAATAGCCCCTATACTTTTTAGATCTTATACTTAGATACTTTTTTATCTGCAAAGCCCCTTCGCTAATTGATTTATCATAGATTAGAGCATTCTAAGTTGTTCTTTTTACGTATTGAGTCCGTTCGATATTCACTGTCGATTGTACATAAGAGCATGTATAATTTGGTCAGGGGAAATGAATGGAAACCAGCCTTGATTATATAATATCACATTTTTTTTTTGTATTTTTAAAACAGAATAAATACAAGATTTTACATAATTAAACATAGAAATGTGGTCTTACATGAAATGCTAAAAATTAAGCCATATTGGCTTTTTTAACCGACTTCCAAAAAGAGGAGGTTATTCAGTTAAATTACTTGCGCAGACTTCATAATTTTATTTAGTATGTCACAGTCAAAACTGTAAATCAGTCAATATTACATTTTACCGATTACCAACAGATTTTCCTGTAAGCTGATATGGTGCCTTGCCTTTCCATGCTTGCCAAGCCTTGGCAAACGTCTTCAAGCCCCAAGCGTCCACAAATCTCGCTTGGCATTTGGGAGTCGTTTTCATGCTAGTGAATGCGTCAGTGTGCTACGTACACCCAAGCATGGCGGACACCGAACTTGTGTCGGCTATTGCGTTTGGTTTAACATACTTTTATTAGAAATACAAAGTAAAACAAAAACAAGGAAATCTCGACGATTCGCTCTGGTAATATTCTAGAAACGATAAACTCTCTTCGTTCCACCAGCCACTCATTTTAAACAAAGAACTAAACATGCACTCGTCACGAGATCACAATGGCTACTAAACGCGCACCAACGTGTGAATGCGTCGCAAACGCCCTTTGATTTGTGTCCAAAAACCGACACTAGACCGGATCGGAGACAAGCGTCCACAAGCTCACGCAAGCCAAGCCAAACGCCCTCTTTACACGCTTGTACTTGTGGACGGTTGCCGAGCCTTGGCAAGCATATGGAAAGGCACCATTACATTTAAAATGTTAATGTTTATTTATCTGTGGTTCCAATTTCAGCCTGTCAACAGTTTCTTGTGGCAAGCAATAGACTGGGTTAACAGCTTTAACAGTTGTGTTTCCTAATAGCGAAAGACCGGCAATTCCAAACAACGTATGAAACGGGTCGGGAACATCGCCAGGCCGGTCGCTAAAACCACCCGTTTCTGGGTCCTGACAAGCCAGGATGAAATTTTCTAGTTCTTCCTTTTTGATCCAGTGGAGTCTGTTCATTATGGTCAGTGATGACAACACCCACCTGAAAAAAGAAACATGTTTGTTTTGTATTGGCAATACTAAATGAAGCATAGCAAAAAAACTCCCTCTAATACATATTTCGGATGAATCTAAAAGGAATCAGGGCTCAGTAAGTATGTCAGTTTGGTTGTAGGCGGTAATCTTCGGAATTACTAATCCGCCGAAAATGATTTCACTATCGGGAAGCTACATTATCCCCGAGTGTCATAGGCTATATTGAAAGCGTTCCCGCGGAAACAATTTCGACCATAACGTGAGCGAAACTGCGGGCAAAAGCTAGTTTTAGAAATGATAATGTTAGGATAAGTCTAGAAAATTGAAAATCCAATAGCCAGCTCAATGTCACTTACGACATTTCCGTTTCCACTGTTGTTGTCTTGTTGTGGGCCAGAATATCAAACGGGTTTCACAGCACTGTGATGTCAGTTTGAAGTTTTCCTTACCAAGAATAGCAGAGGTCTGGCAGTTTCTCTGGCCTGCCATTGAGCCCGCCACTGGGCTGTTGTCGCTCAGACAGCCACCATGAAAGGCGATTTATTTTCACCGAGTCTAACCTCTTGCAAATAGATAGGGTGCCCACGCAGCAATATACTAGACCTGGAAAGTTCCACATTAAAACTTAACCAAAGGCTTCTGTAATTGTTTTTTTCATCATTAATTAATTTTGTCTGGACATGAAGCACATGGACAAGACAATAGTACATTTTGATACAAGTGGAGAAATTTTGTTATTGCATTCGAGGCGAATATAACACACGAGCCGTAGGCGAGGGTATTATTGAGCCGAGAACTGCAATAACAAATGGCCACGTGTATCAAACGACGTTTTTCAATACACTTTCGAAGAAGTAAAATAAAAGAACGAAAAATATTTTTGTCATAAATTATTAGGAAACTATGATATACGTTTATAAATAGAAAATCATCAAAAACCATGATTATTGAAATAAAATAAAAAACGTTTATGAACAAATTTACATTTAATTGTGTTCTAAATATAAAAAAAAATACTTTTTTATATTAGGATGTTTAGCGGCTTCATACCTTTGCTTCTCCTTCAACCTGGCGAAAGCCAAGCGCGGAAAAAAAGAAAATTCAAATGTTTTTGAGTTTAGAACACAAATAAATGTTAATTTGTTCATAAACGTTTTTTTTATCGTAATAATCATGGTTTTTGATGATATTCTATTTATAATCATTATTTAAATATTCAAAAAATATTAACGCCGTAAAAACGCATATCTCTTTGCCGAGTTTAAAAAAAGACATTCACCTCCGAATAGAGAGGACCGTATCGCACCAGTTTCATTTTGGCACTTGGCACCGGCAAGTGCGAAAATAAAACTGGCGCGAGACGGTTGTGAATAGAGGCATTGAACCAATTTGGACTAAGTACAGGTATAAGTTATCTGTGGCAATTTTCATTCCCGCACACGTGTTGGAAAATGAAAAATTGCACGCGTGTGAAATACATTGCATTGCGAACCTAATCGTAGTGCGATATGAACCAGTTTTCGAGGAAGTGTTTTGAAATAGTACATTTTGATAGAAGTGGAGAAAGTTTGTCATTGCATTCGAGGCGGAATTAACTCCCGAGCCGTAGGCGAGGATGTTTTTGAGCCGAGAACTGCAATAACAAATGTCCACGTGTATCAAACGACGTTTTTCAATACACTTTTGAAGAAATAAAATAAAATTATGAAAAAAACAATCACCGCTGACTATAGGCATTGCACCAATTTGTACTAAGTATAGGTATAGTTTTATCTGTGGCAATTTTCCAACACCCGCGTGCTGTGCCGCGTGCGAAATTGGCTCCTTTCTGCACGCGGCACAGGACGCGGTGATGGAAAATGAAACAATCCACGTGTGTGGAATACATGGCATGTTGAACCTAATCGTAGTGCGATAAGAACCCGTTTTCGAGGAAGTGTATTGAAAAATAAATAGTGCAAGAATTATACACCAACTGCCTGTCATACCATGATCTAATAAAGTTAATCAAGCAGTTAATAACATTAAACTTACCCGCATGACTTTCAGATCCAGGTTTGGATCCAAAGCCCCCATCAAAGTTCATGCAACTGAGCACAAAGTTACCAGCCATGTCCAAATCAATGGCGTCAAGTCGCTTCAGGAGTGAGAGGCATGACACTGCACAGAACGAATACCTTGTGTCCACCTCACCCCATGGGTCACCTTTTGGACAAAAAAGAAATTTTATGCAATATGGTTTAAAACCGTTTATGAAAATGTTTCTTGGCTGTTTGTGGAAATAAGTCTTTGAACCAGCAAAAAAAAAAAACATCAATTTGTAACATTATGTTCACAATCACATATTGATACTAGTCACGTCTGTGGAGTTTTGCTAGCTAATTTAATTTGACCGGACGTTTTTTTTCAGGAACAATTCTCTCATACATAATTTTCTTGTATCTTAAACTACAGAAGATATAATGAATATGTTTATAATTATGTAGGCAACATTTATTATATTTAGACAACTAGACATACCATAGAAGCCGCCACTTTTTTGCTGCAGAGATGCCACAAATTTGACCACACCCTCTACATCTATAGCGTCCAGCCTGTCATACATTATGAGGACCTGCAGGAGTTAATGTTACATGATTATAAAATTAAGGAAGGGCCAGGCAGAAGTGTCTTATTTCACCAGTTTTTTTTATAAAACTGTAAAATTTGCGAAAGGGTTTGGCAGAGTTACCGAAGTACACCAGCTATGTTTTCACCAACATTTATTAGTTATGTTTATGTTTCATGTAATACACGCAAGCTTATTACCATCAGGCACGAAACTAGACTCTGCCCAGCTACTGAGAATTTCCCGATAGAACAACCTAATATTTACCACTTTGCAAGACCTGGGTATCAATCCTAGGACGTCATCATCAGCAGTAGCTCTTATGAATTTATTTTATTGCTAAAATGCAATGAGATTGGTATAACACAACACAGGGTTGAATCAATTACATTGCAATTTGATCAACATTTGTGACCGCCAGATAAACAAAGCAGTCATACATACCTACATACCTACTACAACAATTTAAAACCAACCTGCACTGCACTTAAAGTGTATAAAATGTGTGGGGAATGTGGATAGCAAGCTGAGATACCACCAGTCTCCTTGTCTTGACATTTTGTGATGAATGTTATGATATCTTCTTTTGGCATCCTGTTAAAAAATGAAAAAAATACTTTTGTAAAACGTCTTTCCATATCCAACGTGATTTTATTCAGTGAAATAAATCTAATTTATTCAGAATTTAAGACACTGTTTAAATCCTAAAGTTACTGTTAGATAGTAAGTCAAACTCACACATTTAGATTAGAATAGATAACAGATAGACCCTTTTATAAATTCATTTTCATATTCGGTGTCGAATTATTTAAAAACTACGATTACATACTTGTCAGACGTTTCCATTAATTCCATAGCAGTTAAAGTCCAATAAATTCCCGACATTCGAAGAAATTCAGTCATATTATACTCATATTCTTCACTCTCTGTTCCATACTTGGCCAAATAATCTGCATGTTTCCTCAGTAAAAACGTTTTAGGCCTATCCGGTTTTAATGTCACGTCTTTTATATGAAAAGCCATTTTTAATTCTGCTTAATTGCTTATCAATACTATTTTTCACTACAAAGAAAATCTATACAAAATAAATTACAAAAGGAATCCTCAATCAAATTGTAATGATTAGGTACATGACAGTGACAGACTGACAGTCATGATAATTAATGTCAAAAACGAGACAGCTAAGGTAAACTAGTAATGGAACGGACTAAACGTTAAAACAAATTAATATTGATTGTAGAAGCCTGTCTAACTTAACGATTTTAGAAGTTACAAAGTGCTAACATTATTTTAATTTGTAAATATTTAAACAAAATTACATCATAAAAACAAGTATACGTTTTTGCTTAACTTTCAAATACGAACATAGCTACGTCATTACGTAGAACGAAGTGTAGTTTCTGTGCATTCCGTTACACGCACCGTTCACCTTCCATCTTATTAGTTGTGTGGTTGTGTTGTGTTTTCTCAATGATCGAGTTTGATTGTGATGGGCGTTTAGTTTTCCTACCTCAATGTGGGCGTTAGGTATAACCGACAAGGTTTATTTCGACTTTAATTTGACCATTTCTTTGAGGTTTTACACTGTTTTAATATGACATCCGTCGAACTCCATTTTTAGGGTTCCGTACCTCAAAAGAAAAAAACCGAACCATTATAAGATTACTTTCTTGTCTGTCTGTCTAGCAAGTTGAAATGTATACCATATACTGAGGTCTATAGTAGGGACTATAGACCTCAGTATAAGGTATAAATTTACTAGGTGTTTATATCAAGGTCCTGAGTCAACACGATAAAAAGATATGGGCAAATTTAGATATTCGCGAAAACTTGTAAGTACCGAAATTTACCTTTAATTTTCAACCTTTTTATTTGTCGGACTTTTCCCTTTACTTGTACTGTAAGACCTTGCGTTTATCCAAAATTGACAATTCTAGGTCAACTGGAAGTACCCTATAGGTTTTGGGTCGAAAACCTATATAGTAGTTCCCGTTGACCTAGAATCTCAAAATTTGGCAAAAAGCAAGGTCTTACAGCACATGTAAAGGGAAAAGTCTGAAAACCGTAAATATGTAGTTTTATAATAAAAAAAGGATTTTACTATTACAAACTTATTATATGCGGTTGGTGCAATAGCCGTTTCTAGGGATTGAACAGCAAAGTTAAGTTTGTCCTTTAATTTTATAAGTATTCGGTTTAAGTTAAATATTTCTACTTAAACAAGTTAAAAAATCTTGTAAAAAAAACTAACTTTAAGAATCGAAATGTCTAGAAACTTCGTGACACATCAACATGCGTGCGGTAGCCACCTACCTACCCACCTAACTAATACGTCCGTAACAGCCTATGAAAGAAATTACCTACGTTATCGTCCTAAACAAATAAACAAAACTCCAACAATTTACTAGAAGATTATTTACTAACACGAGGACCATTAAGTGTAGGTTCGTGATAGATTAAATAATTTATATTCAATTTACTGATTTTAAGGTGAAGCTGTAGGAAGGATTCCACTCCCACATAATCGTATTTAGATAGTAGGTACCTACTAGGTACCTGGGTACAAGCTTAGGGTCACACTCACACGGTCACCTTGTGGCGTAGGCAGTATACAGGGTGAAATTTTTTAAATGCCACTCTGCTCCTTATTCGCAACGCTTCGATTCGATTTTCGATTCGAAAAGTCGTATGTCTATCTTCTTTTGACATTACGAAATCGAGCGAGATAGACATATGACTTTCCGAATCGAAAATCGAATCGAAGCGTTGTGAATACTATGCTGGAGGGAAAGTACTCGAAATACTGGGATAAGCTGGGGATTTTACCCAAAGGAAACATTCCTTTATTTTAAAAAAATCGACTAATGTTCGAGAAATAACATCCTGTACTTTTTTACATCAATCATATGGATCAAATCTCTCTAACAAACATGATAAATTAAATGAAGGGAAAATCATGAAATCTAAGGAACAGTTATAAACTTAATGGGTTAAATTCAATAAGATAAAGCACTTTTATTCATGGTTTTCCTTTCATTTAATTTATCATGTTTGTTAGAGAGATTTGATCCATATGATTGACCCTATCGATTGATGTAAAAGGTACAGAATGTTATTTTTTCGAACTTTAGTCGATCCATCCCGGGTTCGATGCCCGACTGTGGCAAGTGAATTTTCGAAAAAATGTAAATGCAGATTTGTTTCTTTTTAAAAATAAAGGAATGTTTCCTTTGAGTAAAATTTCCTATCTCCAGTATTTAGAGTACTTTCCCTCCAGGTGGCATTGAAAAATTGCATCCTATATATTAATTAACTCTATAGACTACTCTGTACGGTAGGTATGTATCTAGGTATAGTTGGCTTCTTGACCGAACCACACATGTTTCAGATATAATGTGTAAGTACGACCAAACCAAAGCAGTACAAAAGGACACAAATTTTGATTGTTTGATAGGTTTTACTTTTTTAACTTGAATATTTGGATAATAATATTTTAAACCAAATATCTTGAAGTCATGGGGAGCTAGGCCGTTGCCCAGGAGTCTCATGTGACTAAAGTAGGTACTCTTAGTTTCGATATAAGTATGAAAACTGCCTCGCCTCGAATGGCTTAGATTAGATTTTCTTTTGAATCTGCATTCATTTTCACTGCCTCTAGCCAGAGGTTCCCAAACTTTTTTTTTCTGGTAGACCACTTTCACAATTTTCTGGTTTCGGTGGACCCCCTGCTGCATTTTTTTCAAGCCCGTGTACCAAAAAAAAAAGCAAGTAGTTTGCAATATTAGTTTTCACGCTATCTGTTAGGATTGCATGAGGAACGTAGCTCCTAAGATTTTTTTTGGAAAAAAATCTGAAAATTAGAATCTCATAGCTTCAAATTGCTTTTTTAAAGTCCCTACTCAATACGACCATTTTCACCGAAATACAACCTGTCATCACCGGAACATATGTTTTTTTTTTTTACACTTTTTCGAGGAGCTTATTATCTGCCTACATTGATAGATAAAGCCAAGCCAACATTTTTGTTATTTACAACTTGTGAACCCCCATTTTATTTTTACGCCAAAGCAGACCTCCGACGGGTCTCCCGTGGACCCCTGGGGGTCCACCTGGACCACTTTGGGAATCACTACTCTAGACGCTGCGGGGCCGCGGTGCCGGTGGCGCGGCAGCGGCGATTTCATGTTTTGTGTTAGAAAATAGGTACCGATCTATTCAGCTTGATTAATCGTTCAGCCATTTGGGTTCCTTTTAAACCAAAAAAGAGTCTGCGCCTCGTCGCCTTTGATGACAACACTAAAAGTTTTTGTCAGAAAAGATTTTAATTTAGTGTCTTAGCACCGGCTTTCATTAATCCGGCTGATGGAAAGGACTTTTGCGCTTCTTTTTTTGAGATTCGCCTTAATGAACATGAAACGACATAAAAATTTATTTCCTTTATTTTTTTCTTTAGAAACGAGAAGCGGCATCTGTATCTATTATGTTGGTAGGTAAATTGTAGATTTTGATACAAGTGGAGAAACTGTCATTGCAGCGGACGCGGATTTCACGCAGAAAAACTACAGTAAGTACCTAACAAATGCCCACGTGAGTCTGACGATGTTTTTTGATAAACTTACAAATAAATAAATTAATAGAAACGAAAAGTATTTTTGTCACTAATTATTATGAAATCATGATTTAATTTGCTTCTTTACCCGCGTTTTGCCTTCGCAGGTTGAAGGAGAAGCAAAGATATGAAGCCGCAAAACAGCCTATTATTAGAAACAGTTCTTAACTTAGGACAAATTTAAAGGCGTCAGGTGCCGAAAAATCCAAGTCTAATAGATTTAGTTTCCAACTGCAATACAGCAATAAATTGCACCCACGTAGTGTCTATCAAAATGTTTGTCGTGCACACGTGTTTTTTTTTTACCTCGGGACGAATTTCAGGAATGGTGTGTTGAGTGGTTGGGTTATACATTGTATTGTTTATAATATTACAATTTATATTCACAAAGTTTCTATACCCGTGTTAACACGAATAAATCTCTATTTACTTAGGTACTCCTGTAGCTTTTGATTTGAAAGTTGATACAGAAATAATGAGAAAACATTTTGCCTGCCCGGAACAAACAGCGGTAAAACCAATAGGACACATACAACAAATAATACATTCGGGCATAAAGTAAGACTTTTCCACTCTACTTGCAATAGCCGACCCCAACGTAGTTGGGAAAAGGCAAGGCAGATGATGAATCTATGGTCCTGGGCCCATAATAAATATCTATGGCGGGCGGGATGGCACATGTACTCTATGAAACGGGGCTGGACGGCTGGACTTGAATGGGTTCGAGATATAGGTAATATACAGGGTGTTAAAGTAGTCGCGTGCCATAGCTTAGGGGCGAGTTCAGTATCGATAAAGGAACCCGTAATAAATAAAAAATAAATCCAAAAAATAAATAAAAAAAAACAAAACAATAAAAATATTGCAAGATCAACCTAATTTAGTAGGTATCTAATACTAACTTCAAATAACAATATTAAATAATTTTAATTCTAAACGATTGCTATTTTAAGTTAGTAGGTACTAAATTAGGTTGATCTAGCAATTTTTTTTTTTTGTTTTTTTTTTTTTTTTTTTTCGGGTTTCTTTATCGATACTGAAGTCACCCCTAAGTTATGGCACGCGACTACTTTAACACCCTGTATATACAATAAAATATTTATTTCCATCAAGGTATGTACAAGTATTTCTTAATCTAATAACAATTTAGAGGTTGTACATTCATTCCAAAATTCTATGTGACAGCTCACATAGAATTTTGGAATTCTCTAACTCCTAAACTAAGTCAAGCTTGTATTAGAGGAGTTAGTGAGCTGTTGACTTAGACACAACCTTGAACTTATGTAACTGAAACATTATAAAGAAATTGCTTAAAAAATAAAGGAAGAGAGAAAAAAATTGAACCCGGATTTGAACCCACAACCTCATACATGGGAGGCGAGGCTTTAACCTCTGGGCCATCACGACATTTAAACATAAAAACACAAAACAAAAAAAAACAAACACAACATAAAAATGAATAACATAAAAATAAATAAATAAATATCGCTGGACGTTACACACAGCGCCATCTAGTATCACACTAAGCAACGAGGCTTGTGTCGTGGACACCAGATAGTTGATATACTACATACATTCTTTTAATCTATTTTAAAGTAGTACAAAACGTAGTAGTACTACAAAAAGATATTGATCAATAATAAATATATAGGTATATCTACCACCTTCATAAACAAACAATATTGGTAGTAACCACAGGTAGTAACAATAGGTACCTGTAACACAGGTGTATCACCAAGCACAGCAGTCTGGGACTTCACACAATTTTGTTACCACTTTTTAGAGTATAACAATACTACATTTTGATACAAGTGGAGAAAGTTTGTTATTGCATCCGAGGCGGAATTAACTCCCGAGCCGTAGGCGAGGGTGTTTTTGAGCCGAGAACTGCAATAACAAATGTCCACGTGTATCAAACGACGTTTTTCAATACACTTTTGGAGAAATAAAATAAAATAACGAAAAAAAAACAATCACCGCCGACTATGGGCATTGCATCAATTTGTACTAAGTTTAGGTATAGTTTTATCTGTGGCAATTTTCCAACACCCGCGTGCTGTGCCACGTGCGAAATAGGCTACTTTCTGCACGCGGGACAGCACGCGGTGATGGAAAATTAAAACAATCCACGTGTGTGAAATACATGGCATGTTGAACCTAACCGTAGTGCGAGAAGGACCCGTTTTCGAGGAAATGTATTAAAAGATTATTTGACACTAGCTGACCCGCGCAACTTCGTCTGCGTCATATAAGAGAGACAGAGAGATAGTTAGAGAGAGTGTGAGACACCTTTAAAAGATAGACATAATAATGCTATCGCGGACTTTATATAGAACTTTTTAAGAGGAACAATTCCGTCATACACGATTGTTGCGTAACTTTAACCGTTTACGCAGCGCACGCAACGAAAGATCTCAAAAGGAATATTTTTTTCCTTTTTTTGCAACATTTTTCATTGATGCTCTGCTCCTATTGATTGTAGCGTGATGTTATATAAACGTTGCAACGTTGTTGTTCGCCTTCTCCGATAAATAGGCTATCCAACACTAATAGATACTTTCAACTCGAACCAGTAGTTCCTGAAATGAGCGTGTTCAACCAACCAAACTAACACTTCAGTTTTATAATATTAGGCATAGTATAGAATCAAGTAGGTAACAATTTAATTTCTCTGAAATATTTGTATTAATCGCTAAAATATTCTGTTTTTCTAAATAAGGGCTTCCGTCGCCAGTCTCCTCAGCCTTACGTTATCATCCTTAGACACTTGATGACAGTCATACTCCATCTATATGTCGAAAGTTCTGATCAAGGTGCATAAAATGAGCCCAAACACGATATAGATGCTGTAAACTCTTGATGACCTCTTGCAACTGCCTTCCGTCTCCATCGTCATACTCTAGCTAAGTTTAAAGTTTTCATCAAGGTCCATGAAATGAGCCCAAACACGATATAGCTGCTGCAAACTGTTGCGGACCTCTTGCAACTGACTTTTGTCTCCATCGTCAGACCTTCGATGACAGTCCAGGCAGGTTTTAAATTCTCACCAAGGTGCATGGAATGAGGACAATATAGCTGTAAATTAATCTACGTAAACTGCGTATATGGATTATTGATTATTGCGAATAGCACAGCACAGTTCTTGCACGGCAAGAACACGTGAATTTATCAGGCTTCTGATGTTCGCTATACTACTTTTTGGAGAAATCATTATCATACTCCTGCTCCTTATCCCAATTTATTTGGGGTCGGCGCAGCATGATTGTATTCTTCTTCCATACTTCTCTATTACTTTTTGGAAAAAAAAATCACGAAAAAATAAGAAATATAGAAATGCAAACAATTTAAATACAAAAATAAATATAGGCAATCTAAAAGCATCAAAAAAAATATTAACAAATCACAATAAGTGAAAATAATGTTTGCAGGGTTTGAACCTGCAACCCCGTAGTTTGCAGAGCGGTCATGAAACCGCTAGCCTATTTACTTTGTTGACATAAGCTACAAATAGCCGTTTTCATGCACTTACGTCATGACTGAAACGTCAAACAATTGAAGTATACGGACATCATGCAAAATTGCCTACCCGCTGAAGGAAGTAGCGTGATAATATATAGCCTAAATATTGAAGAAGCCTTTAAAGAAATCTATGCAGTAGTTTTTACGTGATGCGCGCACAAACATTTCGTACTAACTACTTATACTGAAGAAGCTGATTTTTTTGAGTTCCGCTATTTTGTACGTATTCACCTCAAAAATCAAATTTCGAGAAAATTGAGAAATTATATTTACCTGTATTAGATATGAAGTATATGTAGCAACTTTAAAAGGTTACACTTCATTGGTTTTGATTGTATAGGTATATATTAATAGTATATATTAATAGTATAATAATTAATAGTATATATTAATTTTAAACACAAAACCCTCTTTTTTGCGTCTCTGGATGAGATTTAAAAAAAATGCTAAGACAGGTATTTCTTTATTTTTATTAATAAGTATTTATTCTGAGTTTCATGATTCTAGAACAATCAAAATTTTTTTTTCATACAAACTTTACTTTTCACCCCCTTTTTCAAAAAAAAAAACAAAATTTCTATAGCCTAAATGTTATTCTGAATGTATTTAAACAGATTTGTGAACATTTCAACAAAATCGGTTCAGCAGTTTTTACGTGATGCGCGGTCAAACAAACAAACAAACAAACAAACAAACAATTTTTTTTTTAATTGTTTTAATATGTTCAGTTACTTATTTCAAGTCACCCTGGCTGGTTTTTTTTTTAATCTTCAATGTACAGGGTTTAATATGTATAGATAGATAGATAAGGTATTACTATTCCTTTAAGTAAGTACCTAATATTAAATCATGATCTGTCAAATGACCAAGTTGTTCGAGACGCCATTGTTTAACTATTGGACTACTTCGTGGACATATCATAGGTTAATCAGGATAACGATTTTTTTTCGCAAAAACATACTCAGAGAAAAAGATTAGGTAATAGAAGGATATCAGGTCAATTTAATTAAGGCTACCTACCTATTTTTAACTGAAAGCACTAGCTATCAAAGCGTTCCAATGATTAGGTAATTGGGTCAAGGTGTTAAATTAACACGTAGTTGAATGGAAAACGCTGACTCACCTTCAAATGGTTTGCTGATCGGCCCTCGGGGAAGAGGCACCTAAATGTAATCTACGGAAGATCGGAACGTGGCCCTAAAAAGGGCGAAGACTTGTGCTTGAAGCTTGTGGAGGAAACCTGTGCTGAATAGGCACTTTTGTGGCCTGACCACAGTCTAGCCTAACAGCGATGACATAAAGCAGGCGTACGTCCGCTAGAGGTCAAATAGTAGCAGCTTCTTATCTTCGTTCAGTTGCAAATTAGCAACTACGCAGATCATGATGATGACGTCCGTTAAATGCTATCCTGAAAGTTATGCGCTACTTTACGCAGTTTCCGTAGCCCCAGACCGAGTTCAGCTATCTAAAGTTTACTGAGGTAGGTTGTCCGCTGTTTCCGTGGCCCCAGACCGATTTAGTAGGAACCCTTTTAGCACAAATTGTTAAAGTTTGTTTTTCTTTCCTTTCACGCAGATTGTAGGCCGAGCTCTTGTTCAGCTTTATAAGGCTTCACTGATATTTAGCTCCTTGTGGAAGTTACAGGAAAAGCGAAGAGAGAAAATACATATGCACCGTATCCAACGTAGGGTACCTACTTAGCTAAATACATCGTTCTGGATCATCTTCACGATAGGTAGACCACAGATAAAGAAAATTAAAAAAAGGCGTAAGATAATATTCTCAGTTTACGGAAGATGAGATGTCTATTTTTTTTTGTTTTTTCGGATGGGAAATCATCAAATGACTCCACCCGCTCTGGGCGGAGCAGGCGGGAGTGTCTGACTTTTACTGACTCAAACCCATCCATGCTCCTTCTTTGCCCTTTGTGTTCCGGGGCCACGGTATCTCTTTCGAACAGTCCCGCAGCCCCGGCAGGCATCGGCCCTTCCTTTTGCTGACTCTCTTTAAGGCACGCGTGGAACACAGACACGCCGAAGACACGGCCTGACGTCATGAGATGGACGGGCGGCAAGCGGTGGCCAGGGGCCACCACGTGGCCCCCGACGCCAGGGGCGTCGCCCGCGGCGGCCGGGACGTGAGGTGCTCTCCCTCTCACATTCCGCCACCTCCTTCGCTAGCATGACTGCTTCGCAGAAGGAGGTGACGGTGACGAGATGTTGGCCTGCCAGTTTGTCTACGATACAGCATGAAAAGAAGCTTATTCTTTTCTCGAGATCTCAGGCTATTTATCTGTCATAACGATCGGTTTAGGGTTTAAGCATGAAGCCAATAGGTTACGCAGACAAAGTTATTTATCGCGTTTCTATTATCAGTTCTGTATAACCATAGGTTTTAACCGTAGCAGTCTTTAATAAATTTAACGTTATGTACATTCAATTAATAATTTCGAGTTTAAATCTAAATCCTTCTAAGAATAATGTTTGAATGAACTTACAAAATGAACTAGACAGTTTAAAAAATATTTAAAAATTTAGTTCTTTACGATTCTTTTCAGCCATTACTTACCTACTGCGCGCCAAACAATAGACAGTACTTACAATAGTTCCACTTCCATGACACATAGCTTTCTGAATGAATGTTCTCGTATCAAATAAATTGAGATAGACTTCAATGCACTTGTCAAAAGGTCGTTGAACCAGCGTTTGTTCAGTAAACCGTAATAAAATTGACAGAGTCAGACTAATGTGCAAGTTACACCGATAAGGCGTGGGTAATGCATATCTGAATATTTAGTGATTTAGAGGGTCTTAAAGTATTCATCTCCATTATCTCCATACAACAAAGGCAAATGCCTGAATTTTGTGTTTGGTAAAATGCTATCTTTATAAGAATTTCTCATTAGCGACAGGGATTTGATCTCAATGAAAATATAATACCGTAACATGTCTGTCATCCAGGAAGGGTTAGACAGATGTATACCTAAAGTACACCCACAACCGGGTACATATCCATACCAGAAAAAATCCTGGTGGAAAACCCAATAACACTCTACCTGACCTGGGGATCAAACTCAGGACTTCATGATCAGCAGTCGATGGTGGTGTAAGTATTACCTCTGTCTACCTCTTTGAGGAATATGGCGTGAAGTGTGATGATACCACGAATCCTCATGTATTATTAAGACCATTTTATTTATCACGAGTGTGCGATCATAGCACGGTTGGTTATGGTACCTACGCTGTAGTGGACAGTGTCCTAAAAAAAATAAAAGTACCACAAATTTATTTAAAAAAATAAATGTGTTTCATAAATGAACTGTGACGCAGAGATGCGTAGACTGCCTGTTATGAAATAAATTATGAAGCAATTTTCTTTTCATAATAATAAAGGGTGTGAAAAACCTCTTAACGAAGCACAAAGGCACTTGTTCTCCTCGTCATTGCGATTTTTTTTTTGTTCTACACCTTACCTGGGAACCTTCTAGTTACGGAGATATTGGGGGTCAAAGTTCCAACTTTTTGACAACTTAAATATTTATTTATTTGTTTATAAATAAATAAATATAAAAAAAAAGTTGTCACATACAAATACAAGTTTTTAATGTAAGATTTTTACTTTAACACCTCCACGACCCCCGTACTATTCAATCCATCCATCAGCACAATGTTTTGAGTGCGTTACATTGAGTTATACCATAAAACATGATTTTTCACCCCAAAAAAAAAAGTCGTTTCCCAGCAATAATTTTTGCATAATTAAAGCTACTTAGTTTGATGTACAGAATGCTTGGTTGACGGCTTCATGATGAGGTGGTTTACACCCTGTATGTTAGTATTTGCTTTTGGGATTGCAAGTGAAACAGTCTCGTTATTTACATATTGAGATTTATTTTGCCTTTCATTTTAGGCAAATTAACATCAACGAGACTTAAAATATGAATCCTTTGATGTCTCCTGTTTTGATTAGTTGCTGGAAAATTATATAACATGTGAGATGCCTACCTGACCTGTTGGTACACGCTCAAGTGATACCCATCACCCATTTTGCGAGTCTTGACAGAAATAAGACAAGAAGATGGTTACAGCATGTCAATTGTCACTGCGATGCATCCTCAAATCGCATCGCCGAAGTTTTTTTTAATATGTATGGCATTTCCCAGGTGAACCTAGGAGGTTGTCTGCTTAAATGGGCAATCCTGTATGTGCCTCGGGTGTAAGGCCTCCAGCCAGGGCAAAACGCTGGATCAGATCAAGTAATGGCCCAAACCCGTGGCCCAAAATTGTGGTCTAAAATTGAACTTGGGATCTCAGAGTATGTGTTTTATTTTAGTAAAATGCTTCTGGTTACTAATCAGGACTTTTTAACCTATAATGTCCCACTGCTGGGAAAAAGTCCCCCCATAACCTACCAGTCTTCTTTCTGTGTGGCTTTCTCCAGCCAATCTCTCATAAACACCAAGCTAAGCAATGCGGTTAGTTATGTTAGTGGGTACTTCACAAAATTATTTCTTACTACTAATAATAATACTAAACTAATTATTGCTCACTGAAAAGCTGAACTCAAACACAGCTGTTTTTTTTAGTTTATTTGCTGTAAAATATATGTTAGTTAAATCTAGAACTAGATCACGAAGTGAATGTGTCTACTAGGGAGTTTTATCCACGATAATATCAGCATTTATACGGGAGGGTAGCTTGAGCACAGCTTGCATTGCCCCTCTGAGAACACTCCTTGACTCCGGAATACCTAAACTTCAGTCTTGAGAACCGCATTGCGGTTATTGCATTTGCGTTGTATTTTTGCACACCTGTTTAAACAGTATAATGTTAATTAAACGTATGTTAATAAGAATAAAATATTTATTTGTTTTATGTCTTCTGCTGGCGAGGGTATAAAATGGGTTCTCTAATTTCTCCTCCGCCTTCATTTGTGCGTTCCCAGAATTGTCCGTTGTCAGTTCTCCGGAACTCTTACTTGTTTGCAGCTTTTGAAGGGGTTAAGGTTGGCATGGTTAATTCTCGCTTTCGGATTAGGGAATTAGGTCTTCGTGAAAAACCACAAAGGTTTGGTTGGTCGTCACTATCTGTTATCCGGAGACGCGTCAGCAATTCGTTGTTACCAGTTTGACCGGAATCGAACCTTAAGAAAGGAATAAAAAATGTTGTCCCTTCTTTTCGTTTAATTTTTTCATTCATCGTAAAATATTGCCAATATCTACAAAATAATCCCCTTGGTAGTACAAATTCTCTAAGAATTCGTCACGGCATTAGTTTTACAACTTCAACGGTTTACAGCGGCAGTTATCTCCGACCGCTATCAGTACTGAGGGGTTATAAACAATGCGTATAAACAGCTGATAATGTTTGCTATACTAGTGGTTAGGACACAACAGCGGACTGATAAGGGTACTGGTACGTCACTGTGATGAAGAGTTATTTTTTTATTCCTGCAGATTTTTATACTGGCGAAGTGTACCTAAATTTCACTATAGGCACACATTGGTCTTGGATCGAAAAAAAACCGGCCAATTGCGAGTCAGACTTGCGCACGAAAGGTTCCGTACCATTATTATCAAAAAATATACTGCCAAATAGGTATAGCCTGTCAAAATGATTTGTAATATCTCATTTTTAGAGCAGCGTCGTGCTGCGATCTGTTGAGACTCAGCCCTACGCCAGTTTTTTATTTTTTATTTACTACTTTTTGACGTTAGGAACATACCTACATTGTTTAAACAACAATGACTGCTTGTAATTCAATATGAACTTTATACAATAGCAATAAAGCTCGTTTTAGTTAGAAAACGTTTGTATGGGAAAAAGAAAAGGGCTGTTTTTAGGGTTTTTCCGGCAATTATTCGATTTTTTCTCGCCGTAAAAACCATCTTTGAACTTCAACGAACATTTAAAAAAAAGAATTGGCCAAATTGGTCCAGGCGTTGTTGAGTTATGCGCTTACCAACACATTTTGCGATTCATTTTTATATTATAGATGTAGTGACATGGGACAAACATAGCTGGCGAAATGTAGACATACTAATGAGTACACCTCTACCTAACCCTTCGGCGAGTATTATGTGTTTTTTTTACAGATGGAGGACCGATGACCTAAACATGGCTGCTGGTGCATTGGGCAGACTGGATGGAGAAGGTGTGAATGTCCAAGAGAATAGGCATGACGACAGTATAAAAAAATTGCAAATCTATTTAGTCCGTCAGTTAGAGTATTGGAAATTAATGGACACGTATTTTTTGTTTTTGTAAATCAATGAATATTGACAAAGATAAAACGCATCAAAACTCGGGAGTGGGGGCTCGTGACGTCAGAACTAGCTAAAAATTATACCTAGGCGTGACGTATTGAGAATTTTAAAAGCGTCGTATCTTAGTCAATTTTAGTTTACGTAACAAAAGAAAAAACACGGTTCAAATATTTTTGACGGACTAATTAGTTTTTTTTTTGTCGTCTCGCCTATTCAATTACCGGAATAGCTGCCAACCTTAGAACTGGTGCAATGACACAACCTCGATGAGACGTGTTATGCATGAAAACTCAAAACTTGGAACTCGGCCTGCAAGACTAAGTACTACATTTTTTTTTCTTCTAAACTATAGAAATTAAAGATTTAAAAAAAAAAAAAAAAAACGTTTTATAGCTTACTTTGAAACTATAGACAAAATTAAACTCTTTTTCGAGTCCTTTTTGTTTCGAAACTATATCATGATATTGCAATTTTAAAAGTGTGATACTTAGTTTTGCAGGCCTGTGTAATTCCATACAGTACATTTGGTTTGAATAATAGTAGGTAAGTAGTATGAGGAGAGTCAATTGATGCGTCCCGATAATTGTAACAGATGCCACTAACTACTACAATTAGGGTTACCATCCGTCCGGATTAGTCCGGACATGGCCGGACTTTTAGAGTCTTGTCCGGACTTTGTCCGGTCCTTTAATTTGTCCGGATTTTTTAAAATTAGATGGAATGTTAGTAATAAAACTACATATTAAATAAGCTAATATCAAATCAATCAATCAAATCAAACCGCTGTAACTAAAAGGGTAATGTTTCCATTTTGTGACCTAAAAGTCCGGACTTTTATCGAAATGTCCGGCTTTTTGTCACGACTTTTCAAATTCCTAAATGGTAACCCTAACTACAATTAACATTTCCATTGAATATGCTCTGGCGCAATTGACACTTTCAATAGCGTCCACCTGCTCCCGTAATGTGCAAACAGCACGGCAGAATTATTTGAATTCTCGTCCTGTCTGACTTTATTAAAATTAAGACAGAGAGAGGTGAAGATGATAGGAATATTTTAAACTAAAAACTGTTAATAAATATCGCTGGACGAATTTCGCTGGACAAATATCGCTGGACATTACATTATACACAGCGCCATCTAGTGCCACACTAAGCAACGAGGCTTGTGTCGTGGACACCAGACAGTTGATATACTACATAGATACTTTTTTGTTTGTAAAGACATACTTATTATACATATTAACACCAATGACTCGGAAACAAATGTCCATGCTCATCACACAAACATTTGCTCCTAACGGGATGCGAATCCGGGACCCTAAGAACGTAAGGCAGTCTCACTACCGCTGCGACATTCGGGTCGTCAAATAGCACATACTTCTTTGTAATATTCTTACGGTATTTATGATGATGCAAATACGAGTAAATAAAATTGCATGTGTTACAAATTGCAATAAAGAATGATTTATGCGAGTATTGTTATGTTCCACCAAGTCTTTACATGCAGTTATAGCATGCCGTTTAGAATATACCATGCATACAGTAATATATTTATGTAAGTTTTCTTTATTTCTTTGTAGCCGACTGCAGTATTACATAAATGGAACCGTAATTCAAAATAGATACCGTAATTCAAACGGAAAAATAGATTGTAAATGTACGAAAGATTGCAGTATTGTTTCCTACATAGCAGACTGTAAACGGCATGAAAACATCTGTTTATTTCCTAGATGTCAGATTTATTATACTTATAAAGGAACCTGCTTATTAAAGACAAAAGGGTAGGCAGAGATTTGAAAACTACGTGTTTGTGAACGAAAATATTACAATTTGCTGTCTAATAAAACAGATTAGAACCAATTCTCATCTTTTACTGAAAATGGAATTTAGATTATAACTTAGTAGAATCAATGAACGGGAAAACTAGATGACAGTAGTTTATTAAAACTTTCTTTAGGCAGGCAAATATTGTATGTCAATGATGGAATACTAAGTACCTATTGTCTTACACCCAAAAGGAAGGTAAAGTTTCAAATAAATTCGAGAATCCGCCTCCAGGTTTTTTGGCAATTAATTACTTAATTGGTAGTAAACAAACAGCTACTGACCATGACTAATTGCTAGTGAATGGTAGAGAATGACTAAAACTTTACGGAAAAGTAGGTGTGTCAGTGTAGGTATATGATCGTAGGTACGTATTGTATTTGATCGAAACCCACGTGTGTCATTTGTTTTGCTCAATGGCGTTGGCAGGTGAAAGCTGAAAGCAGATGGCGCTAGCATAGTTTGTTCCCGATCTGACCAATGACGTCAAGCCATTTTGAAATATAAAATGACTTTACCAGATTTTCTACCAATGACGATGCTTGAAACAAACTATGCTAGCGCCATTAGTTTCACAGTTGTTGCAATCATCAATAAGGTAACATGCAGTATCAGTATAACAATCTACACAACGAAACACCTTTTTTAAATGGGATTTTTGTGTACCCACTTTAATTTGGTTGCACCGATTTTATCTATTTTCACATTGATAAGTGAATCTTTCCACTAAGTATATTTTCAGGGCTAAATTACTTTGTCATTTTTTGACATGGAGGTTTTCTTACCTACAAGCCATGAGACCGATGGAATTCTAGACAGGAACCGATTAATCGAGTTAAACGGTTAACCGGTTAGACGTATAACCCATATTATGTTTATCCAACCCTAAAATTAACCCAGTTTTAAGCCCTATACGTGTAACCTTTTTGGTTCCTTTTTATAGAGGTTTGCTTCTATCTTCTTCGTCTCTGGCTCGGTCAATTAGTGCGAATCAGGAGACCACATGCTAGCTACGTGCGGTCGATATCTCTAAGGGGACATCCTAAACTATAGGTACCTACTCTTACACAAGTATACTGTTGTTTCTAGTGGTTCTCAAGCGATATTCAGAGAATTTGTGAATGAAATCATGAAATAGGTACTTGGCGTTGGAATTTATAGCGGTTTATTTGAAAACTTGCTCCTATTCAGTTACTGAAACAAGGCTTGCGTTGGTTTTTACCGTAAAATTTCGAAGCAATGTAAGATCATAAATGATTTGACTTCAGTAAGGTTAAAATTATCACATAGACAAACCACTTTGTTGTTTTATGATGTGCAAGTAACATTCTACCTTAAATTAATAATGATCAATATATTTGCTCATCACTCGATTAGCAATTACAAGGTCAACCATAAAAATTACGGATTTGAACGATGTCAGAATCCGTGGGCAAACGGACCACTATAATTCCGGAGGATCCTATAAGGTTGAAAAGGTTATTTGAGGAGCACATCTTTGGAGAGGCCTATAGGCCCCAGAGGAGGAGAGACTGCGAAAGGCTGATCAGATCGATTGATTTTACGAGTAAACCTCTTTGTATATCAACCAAGTTGCAATTTTCTTGCAATTTTGTTGTCACTGCTGAGACACGAGCCTCCTCTCTATGAGAGGGTAAAGGCATATCCACTACTCTTGCCCAGTGCGGTTTGGGAGATGCCACATGTCTTCAAATTCTTGGTTCTAGGACTGGAATCCTCAAGATGTTTTCCTTCACCGTTTCGAGAGCAGTGCTAATGAAATAACTTTCACAAAGTAACGCGCCGGCTTGGGTTCAAGTTCTTTGTATATTTACATAAAAAGAAGTAGTTGTGGTGGTGGTAGGCATTATCGTTATCTTAAAACCTCCACAACCACGCCTTCAACTGATGTCATAATATACTATTACAATCCAGCAAAACTTAATACAACACTTCAGCTATACAATTATTCTACTTTTAAATCCTAGTTTCCAATTGATGTTATTTCGACTCAAACAAATGTCAACCTTACTGTGATGTAAAACTAAGTTGATGTCATTTCCTCATTACTTTTTATCATGACTGGAAGTCATCCCCGTCTTGAAAGGCTTTGAAGGAGTCCTAGGGAAGTGTTATTCAATGAAAATTACTAGTATTATTGAAAAACTGTTTGAATTTGTGGTGCAAACTAAGTTTTAAATCATGTGGATATTGAAGTATTCTTCCCAAAACTTATTTACATCTCTGGAAATAGAATTGCGATCGTATCATATCCACAATACACTCACAAGCAAGTAAATACACAATACGACACATGTATGACGCGTCAATTGTGATACAATTTGTCCTCTATTGAGTACTCTGCTTAAGAATTAATAAACGTTTTTATTAAACGCTTGCTATCGTAGTTGAGTACCACGCGCTGTGCCCGTTCGATCGGTTGTGTACGACTAATATTAAAAACAAAAGGTAAACCGTGTTTATAGTGTTCATAATGTTGTAAAGTTTATTGTGGCTCTTAAGACGGTTTTGAAATGAGGTGATAAAGGTTTTCAGTGAGTTTTGAAGGTCTGTGGAGTGGGTAAAGTGACAGAAACGAGGAATTTACTGGTTTTGTTTTTATAGTAATTTTTACTTGTGGTTTTTTGAATGAAAGTCAGAGTTTTTTGAGGGTAATATTGTACAAAAACCGCAGGCAAAAGCTAGTCCGGTAATAAAGGTTGACATTCAGTAGGTACGCGAAGTTTTGACGTTGTTTTGTGAAAAAAAAAATACCGTAACCGACTTCTGAAGCAAGTTATTTTTCACTTTTTTTGTGTTTTTGAAGTTGGTTTTATTTTTTGCAAAAAAGTTTTTTATTTTTTCCATTTTTAGGGAATTCTCTAATATAATAGACAGCAAATCTGTCGTGATTGCTGCAATCGCTTGGATGTTTATTGTTTCATCATGACGAAACATCACGCCTTGGCGTGTTGTTATGTCGTCTATTTGTATATATGCCGTCTACTATTGAAGAGTTCCCCTGTATATCTCCGAAAATCAGCATCAGATCTTCACCAAACTTAAACGGAACCACCGCGAAATAATATTCTTCCAAACAAAAAAAGAACCATCAAAATCGGTTCACAATTGGCGAAGATATCGCTGAACATACACACAAAAAAATGAGACGAATTAATAACCTCCTCCTATTGGAAGTCGGTTTAAAATATTTCATGTTTAAAGGGTATTTCGCGGCATAAAATAACCAGGAACACTATTGTTTTAAACTTATTGTTACCGATAACTGATACTCATTTGTTTATCGCAGTTTACTTGTTAACTTAACCCAGCTGTATTTTTTTTGTTACTGATAACAAAAATGTTATAAAGTTAATGGGTTCGACCATTTTTCCTATTAGGTAAGATATGGCTGATACTTTTTATCCTGGTTCGAAAAGTGACCGAAAAATTACCCGATTCAAACACTTACCGAAACAAGTTTTAGAAAAGAAGTAAGAAATTCCCTGTTTTAGCATTTCACGGTTTTTCACTACACTTACGTGAAGTAAGAAATTAACTAAGTACTTATATCAATGTAGATAATTAGCTCTGATTTCATTTTACGATGATGATCCCAGTGCTTTTTATTCTTGTTGCCATAAAGTTGTTAGTGGGTTGATGCATCTGATAAGTCTGTGACAATTACGGTCATCTTCTTCTTCTTTCTTGATCGTGTCTTTCTGCACGCGTAGCATGACCAATTCCATCTGTAATCTACCAAGAATAGACAAAGCTCTCTCTCTATCTCTATACAACTCGACATGTCTTCTGTGTCAGAGTTTTTATGCCGTCAATGGGCAATGTTTGACTTGGCTTCAAATGTCGCCGAGAAATATCTCTCACGCCTGCTGCTTTATTCACGATGTCTTCATTCACCGAAGTAAGTGATAACAATACGCACATGAATCCGAAAACCGGCCAAGTGCGAGTTGGACTCGCACACCGAGGGTTCCGTATAATCTTGTAGGTATTCTGTTATTAAACTACATATTTACGATTTTCAGATTTTTCCCTTTACATGTGTTGTAAGACATTGCTTCTCGCCTTTCATGATTCTAAGTCAACGGGAAACACCATTTAGGTTTTCGACCCAAAACCTGTAGGGTACTTCCGGTTGACCTATTGTCGATCGTAGTCAAGAATTGTCAATTTTGGTTAAAAGCAAGGTCTTATAGCACAATTATAGGGAAAATTCCGAAAAATAAAAAGAGTTAAATTTAAGGTAAATTTTTGTACCTACTTACAAGTTTTCGCGAAAATCTAAATTTGCCCATATCTTTTTATCGTGTTGACTCAGGACCTTGATTTTTATACACCTACTAGACTTCAGTATCTGGTATAGTTTTCAACTTGCTCTACCCGTTCCTGAGAAAATCGGTGGTGACACACGGACGGACAGACGGACAAGAGAGTGATCTAAAGAGGGTTCCTTTTTATACCCTTTGAGGTACGGAACCTTAGAAATCAGAGGTGCGTGTCTTGGGTTGAAACTCGAGACCTAGAAGACTTAGCAGTCCGAATCACTGCTTTTAAAAATTAAAGTGATCTTTAATCTCGTTACGATAAGGTTGCTGGGCACAAGGAACTGTGAAGGGACTGTAGGTATACCTATCTATGTGAGAGTGTGTGTCTCGGTCACATTCACCGAAGCATTCACCCTTCTCGTTCCGTTCACTCACTCTTATCAACGTTTACTTAACCTTTAATCTGTGTGTTTAGTTTTAATTTCGCAGAGATAAGTAATTACGAGTAGATGCGAGATTAACTTCTTACAGCGCTCAGGGATAAGCCGAGGGGTCTTGTCATAGTTACACGATGAGTGATGATTTTGTAACATTTAAAATTTGTTTTTTAAATAAAAACTTGTTAAATATGTGTAAAAATTTTGAAAGAACAATAGATAAAGAACAATAGTACCTAAATGATATTGTAAATGAAACACGCTGATAAGAAATATACTTTAAGTTAACAAACAATGACTTTGTTTACTTTACATTAGATTAACCTAAACGTAAAAAATAGACACAGTGACAGTATCTAACAGTCTTAATAAATAACGGTGCAACTCAACCAGACCACAGTCTTAAATTGCGACTGACATTGAAAGTCATATGTCTATCTCGCTCGATTTCGTAATGTCAAAAAAGATAGACATACGACTTTCCGAATCGAAAATCGAATCGAAGCGTTGTGAATAAGGGGCCTGGAAATCTTACCTAAGACGCTCCGATTTCCAGGTCGGGCACATTGTTATTACAAAATACAAATACAAAAATATTTATTAATTCTCAAACATTGTGTCACACATAAATTGAGGCAGCCCTAGTAAGTTACAATAGTACTTGTGTCGGAGCTGTCTCGCTCTTCCCGTAAGTGATATACTAACAATGAAAATGAAGTTAACGAATAGAATAAAAATACAATAAAAAAGAAATTAAATTAAACAAATAATAGTTAATTAATAAATTAAGTGTTATTGGATTTTATCATCAGTAAGTTTTTAGTAGCAGCCACGGAGTCTGGATTTATACCCGGTTGGGACTTAAACATAACTGACGAAATGTGGGTGTACTATTAGAACAAAGGGAACACAACGAACGAACAACAAGAGAGAACAATGAGAAGTACAATCTCAACGGTCGAAATCTCACCACCAATACGGCTCTTTTTGTTTGCAGCATCCAGCCGCTATTGAAGCGCTAAACTTTCTCTTTTTTCCTATTAGTCAAAAAAAGTGTTCAAACAATAGAATATAATTTTTGTAAAACAAAGGATAACGTAAAAAAGGGTCGCATATTTTTTTTCTTTCTTCTTCTTCTTCGTGTCGATGTTTCGTTAAGGGTGGTAAACAGATGTGGACATCGTGTGCACGCGGTTTAATTTTAAATATGAGCAGATTTCGTTCGAGTCCATGGTACCTAATATTGGTGATGAATCAATAGAAACATAGCATCTCTGCCTTACCCTTCGGGGATTAAAGGCGTGATGTTTTGTTATGTTATTCATATGAAGCAGCTGTCAAAACTCTCAGCAATTAGGTGCATGATTGGTTGTACACTTGACAACAATTAGTTCTACCAATCTCAACCGTGAACAAGGGAATTGACAGCTGATCTGCACCCTGACTGCGTAACTGACTTTGTTTCATAATTAGAAGGATTTAAAAAAAAACATCATTTAATTCTTCATAAATGCTTTTCTGTTCGGCAACGTCGATGACTCAATAAATATTGTTGAATTTTCAGAAGAACGGTAACAGGCAGGTGTAGTGTGTGCTATTGCTACACTACTGCCTAGCCCTCGGAGATAACAGGCGTGATGTTACGTTATGTCTCGGGATTGTGAGCGTGTTAGACTATTACCCCTGCCAGACTTCATAAGGCTTTTAAAAATCCATTCATCGTTTAGAGAGGTCTGATAGTTTTCGAGTACCATTGCAAATTAAGTAGCTACACTTCATTGCTTGTACTGTACTTGTACATTTTTCGCGATCTCCTAATTGAACCGTGTAAAACCATGTAAGTTTTATGGAACCCTCACAGCAAAGCCGCCTGACATGTCGGTATCTTTCGAACGCGTTCAGTTTACAAGTTCTGTTCAATTAGCAGATTGAGCAAATTAAGGCGCGGGATACATGCGTAGCTTACGAATGCTGGATTACACGCACGATCTGCACTTGAACTGCAATGCAAGCTAACAATTACTTTATTTCTCAATTTTGGGCTCGCCTTCCAGACAGACCGGATACATCTGTCGTATTTTATGGAACGACTGCCTATCTGACCTTCACGACTTATTTATTGAATAACATGATACCCCTTGAAAAAATCGTTAGAGAGCTACATCTTTACCGAGTAACATAGGCTATAAATTATATTGATATCATGCAAATTAGCTGAGCTATCACAATTTTCACGGACGAAGTCGCGGGCGAAGTGCTGGAAATAATAATAATTTTCCCGTTTTCCATCCCACCCATCAATATTTTAGCTTGGATCTAACTCTCCTACTTTATTTTCACTAACCTACCTTCACAAAACACTCTTTATAAAGGAACTGTACTGTAGTTTCCGTGGTTCTGTAATCTAACGAAGTAAGTGTTTAATCCCAGGGTAATAATTAATTAAATTAATACTGAAAACAGATAAAAGCATCTTCTGATTAAATTATATAATTAATCAAGACGAAAAGGAGTGTCATGTAGTCATGAGTCACGGTTCCGCTTGCGAATACTAACGAGGCATTAAATAATCAAATGTCTCGTGTAATCGTATGTATGGCAATATTGTAAATACCTTGTCGGGGGCTGCTGTGCAGGCCTGGGACGACAAGCAACCCCAAAAGGTGAGACAAGTGGCAGGCTGGAACAAACACGTTCGGGGCGCTAATGGGGAGGCTCGGTCTAAGTATCAAACGTGGCTGTTTTATAATAAGCCAAAATCAGGTAGAATTTGGGAAGACATGAGACGGAGTCAGAAAATCTTTAGGGGTAGGCTTAAATGGTGCCAAAATCACCAGGATCAGATTAAGATGGACATATTAGCGACGCACCGAGCGTCTAAGAATTTTTCTGAGTTCTGAAAGTAGACCAATAAGCTGAAGGTGGGACCGGGCCGCTCTGTGAGTGTGGGGGAATGTGGTTCGCCGGAGGAAATAGCCCGCACGTTCAAAGATCGATTTACGGTATTATCGCCACTTGGGCCGGCCCAGGGGGTGATCGATGATGAGACTAGTCGTTTCTCTGCCACGAATGTAGCTGAAGTAATTAAAAGAATGGCTAAGGGAAAATCTCCGGGTCACGACGGTCTCAGCATTGAGCACCTCAGGTGTGCGGGGGGTACATTTGCTTAGAGTGCTGGCGCTGTTTTTCACGCTTTGCGTTAGCCACTCATACCTTCCACCCAATATGCTGAAAACAATAGTGGTACCAATCGTGAAAAATTAAACTGGGGATGTATCTGACAAGGCGAATTACATGCCGATATACTTGGCCACTGTAATTGCTAAGGTGTTGGACAGTTTGCTGGACAAGGAACTTGATAAATGGATAACTGTACATGACGCACAGTTTGGGTTTCGGCCTGGACTTTCCACTGGGGGTGCGATCCTCTGTCTAAAGTAGACCGTCCAATACTGTAAGGATAGAATAATCCCGGTGTATGCCTGCTTCCTTGATCTCGTAAGGGCATTTGACCTTGTGTCATATGATGTCCTTTGGAATAAGCTAAGTTGACGGGTTTGTTCCAGTACTGGTACTCTAACCAGTTAAACCAGGTTCGTTGGGGAGACGTTCTATCTGAAGCGTACAGGTTGGAGTGTGGAGTGAAGCAGGGGGGGTTAACCTCACCTCTTCAATCTGTATGTAAATGAGTTGATCGTTGAACTCAGCAGCAGACCAGTTGGATGCAAAATAGGTGGTGTTAGCGTCAATAATTTAAGCTACGCTGATGTCATGGTGCTGCTGGGTCCAACGGCTGGCTCAATCAGGGACATGCTGAGCGTCTGTGAAAGGTATGCAGCAGCCCACGGCCTGGTATACAATGTAACTAAAAGTGAGTACCTGATCTTTGCTGCTTCCGGGAAACATTTAAATTACGAGCCCTTAATATCCCTCAATGGACGAACCCTTTAAAGGGTCGCCCAATTTAAATACTTAGGACATTATGTCACCCCTCGGTGACATAATGTCCTAGGCAGTCGCTCAGCTGCATCAGGTTAAACTGGAAGCCGACCCAACATAGTTGGGAAAAGGCAACGTTGATGATGATGATTGCTCTGTAACATCATGTCTGTAATTTGCGAAGGATTAGGTAGAGGTAGGTACTTATTACACCCACTATTCAAAATCACGAACAAAAGTAAAACATTGTATAAGTGCTATAATGTATCAGACATACTCTTCTCAGATACAGTACACGTCTGACATTGAGCTAGTCCCAAAGGTCGTGTGATGTAAACAGTTAACTCGATCCAGTGGGTTATCACATTAGGTTTTAAGTCTCGACCTTGAACCATTATGTAACTGTTACTGTGTCTAAGCTCTTTGAAAAGGGTTGGCATGGGTAGATAAAGCCTTCGAGACACACCTGTCCAGTTAAAAATCCTGCTAACTGTATTTTTTTTTTGTCTCAGTGTAATCATCCTATTAAAGTTCCCACGCGTGGCACATAGCCCTCTCTGTGAGCAGGAGGAGCCGTAATCCACTACGCGAATGTGGGTTGGAAATGTCATAGTTCCGTCTTTGACTTTTTGGTTCTAGGACATTGCGGTTTTATTTCACTGTTTAGAGAGCGGCGCGCGGCGGTGAAATGAAAAAACACAATTACCTACGCGTTTTTCTGGTTTCGAACCTTCGATTTACAAGTCGTAAGTCAGGGTACATAAGCCACCACTGGTCTTTCGTTCATCTTATAGAGGTATAACAAACGGTCCAGTTTGGTAGGTCTAACTTCGAGAAAGAAGAAGTCAATCGTCGAATCCGACTAGGCTGGCCAGCGTTCGGGAAGTTGCGTAGTATCTTCTCGCCCAACTTACCGCAGTGTCTCAAGACGAAAGTCTGTGACCAGTGTGTGTTGTCAGTGATTACATGATACGTAAACGAAACGTGGTCGCTCACAATGGGCCTCATCAGAAGGCTTAAAGTCACCCAAAGGGCAATGAAGAGGGCTATGCTCGGAGTTTCCTTGCGTGATCGAATCAAGAATGAAGACATCCGCAAGAGAACCAAGGTTACCGACGTAGCCCGAAGAATTTGCAAACTTAGGTGGCAGTGGGCAGGGCACATTGCTCGCAGAACGGATGGCCGATGGAAGACGTTGCGTTGGGAGGCCTCCCACTAGGTGGACCGATGACCTGGTGAAGGTTGCGGGAATCCGCTGAATGCGAGTCGCACGGGACACTTGGGGGAGGCCTATGTCCAGCAATGGACGTCTTTCGGCTGAAATGATGATGATGATAGAGGTATGAGGAACAGGATGTTAAGTTCTATATAATATACTCCGGTTAGATTAAAAAATGCTCTCACCGCTAAAGAATGGGAAAAAGCCGTGTAAAAATATCATTTTCAAGAAATGTTAACTCAACAACTACCTATCAAGAAACGCAGAACATACATGGGGTATTTTCGAAAACCCCTGGGCATGAGGAATCTATTTGTCTGTTTGGACCCAGCTGTATCCCGTGTACCCGCGCAATTAAAGTTATCCGCACGATATAGCATACGCTGTATCGTGCGAATAACTTAAATTGCGCGAGATAGGATTTTAATTTCTTATCTTGCGTCACAGATGTCGCTAGTAGCTACCAAATTAACAAGTTACTTACTCAGCAGTCTTTGAATCTTAGCTTCTTCAACTCACTATCTTACTTGTCCGATAATGTTATCATCTATTGGTTCGATTCAATATCATCCAATTTAAGTTTACAGCCAAGTTATAACTCAGTTTATGGTCAAGCGCGATAACTAACCGGGTTATCTGAAGTTTAGACCTGTATCTATAATTATGTTATTGTATGAGACGTTCGTATTTATATCAATGATTATCTTGTAAGAGTTTCTTCGATGTAAGACCGGAGTATTAATAATAAGCTTATTAATGCTTAATAGCTGATCGAATGTGATAAAGACATGATACGTTGTTTAAAGAAGGGTCTTCCGTTTCGCTCACAGCAACATGAACTGAGGAGTAGTATTAGAAGAAAAACCATTGCCGCCCCATATCTCATACAGAGGAATGAGGACTTAGTCCCGTTATACGAAGGCTGAATATGCTGTACTATACCAGAATGAAAATTCCCACCTGTGGTGTACTGCCAGACGTCTCAAAATAGAAGGACATGCTAAAACATAGATTAATAGAATAATTATCTAGTCTTCAACCGTTTTCAATCATGGCGGCCAATAGGCGCAGGAAAAAATACTGATTTATTGTCCATAAGTACGTGCGCACAAATGCGCTCTCTCTTCCCTCACTCGCAAAGTCAGTGTTAAGGTTAAATGATGATGTTGATGATGATATCTTGCACATGTTTAGTTCAGTAACTAGTTAATTCTGAACGTAATCATTTTAATTGATTGCACTTTTTTAATTAATGACTTTGAAGTAGATTGTTGACGCACTGCCATTGACTGACACCAGCATGTGCAGAGATGAGTTGTTTGTTTATTTAGGCTTTATACAATATCAATGAATGATTATCTGCCTACCCTTTTCCCAACTATGTTGGGGTCGGCTTCCAGTCTAACCGGATGCGGCTGAATACCAGTATTTTACATGGAGCGACTGCCTATCTGACCTCCACAACCCAGCTTAGTACTGGGTAATACGATACCCCTTGGTAAGACTGGTTGTCATACATTTAGGGCCAATGACTACCTGTAACGACTGTCAAAGATCTACAAATGACAGCCGGGACCAACTGCTTATCGAGCTTTTCGAGGCACGGAGGAAACTCTGTATTTAATGGGTGGCCACCCATCCACAGACCAACCTTGGCAAGCACAGCTTAACCTAAAGATCGATCCCAGCGGCAGTTATTATTTAGCCACAAGCTCCTCGGTTTTGATATTATCAGTGAATAATGGGGACTATATAGACGATAGGCTGCGCAAAGGATGATATGGCTAGAGGTGTTTGACGAACTGAGTATTAGAGAAGTATGGAAGAAGAAGACATGCAGCGCCGACGAAGGGAAAATGCCTCTTCCCATAGGTATTTGGAAGGACACGGGTTATCTATCCTTGATCCTCCCGCTTGCTTAGCGATTTCAAACTATGCATGGTTCTTGGAGCGGGTTCGGTATCGGTCTAGATTTTCTATTTCGATATGATTTCCTTCGACATAAGTCGTGCTGTCATACCAGCCACGTATTATCTGACCCATTGTGGCGCACGATGACCAACAATAACGTAACTACGCGCTTGTAATTCTCGAAGGTTTAGGCAGTGGTGTACCTAATATTACACCCACATTCTGCCAGTAAGTCCCATGTAATAAAGGGCAAGCCTATTGTCATCAACCGGGCACAAATCCAGACTCCATGGATGCTACAGAAGGGCCGAAGCCTGCCGGGGCTGCGGGACTATTCGAAAGAGATACCGTGGCCCCGGAACACAAAGGGCGATGAAGGAACATGGATGGGTTTTAGTCAGTAAAAGTCACACAAACACTCACACAAACACTCCCTCCTGCTCCGCCCAGAGCGAGAGGAGTCATTTGATGATTTCCCATCCGAAAAAAAAAAAAAAAATGGATGCTGAATGCTACAGAAAAAAAACTTAATGGAAAAACCCACTAACACTGTTTCTGACCAGCATAGCTATTCACAACGCTTCGATTCGATTTTCGATTCGGAAAGTCATATGTCTATCTCGCTCGATTTCATAATGTCAAAAAAAGACAGACATACTATTTTCCGAATCGAAAATCGAATCGAAGCGTTGTGAATAAGGGGCCTGGAAATCGAAGCAGACCGTTAGCAAAAAAGTTACTTGTGTAAATTTAACTCGACATGTGTACAAGTATAGCTAAGTTAAGTAAGCTCAATGCTGTATGTCTATTGTTCTGTGGGAAAGAGGCACACTTGTACTTCCCTAATGTAATAGTAATCCCGGATTATGAATTCGGGGATTAAGCAGGAATTTCATATCTGCTGATTCATGAAGAATGGTAGTTATGTCATGTATTAAAAGAGGTTGCTTTTCCCTTTGCGATAACATTATAATTACCTTTTATGGCAGTTTATAAATGGTCTTGGGGCTCAATGAGACATTGTTTTGTTACCAAGTACATTACACTGTGTTGGTTAGAAAGGTGTATAGGCAGAAGTGGTTGACGACTTCCACATGCTAATGTTAAATCATTTCAAAAAAATCAAATCAAATAATTTCATTTCTTTTTAATTTTTTTCGTTAATGATTTTTTCTGTTAGGAATTTGTCAGTAGCCCAAAGTCTAGATTTGTACTTGGTTGGTGGCAATAAGCTGGCCCCCTATTATATGAGTCTTAAAAATAAATGACATTGTTGGTATTGTTCTGATAATTCAACAGAAACTGCGCATGATGTTATGTTTGTTAAACTTATCATTCAATATTTGTTACTTGCAGATGACAAATGAAGCGATAGCCAAAGGCGAAGCAGTGCTTCTGAAACAGGCGCGTGACAAGTTTGTGGAAGCATTCGGTCGACAACCCTCAGTCGCTACATGTGCGCCTGGACGCGTCAACCTTATTGGAGAACACATTGATTATTGTGAAGGATATGTTTTACCTGTGGTAAGAAACTTTTTAAATGTCCTAAGTAAGGTGAGAGACTACACTTACAGACGCGGAAAAGGCCAGTACATAAATAGGTTCCAGCAAGGGGCTGATAGGCTGAATTTATTGATGGATTGACCTCGTTTAATTTGAAACGATCCCATCATATTAAACGTTGGAATACCTGAATTTGCTTTATCTATACTACAACTGAAGAGTTTGTTTGGTTGAACGCGCTAATCTCAGAAACTACTGGTTCTATTTAAATTTTAGTGTTGGACAGCCCAGTTATCGATAAAGACTATAAGCTCTTTATCATCACGCTAAAACCAACAGGAGCGGAGCATCAATGAAAAATGTCGCAAAAACGGGGAAAATTATTTCATTTATGAGCTTCCGTTGCGTGCGCTGCGGTAAACGGTTAAAGTTACGCAACAATCATGTATGACATAATGGTTTCTCTTAAAAAGTTTAAAAAAAGTCCTAATAACATATTTGTTCAATGGTTCTCAAGTGGTTCGCGGATAAAACAGTGAAAGTTTCAGCTCTTTCAGGGCCATGTTCACCGAAAACATAACGGTCTGATTATCTAAAAACAGCTGTTTAAAACACATTTTCATGTTCACGAAAGCAAATCGGAATCGGAACTTTAAACACAGGTTGTTTAAAGTTCCGGTTAGTAGTTAATCGGTGTATTTTGACGTTTGTAAATTGCAAATATAACAAATTTTAAGCTTACATCCAGATATTATTGTGAGAATTTAACTTACAGTCTGCTTTGAAAATAAATGAAGTATATAATATAAGAATAAGTAAATAAATGTGCATTTCAAAATATTTTCGTATTGTAATTGCCATGGATAGTTTTGCTGTTGAATTTTGTGATAATATCTTTACATTTCGTCAAGCTTTATAAATAAAACCTTGTTTTAAACTAGACCATTCAGGGCTCACAACAATGGGGTCAGGTTAACTATGAAAACACTGTAAATGTGAAATAATTCGAGCTAAAGGCTGTATGACCATTTTGATATTTTATACCCTTGCTTAATTACGTATGTTTATGTTTAGTAGGTAAATGAGCATGCTAATCCGCCACACCTGTAATATTTTAAATATTCCACGACCACCACAGATAATATAATACACGAAACACTGTTTGCAAGTACCTAAAATCTTTTACTTATTATTTAGGTAAAGTCAGCGGAGTTTTGTCAGTTAATCAAATTTAAATATTACTTTTTGAATAGATACGAAAGAAGAGAGTCAGCTACGATTAATTATTCAATTTGAATGTCTAATACGTCTCTCAAATAAGTAGCTAGGAGTCCTGGATATTGGCCTGTATACTCCTTCAAAATCAGAATCGTCTTTGAAAATTAAGACAAGGCTTTTATGTTCAGGTATGCGTTTTCCTTCATATACGAGGACAATAACCCTTAAGACATACATAGTCGTATATGCCTGACGACATAGTTGCGGGTTTGTCACTACAACGCGTTCCTCGTGACAGCCATGTCACGCATGGTTGGTCACGTCGGATTTATTCGGGAAGCGACGCTTTCGGGAAACTGAAGTTTTATCGTGTGTGGTTCCCGAGCTTTCAGGTTTAAAATAGTACGTAGACACAGGATTTATACAATGGAATAGGTTTTTTTTGGTCATCTGTAACAATTAAGGGGGTTAATGGACTAGATTTCGAAAGCAATTAAAATATTAATTGCGAGATTTACATAGTTGGGCAGACGAATCTTCAAACACAGAAACAATGGATTTCCTTCAATGTCCTTCGGATTGTGAAAGAAAAGTGTGTTATCAAATTCGGGCGCTAATCTGATTTGTTTGATAGGACAATGAAAATGTATATTTACGTAGATATTTTATTTACTGAAGGCTGTAACACGGATAAAGGCACGAAAAAGTCGAAGAATACAAACTTTCTTAACTAATTACCCGTTAATTTCCTTTACAAAACCCTTTTAAATGAATTATTATTAATGAGAATATTGCGTAATAACTCGATAATTCCATGATCGGATACATGAAGTCTGTCGATATCGATTATACCTCACTGTCTGTCTACGCCTTTTGTAATTACTTTACGTCATAAATGTCAAAGGTGGGTTGTACCATTGTTTAATCAGAGTTTAATTGCCTAAATTTTCTGATAATCGTCTGTTACGTTAAACGTTGAGCTAGTGGTGTCTTTTATAATAAGTTAAACTTCAGGTTTCGGTCTGATGGAAAATCTTAGTCGAGTATATTTCTTTCTTCCTTCTATTATTATAGGTAGATTCACATCTGCAGTCTGCCCAAACCTTCCGGATTTACAGGCGTGATGTTATATAATTACATATTTTGAGTGTATTACTACCTACCTCTCTTCCTGCTGTAAACCCCTTAAAGTTTCAGAAGATGGAATTCTATTTACATGATGTTAAATGAATTTTCACAAACTTTGACTAAGGGTGACAGGCATAACTAACGAAAGTTTAATGTAGCAAAGTTATATAGGAGTTTCTTTCCGTTCAATTTTGCCATCTTTGTCTTATAAAGCGTTAAACTCTCGTCAAGAAAAGTTGTCTTACCAATTGTGTAACCAACTTTGTCTACTTACGGGTAAAATCAAGAAAGTTCGTTAAAATACGTAAGTATAATTTGGACTTTGTTTTGCTGTTATCATGATAAATCACCAATTAAAGAGACAACTGAAGTGGACTCAGATGTTTCATGTTTAACAATATCTTTTGCTGACTCGTGTACTGAATTGTCATAATCTGCTTAATACAATTTTAGGTTAAGTACCCTTGCTTGTTTACTGTTATGAAAAAATGAAATGAAAAAACGAAAAAAAAAAACTCTTTTACAAAAAATAAAACCAACTTCAAAAACACAAAAAGTGAAAATTACTTTAGCTTCAGAAGTCGGTGAGTTTTGTCAGTTAGATTCAGTATTTTGACTTTAGTAGAAATATCCCATAAAATATAAATATTTGCTATGCATTTATTTTAAATTGTTAACAATACATGTCATAGTAACAGGCTTATCCCCAATAAACGGAACTAACTGTCGAAATCTGGGTGTATTGTACACATCTGCGCATGAGCATACAGGAGTGATGTTACGTCATGGTGTTGTATTAACAATAAACATCCAAGCGATTGCAGCAATCACAAAATTAAAGTATACTCTCTCAAATAAAAAAAGAATTTTGAGAATCGGTCCAGAAATGGGGGAGAAATCGGTTAACATACATAAAAAAAAAATACATACAGTCGAACATAGAACCTCCTCCTTTTTTGAAGTCGGTTAAAAAGAATAACATTATCTCCACCCACCAGGCATTACCGTTCGTGACCCTCATAGTGGGTGCTCTGAACAACACCGGAGAATGTAGACTGCTGTCAGTCCTGGGTACCGGCGAGGAGGTGAAGACCAGCTTCCCAGCACCGACGGCATCAGCCCCCTTGAAGCCAGGACCACCTGCCTGGGCCAACTATGTAAAGGGTGTGGTGGCGAATTTTCCTGGTGAGTCTTTTTTGGAGGTTTGTTTGCTTGTTAGGGTTCCGTACCTCAAAAGATAAAAAAGAAACCCTTATAAGATCACTTTCTTGTCCGTCTGTCCGTCTGTCACCACCGATTTTCTCAGGAACGGGTGGACCTAGCAAGTTGAAATTTATATCAGATACTGAGGTCCCTATTAGGTGTATAAAATCAAGGTCCTGAGTCAACACGATAAAAAGATATGGGCAAATTTAGATTTTCGAGAAAACTTGTAAGTACCAAAATTTACCTTTATTTTCATTTTTTTTTTCGGACTTTGCCCTTTACTTGTGCTGTAAGACCTTGCTTTTAACCAAAATTGACAATTCTAGATTAACCCTATAGGTTTTGGGTCGAAAACCTATATGGTAGTTTCCGTTGACCTAGAATCACGAAATTTGGCAAAAAGCCTTAAAGCAGGCAGGCAAAGGGAAAAATCTGAAAACCGTAAATATGTAGTTTAATATCAAAAAAAAAAAAAAAAGATTTTGCTATTACAAACTTATTATTTGCGGTTGGCGCAATAGCCGTTTCTAGGGGTCGAACAGCAAAGTTAAGTTTGTCTTTTAAAAAGTTTGTAAGGAACCCTCGGTGTGCGAGTCCGACTTGCTCTTGGCCGGTTTTTTTTTTAAATTCATCTTTTCAGTTTGGTCTCAACATATGTGTAAAACAAGGCAGTACGACCTACGGCTTACGAGGAGACGTTTCATGTAAAGCTTATTTCTGTTTATGGTCCTTGTTGGCAACAAAATAAAAATATTTTTTCTAGTTTAATTTAGGAATCATTACTTGGCAATAATATTGTAATATTTTTTGTAGTGGCAACACTGTCGCACTCTTCCTCTCCCCTTGCCAGCTAAGCAACTGACCTGCGCGGTCACGTTTTTTCCCTCTCGATTGTTTAATTATTACAGTTTTTACGAAATACCAAGTATTATGTCAACGGTTGTGTACCTAAAGCTGTAGAATAAATAGTGTGCTTCTAAACCGTCTTTGGATTGAAGATTCCTCCTGGTACGCAGCCCCAAAAATATTCCTGGCGTGGCATAGCAAGACGCGTGCCCGCCAGTCCTGATGGTAGCCTCGGGCGGCACGATAAGCGCTGTTTCAAGCAAAACGCCCGCGCGACATTAACAAATTTAAGAGCACCAATACTAAGAACACCAGAGATATTCCCATCTGAGCACCCATAAATATTTTTGCTTGGTGCTCTATCGGGAACCAGGCGCACTGCGCAAAATGCTCATTCATTTGCTCCTTATATATTCTTGAAATTCAGTAACTGTAAAATACACTTCAATAACTTTTAACTTTTCTCAGTTGTAAACAGTTATATCAGAATACCTGCTGGAAACTAAACGCTTTCTTTGGAAAGTTTTACTTGGATTTTATTTATTTAACAATGCAGTATTCTCTTACCTGGAAATAATTCTTTAAAAAAATGGCTGCGTGATATTTCTGATGTTTCAAAAGCACCTACAGCAAAATAAATGATAGCTACTAAAATGCGTAGAAACGCACAATGTTGCATGCTACATGCAATGTTAAATTCGTACAAACGCACAATATTTTGAGTGCGTTACATTGAGTCCCACCGAAAAAACATGATGTTCATCCCAATTTTTCAGCAATATTTTTTGCGTAAAGTTACATAATTTGACGTACAGAATAATTGGTTGTCGGCTTCGTAAAGGGTTTTACACCTTGTTTAGTTCGACATGAGGCGCGCGGCCAAAATTTGAAATAAAACCGCCATCTTATTTTTTCAATAGCCCATATCAACATCATGTTTTTTATAGATGAATGTTTACCAATAACGCCCCGGTTAATGTCATTCAATTGCCAAAAGATCATTCATTCATAACATATGGCCCATCTGTGACCGGAAAACTGCGGCTGTCGTTTCTAGATTTTGACAGTAATTACAGGAAGTCAGTGAGCCGAAAGTCTGCAACCATACTTATCAAGGGGCATCGTATTAGCCAGTAATAAGTGGGTTGTGGAGGTCAGATAGGCGGTCGTTCCATGTAAAATTCTGGTATTCAGCTGCATCCGGTTAGACTGGAAGGCGACCCAAACATTGTTAGAAAAAGGTTAGGCAGATTATGAATTGACAAAAGATTCTTGATGCACTGTAGCATGAATAATATCACAAACACATAACCGTCGTTTGACGGTCATATCTCTGAAAATCTAAAGCTCTTCTGTTCCAATGCAGGAGGAGTGAGCGGTTTCGACGCAGTCATCGTGACGGATGTGCCGATGGGTGCCGGGTTGTCCAGCAGTGCAGCTATTGAAGTCGCTACCTTCACCCTGCTCGAAGGACTCACTGGCAGAAGTGTAGGGTAAGTGTCTTATTTATTTATTTATTTAACACTTCAAGCACAAAGTACTATCGAGGACACTCCCGCCTGATCACCACTAAGCTTATTTTTGCTTGCACTTACAACATAGAAACGCTCTTTAGCCCCGCCGTAGAAATAACGAATGAAAAGATACCAATCGGCCGAGCGCACTGACGACGCACGCCAAACGAGAGTTATTGTTATTTTGCGCGCCAAAGTTGACGCTTTCCTAATAGGCCTAAACTTTAAGGGGCCGTGCCTCGACGTCTCCGCATGATTTAAGCGAAAAAAAAAATTAACTGATCAGGCGGAAAAGACCACGACTGTACAGAGGCGGACTTAATGCCGTAGACATTTTCTACCAGTCAACCTTTGGGTGATGCAGAGACATGCAACAGTGGTAGGTGTACATCTGAAAATAATTTCATTAATAAGTACTAAGGTAAACTACAAGGATATATAAAATACTATAAATACTATAACGTACTTATCGTACGGAGAATCTCGCAGTTCTAGTTTTAATTGTTTCATGGGATCTATAACACCATATAAATTAAGTTTCGTAGACACCACACAAAATCCGTCGTCGCGAAGCTAGCGTATTCCGCAAAATTAGGTGGAACCAAACTACAGTCCATTCATAGCTATTATGCCTGTGGCTTGACTGTAGGTAGCTTATTTTTGACTATGCAAAAGTGCCTTGCACGGGTCTCTTTATTTTAAATTAATGCTTTGGGTTTGAATCTATAACAGGCCGTCAATAACTGTTTGGGCAGCAGCACACAACGCCCGGCTGGTTGGTGGAACCTCCCTTTTCAATGGAGCAAAAGGTTTCCACCCTGTCTAATATAACTTTATCTTGTTTAAGAGTAGCTTATTTCAGTACAAAGCAGAGCTGGCTGTTCATTCAAGGTTGGTCGATGGTAGTGAGTTTGACGTTGAATTGGTCCGCTTTCCGTACGTTTTAAAAGTCACTCTTGGTATTTTTTTAGTCTTTCAATAAGCAAGGAACAAAATAATAATTTCGTCCTGTTTTAAGCTGGGTAGAAATACAATCGCCTCCACCGGCGTACCTCATAAGCAGAATCTATAGTATTTATTTATTGGATCTCCAACAGAAACTACACAATAACATGCAACTATACATAGATCAGAGACAAATACAAGTGTGCGCTTCCAATTATAGGGACCACATGATTCACTTATAATCTAGGTAGGGACATACAGTAAATTTGATAAGGTCAAAAATTAAACAAATCAAAATAGAGTCATTACACAAAAATTATACAAAAGAAACAAGGTGAATTACATAAAAGATTAACTATTATAACAACGGAAATGAAAAATTAGGAAAACAATTATATTAGAATAATAATACAATGATAAGCAGTACTTCTGGACACGGCATGTATGGTTAGGAGGTTCCTCTTTTAAGAGCCCTGACCTCCGGCAGCTCGGACCCTGTTCCCAGCGCTATTTTTACATTTTTAAATGTTTTTATTTATATTGTTTTATATTAGCAATATTTAAAAATGTAACTATATGTTGTAAAATGAATAAACGAATACAAGAATACCTAATAAAATATATTACGACTTCGCTACTGTGACCATGTCTTTTTTAAACCTGGCGATTTTGCATGTTATATCCACTTCATTACGCTTCGATACTTCGTTATAACGCCTACAGAGTCTTGGCAAAACGTATAAAAGCTTATCTCTGTCATATTGGGGTATCTACCTCCCACTGGAAATTTTGCGATGCAGACGGTACGCAGTGTTAGAGCGTCGCAATTTTCCTAGAATTACGTACCGACCGTGTCCGTTTAAATCACCCTACAGCGCGTCAGAGCTTCCAAGAAATATCACAGGCTCTCGTGTAAGGCTTGCTAAACATTGGTTTGGGTCAAGAGATTAATCGATCAGGCAGTATTTTGGTTGAGCAAATAAGCTGATTCGAAGCATTAACCATTTGTCTGTTTAAATTTGGTGTTCGTTCGGCTCGTACTTGTCAGCAAAATCCGTTCGGCATCTACTCTGTCTTTAATTTTTACCGCCAGACTTGAATTTGCGCCGACCGTCGTTATACCTGAACGTTAATATTGTCTGTGCCTTTAAATTCGTTCTAAAAAACTGGCTGTGCCGATTATTGCCAAACCGAATAAGTTTGCAGCACGCCTAACTTTTAAGTGGCCAGAGTAATATTATCACATGCATCGATACTTATAGAGATATTGGATAACTCTGACCACTGGTTATAAAAAGTTCGATCAAAACTTCAGGAACGCCGCGTTACACACTATATTGTATATATATGTAGGTACATAGCATACCTACTTGCCAGTTAGTCGTTACTAACCTAACCTTAACTAACCTGGCCCCTTATTCACAACGCTTCGATTCGGTTTTCGATTCGGAAAGTCGTATGTCTATCTTTTTTGGACATTACGAAATCATGCATACAGACATGACTTTCCGAATCGAAAATCGAATCGAAGCGTTGTGAATAGCTATGCAGGTCTGCTTAGTACTCACTTAGTAAATACATTACGCCAACACAAAACATGACGCCTGTAATCCCCGAAGGGTTAGTTAGAGGTGTAACTAAAAGTACACGCGGATTTCAGTCATGTCGGGACGACATACGTCCCATAGGCGTCGCATTGCCACCAACCGGGCACAATTCCAGACTGTGGATGCTACGAGAAATTTTTAATGGTGAATAATTTAAGCTCCTATTTAGTTTCACAGAGTAGTTAGGTAAGTTCTGATTTAGCATGTTCACAAATTCGAAATCCATGCAGACTTCGAGCTAAAAACTTGTCACTGTGTTAAAAGTATACATAATATTTATATCAGTTTTTAAATTTATTTTAGGTGCAGAAACATTTAATATGATGAAAGGAATACTTTTGAGGTTTAAAAAGTCTTTCACCCTGTACAGATTTTTTAGTTTAAAGATGAATGAATGAAGCCTGCAATTCTAGCTTAGACTTTACAATCTTTAAAAGTGTTGCATTACAAAATAATGATCTTGAAAAAAGTTTCAAAACATCTTTGAGTAATTTCTTTTGGACCTAGAAATATCGCTGCCATTTTGTTTTGTGATGACAAAGATGACTAAGGGTCGATTTCACCAAACATGACTTTACTCGAGAATAGCTATCCACGGAATATTTTTATTCTTATATTTAACTCTTGGATAACTTTGTCCACGTTCCACCACTCTACACCGGAGTAAATTTACTCTCGGATAGTTATTCTGTGACAGGGAGTGAATCCGAATGATTGAAATGAATGACTGTATAAGCCAACCAAATTCAATTGCTTGTTTCTCCTCTAATAAGTAAAGTGTATTGCGTATCATTCTATTCAGTAGGGTTATACTTATGTCAAAAGTGTCAGTGTGTAAAACATGTTATACTAAGGGCGGATTCGACCAAACAAGAGTAAAGTTTGTTCTTAGAATTAATAGCTATTTACTCGAGAGTAAGCTCAATTTGCGTTCTACCAAAAATTAACCCGTGGCTAAAGTCACTATACGAGAGTAAATTTTTATACGGTCGATTTTGTTGGAGTAAAGTCTTAAACTGGGAATAACGAAACGAAATGTTAGGTTAAGTACATTTGTCATTTACCTAGTCAAAAATCATCCGTCCGTGTTGAAATTTTTTGTTTTTGTGTGGTTTTCAATCAAAACCTCGCCATAATGGAACGTTTGAGAAATATGATCGAAGAATCCGATAGCGATGATTACGTGCCAAGGCGTCCAAGGTGGATAAAAGAAAGAGCTAATTACTTCAAAGATTATGATGACAAAGACTTCGCTGTTAGATTTCGTCTATCCAAGGAAGCCACTCTTTGTTTGTTAGCTAAACTTGAGCATAAGTTGGAATATTCGTCAAAAGAGTGAGTACATTGTTTGATACTTATAATAATCTATCTATTTGGTATAGTAGTAAGCGAGCGGTGCCGCGGCAGCGGCCGGTGAGCGCTACCTCGAAATTGGTCGCGACATTTTTCCAAGTATTTTTTTCATAGTGCCCCCAAGACGACACTCTGACCATAATTTTAAATTGAACCTTACCTGTCTTTAGGATAGCCATTCTTGAATCTGCTGCTTCTTTTTTTGCAGCTTTTTTCATGGCTTTCCATTGTGCTTTTAAATTTTCAGCCAGTCGATGTACCAGGGCAGTTTGCGAGTTATATTCTTGCGCAATTATCTTCCACTCTTCGGATTTTTGCCGTAAAGTTGTGCCATTGGTTTTTTTTTTTCTATTATAGCAAAATGTTGCGCTACCAAGTCAACCAACAGGCTCTTCTCCGATGCCATCCAGTTAGCGCTTCTCTTTCTTTTCGGTGCGGACATCGTGCACAGTCACCAATTTCACCAAATAAATCAATTCCATTTAAAAATCGCAACCAAGAAAATACCACACAATCGACCAAGGATCAAGGAACATATTACTCTGCCAGTGACAGTAAAGAAAGTGACGTTTAAATCTACCAAATATAATAGTACATTCCTCAAGTATAGTAGGTGCAGATACAACGACCTCTTCGTTTAGTAGCATTATGTATTAGGTCATTTCATTCGTTCAATGCCAAAGACAACCAAAGAGTAACTAGACGAGAATAATTTTAATCTAGGTATAGGGTGGTAGAACATAAATCAATAACTAAAATTATCCTGGTATAGTTACTCGCGCATAATTTCGAATTCGGTCGAATCCACCCTAAGAGTAACTGCTCGTATACTCTCTAGTAAGATTTACTCGTTTGGTGAAATCGACCCTAAGTACTTAAAGTGTTTATAGAGCAGTCTTTAGACGGACACTTGTGTATAATGTAAACTGCCCTGTTGGTTTCGTGGTCGCAAGCGTGACTGCTCAGCGTGGGGTCCTGGTTTCGATTCCCGGGTCAGGCAAACAGTGCTATTAATAATATATAATAATCCATTTATTTCAGGTAACAAAGACCCATACATAAATACCTTAACCTAATAATACATACTAATAACAATTTCAATTTTCTATTTTTATTGGATGTTTCCACTAGAAACTTAGTAGTAGCTCGGAGTTTGGAAGTTGCCGGTATGATACCCCCGTGCCTCGGAAAGCACGTTAAACCGTTGGTCCTGCGCCTGATCTCTGTCTGGTCGTGTCGGATTGCCATCCTATCGGAGTCAGAGAGTAAAGGAACAGAGAGTGTGCCTGTGCCTGCGCACACACACCTGCACGCCGATGGCTAATCTCCGCCAAGGTTGGCCGCCGTGACGGAAAATGGTCAGGAGGACTATATTTAAACCAGCTTCTGCCAGCGGCTTCGCCCGCGTGGCGTTTGATAATAGGCATGACGACAGTATCAAAAAATTGCAAATCTATTTAGTCCGTCAGTTAGATTATTGGAAATTAATGGACAAGTATTTTTTGTTTTTGTAAATCAATGAATATTGACAAAGATGAAACGCATCAAAACTCGGGAGTGGAGGCTCGTGACGTCAGAACTAGCTAAAAATTATACCATGGCGTGACGTATTGAGAATTTTAAAAGCGTCGTATCTTCGTCAATTTTGGTTTACGTAACAAAAGAAAAAAACACGGGTCAAATATTTTTTGATAATCTAAGTGACGGACTAATTAGATTTTTTTTGTCGTCTCGCCTATTGTCCCATGGGATCTTACTACCGGGATAAAAAGTTATATATAAATTATATAGTATCTGTCTGCAAACTGTCACTCAAATCCATTCAGTAGTTTTCGCGTGTCATGGCCGAATACTGAAACATCACTCAAAAGTTAAGTAGCACTTATATTTAACAGATACTCAAAAGTGACGTTTGGCCATACGAAATTAAAAGTTTAGGAGCTGCTCAAATGTTAAGCAGCCCTTAAATTTTGAGTGGCGTTTCAGTATTCGGGGGTAAGAGTGACAAACATCAATACATCCATACTCACAAACTTTCGCATTTATAATATTAGTAGGATTATAATTATAATGTAAAACAAACCACAGCAAGAATTTTCTGTATTCCATTATAAATAGTTCGGTTTGCAACAGTGGCGTAGCTAGTCCTAGTAGGACCCCATATCAATTTTTTTTTGGGGGAACTCGATTGCGGTGAGGTACAAAAAAAAAAGAAAAAAATCACAAATTATTTTTGCAAAATTATAAAATAACACCCTGACTTGCATCGATTTAGCTGTCATTCATTTTACTAAAACAATGTCTGTGTGAGCGAACACATTCAGACAAAAAAATGTGTAACTGTGATCATGACTAGCATAGGTTATGGCTTATGAAGAGCTAAAATAGAAAATTGCAGCATCCTGAAAGGGTTTAAATTTTATCGAAATGCGAGCGAAGCGAGCTCGAAAATTTGCTTTCTGGACAACGACTGGTGAAGCCTTCAACAAAGAGCGAGCGAAGTGAGCTCGAAAAATTGGAGCTTTCTGGACTGCGATAAGTTATCTTTTCGTTTTAGCTTTTATCAAGAAAATATTTGAGGTTGGGAGAAGGTTTTGTGATTATTTTCGTCATCAGGGGCTCTTGTTACTCCGGGGCCCCGTATCGTATCGTACGTGTAGCAACGCCCCTGGTATGCAAATAACATAGCTTCAAATAACCTAATTTCAACTGCGTGGTTCGCGAACGTCGGAAGAATAATATTCACTAAACATTCAGGTGGTTTGAATTCTTCTTACTGTTCAGTTCGAGAAGTTTGAATAATATTTCTATTGTTTATGCTATTCCAAGTAGAATGTTGAAAATTTAAAAGATTAAATCTGTGTCACCTAATTTCACCACATGCTAAATTTCATAGGCGGGAGAATTTTTCGGAAGTCTCTCTACTATTAAGTATACCTCTGCCTCACTCTTCGGGAATTACAGGCGTGATGTGAAGCATAAAATGATGATTTAAATTGAGCTCATACAGGACTAATTTTATAACGCACCCAATATTTATCGACATTCCTCATTGCGATGGGTACATTAACATATTATTTTATTTCAGAGACATAACAGTATAAAGGGTGTAAAACACCTCTTAACGAAGCCGAAAGGCACTTGTTCTACTCGTCATTGCGATATTTTTTTTATTCTACACCATACCTGGGAACCTTCTAGTTACGGAGATATCAAGGGGTCAAAGTTCCACCTTTTTGCCAACTTTTTTTTTAAACACAAGTTATAAAAGCAAGATTTTTTAGACACCTCCCCGACCCCCGTACTATTCAATCCATCCATCCGCACAATGTTTTGAGTGCGTTACATTAAGTTCCACCACAAAACACGACTTTTCACCCAAAAAAAAAAGTCGTTTCCCAGCAATAATTTTTGTGTAAAGTTACTTAGTTTGATGTACAGAATGCTTGGTTGACGGCTTTGTGATGTAGTGGTTTACACCCTGTATGTTAACCCTTAGGCCCAAGTTCATTGCCCGAAAAGTCCACAACCACGCGCTGACTACCAATGAACAGATAAAACAAAACAACGAACAGTGTAATTCGATTGAAGATACGCTCCAGCAATTTCATTAACGCGATCTACAATTAAACAGCGTGATCGATAAGTTGCCTTTAAATAAATATCTGCATGTGTTTAACGAGTAAGGCTGTGTCCATATGCCAACCGCATGGAGCGTAAGAGACACGCGTGTTGCGTGTTTAGCGACGGTGAAGTAAAGTAAAATTTATTTGCATAGATTGTAGACATAAAATAAGATTTGTAACAATAAAATGGGTGGTCCTTGTACAATTTATCTCATATTCTAACTATTATAAGTAATTGAAATATAAATAAGCTAGTTTCCAGCATCAATAAATTGCAAATCTATTTAGTCCGTCAGTTAGAGTATTGGAAAATAATGGACACGTATTTTTTGTTTTTGTAAAACAATGAATATTGACAAAGATAAAACGCATCAAAACTCGGGAGTGGGGGCTCGTGACGTCACAACGCACTAAAAATTATAGCACGGCGTGACGTATTGAGAATTTTAAAAGCGTCGTATCTTCGTCAATTTTGGTCTACGTAACAAAAGAAAAAAATTGTTTTTTTCAGGACACAAGCCTATTATGTTTAACAGTTAAAACTTAATAGTTGGTTAGTACAGTAATAGAATACAACATAACTTTAAAATCTACTTAATGCAATTGGAATCAAATTAGATAAATTGAAACGATGAGATGAAATCAAATTGTTTGCATGCCACGACTCGCGGCAGCGCAACAGTTCTCACGCCAAATCAAATGACAAAATATATTTAAGTCCTGTCTCCTACAGAGTAGGATTCATTTTCCAACAGAGAAGCGCTTCTATGAAAAAATACAAATGACACGATTATATTTATGGCTTTCCTTAGCATCCTCAAGATCCTATTGAACGGTAGAACAGCTTTGTTACATTGTGTCCACGATCCAAGGTCCATTATTCGGTGAGGAGTATGTAAGGACCGTAGCAGGTGGCGTTTTGTAATTATTTATGACTAGCTGCGCCCCGCGGTTTCACCCGCGTCAGTTTCGAATTTAATTATTATTTTTCAATAAATTATACCCTATGTTACCCGCATCAGTTTCAAATGATATTTTTTTAATATAAATTATAGCCTACTTACCGTTACTTTCAAATAATCTAGCTTTCTATTGGTGAAAAAATGGTTAAAATCGGTCCAGTAGTTTCGAAGTTTATTCGGTACAAACAACAAAATCTTTCCTTTTTAGGGTTCCGTAGTCCTGACAAGGAACCCTTATAGTTTTGTCATGTTGTCTGTCCGTCCGAGGTTTTGCTCAGAGACTGTTAGTACTATAAATCTTTAATTTTGTAGAGGTGTGTATATCAATTACGCCGACAAAATAGTAAAATAAAATTTTGTAGTAGTGGGGATGATTTCTTTTTCGTCGTCTACCCCATCGTGTGGGGTATCGTTGAATAGGTCTTTTAAAATGACTTGGGGTTTATAATCTATTTTTCGACTTGATGCTCCGTTTACGAAATATTAAACGTGCAAATATTTGTTCCAGTAGCGTCCTCCCCCTCTAAAAGCTAAAAGCAAAAGCTTAAAGGTAAACTGCTGGCTTGAAAAATCTGGAAAAATTCATGATGATAGTACATTTCATGATCTTAAAAAAAATATAGCGGTTAAGACAACTTTATTAGTTTAGCAGTAATAGTCGTTGAACTTGGGTGTTGAATAATTTTGTACCAAATACAAAATCCTTAGAATAAATCGTTCTATATTGTGATAACGGGCTACTACGGAACCCTATACTGCGCGTGGCCGCGGCCGTTTTTTATAATTTTATAAGTATAGATAGACTTATAAACTGACGCTTTTTTCCCATGGGGTCATGGAAAAAAAGCGTCAGTTTATAAAGGTGTATGTATCACAATAACAAGTCCATGGCTCACTACTCCACCAGTCCGACAGTCTCCCGTCTTCAGTCAGACAGCGGAGCTAGGTAACCCGCTGTTGTAGTCGCCCCGCTCCGCCTATGGCATAGGCTGCAGCCTTATAGTGTTGTGAATGCTGTGGAGCATTTACTACGCGGGGCAGATGAACCGTGGCAAAAGAGGTAATCAAATGGCGGCCGATTAGATTTGTCACATGAACTTGCATGAACCCGTTGTAGATTTATTAGCGAACTACTGTAATGAAGATGCAGATTTGTTTACGTTTACTGGCTTTATGAGCTTTAATAATTATAATAATATATATCATTTAATTCAGGTAACAAAAGACCCATATCATATACACCTAACAGACTAACATACATATTTATAAAATCCACAAAAACCTAATTAATCTATTGAACATGAAGAAACGGCGTCATGTTGCGCTGCGTGGTGTCGCGTAGCCTTCCGCGGAATCGCCGATACATGACACCCTTCGGCCAAAACTCTTCCTTGAGGAAGGTCTCAATATAATGAGCCGCAACTCGCACCACGAACGACCTAAAATTCGTGTTGTGGCGCGACTCCAACTTCTCGACCCTCAAGGTCCAGCTGGTCTTCGCTCGGACATACTCCACGATCTCCTCAACCTTGCTTTTCTTTTATGTAAGGTGGGGCTGAAGAAAGGCTGATATCTCATGTAAATGTCAGCTGCATCTGGTAAGACTGGATGCACCTCCAAAACACCCCAAACTACTTCGTGGAGAAAAGACTTGGTGGAAATTTGCAAAGAATAATGCATTTATGGTTGAGGTCAATATCCTGTAGTAGAATTGAATATACTAGTTAGAAGCTAGAATATATTTTATTGTACACCAAAATCGAAACACAACTGTGTTACAATATTGATAATTCTATGGTTACAATGGCGTTCTTATATAAGTAAGTTACATTAATGTTTTGCCGCTAAAATGACGTTGACAGGACGCTCTGTTAGCACACATTTATCAAATGCATTGAAAACACAACATGTTCTGATATTGGCCCCGTGCCAAAAGATACAGCTATTAACATGCGACTTTTCGAAAAGGCAATGTATGATAAGTACTAAGCACTTTAGATCTTATTTCTTCAAAAAGCCTGGTTGTTTTTAAGGTTTATATCTCTTCAACAGGTTAGTAGAAAAAGCGAAGTTATGCCAGAAAGCGGAGCACGAGTTCCCGGGCATGCCGTGTGGCATCATGGACCAGTACATCGTCACGATGGGCAGAAAGGACCACGCTTTACTCATTGATTGCAGGTTGGTGTTTGTACTTCCCAGTGAGTAGTATTAAGGCGCTGCAAGATGCGTTGACGTCGACCATGTTAATCGCCTTAAAATAATACAGGGTTAAATTAAAGATTACGAAACTCCACAGAATCGATGGGTATTGATTGATGTAGACAAACAAAATAAAACCAAAAGAAAAATATGATATTAAGACCGATTTTCTAATCTTTTCGTTTTATCATGTTTAGATTACTCTTTATTTTCATTATTAAAGTCTTCGAACTTCATTTGCTGTACCTACTTAGTGCGCACCTCGAGTCGCCGTCATGATTACTATAGTTGCTGCAAGTTAAGATCGCAATAACGGTCATTGACTCACCTACAGTAATTATTAAAGTTCTTAACTTTAAAAACCAAAATTAAGCTTGTTCAAGTCTTGAATCGTCATCTATCGTGATCTTCTTTTTTTCTAATGAAAAACGATACATGGTTATTTTGTTTTGGTTCGTACGAAGAGATATTAGGGAAAGGGCAATGACCGCTATTGCGATCTTAACTGGCAGCAACTATACTAATACGAGTAGCAGTACTAGCAGTGCTTGTAAAACTTGTAGGGTTAGTGTAGACGAGGATCATTATTATAATCACACCCTTGAAAACTTCATAAATAACATCAGTTTTGTTTGTGAACGTTTTCAAAAGTATCCGATATCAGAAAGCATGTTTGAACTATAGAGACCGAGCATTTGTAAAAACAATTTCAGAAATTCAGTATGGACTACCTATGTATGAAAATAGTGAATTATTTATTGTCTATGAAAGTAGCATGAAAACTAAATTCTTTACTGCACACAAAATAAAATATATAAAGGGTGTAAATAGACTCTTAACGAAGCCGAAAGGCACTTGTTCTCCTCGTCACTGCGATCATATTTTTGTTCTAGACCATACCTGGAAATCTTCTAGTTACGGAGATATTGGGGGTCAAAGTTCTAACTTTACACAAGTTTTATTTTAAATACAAGTTTTTAATGTTATAACTTTACTATAAATATCTTCATGACCCGTTTACTACTCAATGCATCAGCACAATGTGTTGAATGCGTTGTATTGAGTTTTACCGTAAAGTCTGATTTTTCACCCCATTAAAAAAGTAGTTTCCTAGCATAAATGTTTGCGCAGAGTTACTCAGTTTGATGTACAGAATGCTTGGTTGACGGTTTCGTGAAGAGTCTGTTTAAACCCTGTATGTACAAATGACATTAATAATGTATATGTACAATGGCGCGAGCTTAACCCGGAAATGGGTATTTAAATAAGAATACAAGTGTATCTACGTCAATATAAGTTTCAAGTAGATAAGCATACTATTTCAAGAATTGAGTACAAATAATGATAAAAATGAACAAAAAAGTTTTTCAACCTTTTCTTTCTTGTTTATCGTGTGGTTGGTGCCTGCTGAACCTGGTGTCAGATTTTTTAAGCCGCCTAAGGGCCAAGGGCCTAACATGCCGTCGAGAAATATATCTCAGGCATGCTGGTTTCTTCACGATGTTTTCCTTCACCGAAGCAAGTGATAATTATACAATACGCACATAAATTCGAAAAATCAGAGGTGCGTGCCTTGTTTTTGTTTTTAATGTTTTTCAACCTTCGAAGTAGGAAGGTAAGGTAGAAAATAACTTACAAACACTGGAAAGAGTTCACCGATTCTGAAACATTCTCAACGTTCACGTATTTCCTGAATATTCTATAAACGCTGAGAGTAATTTTGTTTGGGTTACTTTTATTTTATTTACACAAATATTATGTGAGCATGAGGGCCTGGGATCGATTCCGGGGTCGGACAAAAGTGTTATTGGGTTTTCCATACGGATTTTTTAAGAAGCAGCCACGGAGTCTGAACTGTGCCCGGTTGATGGCAATAGGCTCGCCTCCTATTACATGGGACGTAAACATAACTGGCGAAATGTGAGTTTACTATTAGGTATACCTCAGCCTATCCCTTCTGGGATAACAAGCGTGATGTTATGTTATGTAGTATCTTAATGTGGAAACGATTATGCTTACAATAGAGCATCATTACACAAGTTTCATGACAAAAAGCAAGCTTTGTTTCTTTCTAATTAAGATACTAAATTAGTTTTCTCGAGGGAATCAACCCGTGTTATTCGCTGTACCCTTGAGAAAACACGGTGCTTCTGGATAAATCCCTTGTTGACTTAACTTGAGATAATTTCCGGGAACTCGACAAAGCTACTGCGTAGTATTTTGTGTTGATTGAGATAATGAAACGTCAACATGGTTTCTTTTGTGACTGTCCTGTATTTTTGGCTCGTTTAGGCACACTTGTTATTTATGGCGTCTTGTTCTTCAGTCAGGTTTTTAATTTAATTTTGATAATTAAATAAAATGAATGGTTTTCGGTTGAACGGATGATATTGTACAGACCGCAGGTACTAGCTGGATGCGAATAGCAAAAGATAGAGACTGCTGGCCATCTCTGGAGGTGGCCTTCAATTCTACAAAGAGGGGTTCTTGCTAAAATTACAATTTTTAATCATATATTTTTTTTTAATTAAATTTAAATTTACAATTCAAATTACAATAAAAAAAAATTAATTCATAATAAATTAATAACATTTTCAAATCTTATATTCTCAACATTTATGATTGCATGCATGTTATCTTTATTAATTCCTTTGTACTGCAAGAAATAAAAGGTTTTAATTTATTTATTTTAATAAAATATAAATATTACGACGAAATTCAGCGATACGATTAAACTGCGGTTCAGGGAGTAAGATTTCCATTTATGGTTTTAATTATCCTAATGCAGCGCAAAGCTTCTTCTGATTGCTAAAGATACTAAACGGACATTAAACTTTTGTTTACTGGAAACTGCTGGGGTTACGGTTCTTTTGTTTTTTTAGTCATTGAGATATAAACAATATATCCTACTAATCCTACTAATATTATAAACGCGAAAGTTTGTGAGTATGGAAGTTTGTTACTCTTTCACGCAAAAATTACTAAACGGATTCAGATGAAATTGCATAAAGATAGTTTATAACCTGGACTAAAACATAGAATACTTTTTATCCCGGTGGTAAGATCCCATGGGATAGTTATCAAACTTCACGTGGGCGAAGCCGCTGGCAGAAGCTAGTTTGTTAATAAAATTTTGGTCTCCTCAGTTCACATAAAAAAAAACAATCATAGAGATACATAACTATGACAAAAATTTTCACACTATAAATAATGATATTACTAACACGGTATAACCGCGCTCTCGCAAACTTAGGACTTCATACTGAACAGGGCGTTCTCGCACCAAAACAAAAGACATACGAGTAGAAACTGCCAAAATAATGATCTGCTAAAGGCATGCCATTCAAATACTAAATCATTCTCAACAGGTCTTTAGAAGCGGAACAGATCCCCATGCAGCTGGGAGACTTGGCAGTCCTGGTCACCAACTCGAACGTGAAGCATCAGCTGACCGGCAGCGAGTACCCCACGAGACGTGCGCAGTGTCAGGAGGCTGCCGACCGACTGGGCCTGTCCTCGCTCAGGGGAGCCAAGATTGAGGATCTAGCAAGTAAGTTGTGATTGAAATGTCAACGTAGTAATGCAAGGAAGGACATCGCGATTTTAAGAGTGAAGAAATAAGAAATTAGATGTCACTTTGTACAGATAATAAGTAAACAGAAAAAAAAGAAAAATGGCAGAGGGTAAACGGAAGCATGGCGGTCAACATCTCCGCTACAAGGACGTGTTAAAAAGACATCGTAAGGCTTGCGCTATTGATCCAACTAGTTGGGAGAGGCTCGCTTTACATAGGTCGTCTTGGAGCTCTGCTGTCTACAAAAATGTAAAAATATTTGAAAACCAGCGACTTGATACATTGAAAGAAAAGCGCCAAATACGGAAAGAGAGACCTAAGCACTCCTACACCTACACTTATAACTCTACCGGTCAACTCTACTGCTTTAGTTGTGACCGGATATTTAAGATCAGATTATAAAACTTAATGATAAGTATTAGTAATAGATATAATGCTTATGCAACGAGTGCAACATTATTACTCTATAAGTACATTTTTCCACCATTCTTCAAACTTCCACTACATTTCGATTTCACCAAAACTTACCGTAAGTATAAGGGGCGCATCTGGAGAAACGGATGTAGAAAAATGAGCCTTACTAAATGCGCATTTTTTGTTCAGTAAGGATTACTTTCCTTTACAATATCTCCTTTTACTTACAGCAACAAAGTAGATAATTAAACTTCACTAACGAATGCCTAACTTACTTACGCAGTTACCATAAAAAGTCATTAATCACAGAATGTTTTCATCCTCCCTAAATCTGGATCAGCTGTTTACTTGCCGCCATTTTCCCTCCGCCATTATGGCGAACTTGACAGTGAACTTGCGTTGACCTCTAAATAAGTTCGCAGCTGCGGAAAAGATTCCAAGTTGATTGGTTTAGTACCGGGAAGCGTGTCCCGGGGAAAAAGAGGGTTGTTATGGTCCGTGACGACTCGTCTCTGTACACAATAATAAGAGCTTCTCAAGGAAGTTGTTATTTGAAATGTAATCTTCGCTTTAAAAATAGTGATTCTTGTGAAAATGTAGAAAAAATACGACGTATTTTTTTATCGTATAACGACAATTTTGTATGAAATTCAGAATCAATGAAATCTGCTCGAATCAATGAGCTCTGGAACGCTACCTTTTGGCATTAAAAAAGCTGATGGCAAATTCACTCATAGAAAGAATAGATCATAGCCACTATTTGAGTCAGACTAAATACCTCTCAATTGGAAGTCTAGTCAATGTACTTAATTCAAAATATTTATTAGTTTATTTAATTGGTAAATATGTATATTACTTTCTACATAAGTTTATTAGTTTTCGAGATCGAGTAGTTATTTTTTATAGATAGTTAATATAAGTTAGGAATTTCGTTTCGTTTTCTTCTCGATCCGACATAGATCTACGTAAATGTGGGCACTGTCGTGGGCATTCGAACGAAAGATAATTTAAATTAAATATCTTTATTCAAACTAACGGTTTTACATTACAAGAAATAAACGCGTGCGTTGGTACTGAGCGTCTGCCAAGGCTGTCGGAGCTCGAGTGTTCCTCAATTTCTAATGATATATAATTATTTTATTATTTTGTATCTGAAACGCTTCAATCAATGAAATTTATAAACTTTAACCAATCCATTGTTAACCACCGAAGTCTATGACAGCTAAGAAAAGCTTATCAATTTCAGATTTTTCGATAATCTAATTAAGTATTTAAGTGAGTTAGTTATCTATATTATTATTGTGTTTTGATAGAACTAAAGAAATTAGAAAGGCACCAGGTGCCGTGAGACGAAGAAGTCACTTAGAATAAGATGGTACACAGATATTAAGTAATAGGCTCAGCGCAAACGAGCCACCAACCACATATATATGCTATAAGAAAGAAGAAGAAAGAAAATACATTTATTTGGAACACGCCACAAGTGCACACCATTTAAAAAAAATAACAAAAAAGAAAAAGAAAAATGAATAAAAAACTTAAAACTAAACAAAAAAATAAAATAATGTGACACTGTGCGCCTCGCGGCTGCGCCAAATAACGAGTGGCTGTCCCCAGCCACTCGTGTGTGGCGAGTTTCAACCAAATGTATGAAAAGCGTGTGAACTGCTTGTCGCTGGCTGCCGGTGGCTCTCCTGGGCAAAGGCCTCCCTTCACTCCTTCCACTTCTCGCGAACCCGCGCGTCCCCCTTCCAGTTGGGACGGAACTTATCCAGTTCGTCCCGCCATCCCCTTCGTGGACCTGCCGCGACCCCGTCTCACCGTGTCAGGGCACCAGTTTCCTGTTATTTTGGCCCACAGTTCGTTCGGCATGCGGCAGACATGTCCTGCCCAGTCCCATTTGAGTTGGGCAGCCTTTTGAGCCACGTCAGCTATAATTTGTTTTGCTTAGCAAATATATTTTAAAATATTGTTTGCAGAGCTAAAACAGCAGAACTGTAGTGAAGTGGTGCTGAAGAGAGCGAAACACGTCATAGAAGAGATCAGCAGGACAGAAGAAGTGGCCAAGGTCATGAAAGAGAAGAACTTCAAACGAGTAAGTTTTAAGAATTTATGGATTCAAGAAGAATATTGATCAGATTGTGTCGTAATGTCCTTTGCGATTTACAAGTATTCAGCTGCCCTAGTTGAACTCGAAACAAATGAGGTTTTCTGAGAGTAGAGACTCCACAAAGCTGGAATTCCCAGGAAATATGAAGATACTGGAGACATAAACAATGTGTGATAAAGAAAATTGTCCGAAACAGTTCTAAAATCGGAACTTTTGAATACTAAATGAATAGGGTTATCAAGATTACTTCTGGTTTCTTTTCCTTAATTTCTTATACCCACTTCCCACCACCAGGTCGGCGAACTATTCTACCAGTCCCACGACTCCCTGAGCCAGCTGATGGAAGTCTCCTGTCCTGAGCTGGACCAGATCGTCGACATCATCAGGGGTGCTCCAGGAGTGTATGGAGCCAGGATGACTGGCGGCGGTTTTGGAGGATGTGTGGTAACTCTGGTGAGAATTTTACTATGAATTTCAATTAGCGGTCACGAATAATGGGGGGGGGGGGGGTATGGCATTGATGTAAGCATCACTTGTCGGTGGATTAGTGTAAGGACTTTGCACATTACACAGACTTGACGCCGATTATGAGACTGTGACACTTGGTCTGTACAAGGGTGTCAGCAGGTAGGTAAGTAGGGGTTTTTAAATAATAAGAGCTCGATGATTATGTACACTTATTATTTATTGCCTATACTTCCGTGGCCATCTCACGACTCGATTGCAGAGGGTAGAAAATTTGGTAGGGAACACTGGCCTGAACCGTCTCCAGCGATGATGGTTCCGTCTTAGCCTTTTGCCCGCAACCAACGGCTCCAGTCCCAGGTTCTGTCTGTGGTGGTAGCTCAGCGTAGGTAGGTGTCACTCTGCAGCAGAGGACCTTCTCCAGGCGACCTTCACGACGCTGGAACCACGACGTGGCGAAAGGTTGTAAGGTAGACTAGAATCCGAGCGACACAGCTGTCACCTCAATGCTCTCAAAACGACTCGTCATCGCCTACCGAGCCCAACCGAATCGTAACTCTTCGGCAACGATCGGCAAGGATCGTTTCAGCGTTGCGCAAGCGAGGACCTTTTAAGATAAATTACTTTCGTAGGTTCCGTACCATATTATTTGTTTTTAATGATTTAGTTAAGCGTTAGGTTTACTTAATAAAATTATAATAGGGTATTTTTAAAGTTTTGTGTAAATAGCATAGTTTTAAGTGTACATAGATTTCTTATTATTAAGGATTCCTTAACTTAACTCTTTTATATGTAACTTGCAAAGTGCAACGTTACAAGACAAGATCATAAGTTAACTATTGAAATTTCCACCGTAAGGAACACAAACCGCATGAAAATTAGTCGTATTGTAGTGTATAGTGTTCCCATAAAGTATTTCGTGGATATGTGAAAATTTGTGGTGTGGTACAGTCAACAAAAGAGTTCGGTATAATGCAGGCTAGCAATCTTCTTACTACTATTATAAATGCGAAAGGGATATAATCAATCTGTTTGCAATTTCATCCAAATCCGTTCAGTAATTCCTGCATGAAAGAGTAACAAAAATCTATCCTCACAAACTTTCGCATTTATAGTAGTAGTAAGAAGATTGCTAGCCTGCGTACCTATCCTTTTGTTGACTGTACGTAAACCCACATTTCGCTTGTTATATTTTAGTCAGTCCCGTGTAATTTGTTACAAATCCTAAATCTGTGGCTGTTACTGAGAAATTCCTGATGGGCTGTGAGTTTTATAGATAGTGTAAAAGGTTTTACACAACAAGTTTAGAACAGGGAAATACGTCCTATTTTCTGCGAATACTGCAGATTTATTGCTACTTGTTTTAATATAGATTCCCAATTCCAACAATAATTATAACGGGCATAAATATACTTGAACATGTACATTATACTACAATATGAACCTTTTCTCTACAGTATTCTTAATTAATGGGAGGACGATAACATCGTGATTGATTGTGAAAAAAGGTCTAAGTCCAAGTCCAAGTTGGATGGAAATCACTAGCTATATAAACTGTTTTCCTTTATTTCAGGTAAAGAAGAGCGAAGTAGAAAACTTGAAGAAAAAGATACTCTCACAATACAAAGGCACGCCTATTTTCTTCTTGAGCCAGCCTAGTGATGGAGCTCGGTTGTTGAAGTTGTAAATAAAATTGTTGTTGTTGTTGTTACATTTTTTTTTAGAAATTGTTGTTGTTTTATTATTCACAAAAACTTTCGTTCAATCCCTATGAAGCTAGCTTCCCACGGTCCGCGATATCGCGGATGGACGCGGACCAGCTCGCACGACACACCGTCGGAAGGGTCTCGTCCGTGGCAGCACAGGACGTCTGTTGCGGTGCGCCGTTATCCGTTGCGAGGCGGTAACTTCAAAAATGCGGTCCGAATCATTCCCCAGATCCCGCCGTCCGTGGTCGTCAGCTGTGCGTGAAGATCAGTAGAATCGCGAACCGTGGGAAGCCAGCTTTAGAGGTGCTCGTATCATATTAGCTGAATCCTGAATTTGTTTAAAAGGAGTAGTGGTGTTGGGACGAATCGGTCCCTCTATGTCGATTCCCGCAATGTCGTCTCGTGAAACAAATGACATCTGTTTCAAAAAGTTTACGCTTGACCACGAGGTTGGCGAAGTACACTAAAAACAAAAAGTGAAACGCTAACTGGCCTGTTAAAAAGTTACTTGGCAAGCTAAATAAAAAAAGTTGAAGAAAGCAACCTACATTGCTAGATTAGGAGAAAATTAGAAATATATAATATTTTCTTTATTCATGAATTAATATTCTGGCGTTGACGTTATTTCGATGACACAGACCTATACCTCAAAAACTGTCAGACGTAGTAACAAAATATATTTTTTTAGCAAAATTATTAGACACATGAGTTTTTGTAACATTATCATTGACAATGTCAATGTCGAAGTCACTGAATCGCAGTTCCTTAGCAACAAGGTCACGAAACATTTTCAATTTCCATACATTTCAAGTAATTTACCACTTTACGGAAAAAATACTAGTAAAGATAGGAAAACAACTTTTTCATGTTATGTTGATTACATAAAATACCAAAGCATTACGTAAACCGTATCCCAAGTTCTTTAGATGTTACGCAGAAATCAGATTTTATTCATACCTAAAGCCGAATTTACATTTTTATTGTACCCACCTATGGCTTCTCGTGTAGTGTTAAGCTGGTTTCACATATATATATGGATCTGGATTTATATATTTGCGGTGTCTTGAGTCGTTTCGTAACATATCACACCACATAATATATAAGATTCCGGTTATAAGCAAATCAGTTAAATCTTCTTCTTCTTTGCGTGTCGATAGACTCAAATAATACCCGACCAGTATGTTGCCACCTGCACTGCCCTGTCGTTGGCTTCGTTTAAATCCTGAAAAGTGCAGGTGGCTGTGCAGGATGGGCAATTGGGCAAGAAAGGAGGTGGGGCATATCCTGCAGAGGGGCTCCACACTGACATGGTCTGTGGGACGGGTGGATAATACCCCATTTGGCCCGATTACTTCTGCAGCGGCCAACCTGAGCCCGCAAACGGTTAAGAGATGTCAGATTGGCCACTGCAGTTAAATACTATAGTGGCATTACACAAAGTATATAGGGACATACAACGCTTAACAAACACTTAGAATACAACAGAACGGAACAAAAACAAAAAAAGTGGTCAGCTTGCACGTCGCGAGTGCGACAAACAGGTTACCACTCAGCATGATGCTGTGCTATGATAATAATAATAATCATTTTATTATCAGGCAACTAAGGCCCATAGATAAAATATACAAAATAATATCTAACAACAATAATATATTAACACATATTTTAAACCTTTTGAGACTGTGTAATGTCCAGCGATATTATTATTATTATTTGATTATATGAGTAAAATAAAACCAACAGTACTTATAACATAAAACAACATAGGAAACAAAATAAACAAACATAAAATATACAATACTAAGACGTGGCGTGTGCGATCTATGAAACAAATGAAGAACATCAACGTTCAGAATCGCACTATTAAAGTTATTCCCGACTTAAGACTCCTGCCTTTTCTATGGAGGAAGGAACTTTGCACCCTGTTCTTCATACTCCTAAAGCTGAAGGTTGAGCTAATTAAAGGGCGAGTGTGTAGCGGCACTACGAAAAGTACTACAGCAACATGGAACAAAAAGCACTCAGCTGTCGGGCAGTGGCCCACCCGACGTAACACCCATCTGGTCGGAGGATCCTCCCTTTTCTACAGCGGATGAAGAACCTTTACACTCTGTTCTTTATGACCCCCAAAAGTGTATATATAGTGTAGCGCAAGAGACACGCGTGTTGCGTCAGCGGATAAAACACAAATGACAGAAGTTACTTTGAGCATGATACGCCTCACTGGATGGACGGAAACCAGAGTCGCGCGTGCGTTTCGTTTGACACAAGTCGTGTCGCAAGTGGTAAGCAACAAGCCCCATTTGTGAGGCAAACCTTACATTTTTCTCTTCATTTCCTTTGACCTTCATGATTTGACTACAGAGGCTTCTGAGAGCCCTTTATGTTCGTCACTCCTTGTTCAAAAAAGGTTGATAAAAAAATTATATTCTTTTCATAATAATTATCTGCATAAATAAATAAATCTAGTGGCCAGAATGTTTATTTGTTTATTATTATTCCAAAATGGTAAGTAATCTTATAAACTAAGCCCCACAAAACCGTTGCAATGGTTTGACTGTGGAATATAATAGATTTAGCAGCCTTAATCAAGGTCGACAGGAACTTTATTAATCTAAAATGAGATTACATATCGAGTAGGAACAGTCTACTGCTCGATTTTCTATATTTAGATCAAAATTCTAGAAGGTACGTGAGTAGGTTGGCCTTGAACTCATTGGAAAAATTTCAGCGCGTAAACATTCTCATGAATCTGTAAGTTTTTAAGTAAAGTATGGAAAAAATAGTGATATTTCATTTCCATACAAACATACAAGCAACGCATACCTTACAAAACGAGTGAAGCATTATGATACATAGAAGTCAATGTACCTACGCTTTTATAGTCCGAAACTGAATATACAATAGAATACACATAATTTTCTTTATTGTGTACACCATCCAAGTACCATACATAGAAGAAAACATTTCACAATGAGCGGTATTATCGTTAAAAGCGATCTTTTTAAGATAAGCTTTGGTTAGATGCGTATCCAACTATAAGAGAGCAGCGGTGGCCCAGTAGAGAGCAGCGGTGGCCCATTGGTGGCGGCCCCGACTTACGAACAGTAAGTCGTGGGTTCGAACCCAGGCAGGCGCATTACTTTGTGTAATTTATTTCACCATCACTGCTCTCAAAACGGCGAAGGAAAACATCGTGAGGAAACAGGTATGTCCTAGAACTAAAAAAATCGAAGACATGTGATATCTACCAATCCGCACTGGGCCCGCGTGGTAGATTATAGCCCATTCCTTCTCTTAGAGAGGAGGCCTGTGTCCCAGCAGTGGGAAAATTAATAGGCTGATGATGATGATGATGATGATGATGATGATGATGGATGCGTATCTAACTGTAACTCATACACTAAGTTCATAAAGTTCTGCTCTATCCGAGACGAAACCCGCGCAGGAGACGTAAATCGAGGATAATATAGATAAAACTCCTCGGCGACAAAGCATTAGTTGGGCTGAGCTGACCCATAAATGAATAAGCTTGGGATCAAGTTCATCATCATTAAGCTTAAGATTGTGCACACACAATCATAAATAGAGAAAGGTGTCTGAAGTAGGAAAATCCTGAGGTACAGATCACCTCTCCGGCTTATATAATATAACATTTTAATTTTAGCAAAAAAATAAGTATCTAGAGTTAAAATTGGAAGTAAATTGAAAATGAAATTTGACAATTATCTATAGTTAAAATAAAATATGCAATTGACATATTAAAAAAAATAACTTGTGGAACATTTTGGTTCAAAAGTAGTACTAGGTACAGACCAAGCATAAACAAAGAAAAAAAAAACATCAATATATCCATAGATATGAATAAATTCTTATAATTATGAAAATAAGATATTGTGAAACGAGTATTTTGCATTTTCCACCATACGCTCGTGCTAGGGCCTCAGATCTGTACATAACATACTTAACATCACACCTGTAATCACCGAAGGGTTGAGCAGAGGTGTACCTAATAGTACACTCACATTCCACCAGTTATGTTTATTAAGTCCCATGTAATAAGGGGCGAGCCTATTGCCATTGTCATGATTTTCAAATATGTATTAATTAATAAGATATGCTGTGATCTATCGAAAATAATATTATGTAGGGTTTTAAAGATATTAATAATTCGTTTTATTTTTGAGAAATGACAACACTGTCTAACTGTTAATGTTGTAGCGGGAAGGGGTAGTTTATAAAGCATGGCACTCGGCCGAGAGAGTAAATTTCGTTGGAAGCGATTGTCGTGTTAATGTTTGAGTGATGAGCATGGACATTTGTTTCCGAGTCATGGATGTTTATATGTATAATAAGTATGTATTTACAAACAAAAAGTAACTATGTAGTATATCAACTATCTGGTGTCCACGACACAAGCCTTGTTGCTTAGTGTGGCACTAGATGGCGCTGTGTGTAATGTCCAACGATATTTATTTATTTATTTTTATTAATCGAATCTATGCCCGATAAGCTGATAAGTGTTGTAATTATTGTATTTAGGATAAAACGTGAAGTAATATAGGATTGTGTAATGCCATATAATTTGAAAAGAGTAACCATGGAGTTTTTTGCCGGTTCTTCTCCATGGAAGCGACCAACACGAACCGTGCACCCTTGTCGACGTTCATAAGTGCCCATCGAGGCCTATGTGGAATAAAATACTTGGATTTGAATATACTCAAGAGTTGATTGGAGCTACAGTGGTTTTATTACACCATCAACGGGCGCAAATCCAAACTTCGTGGTTGCTACTGAGTTATTCTTAATGGAAAAACCCAATAACACTTTGTCCGACCTGGGAATCGAACCCAGGACCTCGTGCTCAGCAGTCGCGACTGCGACTATTGGGCCAACGAAGCAGGCCCTAGAGCTTTAATAGTGCATATGTTGGGTTGTCTACTTTTGAGGCAGCTTAGAAAATTCTCATTAAAACACGGAAATTCAACTTAGCTACAGAAAGAGGTATTGTGATTACTTCCTGGACAGATAAACCTTTTAAAAAAAGTTCTTCTAAGGAAAGTTTTCCGTTTACTTGGAATTTTACTGAGCCTGAGCCAAATTACAAGGAAACTAGCCTTGTAATTTATAATAATTATTTGTATATTCGAAGTTTTAATTTTCGGCTTAAATTTTTGGGATAAGACAAAAGACTTCTATGTTATCATCTCGACCGAAAAAGTTTTAATCATTAGAAATGACACTGAAAACATAAATTAGTAAAAAGTTATTTCGATGCTTGATTAGATACGTACAGCCGACTTAGCTTTCGACTGTGAGGACTGCATACGATTCCTATGTCAAGATAAGTATTAAGATTTGGTCAAACCAGCAGGCCTAGCCAAGTTACAAACGTTTCATATCGATTCTCTTTCTACAATCGCAAACGCCTCGGCGTAAGCGATTGTAGAAAGCGCTAAATTGGTAGCCAAGTTAACACGACTGAGTCGATCGCTCGTTCTCTAATGTCTGTAGAAAAAACCTACACTTTAGTCTAAGGTGAGCGTTCCTTCCAAAGAGTAGCGATCAACATTGTAGAAACGATAACATTATATTCTATTATTTTGAACGATGTAAGCTTGTCTACGAATTTTCTATTCGTTTGTGTTGATCACGTGATTTAACGTTGACATGATGTCATTCTACTAGCGTTAACGATTGTAGATTGTCAACTTGGCTAAGCCTGCAGTAATATCCAATTGTGAATGCCGTTAGTATTAATATTTTGATAGTTGTTTTGACAAGCCAGGAACCCATGCTAAAGTCTGAAACTGATGCTCGATCCAATAAAATATATCACCTAACAAGAAATTGAATTAGATATAGAGATCAGAGCCTCCTTTAGTACCTATCACACAAATTGACACATGTTTACGCTTCATAATGTTTAACAACGTAGAAAAACCGGCAAAGTGCGAGTCGGACTCGCGCACGTAGGGTTCCGTACCATTATCTATACAACATTAGACAAAACGGCAAAAAAAAAACATGTTTGTTGTATGGGGGCTCCATATGTATTTATTTTATTTTGTTTTTAGAGTATTTGTTGTTATAATGGCAACCGAAATACATCATCTGTGAAAATTTCAACAGTCTAGCTATCACGGTTCATGAGATACAACCTGGTGACAGACAGACAAACAGTGGAGTCTTAGTAATAGGGTCCCGTTTTTACCCTTTGGGTACGGAACCCTAAAACTATGACTTTAATATGATCGAATTTTTGGGTTGTCGCCTGTCACCGGCCGTCTGTCGGTTTTATTGAATTAATAGTCTTCAAGCTAAATAAATATTTATGTGAAACAAGTATTTTGAATTATAATCGTTCAAATTTACGTAGCGTTTACGAACGCGTTCGCGTCAGGCCTTCAGTTATATGTATGATATTCGTACACTTTTAAGGGACAAGACCCAAGAATACAATATTTTGACGTTTTACACCTTTCACGCTTCCGCATGGGCACAAAGTATTCACCCCTTTTTTCCGGGCACTTTATTTCAATTAGCCCTATACGTGGGTGTAAAAAAATTAACTCATGGTAACGATTATCCAAAGAAAAAAAAATTTATAGGTGGTACAATATGGTATAACACCCGAAATAATACAAAAATGGAAAAGGAAGAGTACTTAATAAAAATGTATATAAACATATTGATTTGTTTTCAGTCATCAGTCAATATGCGGCAGAAATCAGCGTGTCTACGCGTCTGGCTAAGATTATACGCCAAGCTACGGCGTAGCGCGTAGCGCGCTACGTCGCGTAGCACGTATACTTCGACGTAGCCAGCCGATCTATAGCAAATTGAAGCCTTCCAATTTCTTAGGAATAAGATACAGATTTTCCTAAGAAGTTGTTTTAAGCTATACGTACAAACAATAATCAATCATTTCTAAATTATTTTTAGACAAGTTAGACCAATCTGTCAATTGTCTTGATTCTATAAAATCTTAGATTTATCTTGTATTAGTCTTGGTTAGTTTTATGTTTAAATTATTTATTATTCGCAAAAAGACACTAAATCACTTACACAGGACTGATTTCAAAACTAAATTATAACAATTAAGTTCATCACTGCACAAAAATATGCATTTAGTTTTTAGGGTATATATTGAGACTACTACGACGATTGTTCTAATGGAGTCTTGAATCAGTGTTATTTTATTACATAAGTGAGTTTATTTTATCCTTTAAATGAGTCGCTTAATTTAAGGGCCGAAAAAAATTAGATTATTATTGACACGCTACAAAATGAAAGTTGGTTTTAAGTTGGCAGTCTGCACTACCTATTGCATGTTGTATACAGCTCATTGCAACGCAGTACACTTTCCACAAAGCAACAATTTCCCGACACAGACCTCTTCAGTCATAAGCCTCAGTCTACCGCGGCACTTCGTCGTGAGCAGACGTGTCCTGTTCTCGTTTCACTCGCTTTCGAAACAAAACGAGACTCGTAAATAAAACTAAACTCACGTAAAACTGCGAACAGTGACTATTTCGTGGTGGATATTATGGTGAATTTTGGATGAAATTGTGTTGAAGTTCAGTGGACATTGAATTGGATTTTTGGAACGAAACTTTCTCGTGCTTTTTTGAACTTTTTTGTAAGTATTATTGTTTTGTTTGAAAGTTTCATGTTAATAGCGTGTTTTAACGTATCGTAGGACGTTCAATGCTGGGCATAGGCCGGTACATACCCAGCACTAATAATCTAGCAGTTATAAAACCACTGCGTACCCGTTCCGTTCGTGTGGATTGGTACTTTTAAAAACAGTTCCATTCTGTAATTAGCCACGACAATAGCATGATGCATAGCATTGATGGCGTTCAATTAGTCCTTAATATTGAGGACTGAATGTGTGTTGCAACATTTTATTCATTTTAACAAAGTTCTTTACAGCGTCTGTAAAACAATAAACAAATAAGTCCTTAATTATTAGACCGAGATTAAATTAAGGCACTTTCTTAACTAATAATCGTAATCATTTAAACCACCTACATTGTTTGATAACAATGGTGTTGTTTATTTATTTATTCAGTTTTCGCACACAAGAACGGTACAAAGGAGGACTTAGCCTTAGGCGTTCTTTATCGGTGAATCAAAAGTGGTGGAGAGATAACTTGGGAGTTGCTAACTTTCTTTAGTTTTCATAATATTGAAGTTCTGAATCTTACGAGAAGCAGTATCGGAGATCGAACGATGTAAATTACTTTAAATGAATGAGAAATGGACGAAGTTTCTTACAATAATATTGGCTTAAAGTTCTGATACTGTCGGCAGATAAATATTTTTATGTTTAATAATAAATTTATAATACGACTCCCTTTTTTTTCGGATGGGAAATCATCAAATAACTCCTCCCGCTCTGGGCGGAGCAGGAGGGAGTGTCAGACTTTTACTGACTAAAACCCATCCATGTTCCTTCATCGCCCTTTGTGTTCCGGGGCCACGGTATCTCTTTCGAACAATCCCGCAGCCCCGGCAGGCATCGGCCCTTGCTGACCCCTTCCTTTCTGCTGACAACTCTTTGAGGCACACTAACGCGCCGATCATACGGCCTATCATCATAAGACGGACGGACGGCGAGCTAGCCCATAGCTAACCGTCCACAAGACCGCGCCTAAGGTGGCCGGGGGCCACCACGTGGCCCTCGACGCCCGGTGTGTCTCCCGCGACATAATACGACTCCGTGACATTAAAAAGGTTCCATTTATGTTATGTGATGGTATAATAGGCACCTCTAGGTAATGGTGTAGGAAATTAATTATTTGGTATTGCATAATTCGTAGTAAATGAATAAATATGTCATTGTTCATGGTGTAGATATTATCTGGATTCAAATTGCCATTAGATCTTGGTATAACTTACCCTTCCACGATTTAGAAGAAGAGAGATGGCCAATAATAGTTTATTGCTTTAAGACCTTCCTCATGCAGGTAAAAATCAAAAATCTCTATCAAAGGTTCCAACCGTTGATGGAGATTTTGAATTACCTTCTAAGTATTTAAATAATTAACTTATAAAATCCTGAATAATTATTTTCAGACCTTCATGCCAACCGTAAAAATTGAACAGCCGAATTAATTTAAACGCAGACACTTAGATCTTACCATTTCATTTCTTGACTGTTTTATTAAAACTTTTAAAAGAACTAAAGAATAACTGTGCAATATGATTTAAAATTAATCTTGTTTATAAAAAGTTCTATCATCTTGTTTTTAAGGGTAGAAATTAATTAAAATAAAACTGGTTTAATCAAGACTTTTGTGGGGAGAAACGCTTCTTTTCATCGTCATATGTTTGGTATTTCTAGGCTTTTCCATTTGCATTTTGGAGGCGGATTGTGTTGATCGTAGTTTGTTTTTGTTAGCTTATATGGAGTATCCTGCGTATCACTTTGAAATTCGTTCTTCTTTCTTCATTAATGGAGAAATGAGAGTTTTTAGGGTTCCGTACCTCAAAAGATAAAATAAGTAACCCTTATAAGATCACTCTCTTGTCCGTACGTCCGTGTGTCACCACCGATTTTCTCAGAAACGGATGGACCTAGCAACTTGAAATTTAAATCAGATACTGAGGTTTATAGTCTCTATTAAAGGTGTATTAAAAATCAAGGTCCTGAGTCAACACGATAAAAAGATATGGGCAAATTAAAAGATTTTCGCGAAAACGTGTAAGTACCAAAATTTATCTTAATTTGCATCTTTTTTATTTTTTTAAGAATTTTCCCCTTTTAGTAGACCTTGCATTTAACCAAAATTGACAATTCTAGGTCAACCGGAAGTACCCTATAGGTTTTGGGTTGAAAACCTATATGGTAGTTCCCGTTGACCTAGAATCATTAAATTTGGCAAAAACCAAGGTCTTAGAGCACATGTAAAGGAAAAAATCAGAAAACAGTAAATATGTTGTTTAATACCTACAAGTTTGTACGGAACCCTCGGTCCGCGAGCCCAACGCGCACTTGGCCGGTTTGTTCTCTGTCTAGAAACTGCGTCAAATAATGTTGTGCCAGACATGTAAGGATGTTGTATAGAGGTCAAAGGTGTGTGATTACTTAGCGTGGGCTTTTGATTTCGTACCTAGGGTCAGATATAGTGTCACGGGTTGTTTTTCCATTAAAAAGTTTGGGTCAGTGGGTCGACTTAGAGGCGGATTTTGAGTTTGCAGCCGGAATCGAGTTCTGTTATTTGCTAAGGTCTAACTCTCAATTATGGGGGATTTTTAACGCTATGTGGCTGTTCGTTATACTCCTGCCTACCCTATCGAGTATACTGGCATGATCATATGTCACCGATAGTAGTTAGAATCTCCCCCTGTAAACATTTACTATCTTTCATGAATCGTTGATCACAACCCTAGATATTATCAGAAATCGCTCGATTTGGCAAGCGCTTGGCTCGTAGTAAACTGTTATGGTCGGATAGATAAACGGGTGCTGTTGCCGATCTTACTGATTTATATCAATATGTATTGGCATCGTTTTCGGTTGTCCGTGCTCTGTCAATAAAGTATCCGAGTTTATGTTGACAACATACTTAGGTACAGTCGTCGGACTAGACAAGGTAAACGTTTTCAAAGCGGTTCGTGTTATAACACAATGACTTTCAACAGCTTTGATGTAAGTTTTTTGGTGGTTTAAGGTAAACGCGCACTTGTTCGCGCCGAACGAAACGTTCTAACATACGTATAACGTTATCTTTTCGTCAAATTCGGCACGGGTAATATAAGTGTGCGATATTTTATAGGATTTCATACAAGTAATTCTAAAATTGGATTATTTCGGCTCCTTCGCTTCGTTTGTTTCTGATAAGTGTGCGTTTACCTTTATACTTATGTCAGTCCAGTACCTATAGTTCTTTGTGGTTGATAGAATCCACAATGTCTAGCTAGGCCCGAAGAAGTTTGATACACCAGCAGCTGACTTGAAACGACGTTTTCAATGATGTGAGTGGTCAAGCCTTGCATTACTTAAGCGTACAAAGCTACTCGCTCACAACTTTAATGAATATTGGCAATGAAGTGGTTCGTGGCCAATTAACGAAAGCCAAGTTATTTGGTTTTTCGATCAGGGTACGCCCGATTCATGGCAATTAGCTCGCCCCTTAGTACATGATGAAATGAAACGATTTAAATTTTTTATTTATTTATTCAGTAGTATACATACATTTAAGTTGGTGCCAACATAAACTCATTAGAGTTTTACCGTGCACCAAGATCATCGACTACATAATTTAGAATTAGATCCACTTAGGTAGGTACTTGGTTAAAAACAAAGAAACAACCACAAAAGTTACAACGGGTATTTGGCGAAATAATATCTAATACCAACATGCGAACCTCGGTGACCAATTCGACCGTCCGTTCATAAAAAACAGAAGTAGTGTAGGAAGTTTTAAATGGTACAGGTTGTTCCTAAAAGTATAATAGATAGATTATAATTATAATATAAAATAGATAGATTATAATTATAATATAAAATAGATGGATTATAATTATAATATGAATATATTATAATAGATAGATTGAATATGATTTATGTTTATGAGAGTGAAACGTAACTGGCAAAATGCGGGTGTACCTACTTTAGGTGACTATCCCTCTGCCTAAAGATGTTTGTGCATTTTTGCTAACAATGTAGACCGCCTCATTATTATGTGGTCCCTGCTGAACTTAGGCTCCTGAGTTTGATCCCCGATTAGGGCAAAGTGTTAAGTTGTTAGAAAATTGTCAAAAGCATTTACGTGTTAGGATTTGTTTACGGTCAGCGGCAGCAGGCTTGCCCTAAATTAAATGGGATTTCAATTACTAGACAGCTCTCTTGGGGGAATAAAGTACTATAATGTGATAGTGCCTTTACATTTGTTGCTTATCTAATTCATCGTGTTTTTATGTATTATATTCTGATTTTTCGGATTCATCTGCGTATTGTATAATTATCACTTGCTTCGGTGAAGGAAAACATCGTGAGGAAACCAGCATACCTGAGAGATATTTCTCGACGGCATGTAAAGCCAAGTCAGAGGCCCATAGGCGGCATAAAAACTCTGAAACCAGGTTAGGCACTAACCACATGACAACAAAAGAAGAATGTGTTGTAAATCTGTAGGTCTACATAGGATTAGGTGGCCATTTAAAAGGGAAATAAGGCCTTTTGCTGGCAAACCAAACATTGTACCCTATTGTAATTTAACATAGAACAAGATTATGGATAAATCTTGTAAGCAGAGTGTTTTATCTGTACGCACTTCAAATACTAAATAATAGATACGTTACCGCAAAATATACAAGCTCAGTAATTTAAGTAAATAACTATGAATTATATTCACAGTTATTTATTTAAATTACCTTCATTAGATGCTTGAAATGCACCAACATGAAACCAATATTGCAAAAACGGTAATAATTACAATGTACATTTCAATGTTGTGTTAATTCCCCAGTTTTGTATTATTTCTATGAGATGGATTCCACAAAGTTACGCCAGATCCAACTACTATAACGTGATGAATCAAATTAAACGTGCAGTCAAAACATGTCAAACCACTGACCGATGTTAGACCGATGCTAGCAGTGACTTAGACACTAATTGTGCCCACGTCATCGATTATGACCTCTCAAAAACACAAGGCCTGTATCCCACTCGTGGGAACTATATCAGACCGATTGCCTATGTGTTGTACAATCTGGGTCTTCTGAAAATGTTTGTTTAGTGGTGTTATCTCGTAAGGATTTCATGCTAACGACCGCCCTTGAATGTGAAATGAGATGGGATATAAGGGATTTTAGATATAAATAAGGACTTTTTATAATATTTAGGGAGACGTTCGGTCAATCCGTTAGGCATAGTTTATTGGGGCTAACTGAGAACTCGTGTAACAAAATAGATTAACCTCAATATTTAAATATTGAGGGTAAGTTTGGATAAATACCCTACTTACCAATACATAAAACAGATTTTGATAAAACTTTTAATCATGAAAAGGAGAAGATACCTACTTTTATCTTGTAATATTGATGCCCGTGTTCACTAACATTAGAATAGACCTAAGATAATAACTCTGCTTTGTGATAGCCTAGTGGTGCGACAATCGGACTGCCAAGTTATACGTCTTAAGTTTGAACCCAAGACTTAAAAGTTTTCGGATTCATGTGCGTATTGTATAATTATTACTTGCTTCGGTGAAGGTTTGGAAACCAAACGAGCAGACTGAGAGATTTTTTCGACGCCATGTAAAGCCAAGTCAGAGGCCCATGGGTGGAATAAAAACTCTGACACCAGGTTAGGCACTAATCACACGATAAAGAAGAGAAGAGAAGACCGCTCTGTTAGATTTTCTACACTCAGGAGTCTCGCGATGAGAGTTTCCATTCACACACAGTGCAATGATATTTAGACAGTAATTTATGTGTCGCGTAGTTTTAGTGAAATCGGATAAAAGGCATCATCATTTCTGCCGAAAGACGTCCACTGCTGGACATAGGCCTCCCCAAAGTGTCGCCACATTGACCGGTCTCTCGCATCCAGTGGATTCCCGTAAACCTTCACCAGGCATAAAAAGCATATTTAATTTCAATACAATCTGCGGATATTTCTACAAAATTTAGCTAGAAATTGAGTAAACAAGTCTATCTTAAAATTCTTAATTAGGTGGGTACTTAGTTTATCGAAATCTTGTTGTTTATGGCCCAATTTAACAGCTTTTCTAAGAATACCTAACAACACTTAAAACCCTTTTCTTTAAACCCTAAAAATAACTCACAAAAACATATTTTTACACGTTTTCGTCATTAAAGTTGAAAGGCAACTAATGGGCTATTAAAACTTTGTAGATACACACGCTAAGGGCATTATATTACGTTATTGCTTAGGGACCTCACGTTGGGAAAAACACTTAGATTATGACGCGTTTAGTAAAAATTAGATACTTACATCACTGCGCAGTTTTCATACACAGGAATAGGCGATATCTAGGAGAGCCTAGGACCACCTAGTTGGTTTTGTGTTTGATCTCTAGGTTGGGCAAAGCTTTCGGGGTTGTTCAATTTACAATTTAACTGATTATGGATCTATTTATAAAACATTAATGAGATATTTCTATTTAATTATTGTTTATTTATTAACGCCGCTGTCTCTTGGGCACATTACCAGCTGACAGCGTTGAGGAGTTGTTTGATGAATAGTTTGTTGTTAGTTCAGTTCATTTATTTTAGTTTATTTCAATTCTGATTATGTAGGTATTAGTTATTCAATTCTATTGTGGGGTTTAGTTTTCCGCACCAAGTCCCTAGAGTGGACCATTGACCATGTATTATTTAATTTATAAAATAAAGAACTGTTTACTTTGGGCACTTAAGGTGACACTAGTCACGGGCTCGGCTCATTGGTGGGCGGGGCCAAAAAGCATGCTGTCTCACCTGGCATAGTGGCCGACAGAGTGAGTTCAGTGAGATGAACGATAATTCAAAGTAAAAAGCGCGCGTAAAAAAATACTAAAAGGCCTTTGGAAAATCGAGTTTTATGAAAAAACCAATTCATAAATCAATTACAAGTAAAATGTATTGGCTTATTCGATAGTTGTGCTTTGTCGGTATCGACTTTGTTTTGGAAATTTGACACTTCTTTTATTACTAATTTACGCCCAAAGTTGCGTTAAAATTGGCAATAAAAACGAATCTTTAGTAGCTCGTAACTTTTTAATGGCTTTTTATTTTACTATTCTGTTTCCGCACAGACAAAGTTAATAATGAAACAAAACGATATCATGTTCAACTTTTGATGTACAGTGTCAAACAGTGGAGTAATACCCCCCCGAAATTTCTATGGACAAAATGTCGACTAGTGTCACCTTAATGTTGTATCCTGCGTGTTCCGTTGTTTTTTCATTACAGAAACTGATGGACGCTACTGAAGGCGCCAAATTAGTGGCCCAGTACAGGGCCAACACAATTTAGATTGCCATCGACACGCTAAGACGAAAACTCTGGGCATTTATTATGTTTACTATAACTATGTGAACCTTTGTGAAGTGAGAAAATAAACATATTATATTGTTTTTAGCATTTTTAGTATGGAAATACAGTCCCGAGCACCAATACGTATACACTTTCCTAAGTTTAAAAGCAATTTGATTTGATTGTGACTTGGAGATAGGATCGTTTGCGTAATATGCTTAGAAAAAAAGTCGATATAAAAAACAAACACATAAAATAAAAACAAAATGATCGATTCACAAAAAGAAAATCCTTATGCTGGATTCGAGCTAGAAGTCACGTGATTGTAACCCAGCGATCTGTGCCCCGAGACCAGCTGGCTTGTTGTATATCGTGGCTAATATGTAGATCTTATGCTGCTTCAACAGGTCGGTAATGTTCGGGATTGTTCGGGCCACGCTCGCCACGAATTTTTCATTTGTTTTTTTTTTAGTCTACCCGTGGGATGGGAAACACCTACAAGCGGTATCTACCGCACACACACATCAAAAAAACACTTTTATAATTTTTTAACTGTTTACGTAATGAAGCTCGTGACTGTACCTATGGATTATTATTATTTAGTTTTTCTGACGTTAACTCATTGCTGTTCACACGAGCGTCAGTGAATAAAACGAAACTCATCGTAGCGTTGTGAAATAGTTGTGATGACTTCAAGCGTTTTATAGCGTACCTACTGATCTAACCAAATGCCTAGTACCCGTTTTTACCAACTCTAAGCAAGACCTAACAGAATGCCTAACGCCTGTTTTCACCGCAATTATGTCTCTCTAGCTAATAGATTTGAATTAATCGAGTCGCGATCCGCGATCTCGTGTTAAACAAGACAAAACTGTGTTTTTCGTAAGTCGTGTGTGTTTGTGTGTGTGTAAACAACTTTTTGTATTTGTTTTATCCGTACCGGTAATCAATGTCGTAAGACGCGTGTCGTTTGAGACTGTAGGTAGCCAGGGGTTGGTTGAGGGAACTTTATTAAGACTGAACTATGGGTCTACTACTCTGATTTTTCTGAATCTTCCTTTGATAAAGAGCAGTAGCAATATGACTTGTAAAAGATTTGAAACTTGCTTCAATTTGAAAAAAATAAAGAATAGGTAAACTTAGTAGACCAGTGGATATAAGTAAGATGTTTGTAAATAATGGGTGGTCAACTATCCACGGATCAATCTAGGCAAGCACGGCTTAACCTAAAGATCGCTCCGAGTGGCTGTCATTATTTACCAACGAACTCCTCTGGACCGATAAATAAGATCATACAATATTGATCTAGTTAATAAGCTCGGCCCCTATTACACGGGAAGGGCTGCCCGTCCATTGAAGCGGATCGAGTCTGCGAAGCGGTGATACGAAGAAATATTAACTAATAGGATTGTATGAAATCTTCGCTCCGCTCCTGGATGCAATTCTGACGAATTATGGATGTATAGCTCTTGTATTATTAGGTAGTACAACTCTAACCCTGCAGGGATTACAGGCCTGGGTCAATCTTGACATAGATAACGACAAAATCGCAAACTTTCGATCGCTAATTAATAACGAAAAAAATGACGATGTTTGCGAGAAACGCTAGTCTCTACATCCATGATGCGTTTCTCGCAAGCATCGTTATTACAACCGAACTGTTGACCTTTTTTTTTAGGATGGGAAATCATCAAATGACTCCTCCCGCTCTGGGCGGAGCAGGAGGGAGTGTCAGACATTTACTGACTAAAACCCATCCCTGTTCCTTCCTCGCCCTTTGTGTTCCGGGGCCACGGTATCTCTTTCGAATAGTCCCGCAGCCCCGGCACCAGTGCTCCACCCAAGTGGGGCACACCTCCACAGTGTGCTCCACCGTGTCCTCCGGCCTATCCTCACAGTGATAGCACCCGGGCGTTTCCTCCCGCCCGATTAACCGAACTGTTGCCCTGATGTTATGTTTATCACTTGCTACCGACTCAACACTTTTGTTGCGCAAGTTGCTATACAGGCACACTTATACAGAACGTCACTCAGGACTCAAGCATTACTTAAAATTAGTTTCAACCAATCAAATAGCTGTAATCTAGATTTAAGTTATGCATGAGTTTAAAGTGCCGTTCTGGTAAAATTAAGTAAAAGTGAATGCTTGAACAGAGCTTGGACAAGACTCCTCCGCGTAAGCGATTGTAGAAAGCGCTAAATTGGTAGCCAATTTGACACGACTGAGTCGAGCGCTAAAAACCTACATTTTAGTCTATGGTGAGCGTTCCTACCAAAGTTTATAGCGATCAACATTGTAGAAACGATAACATTCTATTCTATCGTTTTGAACGATGTAAACTTGTCTACGAATTTTCTATTCGTTTGTGTTGATCACGTGATTTAACGTTGAGATGATGTCATTCCACTAGCGTTAACGATTGTAGATTGTCAACTCGGCTAAGCCTGCTGGATCGTGAAATTAACAAACTGAACACTGAAACTACCTAGCAGAGTTTATCCGGGTACATACAATACTTAGTTACCCTAGAGAGCGACGAAAAAGGTGCGCAACACTTACCTAGGTAAAAATTAGCACATTAATTACTCTGTAAGTGAGCACCGGCACTCGGAAAATGTTCGAGTTCAAGTGGGCTTTTGTTACAAATTAAAACACAATATCATTTTATTTTAACGAATTTTCATACACGTGTTTCACTTGTTCACTTCACGTGGCATGTGGCCTTCGTTTAATTATTATAGAACCCGCGTACTTCAATATTCAATAAAGTTTGTACTGAAAATAGGTGTAGTGGCCAGTCGCTGAAATTTTGAAAACTTTATAGATAAATAAGTAATTAAAATAGTCTGACTCCCAGGTGCGGGAATACTTATTTACAACGATTATACGATGTCAGTCTGCTTCGGTTTTTGCTTGCGTATGAGTAAGTATTTATTTATTAAAAAAATACATTACGGGTCAATTTTACCTTTTAAACCAACCCGCTCGTTTGATGGCAATAGGCTCGCCCCCTATTGCATGGGACTTAACCATAACTGGCGAAATGTGGGTGTACTATTGTACATCGGAGTTTTAAACTTCGGAGTTCCGTAATACAGTCGTTATTGGACCGTTATTGTCATAATAGGTATGGGAAATTGACACTATTACTTGAACGCGGTTTACACGTGGTGATGTTGTTCAGTTTCCTTGGTTAAAGTTGCTCTCAATAAGTTACAAAAAAACCTTAGTTCTTTGTCAAGAAGCTCTCTTCTTTGTTCATTACTACATGCGCAGTACAAAGTGCATTACATCGTACACGTGGATTCTCAATTTCGCGGAAAGTGTTGGCAATTGATCCCGTACCGAAACAAAAGGTATTCGCTGTAAAAATGGCCGCCCATCCATCAGGATCGCTCCAAAAAGTTAGTTTTGACGTCGTTAGCGCTTGAAATTAAATACAACAGCCACGTGGTCCGTTTAACCGCTTGGCCACAAACTATAGGCTCACGCGATACACGTGTTGGGGCTGTGATTGTGAATAAACTAATGAAAAAAAGAGATAAATATGTTTTTTTACTTTCTTTCAAATTAAAAAGAAAATGCTTAGAACACCAGTCACCGCAGAAGCACACACTTGCGACAGGAGGCAACGGTATTACCCATGCGAAGGAAACAAGTGTCATACGCGCGTGTCGCTTCATCTGAGGTCGTGAACGGGGCATAAAAGTTTTGGTCATTATGGTTTTGGCTGTAATTTGGGTAACTGCCGTCGCTCGGTTTACATGCTGCGTAATTGCGGAATATTGTACGAAACATAATAAACCTTATGTCATGTATATCAGTTAATTACAGTTAATTACCGAAAAAAAAACCCGAAGGCTGGCAACTTTGCGGCGATGTTCAAGGCAGCTTGGCTTTGACAAAGTAGTCGTTGTCAATGAGCCTCTTGGCACGTCGCTCGATAGCTTCTCACGCTTGCAGATGGTATTTGGCTGACCCATCCCAAAGGTGCGGAAAGCACTCCATCCACGACCAAATTTGTGCTTGATATAATGTGAGCAGCTGTTCCAGCGTTAAGTACTTTCGCACTTTTGCGAGATCACCCAGCTTTCTAGCGACTTATTGGGCCCTATTTATTGGACCCGAAGTGTCGAGGTTATTGAAAATGTTATTATGATTTATTATTTGGTCCAAACGATCTATTGGTAAAAAGATCCTAGCCGTGACATAGCCACATGAAAAAAGACTTTATTTTATATTGTGTTATGTCATTTTCGTGTGAGGAGATAATTATCGAAAATTACCAGTTAATTATTTCAAAAAATATTCATTAAGCTTACCTTAACTAACTTATTTCGTGGTAGTTAATAACTTTGTCGAGGTTCGTGTTATTGAATTATGCAAAATTTTAATGTCATTTCCCAGCAGTAATTTTTGCGTAGAGTAATGATCCTTTATTTTTGGAGTATTGGTAACGGCTGAGATTTACTGAACTGGTGCCGTGACGTCTAACAGGGAGAATGGAAGAAGAAAACGTGTTGCACCGACCCCAAATAGAATGGGACAAGGGCGGGAATATGATGATGATAACGGCTAAGATTAAGTGAGAGTTTTAATGGGTCGAAGGCCTAGGCATTTTAGTTGGTCTAATTGATAATTACGTAACACATTCGAAAAAGACATAAAGACGTGACATTTACCAACCAGCACTGGGCCAGCGTGGTCTCCTTATACCACTTACACAAAGTGTCGCTTTGCATTCTGGTCAAATTCAAGGAGGTATAGACTATGCTAATGATTCTAGATAAAGAAAGAAATAAAGAAAAATATTTATTTGGGACAAGCACAGGAACTACAAAATGAATAATAAAAAAAAGATTCTAAAACGAAATAATATAAAGAAGACCTGTGCGAGGCCAAAAAGGCTCCTATCTCAGCATGATGCTCGATCCGAATCAATAATAAAATGGGTAGGTATTTTTTTATTATTTACGAAAATCGGTAAGTGTAAACCACCCGTATTAAAACGCAGCCCGTCTGTTACTAGCCCTATAACTGCGCCTTCACACACACAAATAAAGGTACACGCCCATGTCGCGCGATAGTGATTCTGTTTATTACATTCGTGTTATTCTGAAATACTGTCAAATCTAAACTCATCTTTGTTAATTATTGATCAGGTTTCAATTTAAATTGATTATTTATGTATACTTTTCTGGCAAGCTCGACTTGACTAGGATGCAAAACTGCACCTAGTAGAGAGAAAATTGTGTCTTTGATGATGATTTTAAAGCTATAGATATCTTCAACGCAAAAATAAATTATGAAATAGTGAGTGACATGGTCTATAGTAGGAAGGTTCTCGTCATTTTACCAACACAAAACGATGTAAAAGTTAATGCTTGCCACGATAAATAAGTTCTTGGGTTCCGTCCTAGATTAACTAATTCAATGAAGTTTATGAAGAAGGGATTTCAAGTACGGCCTTATTTAAAATTGGATCTTATATCAAAAGTTTAAATCGTGAATAATTCCTTCAACGTAATATAGCCCTCGTAAAACATTAAAACTCAAGTAGAATTTGAATATGACTGCCTCGTTGGCCTAGTGGCCGTAATCACGACTGCTGAGCATGAAGACCTGGGTTCGATTCCCAGGTCGGGGAAATTGTTATCGAGTTTTCCATTTCTCGGTAACAGTCACGGAGTCTAGATTTCATTTGATGGCAATAGGTTCGCCCCCTATTACATAGGACTTAACTGGTGATATGTGGGTGAACTATTAGGTACACCTTTACTCCGGAACCGGTAATTAGGTCGAGCAAAAAAGAGGTTACACTAAGAAAAGTGAGCTCTCAAATCCCGCATGCAAAACTAAAGTTTTTCAGCATGAATAAGCGAGACCATACTCTTCAAGTGTCATTGTAAACGAATCCGAAACGCCAGCATTTGTCGATGCCATAGAGCGAATCCAACGGCACAAATCATTGCTTTATACCTTTTGATAAAACTGAGGGTAATTCTAGCTCCGTATAGTTCTTTCTATTCCAATAATAAAAGGGTTTTTTTTCTAAATGAAGAGATCAACCCACTCCCACGCAAAAAACTACTCCGCAAAATAAACTAATGGAATACGATGCCCGCACAAACAGTGAAGAGTGCTCAACTAAATTAGTTTCTAACAGAATGCTCCACCTACGCACCAAACTCCACCATACTCGCACCAAAGTCATATTTACCCAACTACCGCAATAATTAGTCAATCAATTCAATCTATCGCTGGAAATAGGAAGCAGAATTGATGAGGGGATGAATTGAATGATGGAGAAGAACGGGCAAGAACTTCATGGTTATTCTTTTAAAAGGTTTTACATTCTAAGCCGGAAAACAATGGAGTACCCATTTGTTTTCCGGCCTATGATGTAAAACCTTAATACTTTACAAAAACCTAAAACAAGACAGAAAAAGTTAACAAATCTAAGAATCTACTACTGCTTCTACTATTTGAGATATTGGAGGTTCAAAACAAAGTTGCAACTGTACACATGTTTAAAAAAATACAAGTTTTTAATGTTATTAAAACTTTACATTAAATATCCATGACTCTTGTCATGCATCCATTAGAAAATGTTATGATTGCATTAAATTGAGTCACCAAATTAAACAAAAAAAAATAGTAGTACGACCGTTGCACATGCTTACATACATACTTACATAAACTCACGCCTTTTTCCCATGAGGGGAGGCAGAAACCACAGAACGCCAGTGCTTTTTTTTCAAATTTACCTACGTTTTTTGAAATTTGCAGGTCAGTGTCAGGTTGTAAGTTAATTAAAATATGATTCGCGGCTGTAACACGTGTCGTATGTAGTTACAGAATTATAATCATTAAAATCATCAATACAACCCTCTAAGTTCATGTAACTGTATTGAATGACTTTTTCATGAAATATTTACTTAAGTTAGACCAAATAGATTCCAAGATACAGCTGTTCAAAGTTTGCAAAATTTATTTTGTTTTTGTTTTTTTTTTCATTTTATTGCATTTTCTCAACAAGGAAACTATTTCAACTAATTCTTCAGTGTCCGTTCTCACTGTGTATTTTTCCATAAGATGTAGAGGTGATAATTAATCGTTGCGTGTGTCCACACAACCCCGCAATGGCATGTAGGGTAGTGATAGAACGTTGTAATTTTATCGATATTAAAGCAGAAATATCGATATTTTTAATTTGTTGACAGCTAACTCTTGTTATAGTAGATTACAAAAAAGATATTTGATTATATTTCTTCGTTCCTTTCTGGGGTAAGTTACCGTACTTTTGCATTTAAATAGAGATTTAAAACTTACCTTTTCAAATAATAACCATTCTTCGGTAAATATACAGTAAATAGGATTGTAAATATTTATTGTATGAGATAACATTTATCTGATTCAGCGCCTATGCGAGACTTAGGTATTTATTTAGTCAAGTTGTCTTTTTTTTGCGTCCTAATCTGACATCACATCACATCACATCACGTCTGTATTTCTCCGAAACGCTAGGCAGAGATGTGACATAGTAGACCTAGAGAACCCACATTTCGTAAGTTATATTTAAGTCTCTGGTAATAGGGGCGAACGGTTTGGCTTTCCTCGATCGGGCACAAATCCTAACCCCGGGTTTCTAATTAAAAAACCCAATGTCATTTTGCCCGACCTGGAACTCAAACCCAGGACCTCAGCTCAGCAGTAGCACTTGCAACCATTAGACCAACGAAGCAATTATTTTGTAGGCGTATTAAATTTCCATTATGTAACAATTAAAACATTGTACTCAGCCTTGAAAGTTCATTCCTATCTACATCGATATCGAGTACTTGCAAAGAACAGGCACATCCCTAGCTCGCTAGCAACTTTTAAGGATTAAAAGTTGACGTTTTATTCGTATCCGCTGGAATTGGTAATGAACTTGAGCGATTGATGAAGTGGACTAATTGATTGAAATTGATTGCGTCTGTTTGTTTTCATAAGTCGTGTTGTCTTCACGTGTTGACACGAGTTATACGAAGCTATCTCATGCTGTAGTAAACAGATTTGATAAGTTTTGTAACGGGGATACTAGAACATTAACAACATAACATGACACTTGCTCTAAAAGCAGACTGGCTTTTAGAGCAAGTGTCATATTATGTAGTTAATGTTCTAGTATTGGAATGAAAAATGAAATGAATTTAAATTGTGGTTATGATTTTCTATTTTAAATTAATTATTATTGAACATTGTGGTTATTTATTATTTTATATGACATTTCTTGGATTTGATGTATTAGTTATGATTTTAATTTTTGACTTTCGATTTAGTTTTTGGTGACATTTTTAAATATTTTCATGGTTTTTTTAAATTTTTTATTATGTTGAAATTGTTTATTATTGTGATTTTTATTAATTTAATTTGATATAGTGATGGTATATTTTTTCTATTTATTATTAGTCGAGTTGTGTTTTTTTTTCTGTTTATTTAATTAATCTTATTTAACTAATTTAAACTTTTTTTATGTAACGCATTCAGACACAATTATGCTTATTGTTATTGAATAAATGAAATGAAATTAAAGGGTTAAAACGATCAGTAAATAAATCAAAGTTTGTAATAATAGATAATAAGAAAACGTCAACATACACGCAAAAATTGGCGGCCACCGTCCTGGGTCCGTGACCTATTAATCAGATATTTATGTGGTTATTCTTTTACTTTTCCAGTTATTTAAAGGGAAATAATGTATTGAGTAGTATTGTGATTGGTTCCGCAGATTTTCTCCTATAACATTATTGTCGTAGCAGACAGTGTGACAGGGATGCTACGCGATGACGGACGAATTTCCTAGGAGAATTATAGTTGTCTTTTTATCGGAATCGTACACCGTGATACGAAGTGTGCAGCCAATCGTTTAGCCACCATACCTACCGCGGCGTTTTATGTTTTAATAGAAATGTACTAAACGGAAAAGTACTATTTTTAAATTAAATTTTGTTTGCTCTTTATAAGAGATGTCGTTACCATAATTTCTACAGATTTTTCGTCACCTTTGTTTCTTGCGAAACGTTGTAAAAGATTTCATACGAAACAAGGGCGATATAATATGGAACGCACGGTTCTCTCTTCCTTAGTAATATCAATTACAAAAGTTTTCCATTTCCGATTTACGACTCCTGTGTTTGGCATTCTTTGTTTTTTGTATTATTTCTCTCAGAATTGAGTAACTGTTTGTTTTTGAAGCTTGTCGTCATATTCTTGGGATGAGATCTAAGCATAATCAAAATACAAACGAGTTTTCGAAAATGACTTGTCATACGCCACGGCTGACGGAGACGATCTCGCTCCACAAAGCGAACTCTTTCGAATAGTCGATGCTTCGAAATAGCAAAAAAATAACTAGTCGTATCGTCTGAGGTCGTGAACGTGGCGTTAAATGAAAAGTGTTGGTCTATTTGAAATCAGTACTATGATTCATTTTGAGTAAATTAATAATTACTATCTATTGTTACTGTTCTGGAGTGGCGATCGCGAACCGGAAGTTGTTGCGTTGGAAGGCCTCCACTAGGTGGACCGATGACCTGGTGAAGGCTGCGGGAATCCGCTGGATGCGATTCGCACGGGACCGGTCAAAGTGACACTTGGAGGAGGCCTATGTCCAGCAGTGGACGTCTTTCGGCTGAAATGATGATGATGATGAATAATTACTATCTGGAAATTATACCCTTTTGAATGAAAAGGAGATAATTTTATTGAAGTTTCGAGGTAATCTACCTTTCACTTCCAAAACTAGAAAGCGAAGAAAACATGTTGTACTTTGTAACGTTTATTTCATATTTTCGAGATCGAATCGTTACGGGATTCATGAAGCAACTAGAAAAATCACTTTTCTCGAAACCTTTTTGATATTTTCTACGAAAGTCGTGTTGATTTCTACTTATTTCTTAAAATGCTAATCTACGCTCGTGTACTGACTTAAGGTGCGGCCAAACTGAGCGGACAGCGGACTTGCTGCGGACAACGGACTTTGACAGATATTTCAGTACAATATCTGTGACGGCACGGTTGGTGCAGGGGCTAAGCGATTGGTTGCTAGTTGCTACACCGCGTGTCGCGGTTTCGATTCCCGCACGGAACAAATTATTTGTTATACATATTATATGTGTATGACCTACCTACATGTAGTGGTTCCGGGTCTGTCTGTGTATGTGAGTTTAAATGTTTGTTAAGGCACCCACGGCACAGGAGAAATTCCTCGTGTGGCAACATTTATAAACGAGGAAAGGTAACTTCATGAAAATGTAAATGGAATCGTCCACTTCGACCCACGCACGGTCACGTTACGCATGAAAGTGTTGCTGGCAAACAAATTAACCGCGCAGGTAAAGTGGCAAATTGCTCTGTATTCATAACCTCAGTTACAGCATTGGTGGTTAGGTTTCACAATGTGTGGCGTTTATGTCAGTTTAAAAAGTTTCAGTAACCTAAAGCAAAGTCGGAGCTTTATGTGATACTAAAATTTGAAGATTTCAATAAAAAAGGGTTGAAAAGACAAATATGTATTTAAACTTTAATCATACTCAAATAACTGTGTTGAAAATCGTGATTTGTGTTGTTAGTACTATTCGTATGTAAACTACTGTTTTTCCCAAATATTTGTGTGTTTACAGCGTTATCTGGCGCCAGTCTAAGATCCAAAACATTTTAGTATTCCATATCCTACCCAACCGAATATTCTATGATTTAATACAATTTCATTACATCATCTGTTCGAAAGAAAACAAATACGGATACTAATATTCGATATTCCTGATTGAATCTTCGGTTACTTCGTTACTTGCAAACGTAAGCAAGTCCTCAGATCTTGAATAAGTATAAAGACAGTATCAAAAAATTGCAAATCTAGTTAGTCCGTCAGTTAGAGTATTGGAAATTAAAAGACACGTATTTTTTGTTTTTGTAAATCAATGAATATTGACAAAAGATAAAACGCATCAAAACTCGAGAGTGGGGGCTCGTGACGTCAGAACTAGCTAAAAATTATACCTAGGCGTGACGTATTGAGAATTTTAAAAGCGTCTTATCTTCGTCAATTTTGGTTTACGTAACAAAAGAAAAAACACGGGTCAAATATTTTTTGATAATCTAACTAACGGACTAATTAGTTTTTTTTTGTCATCTCACCTATTGTAAAAAAAAAACAGAGTAGGAGAATAGATTTTTTAATTTGAATTGATTGATATTTCATCATTAGCATTACAGACAATTTTTGTTTCGGTCGGGCCGGCTTATTGGGTTTTCTATTAGGACTGTCTTTGCCGCAAGAGCCTGGATGCCCGATTGGTGGCAGTAGTCTCACACAAAAACTTTGGTATGGTATCCGTTAAACGTTTTTTTTTCGCGACGACTGAGCTAAGGTTCCAATTCCCGGGTCGGGCCAAATGTTATTGGGTTTTCCATCATGACTTTCTCAGTAGCTGCCACGGAGTCTGGATTCGAGTCTGGTTAGTGGCAATAGGCCATTGGACTTAAACATAACTGACTCGGTGTACTATTAGGTACACTTCTGCCTAAACGTTCGTGAATTACAGGCGTGATGTTATTTTGTTATGTCTTTTTTAAATTAGTGTTGTTTTAGAAAAACACCCACACGGCATTCTATGTTTATGTCACCGTAAAATTGTAAATACCGTTAGATTATAATCTATCTCGCGAGATTGTAAACTCTCGGAAGATTGTGAACCTGTCCCTGATTGGTCGGTCTTACAGTAGGCCGTTCTGTTTGTTTCTTTGGTTAATCACATATTTATTTTACTTCCACCACAATTTCATATAAGTAAATTCTAAAGCTGTGAGCTATGTGTGAAATCATTTTCATCATCATCATGAGCCTATTAATGTTCCCACTGTGGGCTATAATCCACCACGCGGGCCCAGTGCAGATTGGGAGATGTCACATGTCTCCGAATTTTTTGGTTCTAGGACATTCCGGTTTCCTCACGATGTTTTCCTTCACCGTTTTGAGAGCAGTGGTGATGAAATAAATTACCCAAAGTAATACGCCTGCCTGGGTTTGAACCCACGACTTCCTGTTCGTAAGTCGGGGCCACCACCACTGGGCCACCGCTGCTATCTGCTAATCAATTTACAATCACCAAAACACTGTTCGTTTACTTTGGGCGCCGCGGGGCAATTTTACGGTGACATATATTCGATATTTCCTACTAGTAGGTCTACAGGGATATATTAGTAACTTTATTGTTCCGTGATGGTTGGTATGTATTTTGTAAGTCGATAAATAAGTTGGTAAACAAACAACAAAATATCACCAAACTCCCTAAAAGGGTTTGAACCGATATCGTAAACAATTTAAAAGTTCAATTTAACTTTTCATCCCAAACCAAAGGGTTTGTAAGCATTGTTTTAGTAGGGACATATGTGGGTCAACCTATTGGCTTCGCACAATTGAGGTCTGTTCTATTATTTGATAATGTCTGGCTTGGAAACCTTGATAAATATGTCTAAGACTTGGCCTAGACTGATACAAGGCTGTCTTTAGTCAGGCTATTGTTATGTGATAACAATGACGGCGCGCTCCACGAAACTATTTTGATTTGTTAGATAAAACTAGTTTTACCGAGGGATATCGTATTACCCAATAACTAGCTTTTGAAGCTGAGATGGCAGTAGCTCCACGCACAATTCAGCTGCATTCAGTTAGACTTGAAGCCGATCTCCATATTTTTTTCGCTGTCCGTCTTTTTATCATGTTATTTTCATGGTTTCGGGAGTGCTCACAACAGAAAAAGATAAAACTTTAATCTTAACTGTCACTATTTTGGATTTATGAGTAATTTTTCCAACTGTTTCATATAGATCATCATCATCTGCCTAGCCTTTTCCCAACTATGTTCGGCTTCCAGTCTTAACCGGTTGCAGCTGAGTACCAGTATTTTACATGGAGCGACTGCCTATCTGACCTCCATAACCCAGTTCATACTGGGTAAGACTGGTTGTCAGACTTTTTGGGCCACTGACTACCTGTAACGACTGTCAAAGATCTACAAATGACAGCCGGGACCAACAACTTAACGTGCTTTACGAGGCACAGTGGAAACTCGGTATGTAAGGGTGGTCACCCACCCACAGATCAACCTAGGCAAGCACGGCTTAACCAATAAAAGATCGACCCAATCGGCTGTTATTATTTAGCCACGAGCTCCTCTAACTGTTTCATAAAGATGTCAGTGATAATTCAGGCTAAATAATTGGGTCTTACGTCCTAACAACAACAGGAAAACATGAGTGTGACAATGTATTGAAGAGGCAAGTGGCAGATGACCTAATGAGATAAACCCTGATGAGAGCATTTATAAACATGTAGGGTACCACAAGCAAAGAAAGGACATTGCCCAGCTGTGGGTTGAGTCGGGGCTTTGGTTGATTATGAAGCGCCAGTTATATACTTACACGTCGTCTTACCCTTTCTGAACAATAAATCGTCGTGGAAAAATATGAAGATAACTTAATTAAACTCTTAAAGTGCCTTAAATTCAAACGAAACTTTGTTATTGAAGTATTTTTGTTGCCAGCCGTATTTGTTAAAGAAAAATATTTTGATGTGGCTCTCAGAAATAAACTAAATATATAAATAAAGCTTTAAATTTGGGCTACCTCACTTACTTATCCTATTACTTTTTTTAAATTTCCTTATTATGTAGGTCGTTGCTATGCAAGTATTTTAGAACAGTGTAGGGATTGGGGTGTATCCAATGACGAATGCAATCGTCTTTTTTTTTTAGGGTCAATTATTTATTTATTTTAGTACAGGTTTACCCATTAAGCCATTCCAATCACTCTTTTGTTTCACAGAACCGCAAACGTCATCCTTCTTATTATCGTGTCTCAATTAATTCGGCACAGCCATTCATGCTAACTTATGTTGTTTTATTTTTTATCACCTTATGTCAGCAACATTCTTTATGAACTTAGACAGTATCTACTGAAAGTATCTTACTTCTAACAATAAGTCCATTAACTTCGCAAATACCAAAGTTAAGTTAATTTCCTTGTATTAGGTTATTTCCTCTCTTTGCAGTATTGAGTGATATATTCGAAATACAAAATAAAAAACTTTTTTATTTGGTATGTTAAGTTCCATTTATTGGGGATAAGCCTATTACGATAACATGTATTGTTAACGATGTAAAATAAATTAATGGCAAATATTTGTTTCGGAACAACTAAAAATGGAAAAATAAAAAACTTTTTTAACTGACTTCAAAAAACACAAAAAAGTGAAAAATTACTCTGAAGTCGGTGACCTTTGTTTGATTGATTCAGTTTATTTTGTCACTGACTTCTGAAGCTAATGTTATTTTAGCTTTTTGTGTTTTATAAAATCGGTTTTATTTTTAGCAAAAAAGTTTTTTATAACCAACTCGACTCAAATTTATATACACAGTGATATAAATGATATACGCTGTAGACATAAACTTCGACTTAGCAGAGTGCGACGCGCCTTACTACAGCAAATAGTCGCTTTAATCTGTCAAGTTATTACCACGTAATCCTCTTTTTTTTTTTTTTTTTCGGATGGGAAATCATCAAATGACTTCTCCCGCTCTGGGCTGAGCAGGAGGGAGTGTCAGACTTTTACTGACTAAAACCCATCCATGTTCCTTCATCGCCCTTTGTGTTCCGGGGCCACGGTATCTCTTTCGAATAGTCCCGCAGCCCCGGCAGGCTTCGGTCCTTGCGGACCCCTTCCTTATTGCTGACTCTCTTTGAGGCGCGCGTGGAACACGAACGCGCCGTCGACACGGCCTGTCGTCATGAGACGTACGGACGGCGAGCTAGCCCATAGCTCCCCGTCCACAGGCCCGCGCCTACGGTGGCCGGAAGCCACCACGTCTCCCGCGGCGGCCGGGACGTGAGGATCTCTCCCTGTCCTGTTCCGCCACCTCCTTCGCTAGCATGACTGCTTCGCAGAAGGAGGTGACGGCGTCCCATTCCGTCTACCACGTAATCCTCTGGAGTCCGTTTATTGTCAGGGTCACGATTATCCAGATTGCGACAGCGAACGATATAAAGATTATAGTGCGACAATGAATTTTCTTAGGAAATGGATTGATGAATAGAATAGGTCATTGCAGCTACATATATATAATTATATATAGATATATGTTTTAAGTACCTAAATCGACACGCTAAGAATAAGTACCTAAATGGTAAATATTGATAGAACTTGCGTAATATGCAAAAAAATTCTCAGAATAAGCTACCTCAGCTTATTCTGAGAATCTTTTTGCATATTACGCAAGTTTATACGAATAACGGAACGAGGTGATCCGATAGAGAACTAGAGTTGTCGACATAGCTCACAGAATAAGTAAGCTGAATTGGTAATGGGCCGGTCATATTAGCCGTAGAACCGATGAGACCGTTGGGGTATACCTGTTCTTGAGTGAAGACAGCGAATCGGTAAACGCAAGGTGGAACGCCCTCACGCTCGGTGGAGCGACGAACTTCGCAGGGTACTAACTGGATGAAAGTTGCTGAGAATCAAAAAGAGTGGCGTGCGATAGAGGAGTCTATGTCCAGCAGTGGACTGCCGTACTGTAGGTGTAGGCTGATGATGATTTCTTTTCCTACAAGCCGTGCTGCCAATTACGAACTTCCTGCCATAGAAACGTTCATCGCCTTTTTAATCCTTTAAGGGATCATTTTCCTGTTCTCCTTTTCTAAGCCGACTGGGGTTTGACAGTGCGTTGACTGTCAATGACTAGATGAATTTATGATGTTTGAATCATAAATAGAAGATGAATTACGTCAACGATCGTTCTCAGTCACCTCATCACGGATTCGATCCCTGAGAGAGTTTCCCATTTCACATTAATATTATATTATTCAAGTTTAATATACAGACGGGAATAGCTCAAAACTTTTGTCGAATAAACTTGTACTGTTTATCAAAGTTGGCCAATCTTAGCCCGCGTCCTAACTAAACCGATTTGTCGTACAAATATGCTTTCTTTGTTTTCCTGTTGACGGTACATTTTGTTCAAACCCTTTAGACGACCACGTCGATTGCGGCGTTATTTAAATAATCAAACAAGCACAACTTAGGAGATTTCATTAAGGTGAAGTTGTCTGACCAGAAGCATGGCACTCGCCCTGGGTGTAGAATTAGTCATTAATACACCCCTCACTTCATCAAAGAGTGTTTGCAGTACGTAATTGATTGAGAGCAACACATTGTGTTCACAATTGTAATCATTTCTTGGGAAAACCGGAACGTTCTGAATTTCCAAAAAAAAGTGAATGCGACAGTCGCGTGTTTCCACAAAGCTTTGGTTAGGAGACGCGGCAATAAATATGTAGCAAGATTGTTGTTGACTATAGGAACGTTATTTTAGTTTACGTACATCTTATTGATACATTATCTATTGTTTAAATGGCGTTTCTAGTAGCTTTGTTTGTTTACATGACGAGATGGGTAAGATGCTGCATTGTTTTAGAAGAAAAAATAGTAATGTAACATCACACCTGGAATCCCTGAAGGGTTAGGCAGAGGTGTATCTGTCTGTCGTTCACCCCCATTTTGTTAGTTATGTTCAAGTTACATGCAATAAAGGATTCTATGGCCATGAACTGGGCTCAAATCCAGGAGCTAAAAGAAAATGATAGTAAAATCAAAATCAAAGCATTTATTTCAAGTAGGCCAGTTACAGGCACTTTTGAATTGTCGAAACAAAGAAGAAGTTGCCCATTCCCTAGCGTAGATCTCTATGGAGAAGAACGGGCAAGAAACTCCATGGACACTCTTTTAAATCAGAATATTTTTACAAAACCTTGGTTACATCATTCATGTTGAGATGGTACATTATGTGAGAACAATGTAGCAAGATGTGCATGTTAAAAGTGTCCACAGTAAAAACAAATAAACAATTCTCAAATAAAAATAATTATTACAAATAAGCCGTGGCACCCAAGAGCTGACCAGTCCCAACTGACAGCGCCCGTTCACGAACATGACGCATGGATCAGCACCAAAATATTGGATAAAGTATTGGATATTATCAAATCGAGCCACTAGGGAGCACTTCGAACGAATAGGATTTCGATATATGGCGTATAATTATACCATGCCCTGGATTAGGATATAGAAAGAAAAAAAATGTCGCAGAGACATGACGTGCATACAAAATGAAAACAATAAAAACTATCAACATACGACGCATAACAAAATTTATAAATACTACAGGACGGAACACAAAACAGCAGATAGTTTGTCCGTCGATATTGACTCGATAGCCGTCTTTGTGGGATTATTTCCGACATACATGCGGCCGAAGCCGCTGGAAAAACCTAGTCTGCAATGTACTCAAAAACACAATTTAGGTAACAACGAAATGGCGCCAGTTGTACTTGAATATAAACGACAATTGTACTATGTTCAGTGGACCGACAAATTCACAGAGCGTCGTAAAAAATAATAGGTAAACAAAAATATAGCCAGTGATAAGATTTTCACGAGCATCTCCATTCGTCTGGTGCGTAGATTTGTGTAATGTAGAGTACTCAAATGTTTAGCTCTGTACCGGTAATAAAATACAACAACGTATGACATAACGCTATAATCCGGAATGGTTAGGCAGAGGTAAACCTGATACTACACCCACATTTCGTCAGCTACGTCTTGAGTCCCATGGTGGTGAACCTATTGCATTAATCAGGAAGAAATCCAAACTCCGGGGCTGCTACTGAGAAATTCTTGATAGAAAAAACAATTACACTTCGAACCCGGAACCACATGCTTACACTAGTCGCGTTACTACACCTACACACTACATCTTGCAAGCCAGTAAAATATTATACTGGTTAGATTCTATCATACAAACGAAGTGTTATTTTGACGTAAAAATGTGCTGATTATCAGCGTAATTTGAATAAATTATTTTGATTTTATTGTTTGCGTTGAAACATCACACACACAAAGTTATGCACAGAACCGAGCGGGCGAATATGAACATTGTGATGCTATTGAACTTAAGTCCTTTGACTGACATAAAGGCCCACTAATATCAAAACAAAAACAATACCTACTAGTAGTCCATCCTCTCTCATCCACTAAAACTAGAAGTGGAATAAATGAAAGACTGCTAAGAAATGCAGTTCCGCTTTATAAGAATACAACACAAAATAAAGAAATACAGAAGTTGTACTTCATTCAGGAGCAAGCACCTAAATAAAGATGAACGCGGTACAAAACTACTAATAAAACTTACATCTATTCGTTGAACAAATTATTTTAACAGTAACACTAAATAAATGAATTTCCAAGTATTTCTATACTGTTGCTTCCGGCCCTGGTTCGTGCCATGGTCCGGAGCGGGACGGAATGGGACGCCGTCACCTCCTGCGAAGCAGTCATGCTAGCGAAGGAGGTGGCGGAACGGGACAGGGAGAGATCCACACGTCCCGGCCGCCGCGGGAGACGCCCCGGGCGTCGGGGGCCACGTGGTGGCTTCCGGCCACCGTAGGCGCGGGCCTGTGGACGGGGAGCTATGGGCTAGCTCGCCGTCCGTCCGTCTCATGACGACAGGCCGTGTCGACGGCGCGTTCGTGTTCCACGCGCGCCTCAAAGAGAGTCGGCAACAGTGAAGGGGTCGGGCCAGGGCCGAAGCCTGCCGGGGCTGCGGGACTATTCGAAAGAGATACCGTGGCCCCGGAACACAAAGGGCGATGAAGGAACATGGATGGGTTTTAGTCGGTAAAAGACTGACACTCCCTCCTGCTCCGCCCAGAGCGGGTGGAGTCATTTGATGATTTCCCATCCGAAAAAAAAAAAACAGTATTTCTGTACTGTTGGAACTCTCAGCGCAGAGCCAATAATAAAATTGTATATCCAACGTGAGCTATCGGATATACTTATACAGTAAACTCTATTCGACTGAGCTAATTTTGAGCCAAGTTTGTTTTATTTATTTTTAATAAAGATATTATTTATTATTTAATTGCGAATTTTGAACCTTTATGAACAATTTTTTTGGCGCTTTGCCGGGCTTTGCTACGCGGCTACGAGATGTGCTACGCCGTAGCTCGTAATGTACTACGATTGTGTAGCCTCTACGACTTGCTTTTGGGGTGCTATAAGTATTTGAATTCTAACCAGTATCGTTTGTAATTTCAAGATTTTTTTATAGTTGGAACTTCGTAGTTTATTTTTTGTGTACTTATACAAGGTTAAGACGACTACAAGGTCTAAGAAAAATACTCGTTGGAAAAGGGCTTTCACCGAATAAATAGCTGAAAAATCAGCCCTCGAAGAAACTAAATTGTTTTTAAACCTAAGTGTTGATGCAAAATATGATTTCACAAATATCTCGTTGGTGTAGTGGTGGCATGCACTACTGCTAATCATCAGCTTTTGGTACTATTCACATGTCGGACAAAGTGTTATTTGATATTCCATTAGGCATTTTACCGTAGCAGCTGGAATCTGTATTTGTGCCTAACTAATGGAAATAGGCTCGCCCCCAATTAAATAGCACTTAAACATAAATAGAACAATCTGTGTGTATACTTCTGCCTGTCTGATCGGGGAACGCAGGCGTGATGTTATGTTTCGTTACGTTTTAAATTTAAAACGAGGATTTTTTAAAAGTTATCCATCCTTTCTTTTTTATCGAAACCTAGAAAATTTAAATCTTTTAATCTGTTTAAAAATGAAGGTTATGAAGTGAATGTGAATAATATAGAAATGGTAATTGAGCTATGGGATTAAAAAAAAAATCTCGATCTCGGTCTCGATGAATCTAGATTTGAGGTTATCAATATCGAATTAAATCGAAGCAACATCGATTTGGATGATTTTGATCCCACGTTTAAAGAAAGACTAGGTTTGTGTTTCAATGAACAATTAATTAAATCCTCTGTTCTAATGCTCGTGTTGATCTCACCCACTGAACTAGTTTATGAAGAACTTTATACAAGACACGTGTCTCTTAAGAGCAGTTTTAATTATCTTTTAAATATGCTGGCTTAGTGGTCGCAAACGAGACTGTTGAGCATGAGGTACTGGGTTCGATTTCCAGGTCGGGCGAAGTGTTATTGGGTTTTTCCATTAGGAATTTCTCAGTAGCAACCTCGGAGTCTGGATTTGTGCCCAGTTAATGGCAATAGGCTCGCCCGTTATTACATGGGATTTAAACATAATTGGCGAAATGTGGCTGTACTTTTAGTTAGGTCAGGAGCTAGCTCTCTGTTAGAATTATGACAAACAGAATTCTGACGATAATCAAAGCGGCTTCAATGTTATCGTACCTATATTTAAACACAACTTAAAATTAGGTCCTTCATTCGTCCGCTACGGAAATTTGAATTAAATTATGAAATTCCGATGAAAGGTCAGCTAAAATAAGCATCACTGAATGTAGACATTTTGAATTAATCGGTTATTGAATTTCTAACTGACGAATGACAATAGAGGCATTCAAAGAGGCTATGAGTCGTATTATATATATATCGTGTCGTCGTCGTTATATTATTTTTTTATTATTATTATTATATGCTACTCTCGTAGCTATCGGTGTTTCTATAAACAAAGGTAGTACTACTCGTACCCGTGTCACCTTCCTGCCACTTTTTTTTTAAATAGCCCAGATTGTCCCACAGCTGGGCAAAGGCCAGGACTCTTCTCCTTCGCCACCTCGGACCAGCCTTCGTGATGCACGTCTAGATCATCTCGCCACCTCTTTCTAGGCCGGCTTCGGCAGCGCCGTCCGTCCTCAGGCATCCATCGTGTTGAGATCTTTGCCCAGCAGTCGTTATGCATGCGGCTCACGTGACCCGCCTAATCCCATTTGAGCCTGGCAGCTTTTTTGCCCACGTCTGCAATTCCGGTTTACGGTTACTTTGTTCATAAAAAATCAAAGAAAGCTTTTCTGTGACGTTTTGTTTCTATCGGTCGGTAAAAAAAATGCCAAACAGATAGAGTTAGCAACCTACCGATACCTGTTGGTAGGTTATTGAAAATGGCCGCTAGTTGTCTTACAAAGATGGTCTGCCACAGATATAAGATATAACTAGATAACGCAAGTATCACAAACGTCATATGAATGAAAACCAAGCGTGCCAAATTTTGACTACCTACTATGACGTCATAAGCACTATTTAGTTACTATACAAACAAGTCAGTACACAAAATAGACTACCTTTTTTGTTCTTTAAATGTCTAGTATTAAGTTCTTGAGTTGTAACGCTCTTACATTGTAGTTTTGAACAAATTGGCTTGCTGCCTAAGGCGGGCAACAAAGAAAATAAATACAGATCGCGCTCGCAACGGGGTATTTCTAATTCAGTCATGCGTCATAATAATGAATAATCGGTTTTTTCAGTGGCGTTATTCCGAACAGACGACAGTTTAAAGACCCCGCCTGGCTCGTCGTCCGCCCAGCCAGGCCCAAAGAGGTGGCGCGCAGTGATCCCTGCACGCCTTTATGGAGAACATGCAGTCGCTGACTACACTTGGTGATGGGGCCGCCGGGAAAGGCGGGTTGATACCAGTCGGGGGTGCGCGCGAATGTACCTACTAGTATCTCCTGGGCCCCCGACACATGGTAGTAGTAGGAACTGTGGGATTTTAGTCGGTTAGAGTCCGACATAACCCTCCGCATGCCCCAGGCGGAGGGTATCCATGAGGATGTTCTCACTCAAAAAAAAGTACATTCGTACGTAAACTCACGCCTTTTTTCCCATGGTGTAGGCAGAAACTATTGAACGCCACCTGATACGATCCTAGCATACCAGGTGTATGCTAGGATCGTCTCTATCGCCTCGTCTCTATCGCCCATCCACGTTTATACATCTAGTCATAAACGCGCGCCGGTTGCTAGTACTACGCATCAGACCTTTCTAAATAAACTACACCAAATTAGATTATACATCGAACAATACTGACATTATATTTTTCTTCCACAGAAACCACTCCAATGATGGACCCAACTTGAACAGCAAAACCAAAATGGCGCACATCACATTCTTCATCCTCCTCATCTTAATAGAAATCGGACTATCCACCGAAGACGAAAACAAACAAGAAACAGAAATTAACAATATAGATCTCGATGCTTATATTGAATACAATAACAAAACTGATATATACGAAGTATACAACAACACTAATGAAGAAACAATCAAACCGGTGAATCGTAAAAAGTGTGAAGTGATTAACACTACGACTACAGATGATGCTGATTATATTCAAACGAATACTCTAAATTCTATATACTTGAACAATATTCATTCAAGCTTGACGTCAAATTTGATTGAAGAGAAACTGTCAGTCGATAGGATGGAGATAGAAGGAGTGAACTTGTTTGACATTGTGAACAGTGATTGCGGGGGCGCTAAAGTGTGTAATAATGTGAGCGGGAATTGGACCAGTGATAAGACTATTACTGTTGGATTTCTTGGAGCTTATGGAAGAAGTCCGGTGAGTTTTTTATGAATTGTAAGCATATTTAAAGATCAACATCTGCTTAGCCTTTTCCCAAATATATTGGAGTCGGCTTCCGGCCTAACTGGATGCAGTTAAATATACCAGTTTTTTTCAATGCTTCGAGTGTCTATCTGACCTCAGACACAACATAATGACTGGGGAATACCGTAACCCGTGGTAAGACTGGTTGTCAGACTTTCAGGCTTCCGACTTCTCGTAATGACCACCCACACACAAAAAAGTAATGTAAGTAAGTGTAAGTCACTATAGGCTTTCTAAAATTAACGAGATACTAAAAAAATAATGCTTTTCTGACGAATAAACTGTAACCAGAGATAAGGTTTTATTATAACAGGTTTTTGCTATAAAAAAACAGTAACATGAGATTAAATTAAATTTAATAAATAAAGGCTTTACTTAGAAGAGACAAATAAAAAACATCATGTTATAACTTTAACGTTGTATGAGATATAGAACTACTGTGTCCGAAAATCTCATCATTTGTGGAAACTGCTAGACCTAAACCGCATTGATAAAAACAAAGAAAATTAATTAATTTACGCAAAAAACATGACGCAGGAGACTCGTCACAAATAACCACGTAAAACGGCTATCGTTCAGCATGATGCGCGTGACTCCATGATCAATATAGTGCGGTCCATTTCGGTAACTTTAAAATCCGGGCAAGTACCAATGTGACTTTTTCAATTCATATGTACTTTTCTAAGTTTATCTTGGACATCACAGACATCGGTGAAGGAAAACATCGTGAGGAAACCTGGACTTATAATTAATATAAGTCTGAAATCGCCAACCCGTCTTGAGCAAGCGTGGTGTTCAATGCTCGTGCCTTCTCTGTATGAGAAGAGGCCTTTGCCCAGCAGTGGGACTGTAATAGGCTAATATTATTATTTATTATTATAACTTTAATGACGTCATAACTTATATTCAAACTACTTTTAGTTCGATCAGTAGCAATATTCTGAATTCTGTTAACATGGTCATACAAATACATACTGGTTGTTTTAGCAATAACTAGCCATAATAGTAAACACCCGGAAAGATGAAGCAGAAAGGAACCGTATCATTGAAGCACAGACTAAAAATTGTGTTGACAGATTTTCGACCTAAAGGTTGAATCTGAAATAAGATATTGGAGTGGGAATAGTCTGAATGAATATTTCAGCAACTGCTGCGGCTATTTCGGTGTCCAGAAATCGTGAGTTAAGAATAGCTTACAAATCATACACAGTTTACATAGTTTTTAAAAGTCATGTTTACTAACAATTTATATGGATGTGAAATAATTTGTCTGAAATAAAATGATTATTATTATTATTAAATCGTCTGGACTTCAAAATATTTTTCCTTCTACTTTTTACTTTTCCAAATTTTTTTTTTGATACCTATTACTAAAATATTTGGAACAAAAGTTATATTTATGTTCGTTGCTCTAGTTGTCGCAAACGCGACTGGTGAGCATGAGGACCTGGGTTCGACCTGGGGTCGGGCAAATTGTTATTGGGTTTATCCATCAGGAATTTCATATTCATATTCTTTATTGCACACAAAAATAAAATAAAAAATATATATACACAAAATTCAAATATATAGCTTATGTACAACGGCGAGCTTAACCCAAAATTGGGTTTTCTTACAGCAAACCTTATTTTTGTTGCGAAATTTGCAGAAGAGGATATACCTATGTGCACAAACAATACAGTTAAAAACTTAAATTAAATTATTTTATTCACTAAACTAAAACATACAATATAATATACGTAATACATACAATATATTTATGTATAGATACACTTACTTAAAAAAAAAAAAAACACAAATAAATGAATTTCTCAGTAGCAATAGGCTCGCCCCCTATTACATGGAAAGGGGGACTTCAAATAACTGGCGAAATGTGGGTGTACTGCCTTATTATTCGGCATGAATTTATGTTATGTTTATAGCAAAAACATTCTTAAGCTAAGAAACTGTTCTTAGATAGAGTGATAAAGAAAGAAAGAAATATCGCTGGACATTACACACAGCGCCATCTAGTGCTACACTAAGCAACGAAGCTTGTGTCGTGGACACCAGATAGTTGATATACTACATAGATACTTTTAATGATAATAATGATGTTTAAAATGTTTGATTCACCCTGTTGAAAATCACCGTAAAAGTACGAAAAGTTCTAAAAGCGATTGCTACTTAACGGGGCCCTAAAACTAGATAGTAACTTATTCCATAACATTGCAGCTTTTCCATAAGGACGGGGATTATCATAACGGCGATTATATGGATAATAAAAGTTCCGACTTATTTATTTCGATAAACAAGTCGTAACGTTTATTATCTCTCTTGCATAATCATCTTGAAATACTACGCAGTAAGGCACAATACGTTTGGCATACTACGCCAGTGTTTCCAAAATACGCACCTGACCTTTAAAAAGGACACAAGGTCACTTCCGCCGTTCGTCTTGCTTTCAACATTCCCGGAAGTTTCATTTACCTACATTCGCACTTACTTTGATAATAGCCTCGCGGAGGCGCCAGGGTAGCATTGTGCCGTCTGCTTTAATGTGTTATAGGTTGGGAAGTGACACACTGTGATTTATATATTCGAATAAAAGCCCAAAAAGTTCTATGTTCTAAATATAGCTGCCACTATTAAGAGTCTCATGTCAGTAGTCTATGTGAGCCATCAATCAGCAATGATTTAATGGAAGCTGTCCCTCCAACTGCCTGTGAGTAATTGTAGGACTGACGTTACGTATAATGGTTTGTCGTGTGATGCTGGCTATTCCTTGACGAGTGGATAGAAAGAAAAGTTTTGAAAAAACAAACAAATATAACGTTTAGGCGATATTTAGACAGATCGAGATAATAATGATGTATCTAGTTGTAGAATCAGTTACCTAACGAAATGTCTTGTTCTAAGAATATCGCTTTATCAAGCTTACTTGACTGGGCAGCCAAAAGAAGGAGATTTTTGACGGCACGTTAAGCGCGGGGCTGAGCGACTGGCTGCTGCGCGAGTCGCGGGTTCGATCCTCGCACGTAACATAAAGGGTGTAAAAAGACTCTTAACGAAGCCGAAAGGCACTTGTTCTCCCCGTCATTATGATCGTTTTTTTGTACTACACCATACCTGTGAACCTTCTAGTTACGGAGATATTGGGGGTCAAAGTTCCAACTTTTTCACAAGTTTTTTTGAACTACATTTTTTTTAATGTAAGAAATTTACTTTAAACACCTCCACGTTCCTCACACTATTCAATCCATCCACCCGCACAATGTTTTGAGTGCGTTACATTGAGTTTTACCGTAAAACGTGATTTTTCACCCCAAAAAAAAAGTCATTTCCTAGCAAAAATTTTTGCGTAGAGTTTACTTAGTATGATGTACAGAATGCTTGTTTAACGACTTCGTGAAGAGTCAGTTTACAACCTGTATATGGCCTGCTAGTTGTTCCAGGTTTGGCTGTTTGTGTATGTGAAACATTATGACTCTGGCCAAATAACTCACCTTTGAATTGACTGCCACGTTGGCTTAGAGGTCGCAAGCGCGACAGCTGGGCATGAAGTCCCGGGTTCGATTCATAGGTCTGGCAAAGTATTATTGGGTATTTCCATCTGGAATTTCTAAAATCAAATCAAATCGTTTATTTGTGATACATGGGTTACATGCAGGTGTTCATTACATAATTACATACAAATAATGTCCATTCCATGATCAGCCACTTGGGCATACAAATGATTAAATAACATAATGAAAACATGACTCTAAAATTTTCATAAATTATAGTATTACTATTAGTCATGCATGAACAGACACAAGACAATCAACAACAATAAATTATCGTCAAGCGGAGATGAAACATTATACACAAAAAAAAATTTAGTCGATAAAAAAATCATCTACAGAGTAGTAACACTTTTCCATAATAAATTGGAACAATTTATTTTTAAAGACATTACATTCTCAGTAGCAAACACGGATTTGTGACTGGTTCATGGCTTTAGGCTCACCCCTATTAACATTGATTGGTCGTGAAATGTGAGTGTACCTACTATTAGGTAGACCTCTACCTAACTGTTCGTGGTTTACATGTTATGTGATGATGTTATGCTGGAACTACGAGTACACTGACAGACAGGAAGTTTCTTGTGAACATACATAAAATTGCTTTGAGAAATTGCTTAGGAAAAACAAGATGGTTTGATTAAGTAGTTCCAATTTAGACCACGCGTTAAAAGATCTTTGTACAACTATACAAAACTTATATGGATATACTACATAATACAAAACTACTATAATAATAATTACTGCGTCCACTCTCTTTGTCAATCCTCGCACGTGTCAAGTCAAGATAAAAGACATTTATCTTTCTTTTTCAGCTTTCATGAAATACTTTTGATTTCAGGAATCATTACTGGCGCTCTAATCGACCTAGATATCAAAGAAATTGGATTTATTTTTGCTACAAAAGATAAAGATTTATCGAAAATGATACTCTACACTAGGTACTCTAAAGCAATGTGAAAGAGCTCTATATTTATGGAGACTCTTATTCAAGTAGTCCACCATAAAAGTAATTGTAAAAAAACCTAAAGAAAATTGATATTTTTTGGCCTTAAACGTAACGTTGTATTTTCAACATTTAATTAAGATTCTCTTGTAGTGTTCACGAGAATCTTCGGTTTAATTAGTATAATGAAGTATTGAGACGCTCAGGCTTAACTTGAGATCGATTGAAACTTCGAACTTGACTTGTAATACCTACACATTTTGTAGGTTCGTTGTCTATTTAAATCTGAAGGCTGCCTGGTAGACATGGCTATTAGCTATAATACCGTCTTTGCACCCAATAGGGTACTGTAAATGAGCCTTGCTGAATTAAATATTAATCAACAATAAAAAGGAATTATAAAGGGTGTGAAACATCTCTTAACGAAGCGGAAAGGCACTTGTTCTCCTTTTCATTGCGATCATTTTTTTGTTCTACACCATACCTGGGAACCTTCTAGTTACGGAGATATTGGGGTTCAAGTTCCAACTTTTTGACAACTTTTTTTTTAATACAAGTTTTTAATGTAGGAACTTTACTTTAAGCACCTCCACGACCCCCGTACTATTCAATTCATCCATCAGCACAATGTTTTGAGTGCATTACATTGAGTTCTACCACAAAACATGATTTTTCGCCCCAATAAAAAAAGTCGTTTACCAGCAATATTTTTTGGGTACAGTTACTTAGTTTGATGTACAGAATGCTTGGTTGACGGCTTCGTGATGAGGTGGTTTACACCCTGTATACATATTTATGTGTCTATAGGTTTGTCTATGTTGTTAAGCTTATGCGGCCCTTGCCGAAAAATTGGTGACCATTCTTTATTCAAAGCGCCCCGGTGCATAGTACATAGCGCCTGGTTTATTTTGGTCAAGAGAAACCGTTTTGAGCGAGTGTTGAATAAATCAAGAAACGTTCATGAATGATGTTATAATCTCATCGTCTTCTATTAGAATAATTTTTCTTCAACACTTTATTTACGTTTCAAGTGACACAAGAGCTTTCGTTTCAAATCTCACTGGACTGGATCCCTCTCGAGGCAATAGCCGGGTTCATTCGGGGGAAGTGTGGCGGCTTATTGCTTCTATTTTTATATCATAGTTTTGCTTTTGTCTCGACTTTTTGGAGATGGGCGTTAATGATTGCGACACAGTTTTTAAATACTAATGCAGTTGTTATCGAACACGGATTTTATGTAAACTGAGTTTTTTCTTTCCAATACAATTTGTTTAATGTATTATAAGATTCGGGAATACTTAGGGATCTACGTTAAGTCTTATATTTTTAGTGATGAACGACACATTTTAAGTCTAGTCATTGAAGTGAAGACACTATATTAAATTATAACTAATTAACCTTCATGTTATAGAGATAAAATTCTGAAAAAACTACCAAGATTTCGTAGCATCATGCCATCTTCAAATAAAAATCGTCAAAAGAAATTATGTTTAGTCTGACTTTTTAAATGTTTATAACTTTACGTAATCTAATTAAGGGATCTATTAAAATTTTTAGGCAGTCAATTATTCAAGAATCATAAATTAATTTCTTCTTCTTAATCTAATGCAGATCGAGACAAAAGGTAATTGTTTTACCAACGTGGCAATGCTGCCAGTCTTCTGGGCACGTTTTATATTTTCTTTATTACGATTCTGTAAAAACTTCTCCGAACTTTGACTACGTCTGGTGTAAAAAAAATGTGTGGAAATCTAGCTGTAAAGTAACATCCTGTACTTTTTTTACTTCAATCGATAAGATAAATCATATGGATAAAATCCCTCTAACAAACATGGTAAATTAAATTAAAGGAAAACCATGAAATCTAAAGTTATAAATACCAATTATAATTAATAAGAAAAATATTCTCACTACATCAGCGTCAATTGATTGAATGAATAAGTGTAATTGTAATTATTACTAGCTGAGTTGTGGAGGTCAGATAGGCAGCTCCATGTAAAATACTGTTATATAACTGCATTTGTTTAGAAGCCGACCCCAACATAGTTTGGAAAAGGCTACGCAGATGATGATGACAATTAGTAGGCTGTATAGCCAGCGCAGATGAGGGGCAGTCTTCGAAGTACTTTTTTGTCCGTCAAAATAAATCGCTTAGAACTACATCGCATAAAGCACACGTAGATACGCGGTACTTTAACTTTGTTCGTGTGCGTTGTGCAATGCAGCTACAAGTAATCTACACTGGCCTGGCAAAACTAAGTACTACACTTTTATTTTTATTTTTTTCTAAACTATAGAAGATAGAGATTTAAAATAAAAAATATTTTTAACAATTTAGGTTACCAACTATGAAGTTTTTATGTACAAAATTAAAATCTTTTTCGAGTCCTTTTTGTTTCGGAAGTATATCTTGTGTACTTAAAAAGTTATTGCAATTTTAAAAGTATGATACTTAGTTTTGCAGGTTTTGTATTTTGAGAGATAAAAAGTACACCGAGGACTGTCCCTCGTCTGCGCAGGTCTTCAGTTTTGCTTTTCCTTTGGACCCTCTATGTTTTGGGCATTATATTTAGAGTCATATATCAAGTCAAAGATTTCTAAGCCTATTGATAAGTTTCTGGTGTTATCATTTTACGCTACTTCGCTATTTTGGGAGGTTCTGTACAGTATTACTTTAGGTTCACGTTTGTTTGTGGGAGGCATAATATAAATTTACGGCCATTTTAGGCTTACAATATATTAGATATTTCATTTATATCGAATACAAGTGTTGATGCATTGAAAAAGAGATCAAAAACTAAGATGAAATGGATGGATTATGCGTGTAAGATCCCGTAGTAGTCGGCACCTTACACTTGCAGTTTAAATAAGAAGTGGCAAGTAAGTAAGTACTTGCAGTTAGGTGAGTTGGTTGGATGCTAATCCGCGGTGTTCGCGTAAGTATGTAATTTGTCAACTAAGACACACTACAACAAGGTTGTATGGTGGTGTAAATACGAAAGAGAAAAGTAGGTTGCTGCGCTTGCAGCCTGACGGTATGTACGTAAACCGTACAATGCACCATGCATACACCACTAATTTTAAATTAGTACAAAAAAATGGGGGTCTATCCGTACCCTTTACTGATCATATATACGTAGTCAAAAGTCAAAAAACGAAATCCCAAAATTGTCTACGAAAATTTGTCATAATTGGTAAACTCATAACTGAATCAATCATTCTAACAATTGCTCCTAGAAAATGACCACGCGAACGCGAGAGCGAGAGATAACGATAAAAGAATACTACTATGAATGTGCTGTACAATATTTCCATAAATTGAGTGACATTTTGGGATCTAAACAAACGCTAATAATTACTTTGATGTTTATCAATACTATGTTTTCAGACTTTATATAATTATATAATAACAAGACCGTAATAATTCTTTAATAAGCCCTTTAAGTATTTGTACTAATTAAAAATTTTGTGGTGTATGTAAGGAAAAAAAACGGCTAAGTGCGAGTGGGACTCGCGCACCGAGGGTTCCGTATAAATATGTAGGCATTTTTTTAGTAAACCACATATTTACGGATTACAATTTTTTTCTTTTACATGTGCTGACACGATATTGCTTCTCGCTAAATGTCATGATTCTAGGTCAACGGGAAGTACCCTATAGGTTTTAATTTCCTTTATGAAATCGCAAAATATGCAACGTAAACGGTCATATATTTTGATCGCGATGACTTACAAGTTTGATTTTTTTACTGCTCCAATGGGTAGCAGACTTAAGTGTTTGATATTGTGAAAAAGGGATTTGACAGAGGGACAGACAGACAGACAACAAAGTGATCATATAAGGCTTCCGTTTTTGCGCGCACGTTACTTTTTTCCGTCGCGTGTACATTTTTATCATTTGTTTTTCCCGAGTAGACACGTCGCTTGAGCGTGAAGCTTGTGGCAATTGGCAAAACTGTAAAGACGTAGTAATTAAATACTAGAAACGGAAAACTTAAATAGATAACTGATTAGAGAGAAGCAGACTTCATTGAATAAGTATTTCTTCGAACTAACTAAGCAATGTAATTGAATTCAAAACTTTAATTTCAAAAGGCTCCCAACTTGCTGAGTATAGGCGGAATCAAACCTTTGAAGTTTTCAATCGCTCTGAGGAAAATTAATGAAAATCTGTGGCTTCCAGTAATTTTTGACTTTCTTTTATAGTCCCGTAATATTTATAGCGTAGACTAATTGAAAATAAACCAACGCGTTGATTTCAGATCATTTTCTTTTTATGTATGTTTTCTGCATAACTACGTGATACCAGAATGAATGTCTAAATAAAAGTGCTCTGCTCAGCGCTGGGGGATGAATTTCCAACTCTGTTTATCCAAGGTGCAACATAACTAACACAAGACCTCCCGTGTGGTCTCTCGGGCTATGAAACTGAACAACTTTGGTTCTACGAGTTCTTAAAAATCGCAAAAAAATTACTCTCTATATAGGAACTAACGCGGTCAGCCGATCAACATGTATGTATAGTACGGTAAAACTAAAAATTATTGAGTTCAGAACAAAAGTTGTTCAGTTTCATGGTCTGAGACACCCCACGAGAGGTCTTGCGTTTATTATGTTACACTCTGTATAGTCATTCATTTAGGTGTCACTTAGTGTTAGTGAAAACAGACACGGGAGTTTTGACCTGTTGCACAGTCACACAATTAATCCCACGAGGAAATGGTCGAAAGACGTCTAAAAGCAACTAGATAAATAATATACAGGGTTATTTGTAAAACACCGACAACCTCTCAAGACTGTGTTACTAACATCATAATCAACAACTTTTGTTCTATGACTTTTAAAAATTCATCATATTTTAGTTCATCAAATTTTCGTACAAAAATAAAAATATTTTCATCCCCCCATCTCGGAAAGAGTATTTTTGCTCTTCGATATCTGAGTGCAAAAGCCGTTTTTATCCTCTAGAGGATAAAGTAAATTGAATTTAGAACATCGTGTGCACTAAGTTTGTGAATTCAAAACATCATTAAACCTATTTACTTCTACCTCCATGGTGCCGAATTTATCATAGGTACAACCTTTTTTAATTTGTTAAAAACTCAGACTCGGAACCTTCTTGGTGTACTTTTATAATTTGCTTTGCGCGCGCCATTTTCTTGTCAGGTCATATTGTTAAAACCTTAGGTTAAAAACAAGTGAAAAACGTAAAATAAGTGGTTTTGGCGACGAAGAAGTTTATTTGACGCCAACAGAATTGACTGAAACTGTTAATAATGCGCAAATAAGCTTTCTCCCTCAACAATCACGCGAGAAGGATTTGAAACAGTACGATATTTAAAAAATTGAAAAAAAATAGGTAGAAAATGCCCAAGGCATTAAGTCCGCCTTTGTACAGTTTTTACTTGTGCATAAAGTTTTAATAAATAAATAAATACATATTACACTCAACTTAACTAACTGTAGCAACGTTACTTTAATTTTTTCTTAATTGTACCAAAGTATTATTTGTTATAATTTAAAGATTATTCTGTAATACTTACCTACCATAATGTAGTAGTTAACACCTAAACTGAAATAAAAGTATCTTGTGATTGTAAATGTTTTATTTTTGCATTTAGTAATTTCCTCGCTGAGGTGGGATGAAAAGTTACGTGTTGCACTCGAGTACAAAGATTTTTCACCTCGTGCTCTTTTGATTCCCTCGCTAACGCTCAGGATTCAAATTTTTAAATCACTCGCTGCGCTCGTGACTCAATTTTAGAATCCTTCGCTTGCTCGGTTATCAAAATTGAGCACGCGGTTAAAAAGCAACTTTGCACTCTTGTATAACAAATAACTATTAAATTGAACACTCTAAATGTTAAGAAATCTATGCGAAGCAAAAGAAAGCGATAGTACAATAGTGAGGGGAGCGGGGTCAGGGCGGCGAGGGCACGTGAAAGCGTTTCTATTTAATATGTTTTTTTTTTATGAAAATTTGATGAACTAAAATATGATGAATTTTTAAAAGTCATAGAACAAAAGTTGTTGATTATGATGTTAGTAACACAGTCCTGAGAGGTTGTCGGTGTTTTAAAAATAACCCTGTATATCATAGCATATGTTTGCAACAGCGTCGAAATCTCGGGAGCTCATAGCAACAAAGAAAAATCACGGATATCATCCCGTAAGTACTTTAAAGTGTAGATAAATAAAATTAACTTCAGAGTACGAGTAGTAGAACTAAGTGCAATACATATCCGGGTCATAGGTTCTCACACGGCTAAAATTAAACCATGGGTCCCACGAGGACAAGCTGCAAGCGGTCAACAAAAAGCTACTTAACAAACTTTTGATTGCAACAAAATAAACAAAAAGCTCATTTATACGAGTAGAGTTTGTTGCCAGTGCGAAGATTTCCGTGCGGGTCTCGCTATTAGTTGATTAGCGCACTCACGTGAGTAGAAAAATCTTTTCTAATCTATGGTGATATTTTAGAGTTTGTATATAGAAGTGGTCTTCGGAACTACTGATCCGATTCCGAAAATTCTTTCAATAATGGGTAACTAAATTATTGCCGACTGTCACGGGCTATATTTAAAACGTTTCCATGGGATAATTTACAGCCATAAGCCGAGCAAAGCTGCGAGCAAATCTAGTGTAAGATATGTATGTAACACGTGCCTCGCCAGGTAGTTGTTATACTCATGGTGTTTTACTCAAACGAGAATCAGAAACTTCTTTATCAACACCTACATACTGGTCCTTCGAGCCGGATGTTGAGTATCAAGCTCCAGTTGTGCTGCTGTTGGTCTTGACTATTGAAGATGGAGTAAAACTACTTGCTGATATAAAAAAAGGGCTGTATTTGATATTTTAGGTGGCCGGATAGCCGTTGTGCGCACGTCAAAAGGGCGTCGGTGAGAATCGCGCAGAGTGCGCTTGCACAGATTATACAAAAAATTTAGATTAGTGCCACGACGGCATATATAATAAAATCCACGACGGGTGTGGTCCGATATGACGCAGGAACACCTACCAACTATTGATGACATACGAGATTCGTGGGAAAGGGCTTGGAAGATTTTTGCATGAAGCCAGACCGGCGCCACCTCCGCCAATGCGGCCACGTATAAAATCACGTCTCATCCCAAACTTGTTTGTATTGATACCAGTTATCGATTAATATAGGTTTTATGTGTGGCCGCAACTTTTGAACTACTACTAAAAATGAAGAAAGTTTGGCCGGCCAAAAAAATCAAACCCCGTTCTCTGGAGCCTCTAGGATTGTTACCATCACATAAGTTTTTTTTTTTTTTTTGTTTTAAAGATAATGAGATTATTTTCGGCGGACTAGTGACAGTTAAAATTTCTAACTTGTTTTATTTAATGCTTGTTCTATAAATCTTTAACATAGCAAATCAGAAAACAAGTATCCACTCACCAAACATTTCCCTGAAACTTTGGGCAACACACAAACAAACATAGCTCGTTATTTACACAATCATGCTAAAGCAATGCAGCTCACACAGAGCTCAGTATTCAATATGGAACATATAGGACCAGCAAAATGCCGTACGAATTAAATCCTGACCTAATTTTGAACAATAGGGGGACAAAGGCCGATTGGCAGATTACTTTGACAATCGGTTTAGTTTCTTTGTGGATGTCGTGTAGCTTGCCTGGACCTGTCGGTCGATTCTGTAAAATTCAAACTCACATCGCTATTCACTCTCACTTCGCATAAGGTTCAAAATGATCTTGATTTTGCATTCTGTAAGCATCACCTGGTCACTTGAGAAGTGAAGACGTGAGCTCCGAAGAGACCAATGCCACTTCTTACGTCATCTCATACTTTATCTGTCAAAATCTCCCTTTTAATTTAGTTCAACTCGCTGACACGATGGCAAGGGTGGCGCTAGTGTAAATTCGAATTATCAACCGAGTTTTTAGAATGCCAATGAAGAAACTCAGCGAATTCAGATTCGAAGTCTAGAACGAGATCTTACAGAATCACACGGCTGAAATTATAAATAGAATTCTGGGAATGGGAGATACGATTGTAGGCTCTGTCTTCCAACATCCTACTAATATTATAAAAGCGAAAGTTTGTGAGGATGAATGGATGGATCTTTGTTACTCTTTCACGCGAAAACTACTGAATAGATTTGGATTAAATTTGGCACATAGACAGTTTATAACTTGGATTAACACATAGTATACTTTTTATCACGGTGGGCGAAACCGCCGGCATAAGCTATTGTGACATAACTTTCATACCAGTGATGGTTACAAAAAGCCTTGGTAGTCACTAGGTGAGGTCACAGATAATATAATTACTTCGTGTGGGTTAAACTTTTACTTAGCCGTTTGTCAACTAGCAGTTATCCTGCGTAGTGGATCATACCACCCACTTTTGCAGAGGGCAGATTTTTGACCTATGTAGTATAAGAATTTTATATCCGAATATGTTAAGGCATTTTCTGAAAATAAAAATGTATTTTTTCGTTTACTGTTTCCAATTAAAACCAGTTGTTCAAAAACTCATCAAAATATCTAACTAGACATGTCTCAAAGAATTTATTGTACATGTTTTGACACACATTTTATACACGACGTGTTTTTGCCAAATCCTTTACAAGATTTGTTGAAAACAAAGTCAAACAAGTATCACAACTTAGTAAACACGGGGTTGTAAAACAAAGTGGCACTCAGCAGCTCACGTAATTAAAATTGTAACGAACGACATACGTGAGCCTCTCGAGGACTCAGCTGTGGTTGTGTGACCCAATTAAACGAATGCTTTCCGCGTCAATGCGAGATTCTGAGAAATGTGCAATCAAAGCAACAGTTTACAGACACTTTATTATACGGCTGCCTGCTTTACGCGTTCTTAGTTGGTCTAGTGGTTCCAAACGCGACTGATGAGCATTAGATCCTGGGTTCAATTTCCTGGTCGGGCTGAGTGGTATTGGGTTTTTCCGTCAGGAATTTCTTTGTAGCATCCACGGAGCCTGGGTTTGCGCCCAGTTGATACAATAGAGTCTTTCCTGGCAACTGGCGAAAAATTGGTGTACCTACTATTAGATAATAAATATAAATAAATATCGTTGGACACTACACAGCGCCATCTTGTGCCACACTAAGCAACGAGGCTTGTGTCGTGGACACCAGATAGTTGATATACTACATAGATACTTTTTTGTTTGTAAATATATACTTAGTATACATATAAACATCCATGACTCGATAACAAATGTCCATGCTCATCACACAAACATTTGCTCCAACCGGGATTCGAACCCGGGACCCTAAGAACGTAAGGCAGGCTCTCTACCGCTGCTCCATTTGGGTCGTCAAATAATAATGTCTGCCTAACCCTTTCGAGATTACAGGGGTGATTTTATGTTAATCGGTACTACATGACCTGACAAATACAATCCATCGTGTACAACTGCACATTCGTGCGCTACTCTGGTGTTCTAATAAGTGATTTTATCAGAAATAAACATTCATTACGTTCATTTCGCGCAACGAACCCGAACTCGTCGTCGAACCGACCGCGGGAGTTCAGGCTCTCCGAACAAAAATTACTTAGACAAGGTGTTTCTTTAAACGAAGACATATAAGGGCGTGTTTTTTTTTTTGTGTGTGTTTATTTTAATGTAAAACGCAATAGGCGAGACGACAAAAAAATCTAATTAGTCCGTCAGTTAGATTATCAAAAAATATTTGACCCGTGTTTTTTCTTTTGTTACGTAAACCAAAATTGATGAAGATATGACGCTTTTAAAATTCATGTCACAAGCCCCCACTCCCAAGTTTTGATGCGTTGTATCTTTTGTCAATATTCATTGATTTACAAAAACAAAAATTCGTGTCCATTAATTTCCAATACTCTAACTGACGGACTAAATAGATTTGCATTTTTTGATACTGTCGTCATGCCTATTATGTAATAATATACTTACGTATAACTTGAATATTAGGAGACAGCAGACTTTCTGTCGCAATTTCATGATTGGCTTCATTTTAAAAAGTTTTTCATTTCATGAATACTAATATTACCCTAGTTTAACCAGCCTTTATCAGGGAAAGTAGAAGTTAACTGTAAGCTAAAATAAAAAAATAGAAAATGTTGTAACTAACTAACTACTTGGGATATTCTTTGCTGTTCTATTTAAATAGCTTGTACGGAGCATCGTCGCTATTCTTTTGTTTTCTTAACCTCCTTTTATTTTTCTTACCGCGAGCCACGACAATAATAAAGCTAACTTTACACCGTAAAGAGTTTGCGGTATGCCACAGTGCCTTCTTCTTCGTCGTCACACTCTTGGCAGAGTGGTCGTGGTCATCACATCAGGGGTCATGACAAGCTTTACAATCCGCCGTAGGTACTGTGGCTTTTCTTGTGCATTCGCGACCATTGAGTGCAGTTTTGACTTGGTCGGTCCAACGCATTGGACCTGCCACGCGCTCTTGTGCCTTCAACCTTTCCCTGCACTACAAGTCGCTCCACAGATGTGTCTTCTTGACGTGTGATATGTTCAAAGAAAGTGAGGATACGACATTGGACGATGGCAGAAAGTAATAAAAAAAAGCCACAGTGCCACATGCTTCTAAATCGCAATGTTCATGTGTCAAACTTCTGTGATGTGGCAACATGCCTCAGATTTCCATGGTTGGTATCTGAATACTAAGGAATTTTTGAGTCATAAGTCAAAACACAGATGATGATTCTTTTGCTTTGTATTCTGAATTTTTGAAGTAGACTTAATAATATTAACGTATAACATAAATCATGGCTATTGGCTATGTACAAATTTGCGTTCACAATTTTATTTCCAAACACCTAACTCATCATCATCATCATCATCATCAGCCTATTAATGTTCCCACTGCTGGGACACAGGCCTCCCCTCTATGAGAGGGAAACGCCTAACTACGTGTTTGGAAATAAAATTGTGTGTTTTACCAAAAGTTTTTAATTAAATGTTTGTTAAGAGTTTTTATGAAAAACAATAAAGCTGGTTATGTGTATAAAGTTCAAAGAACAATACTTTATGTCTTTGCTAGTTATTCTAAAATTACCAAAAAAAATAAATTATTAAATTATTTTTCTTTTTTCTCTGGACGCTCTTAACTTCTACATCGTTCTCACATGTATAATCTCAACATGAATCATGTAACCAAGATTTTGTAACAATATTATTATTATAGAGATCTACGCTTTGGTATGGGCAATTACTACTGTACTTTCACAAGTTATTATGCCTTGTGACTGGGACTATAGCTTCGCCTTTTTTGTTTTTATGACATTCAAAACTGCCTGCAATGTTCTAATTGTAATAAATCTTTAAGTTTGCATGAAAGTAAAAAAAAAGAAAAAGTAATCTAATTGCAATTAATCTACTTTATGATACGGTTGATTATTATTTAAGTGAAAATAATATCAATGAGAGGTTTTCTTTTTGAGTATTTAAAAAAAAATGGTTTCCAAGAACTCGGAAAATGGCGTTGAACTGACTACGTTACTAGGTGCCAAAGCCAAACCGCTTGGAAAAAACCAAACATTGCGTCACGTCACATACGCTCGTTGACTGACACTTTCGTTTGCTTTAAATGCTTCCGAATATAACCATTACATCCAAGTGAAATGATGTGACGTTCCGTTCCTTGCAGTAACTTACCAAGTTTAGCGCCATCTATCCAGTGACTTGGGAAGAGTTGAAAAAGAAAATCCCTCATTGAAAACAAATATTTGGTTTTGAATATTCTGTAGTGTAAAACCAGCCTTAGGACAGACAATTTCACGGTCAAGTTTACTATTGCTGCGCTACAATCTCACGATAATCCTACGCTTTCAATGGTAATGCCTTTGACGCAGGACTTGTGAGTTAGAGTGCTCGGGTAATGGAATTGCGATTTTGCTTTCGAATTGAGGTATATGGGATCCACGAGCCACGTGTCTGGCATTCCGAAACCATCAATTACGCTAGCTGGGTACGGCGTAGTCTGTAAATCGATGGTGATTTGCCACCTTATCCCGTTGTAGTAGCTTTGCTAATTCTGATCGAACGTTACGAGTTTTGTTTTGAAAAATACTAGTTTCCCTGTTTTTAGGGTTCCGTACCTCAAAAGGTAAATAAAGGAACCCTTATAAGATCACTCTCTTGTCCGTCTGTCTGTCAGTCCGTCCATCTGTCACCACCGATTTTCTCAGGAACGGGTGGACCTAGCAAGTTGAAATTTATACCAGATACTGAGGTCTATAGTCCCTATTAGGTGTATAAAGGTCCTGTGAGTCAACATGATACAAAGATATGGGCAAATTTTGATTTTCGTGAAATCTTGTAAGTACCAAAATTTACCTTAATTTCCAACTTTTTTTTTATTTTCGGAATATTCCCTTTACCTTGTACCTAAGCGTGCTTTTAACCAAAATTGACAATTCTAGGTAAACCGGAAGTACCCTATAGGTTTTCGGTCAAAAACCTATATGGTAGTTCCCGTTGACCTAGAATCACGAAATTTTGGCGAGAAGCAATATGCACAGCACATGCATACATGCATGTATGTGCTTACAGCACATGTAAGGGGAAAAATCTGAAATATATTGTTTAATAACAAAAAAAAGCGATTTTACTATTACAAACTTATTATTTGCGGTTGGTGAAATAGCCGTTTCATGGGATCGAACATCAAAGTTAAGTTTGTCCTTTGAAAAGTTTGTACGGAACCCTCGGTGCGCAAGTCCGACTCGCTCTGGGCCGGTTTTTTTCTAGTTGTTCTGTTTTAAATTAGGAATGTTTTACTTTTACTTCTGTTTGCGTTTAAAAATAGGTGCGCTGTGAGGAATACCTCTGTTTAACGATTGCCGTAAGGCCGTAAGAGATCGGGATGGAAATAATATAACATGGTAGAGGTGTATCGTACACCCATTTCACCAGTTATTTTTGGGTCCCATGTTATAGGGGCTTACCTAATTGCCATCAACGGGTTCACAAATCCTATCTCCGGGCTACTACTGAGAGATTTCCAATGGAATAACCACATAACGCTCTGCCCGAATTGGGAATTGAACCAGTAGAGTTGGCCTAATTACATTCACAAATTGAAGTGTGGGTCTTGGTATCATACAATAAATGACACATTAAAAATCCTGTTAGTATCTGACAATCTGAACTTTGCAGTCTATAAAATACGAAACAGTTAGCTAAGTCAAAAGTTTTCTCGGTAAACTTAACGCTGCGCTGGAGCATGAACCGTAAACCAAAAACACGAAATGTTTTAAGTATCAAAGGAACTTGTTAATTATATGCCTTAAGCAATCATTGAAGTAACGACGAAAAATGTTTTATAGGCTTAGTAAACTTTGTAAAGACGATAGGTAAGTTGTATAATTGACCTTGTAATTGCTTTTTAAGGTTGAATTTCACAAGAGGTTGAATGTCAAACGACAAGAGAAATTCTCATAATGAGAATTGTATTGTAGTATTAGTGACTGTGGACGGATAGAGGTCATTGACGTTCCTATTCTTATTTGAAACGGATCGTAATATTTATGTAAATATTATATTTAATAGTTGTGTAATGTATGCGTAATGCGCAGTGTTGTAAGAAATTGTAATTAGTAATTTGATGTAATATTTAATTATGAATTGTATAAATATGATTATAGGAGTAGCCTAGAGTTATAAGTAGACTCATGAGCCATTTCGGGAATGTGTATGAAAATGTATGAAAGTAACGTGTATGACCCTTGAGCAATAACGGGGTAAACTGTGGGTACAATCAAGAACATAATTGAAGTCAAATGAAGTGAGAAGAGTTTATGGATAAAACCATAGATAACAGACTAACAAAGTGTATTTGGAAGACCTACAAGTCTATCAACCCGTATTTAGTTCTTATGCAAATAAATGGTTTGGTTCATTGATATTTAGAATTATTCCTACCGTTTGTAGACGTTGGATTTATATAATTATGTCTGGTCATATATGTACGAGTACATCGAGATGCACGTCATTAAAAATTTAAAAGAACATCTTTTATTCTTTGTGTTTTGCCCTGAGCTGTAGAAACAAGATTGTTATACAAATATTAATGGAGTATTTGTTAAAACATTGCTTTAGAATTTTCATGATTTATTCATTTTGAATACATGCTTAGTAGAACAACAGTCACGTCAAAAGTGAGAATTATCGACTTTAAATATGTTAATCAATTTGAGATTATGGCAACATTTTCAGAGCCTCAGTAACTGAAGATTATTAACATAACATCACACCTGTAATCTAAAAAGGAGATGGTAGAGGCCACATTTCGTCAGATTATTAATTTACTTAGAGCAACTTTAGGCACAAATCAAAATAACAGTGCAAAGGCGGAATTAATGCCGTAGGTATTTTCTACCAGTCTATCTTAAGGCGACTACAGTGCGAGTTTTATAACACAAAAAGCATACGATTCACTGCAATAAACAAAACCAAAAAAATATATTATATTCTTCAGGATAAATGCTAGTATGATAGCGTTTTGAAAACATAATACAACTAATTTTACTCGATAGTAAAAATCACAAACTTATCTCTAAAAATTTCTTTTAACGAGTATAAACCATACTAAATTACATGCGATCATTCTGTTTTTTTGGCAAATAATTCTACAAGCAACATATTAGCATGATAGTGTTTTATTTTTTAGTCTCAATCAATAAATTTTATGTAAATCGCAAAAAACCACTCATTTCACACTATTCGGCCCGCAGTGACTGACGTAACAACCACTTTGTAGTGCAAGCTGATTAGAACTTTATTCTAACTGTATTTTAAACGATGTTTGAACCACCACAAATAGAGTTGCTAATTTAGCTCCTGTAGTCGCCTTAAGGTAGATAGACTCATTCTATATACAGAATAGCTAAAGGGTAGAGAGTAGAGAGTAGTAAAAAAATATAACAATATTAGACGTACAGCAAGGATGACCACTCATTGTGCACCGAGTGTACTATTGAGCATCGCCACTTGTAGGTGCTATTTCAGTGCACGCTTTGAGAGGCACTTTAAGTACCCGCTATCGTGTACACTGTCTACTCAACCTCGAAATTGTCTTACCACTCTTGTCATAATTTCCAGTAACTTGAAAAAATTCAATATGGCGGAGAGTATTATACTGTCACATAGATAAATAGACGTTGTCATTTTACGAACTTGCAAGTGGCATTTAATTTAAGGGTGGTAAAGCAATTAAGAGTTCCACTATACCAAGGTTAGCTATCTTTAAGAAACAAAGACAATAGGGTACCTAGACTGGCGTATGTCACCTTTGTAAAATACACCGGGCAATAACGGGACCTCCTACGGGCTCTTAGCTCTACAAGAGTAAAGTCTACCCCGCTGCGCAAAACCTATTAATATCGTTTTGAAACCGAAAAGGCATGAGTGTGTTTGCTCATTGCTATTGGTAGTTATGTTAACGCTTCTACGCGATATTTTCCTTCACTGTATTACCATCAAGGGGAAAATATACAAGTCCGTGATTAGACCTGTCGTGTTGTATGGATCGGAATGCTGGGCTGTGAAGAAGATCGATGAAAAATAATGCATGTAGGGGAGATAAGAATGGTGAAGTGGATGTGTGGTGTGACCAGAATGGATAAAGTAAGAAATGAGAATAAGCGAAGTTTGAAAGTTGAGTCAGTTACAAAAATGTTGAATTGTTCTTCTGCAAAACCTCCACCCATGGACTAACCCAGGCAAGCGCGGCTTAACAGCGGCGGCGGCGGGTCAGCTTAGGAATAGGGTTACGTTCGGAACAGTTTTCTTTCTTTTTTTTCTGTTTTCCGAACAATTTTCTTTTTTTTTTCAAGTCCTTACCAAACCCGCGACCGGGTTAGAATTTCGGGTCAGGTTCGAAATAAACCCTTTTTTGTAGGAAAGAGCAGTTTTTCTTTGACGTATTTTTTATATTCACCAATTTATAAGACGATTTTGAAAAATTGATTTTATTTGGAGAAATGGGGATTATTCATTCGTGGACTGTATGGAGGACTCTGGTTATCGTCTCGGGGAAGCTGATGTCGTACAAGTGAGATAAAGAAAGGGGGATTGAGCGCACCTAGCTTTGTTCCGGGGCCGCGTGGCAGCTGCTCCGATGTCGCGGCCGGCGTTTGGTTGCAGTAATGGTTGTGAGTGTCTTCTGGTGCACCAGGTTTCGGTAAAGCGGATGGACCCCGGGGCCGCTTGTTGTATGTCGCGATTCCGGCGGAAAGCGGTTTGACCTACAGGCTGCATATATGCATATGCAGCGCGGTCGAGATGCGAACGTTTGCTTGTCTTGAGGTGGAGTGAAGGTCGCCACGGTAAATTTTCGGAGGCGAGCACAAAAGAGGGAGGGAAAGAGACGGGTATATATCTTCGCCTGCTCCTATGATCTACGTCATATGAAAGGATCAGTTAATAAGTAGAAAAGTTACAAGCAGGGTTACGAGATGGCCCTGCCGGGACTGCGGGACTATTCGAAAGAGATACCGTGGCCCCGGAACACAAAGGGCGATGAAGAAACATGGATGGGTTTTAGTCAGTAAAAGTCTGACACTCCCTCCGAGCGGGAGGAGTCACGTGATGATTTCCCATCCGAAAAAAAAAAGGGTTACGAGATGGCGTCACCAGGGGGTTCAGAATAATGTACTGAAATCGTGGCAACCGTTTCTGCGTCGGTATCCCATACAATTTCAAATAAATGAATACTAACGACCTTATTTGTTTCCAGACGGTGCTAGGCGCCATGCCGCTAGCCGTGGCAGCCATCAACCGGGAACCGAGCCTGCTACCCGGGCTGAAGCTGCGCTATATCGCCGCTGACATCGGCCGCAGCCGACCCCACCTGCCTAATGATAAGGATAGCCTTTCTTTACGGTAAGTCACTACAGACTATTTAATATACATACGATAGGTACATGGGGCGAAGCCAACTATTTTGTGATCTAGTAGCAACATAACCATCTGTGTAGTTTCGGTAAAAGTATGGTAACGTGTCACTTGCTTCTGTGAAGTAAAACATTGTGAGGAAACCAGCATGCCTGAGAGATATTTCTCGATGGCATGTAAAACCAAGTCATAGGCCCATGGTAATCATAAAAACTCTGACACCAGGTTAGGCACTAACGAAGTGATAAAGAAGTAGAATATTATGATTCTTTTCTTTCCTCGGCTATCATTACATATATCATTATACTGCCAATTCAGCTTGCAGATTAATTCGTATAAGTTACTGCATTTAATGCGCATACTCGTGCAATTAATAATAGTTTTTGTTTCATCGAAATTGGACCAGGATTTCCAAAGTTACATCGTTGTAAAGTTTCACCGCTTTTTTACATTTGCGATTCTTCGCGAGCTACTGCGATGACGTCATGCGGTAATTTTTATGTCCGATTGCGGGTGATGCGGAGTGTTTTTGATCTATGGTTGGAAAAAACTCCCCTGCAAAACACAATTCTATTTGTATAGCACACACTTAAACTGTAAAATAAACTAAAACAAACAAAACGTTGATTATTAAAGCTCGTATTTATTAAAAGTTTTACGTATAAAAGGTTTTGATTTGGGCTATTTCCACATAAATAGCAATTGCTCCAAAAGGGTGGGCTTGATTTACAAATAAAATGGTTTTATATATTTTTGTTTACCACCCTCATATTTATTTTTGTTTGTTCCTTTGATTAGTTAAATATTTAAATTAAACATGGAGTTGCCACTGCAATTATTATGAACTGCCGAGATAGACTGCCTCGTTGGACGAGGAGATACAAGTGAAATTCCTCGGCACAATTCATAAATCCATTATTCTATTTCGCTCGACGAGCTCTAGCGTAAATAACGTAATGACGCATTATTTGATTGTTAAAATGAACAGCAATGGCGCTCTTTGTAGGTACCACGCAATAACTATGTTGAGTTTGATCCCTGGCTCTTACAAAAATTGGGTTTCTCGATGAGGACTTGGAATCAGTTTAAAAAAAAACAACTTTTACCTCGAAACTACTTGTCCGTGAGAGGATCAAAGCGAACCGCGCCACGAGGCTGAGTTTATTTATTTAACACTCAATTTCAGTGCGTTCGGTGTTGATATTTGGTTGGAAGTTAAAACCGCGCTGCCCTATATTTGTCAAGTGGTGGGTACTGACTAAAAAAACACTGTGTTCCCCTAACTACAAACGTAACGATATGAACAAATTTCTATGTTGCATTTTTTCTGATACCCTAGCTGGTTGTCAATAAATTTTAATTTGTACGCACGGCGACTAATCACGCTTGCTTTACAAAACCAGTATGCGGATCTCTCATTGTATTGGAAAACTATACAAAGCGAGACTATGTTATACTGGATATAATTACCTATAATTACCGACAATATATACCTATATTATTACATACTGGCAATTCACCCGTATAATTTATCCATAATTTATAGCTTATAGCATCCAAGCATAATTTAGCTTTCTAAGTGAAAGAATTTTTAGAATTGGATCATTAGTTCCGGAGATTACACCCTATAAACAAACTTACAAACAAAAATTGTATCTCTTTATCATATTAAGTGTAGACAACCTCAATCTTTCAAACAATACCTGCCCTTAAAAGTATTTTACACTAATACTTATTCTAAACATTACATAAATGGGCAGCTAACAAGTCATTGAACCCGACCTACTAAGCTATAAATTATTCATAAACGTTAATGCCAAAACAAACTCCACCAAACAGATATTAAATTCAGGTAAACGCGGTAATTAAAGTTAAACTGACGTGAATTTCAACAAGACATCTGGGTTAATCATAGCTTCAATTGGGGATATTTTCGATCAATTTTAATGAGCGTTAAACATAATAAGTTGATTTTCGTTCACAAAGGACGGCTTTCGGGTACGTATCATAATACCTAAGTTTATCCTATTTTCTGTTTGAAATACCTAAAAATCGTTTCACAGATTTTTGAAATAACTAATGAACGAAATCCAGACCATTCATCTAAGGTTGACTCACCTACGGTTTAAAATGCGCGCGTGTTAATGGCATTTCCATTCTGATACATAAAACCATACAAAGTGCCAAGGAAATAAAGTAGAACTCAGTACCTATTGCTTTGTGCTTTTCTGCATTGGGTCTTGCTAGCTGGCGTGAGGAGCGTAGGCCGAAGGCCAGCGGAGCGACGACGATGTTTGTGACAGAAAGTGGGTGTGTAATGTAAAATGCGAGCGTAGCGAGCGCGCGTCACATTCAATCAATGTCATAGCTAATATCTTAAAAAACCATTAGATTAATCGTTCGTTAGTGCGATTGATTTTAGTTGAATCAATATTAGGTAAGTTAAACAGTAGTTGAGTCGACCAATATTGTTGAAGCAACCATAGTTATATCGAAAATAGTTAGGATAAACTTAGGTATTATGATACGTAACCCGGCTTTCTGACTTTTTGACAAGATGAAAAATATAAAAAGTTTTCTCTCCATTGCGAGTTCGATTTTAATAATAATCTGTGCTCGAATATTGTTAAGTACAAGAACATTTTGAATTACGTTAAATTATTTTTGGAAGTATGAAAGTAAAGCTTTTAATTTATTTCCCTTTTATGTTGATGGACCAATCCTGTTTGGAGTGTAATCCTCTTTTCTCTTTCAATAAAATAATGATCATGATTTTTCCATCAGGGTTTATTTATAAATTGTATCATTTCCTCAAAGCGCTTGAAAACTTATTATTTTTAACCGACTTAAAAAATTGAGGATTTTCTTAATTCGTCTGTATATTGTTTTATGTTTGTTACCTCATAGCTCTGTTATTTATTAACCGTTTTGACAAATTCTCATTTCCTTATAAATGTGAAAGGATGTATTTTCTGATTGCTCCCATATAATTTTTTTTGCAAAATCGGTTCAGTAGTTTGGTTTTTTTTTTGTGACGATGGCAAAAATTCAATGAAACAAAAAAACTACCGGCTTCCGAAAGTAAAGTTATTTTAGAAGTTTTTAATGTTTTTTGGAAGTCCGTTTTTTTTGCAAAAAGTTTTGTCTTTTTTATATCATTTTTTCCTTCATAATTCCGAACCAGAACAACTATCTATAAATTCAAATAAATACTTAATATTTGAACCCTCGACACGTAGTCCATCTGTCATCCAATCTGCCAATATACCATGTTATTTGACTCCACCCACGCCTTAAGTAATCTTCTATAATGAAAGATATATCATTCAGTGCTTTATCAAAGAGACACTAGCTTCCACATGGTAAGAAAGGACGAGATAATGAAAAAAAGCCAATAATGTCAGCCTGAATAGAATCCTAGATGTGAGGTAGGTGGCTATCGGAAACACGTGTGACACATTTCAATATTAAAAAAAAATATCTCCTCAAACATCATCATCATTCTCTTGCCCTTATCCCAATTCATTTGGGGTCGGCGCAGCATCTCTTACTCGTCATCAATTTATTCTCATCAAAAAATATCGCCTATTATAAAAAAAAACTGGGGAAAAATATGTTGTAACACACACTTTTAACCTTTTGAACGCCATTGTCACATATACGTGACAAGCAAGTGCGTGCCTCGTATGCCAAACGACACGAATATGTGACAAAATGGTAGGTGAAATTGTGACTTGGCGTGGAGGGCACGCGCATGCGTTTATGCTCTGGCGTTCAAAAGGATAAAAATGTTTTGTTAAAGTGCAAAAGAAAAAAAAAATTCCTTACACTCCTATTACTTGCACAAATGTTATCTTATCTTTTATTTATTTTAAGCCTGTATCGTCTCACTACAGGGTAAAAGCTTCCTTTTCTGCATTTCCAATCTTCTCGGGTTAGTGTGAGCATATCCTGTCTGTACTGATAGGTGTCTAGCTCGTACCATCATATTCGTCTAGGTCTGCTGCCCAACTTGTGATTGGTAAATTGCATTCAAGCTAATTGGAGGCAGGCTGGGTGAAGCGACGATCTTCGCAGGGCGGCTGGTAGCAGCTAGATAAGACTTGTTGTCGAGTTGAAGCGATTTGAAAGGTCATGTCCGGTAAAGCATTGCTGAAGACTGACATTAGCTAAACGCATACTTCTGAGCAAGCTGCAGACATGTGCCTACAGTACCAGTCATCATAATCTGCCTTGCCTTTTCCCAACAATGTTTGGGTCGGCTTCCAGTCTAACCAGATGCAGCTGAATACCATGGAGCGACTGCCTATATGACCTCCACAACCCAGTTAGATACTGGGTAATACGATAACCCCTGGTAAGACTGGTGGTCAGACTTACGGGGCACTGACTGACTGTCAAAGATCTACAAATGACAACCAGAACCAACGGCTTAGCGTGCTTTCCGAGGCACGGAGGAAACACAAAATCAATTTTATTTGTGTAACATAGGTAGTGAATACAGTTCTTAAATTAAAGATAGGTCGCTATGTTATGCCAAGAGGCGTACAAATATATGGATGCATGCGAAATAAAAAAATATAAATCATGCGAGAGGGAAACACAAATTATTTGGTAGGTATGTCAAAATTAATAGCATGATGATAAAAAAATATAAAATGTCACAATATGAAGTAATTACTACAGTCAATGCTTAAATAAATAATCATATCATAAATTACCATTGCTCTCAATATTCTACTAAAAATGGTCTATTGCGTGTATTCTCCAGTCAAAAATAAATAAATAAGTCTACATTAGTTTATCATTCAGAAATTCATCAATCGTATAATAACATTTTTCAATTAATAACACTTTTAATTTTTTTTTGAATTGTGTAACATTCAAATTTTTCATTACATCTGGCAATTTATTGTAAATGCGCGGTGCCATGCCTAAAACGCTCTTTCCCACTAAGGCCGTCTTACAACGCTGATTGCATAAAGATTCAAATCAACTGAAATGTTGCAATATTATTGCAGACAGGATATTAACATGTCTCTGGAATCCCTCGAGACCAGCAAATGAAATTTTACGATGCAGTAATAACATATATCTTGGTTTCCGACTTTAAAGCTACTTTTTGTGTTTGCTAGTTGTTATTTATTTGACTGACTTGCCTGGCTTTTACTGCCGTAGTCACGAGAGTGACTGCTGAGCCTGGTGATGAGGTCCTGGGTTTGATTTCCGGGTTAGGCAAAGTGTTATTGGTTTTTTCCATCAGTAATGTCTCAGTAGCAGCTGCGGAGTTTGGATTCGTGCCCGGTTGATGTCAACAGGATACACCACACCCACATTTCGCATGTTATGTAAAACATAACTGGCGAAATGTGTGTGTATGTGTGTGTGTGCACGTCTGCCTTACCCTTCGGGGATGACGGGCTTGACGTTATGTTGTGTTATTTATTTTATGTGTATCGCCGTGATCCGTGGCTAACGTGATCTGATACCATGATCGGTGGAGATAAACTCATCTATTTGAGTTACTATTAACTATCGGTTATGGTTTTTTTGCGAGTATAGTCGGTTACGTAACGTTTGTAAGTACTGTAAAGGGATTGGTTTATTGTATGAAACAAAGAATTTCAAATCATTTTCTAAAATACCTGCTTTAGCAGAATCATAATAGAATAATAATATGAATTACGTTACAATTCGTGAAATGGTCATAAAGTGACAATTCATAACTGTGTCTGTGACCATTTTAAGATTTTTACCGTGATTCATATTATTATCCTATTATAAAACTGTAAAGCGGCCGTATGAGGCCCCTTTACCTTTAAACAAAAAAAACTACGTTATTCTTCTCGCAGTGCAGTTTTGCTAAAGTCGTGCGGAGATGCGCGTTCTCTCGATCAAAAGTAATGTGTATAATGGACAATGGCTGACCACTTATCTGCTTTGTGTTCTTAGCAATGAAGTTGAAAATTGGACAACTACTATCGTATGTACTCTGTCCCGCTTCACGTATTAAAAAGACTTATCTTTTGTGCAGGGTGATGACGCAGATGCGTGACTTGGGAGTTGTGGCGTTCTTCGGCCCCGACGGTACTTGCCACACGGAAGCCAAGCTGGCAGCCGCTTGGAACCTTCCTTTGATATCACATGTAAGTTCTATGAATGTCACATTTATGCTTTTGACCACTTGCACAGTTGTAAATGGGAGGAAAAAATTGGTTCATCAATAGATACAACAAGAAGTAGAAGTATGTTACGTATCATCACGCCTGTTATCAGAGGTACACCTCTTTGAAATGTGAGTGTGCTATACTATAGTTCAGTGGTTAAACCTTTCTTGGACCAGGGACCACTTTGGTGTCTTCATTGTTAGCGAGGACCATAGGGTTCTAGATAAATACGGACACCGACAAAATTATATCTAGAGGGGTAAATCTTTAACTGAGATAATGCAAGAATTGTAAAATGAGATGAATTAAGATAGTGAAGGATACAAGAGCGATCGAAGTGAGTTCGAAAAGTTTAGCAATCATTCATACAGTAATAGGAATAAGTTTGTAGAATTTGGAAAAAATACCTCCTTATGGAGCAGCGGTGGCCCAGTGGTGGCGGCCCCGACTTACGAACAGTAAGTCGTGGGTTCGAACCCAGGCAGGCGCATTACTTTGTGTAATTTATTTCATCACCGCTGCTCTCAAAACGGTGAAGGAAAACATCGTGAGGAAACCGGCATGTCCTAGATCCAAAAAATTCGAAGACATGTGACATCTACCAATCCGCACTAGGCCCGCGTGGTGAATTATAGCCCATTCCCTCTCATAGAGAGGAGGCCTGTGTCCCAGCAGTGGGAACATTAATAGGCTGATGATGATGATGACCCACTTATGAATAAAACTACTTACGAATCTTGCAAGACCGAGCGGAGCAAGCTCAAAACATTTTAATACCACGACTCTGATAGGTTTAATTAAGTTGGGTTGAGCTTGCATCTTCTGTGCAAGTTAAAAAGTACGAATAACATTTTAACCTTTCGCGGAGCATATTTTTAGCTCTTGCGGACCACCGGTGGTCTGCGGACCTTAAGTTGGGAACCACTGCTATAGATACATATAACATGTACATATCTGATTTAGAGTATACCCACATTTCGTAAGTAACGGTGCTTTAAAAAGCACCGTGTAATAAGAGGCGCTCCTTACAAATCCAGAATTCATGTTACTGAGAAAATCCTTTAGGAAATCATCAACTCCTCCCGCTCTGGGCGGAGCAGGAGGGAGTGTCAGACTTTTAATGACTAAAACCCATCCATGTTCCTTCATCGCCCTTTGTGTTCCGGGGCCACGGTATCTCTTTCGAATAGTCCCGCAGCCCCGGACTTTGCGCAACCTAAGAATCGAAGTCCCTACGCCTAACAGTCGTGCTTTAGAGCACAAGATTAATAATGGCCAATAATCAATACAATCAAATCATCATGATCGACAAATACTAATCGAAAATTCGGCTTAAAGTCATTCCCGCTAATCCAATGCAATATCCATTGCTCGGTACTTTGAGCATAATTAAGCAGATCGATACATAACTACGCAGTGAATGCTGCAGTTATCATTGCCAGCGATCATCCGGAGAACGGTATACTTTAGGTTAATTAGTGATGCGCAAATAAGGCTGACGATAAGTTAATAACATGTTGGCACAGATGAATTAAAAAACCCACGATGATTTTATGTGAAACTGGATAAAATACAATGATAAAAAAAATAAGGTGGATTTATTATAACCCAAACAAAAGTGTGAATTTTAACAAGCAAACAGACAAATTTTTCTCCTCACTGTAGGTATCGCGCGAAAAGTTTCAATATTGAGAAGATATCGGTCATACATCCCGTTTTGCCTAAACGTAACCTAAACTAAGTCAACGATTTATAACATTAACTAAATTAAATGGAAATTAAATTAACTTCTATGTTAATTATTACTAATGTATCAACTTGAGACAGTAATTTAGTCAAACATTTGAAGCGATGCTTAACAAACTAAAAGTAGGCCAAGTACATCATTAAGCTGAACATTTGATTAATAATATCCCATTTCAATGTATGTGTAGGAGTTTGTTTACGCCAAGCAGCCCGTAACCTTTTCCTACGATGTCTACGGCGTAGGCTTCTGCTACGAAAACTGCCTACGACGTAGGTCTTTGCTACGTAAACTGGCTACGGCGTAGGCCCACGTGTAGCCATATTGGGTAGCTAATATTGTTAGGAAAAGTCCTTGATAGTAGTTAATAAGATAACATATCCTGTTTTTACTAAAACTAGTTGACACTAAATGAATGCCTAATTAAAAGAGCACTGTTGGATTTTCAACGCTCGGCTAAAATTCAACTGCCTCGTTGGTTGAGTGGTAGAAATCGTGACTAATGAGCATGAATTCCTGGGTTTCCCAGGTTGGGCATAGTGTTATTGGGTTTTTCCATTAGGAATTTCTCAGTAGCAGCCACGGAGTCGGGATTTGCGCCCATTTGATGGCAATAGGCTCGCCCCCTGTTACATGGGATTACCATAACTGGCGAAATGTGGGTTTACTATTAGGTAAACCTCTGCCTAACCCTCCAGGGATTACAGGCGTGATGTTATTTTAAAGAAAGGTCAACATGTATAAACATTATAATTAGCGGTAACTCTTTGATGACAGAAATGCGCAGGCGCCCACGGCTCCGAGAAGGGCTCAGGTCTTGGAGCCACCTTCGCGAGGACCCTACCACCAGCATACAAAGCCAGCAAGTCAGTCGTGGCGCTGCTGAAGGCGTTCGGATGGACAAAGTTCGCTATCGTCGCCGGAGATGAGCTGACGGCTGCTGCTCAACAAATGGACGCTATAAAGGTGAGTTTTTCTAAAAAGTGATTGCATACCTCTTTCATCTCGTCTTCTAAGATGAGAATCACAAACATGATTAAAAGCTTGTTGCAAAAAAAACCGACTGCCAAAAAAACACTAAAAAGTCTACTAGTACTTTCAAATGTTGAAATGAAACTTCTCCATTTCAAACAAAACTGGAAAAATTCAAACAGCAATCGAACCTGCGACATGCAGCGCGCAAGCCAATGGATTCAGCACTGCCCCAACAAAGATGCAGATTCGTTGTGCCGTGACAAAACGCCGGTTAACATAGACTGCATCCATGGACTTTTGCACCCCAGGAAACTAAACGAGAAATTAATGCAAAACGAAATTAACTTTAAGTTAAAAGCGGGTATAAATGAGCAATCAAATTAGTTCCCAAATCAAACCCAAAATCTATTAATGAATGGAAACCTAGAAATGCTTACTACGGTCATAATTCTACGCGTGCTGAGCTAATGATTTTTTATTACTTATGATTTTTTTACGAAACCGGCGCGACCCTGCTAAATACGATTAAATGTTTCGCACGATAAATTACAATGTTTCGTTTTATAGGCTTTTCACGCTCATAATAGGTATTCATAATGGTCTCGAGGCCTTTCATATCCAACCACCTACCCAGAATTATTCCCGTTTTACAAAATTATTCATCGAAAGAGTCTGCTCAACTCACTGGGACTCTTTTATGCTGTGATTGCTTGGTAAGACGAAATCATTTTATCTGAATTTGACACCTTCATCAAATTGAAAGGTAATGTTCAAATTGGCATATGCTGGTTTCAAGGTCAACCCAGGCGGCTTCCTTTAATCATGTATGCGGTATTATTATGATTGCCAGTGTGAAAAAAAAACATCATTATCATTCTCCGGCCCTTACCTCAATTTATAAATAAATATCGCTGGACACACAGCGCCATCTAGTGCCACACTAAGCAACGAGGCTTGTGTCGCAGACACCAGATAGTTGGTATACTACGTACATACTTTTTGTTTGTAAATACATATACTTACTATACATACAAACATCCATCCATCCATCTTAAAGGTTTAAAACTAAATTGGAACACATCGAGGTCAAACTCGAGATCTAATTCCATGTGTTTGTACATCGTGCAAAGGCTCAAGCCTCTTTTAAGTTAGATTAAGTTTACCTAGTTTTCTTTACTGAACGAACTTAGAAGAATGATACACTATCAGACTGTAGGCCGTAAGAGATAGTTGGGAAGATCACACCATGAGGAAACCAGCATGCCTGAGAGATATTTCATGACGGCATGTAAAGCCAAGTCAGAGGCCCATGGGCGGCATAAAAACTCTGACACCAGGTTAGGCGCTAACCACACGATAAAGGAAGAAGAATGGTTTGTAACATGCAGGCCTAGCCAAGTTACAAACGATTCGTATCGATTCTCTTTCTACAATCGTAAACGTTAAGTGACGTGGTCAAAACAAACGAATAGAAACTTCGTAGACAAAATTACATCGATCAAGATGATAGAATGAAATGTATTCGTTTCTACAATCGTGATCGCTACATCCCACATAAATCGTAGCCAACTTACAGTTTTTACTGAACTTTTCTATTCGTTTGTTTCGACCACGTGACTTAACGTTGAAATGATGTCATTCCCATACATTTGGTTAGTTTTCTATGCGTTAACGATTGTAGATTGTCAACTTGGCTAAGCCTAATGGTGTGTTTTTAGTTTTGTAACTTTTTGTGGAAGCTTCAAGTTTTGCGGTTTTATTCCACATCCTAACTAAAGCGATCGCATCACTCATATTGTTCGGAAAATTGGAGGGTCTTATTTATATTTTGTTTAAAGCTTATTTATTATTTATTTAATAGGTGTAGGTTAAAAGAACTAGGCGGACATTGGGAATACAGTCACACACAACAGTGTGCCTAATGTGTAATACAAGGTTATACCATCACACAGTGTATGTGTTTAGTACATCGTTATTAAAGTATGCTTTAATAATTTACCTTCACGTGGAATCCAAGATTAGAGCTTAATAGGTATACGATCCGCAAATATTTGTCTTGCTTCCAGTAATGTGTGTTTAGACGCCGTATTGTGGGCCCGATTCCCGCACTGTATAAATATTTGTATGGCTCACAGGTCGTTTGAGTCATTACTAAAATCTTTCTGGAAGCAGATTTACACGTGTCAGTGTAAAAGTAGTTAAATTTAACAACAGACTGTGTTAAGTTTTCAGGCCATTGCCCATTTATGAACGACGATTAACGTATTTCTGGAGCCATGATATCAAAGCAAACGAGGTGTTTATTTGTCTTCGTGGGTGCAGTGGGTTCTATTCTTAACAAACGAACAAGAAACAAGCTTACTTATAGTAATATATATATATAAACTAGCTTTTAAATATAAATGTGCCGTCATTTTTTTCGTATTGTTCTAAGCAAACCCTTTTAATTGATACCCGTATCATGGGGTGCATAAAAATAAATAGTCCGACATCTTTGGGAGTCCGCCGTATTTATTTATTAAAACTTTATGCACATAATGTAAAAAAAAACACTGTACAAAGGCTGACTGGGCATTGTCTACCAGTCTAACTTAACGTTTTTCCATCGTTGTTATCTACACTATTTACACTAATATTATAAAGAGGAAAGATTTGTATTTTTGTGTGTGTGTTTGTTTGTAATGAATAAACTCAAAAACTACTGCGCCGATTTCAAAAAATCTTTCACTATTAGAAAGCCACGTCTTTACTGAGTAACATGGGCTATATTTTATCCCCGTACTCCTACGGGAATGGCAACTACGCGGGTGAAACCGCGTCACGTCCGTTAGTCACTTATATGACGACCCGAATAGCGCAGCGGTAGTGAGGCTGCCTTACGTTCTTAGGGTCCCGGGTTCGAATCCTGGTTGGAGCAGATGTTTGTGTGCATGGACATTTGTTTCCGAGTCATGGATGTTTATATGTATAATAAGTATGTATTCACAAACAAAAAGTATCAATGTAGTATATCAACTATCTGGTGTCTACGACACAAGCCTCGTTGCTTAGTGTGGCACTAGATGGCGCTCTGTGTTAATGTCCAGTGATATTTATTATTATTTACTTATAGGATATTACTTAGTCTCGTCCCTTTGGCCAGGCTTAAGAAGAAACTTTCCAACTAGTCTGTCTGTTAGTCTGCTCAACCTCTAATTTATTTCATTTGTCCACAGGAGCTGGCCCACTCCAACGGCATGGTGATAACAGCTGAGCATCGCTTCGCCGACTACATACCTCGCCACATTTCCGACATGGAGCGGATTGTAGATCAGACTTATTACAAAACTAGAGGTTAGTTGTTAATTATTTTTATGTAGGTAAAGCTGAAGGAGCTCGATTGAAGAAATGTAATGCTTCCACCATACATTATAATTATATATCAATTATTTAATTTGACAACAGGTTAATAGTACAGAAACAAACTTATCAACTAAGTTTAGTACTTTATTAACAACATTAGAGAAAAACAAAAGAAAATAAACCATTTCATAAAAGATTGTCGCGTAGTTAATTTTGCCTTTTCTAAGCTATTCACGCGAGAAGCTTTCATGAAATGATTTTTTTTCTTCTTTTAAGTGCATTTTTATAAATGCTTATTTTTTTAAAGGTTTTTTAAATAATAATGTTATTTTCCAATTTTTAATTTTGTCGTAATCATTTGTAATAACGTTTTTCGAATCCGTCCGTCCGTATTAACCCTCGATGATTTCCCTCTTGAGGAGACGATCCTGGTTGCAGGATGAGGTCCTGAGAGATATCATGTCTATCCATCAAATATAAACGTGTATACCAAGTTACATGTCCGCGCTATTAACCACTGAAGAGTTCTTTCGTGAGGAGACTATCCTGACTGCAGGATTACGTATTGTCTATCACAAATATCAATTATCACCTAAACCAAAGGTGTGTGGAAAATTACAGCTCAATCGGTTGGGGAGTACTGGTTGAAATTCAGTTGCAAGATTTGACCAGTACATACTAACAAACTAACAAGGCAAGTTGAATAAAAGCTAGCTTATAATTAATTAAGTACACATAATTATTCATCCCTGCTATACGAGCAACCGGACAAAGTCTCTAAATGTCGGTGCATCGTGCTGTCCAGCTAGGGTTTTCAAAATGCTGTTGCAGCTAGCCCTCATTCTGCTTAAGGATGCGGTCTTTTTCAGTTTTTTACAGCTCAGAAATGAAAGCAACAGAAACTCAAACATATTTAAGTTCTTTTCCGCAGTGCTTGAAAAAACAAACAACTCCAATATCACCAAAATAAAATAAAATTTGAAATTTCACCAATTGACTCCGCTGTTACTTTACAGACGTGTACTCTGCGTCTCGAACAAGAAGGCTTGTTAACCCTGTTGTTGAAGGTTTTTTATTATTAAGTTTTATTGTTAATTTTGAATGTTTTTATTATTTTTACCACATTTATTAGAAATTATAATTAGAATATTTGGACACCGTTGACGGAAAGACATAGCGTTAATTTTATAAATATTGACATCTGTAAGTTTTGTTTACTTTCTACAAATAATTTTATTCTTTCAGCAATAGATAGCTACATTATCGGCAAGTACGGAACGGGAACTACGCGGGTGAAACCGCGTGACGTCCGCTAGTTTACAATAAAACAAAACAAAGAGGAAGAAACATCTATACATATGTACATGCATCCATCGTCACAAACTATATAAATAAGAACAAGATAAAATAAACAAACCAGTGGTGTAATTGCGCAACGCACTCACTCGTGGACCTTTGACCAGATATATGAACGTAGACGAACCAAAAGGTGTAGAAAGCAAAACAGAAAAAAAAAATGAAAAAAGAAAAAAAAAAACAAAGAAAACGGAAAGAAGAAAAAAAAAGAAAAAAGATAGCGTTCAATCATTTGTGCCGTATGTTCTGATTATTAAACAAGGGTTAAAAAAAAATCTTGGCAGAGCTCTAATAATAATAAATATTCAGTTAAGGAGAAACTAAAATAGAGCAAAGATTCTGAGAATGATAGCCGAGTAAGAAATAAGGCGTAGGTTGCACGGGTTTCCTTTCTATTAATAGAAGCTGTGGAATGTTCATCATATTTATCATTTCATATTATCAGCCTACCTCGTTGCTCGAGTGGTATAAAGCGCGACCGATGAGCGTTGGCCTGGGTTCGATTCCCGGGACGGGTAAAGTGTTATTGGGCTTTTCCATTAGGAATTTCTTGTGTATTAGGTACCTAAATATTACAAAAGAAGGCAATTAATGAGCAATAAAGTACGAATTATGTTTGACATCATAATTAACTTGACTTCAGTTCTCTATAAAACATTGTTGAAATTTAATAAGAAAATGAAACAAAATCTTAAAAATACCTGTTTGTCAAGTCACCCTTTTTTAAATCAGAAACTTTATATTAGAATAAACAAACATTTAAAGAAATTCACAGAAAAATTCACTTTCGCAGATTTTACTCCAAATTACTTCAAAAATTTAAATTGAAATTTCAAGTTCAAGCTCTTGATGGAAAATTCGAGAAATAGGTTTCAAAGGTCAGTAAAAATTAAATTGAATCAAACTGTCGAACGAATGATAAATGTTGTTTGATTTGTAAATTGAAATAAGTTATTTAAATGATTGTGAGTGGCATAATAAATGGCGAAAATTCCCCATTAACGGAAGGCAATATGCATATAGGAGGAAAAGACAGAAGATCAATTTTTATTTATTTATTCACTTACCAAAGGTAGACTAGACACTACTGTTTACTCAATTGAGACTATTTGTAATCCTGCCGGGGCTGCGGGACCTGCCGGGGCTGCGGGACTATTCGAAAGAGATACCGTGGCCCCGGAACACAAAGGGCGAGGAAGGAACATGGATGGGTTTTAGTCAGTAAAAGTCTGACACTCCCTCCTGCTCCGCCCAGAGCGGGAGAAGTCATTTGATGATTTCCCATCCTAAAAAAAAGACTATTTGTAATGCTGTCAATGCTATTGTTTAGTTATCATCGCGTCTTGAAACAAAATTTTCTTGGTAAATGTAGATCGCTGGAACGGCCTCAATTTATTTTGAAAAATTGGTTGACATTACCCAATCGCTTGCAAATCATTTCGCATTTCTATGTCATCTTTCAAAATACTGCTTTGTTAGGTTTTTTTGTAAGATTTTCGGTCAATCAATATATTTTACCATCATTTTTGTTTCATAGAATGTCACTTTTCAGAAAAATAAAGGGCTCTTTACTGAGATTAAAAAAAAAACAATCACTATAGGAATTTAACCAATTTGGACTTATTATAGTTATGAGTGGAATTATTTCCACACTTTTCAGTTTTCCAGAGGTAAATGAAAAAAACTCACGAGTGTGAAATACACTGCATACTGAACTTACTGCGTTAAGAGCCAGTTATCGATGAAGTGTATTGAAAAAATATTATTCTACTCGATTGTATTGAATTCAAGTGCAAGGCCAGTGATATGCATGCGAGCCGTATTTATTTACTGATCAAAGGTAAACGTAATTGGTAGTTATGAGGAAAATGTATTTCGGTTTGAGGTGAATTTGCATTTAATTGATGATTTATTGGCGACTAGGACGTGTGTGGTTTCGTTAATGAACTTATTTATTAACCTATTTTATTATTTATTAGGTAATGCCCGCCGCTTAGCCCGCGTGGACTCGATAATTGTTCCACGGGACACACAACTGCACAGTTTAACTGCACAAGCAAAACTGCATATCCATAAACTACGTCTATGACCGGCTTAATATACCGCAGTTTACAAGCGTGCAAGGTTAACCGGTTGACTGGGTCACGGGCGTCGCTTTAATGAAACGCTACAATTTCTATGCGTTTGTTTACTCGAGCCCGCGGTGATTTGGAAAATGGCCGAAGAATTAAAAAGTAATAGGTTGGTAAGGGTTGCTACACAGTTGTTTAGAGGAAATATCGCATATATCGAACTCGGAAAGGGATCATCACTGAATCACCTTCCACCACGGCCGTTCGTTAGCTTGTCCCGAGGCGAGGCGATTATGTTACGATAGGCTGGTGTTGTGTTTAGTTTTTGTTTTTACTTCACATAGCTCGACGATACAATTCACAAGTTACAAGTTAGTTTTCACTTTTATCGGTCCCCAAAGACTGCCCCGCGTGTTTTTTTTTCTGGGGTGAAACATCACGTTTTACGGTAGGACTCAAAGTAACGCACTCAAATCATTATGCTGACGTGCATGTCGCATGACATCGCGATGAAGGGGAAATAAGAACTTTTCCGTTTCGTAAAGGGTATTTTTACAGTAGCATCCCTAAGTATCCTATGTTTGCATCCGGTATTGTTATGTGGCGTTCATTTTGTTAGAAAGCAATTTTCTTTTTAACAAAAAGAAGGATGTATTGTGTCGGCTACCTTGCAGGATTCTTTTCATGTCTCAGAAAATTTTTGAGAGACATGACACACAAACAATTTTATAAAAAAAAATATATGTCACACTGCTAATTGAGGAAAATGTAGGGAGGAAAATTTTGAGTATGAATGTATGGATGACTATAAATGTAGAAAAAAAAATAAATATATTAAAAAAAATTAATCTATTCTTTGTTATTATGTAAAGCTTAGTTATATTATTAATATTATGCTTAGGTATTAGTTTGTTTAACAATATTACTGCTAACTGTGGAGGCTTGTAAATGGCTTTTCGTTGATTGCCTCACTATAAATGTTTGTATTGTTAGCTGTAAGCCACCCAAACACAATAAAATAAAAGATCAAAGAAATGAAGGCAGGAGAATGATATAATGACATTGCTTTTAAAATTGTGAACGAAAACATCGTCGGGAAAAACCAAAAGATCGAAGACATGTGAAATACATTAGGCCCACGTGGTAGATGAAGTCCACTTCGCTGTCATAGAGAGGAGGCCTGTGTTGATTTAGGCACAGCTCTGAAAAATACAATTATTTACTATTTGTTAGTGTCATCCTTCACGGCTTGCTTGCTCGAGCGTTACAATAACAGTCTAATATAATAATTATTCTTCCTCTAGAAAAAGCTTTCATTAGAAGTTCTCGTAGAGTACTAAACGGTATACAAAATGAGGCCTATTCGCTCAGAGTAGGCTTATAAGAGTCATGTATGTGTATGTGTGTGTGTGTGTAGGTATGTGTGGCACGCGCGCATTGCATAGATCAGCACCTTTCCGTCGCCTTATACAAATTATAGAGTAAAGCGACAGTACACAATCAGCGTTCATAGTCAGATGTACTCATTCACGCATTATTCATATAGCATTCGTTACGTGGTAGTTAAATACATTCAATTAACCATCATCTTTGGCTATCCGTGACTATTCATTCAACCTATCAATCAAGGTGTGTGCGACCCATTCAGCAGCGCATACATCTTTATGGTCCTTCGAGCCGGATCGCCACCCCTGGAGCAAACAGTGCTACAAGCCGCAGAGGTACGAAGTGTTTCTACTTACGATAGCGAATCGGTTTACTGGTCTTCTTCAAGCGGATCGCCTCAGTCAGATTGAGAAGGCGCTCAATATCGTACGGAGAAATTCCTTCGGACCCTGTGATCGCCACAGGAAATATTAACATTTGGTGGTTCGGGAATTACATATGAGTGGGAGGAGCCCATTCAGCAGCGCATACAAGGCTGGTATAAAAGTAATGTTGACAATACTTTGTAGCTAACTAGCTGTCACCCGCGACTTCTTCTGCGTGGATTTTATATAACATCACGAATGTAATCCCCGAAGGGCTAGACAGAAGTGTACTTAATAGCACACCCACATTTCGCCGTAATAAGGGGCGAGCCTATTGCCATCAACTGGCCACAAATCCAGACTCCGTGGCTGCTACTCAGAAATTCTTGATGGAAAAACCCAATTACACTTTGCCCGACCTGGGAATCGAAGCCTGGATCTTAAGCTCAATAGTCCCGCTAACGGCTCCTGGGCCAACGAGACAGTCTGGATTTTGTACATCATATTTCTGCGTGGATGTTATACATTATATATTTACCCGTACCATTTTTTGGTGAGAGGATCCTCATAGATACCGTCCGTCGGGGACAACGGCGGGCCAGGTCTAACTTCTACTGACTGAAACCTCATGGTTCCTACTGCTACTACCATCGAGCATTCGCACGCACCTCCGACTACTGTACAAGTATCCTGGACTAACTTTCATAAGCTCCGTCATGGCAAACAAACATTCATAGATAGACAAGTTAGAAGCAAAAGCGAGCGGAGCGAGCTCGAAAATTTAATATCCTGCGGTCCTGCCTGGTATTTAGTTGTCTTTTGATAGCTTCTAGGCCCTGGGCACGTGCCCACTGGAAAAGATAGCACTGTGTAGCTTCCTATTAGTGAAAGAATATGATCAGTATTCCCGAAGATTACCCTCTACATCCAAACTTATTAATTCCTTTATTCATGTCTACACCACAAAATATAAAAAGTCGTGGCCCACCGGTATCGGGAACAAGGTCCAAGCTACGGTCAGGGTCCCAGAGAGAGGAACCTCCTCACAATATAATTATAATTTAATTTGTCGATGAAAATAGACAGAGCGATGTCCTTTAGATTTCCGACTAGCTATCTGTGAACGCTTAAACCAATGAAACGTTAAAAACGAAAAAGTTGTAAAGGCGTGAAAGGTAACAGACACATGGACAGGGATACTTACACGTGGATACAGATTTTGTGCTTAGAAACATGATATATCACTTACCGAAAATTGCTTTCTAAAAAACAAACAAAGGAAGGTCCCAAAAAGCCTGTCTATCAGCATTACAAAAGATTTATTTTTAATTCTATAGGAATTAAAAAAAATGCTTTTTTCCAACACACACCTTTTCTTTATCTTTTCCCGTCGACCCACATATTGACGAGGTTATTGCCCCTTGGCTTTTCCTCACTTTGCTTTTCAATTGACGTTCCTACATGAATTCCGGGAAATGTTGGAAAATGTTCTTTGAACGGAGGAAATTCAATACGGCACTCAATCTTTTATTGCATCCCACAATGTGTATTCTTGGAGGTGGTAAGTTCTGATATGAAAGAAAAAAAAAACCATTTATTTGTCGCAGGGACATGTGCATACAAAATGACAGAAAATAAAAAATATACAATAAACGTACAACGCAAAACAAACATTTATAAATACAACAGGACGGATCAAAAGTTGTCAAAAAGTAGACAAATTGCACGACGTGACTCAACATGATGCTGTGCTGAAACTGCTACAACGACTTGAACTAACTTATGAAGGGCGTAAAACACCTCTTAACGAAGCCGAAAGGCACTTGTTTTCCTCGTCATTGCTATCATTTTTTTGTTCTACACCCTACCTGGGAACCTTCTAGTTACAGTTAGTTATATTGGGGGTCAAAGTTTCAACTTTTTGACAACTTTTTTTTTTATACAAGTTTTTAATGTAAGATTTTTACTTTAAACACTTCTATGATCCCCGTACTATTCAATCCATGCATCAGCACAATGTTTTGAGTGCGTTACATTGAGTTCACCACAAAACATGATTTTTCACCCCAAAAAAAAAATCGTTTCCCTGCAATAATTTTTGCGTAAAGTTACTCAGTTTGATGTATAGAATACTTGGTTGACGGCTTCGTGATGAGGTGGTTTACACCCTGTATTTTTTGGAAATATAAATAAAACAGAACATTTTTCTTGTCTCAAATGTATATTACTGCGTACTACGACGAATCATGCATTTTAAAACTATTGCGAGAAAAAGTAAAATAATACTTGTTTTCATTGCCAAAGTTTCACAAAGGAGTTTTCAAAAGGACTTTGTAACGCGCATACCTAATACATAACTACACATAACATAACCTCACGCATGTAATCTCCAAAGACGACCCGAATGGCGCAACGGTAGTAAGGCTGCCTTACGTTCTTAGGGTCCCGGGGTCGAATCCCGGTAGGAGCAAATGTTTGTGTGATGAGCAATGGACATTTGTTTCCGTGTCATGGATGTTTACATGTATAATAAGTATGTAATTAGAAACAAAAAGTATCTATGTAGTATATCAACTATCTGGTGTCCACGACACAAGCCTTATTGCTTAGTGTGGCACTAGATGGCGCTGTGTGTAATGTCTAGCGATATTTATTTATTTAAAGGGTTAGGCAGAGGTGTTCCAAATAGTACCAGTCGCCAGTTATGTTTTTAAGCCCCATGTTATAGAGGTGAGCCTATTGCCATCAACCGGGCACAAGTCTGGAATCCGTAGCTGCTACTAATAATTTCCTGATGAAAAAAACAAAATAACATTTTACCCAACCCGGGGATCGAACCCAGGTCCTCTTGCTCAGCAGTCTAACTAACAATCAACTAACTAACAACAAACTATAAAAGAGCATCGAAAAACTCATCTCTTTTAAACTATTTCTGAGTATTAGAATAGGTTCACAAATGCAAGGAGTTTCCAGCGAGATTAGATTGTAGTGGTACAGTAAAGTAGCACATCGTAGTGCTTAGTAGTTCATTGAATTGGTCCTGTGTGTGTGACCCACTTGCAGCTGGAGCGCATAAGAAAGCAGAAGGCTTGCGGCGTTAGTCAAGTGTTGTGTAAGTGCGGGGAGAATGTGCAAGGGAAATGATATTTTATGGTTAGGTTGCTAAGTTCGAAGTTTGCGGGTTGTTCTTTTAATTTTATCATTGCCGTAAGCGTGTTGTGACTGCAGGGCAAAGGGGCTGTCTCCACGTGCGAGTGAATCGCGGCGAAAAGAGAGTGTATAGAAAAACGAGGCAAGGACGGTATTATCGACGCGATTCTCTCGCTCGTGGAGACGGCCCCAAAGAGATGCCTTTCGTGTTTTTTTTTCTCTCTTTAGCACAGAATTGTTATCAAATATTCCAAATTCTTAAGGCTGGAGTCCAATTCAACACGTTTATGTAAAAGTATCAATACTTTTCTTTGATGTAAGGTAACAATAAGTTCGGGCCTGTGGACGGGGAGCTATGGGCTAGCTCGCCGTCCTTCCGTCTCATGACGACAGGCCGTGTCGACGGCGCGTTCGTGTTCCACGCGCGCCTCAAAGAGAGTCAGCAATAATGAAGGGGTCCGCAAGGGCCGAAGCCTGTCGGGGCTGCGGGACTATTCGAAAGAGATACCGTGGCCCCGGAACACAAAGGGCGATGAAGGAACATGGATGGGTAAACAGTAAAAGACAAAGAAAAAACAGTGGGTAACAGTAAAAGTCTGACACTCCCTCCTGCTCCGCCCAGAGCGGGAGGAGTCATTTGATGATTTCCCATCCGAAAAAAAAAAAAAAACAAAAAAAAGGTTACAATAAGTTCGTATTATGGCTAGATAGGAGGTGACTCCTGAGATGACGAGTAATAGAGAAGTATGGAAGAAGAAGACATAGCTGCGCTGACCTCAAATAAATTGGGATAAGGGCAGGAGAATGATGTAATGATAATGATGGCCTTCTTTAATAATAATTTAATTATTATAATAATTATAATTATATTTAATAATTATCACTTGCTTCGGTGAAGGAAAACATCGTTTGGAAACCAGCATACCTGAGAGATATTTCTCGACGGCATGTAAAGCCAAGTCAGAGGCCCATGGGCGGCATAAAAACTCTGACACCAGGTTAGGCACTAACCACACGATAAAGAAAGAAAGAAAGATGACGGTTACAAAGTTCGAAGTTACTGCAAAGAACTCAGTCTTTTAATGAATCATTATCTTGACCTATTTGATCCCAACTATACATGTCCAATTTGACACGTTTATGTAACACGTCATATATTTTTGTTTTTTTCATGTTATGGATTTGGAAATAAGGCATTAGCTCGGTGGTGGCGGTGGTGGAAAGATTGTTTTTTAATGTTCTTACTTATATTCAAACTTGATCTGTTTTAAAGAAAACGATTGGATCGTACATAAATAAATCCATTATCATTTATTTCAACTTTAATAAAAAAAAAAAACAAATTGCTCAACGATTTCCTTAACGTGCAAATAATAACAATTTAGAAAGCGTATAATAAAGTCGAGCTTATGTACCGTTACATACAAAGAGCGCAGGTACCTACTTGATGTAAAGTATAAGTACTTATACACTCGTGGTGGGTAAGTAATTGCTCCAATTTCGAAGTAATCTGTTGTTGGGAATTTTCTTCGTATTCTAATTTGGCGTTGGTGTTGCGTATTTTACTTTTTTTTACCTTGATGTTTAATACGTACTCGTATAAACGTTAACGTCTTAGCAGCATTATGTTAGCAGTGTTTGTGATAAATAAATAAATCTTTATATTTTTCCTTATACCAAAATTCGAGATACGGATAACATATCGTTTGGACTTTATTCTTCATGTTTCTTCCGGCATTTCTAATATCTCTCTAACACCCATATCTATAAACATGTCAAAGAGATTACTTGAGTAGAAGTAATTATTTAAGATATTATTCTGTAGTTTAGTAATTGCTTGAAGTTAGAACTGTTAAAAGTTATAATTCTTGATTGCTTTGCTTTTTTTGACGGTTCTTACTTCGTTTAAATTCATAAAAATATTTACTGTAATTACTTAAACTCAAGTTATTACTTTAATTTGACTACAGATACAGATGTAAGTCTCTACCTCTGCATAGCTATTCACAACGCTTCGATTTGTATGGTCAAAAAAAGATAGACACACGACTTTCCGAATCGAAAATCGAATCGAAGCGTTGTGAATAAGGGGCCAGAAGTAGAAACTCGTAAATATTATCAACTTGTTAACCTTAAAACAAATGAAATTTCTACTTTTTCCTGTAGACTTTATTCTATTGTAAATATTTTGTATGTAAAAGATTTACTTCTCCCATTTAAATAAGATTAATTTGATTTGGTACCGACCCAATTAAAGCAAGCCTACAATTTGCAGGCCAAGGGATTGTCCCTAATTAAGACATCTGTACATTGTTTGAATACTTAGTTAAACTAAATCTGTTACTATTTCAATATTTAAATTACCATAACATGAGCTATTGGATTTGCGACATTGGGCTTAGCGCTGAAAGTTTTAATTTGAATGTCCCATTTCCACCATTGTAAAAGCTTACATTATCTTTGTCCGCAGTGTACGTGTTCCTGGGCGAGCACATAGCCCTGGTGGACTTCGTGAAGGTGCTGCAGCGTCGAGGTCTTCTCACTGAGGGGGAGTATGCCGTGGTGGCGGTGGATGACGAGATCTACGACCCCAGTACTTCTGCCATCACTCATGCAGGTGAGCTCGTTATTGTGACTAAACCTGCTTTCTTCCTCACCAATACACAAATTGTGATATGTGTTTTTGACAATAGTGTTGTAGTAACTTGTCACAAACATGTATCATACATGTTTTTACGTTGTTTCAGACATGAACTGTTAACTTATTGACAGAAAATACATTTATTTAACTCAGCAAAAAAATACACAAAAAAAAACAAAACAATGCATGCGTGCTTGGAATCTGGAAAGTGAAATCCCGTATTATACTTTAGTCCCCGTATACCACATTGCCACTTGACAGGAGAAGAATAGACTGCGATAAATTAAAGATTGAAGGAGCGAATTTTGAAAATGCAAAAATAAATTATTTTGAAAAAACCTTTTGAAAAATAACCGTAATCTGGAGGACAAATTCGAGCTCTCGGAGATTAATTTAATTTCAGCTAAAAACAATAAAACAATTCAATTAAATATGAAAAAAAATATATATAATATCTATATTCATCATCTGCCTTGCCTTTTCCCAACTATTTTGGGGACGGTTTCCAACTACCCGGATGCAGCTGTATATTTTATATCGAGGGACTAAACGAAGCCATAATATACCAGAGGTGGTTTCAATGAAATCGAGGGTATATTAAGTTGGCGTTTAGTCTCGAGGTGCAAACTGTACTTTTCACTTCGAGTGCGAGAAAAATAGTCAATTTAGTACAAAAACATTTATTACTCCTCCAGTCCATAGAACTTTCGTAAGTTTTTAGGTAAATCTTCCGCGATTTTGGCGGCAAAAGATTATCTATTATGTCTTTTGCTCTTTGCTTGACGTCAAACTCTTCACTGTCACTGGAAATTCTTAATAAATTTATTTAAAACCGAACAAATTTACACTCGACAAAAATTCTGAAATTTTCTTCTAAACCAGTCGCAGATTATCAATTTAAAACGCATGGCGCCACCTTCCTTGCGGAAAAACCATGGAACTAAAACTCTCAACATTTTCGCAATGAAGATGGTCCACACTCCAAAAATAGAAAGTCCATAATAAAATACATAGTAATAGTATAAGAGCCAACCTCCATAATAGTAGTATATTAACTGGCTGTTTGAATTTGTCTATGTCACATGAAGGAAATTAAAAAACTAATTACTTTTCACTCCCTAGTGACCACTTTAGTCTCGTATATTAAACTTTAAAGTGCAAATTTTTGTTTCAGTAGGGCTTCTCCTCCATCTAAAAGCTAAACTGCTGGTTTGAAAGATCTGGAAAAAATCATGATGATAGCACATTTCATGATTTAAAGGAAAACTATAGCGGTTAAGAAAACTTTATTAGTTAAGCAGTAATTGTCGTTGAACTTGGGTGTTGAATAATTTTGTACCAAATACAAAATCCTTACAATAAATCCTTTAAAATGATGATGATGAAGTAGTTGCTTGTTTATAACGGGAAAAGACTTGCATTGAAAAACTAAATCTAAAATAAAAAAACCTAATAAGTTTCACATAGCTGCCGCTAGATGGCGCTGTACCAACGGGTTCGTTCTTGTGATAACGGGTTACTACAGAACCCGACCGACCCGACACGCACTTGGCCGGTTTTTTGTAATACTGTTATCAGGTGTGACGAAAAATAAGTGCTTTATAAATAGATCGACTAAAGGTTAGGCTAAACGTGTGCGGGAAAATTGCGTGCGAGACTCATTTCAACACTAGTGAAAGAAGAAGAAAGTGTTTTGTTTATAATATTTTTATAATTTTAAGAATTTATTTAAATCTTTCGAGAGTTTAGAATCTCGCGAGATAGATTATACTCTAACGGTATTTACAATTTTACGGTGACATATACAGGGTGGAATTTTTCAATGCCACCTGGAGGGAAAGTACTCGAAATACAAGACAGCAAATTTAACTCAAAGGAAAAATTCCTTTATTTTTAAAAAGAAACAAATCTGCATTCACAGATTTTCATAAATTCACTTGCAACACTCGGTTATCGAACCCACTAAAGTACAAGAAAATTCACTCTGTACCTTTTTGACTTCAATCGATAGGGTCATATGATTGACCCTATCGATCAAATCTCTTTAGCATACATGATAAATTAAATGAAATCCATCCCGGGTTCGATGCCCGAATGTGGCAAGCGAATTTTTGAAAATCTGTAAATGCAATCTGGTTTCTTTTTAAAAATAAAGGAATGTTCCCTTTGAGTAAAATTTGCCATCTCCAGTATTAAGAGTACTTTTCCTTCAGGTGGCATTGCAAAATTCCATCCTGTATATGCTAATGTAATATTGTAATTTTGCGCTGTAGGTTGTCATTTTAGTTCGTATATGGCAGTACAGACGTCGCCACTTGTGTACTGAAAATGTGAGATCTTTGTTGCAAGTATCTTTGTTTACTCATAACATCACGCCTGTTATCCCCGAAAGGGTAGGCAGAGGTGTAACTAATAGTATAACATTTCGCCAGTCATGTTTAAGTCCCATGTAAAAGGGGGCGACCCTATTGCCTTGAACCGGGCACAAATCCAGGCTTCGTGGCTGCTAGTGAAAAAATCCTGTTGGAAAAACCCAATTACCAATTGCCCGACCCAGGAATCGAACCCAGGACCCCTTGCTCAGCAGTCGTGATTGCAACCACTTGACCAACGAGGCAGTCAAGTCATGGTTGTTTACGTTACAAACTAACCTAGTTACTTAAGGCGACTACAGGAGCTAAATTATCAACTCTAATTGTGGAGGTTCAAACTACGTTTTAAATACTGTTAGAATAAAGTTCTAATCAGCTTGCACTCCAAAGTGGTTGATACGTCAGTCACTGCGGGCTGAATAGTGCAAAATGAGTGTTTTTTGCGATTTACAAAAAATCTATTGATTGGACTGAAAAAATAAAACACTATCATGCTATAGTTGCTTGTAGAATTATTTGCCAAAAATCAGAATGATCGCATGTATTTGAGTATGGTTTTTACTCGTTAAAAGAAATTTTTAGAGATAAGTTCGTGATTTTTTTTTATCGATTAAAATTTGTTGTATTATGTTTTCAAAACACTATCATACTAGCTTATATCCTGAAGAATATCATATATTTTTCTGGTTTTGTTTATTGCAGTGAATCATAAGCTTTTTTGCATTATAAAACTCACGTTTAGCTTCTGTAGTCTCCACAAGACAACAAGAGTTGATAGGTTATGGGTAACAATGTATGAGGTAAGCTTACCATAGGTTACTTTACCGCTTAGACAAGGTCGTGCAAAACTTGCCAACTTTGATCGCTACCACTTGAAACTAAAACAGTAAAGCTCAATTTGGTTCATCCAAGAGTTTAACAACGAAACGAGTTGCTGTAAACTACAATCGGATACTTTGATAACAACTAAATTGGTTTAGCTCAAACAATACTAACTAACTGGCGTTTTCCTGCTACTTTACTCCTATTCTGGGAAATTATTTCAGAAAAAGTCTCTCATTTACGAGATACTGCTTCTTTAATCGAATCGAATAACAATCGTTTGTACGATTTGACAAAACATTGATATTTCTATAGGTACTGTAATTTAATACAAGTTTATTTTTATTTTATTTTATACTGTTCGGGAAAATTACAGCTAATATAAACAATGTTCTTAAACCAAACGAATTCGAAGGCCATTTACAAGTTTCCGCATATAAAAAAGAAAAAAAAAACAACAAAAGAAAGAGGTATACGTACAAAATACTTATCTACATAGCATAAGTTATGCAATAAAACAACACGATCGACTACTTTATACCATACCATAACATACCATATATAATACAAACTAACAATTTAAATTTAAAAAAGAAAAATACTAAGAACTACAGTTAACATAAATGCTTCACACACATATTCATTCCTGAATAAAATGTCTAAATAATGATTAGAACCACAACAAATTGATGGTTTGGTTTAAACTTAGCGGTAACACTGACGGATGGACCCAAAAAGAGACTGCCACGTTGGTCTAGTGGTTGCAAGCGCATCTGCTGAGCATGAGATCCTGGGTTCGATTCCCGGGCCGAGCAAAGTGTTATTAGGTTTTTCTATCAGGAATTTTTCAGTATCAGCCACGGAGTCTGAATTTGTGCCTGGTTGATGTTAATAGCTCGCCCCCTATCAGATGGGTTTTAAACATAACTGGCGAAATGTTGGTGTCCCATTAGGTACACCTCTGCCTAACCCATTCGGGGATATTATACCGTGATATTATGGTATATAGAAGTAGGATTGCATTCTTAACCTTAAACATCACATCAAGTTCAAGGTTTACTTGAACATACAACACACACACACATAAAGGGTGTAAAACACCTCTTAACGAAGCTGAAAGGCACTTGTTTTTCTTGTCATTGCGATCATTTTTGTGTTCTACACCATACCTGGGAACCTTCTAGTTACGAAGATATTGGGGGTTAAAGTTCCAACTTTTTGACAACTTTTTTTAATACAAGTTTTTTATGTAAGATTTTGACTTGAAACACCTCCACGACCTCCGTACTATTCAATCCATCCATCAGCGCAAAGTTTTGAGTGCGTTACATTGAGTTCTACCACAAAACATGATTTTTGACCCCAAAAAAAAAAGTTTTTTAAGCAATAATTTTTGCGTCAACCAAGTAATCTGTACACAAACTAAGTAGTCGTTTGTGTACAGAATGCTTGGTTGACGGCTTCGTGATAAGGTGGTTTACACCCTGTATCCACACCACACACTCACACATAATTATGTACATATTATCTAACTTCAAACTATAAAAACTAAACTAAAACAAATCCTTTGTCAACAGAACATCTCGGACAGAACAGCAGCAACGATGTCTTAGCATTCCGAGCCGTTCTCAGGCTGACGCCATCGTTTCCTACCAACCCGCATTATGAGTAAGTATCTAATTCAGAAGTTCCTAATTAAAAGTGAGGGTAGGATGTCCGACGATGAAATACTGACTTCGTAAAAAGAATTTCTTGAAAGTGTAAATTGCAATAAACAAAAATATTGCATTTCAGTTTCAAGAAATTCTTTTTGTTTGCAATTTTGGAGCAGTGGCGGTCCAGTGGTGACGGCACGACTTATCTCATCGTTGTTTATGCTTTTTTATACAAGAATTCAGCTCATTGTTCTGCTAATTCTCGTTTTAAATCTGTCATACCTTACATTGTCTTGGACAGAATTATTTCGGACAGAATTTTAATTTCATTCAGCTGCTCAGAGATTGGAATTCTGCTCAAAATGTTTCTGTTTGAAATGTCAAAAGTTTTGAATTTATTTGCGCTAAAAACTGAGAATTGAACTCAGGAAGCCACGTCCAGAATCTCGAGAGTCGCGTTTGCTGTTGCTACACCAACAATGCAGTCTTTTATGTGAACAGTCATTTTAATGGAAAAATATTTGCCCAGACAGTAGGGTTGGCTGCGAGGTCACCACTAAGGCCTTAGAATTTCTTAATGAATCGCAATTTTACCAACAATTAAATGAAGTTAAATCACCGTTCAGTGTGCTTAAGAATTTAAGCTTTAGTTGCTGAGCTGATCGTTGTAAATTCAACAGCGCGCCTAATGTCCAATGTCCAATTTCAAAATTCCACCGTCGTTATGCATCAACAAGCCGTGTGGCCGAAGGGATTTCCCATCAGCAAAAATTACGAACTTCAATACCAACTTTCATTCTCTGTTCAAACTACGTCGGCAGAGAATTTTCAAGAAATCTACCTGAGTCCCACCTACGCAATTATTATAAGGAACCCTTGTGCATAATTTCAAGTTTCTAGAAAGCAAAAAATATTTATTTTGTCGCAAGGACACGACGTGCATACAAAATGACAAAAAAACAATAACAACATACAACACATAACAAATATTGCAAGTAAGTAGTTGCGATGCATTGTCTGTCATTAATTCTATCATTGGAAATGGTCAACTAACATCAATTCTATTTCTGTGTAAAGTGACGTCTAATGGCCTAATTGAAATAAATGGTTTATCTTTGACTTGTACATTGAATTGAAAATTTTCAAAGTGTAATTTCTTTAGTCAAGACAGCCTTTGTGTTTGAAATTGAAAAGTTTCAATTTGAAAAGTTCGGTCTCTGGTATCAATGTATTAAAAATTATCATAACTTCCGAACATGTTAGAGAGAGAATTAAAAACCCTTGCCATATCGTTTATTTTCATCCGAAGAAGCCTTGCCCTTAGTATATATATATATTATACCCTTTCCGTTACACGTTGTATATAAATGTAAACTAATGCGAATCACGGTTACCTTTCTACACAAAACAACACGAAATCCCAGCAGATTGCTTGATCCAGCAGGCTTACAAAATAAATGGAATTTCAAATGAAGATTGAAACAAATTTCGTCTACGAAATAACAATTTATTCATGTATCTGCGGTTGAAGAGTAGGGCCTAGCACGACCGCGCAGGTTTCAAAGAAAAGTCAAAAGTCAAGTAGCACAAAATATGGTACTGTTACAGACAAAATGCGGACACGGCTGCTGATACCGTTCTTTCATAGATAATGCACTATTGTAACTGACAGTGTCCGGTGTCCGGCAGCAGCTGGTCCGTAGTCTGTGCTTAACAGATTGACTAAATCATAAACGTATTCCAAATTCGAACGATTTTTAAATCGATAATACTCGTTCGGCACATAATTTTATTTTATTTTACTAACATAAGTTCACCAACAGCTTCTGTGTACAATATGATTTATTTATTATCTATTTAATACTTTAAGCACACAAATAATGTACTGCGGTGGACTTAATGCCAATGGTTGGGTTAATATAACAATTTCATCACAACTGAATTTGCCCGAAGAATTGCCAAACTTAAGTGGCAGTGGGCACGGCACATTGCTCGCAGAACGGATGGCCGATGGGGCCGAAAAGTTCTGGAGTGGCGACCGCGAACCGGAAGATGTTGCGTTGGAAGGGCTCCCACTAGGTGGACCGATGACCTGGTGAAGGTTGCGGGAATCCGCTGGATGCGAGTCGCACGGGACCGGTCAATGTGGCGACACTTGGGGGAGGCCTAGGTCCAGCAGTGGACGTCTTTCGGCTGAAATGATGATGATGATGAATTTACCCACTGCACTGCTGGGTGCTGGGCCTCTCTTTCGCACACACCTAATATAATTTATACAGTTCTGAGGCTCACACATCTATGGGTACTACTTATTTGGCGCTTAAATTAAACTAAAATACTACAGGAGATTTGCACTTTCCATTCAAAACTCGTTCGAATTTACCGGTCGGTTTCGGTGTCACGTCATGAAAACCACAGAATCTGTAAACTAACGGTAAAAATAACTGAAGTTTAGAAAAATAATTGCCTGTGACATAAAAAATTGTAGGTTCTGCCCGAACACGTTGACTTTTTCAAACCGGTGCGGTGTGATGTTTCTATTTTTTGGTTCCAACGAATTTCTATACTCTAGAGTAAACACGAATACAGAAATTTAAATTTGTATTTACGTAGCCTAATTAATTATATCTTATTTTTATTCTATAAAACTTCTTAGTTAAAAGAAGAAATTTTCTACGTAAAAATACAATAAACCTCGAGAGATTCTAGAGAGAATAATTCATCTACCTTGAAACCACAGTGGAATAGTTAAAAAAATAATTGCAGAGGTTTGTGGTCTATTACATGGAACTTAAGCACAACTGGCAAAATGTGGGTGTTTAATTAAATAAATAAAATAAATAAATAAAATCGTTTATTTATAAAAAGGGGCACATTTACAATTAAGTATCTTAACTAATAAAATAGAGCACTGTGCTTATTGCCTGAACTAGGTGGAACCTGTGTTTCAGGCTAGAAGGTGCAAAAATACCTACTTAAAATAAATAAATTAACAATGAAAGAAAAGTAAATTACCAAAATTACAACTTACATACAAAATAAACAAACAATGTGTCAGCAGTTTATTTGCAGACAACAAGTAAATCTTCTGTCTGTGCATAGGTCATGGGTTGGAAAATAGTATTAATAGACTTTTTACAATTAAAATAGTTTAACTTATAAATACTTAGTTTTCTATTTAATCTATTGTACAGAAATGGGCCTAAAAATGAAAAGAATCTTTCCACAAAGACATGTTTGGAGGTTGTATTAGAAATGCATACTATATCATTCCGTCTCTTGTTAGTATTGTCAGCATTGTACGTGAGCATGGTGTGCTGTTTTAATACTAAGTGCATAATGAATAGCTGGCGCACAGTCAGCACGTTGCACGATTTATACAGCTGATCTGTGGGAAAGTAAAAGGGATGGAAGTTTGCTACCTTTAAAATTGCTCTTTGAGCTCTTTCAAGGGGAAGTAGGATAGTTTTTGATGCGCCACCCCATGAAATGATACAGTAATTAATTATAGATTGACACAGGGCGAAATAAACTTGTGTGATTAACTTAGAATCTGCAAAAGTTCGTAGTTTTTTAAATACATATATTAATTTGCGCACTCTTTTAACCAGACTTTCAATATGATACCTAAAAGAGAGTGTGTCGTCTATTATAACCCCTAAGTATTTAATATTATTGGTTTTGAGGATAGACGGACAATTGCACATGTTGACTGACCGATTATTACATTGATGGGCATATACATGGAAGTTATCAGTGTTAAGTTGTGGCTTGCGCATGGAGAAGTGAATGTATTTTGTCTTGTCAGCATTTAGTGTTAGTAAATTGCTTTGAAGCCAATTAGTCACAGTATTAAAGCCAAGTTGAGCGTTTTCGAACAGTTCGCTACTGTTTTCAGCGGAAAATATTAGCGCCGTGTCGTCAGCATATGATATGATTTTGCCTTGCTTGATATTTAGGTTGCACAAGTCGTTAATATAAACCAGAAAAAGGGTAGGGCCCAATATACTCCCCTGGGGAACACCAAATCCAGTATTTTTCTGCTCATCGCTCGTAAAATTGTCAACTCTAACACATTGGTATCGGTCGTTTAAGTAGTCAGTAAGTAATGTCAGCGGCGTGCCCCTTATTCCTATGGCCTCTAATTTTCTTAGAAGCACAGAAACAGAGACAGTGTCAAAGGCTTTCGCTAAATCAAGGAAGACTCCCATGACCTGGTTCCCCTTGCCCAGCTCTTCTGAGACATAATTGGTAAGGCTATGCACCGCATCAGCTGTGGATAGTTTGGCCCTGAAGCCAATTAATAGATACTCCTACACATTTCATCAGGAATTTCTCAGTATCAATCGCGGAGTCTAGATTTGTGCCCAGTTGATGGCAATAGTCTTGCCCCTCTACATGGAACTTAAACATAACTGGCGAAATGTGGGTATACTATTAGGTACATCTCTGCCTAAACCCTTCGGGTATTACAGGCGTGATGTTATGTATGTATTTTAGCATCGTGAGTCCACCTAATGAGTATTTAACCTCTCTACGCCTTCCGATACGCGGTCCCTTCTCGACCTAGGGAGTGAAATAGGTATTAAGTTTTAATTAAAAATTTTGCCAAAAGTTGTTACAAGTAGCAGTTTGGCAAAATTGCAAGTATAAGGACATTAACTGGGATCTTAACTTTGTTATTCATTGTTGTAAACGCTGCTCCACAATAAGAAATTTCGGTGTTAGTGAACTTTAATAAACAAAGTTGAAAGGTCTTCTATGTTTTGATGTGAAACATCTATAGGCGCGGGTTAACCAAAAAAGCAATTGAAAAATTCGTGGCGAGCGTGGCGGTCGAACCCGGCCCGAACAATCCCAAACATTACCGACCTGTTGAAGCAGCATAATATCTTCATATTCCCCACGACCTAAACAAGCCAGCTGGTCTCGGGGCACAGAGCTCTTGGTTACAATGTCGTGACTTCGAGTTCGATTCCAGCATAAGAACTTTCTTCTTGTGAATCGAGTCTGTTTTTTATATGGACTTTTATTTGTACAAAATAATTTCCATGTTTCACATCTGCCAAGCGTCCCGCGACGGCTCATTTATTTAATATAACAGCTATTCCCACAGAAATAGTATGTAAGCGTAGTAGTTGAATACGTTTTTTCACAAAGGTTTAAATATTTATGTCAAAGAGTGTCTGTCTACCAGTTATAAAAATCCTCCATACCAAAAGATTTTTGAAAACCGAGGAGATGCGACAGTAAAAGCTGCAGCTTTCGAGTTCCTGAGTTGATAGAACCTTTTACGTTGAAAACAGGAAAAAGCGATGACTGCGGATAAAGTGGTATATAACTATACCTATAACTCTACCGGTTAACTCTACTGCTTAAGTTGTGACCGGATATTAAGGAGCAAATTTGGTCTGGCCAGCCAAGGCACACACAAGGAAATAGCTTCAAAGGGTCGCCGTTACCGAAATCGGTATAAGGAGGACTATATACATATATTACTATAAATAGCCACAGTTTACATAGCCATAACATGTTTATGAAGTTGATGGAGTGGGGTCATTGAACTGATGTCCTAGTTTTCTAGTTGATCCATCGCGGTCTGTTTGATTAACGGTGAAGTAGATCTTGTTTGTTAGTGAACGGATTTGTAGGGAAATAGTTGGTTGTCTGAGGTTTTCTTTGGAAAGTTGAGGTATTCTCGGTGTTGAGCATAAAGAATAAGTTTGCTTTATTAAATGTTATTTTACTACGTTAACTTAGAGGACCTCGTGGCTAAATAATAACAACCGTTGGGGTCGATCTTCAGGTAAAGCCGCGCTTGCCTAGGTTGCTCCGTGGATGGGTGACCACCGAAAATATACCGAGTTTTCTCCGTACCTTGGAAAGGACGTTAAGCCGTTGGTCCCGTTACAGGTAGTCAGTCGCCCCAAAGTCTGACAACCAGTCTTACCAAGGGGTATCGTAATACCAAGTACTAACTGGAACTGATGGTCAGATAGATAGTCGCTCCACGTTAAATACTGTGTATTCAGCTGCATCCGGTTAGACTGGAAGCTAACCCCAACATGGTTGGGAAAAGGCTGGGCAGCTGATGAATTTTACACTCTGTGTTAACATTACACACACTGATTATTTGTTCAAATGTACGGTAATGTAGTCCAGTCTAGAAACACTATTTGTGAATATGTGAGCAGTGTGAAGTAGAATAAATATTTTCCCTCCCTCTTACTGTTGGCATTTCCTGGAAATGTTTTTAATTCGAGGTTCAGCATGAAGCTCCAATTAAAAACACTTCGTAGTAATTTGGAAACTATATTTTATTAGCGTAGACTCCTCTTTATAAGCTATACTTGCTTAGTTCATCTTAAAACAATACAGAACTTCACAGAAACGGTAAAAATAAATCTTGCACAGTGCATGATAACAACTCTATATATAAATCGAGTAAAAATAGAAAAGGAGCATTATATTTCAGTGCCTTTTATATTGCAATAGCATAGAAAAGTATGCCATTATACTCGCTACGTGTACTGTTACGGCGTAGCACGCGTAGGTGCTACGTTTGCTACGCCGTAGCAAAAGCGTAGTGGGGTCACGTTTATGCAATATTATTGTTCCTGGCGTTTCGGATATGTTTTATTTGAGGTAAAAGAATAGTCCTTTCGAAAATTTGGTTTCTGTATAACAAAACATGACGCCTGTAATCGCCGAAGGGTTAGGCAGTGGTGTACCTAATAGCGCACCCACATTTCGCCAGCCGGGCGACCCTATTGTCATCAACCGCGATTGGTTTCTGTATATACTAAGAAAGTTTTATCGATTACTATAACTTGAAAACAAAATCCTTCATTTTTGTTAGGTAAATTCATAATAACACGTTTATTTAAATAACAAAGGCGAATGAAATGCATGACCCAGTTCTACTGTGATTGAGGCCATATGTGTTTGACAAGCTATGCGGAGCAAAAAACTAAGTAAAACTAGGTCCTAGAATTTGTTCAGCATAGGCTTCGGCTTCAGATCATTCGTGATAGTGCATTTAAATTGAGAATTAAAATTGTTCGCTCACAAAATATTGGCAGCATTTAACCAGCACAAGCACTGCTGCTGCGCATGAGTTCCGGGGTTTGATTCCTAGGTCGGGAAAAGAATTGTTAAGTTTTTCCTTTAGGAATTCGGAATATGTGCACGGATGATGGTAATGGGGGAAAAATGTAAATCTTGGAAATGTTGGTTGAACACATAGCTGGTGTTCTGCTTAACTCTTCGGAATGCCGGCGTGATGTTATATATAATTTGAATTTCCATTATTCGAAAACCATGTTTTGCCTTAGTAGCTGTTTGTATGGTATGAGTGCCAGTGGAAGGCACAGGTGACATCGTGCAAGTGAAGTGAAATGCCACTAACATAGATTTTTAACTAATTTGTAAGAAGGGTTGCAAATAAACATTTAAGAATGAATGAATGAATGAATATATATATATAAAATAGCGTTGTCGAATTATGTCGTTTCAATAAAAATAGAAAAAATAATAAATTAAAAATATTTCAATATTATTTAAATAATGGCAATAATTAAAGATATGTCATAATAATTATACTAAGTCAGTTTTACATTTTACACTCAAAATATTCGTTGATGGAATAAAAACATCTCTCACACAACCAGCTATGTAGCTTTTTATTAAATTCTAAATCGGTAGCACTTCTAAATTCTTTAGCTAAGTGATTATATATTTTCACCGCCATAGTATAACAATTTTTGTCGCATACTCTTAGTCTATTACGCGGGACTATTAGTGGCTTTTGTGCTACTTTCCTCTTTGACATGGCCTTTTCATCTTTTTCAAAAAGCGAATATTGCTTGTACTAACAAAAATGTTACTAGTATGTATTTTTAGGTTAAGGTCTATAGGATCAATGGGTCTTTGTTATCTGAAATAAGTGGTTTATTATTATTTTATTCCCTGGAAAGGCAATGCTGCAGCTATGCCTTTGATATTGCAGAGGTTCGTAGGCGGTGGTGACCACTTAAAGTGAGCCTATTGCTTGTCTCCCATGAAGCAATAGCATAAATACAAGATCGAAGAGACACCGACACACAAACGTTTACCACGTATTCACTACATCAGTCTGAACCCCCACATTGTTCAACGGTTATTAAAAAAAAAAACAGCTTTTTCCTACAAAAATGCAATACCGACGACCCGATTTGCGCAGTGAAGCTGCCTTACGTTCCTAATCCCTGGTTCAAATCCCGGTAGGGGCAAATGTTTGTGTGACGAGCATGGACATTAATTGTTTCCGAGTGTTGGATGTTTATAATTATGTATTTACAAAAGAAAAGTATCTATGTAGTATTCAACTATCTGGTGTCCACGACACAAGCCGCGTTGCATAGTGTGGCACTAGATGGCGCTGTGTGCAATGTCCAGCGATATTTATTATTATTATTACCTACACGGTCAAAATGTAAGCACGTCAGAGTATTTTCCACCCGGTAAAGATACTCAAAGGAAAGGCAATTTATTAATACCCAGCAATGGATAAAGACAGGCTATGGTTAGTGATGATGACGTATGCAATCATTTTGATGAAGACACACAAAGACTTTACATAGTTTCTACAGACAAACACAACCAGCAAGGGACATGATAACGCTGTGTCACATAGACTATTGAATAACCCGTTTGAGCTTGTAAGAATAGAATTAATGAGCCTTATATCAAAGCTGGAATGTCGTAAGAGACCTAAGAGTGCTGGTAGATTTTCGACTTTCAGCAGCGAGCTGAATGCTGTAAATTAAACACCGCGCTAAATGTCCTCTACTGTATTTCAAATATACATCGTTGGGATACTTACCCGATAGGGTATTAAGAAACAGCCGTCAAAAGTGGCAGTGTTTAAGCCAAGCTAGTAATCTCGCTGACTGGCAAATATTTTTACCGAACCATTATCTATTCTCGTAAATTAATTTCCAAAATTAATTAAGCTTGTTATATTACATCATTGGACCTCCCAATTACAAACATTTATGTTGTACATTTGCATAACAGTTGTTCCATCATATTGGAATCACACGGCAGTATCTTAAGCATTTATTTTTAACCGTATGAACTGTGGGATGTCGGCATTTCATTCTAATTTTTTCGCTTAACGGGCAGCCCGTCCGCGACGAAGGAGTTACAATTTTCGGCCAAACCATGGTTGTTTACAGGTATTGGTAATAACTAAAACACATGTTTTTCCCTCAGGAAGCTGTGTCAAATGATACGCGAGATGTCGGCGGCGCCTCCGTTCTGCGTGCCAAACTACCACAAGATCTTTGAAACCACAGAGGTAAGTAAACTGAGATCTTTGTTTTTGTGAATTCGTTTATAAGAAGTCCTTTATCACTCACTGGCTGACTCAACAACGTTAATCGCAAACCTTTGAATCTAGAAGGCTGAATTGTGCACGAAGTTGTCCTTTTATTAACCGACTTCCAAAAGGAGGAGGTTATGTAGAAAAGGAATAAGGTTTTATCGAATACATAGGGTAGGGAAATCCCGGGCGCATAAAGAAACTGGCAAAATTCTAGTATCACCTAGACACATTTTATTTTGGTTACACTACACTGCGCTCCAAAATGCAAATCGTTGACGTGGCTCAAAAGGCTGCCCAACTTATATGGGACTGGGCAGGACATGTCTGTCGCATGCCGAACGAACTGTGGGCCCGTAAGGCTCAGGAATGGTGCCCTGAAACAGTGACACGGGGTCGCGGCAGACCACGAAGGAGATGGCGGGACGAACTGGATGTCTTCCTTGAGAATTGGAAAGAGATGGCACAGAATGCTGACCGTTGGAGGGAATGGAGGGAGGCCTTTGCCCAGCTGTGGGACAATATAGGCTAGCTATAATAATGTAATAACACGATTGAAGAGAACCCCTGATTTGGATCCACTTTTTGTGAGCTTTGCTGTTGGCCATTCATGATACATAAGTTCCATGCAAGGATCGAAGTTAGACTCCAACAGAGGAATGAAATTCAGTGGCTCGGCACGAGCTAATTCAAGCTCAAGGAGCGTTAATTCATATTATGTTAAAAGCTAAGTTAATTAGTAAAAGTTATCCTGTTATGCTAAGCCCTCCGTGAATATTATTCTGCCCCGGCTGTTAACTTTAGCGTAAAATGAGTGTGTAGATTTTAAGATATAATTTTGTTTAGTTTAATTTTCGTACCGGCTTGACAGAACCTTGAGTTTAAAAGTAATTGAGAAGTATAATACCCTAAAATGTTAATTAATGGTCATAATCTTATGACAAAACGGTGGCATTCGAGTTTGTGCATTTTATTTATCTCATGTCTATAAAATAGTTGTCACAACATAAGAATGACTTGGCTCGATATACGAAACAAATACTACATATATTTTCTTTTTAAGTCGTATATTAATAGCCCAGAAACCTGCTTTATCACTTACATACATAAGTGCATCACATAATGCTTATAAGCCTATCCAACTAGCAACTATTCTAAGCGCACAATACCAGGATTTCAGTTTCCCACAAATATAATCACACTGAAACATTTACAGATGTTTCCCTTCCACACCACAATAGCGTACTAAATACTACTTGTACCATGCCGCCTATATGGTGACTAGAAATGGACGTAAATCTGACCTATTTACTAGGTCGTTGACCTGGCTTATGATAGTGGAGTAGGGCTATCAATAGCCTTGAAGCCTTTGAAGTGTTCATCCGATACTTCCTGTATTGGTCGAGGAAACTTAATATTGTAGTTGTAAGTCTTGGTACTATTGTTCCATGATGTGGATAGGTTAAGGATTTGTGAATGAACTTTTATATCCGACTAGCTTTTGCCCGCGGCCTCGCCCGTGTGAAATTGCTAATAAAATGGAGATAATAGCGCCTTGTCTACAGCAGACCTTGATTTTATGAAAAAAAAAAATGATTTCTCTAGAAGCATTGTGCAGGAAGAAATAAAAGGGAATACGTTTATATGCAGAATCGCAGCTCCTGTTCCCTCTTAACACTCCCAATAAGGATCAATTTGCTCGTACTCGGTATCTAAGGGGCTGACAACATCTAATTTGTTGAAATTGATGTTATTTAATTATTTGTTCTAGCACATCAAAAAAAATATAATTATTTTAATATTCATCATATATTTCAAAGACCTAGGACGGCTTCGATCCATAATTGGACGAAATCGGCTCGATAGGAAATAATTATGTGTGTAGGTATGGGTCTGCAATTAAAAACATGAAGTCACCATATTCATACCTAAACCGCTAACGAGCCATATTTCACGAATAATCCACACTTTTTTTTATTTCATTATTTAGTCATTATTTTCTTCTAAAACCTGGCCTCCCATACAAATAGACAGTGTGCGATTTTGGTGTTAACAGCGCCTTAAGTCGAGGTTATATAGGAAGTGGAGCGTTGTCAGTTAAGAATGAGTTTACCAGTAAAACCAGCTCAGGTTTATTTCAACGCAATACTTTTATGTACATAACTTTAAGCTTTAACAATATACATAAATCTCTGTTTTCAGACTTCGCAGCAACTCGTAAACTAATCGGTTAGTGGGACATGGTAACGGAACATAAATTATTGTTTTGTTTCTATTGAAATTCGAAAAATATTGTATTATTAATGAAATATATTTATTTCTATTGTCTCCTGAAAACTTTTCGCAGTTAATAAAGGATTTTCTTTTGTGGAAAATCGAGGAATTTTCCAGATTGATGGTCACAACTTAATTTCCTTTTTTTTAGACTACTTTTAAAATATTGGCCAATTAAGTTTTCATCGCTTTTCTTTTTCTTTTTCATCGCTTTCATTAACATTTCTCATTTTTTATCTTTATAAACCCAGATCAGGGCAACCTCCACAAGTGCACAATTTTACAGCTACATAAGATAATCGGCGAATGACTGAGATTGCCTCGTTGGTCTAGCTAGACTCTAGACCAACGGTCCTTGATTCGAATCACGGATCGGGCAAAGTGTTATTAAGTTTTCCCATCAGGAAATTCTCAGTAGCCACCACGGAGTCTGAATTTGTGCCCTGTTGATGGCAATAGGCTCGCCTTCTTTCACAAAGGACTTAAACATAACTGGCGAAATGTGAGTGTACTTATAGGTACACCTCTGTCTAACCCTTCGAGGATTACAGGCGTGATGTTTTAAGATAGTCTGTGGTAAAATTAGCTGAGAAAATAAAAGCATAAACAGAAAGGCATCAAGTCAATGATAATCAAGTTGTGTTATTCCACTGCGCTACCCACTCACTAGCCGCGACGTGCGACGTCGCTGCACCCTAACGCCGCGAGCGCGCGATAGACTGACATTTATTTGAACGTTTCCGACCTTTGCGATAAAAACACCTATAGATCGCAAACTACAAGTGCTAGAGCAATTTAAAATATACTTTTGTAAAGCTGAATAGTTAAGGAATCTACTTATATAAAAAGCAAGATGTATAACTTTAATTTTATACTCATAAACTAAATGTATAGTTGAAAAACAGTCACCGTTCAGTTTACTCAAAAGCCTGAAGAAATAAACAAAGACAGATCCAATATCACTTGTACCTACTTCTCTCGTATTTTCCCAGCCGAGTTCACAAGTACCTAGATTACTCTCGTCGGCTCTTCGGGTGACAGTACAAGTCAATGACACCATCAAAGAAGGACTATAATGTCAGACTAAATTAAATTGCATTTGTTTATGCCTTCTCTTGTAATCATTTGAGATTTGTAAGTCAAATGTTGTCTAGTTAGGCGTGGTACACTCTTGTGCAGGTCATTTGATTTCGTCCGCAGTAATTACTGCACATAACCAGGGACTAATTTATTTATTTATTTATAATCATCGGGTTAACCGGTTAATCTGTATTGGTAATGGTTAATCAGACATAATGGCTATAATTATGTCTGATTAACCATTACCAATACAGGTTAACCCTTTTTTTATTTTTTTTCGGCTTGAAATAATTAAATGACTCCTCCCGCTCTGGGCGGAGCGGGAGGGAGTGTCAGACTTTTACTTACTAAAACCCATCCATGTTCCTTCGTCGCCCTTTGTGTTCCGGGGCCACAGTATCAGTTTCGAACAGTCCCGCAGCCCCGGAATACAGGTTAACCCTTAGGGGGGAAATACGTGTTGAGTACAGTTTTAGCTGCGTGGAATGCAAATTATTATTGCTTTTCCTACATGTGCATGGGGCAACCATAAATCCTTTAGGTACTCTAAGATTTTTGAAGATTTTTGACACAATTAAAATTTCTATACTGGTAACCTTTTAGGTCCCTGCATTTATAATCGCTTATCAACAATTTACACGCTCAAGTGTTACGCAACAGCAGTGACACGCTCAAGTATAAGCAATTTTTTTCATTTGTTTTTCTCCGCTGTCAGACATCACACAACAGTGTCATCACACTCAAATGCATGCTTTGCTTTGCTGCCTGCGCCCGACCGCGCGACCGAACCGAGCGATATCGTGTGAGAATCGCCTTTCACGACGCTCAACGCAAGTTGCGTCACTTGAGTTTATTCGTTCGGTTCGTGCTCAAATTTATCTGATTTTTACCGCCGCCGCGCCGAACGGCCTTTTGCCGTACATTCATCTTTACCGCCCGGCTAGTGTTTACCACGCCTTACGAAATAAGATCGACGTAACCTACTTTTTTTGGCAACAAATTATTCTAATGTCACTTCTTCGAATCTGTGATTTGAATATTTAAAAGGGGCAGGACTAATAGAGGGTACGCATTGAATAAATTTCAATTATCATAATTTCTATGACATTTTATTTTATTTGTTGACAGAAAAGGTGTAAAACTTCAGTACTGTTTCTTTCTTTTTCGTGTGGTTAGGTGTCAGACATTTTACGCCACCCATGGGCCTCCGAGTTGGCTTAACTTGCCGTAAAGAAATACCTCTCAGGCATGTTTGGTTCCCGGTGATTTCCTTCACCGAAGCTAGTGATCCGCAAAATCAGAGGTGCGTGTCTTAGGTTCGAACTCGTGAGCTGACTTGGAAGTCGGGGGGTCATCACTACTTTTAGTACAGTTAATCAGATCGTACAATGTTTTCAAAGTTATTTAACCCATCAACAACCTTATTTGAACTAAATATGACTGTATTTTAAAAAACAGCAACAGACTACGTAACGCAGTCCATTTGTTATCAAGAAGTAGACAGAGCTGTTTACATATACCTAACCTACTTTTCGCCAGATCACCATTGTAATTATGTATATTGGCAAGAAAATGAAAATTAACAACACTTTTTCAATGAAAGGGTAATAATGCCAAGTTGTGTTGGTAATACAAAGCCGCAAAGTTGTATGTGTTGTTGTATTAATCTAGACAGGCACTCAAACCTTTGAGGAAAGTAGTAAGTTAATTGAGATTCAAACAACGGTTCGCTTAAAACAATGCAGACAGTGAGTGTTGCATTCGCAGTTAGTGAATGTTAATGAGTGGAAGGTAGAGAGAAGGGATGCTGAACTCTGAGAAAACACGCTCGGCTATGTTTAAGATTCCTTTTTTTTGTAGTCTTGAATGTCCCACTGCTGGGCAAAGGCCTTCCCATATCCTTCCAGGTACTCTTCTCCTGCGCCTTCACGGACCAACCTTCGTGATGCGCGATCATCATTCCTAAGTCGTCGAAAATGTTACCGCGTTCTTCCGTTTACATTATTATGACAATACGTACGCATGCATAATTTTATTAAGGACACTTTTATTTTAATTTGATTCTTTCTATTTTGTTGGTCTAGTGGTAAACATAACTGGCGAAATATGCTATGTGTTTATCTCTGCTTAAACCAGGCGTAACGTCCCGTTCATAAAAATATTCAATTAATTTGCCCTTTTAAATTCACATCAAACAAGTCCTCATAAATTATTCTTGAAGCAAATAACCATAGGTATGTCAAATAAAACTACAAACAAATAGAGCATCAAAGCAGAGACCGGACGTGACGTAACTAGGACAAAGTGCAACTCAAATTGAGTTGAGGCAGGTCGAGTCCACGCCTTGTCACATCCTTCGTTGTAAAGAGCACGCTAATGGAATATCAAAGTGGGACAACCCTTTACTGATGCTCTACGCAAAAATTATTGCTGGGAAACGCCTTTTTTTGGGGGTGAAAAATCACGATTTACGGTAAAACTCAATGTAACGCACTCAAAGCATTGTACTGATGGACGCATTTAATAGTAAACGAGGTATTTAAAGTAAAGTTATGACCTTAAAAAACTTGTGAAAAGTTGGAACTTTGACCTCCGATATCTCCGTAACTAGAACTAGGTTCCCAGGTTTGGTACAGAACAAAAAAATGATCGCAATGTCGGGGAGAACAAGTGCCTTTCGGCTTCGTTAAGAGTCTATTTACTTGTATGCTTTTCTGTGGAAAGAGTAACAACACTTTTCTGGAAGCTAAAGCAGCCATTTTAGGCCTGCTGATAAAGTGAAAACATGGAAGAAAATAAAATAGCACGTTTTGCTCAAAGGAGATTTCATTAATATCTTGTCTCAACATTACAAAGATTGAAATGGCATGTCGATTTTCTCGCTATTGAAAATTGGAGTCGAGTTATTTAGTAAAAAAAAATTATAAAAAGGATCTAAAGTTTATGTCAGGGAAATTTATTGCTTAATAAATTGTCCATATACTGACTTAAACTGCCCGTAAAATCAAATGAAAACGAGTATATTGTCCGTAGCATTAAATGGTTGAAATACAGGAAATTTGCTAAGACTTACCAATCCTAGAAGTTGACTTCAAAGTTTTCCACCCTGTGTACTCTGATCCTAGGAATCTTGCTTTCAAGAATCAATATTGTAGTTTGGTACTAAGGAAATATCACTATGACCGAGTTCTGCAAAACTACGGAAAAGAACTTGAAGAAATGGAATATTATTCTCAATTCACAGACGATACGTAGAAGTGCCGTAAATACGTTGTTTAATAAATAACATACCGACGTAGCCCGAAGAATTGCCAAACTTAAGTGGCAGTGGGCAGGTCACATTGCTCGCAGAACGGATGGCCGATGGGGCCGAAAAGTTCTGGAGTGGCGACCGCGAACCGGAAGACGTTGAGTTGGAAGACCTCCCACTAGGTGGACCGATGACCTGGTGAAGGTTGCGGGAGTCCGCTGGATGCGAGTCGCATGGGACCGGTCAATGTGGCGACACTTGGGGGAGGCCTATGTCCAGCAGTGGACGTCTTTCGGCTGAAATGATGATGATTAATAAATAACATAGTACTGGAATAAATTTCATAGTGACGCCATAAAACACAATTTAGTACTGTGAATTACACTAGGAAATGTGTGTGTGTGTGTGTGTTTTTGTATGTGTGCAAAATAAAATTCTATTCTATTTTAATGTATGTTTCACTAATCACCCTATTCGAATTGATCACGATTTGAACTTTCCGATATCTGTAATAAAAGGCGAGTATTTTGTATTATAATGTAAAGAACTAGTTTGCATAGAGAGCATTTAAATAAATGTTTCTGCTCTTACTTCTTGTTTTTTTTTTTTTAAATAGTACTGCTAGAACTGTACAGGGTGTAAACAGACTCTTCACGAAGCCGTTAACCAAGCATTCTGACATCAAATTAAGTAACCCCACTCAAAAATTATTAACTCGCAGCCTTCGTCAAAACTTTGTGAAATTAACATAACATGCAAAACACGCTTTATTAAAGTGAAATAAACAAACAATATTTACTTAAGACCGATAAATATAACACAGGGGCGTCAACCCTTACGTTGTGCGTACAGAAATAAGAAACCTCGCAACTAGGACGGAGCACAGGTCGAGCCGTGAGGTAGGTCGGGGCGCGAGATGCCGCTCAAATACCGCGTACAAACATGTGATCCAATCTCGAGTTGCAGATGAGTTTTGCATTGGTTTACAGTTTTATTATGATTTTATACAATAAGCAATTCAAAAGTCGACGACCCGAATGGCGCAGCGGTACTGAGGCTGCCTTACGTTCTTAGGGTCCCGGGTTCGAATCCCGGTAGGAGCAAATGTTTATTGTGATGAGCATGGACATAATATGTCCACTCGGAAACATATTATGTTTCCGAGTCATGGATGTTTATATGTATAAGAAGTATGTATTTACAAACAAAAAGTATCTATGTAGTATATCAACTATCTGGTGTCCACAACACAAGCCTCGTTGCTTAGTGTGGCACTAGATGGCGCTGTGTGTAATGTCCAGCGATATTTATTTTGTTAATTCAAAAGTTACACGCTTTTTCTCAGAAGGAGTTGATAGAGGAGCTTGTGGCTAAGTAATAACAGCAACTCGGGTTGATCTTCAGGTAAAGCCGCGCTTGCCTAGGTTGGTTCGCGGATGGGTGACCACCCATTATATACCGAGTTTCCTCCACGCCTTGGAAAGCACGTTAAGCCGTTGGTCTCGGCTGACAATTGTAGATCTTTGACGTTTCAAGTAGTCGGACTGCAACCAGTCTTACCAATGAGTATGTATTACCCAGTGCTAACTGGGTTGTGGAGGTCAGATAAGCAGACGCTATGTGGGAAAGTTGCCAGATGACGATGGGTAGCTTCCAAGTTATTAGCACATCTATTGCCAACGGGGCACATAATAATTAACAGACTTCACTTGGCTATTAAAAAAAAATCTTTGAAAGAAAAGCATAACGGTCACAGTCACACTTCCAATCTCTTGAGTAGCAGGCAGCTAATATTTAAAACCTAGACATTTGTGTGTGAAACGAAATCTTTCAGATCAATCACAGGAATCAACATTTTGTACAAGGTTAAGCTTCCCTTGTTATGATTGGTTTGTAGACTGGTGACCAAAATTCTTTAAAAACATTAATTGTCTTGAAAACAGCCTACCAGAAGCCTTCTCGGCAGTTATTTTTATTTTTTTCATGGAATAGCGAAACGGACCGTTGCCCAACATTCTATTCAATTTGTATTTAAATTAATTCATAGAAAAGACAAAAACCGATTCCTAAAAGCAAAGAAAACAAGACCAAAATAACTTAAGTCTCATCCAAAACTCTTTGAAACCAAAAATAGATGTACTCAACTGTGATTTCCAGAATGTACAAAAGCAATATAAAATAACAACACGATAAGTCCGAACCGGCCGTTTTGCCGAGGTCACTCGGTAACAAGCTCTGAGACAGTTACTGTTTGATAACCGTTTGTCATATAAAGTAGTCCTTTATTGGATAAATTACGAGTTTAGTTAGAAATTGGGATTTTATAGGTCAACTTTAACTTATAATTGGTGGCTTTTGTGAGAAAATGGCTACTACAATGAAAGGTAAATTCAGAGAAATGAATTGTTCTTCTTTCTTTTTTGTGTGGTTAATGCCTAGACTAGTGTTTGAGTTTTTATGTCGCCCATGAGCCTCTGACAGATGCCCATACTCATGCATGGCTTTACATGCCTTCGTGTAATATCTCTCAGGAATGCTGGTTTCGTTTCCTCACGATGTTTTTTTTCACCGTAGCAAGTGATAATAGGGTATTACACCCATTTTTGAAAAGTGTCTTAATTAGATTCTATAGTGATAATGAATCACTAAAAATTCACAAAAATTTTATTCAATCGTTATGTATGTGCCCTAAAAATGCATTTAAATTTTTCAGTTTCAAATTTCGCGCGTAATTTGACGAAAATGCTGGATGCAGTGGACGCCATATTGCTCTGTGGTCATGACGTCAGTTGGCTGTGTAAACAAATGCAATGATATTTCAAGTTGACAGTTGACACTTCTAAGTTTACATAGCCGTATGTCGTAATAACATGGCGATTACTATAATGGTGTTATGAAACAGATTTAAAAAGCTGAAACCTTTGAATTGAATTTTAAAATTTAGTTTGCTATTTTATGAACTAAAACTAACGTTTTCCGACTCTTTTTGCCTAGGCTATCTCGATAATATATTTTTAGATTTTTTCTCATATAGAGTAAAATACCCTATTATACAATACATGAATCCCAAAAATCAGAGGTGCGTATCTTGGGTTCGAACTTGATACTATGACTTGTCAGTCCGACTGTCACAATTTGGGTACCAAAATAAGACAAGAGAAGACTTTCGGCCGGTTTCTGAATTGAGAATTTAACGTTGAGAACGTCTTAAGCACGACGTAAGTACGACTTGAAAATATTTTTGTTTTTGAATTAAGTTTAAGTTTAATTTGAGCATTCGAGTTTGAGAATTCTCAAATTTGACAGTTTAGAACATCAACTAGTGCTTATCTCGAAATTTGCGTTTCTGAATACGATTGACAGTACTCAAATCCCGCTCAATACAAACTTAAACGTTTGACAGTTGAGAAGCCGAATCTGCGTACTTAAATCTTACTCAACCTGCTTATTGCTAAATAAATTGAGTTATTGTGGCTAAAAACATGTCGATATCTAATTATCATCGATGGAGGAACTGGAGCCTCAAATACGACAACTACGGAGACGATGAATAGCATGAAATCGTCCAAATTTATTTGTAACCTTCGATGATGTGCAATTTAAAGATCGGTTTAGATTCACAAAGGAATCTTAATTTGTTTGTTTGTTGTTATAAAATAAAACAACATTTACCATCTGGCATAATACAACGGAACTTAACATACAAACGATTGACTTATTGAGTAATGACAAAATACGTTTCGTTCTTCACAAACGCATTTTTATATTTATTCACAATAACAGTAAATCGACCATAAACTTATAAAATTAATTCTCATTCTGATGTAACATAATAGTATCTAACTTCTAGAATGAATTTCACAATTTATATACGCAAATTTTGAAACCAAATCACTTCACTAATAAATACCGGTTTTTTTTTCTTGTAATGGAACGTCTAAGTATGGTTAGAGAAAAACTCAACTAAAAGCGGTTTGAGAAAATCTGATTATGACGAATGAAACGCAGGAATCTTAACTACTCATCAACTACTTGAGCAAAACTCAACTGAGTTCCAGTAAAATGCTCAATTCAGAAACCGGCTGTTTGTGTCAAGGAACTCGCGCGTTTCTCAATTCTTTCCTTCACACCAGTGTACCGTGACTTTAAAGCATATACGTCACGGTGACTCAAACAAAAACAAATGAAAGTTTTTTTCTCCGTTGTGAGATGGACGAGTCGAACGACCAATTCTTTCTTTCATAAATAATAAATAAATAGCTTACTTTAATAGCCATCCATAAATTTCAACCCTTGTCAAAAACTGCCTATTGAAATATCGATGGAGAGAAATTACTTAGAAACAAAGATAAGCAAACGAAACCCAAAACACTTAGGAAATAAAAATCTATTGAATTTAGTTTAAATAATATTACAAGACGACACTAGAAAAGCAATAAATTATACGTCGAAGTAACCTTTTTCGGAATATCTGGATATCTGGTAAACAGATGTGTAAAATAGATGCGGGCACAGCGACAACTTGGCGGGAAGCGGAGACGCCATGCTTTTGGCCAATTAACAAACGTCTTACACAAGACAGCCAATGAAAACAGATTACTCGCTTTGGTTAATGTTTCTAGGAGGAGCCTATCTGGATGTTTTTGCGACGGGACACGGGGTCAGGAGAGAGAGACGAAGCTTGACGTCGAGTTGACACGGTTGCATAGGAATAATTATAGAAGTTTGGTTGAATATTGTTTGTATTTTAAATAAAGTAGAAGCAGTGTATCTAAGTAATATTAGTGAAATCGAGACAGAGTGAGAGCTGAAATTTGGTAACGTATTCCAAGTTCAAATTTTGTGTTAAAGCAAGATCCCAAGCTAATTTACAATAACTTCAGTCACCCAATCTATTTAACGACCCAAGTAAATATGGACGCTGCCACAAACTTCGATATCTTATATTCACTAAGGCAAAAGTCGCTAGAGCACCTTTGGTATAACCTGGACAAGGTAGCCTTAATACTATTTTTGATAATAGTAATTTATCTCCTAGTGATAGCTTGTGTAGAAGTTTGTAGGAGATGGAAAGGTGGAAATTGTGGAGAAATCGCTTTGAATTGTATAAACAATATACATCACGCAGACCATGAATTACGCGAGATGGTTTAAGCCAGGAATTTGAATACACTACTGTAAATTATCATGGGATATTGTGGCTAAAGTACTTTGAATAAAACTGTGTATCCATTATGTGTGCATTACCTCTCCTCTCAGTTGTCTTGCGATTTATATAAGCTGGTAAATAATTGTCAATATTGTGTACATATGTGTGTTAATCTAATTTGTGTACGTCAGAAGGGTTTTTCGCTTGAGATGTTCCGTTTTCCCTTATCTGACTAGGTTAGGAATGGGACTCTCGACCTAGGTTCGTTACCATCTTAGCGAACCTTGGCCTAAATAAACAAACAGTTTCTTTCGTTCATTTTATTGAAATAAACGAATAATTTAAACCATAATCACCTCTTTCTTTTATATTCCAAGATTACCTGTGTAGAGAATTTAATAATGGAAGATTGATAAAATTAAGATCAAGTCGTAACAAGAGGCACTGTATTAAATCAGTGTAGTAAATCAGTTTGAATCTCCAATAATGAACTCTCTATATGTATACTGAACCTTGAATAACATGATTTTACGTTATTGGAATTAACCAAATATACTACTACTATAGACCAGGTCAGAGATAGAAATCCAGACCTAAGTCAGATACTTTCATTAGGGTTTAAGACTATAAGTTCCTTCTGAACTGAATTAAACCTAGTATACATCAGTAAAACCCAAACTGAGTGAGTAGAGACACTAACTTACAGTAACTCAATCAACACCTTGGTTCAAGTCAATAATCACTTAAGTATTCTGGAGGAGAAATACTGTTCTTGAGAGAGAGACATTTCGTCTGTGTTGCGATATAATGCACATTAATATTTCCTTAACTCCGATAGACTGATGGTATTGAGAGACACGACTGGGCGACGCCTCTGGCAGTGATAACTTAGCATACCATTACACGCCATGTCTTGCAATCCGACCCCGACCTAGATTTGGCCAAATCTAAATATAACTCAAATATAAACACATATCAAAACCATGGTTCAGGGGGAGTGCCTGCCCTAAATGGGAATGTGGCAATAAAAAAAATGCAAGTACCAGCCCTTACGGGATGTGGGAATCACCAACGCTTCGTAGCGTCTACATAAGGGGTCGTGATGCGCCCCCCTATAAAAATGGTCAAATACCGATTGATCGGTGTAGGGTTCCCCCATGCTAGAACGATATCAGTCAGACGTGGTGGCTGAAATAAGCCCTAACACACATGTATCAACTTACACAATCATTCTAACGTGTCAAATTGAATTTAAATTGTAAAATCCTTTATTAAATCCGAACAAGACTGATAAGTATTATACTAAAATAATAGTATAGACGCGTTGAGACAAGCTCCGCGTTATCGAGTAGAATGATTGATAAGTCTACATTGTTCGCGCAGTGGAGTGTACTCAAGATTGACCTGTGGTCAATCTAAATCTAATTGTTGACTGAAAACCCCGAAATGACTCTCTTGATACAGTATTGTTTCCTAAACACTGGTGTAAGGAAGTTCGATCCTTCCTAGATTAAACACAGTATTGATCACCAAAGGCTAATTAAGAAAGTTCGACTCTTTCTCAATATATTCATTCACGAAAACGAACAGACTAGACGATCAACGCGAGCCAACTCAGAACCTTGGTATGATGACAACACGGGCCGTCATCCGTACCGTTACAGGATCTGGTCTCAGGACCAGGCCTACCATCACAGTTGTTGCAACGCGCGTATAACTTGGTCGTGTAGCTTGTGGACAAGCGCTGTCTCTTTTTAACCGACTGCGCCAGAAGGAGGGTTATGTTTTTTTTTGAGAGTATGTATTTATGTGACACTGGGTATATCAAATTAAAAAAGAAACAAAATGGCGGATTTTTGGCGCCAAATTCAAAAGTTTGGCACGCTCTGCAGCCTAAACGGCTCGATAAAGGGTTCATCATGAGGATTTTAAAATGTAAAAAAAAAACCAGACTGCTTAAAAATAACTAATAACTTTAAATAAAAACTGAAAAGAAAAAAACAAGTTCAGGAAACTGGACATATTGACTGCAACACAGTCGGGACCCATCAAATGATCTAGACTAAAATCATTACAAATCATTACATCCAATATGGGTATTTTGGTTATAAAGGCTTCTTTTACGTAACATCCAAGGGTAAATTTTGCTGGAAAACCTAAATATCCTACTAAAGTTTTCATTAATTGACTGTTCTTTGATTGACCCTAGATCTGAAGAACTAAAAGTCATGAGGAGAGGCCTTTGCCCACTAATGGGTTGACGCAAGCTAACAGCTCATAGAGAGGAGGCCTGTGTTCCAGCAGTGGGAACATTAATAGGCTGATGATGATGATGATGATGATGAAGCTAACAGTAACTTATCTTTCAACAGGTAGCCATAGAAGCAGCGCACTTGTACGATGCAGTGACATTGTGGGCGCGGGCGGCGACCGCAGCCATGCGCTCCGGGCTACCGCCAACAGATGGCGCCACGCTAATGAAACTCCTGCGCCCCACCACCTACAGATCTGTGCAGGGATTTGACGTGAGTTACAACTTATTTTACATTCTAGGACATTCTAGGCCTATTTTATGTGAAAATTAATAAATAGGATATAATAATTTTTAATAATCGCTGATGCGGAGGGTGATGGGCAGTCCCAACAGCTACCTGAGGCTAATTGCAGACTACATCAGTCCTATTTGGAGGCATTGGATTGGGCTGCACATATTGTAGGCAGACCGTTTTTTCTCTTATTTTTCTCTTATTTGTGTATCTGTGAGTTACTAACATAGCTTTAAGTCATCTTGATGTACTACTAACAATCTATGGACCAAAAAGTCTGAAATAAAATGTTTTGAATTGAATTGAATTGAATAATACCCTTGTGAATTGCGAGAACTATGGAAGAAGAAGTCGTGCTGCGCCGACCCCCAAATAAATTAAATTGGGATAAGAGCAGGAGAATGAATGGAATGATGATGAGCTTTGTGTGTTTCTCCATTACTTAAGCTTAAGCATAAAACAAATTCAACACAAACATTACTTAGTTCAGTAAAGTTGTAGGTATCTTTATTCCCCCAAAAGGGAAACTTGAACGGATAACCCTTATCAATGTAAAAGCTTTGTTTTTCTTTATCTTTTACAATTAGGTACTATTATTTAGTAGTTTAGGAGTTTTGTTTACTTTTCGGTCTAGAAAGTTAGTGTGAAGTTATGATTCTAGACAAATTCGAGGGTATTTTGACCTTTCTGTTTTAGTTGATTAGGTTTTGGACTCTTGTCAAAAGAATTTAAAGTAAAAACGTTCTCTAGTATGATAAAATCTTCAAACTACGCTGGACAAGCCATTTACACGAATTGTGATTAGGTTTTACCCAAATGGTGTAATTTTTTTTCCAAATTCTTGGTTCTTTCCGTTTTCGTCTACCTGATAACGATTTTTGATATGATTTTGATTTCGAAATTATGGTCTTTATTACTATTCCATTTTTCGGTATTTTTTTTCTTTTTTAAATGAAGTTATTTTGAATGAGGTCGCGTTGTAAGAACTAAATAGGTTAACCACTCCATTTTCGTAAACGTCGCCGTCATACGGAGCAATCAATTATGTTTGTGTATTTAGATGAGGTTATTTTAGCTTTTTTAATATTTTTTAAACCAAGAACTTTGCAAAAATAACTAAATTAAATTATAATATATTATTCATTTAGATACTTTAGGTTATTTTAATTATATTAATGTATAATTTTCGTATAAAATAAATTCTTAAATACTTGAATGAAAAACAAACATTATATTATTCTAATTTAATCACATCATCATCATCATTTAATAGGTTGCACAATTTCAGTTTAGCTCAAATATAGTCCATATTCTATTACAATTTAATTTCCTGACTATGCGACTACTACGGCGTAGACGATTGTCACTGCTACGCAGCTACGAGGAATGCGGTGAACTGCTACGGCGCTACGTAGCTAATTTTTCAAGCACTGAGTTATTGAATTAATCTGTCAGAACGTTGTAATTTTAATACTTATGGCTATTTTTGGATGTTACTAAATTTTATAATAAGGCGGTGAACACACTTATCGACGCGGAGTCATTTATGTCCATGCAATTAATGGGAATAGTCCAAAGCGGTGTCGAGACGCGAACGAGACGAACGACATCTCTTTCAATAAATGTGGTACTCGCCATAGTCTTATTTTTAATGTAAAATGCAAGTTCAAAAAAAAATATTAGCACAGTGAAAAAACAAAATACACGACGATGTTTACTTCCAATATTGCGCCTGCAAAATCTTTCCGTAAGTGACTTGTTTTTCTTGGATTAAAAGTATCTCAATGCAGATATTTCCTTCGAGATTGAAGGAAAATTACAAACTCTAACTAATCCGCTAAAAGCTGTTTTGATCGCAATTTAGATATTCTGACTGAAATTAATCTTTTGTTTATCTTTTTTGTCATAAACTTTCCTTTCAAGCTTTCTTTACTAAGACGATTATAATAAATATGGTACGTATAAAAAGTACTACACTTCACACCATCGCATCTGACTAAAAGAGTGATTCATATAAATGTTGATGGATAAAGAGAGAAAAATGAGAGAGAGAACGTGGGAGAGGAAGACCAAGGAAACGATGGATGGATTGTGTTAGGAATTATGTGAAAGAAAAAAGAGAAAATGATAGTGTGACGGTTGACAGAGGAGAATGGAAGAAGAAAACGTGTTGCGCCGACCTCAAGTAACATGAGACAATGCCAGGAAGATGCTAATAAAAAATACTACTCTTTCTTACGTGAAATATCATCCAAATCTACTTAGTAAAAAGTTAAATTCATTCACTCACTAAACCGCTGAGTGGACTCAGCGGAAGCATGAATTTCCTACAAAACTTTCTTGTTTAACAAAAGGCAACGAAACGTAAAGATAGATTTATTGAAAATGTCCCCATTGTTGTATGGTAGTTCCTCATTTTTGGCGATGGGAAATCCCAAAACACCCGGCTAGCCGCATGACAAATTGAAATAAATCTGTTCTCTTTATGTATGACACAGGAGATATGAGAGAATTGGCCTCCCACGTATGAACATAAACGTGAATTATTGTGAGGAATTGAGCGCTCTCGTGACCTTAGGAGGAGAAAAAAATGGCCTGTAACTGGCCATTTTTTTCTCAGTCCATGTGTGAGTTCAAATCGGGTCGTTCGTTTTCGTATTTGTCATTCCATGACTAGATTTCTTCAATATTATTCCCATAGGATAGATGCTGGATTTTACTTGTACACGGCGACACATCAAGCTATACATTTCCAGCCAAGTGCGAGTTGAACTCGCGTGGAGAGGGTTCCGTACAATGCCAAGTCTTATATTGAGTTTATCACTTTATTTTCAATTGATAGAATTTTTATAGATTTTCCTGTAATCTAGAAGCAATGAACTACATTTTGTATTTTTTTTCAAAATTTTAGGCTCAGTAGTTTCGGATATCAGGGGGTGGTCAATTTTCATCTTCTTTCATGAATAAAATCAAAACTATTTATTTTACAATAATAACATAACTATATTTGAGATCCTCATAACAAGCCCTTTTATTTGATATTTGACACACACGAACAAAAAGTTTTACAAATACTTACTGTCTCAAATATCAAATAGAAGGAAAAAAAAAAAAAAATCCCGATTTGTCCCCAGAAAATGAGCCTTATTTAAAAAAATATATCTATTTTCTTTACACATCTGTGTTTGGATTAAGGATTACACCTTCTTACCAAATTTCACTTAATTTGGTCCAGTAGATTCGGAGCAAATTGGCTGTGACAGACGGACGGACAGACAGACAGACGCACGTTTGACCCTATAAGTATAAGCGTTCCGTTTTTTTATTTTTTTTTGTACGGAACCCTAAAAAGTGTATTCAAAACTGGTGCCAAAACCAGGGACCGTTAGATTTTGGATCATTGGTTGTAGCAGGGAAGGTAATTAATTATACATTGGATGGTAACAATACACACAATTACAATACACGATGGTGTCAATACGATATGGAGTATCGTTACAATGGAATACTTGCTCGCTAAAAGAGAATTAATATTATTGTGAATTTGAACAAGGAATGCGTAAGTGAGTCGAGTTTCAAACGGATAATTATAATAAGTGTCAAGTTATCTGTTACTAAGCTCACAAAGTTTTATAATGAAGCAAATTAAAATCAAATAAGAATTGGTTTTTTAACTTACATTATTAAATTATCTGTGCTTACATCGAAGTTATCAAAGTAAGGCCAATTTATGTTTTAAAAAAATGTATTGGTGAGAGGCCGAAAATAATACACATTTGTAAAATAGATTTATGGGTAGAAACTGGAATTGGAAAAAAATATACGTATAACCTATTTATTTTTGCATATTTAATTTAATCTCAACGACTAAATATCTCAATCGGAAAAAGGAACTGCCAATATCTAAGAAAAGACTGCTTGTTTATTATTAATTATAAAAAGATCATTATCCTCAGTACAAAGGTGGAACAATTCAAAGACTGGGAACATCAATGAAATTAGGTCATTATAGATAGTTAATTATGCCTCAAGTCTGCGACAAATGTTAAGGAATTTCAACGCCAAGAACGATACTTAAATACCTTTTACTTAAATAAATTAGGTCAGTCGGTATCAGATTTCTTGTCAAGTGCCAGGACATGGTTCCTGTATCCTCGTCTATAATGTTACTCTACAACAAAAGGCAGGTGGTTGAATATCCGGGGAGTTATTCGTGATATCCGGATATTCACGAGGCCGGATATCATCATCTGCCTAGCCTTTTCCCAACCATGTGAACACCAGTATTTTACATGGAGCGACTGCCTATCTGACATCCACAACCCAGTTATTACTGGCTAATACGATACCTCTTGATAAGACTGGTTGTCAGATTTTTTGGGCTACTCTACCTGTAACGACTGTCAAAGATCTACAAATGACAGCCGGGACCAACAGCTTAACGTGCTTTCCGAGGCACGGAGGAAACTCGGTATGTATGGGTGGTCACCCATCCACAGACCAACCTAGGCAAGCACGGCTTAACCTAAAGATCGTCCCGAGCGGCTGTTATTATTTAGCATGGGTTGCTTAGTATTAGCATGGGTTGACGTTGCCTCCACACTCTCCTGTATCGTGGTTAACTCACATAGGTACACAAACAGCCAGACCTGCATAGGCCCCTTATTCACAACGCTTCGATTCGATTTTCGATTCGGAAAGTCGTATGTCTATCTCGCTCGATTTCGTAATGTCAAAAAAAAGACATACGACTTTCCGAATCGAAAATCGAATCGAAGCGTTGTAAATAAGGGGCCTGGAACAACGACCTGTAGGCCATACAGAACTAAATACAAAACACGAATTCCTATTTTGTATGCTTTTGTTACATTTTCAAGATAAAAAATCCCAATATAATTTTATCCTACTATTTTCAAATGCGTAAATATTGTAGACTTTAGTAATTTGATCTTAGCGCCCAATTATTAGGGATTAAAAACATTTGGGACCGTGCCTCTCCGCCCACGGGTATCCACGAGGCCCTAAACAGCGTTAATGGTGTTAATGTCTTAATTATTTAACACCAGGGTCAATTTATTCTAAGTATTTCTCAGCCTCATAAATGAAACAGCTTTGACAAAATATGCTTTTAGTGTTAAATGACATCTGGTTAATATGAAAATAAAATATCTTATCTTATCTTATCTTATCTCATGGTAGGAAAACGACGAAGACTAATAACAATAAGAATCATTATTCTCTTGCCTTTATCCCAATTCATTTGGGGTACTGGCTAAGTACTGGCTTGTTTAACAAAAAATATTGTATATCATTTCTCATATACTTTTGCATATAAAATAGTAGTAAGACTTGATTAAGGTTTTTTTGTTTCCTATTTTAAATTGGCACGTTTGCACGCACAACGCACGCAAAACTTGTATCGAGTACTGGCTTTTTAACAAAAAATATGGTAAACCCAACGCCTTTACATTATAAAAAAAAAGGAAAATGTCAAACTCAAATAAATCAAAATAATTTAACACAATAGAAGGCAACAATGGCAACCTTATCACTGATAACTCCCACAATTTAAAATAATACCTAAAAGCCTTAAATTTATGCCAATTTATGTCCGTCAGATATCATAGAACAATGATTGGCAGCGACACGTGTAACGCCAAATAATATGATTTCGGCGAAACAATGGAAATGGCGTCACATGATACGCTGCCGATAGAAATACATTGATACGTGGTTTAACAAAGCTTAAATCATCATCTGCCTAGCCTCTTCCCAACTATGTTGGAGTCGGCTTCCAGTCTAACCGGATGCAGCTGAATACCAGTATTTTACATGGAGCGACTGCCTATCTGACCTCCACCACCCAGTTAGTACTGGGTAATACGATACCCCTTGGAAAGACTGGTTGTCAGACTTTTTGGGCCACTGACTACCTGTAACGACTGTTAAAGATCTACAAATGACAGCCGGGACCAACGCTTAAATATTCCAGATAAATTATGTTTATTCTGCAAATTCGTTTTTGCAAACACTTCTACACGACGTAAGTTGAGTGCCACTTGGTATTTTTTCCGCGTGGCCATTGTCAAACTAACGCCGCCATCTTGGCCGTCTGTCAAGAACCTTTTCTTAAGGAACGCGTGGAGGTGAAATTAATATCAAATACTCAAGTACCCTTTGGAGCAGTGAAAAAATCAAACTTGTAAAACAACGCGATCAATACATTTATGACCGTTTTTGTCTCAAGGGAATGAAAACCTATAGGGTACTTCCCGTTGACCTAGAATCATGAAATGCGGCAAGAAGCAATATCTTATAGCATAAGTAAATGAAAAACAGAAAACCATAAATATGTAGTTCAATTACAAAATACCTACAAGATTATACGGAACCCTCGGTGCGCGAGTACAACTCGCTCTTTGCCGGTTTTATCCAGGGCACGGTTTCCCCAGACTGTTCCACAAATGTTTACCAACAGTGGTCTTCTGACAATGTCATTCAAGCGCCAATGGTGCTATGCGTGCTGTAAAGTATCTTTGGTGCTTAAATGACGTATACGACGGATGATTCTGTTGATACGAGTAACTGGCGAAATAATAATAATAAATCAATATCGCTGGACATTACACACAGCGCCATCTAGTGCCACACTAAGCAACGAGGCTTGTGTCGTGCACAACAGATAGTTGATATACTAACCCGAGTAACATAACAGCGCGTCTGATTGAGTTGTGTCGAAACGAGCTCCGTGTTTTAAATTCGAGATACGTGCAAAACCGGAATAAACCTTTTAGTAAAATATACTGTGAGCTTCCACTACAAGTGTACTCCATAACAGTGAAAACCGAACTTAAAAATAACAAGTGGTTCTCAAGTTATTACCATTTTTACCAACAAAATTTAAATAACGAACTCAAAGAAAAAACACAGTGTTAACTAATTGGAAAGAGTCGCGTTTTGTGTCGTTCTGTGTCAAACGTAGCGGTATCGCTCCGCCCACTGTGCACGGTGCCGCTCGGTGTCCTCTAGTTGGAAAGGTTCGCGTTCTGTGTCGTTCCGTGTCACAGCGTATTGTTGATACACAACTGGCTGACCGCGAGTTAACGCTCGCCTGCTTATTCGCTAGTCTACGCGTTGGGTGATTATTAGCGTGCTTGCACGTATTTATTACTGCATACCGATTAATAATGTCTACATTGGCTGACAAATTAATGATTTTGGGATGCTGCGATGGTGGATTGGATTAAGGAAATTATCGTAATTGCACGATTTGTGAAAAAGCATTTCACCTTGCCTGCTTAACAAATTACGACGAAGAGCTCCTCGCCTCCAAAGCTTTGAATTGCCCGTCCTGCTCTAGCAAAAATCCTAAAGTGCCCAGGGATGATAATACTCCTATTCGGTTCAATGCTAATGTTACCGTGAGAGGCGCTAAAAGACAAGCACTGCACTCGCCCCCAAATTCCTGTAATACCTTGACAACTTATGACATCCGTAATGTTGTACAAGACGTACTGCAAGATCAGCTCGGCAGTATGCTTTTAAAAATCAATGATAGCATAAGCATACTAATGAGTGAGGAACTTCGATCAGTAAAACAAGAACTCAAAAGCGCAACAGATTCTATAAACACTGTAAAAACCCAAATTGGGGATATTGTCACTGAGCACGTAGAGGTTAAACTAACTATGGAGAACCTGAAGACTCAAAACTCCTTTATTCAGCACACTATCACGGAACTGAGAACTAGACTACATCGTCTAGAACAAAACTTTCACAGTAAGCCACTAGCATCTGCACCCAGTACAGAGCAGGACATCTCAACTGAGCCTCTCCCTGAACCAGCTGAACCAGCCCCACCTTGTGCCATCTCAAGTGAACCCAATACCGATTCTGTGCCAGCTGAAATGGTGGCGCAGACTGCCTCATCTAATTCACAAGCACCAGACTCCCAGGAATGGACGCGAGTAACAAAGAAATCTAAAAATCGTCGCCCAGTGTCAATTCAAGGAGCTGCTGGCCCTAGTGTAACATCACTAAGGGCCGTAGAAGCTCGTAAGTACTTACACCTATGGAACATGGAGTCTACAGCCGATGAAATTAGTGACTACCTTCGCACTTTATGTGGCGCTGATACTTGTACCATTGATGAACTAACTCCGAAAGGAAACTACAAGTCATTCAAAATTGGCGTTCCCATTGCATGCTATGAGTGCTGCTATTCCGCAGATGTGTGGCCGGTAAATGCAAGAATCAAGGCTTGGATCAACTATAGGAAGCCGTCCTCTGCCCAGTCTAATAGCCGGCGTGAAGCTGCCCCACAGCCCTTTCATGAACAGCTTACACTGAGGGACAAGGCATAGTGCTAGTACTGTGACCGGCCCTGCAGCAGCTTTCAGAGCAAGCACCAGAACTACAAAAATTAATTGTATATACCAGAATGTTCGTGGAATTAAATCAAAGCTCCGGGTGTGGCGCAACAATCTGCACATGGCCGAACAAGATTTAATAGCGGCCACAGAGACTTTCTTGGATACCTCGGTTGAAGATACAGAACTCGTCAATGGTGAGTGGAATGTGTGAAGGCGTGACAGAGATACACCTTGTGGAGGCGTGCTGCTTATGGCACGCACACCCATAGTCCTGCGCCGTCGACATGAACTTGAGACAGACTGTGGTGATGATCTTTGGTCGAGTTTCACGTGGCATGGTTCCTCTGTCTACGTGTGCGTTGTGTATATAAAACCAAGTGCCACTGACAGTGATTATATGAGCTGGTTTACAAAAGTGGAAAGTTTTATAAATAACTTAAATGGAACAGTTATCATTTTAGGTGGTATAAACTTAAACAGTGCTTCCTTAAATGTTCGCAATTATTATTGTTATTTTCTAACATTTTGTGATATGTGTGAAAGAAATATTGTTGAGAACATGCATGGGGGAATGTTGGATGTTGTTTTAGTTCAGGAAAGCGCAAGCCTACATAACGTTTCTGTAACAACAGTTGAAGGTTTAGTTCCCTCTGATGCGTACCATCCGCCGTTGGACGTCCAGGTACAGTTACAGTCATCTGATGAAAGTGATAAACTTGAACCCAGTAATATCGACCGTAGTAGGGATTGGAATTTCAAAAAATGTAATCGCAATCGGCTTTACGAACTTCTTTCTGAGGTATCTTGGGATGCAGTTACATCATCTAATGACGTTCGCACTAGCACTCAAGTTTTCTATGATATTGTTTACAGTTTATTTGACGCTTGTATTCCTAAAAAACACCGAAACCGAAAGATAACTAGAAGATATCCTACCTGGTTTACATCGGATATTATCGGGACATCCAAGAAAAAGTTAAATTACATTCCGCCTGGAAAAAAAGTAAATGTGATCTAATATATAAGCAATTCTCTGATTATAGATCTAGCCTAAAGTCTCGTATATCGACTGCTTATGACACTTACATTAGGCGCATCGAAGGGAACATTAAGAAAAATCCCAAAGAATTCTGGCAGCATGTGTCTAACCAAAAAGATCAAAGGGCGGGTTTGAGCCTAACGTAACCCACAAAGGTAAAATTCACAGTGGTGCAGCAGCTGCTGAAGCGTTCGCAGAATATTTTGCGAGCGTTTTCCAAGCTGAAGTACCAAAGTTAGACCACGAGAAAATAGCCAATCCAAGTAACTCCAATATTAGCAATCACATTAATATATTAAACTTCACCGAAAGTGATATAAGCACTGGAATAGATAAAATAAAACTCAACTCAACTTCTATTGGTCCTGATAATATTCCTCCGTGGTTCTTAAAAGAAGGAAAGGAATTTCTCATTCGGCCCCTAAACCACATATTTAATTTGGCACTAAAATCTGGAGTCTATCCACCACAATGGAAGATATCACGTGTGACTCCCATACCGAAATCCGCAAATAAATCATCAGTCGATGAATATCGTCCAATAGCGATACTATCTTCTCCCGCGAAAGTTTTCGAGAATGTCCTACACCAAGGAATGTACAAGCAAGTAAAACAGTACCTGTGCAATGAGCAGCATGGCTTTCGCGAAAAAAGATCCGTCAATACGAACTTACTTACACTAGTTAATTATATCTCTACAAGTCTTGACCGCAGACGCCAGGTAGACGTTCTTTACTTTGATTTTCGAAAGGCGTTAGGCAGAGTCAACAATGACGTCTTGCTGTCAAAACTCAGTGCGATAGGTGTTGCTCCAGGGCTTCTACGGCTTCTTGCAGATTATTTGCGGGACCGACAACAATTTGTCAGATTGGGTTTGTACGAGTCACTCCCATACCACACTCGCTCGGGTGTGAGTCAAGATTCGGTAGTAGGCCCCCTCTTTTTCATTTTGGTAATCAATGACCTCCCTGATGTAGTTACGAATTCTAGATCCCTCTTGTATGCTGATGACTTAAAGCTATATTATGAAATAACATCTGAGCGCGATTGCCAAGCTCTGCAATCAGACATTGATTCAGTATATAAGTGGAGTTTGGAAAATAAAGTGAAATTTAATAAATCAAAATGCTACGTGATGTCTTTCGCTCGAATGCGGCGCCCAGTCAACTTTCTATACAAACTGAATGGAGACACAATTACAAGAACTGATTCCATGAAAGACCTGGGAGTCATATTTGACCGTAAGCTCACTTTTCACGACCACATCACATCCACTGCTAAGGAGTCCTTTAGGCGCCTTGGCTTTGTTTTAAGGAACTGTCGTGACTTCCACAACCCCCACGTTATCAAGCTTGTTAATGGGGCATTGGTCCGTAGTAAACTTGAGTCTAGTGCGTGCGTATGGAATCCTTTTGAGAAGCAGTATGCGTTTACTTTAGAAAAAGTTCAAAAAGCATTCCTTAGATACCTTTACAAGCACTTGCACGGGTTTTATCCTTTCTTGTATCCCACTAAATTCCTGTTGGGTTGCTTAGGTTTCAATTCTCTAGAAGTAAGACGGTCGCGCGATCAGATGATTGTATTATTTAAAATTCTTTGGGGTTGATCTGCGTAATGACATCTGCAAGCTATTTGTCCCAGACAATTACTGTCGTGGCAGGAAACACCGCTTACTGGCTGTTCCAACTTGCCGTACTGTTGCACACTCCAAGTCACCTATTCCCCGGACATTAGCCGCTATTAACGCTCTCCTGAACTCAAATGAATGAAGAATGAATGGAAGGTGATACTGTCAGAATGTTTGAATTTTTGTGAGAAGAATGCATGACTGTGTTAAATAAATTATATGTTATATGTTAAATAGTGTAATTGGCTTCGGCTGTTCTATTTTAATTAAATAAATAAATACTACATAGATACTTTTTGTTTGTAAATACATACTTATTATACATATAAACATCCATGACTAGGAAAAAAAGTCCATGCTCATCACACAAACATTTGCTCCTACCGGGATTCGAACCCGGGACCCTAAGAACGTAAGGCAGCCTCACTACCACTGCGCCATTCGGGTCACCAAAAAAATGTGGGTGTAATATTAGGTACACCTCTGCTTCAACCTTTGAAGTTTACAGGCATGATGATATATTACGTGCTTACGTTGATAAAAAATTGATATGATGTTGATCGCCAAATTCAATTTTGCTAATGTGCTTAAACAGAACATGTTCATTAGCAGTTACCATTAATGTACTATCGAGGACACTCCCGCCTGATCACCACTAAGCTAATTTTTGCTTGCACTTAAAACATAGAAACGCTCTCTAGACCCGCCCCGTTGACTTTATATATAATTAATTAATGAAAAAATACCGATCGGCGACACATGCCAAACGAGAGTTATTGTTATTTTGCGCGCCAAAGTTGACGCTTTCCTAATAGGCCTAAAGTTTAAGGTGGAGTAGCGCGGCGCCTCCGCATGATTTAAGCTAAAAAAAAATTAACTGATCAGGCGAAAAAGACCACGACTGTACATTACCACAAGCTTAATTAATTCTCCTCTCTAATCCTTATCAGGCACATTATCATGCAACACACAACACGGCTTGAAATCTCTGGACCAAAAGGTTGTGTTTTTGGTACACGTACGATATAATAGGGCACATCCTATTTCGACTTAGTTGCGCCATAATGAGGGTGACGATATCTTATTAATTCGGTTAAATACCTCAAACCAATCCTGGTCGATGGGTGACCACCCATTACAAACCGAATTTCCTCTGGCATCGGAAAGCACGTTAAGCCGTTGATCCCGGCTGTCATTCATAGATTTTGACAGTCGTTACAGCTATTCAGTGACCCGAAAGTCTGACAACCAGTCGTACCCCTTGGTAAGATAACCCAACCTAATACTAACTGGGTTGCGGAGGTCAGATAGGCAGTCGCTCCATGTAAAATACCGGTATTCAGCTGCATCTGGTTAGACTGGAAGACGTCCCCAAAATAGTTGAGAATTTTTTTATCGTCCGGGGCAACCAATGACACAAAAATCGTAAGTAGGTAATCGAAATAGTACCTATCAAAATCGGCTTCGTTTCTATTCAATTTATATTAGTAATTTCGCTTGTATTTTACAACCAGAATCCCCGTTTTGGAAACAATATATTTTCCTTTATAACCTCCATCGTACTTAATGATATTAAATGCCTGTTGGCAAGGAAAAACTTTAAGCTTGTTTTTCCTTTACGGGCAAATTTTTGTGAAAAAACATTTTGTGAGATGTAGTGGAAACTGGAAACCTACTCCATACCAATAAAATATGAAACTGCTTTTTCAGTTTCATCATCAGCCTATTAATGTTCCCCTTGCTAGGACACAGGCCTCCTCTCTATGAGAGGGTATGGGGGACCAGTGCAAATTGGTAGATAAATAAATAAATAAATATCGCTGGACATTACACACAGCGCCATCTAGTGCCACACTAAGCAACGAGGCTTGTGTCGTGGACACCAGATATTTGATATACTACATAGATACTTTTTGTTTGTAAATACATACTTATTATACATATAAACATCCATGACTCGGAAACAAATGTCCATGCTCATCACACAAACATTTGCTCCTACCGGGATTCGAACCCGGGACCCAAAGAACGTAAGGCAGCCACACTACCGCTGCGCCATTCGGGTCGTCAAATGATGTCCGGTTTCCTCACGATGTTTTCCTTCACCGTTTTGAGAGCAGTGGTGATGAAATAAATTACACAAAGTAATGCGCCTGTCTGGGTTTGAACCCACGATTTACTGTTCGTAAGTCGAGGCCACCACCACTGGGTCACCGCTGCTCTCCTCTCCTTTTCAGTTTCAGTGGCTATAAACTATCGACGATTATTTTCTCAGAAAGGTAACTTGCCAGCTTTTGGGATTTGGCTAAGGTTCTTGTTTTTGTCGAAAAGAATATTTTCCTCTACGCTGGAGGTGTTTTACGGGAATCCATCTAAATCCCCTCGGTCAGAATTGAAGCCGGGATAGTTATTATAAATATTTAGTTTTTTTTTTTTCACGTATTGACACGCTACACCATTGATCTTTGAACTACTTTTAAAGGTTTTATTAAATGCTCAGAATATAAAGAGGAGTCCTAAGCTTCCATCAGAGGTCAAAGTCAAACAGACATTTTTAGGGTTCCGGTGCCAAATGGCAAAAACGGAAAAGAACGTAGCAGTAACTTTGTGTTTCGTTAAAAATATTGTTATTATATTGTTTTGTGCTACGGAACCCTGTGTGTGAGTACGACGCGCACTTAGTCGGTTTTTACCCGACTGCGCCAGAAGGAGGATTATGTTTTTCGAGAGTATGTATGTATAATTGTTCGGCACGCTCTGTGGCCTGAACGGCTCGATGGATTTTAGCTTGAGAGGTGTCGTTAGATTTGTATTTACTGTGAGAGTGACACTGGGTATATCAACAAATAAATATATACATTCCTTTCTTTTTTTCTAATTGAGCCCAGTAAAAGTTCTGTCAATACGGTACGAACAAATCGTAACGTGGGTCCATATAGGGACACCTCATGAACAAAAGTATCAGTCAGTGGTCTCAAATAGTTCGTGTCAGTTTGACTGATCCTTAAATCAGTCTTATAACGATTTATTTTGCCAAGTCATTGGTTTTATCGTGCTTTGGTTTGCTTGCACACGGTGAAATGTAAAAACAAAGTCGTAAAACTTTAACAGTAAAGTAAGCCAAAGGTTAGTGAGTCATCTTCCAACTTTTCTACTATATGGTAGAAAATTCAGAAAAAATGAACGAAAGTCGCTTTGAAAAAGCTACGTTGTCTGTTTTGAGATAGGTATGTGATTTTTTCGGTTATAATAACGTAGGAAATAGTGGGTTTAATTAAAAAAAGAAATACTGTAAATATTTCACCCCCATGGAACTTTTCAATGTGTTTTACATGCTGGTGTTTTACTTTGGCTGCTCGCATCATTGGTCTAGTGGTCGCTAGTGCAAGTGCGTCTGCTAAGCATTAGGTTCTGGGTTCAGTTCCCAGGTCGGGCAAAGTGTTATTGGGTATTTCCATCAAGAATTTATCAGTAGCAGACACGGAGTCTGGATTTGTACACAGTTGACGGCAATAGGCCCCATTGTAACATAACTGGAGAAATGTTCACCTTTGCCTAACCCTTGGGGGATTTTAGGCGTGATATTAAGTAACATCGTAGCTTCTGTAAAAGTTTAACCTATGTAAGGAGTAATTACTTTTGTTCTGAAGGTTGACACAGAGTGCAAAGCCGGCACAAATGGTGCAGCGGAAGCTGACTGAACTTAGCCGGAAGTGACGTACAAAGCAACAAAGCTTTTAGGGACCTCACTCTAGACTAGACCTCGTTGATTTAACACCTCTGACCTTCGTTTTTGACCTTCAAAAAGTTCAAGTTACTGCGCAGTACTCTCAAAGTGTGTGCGTTTGGGGAAAACGAAGTTATTCTGCGTTCGCATTTATGTTTCTAAAGATGACAGAGGACTCCTCGATCGTTACACGTGGAGTTCTGTAGTTTCCGCCAATACTCATGGGAAAAGCTTGTGTTTTGAAGCGATTTAGTACGTTATTCTGTGGATGTTTAGAAATAGATTAGTTTAGCTTAAAGTTGTGCTGATCTTGTTACGTGTTTGAACACTCCTTGTGTTTAAGTAAGTCGGACTTTGGTATGGATAATCTAGGCTAGAGATTCTTACTTTGACTTAGCTAACTGACTGTCTCGTAGGTCGAGTGGTCGCAAACCCGACTGCTGAGCATAAGGTCCCAGGTTCGATTCTCGGGCAAAGTGATATTGGGTGTTTCCATCAGAATTTTCTCAGTAGAATAGAATAGAATGCTAATAAGTAAACCATAAAATTACAGATACAAATGTAAAACATTTAGTAACATTTAGTAGCAGCCACGGAGTCTGAATACGTGCCCGGTTGATGGCAATAGGGTCGGCCCTATTACAAGCGACTTTAAATATAACTGGCGAAATGTGGGTGTACTATAATTTACACCTCTGCCTAACCCTTCTGGGATAACAAGCGTGATGTTGTTATGTTTGACTTAGCTTATTTCTGTCAGTATTGCACGACTGTAAAACCGGAGCATTTTTTAAGTCAAAGCACGAGAGTAACTTATAGATCTCGGCTGGCAACTATAGGAGCTAAATTAGCAACTCTATTTGTGGTGGTTCTAACTTCGTTTGAAATTTTGTTAGAATAAAGTTCTAATCAGCTTGCACTACAAAGTGGTGGTTACGTCAGTCACTGCGGGCCGAATAGTGCGAAATGAGTGGTTTTTTTTGCGATCTACAAAGAATCTATTGATTGGACTAAAAAAATAAAACACTATGATGCTAATATGTTGCTTGTAGAATTATTTGCCAAAAAATCTGAATGATCGCATCTATTTTAGTATGGTTTTTACGTATATTTTATGTATATTTTTCTGGTTTTGTTTATTGCAGTGAAACATATGCTTTTTTGCATTGTAAAACTCGCGTTTAGCTCCTGTAGTCCCCTTAACATGAACGAAGTCAGTAGAAATGACTTTGTTATACAAATCTAAGTTACCACGAGTTAGTAAGTCTGACTTATGTATATTCACTCATTACATGTTTGCTCTGTGGGTTCCATATTTACACTATCGAAGTTCGGTGACATATCAAGCTATATACATTTCCAGTATGCTTTTTAAGTAAGCTATACATGGCCTCGCTTTATATAGATTTCCCTTTCAATAAGAGATCCGCTTACAATAGTTTTGCATAGCTTGATTGGTTGTCGTGCGTACTGATAGAAAGCGTTGTTATTTGAAGCTAGAACAATAGAGGCATTTCAATTGAGTTTTATTCGCGGTCGCAAATATTCACCTCGAGTTATTCGCAAATATCGAAGATAAAATTCTTCTTCTCGGCTTTGTTTTCATAATATTGCCACAACTTAGGATAAGTGCGGTCCTTGGTGCGGTCTGAGGAATACCTATTTTTTTTTGTTTATGTACCTATATTTTGAAAAATACATCGCTGAAATCTAATATTGTTATTGAATTTTTTCATCACTCAAAATAATCATACTTCTTAGTTCTTACTTCTATTATACATGCGAAAGTTTGTGAGGATGGATGGATGATTGTTACTCTTTCACGCAAAAACTACTGAACGGATTTGTATGAAATTTAGCACACAGTTAGTTTATAACCTGGATTAACACAGGACTTATTTATCCTGGTAGTATGATCCCGTGGGACAATTATCGAACTCACACGGGCGGAGCAGCGGACATAAACTATAGTAAAATGATAACTTTTAAAAAATGCAGTTCAGACCCATTGCAGTACTTGTTCCGAGTGCATCGAATCTAACAGATTCGTCTCGCCATCTCCCTTTGGATCTATCAATGTTTATTCATGAAAGAAACTGTAAGAATAACATTTTGATACAAGTGGAGAATGTTTGTTATTGCATTCGAGGCGGAATTAACACACGAACCGTAGGCGGGGGTGTTTTTGAGCCGAGAACTGCAATAACAAATGTCCACGTGTATCAAACCACGTTTTTCAATACACTTTTATAGAAATAAATAAGAACGAAAAAAAAACAATCACCGCTGACCATAAGCATTGAACCAATTTGGACTAAGTATAGCAATGAATGATATGATGACTAGGAAAATTGCCACAGATATAGTACATTGTTACCCTAGGGGTGAAAGTAACTTATTTAGTCCCGAGACAGGGTTTGGTGCCCGAGCGAAGCGAGGACGCTAATAGTTCGAGGGACTAAATAAGTCTTTAACCCGAGGTAAACACTGTGCTTTTCATTACGAATACAAGGAAAGTAAAAATAAAAACATGAATCAACTCGAAAAGTTAGAAAAGAAAAGTTTTATCTGTGGCAATTTTCCAACACCCGCGTGCTGTGCCGCTTGCGGGAATGGCTCGTTCCCGCACGCGGCACAGCACGCGGTGTTGGAAAATGAAAAAGATCCACGTGTGTGAAATACATTGCATGTTGAACCTAATCGTAGTGTGGTAAGAACCCGTTTTCGAGGAAAGGTATTGAAAACTGTTTTATTCCCCAGGTAAACATGGACAGCGCGGGCGATGCCGAGGGTAACTTCACAGTCATCGGGCTGGTTGCCGACTCTGGAGTTCCAGGGGGTTGGAGCGCCCGACCCGTCGCCACCTTCCGATATGTCAACTCTTCGGATTTTCTACCAGTTAGTAACCTACAATGTTGTTAAGAATTAACAAAGATCTTGAATTGAGCTGCCTAGGTTTTTTCAAATTATTTTAAAGTTGGGTTCCCGTCTAACCATATAGTATCTTAAGTGTGTTTACATGGAGCGACCTCTAGCCGACCTCTAGCCCTCTAATCGATGAAGATCACCAGAATCATACTAATGGCAAATTAAATGTTCTTCATTTCATTTCAATTAAATCAAAGTCTCCTATAGCGATCAACTTCAACAAGTTTGTTGAAATAAATTTTGATAACTTTCCTTACTTTGCTCGATAAAATTTCTAAGTCACCTACACACTCACCGGTCTGTTTAAGGAACTAATTAGTAACTTTGGCAACTAATGTTAAGTAAGTACATACTTGTGAGGTTCAAGTTCTCAGAACTTAATATTGACCTTGAAAATTAGGAAATTAATATATAGTTAACTAGCTGCGGCCCGCGGTTTCACCCGCCTAAGTTTCAAAATTTTGCTACTTTTTTTTTTTCGGATGGGAAATCATCAAATGACTCCTCCCGCTCTGGGCGGAGCGGGAGGGAGTGTCAGACTTTTACTGACTAAAACCCATCCATGTTCCTTCTTCGCCCTTTGTATTCCGGGGCCACGGTATCTCTTTCGAACAGTCCCGCAGTCCCGGCAAGCATCGGCCCTTGCGGACCCCTTCCTTTTTGCTGACATCTCTTTGAGGCGCGCGTGGAACACTCCTGCGCCGTCGACACGGCCTGTCGTCATAAGACGGACGGACGGCGAGCTAGCCCATAGCTCACCGTCCACAGGCCCTTTTTTCTCCTTAGCCTATATTGTGTGGGCAAAGGTTTCTCCCATAGCCTTCCAATCTTCTCTCTTTTCTCGTTTTCTTATCACTTTTGCTGAAAGAAAACCCAACCCACTATCATGTGGCTTATAGTATCCATTTATTATGTGGATAATTGACGTAATTAAGATCTACCTTTGTAACCTAAATAAAAATTAAATTATGGATAAGTACCTTATTTAATTAGGCTATGGAAAGTAACAACATATTACACCTAGTTACCAAAACATAACTTTGTTCACAGGAACTAGTAGGAGCAAACAACATAGCCTGGATCGGAGGCAGTCCACCAGTCGCAGAACCAGAGTGCGGCTTCGACGGCATCAAGTGCTCCCTACCTCACGATCCTGGGGTCTTATCTGCAGCGGCAGCAGTTGCTGCAGCGGCCATCTTGGCTGCAGCATTACTGGTCCGTCACTACAGATATGAGCAGAAGCTAGCGTCGGTGTTGTGGAGGATTGAAGCCAAGGATCTGACCTTTATCTCGGCGTATAACGCGCAGAGTACTGATAAGGTAGTGTGCGAAGTAAGTTTTGGCATTATACTATTAATATACTTGTAGTTTTTCTCCTACATCTTTTAGAAGAGAAAAGGAAACGTCTTTATGATTTTTTGACGTCACAAACCGGTTGGCCACGCGACAGGCGTGCTGCGACAAAGGCTACGGTGAAAACAAATGAGAAACAATACTTTGAGCATCGTGCACTGCGATATTTGTCGTTTCGCGGTGAATAGTGGCACTATTCACCGCGAAACGACGAATATCACATGAAGGAGGCTAGTAATGCACACGCGTGCCGTGAGCGTGCGTGATGTGAGCGGGTCGTAAACTGTGAGAAACATTCTAACACTATTGTTTGTTAAAAACATGTCATTTAGAAATCATTATACCTAACTTCACACATCAATCCATTCATATCATGTTTGAAGGTCGATGCTCAGTTATATCGTACCCACTATTATGTTCTTTGAGTAAAGGATTAATGAAATTAAATTGTTTGTTGCTCCTACCGCAGATATTTCGATAGTTACAAATCAGGTCAAGGTTGACCGATTAAAGGAATCCCAATTTAGCTGAACGCCCACCTTATGTTACTGACCTATATCCGTCCATTCGAATATATATATCGCATTAGGAACCAAATACTGTACGAAATATTACGACGTAAATAACATAGTTTTCGTAAATTAAAGACACATGAACGTAAATATTATGAGCTCGAAAATGTTTACGTGAACTTGTAAATTGTTTCCATAAACTAAGCGATTTTAATATTACCTAAAGCATCTGCGCCAGACAACTTCGTTTAGTGAAATTCAAGAATGTTGTAATAGGAAAAGAAAGTTTAGTTACACGTGTAACGTATGTTCTATATTATTTTATTTCACAAAATGTTAATGTTAGTCCAGCTAGACTGGTAAACTGCAAGACTAAAAGTATTATACACACACAAAGTATTGTACACTGATACAAGACGAAAATATTATGCACACACAATTATCCATATTATTTATCTATTTATACATTTCAATCACAAACAACTAAATGTCAATTTCATTTCGAATAGTGCGAAATGAGTGGTTTTTTGCGATTTACAAAAAATCTATTGATTGGACTAAAAAAAATAAAAACCTATCATGCTAATATGTTGTTTGTAGAATTATTTGCCAAAAAATGTATGGCTTTTACTAGTAAAAAAATTTTTTTGGAGAAGTTCGTGTTTTTTTTTATCAAGTAAAATTAGTTTCATATCATATATTTTTCTGGTTTTGTTTATTGCAGTGAAACATATGCTTTTTTGCATTATAAAACTCGCATTTAGCTCGTGTAGTCCGCTTAGGTAGATTTCTAAATTCAGTACTACATTGAATGCAAGTTAAGAGGGATTTAAAAAACTTACATCATAAAGTGATTGGAACGTTATTTTTTATCCACGGGTGCATGTAGGTACTTGCACCAAAGATGTGTAAGGGATCTTCTATAATCTAGTTTTATTTTAGAAACTATTAGAGACAAAGTACTCTACATTATCCTTCTCATGGTTGCAGTTTCAACAATGGCGATTTAAATCCATTGGCTTAAGAGGCCGGGATGGATGCGTAGTTCATACAAACGTAATACCAAAATAATTTGTAAATCAAACATATTCTTCTACAGAATATCTAAATTCCCAAATATACATTTTGAATGGACACTGATTTAAACAAGAGCTATGATAAAAATAAGATTTCTATAGAAATTTTAAATTCCTCATATCTCGTCTTTATATCATTCTTTTCAAAATATGTATTTATTTGGGAACATAGATATTTTGTAATCCAATCGAAATAAATACACACTACCTTAAGAATGTTTGATTTACAAATTATTTTGGTATTACCTACGTTTGTATGAACTACGCATGCTCCGCCGCTGGCCCCTTAAGATTGATATTTCAATGGACTATGTGATAGCTTAGAATAGCTTTGTAACTGGAAGTAATGACCTGATCTAGTCATTCGCGAATATGAATATTATTACATTTAGGCACATTATATTACGGCGAGTAGGTACAAACGAAGCGAGTATTTTCTAAGAAAATATTTGCAATAGGCGCTCATTTCAGAGCATTCTTGCTATATTATTGTTTAATTTAATTTTAATAACGACTGGCTGGCTATATGTCATATTATAGCAATCGAAAGGTCAAACCTTTCGACTTTTTGTGATACTGTCTTGAATTTATTTTACTAATAAAATTTTGCTAAAATGCTAATAGAAAAGAAACTAGATTCTTTATTAAAACTAAAACTCCCGAAATAGCTACTGCTCTGAGAATATTCTAATTGAAACAGTTTAATACCAAAACAGCATATTAAGAATCTTTTCTTTATGGAAACCGGGCTTTAAAAAAAGTAAAGGGTTCTTTTGGCCCTATTTATAAAAGAAACTTCAGTAAAAGACTTCATTTTTGATGAAGAATTCAATTATTTTAGTGATTAGAATACTTACCATTTTTATGTTTACATAAAACAACTTTTTTTTATGTAGACAACATAATGGAACTGCAAATTCTTTTTCCATTACGCCTTGCAGGAATGCGATACACGTTTTTTTTTTTCATTACATTCGTACAGATACAAAAGGATGCGCGCAGTTTTTATTAATAAAAGCGGACATAGTTTCTGCATATTTGTTGTAGTTCTCATTCCTTTTATTGCTTTATTCCTATTTCCTTTTAACAACTGCGTTTCCAACAGCTGGAATATCTTCTTTTATCAGAATTGTGTTCACAGCTGCAGGTAGCTAATTCCACAAAGGGTTATTGGTGCTAGATTCAACAAATACTGTAGAAAGACAAAACATTTATTTGACTTGGCAAGTTAAATACGGCCGAAAATGCATTTGGAAAATAAAAGCACTTGTACAGTTGAAAATACAGGTGTTTTTATTTTCCCGAGGAGCTCGTGGCTAAATAATAACAGCCGCTCGGGTTGATTTTTAGGTTAAGCCGCGCTTGCCTAGGTTGGTCCGTGGATGGGTGGCCATCCATTACATACCGAGTTTCCTCTGTGCCTCGGAAAGCACGTTAAGGGGACTACAGGAGCTAAACGCGAGATTTATAATGCAAAAAAGCATATGATTAACTGCAATAAACAAAACCAGAAAAATATATGATATTTTTCAGGATATATGCTAGTACGATAGTGTTTTGAAAACATAATACAACAAATTTTACTCGATAAAAAAAATCACGAAGTTCTCTAAAAAAAATTTTTTACTAGTAAAAGCCATACATACAATATATGATATTCAGTTCTGATGTGATAGTGTTTTAAAACATAATACAACTAATTTTACTCGATAAAAAAAAACACAAACTTATCTCTTCAAATTTCTTTTAACGAGTCAAAATCATACTAAAATAAATGCGATCATTCTGACTTTTGGCAAAAAAATTTACAAGCAGCATATTAGCATGATAGTGTTTTATTTTTTTAGTCCAATCAATAGATTTTATGTAAATCGCAAAAAAAAAACACTCATTTCGCACTATTCGGCCCGCAGTGACTGACGTAACAACCACTTTGTAGTTCAAGCTGATTAAAACTTTATTCTTACAGTATTTCAAACGAAGTTTGAACCACCACAAATAGAGTTGCTAATTTAGCTCCTGTAGTCGCCTTAAGCCGTTGGTCCCGGCTTTCATGCAACTACTGTCAAAGATCTACAAATTTTGTAGATCTTTGACAGTAGTTGCAGGTAGTCTGGGGCCCGAGAGTCTGACTTCCAGTCTTACCAAGGGATATCGTATTACCCAGTACTAACTGGGTTGCGGAGGTCAGATAGGCAGTCGTTCCATGTCAAATGTGGGTATTCAGCTGCATGCTAAAAGGTAGTGGTGCTGGCCAAGGTCTCCTAGAACATTATGCGCTTCGGGAATCATCGCCTATCTTCGTAAATACGAACGCATGATGATGATAGCTGTAACAACTAAGGAAGTACTTGCCTATATATTACTGCTTACCGTGGTTAGAAAATAATAAATTATCGTCAAAATACAACTTACAACACTTGTATGACATTTGACGAGGTGCGACGGCAAGTTCAAAATTGAGATTCTTTGGCTTTGTGGAGCGAGCGACGTTCATTTTGTTTCGTAAACACGAAAATTTCCGAACGTATTTATTTTCTGGTTAAATTGTACCTACCGTCTTGAGCAAGCGTGCTGATCAATGCTCGTGCCTTCTCTGTTGAGAAGAGGCCTTTGCCCAGCAGTGGGACAGTAATAGGCTGGTATTATTATTATCCCCCTTTATTCATTATAATTGTACCTAGTTACTTTCACCTTAATTTGGTGTTGAAAAGTTGGCTTATTTAGACTTCTATCCCCTTTAACTTGCACCTTTTTACACGCAGACGTCAATGCAGCATGACATGGAGACCCGCCGCGCTCACACAACAATAGCCATGTACAGAGGCAACATAGTCGCCATCAAACGTCTCCAGAAGAAGAGCATTGATGTCACGCGGGCCATCAAGAAGGAACTGAAACAAGTAAGAGTATTACCTAATGCCTATCTATTATCAATCAGCTTTATGCTGAATTTTTGTCTGTTTCAAAACATATTTCCACAATTTAAAGGACACTATCGGACCGCCCCTGCATTGCAAGGCGCCATCTACGGGGTCCACTATCCTATCCCTCAAGCATTTATTTTTTTTCCGAATGTGTACATGTAGCGGAACCAATTATACACACTCGATAAAAATATTGAAATTGGTTGGGCTGTTTCGGAGATTGGCGTGTACGAATGTAGTGACATGTGATTTTTGTATAATAAGTAGGTGAGTAATAAGTAGGTTCTTCTTGCCGTCATTAATTGCCAACATAAAAATGGAAATTATTTAGTACGTGTTTCGGCTGAGCGTTATATCTTTCTCTGTCGCTTAACTGACCTCCTACAAGTGTAAGATTTAGTCAACCTGGGTGGCAAAATCGCATGTGCGACAGAGCCCTTCCTAGAATAAAAAAAAAAATGAGTCGGAAACATGTTATGTCTCAGCCTGGCCACAGCAAAATTCGCAAATCCCGACATGCTCGAAACTCAATGAAATTCAAATATGGAACAGAATTGGTATGACATTATTTACCAAGTACAATAAAATTGAACGCAGATCGGGACGACATGGCAAGGGATTTATTTTTTACCAATGGACAATCAAACGTATTGTTATTGAAATACAACATACGTATTGAAAGACGCGCCACGGTCGTATTTATATATCAATACGTTTGAATGTCCATTGGCAAAAATTTAAATCCCTTGCCATGCAGTCCCGCAGTCTGCGTTCAGCTTAACGGGAGCTTTGTGTGATTGCAATTTTTGAGGTATGAAATGAAATTACCACGCATCAATGATTGTAAAAAGGTACCTTAAAAATAGCTCGAAGAAGAGGCAAGATTTTTTTTTATTTTTTACTTTTTCACCTTCAACCAAAAATGCCGATTCTAAGAAATGATATAGGTATGTGGATATACATCGGTGCACAACAATATAGCCTGGCCTTGGGCCACATTTCAACAACATTTTCTACCGTAGGATTTTAGACACGATAGAAAGTATTCCATTTTTAGCTACAGGTAACACTGGTTGAAGTCCATTAATCTCAGATTAATGAGACGTGAACTGATTTTGGTGTGATATCAATCATATAATCTTTCTTGTATACAGTCTGTTGTTGAAGTTTCAAGGTTATGATATTTTTAGGGCAAAGTGTTTTCCGTTAAAGCGTTTGGGTTTGTACAAGGTCAAATTGCTTTTGCTAGCAAAACTACACAAATATGATGGGTCGGCTAAACATTCATACAAAGGTATAAATGCGAAAGTAACTCTAACAACTAAACTATGACGTGGGTTAGGTTATAGGATATTTTTTATCTCATTAGTACCTGTTTAAAGGATGATATGGCTAGAAAGGAGGTAACTGCTGATATGACGAGTAATAGAGAAGTATGGCAGAAGACACCAATAAATGGTTGCGCCAACACCAAATAAAGGGCAGGACCGGGCCGGGCAATTTCGTATCGGTCGTATTTTTTTCCAAAAACGAATATTTGATTTTATATAGAATAAAAACCACTCATTTCGCACTATTCGACCCGCAGTGACTGACGTAACAATCACTTTGTAGTGCACGCTGATTAGAACTTTATCCTAACAGTATTTCAAACGAAGTTTGAACCACCACAAATAGAGTTGCTAATTTTGGTCGGGGAGGCGCCTTAAATTCCAACACGCGAAGGCTAGATGGTAAAAGCTAGGAGCTAAACATACATAATTTCAAGTAACGTCTGAGAATACGAGGAAGTTTTGCCGGTGTTTATTTATGTTTACCTTGTAGTTTGAGAGCGGCGTCGTTTGTTGGTGCAGTGGTTAGTAGAGTTAGTGAGTGGTTACTTCATGAATAAGTACGAGCAGCTAGTTCCAGTACTGAAATGCGAAAAAGGATAGTTCTGCAGCAAATTTAATTGTAGAATGCTATTTCTAGACATAGAACTGAGTTTTTATGCTAGACACAAATAAAATGTTTGACTCTGCACAAATAAGACGCACATTAAATGTTAACGTCACGGTTGTGGCAGTGGCTAAGCGATTGGCTGCTGCGCTGCGTGTCGCGGTTTAGATTCCCGCACTGAACAAGTATTTTATGAGCTACAGGTAGTTGTACCGAGTCTCGTTGTTTGTGTATCTGAGTTTAAATGTACACAGCCACTATACAGGAGCAGTTTGTGGGGAAACGTTAAAAACAACACTAATTAAAATTGAAAACGCAATTAAAAGTTCTCAACAGCCTATTCGAATGCCAAAAACTTATTCGGTAAATAAAAAAAAATCTACTGGCAGTAAGTTTTTTTTTGTTGTATACTTTTACTCAAATTTAGTAAAAAAAAAAAGTATATTATAATATATAGCGTAACGGACGGTTGACAGAGGACAATGGAGGAAAAAAACGTGTTGTGCTGACAAGTAACAAGGGACAAAGGCAGGAAGATAGAAGTCAAACTACTCTAACTTAATTTAAAATAAAACGTAAATTAAAAAAAATATATATATATAAGTACCTACTTAAAATAAATAAAAATTAAACAAAATAAATATTAATAAATTCGCGATAGAAACCCGTTCCATATGATTTTTTTTTAAATAAAACGTATAATAATTATAAATCGAGAATATAATAGACTTATCCATGCTTGTTTCTGCGTAAAAGAATCTTCAACATTATTTTCCTCACATCTTCGAAGATATCTTAAACTTTACTTCCCATCTCCATTCATCTCATCTGTCAATAGCCTCAGAATAACATTCATTTTTATGTAATTGCCCCGAGCTACTGAAGTAGCAATGTCAAACCAGCAATCTTTTCTCATATCTAGGGTAGTAATAGTTCGTCCTTTATTTGCAAGTAGCCCATACTATCACATTTTATGGTGGCACTAAAGTTTATGCCCATAGTAAAATATGAGTCGGAACCTTGAATCTATTCTTGTCTTATAATAATACTTAAAATAGTAGAAGCTAGCAAAACCAGTGAATGTGAACTTGTACCAAAAACTCGTGCTATGGTAGATGACAAAAAAAATCGAATCAGTCCATCAGATAGATCTCCAAAAAAAAAGTCAAGACACGTTTTTTTGTCTTTTTTCACGTTAACAAAAAATTAAGACGATACAGTGCGTCGAAAACTCGTGTGACGTCACATTTGAGTAGACTTTTACCGGAAAATGACGTCACAAACCCCCACTCATGATCTTTGATGCGTTTTATCTTCGTCAATTTTTATTAATTTGCAAAAAACACGTATCCAATAATTTTCGTTAATGTAACTGAAGGACTAAACAGAATCGTATTTTTTTAAGTCAGGAATCATCCCTATTGTAAACGATATCATAATACAGGACCAAGTATTATTTTACAATTGCAAGTATTTGGTTCACATTCAATTATTTTGCCTACTGCAAGCGATTTATTTACAGTTTTTTATGTTAGAAATAGTCTCTATGCTACAGGGGATCTAGACATAGTAACAGACAATCCGACAGACAGACGAACTGACAGACAGATAAAGTTAAAATTAGTTCGTGTGGGTTTATCCACTTATACATAGGACTAAACAGTCCTTTATAAGAATTAAATTTGATTTGGCTGAATGTCAAGTTAGAAATTTGATTTGGCTGAATGTCAAGTTAGGATTTTCATCCTCAAATGTCAGTGTCAAACAAATAACTTACATTAATTAACTAAGTAATTAAGTATTTTCCCTGTTGTTACCATTTGGTATAACGGGTTTAAAAATACCCTTAAGGTGGATGCTCCAGAGTAGCCCGTGAAATTTAAAATTTCTTAAAGGTCGAGGGACGACTTTTTCAAGGTCAAAGTCATTCCTCGACCTTTATGAACTTGGAGGGTTGTATTATGATTATAATTCTGTAACTACATACGTCTTACAGTCGCGAATAATATTTTAATCAACATACTACCTAGCACTGGCCTGCAAATTGCAAAAAAACGTAAGAATATTTGAATTTCGCGGGCTACCCTGACGCTTTCACCTAAATGAAGTCGAGAGGCATGTGTTCTTCCCGTCATCATCATAATTGGGATATTTTGTTTTGTTCTGGACCTTCTAATTACGGAGATATTAAAGGCCAAAATTCCAACTTTTTCCCACGTTTAAAAAAAAAACAAGTGTTTTTACAGTTTGATGTACGAAATGCTTGGTTGACAGATTCGTGAGACAGTAGTATAGTAAGATAAATTAAGACTGACCCCAGATGTTCCAATAAATCTAAAAGTCGGCCTGTACCGACTCCTACGCAAGAAAGTTTCCCGTATCCAATCCCAACAAGATTAATGCTCGTTCCACGAACATTGTGCGACTCCTGTAGCAATTTCATCGCTCGACACAGCGACGAGAGTTCGAATTCAGCAACAACGTAATAATATTTAGGGATTCGTTTAGGTTTCAGCTAGTGTAAACAGTAATAAAGGGTATTTTAGCCTGAAGGGTAAGTAGGTAATTGCTAGTAGATGACCTGACTCTTGATTATAAAGTCCTACCAAAGTCAAAGTTTACTCAAAGATTCATGGCCTGCGTTGTTTCTAGCTAGAAATAGACAAAAGGTTTGGGAATTTGGGAGCGACTAGTGAAGCCTACGTCAAGAAGTTTACTAATGACTTCTGAATTTGTGTTATGTGAATCGAAAATTAGAAAGTAAGGGGAGAAGGGGTGGCCTACTAATTACGGTCCCCATTACGTGTCGTGGTTTCAAAGCCGAGCTTTGCCTACCTACTTTGTGTATATTATTTTACCACTTTAGTTCTCAAAATGATGAAAGATTATTTTGTGAGGAAACGGAAGGGATAGAACAACAAAAAAAAAACTGAAATGTGGAAAATACCATTACTTTCGGAAGTCGGTGACTTGTTTGTTTCATTGGCTTTTTTGCCACCGACTGCTTTTATTTTTGAAGTTGGTAGTTCTTTTGCAAAAAAAGCTTTAGTTTTATTATTTTTAGTTGTGGTATCTTCTACAAATCCCTGTCAAGTATTTTTACATTATAATTACAAGTTAATAACACATCATCCACATACACGGAGAAGAAATACATATTATAAACATTACTTTCTTCTAATATTTGTACACCATTCTATGGCGATACATGTAAGTTCACAAATCTATATAAGACCTTAATGTACCATGTTTTAATAATAAAATATAATAATCATTTTATTTCAGATAAATTATTTTACATCCTTAAAAATTGTTAGTTAACATGACCTTTAAAACCATGTTAGTAGAACATGTAGGTTTGACATGAAATGCATAAACGGACAATCAAATTTCCCCGCAATGACATTCAGGAGACGGTTTGAGCTGCCCCGTACCCTCTGCAGTAGCGACGCAGCACGCTTACGTCTGATAGTTACGAAGCCATCAGTGAGCGCATCAGCAAACATTCCCGACGCACTACAGAAGCGTGGCAACCCCAGCAGCATCCTGAATGCATTGTTATACTGAACTCGAAGCGCATTGACGGCTCTCTGCGTACAGCTTGTCCAAAGGCTACACGTGTACAATGTCTGACAATATGCTCTAAAAAGCGTCACTTTCATTCACACGAACAAATGATTTTTACACAAATAAATATTTTTTCTATTCTACTGATAAAGTATCGAAGCAAAGTTAACATGGGATCACCGCGTTTTTCTACCAAATGAAAAATAATCACTTAAATCGGACCAGTTTTCATGGAGAAATCGGTGGTAAAATTCTCCTTTTTTAGAAGGCATTTAGAAAAACAAAGACTGCCAATCCTCGCGGAGCCCACGTGGTCTATCATGGCTCACTCCTTCTTCCAAAGAACATGCTTGTTATCCAACAATGAGAAAGTAATAATGATGCTGATTCTGTATGCAAAATTCGCGCTGGGACGTGGAGTTGCGGACATCAGCCCATTGTACAATACAATATGCTGATTATACGAGTACATAGATCAATGTGACAGTGAGCTAACGTAAATAATTAGCAACGCGCTAATTACTCATCTATAGTAATTAGGAACTGCGGCCTTGGACTGGGAATTAGAATCGATGTTTTAGATTAAATAGCTCTTAAGCGTTGATTCTAACCGTATAGGGGTGGTGTCTCGAACTAAGATAATTACATAACATGTGCCAAATATCTGGAAGCTGGGGCAGACCTTGGCCTAAAATGGAATAATCTCTTCGAGAGCTTGGGATTGAGGTAGTTCGTGCGTGTGCCAGTAATGGAATCCTCTTCGAATTGTAATAATGATAGTTCGTTCCGTTTGTTTTGTACTCTGGCTGGACATTATTTTGTTGTCATGAGAACACACACACCACATTACACACAGTCACATTATCGGCAAAAAAAATTGTACAGCCTTGTTTTAGAAACATTCTTTTGTGTGGAAAGATGGAAAGATATTGCTGGCAACATTGCATAGAATTGATATTTCCAGACACATCTTCTTTATCATATAGTGAGTGCCTAACCTAGTGTCAGAGTTTTCATGCCGCCCATGGGCATCTGACTGGCTTTACATGCCGTCGAGAAATATCTCTCAGACATGCTGGTGTCCTCACGATGTTTTTCTTCACCGAAACAAGTACTGATAATTATACAATACGCACATGAATCCGAAAAATCAGAGGGGCGTGTCTTGAGACCTATGATTTGGTAGTATAACAGTCACGCCACGGCTATGAGTATCACTGCTTTTGTGTCCAGCCAGACACATGAAATCATACTATTGCAACTTGTATTGTTTTCTTCAAGTTTTACCTTTAAGTTTTGTGTTTTGTTTTGTGTTTGTTTTGTGTTTTCTCCTAATTCTATATTTTTGTTTCTATTATGTCCTGTGTGAGTTTAATAAATACTTTTTCTTTCTTTCTTTCTTTAAGGTTAACTGATACCAACGACATTTAAATTAAATTATTTCTTTACCAGATTCGCGAGCTTCGCCACGAAAACCTAACAGCTTTCGTAGGAGTTTGCGTGGAAAGTGGTTCAGCATGTATCGTCTCCGCCTACTGCTCCCGAGGGTCTCTAGCCAGAGTCCTCGCAGACAGGGACCTGCATCTCGATGACATGTTCGTGGCAAGCCTGGTAGCCGATCTCCTCCGAGGACTGACGTACTTACACGATTCGGACCTGATCTCCCATGGGAACCTGAGTTCGAGCAACTGTCTTGTGGATAGCCGCTGGGTGCTGCAGATTGCTGACTATGGTCTCCATAATTTAAAATGTGAGTGTTTCTTGTACCTGTATTCTTTAATTTTAGCAAGTAGACGTGGGTAGAAACGGGTATATTTGAATGTCAAGTTGTTATCGAAGAGTTGTCCCTCCACGTGTTTGTATTCTCAGAAAAGCGTCGATAGGTGGGCAGTTTTGGAGTCCATTGACGTCTTTTGGAACTATTAGGACGGCGATCTCGAACTAAGAGTGATAATAAAATTGCGAGTGAAAGGGTTTTAAGTAATTTTGAGTTTATGGATTCGACTAGGTGCATGTTATTGTGAAAAATACGTTGATTTTGTTTTCACGAACGAACGAAACATTAAATAATGTATCCAGAAATAAGTACAAAACTGTAGTGTTCCGATTGACGTTGAAACGATTCAAATCAATAAACAATTTAATATTGAGACGAATGGCTACTGGGTCAGTAAAAAAAGGATATTTTTCACAGAAATGCAGGATATGAATTCCTGAAATGCTTTTATCGGCCATTTCGATGTTCGATGACCGAGTTTTTATGCTACCCGTATTTCAACCAGGTTTTAAAGTCTGATAGGTTTACTGAGCCTTGAGTTGCCCAGAAAGGTTTTATGCTGGTTGACTTTAAATTCGGTAGTTGCCGTATTTATGTTTGACAAATCCGGCAAAAGCTTTGTCACACATACGCTCAACTTACGCACCTTACGTTGGATTATGTGTGTCAAGTTTTTTGTGTACTAAAATAGAGCCGGTTTGTTTTTTAATTTTTTTTTATTCCATCTTACGACTACCTTTACAGGGTTACATAATGCGTTAGTGTACACAATAACAGTATTAAATTTTGTAACTAATCACAAACAATACATTTTTTGTGAACTCACTCAGAGAACAATTGAATAAGTCAACGTCTATGAGGTTGAGAGTGCGGAGCGCACGCGTCAATGGCGCCTCACCTAACAGATTGGTCCGCGCGCGCGGCACCGCCAGCAAGCGTGGCTGCCGGTTACCTATCCGGAACACACAAACCTATGTTCCCAAAAATGTCCGCATTATGTACCTTACCTCTAAGTACCTTGAATATGTGTTTTGTGACCTACAAATGGAATTTAACCTGAGGGTGATAACGGCATGGTTGGCGCAGTGGCTGAGCGATTGACTGCTGCGCTGCGTGTCGCGGGTACGATTAGACACACCAACCTACAAATATACGGCCCAATAGGTATACATACAATATAAATCCATTAGAATAATTTACACAAACAATTAGGTATGTTGCAGGAGGCTGTTTAACTAATTGCCCGAAACCTCAAGCCGTATTGTCACACTAGCACAATTGTAGATAAACATGGTGTAAACAGACTCTTCACGAAGCCGTTAACCAAGCATTTTGTAAATCAAACTAAACTTTTTTTTGTGGTGAAAAATCACGATTTACGGTAAAACTCAATGAAACGCACTCAAAACATTGTGCTAGTTGGTGCATTGAATAGTGTAGGGGTCGTGGAGGTGTATAAAGTAAATTTCTTATTTAAAAAAAAAAAAAAAACTTGTGAAAAAGTTGGAACTTGGACCCCCAATATCCCCGTAACTAGATGGTTCCCAGGTATGGTCTAGGACAAAAAAATGATCGCAAAGACGGGGAGAACAAGTGCCTTTCGGCTTAGTTAAGCTTCTTTTTACAGTCTTTAGGTAAGGTACCTTTGGCAAGTGTTAAGACTATACAGGCAAGTGTTTTAAGACTATTCTTTATTTCAATAAAGAACGTTTTAGTAAATGACATGAAAAGGAAATCTCATACACAGTTTTATTATATTCAGATCATTCGGGCTTTCTTTGCTTCATGTTAAAGAGCTTTTGCTCAACATTCGATGAGTTACAGGCAATTATACTTAATTGTTGGTAATTGGCCACGTATTTGCAATACTACTACTTTTGATTTGAAACTTTACCAAGGACTTTCCTAATACCACATGAGTAGACGAAAGACAAGTCGTATGACGTCCAAGTGACATTGCACAATAGGTTAATATAGCAATTTCGAGGCTGAATATCACCTAACTGCCAGTGCTGTACTTACATACCTACATAGAAGTTATTAATATACTAAGCCCAGGCCACACCGTCAGCTAGCGAGCGAGCGAGCGAGCTGGTAAAGCGAGGCGAGAGAAGATAATTATCACTACATATTATAAAACAAAGTCCTCCGCCACGTCGGTCTGTCTGTCTGTTCGCGATAAAATCAAAAACTACTGTAAACTATCAATACCGATTTTCATGCTGTTTTCACCAATGAATAGAGTGGTTCTCGAGGCAGGTTTTGGTATATAATTTGTCGAGTTTTTGTGTACATTGGCTAAAATTGTTGTCGGAGGTGTGGGAAAAAAATAAGCCGTCTGGGAGTTTTACTTTTTGTCGCGATAACCGACATCCACGCGGGCGAAGCCGCGGGCATCAGATAGTATAAACTAAGCGAAGTTAGCGAGCTCAGCTATGTGGGTTCACACCGAAAACTACGGACGGACGGGCGAGCGAGCGGGCGGACGCACCGGGTGAGGTGAACGAATAGCATCGCTGCGCTTGTCGGATATTTCGTTCGTATCGCTTGTATCGCTGACGTAGCTTGGCTCTGTAGTTTACGGTGTGAACCCAAGTATGAAAAGAGGTGAAACGAAGCTAGCCCGGCTCGCTTGCTCTCTCGCTAGTTGGCGGTGTGGCCTACGCTTTAGTCTGGTAACCACGACCGAAGCACTGAAGATGACCTACGCCATTTAATTCACATCACATCGATGTAATCAAATGTAATTTATTATAGGTGCTGTTTCAATTTGAAAATTCTCGTGAAATCATAAAATTAATTAATTCAAACAAAATTCTTTTAACTTGTCGTTTGTTATAAATATTGATTATATTTTGGAGATTAATGTGTTTTAATAACATACTTATGTCCATACATACATAACATCACGCCTGTTATCTCCGAAGGGTAAGGCAGAGGTGTACATAACAGTACACCCACATTTCACCAGTTATGTCTAAGTCCCATGTATTAGAGGACGAGCTTAATGCCATCAATCGGGCATAGATCCAGACTCCGTGGCTTTTACTGATAAATCCGTTATGGTAAAACCCAATAACACTTAACCCGACCGGGGAATCGAACCCAGGACCTTTTACTAGATTTTTTTAAACTTAACCCTCTAAAATTCAGGGGATATAAAATGTAACGTTATTCATATTTTTATCCTTTTATAATTGTGCTAAAGCGGCGAGTTTAGGTCCACTTATCTTTGCATTTCGTTGAATTGAAGCTTCTTGGCGGTACGGCTCCGGGTTTGAAATCTCGTGCCAAGTGTTTAAAATCCGAGAATTACTAAAGAGGAGCTAATTCCTATAAGTATACTCGTGGATGCCCCCGTATACTCCTCGAATACATTTTAACTTGAACACAACCGTAGTAGGCATTATTGTGAACCGCAAAACTGGCTTTGTAGGGACCCGAAAGTAAATCGGGACACAACTTGAAATAAGATTTCAAAGTTAAAACCACTTTTTATTAAATTTTAGGCACATACATTCAATAAACGTGATAATTATTCTCTTTCACAGTTTTGTCTTGATTCTTCGTCGTGTCCCAATTCCTACTAAGTATGTCAAACTTCGAGACAGATGTTCTAATATTCTTTCCTTCACCAGATGGCTGTTCCGATGCTGAAGATGCCTTACGGATGGAGCGTCGCATGCTATGGAGGGCACCAGAACTCTTGAGGGACCCCAACCCTCCCCCCAGAGGCTCACAGAAAGGAGACGTGTACTCTTTCGGCATCATTCTGTATGAGATTCTTGGGAGGAACGGACCTTGGGGAGATACTAACCTTACTAATGCTGGTAAGTGATAATCTTTTTATAGATTCCTATTTATTTGAATACTTCAGCCCATAGAAAACGCGTTTGTTGTGTGAGCAATGCCCCATCGTCTAGTAGGTTTACTCTTGTAACCGCCTGGCCATGAGCTACAAGTTCAAGCGAGACGCCTGTAGCGATGAAAACAAATCAAATATGAGTGCTAGACACGACGACGAGCGATGACGGTGAGACTCGCGCGCGGGTCGATCGATTGGTGCACACGGTTGTGTAAAAAATAAAATAAATACAAATACACAAAACACAAAATAAAACACCACCAAAACCACTAAAATACCACCACCACCACCACCACACCACCACACCACCACCACCACCACCACACCACCACACCACCACCACCACCCCCACCACCACCACCACTAATGCCTTCGAGAAAGATCTCTCAGGCATGCTGGTTTGGTAAATATCTTTTGTAACAGCAAGACATTCATTGCCTGTAGTAACGTTCCCACTGCTGGGACACTGGACCTCTGTGAGAGGGAATCGTAATCGTATCCCACTTACGTAGTTGTAAACATAAAGCTCTATCGTGTAGCTGCTGCCCGTGATTAGCGACGGTCGAACCAAATTCGAAACGTCGTCGTACAGCGACAGTATATTTACTAATTGGAAAAGCGAACATGTCTATCCGTTCTCGAAATTCTTTAAAATTCTCAATACATCACGCCGTTGTATCATTTTAAGTGCGTTTTGACGTCACGAGCCCTCACTCCCGAGTTTTGATGCGTTTTATCTTTTGTCAATATTCATTGATTTACAAAAACAAAAAATACGTGTCCATTATTTTCCAATACTCTAACGACGGACTAAATAGATTTGCAATTTATTGATGGTGGAAATTAGCCCATTGTGTTCATTGTCGATAAAACAAGGTAGTTGTTAGATCACAATTTCAAAGGTGAAATATGGTGACAGGACTGTATGAACATCTGCGATACAATTTATTTTTTTACATAATCAATATCTTATCGTACTTTTATCTCCAACAGAGATCATAGGACGAGTCCGGCATCCAATAGGAGGCGTGCTCTCCAGGCCACCGCTTGGAGGGCTTGTGGCCCGACCGGCTGTGTTGGCTGTTCTAAACGCGTGCTGGAGCGAGCGATCTGACCGCAGGCCGGATTTGAGACTCGTTAGGATAAGGCTGAAGGATATGCATGCTGGCATGTGAGTACCTTCAAACATTAAAAGATTGTCCGAACTTATCGAAAGTGAAAGTCCAATACAGTGTCGAGTTGTGTCGTTGGAACCAATAGAGGTAAATGACGACTTCTTCGCTTTTATTAATCGACTCAAACCGATTCCACATCGATAAGTTCGGTCACTTTGGCTAAGCTACGTGTACTTAGCTTGCTTCCTATTAAAATGTAGTCGAGATCGTCTATTAGGACTATGAGTGCGACACACGGCCACGTTTCGTAAGCAAGCGCGCCTGGCAAACAAATGAACCGCGCAGCTTTATACAGGGTCTTAGATACTGATACCTCTCACGTCTGAGGCATTTCGCTAGTTCATTTAATATGACCGTTGTATCTAGGTTGTTGTGTGAGTAGTTGTCCGTGTCGGTACGAGATAATAATAAATACCCTCGAATATTTTGTGGTGACTTTTGTTATGTGTATAATGGAGCGCTCGTCTAACTTTGGTGTTCCTCGGTGAGAGGTACCTTTAGGACCAATTAACATTTAAAAGGCAGTGGGCGTTAGAGCCCGTAGGCTTTGGGCAACGTCCTAACTACAATGAAATCAACCCGTAAGAAAATCTTTGTTAATTTTGACATTTCCCAAGCATATTGGATCCGTCCTAAATAGCTGAACTCTATAACTCTAAAAATGGCAATAAAGGGGACATTTGTTGTTACTAAGGTAAAAGGACACTGCTCAATATTTCTTGCGATTGTTTCATCCAGTTCATAGACAAAGTTTGTCTTTCGTAAATATGGGTGTAAAAAAAAGTACACAGATTTCTATGTTTTGCCGGCTAACAAATATTAAAAGTATACAATATTACAATCAAGTAAGAGAATTCATATTTAAATTGGATGAAAAAGTTATCAACACTAAATTATATCCTAGAATATTTATTTAATTTTACCAGTGGAAATCCTAGCTCAAAAACAAAGATGGAATATGTCGTTCAGTTTTTAATAATGCTGAATTTTTTGCAAAACAGACACGAACAAGCGATATAAACGTCTCGACTCATCATAATTAATATAAATATTTTAACATCTGTGAAAATAACAAAGTCTGGTATAAAGCAATCCGTCTAGACATGTTGAAGAAAGTTAGACTGACTAAAACTATAGATATCCAAAATTCCATTATCCGTTGGGGATTTCAATCGAACTTTAATAAATAAATGCGTTTCTCTTGATAGGAATAAGAACCTTTATAAATTGGTGGATGCAGGTACTTAACGGGAGTAAAAATACCTTTAACGAAGCCGAAAGGCACTTGTTCTCCCCGTCAAAGCGATATTTTTTTTTGTTCTAGAGACCATACCTGGGAAACTTACAGATATTATGGGTCAAAATTCCAACTTTTTAATAATTTTTTCGACCCCCGGACTATTCAATCCTCCACAATGTTTTGAGTGCATTACATTAAGTCCTACCGTGAAACGGTATCTTACACCCCAAAAAAAAGTCGTTGCCAGCATACATATTTTGCGTAAAGTTACTTAGTTTGATGTACAATGTACATAATGCTTGGTTGAAGGGTTCGTGAAGGGCCCGTTTACACTCTGTATAAATTGATCGTTGTACATACATCCATCCAGTAACTTCTAAACTATCAAGATTTGATCATGAACAATCGTAATTTTAGCTTTGGAAATTGGGTCCGATATTCTCTGACGGACCCAAAGACATTCAAATATTTACGAGCGATAGACGGGACAAGACGAAGAAAATCGAAATCCAATACTTGTAACAAGTCGGTCTGTCTAGTGTCATACGGCTTGTCAGGTAGCTCTTGTGTATTTAAGGGTCAAGGCGTATTTTAAACGCGCAGACGACGCGGAGATGACGCGCGTAAACGAGCTTCAAACGAGATTAGAACGCAACCTTGTAACCTCAGCACACGGGGCGTTCGTGAAACGCGAGTCTACTGCGCGCATACGCGCAGATACAGCCATACATGCGTTCTGTAGTCGCTTGTACCTCCCGCGTTTTGGTCAGAGACTCCTTGTCAGTTGTACAATGGCGTCGGTTAAGACGATGCTGCTTACGCTGGCTTTGAGCCTATGTACGGGCTTCAAAACGAGTTTCGAACGCGCTTCACACGCGCGTTTAAATATATTTTATTTCTTATCAATCCTCTGTAGTCCTAAGAGGAGGATTCAAAGTTTATTCCATAAACACACAAAACGTTGTAATAAAAAATTATAGGTTACCGAAATTCTATTTTATTGAATCTGTGACTGAAACAAAATAAAAAATATAATAAAACAAATACTTTCATTTGTTCAGGAAAACGAACATATTCGACAACATGCTAGCAATGATGGAGAAGTACGCTTCAAACCTGGAAGCCATCGTTGCAGCGAGGACTGAACAGCTGCTACAGGAGAAGAGAAGGACTGATGATCTGCTGAACAGGATGCTGCCGAGGTAAGAGTAATCCTACGACCTTTTTTGAAGAAAACGTATAGCTAGAATTTCCGAAATAGGCATGACGACGGTATAAAAAAATTGCAAATCTATTTAGTCCGTCAGTTAGAGTATTGAAAATTAATGGACACGTATTTTTTGTTTTTGTAAACCAATGAATATTGACAAAAGAAAAACGCATCAAAAATCGGGAGTGGGGGCTCGTGACGTCAGAACTAGCTAAAAATTATACCTAGGCGTGACGTATTGAGAATTTTAAAAGCGTCATATCTTCGTCAATTTTGGTTTATGTAACAAAAGAAAAAACACGGGTCAAATATTTTTTGATAATCTAACTGACGGACTAATTAGATTTTTTTTGTCGTCTCGCCTATTGTGTATAGGTTAACATGTATTGGTAGTTAGGGTAGTTAGCAGGCACTTAGGCACCTTAGAAGCCGATTCCTGCCAGCATCCCTTCGGGAACAAGGCACAATACGTAGTGTCTACTGTGACCAAATATATAGTAGGTATATTAAACAGGGTGTAAACAGACTCATCACCCGTCAAACAAGCATTCTGTACATACTAAGTAACTTTACGCAAAAATTCGATCGCGTCTGCGTCTAGTAGCACACTGTGGCAAACTAATCATCACGTCTAACTCAGGTGAAGCTATATTTTTTTTTCATTCTTCGTTCACACGAGAGCTAGATGATTACAGGAAGGAACGAATGAACGTGGAAAAAGGAGTGAACATAAAAATTAAGAAAAAGTGCCGAAATCCAACTTCGTTGGATCGATTCAGTGACTAATTTCATTTGTCACTTTATTTGTTTTTATTTGACGTTTCATTAGCAGAGTGAGATCGCGAATGAAAGATAAAAACTAACAAAAGCGAAGACAGAACTTTTTGTCATATACTGTCACATAATTTTTCACCTCAATAATTTAATTCAAATAAACACGCTTACATGAACTTCAAAACTATTTTTCTCGTCGGAATATTTCAAACAGCATTGCGCGCAGTGATGAGCAACATTTCTGAAAATTTGGTAGACTGGAAATGGGTAATATTTCAGCTATGTCAGATCACAACTTGCAACTATTATCTAGGTATTTCAATAAATTTATCCTACCGAGAAATAGTTTACCTTTTTACTAGAAATATTTTTATTTTACCACCTATTTTTTACTTGTTCACAAAATAAATGAATTTGAATTTTAATATTTTGGACATGAATTTTCATGGTTACATGGTCATGAAAAGGCAATTCATGTTTGTAGTGAATTTTAATAAAAGCTAATTCAAAATCGTGTTTGCGAACTTTATGTATCGAAAGTTTATTCGGTAAATATTTTATACTGCAATGTAATAGGTCGTTGACATTAGGACTCAAGGGGAATTCACAAATGATTTTGTGATGGCCGTCCTTTGACAGTTTGACCTCATAATTTAACTTCATCCGTTGTTTGCTTAGTTGGTAGGGTTATTATTACTTGATGTTCTTTACTCGTTAATTAGTTCACAAAGAAGACGTTGGTTAAGAAAGCTTTAGGTACTGCGTCCGCGTATATTAGGCTTCACGTTAGAGGCAACAAAATCAGTATAGGCTGGCCTTTTATTCTAATGTACTGTACATACTCGTCGTACTACGTTTGTTTTGTCTCGATGTGGAGTACTAGGATGTCCCTCGCCCTGGGGAGAGCGGAGGGGTCTGTCAGACTCGTACTGACTGAAACCATCTCGGCCGATGTTCCCTCGCACGGATCTAACGCGACTTCCGCTGCCCCAGAGTAGTGCCCCCACTTGACTCACATTGGGGGCGAGTTGTAAACCTCCCCACGTTATGTCCATGAGAGGCGCGCGCGTAGAACACTACACGCCTTCTCGAGTCCAGTGTTCTAAACTTATATTGTCACTTACGGGATATCTTCCGTGATTATTCTTTGTTTTGAGCTCCCGATATTTCGACGATGTTGCAAGCGCCATGATCGCGGGTTGGGTGGATGGAAAATCAATTGTTAGGAGCAAACAAATCTGTCTACCCTCTTTCTTTGTCTTTTGCTACGCGCACTATTGGAACTCGACACTAAGTGTGTGGGTGTGTCACACACTAAAGTGTCGAGTTCCCATAGTACACCCATAGGTCGCCCCCTATGCGACGGGTGTCCCCAAATCCGTCGCCCCTGGACCTGTTTAGGGGGGTCGGAAGAGGGCGTTGTCCTCCCTCTGTCGACGTCCGGTGCGTCTGCTGCGAGATGAACGAGAGCTCGTCATCTTCCTTTTCTGCAGCTTCTTTTTGCGAGTAACATAGGTATATACTATGCTATGTTAACTAAAGGTCAATTAGTGATGCTATAATATACGACCATCTATACTTATCCTGTTTAGTCAGGTAGATGATTTATCGAAACCCCTTCTAGTAACTGTCTCTATAATGTTATGGAAAAATATCATAACAGACAGATCACCTTTTTAGCAAAACACACCCTTTCCAGTAAATTACTTTCAAATACTGCCGGCGCCAACGTTCTCTTAAAACAAAATATTGACGTGCAAAAGTGATTTTACCCTATTTGCAAAATAAATAACTTCATTTCATTTCATTTCATTGTTGTCATCATGTTTCTCAATTTACTTATTTCTCCACACCAGGACAGTGGCAGAATCCTTAAAGCGTGGTGAAAGGGTACAAGCAGAGAGCTTCGACTGCGTCACGATATACTTCAGCGACATCGTCGGGTTCACCAAGCTAGCGGCTACTAACACCCCTATGCAGGTAAGCGGTATTGCAGGCCTTAGGCCTAAGGCTCATTTATGCCGCGGCGCAGTCCGAAGAAACTCCAAATCTATGGCGATGTATGAGAGCGTTTACGGTGAAGCGGTTCAGTTCCTTTATCACTTTGTTCACGGAGAAATGGCGTATGAAACGTAGAATACCCGCAACGGAAGACGCGGCGTGGCACGATGCGTCGCAACGCGCCGTTTCACGCCCCGCGTCTCCGTAAACAAAATCGTACACTGTCATATGCTTGTACGTATATTTGCGCGTGTTTTAACTCAGGCTGCCGCGGACGCGTGCCGACAGAGTTTTTAGGTCACGGCCAGGCGTGGCCACGTGGCAGGCCACCTTTTTTTTTTTGTTTTTTTTTTTCGGATGGGAAATCATCAAATGACTCCTCCCTCTCTGGGCGGAGCAGGAGGGAGTGTCAGACTTTTACTGACTAAAACCCATCCATGTTCCTTCATCGCCCTTTGTGTTCCGGGGCCACGGTATCTCTTTCGAATAGTCCCGCAGCCCCGGCAGGCATCGGCCCTTGCGGACCTCTTCCTTATTGCTTACTCTCTTTGAGAAGCGCGTGGAACACGAACGTGCCGTCGACACGGCCTATCGTCTTGAGACGGACGAACGGCGAGCTAGCCCTTAGCTCATCGTTCACAGGCCCGCGCCTACGGTCACCGGGGGCCACCACGTGGCCCCCGAGGCCTGGGGCGTCTCCCGCGGCGGCCGGAACGTGTGGATCTCTCCCTCTCACGTTCCGCCACGTGGCAGGCCACCTCGACTTGTGAAATGTATAGTTTTGTTTTTTATGAGGACATTTTAAACCTTGGACATTTTCCTCACTGGTCCAGTAGTTGCAAGCGCAACTGCTGAGCATGACGTCCTGGGTTCAATTCCCAGGTCGGGCAAAGTGTTATAAGGTCCTTCAGGAATTTCTCAGTAGCGGTTACGAAATCTGGATTTGTGCCTGGTTGACAGCAATATGCTCGCCGTCATGGGGCTAAAATATTGGTAACTGGCGAAATATGGGTGCACTATTTAGGTAAACCTCTGCCCAGCCCTTCGGGGATCACAGGCGTGATGTTATGCTATGACATTTTGTACGGTCACAGCCGGTGACTGACTTTTTAAATAAGTGGCGTAAACAAGGCCTTCTAAATAAATTGGTAAAGTAAACAAAGAGTAAGCACCAACATTTCCATTTTAGACCAAAATCTCATAAAAAAATAGATTGAGTGGGTTCCATTTTTTCTTTGCTTCTAAATTGTTTAGACATCTTGTTTCATTCACGTGATAAGAATATCTTAATATATAAAATGATTATGAATAATTTTTGCTGTTCTAACTCACTTTTAGACTGTTTGGAAAATAAATGGCTAGAGGTGCTCGGAAACGTTGAAAATGTATCTTTTTTTCTACACGGAAAATACTGAAAAATGTAGTACACAGTATACAGTAGCGTAACTAACCTATATTATACAGGCACGCACCTAGCTTCAGAATTTACTTTAACGTACAGTCGTGATCTTTTCCGCCTGATCAGTTAAAATGTTTTTTTACTTAAGTCATGCGGAAGCGCCGAGCCACGCCCCCTTAAAGTTTAGGCCTATTAGTAAAGCGTCAACTTTGGCGCGCAAAATAACAATAAGTCTATTTTGGCGTGCGTCGTCAGTGCGCTCGGCCGATCGGTGTCTTTTCATTCATTATTTCTATACAAAGTCAACGGGGCGGGGCTAGAGAGCGTTTCTATGTTGCAAGTGCAAGCAAAAATTAGCTTAGTGGTGATCAGGCGGGAGTGTCCTCGATAGTACCTATACTTACTAATGTATAATCTGTTTGTTTGTTACCTTCTCACGACTAAACGGCTGATCGGATCGCAATGTAATTTACCAATGAGATGGGCTTTTCGCCATACTGAGCTATGTTGTGTCTCAAAAAATAATAGGTTATAATTATGTAGGTTTGGTGAGTCAGACGGATGTATGAAATGGTCTTTCGAAATATTTTGCTTAGGTTTTCAATATACCTGTGTTGTATGAAAATTAACAACGTATAGGTACCTATTTTAAATGATAATGTTCCTAGCTGTCCTAAATAAATACTTTTTGCTTTACGCAGATGGGGCTAATTTCTTTGTTGTTTCATCTTCGTAATACTTTCCTATCTCATAAAGGTAGATAAAATATACTAACTGTATTAAGTAGGCGGCTTTTGGGATTAAGCCTAATAACCGTTTTCAACCGTGAGTGTCATAATATTGGTATTACGTATCACACAGAGTGAATATCACTTTATGGTGACTAACAGGGTCATACATAATACGAAACTAACCTTTTGACCGTTAATTTTCTTTTTACGTCTACCACATTATTATTTATTTCTGCATTATACAACGACAAGTTCCCAACACTCGACCCCTTTAATACCTTTAATATCTTAAAAAAGAGATAATTATAATCCTGGATCAAACGCGGGATACTCAATGCCGCCACTAGTGCCAGTTAGTCATAAGTACATAGACATACACACATCATCACACACATTCACAAACACCGTACAGTACCCAGACGCACACAGGCACACCACAAATTAAAATGCCAATTAATTCGAGTCACTCTCGGCTAATCAAATGTTTTTTCTGTGTACTTCGTAATTGGCGTAATGTTCGATTTTATTTTTATGTTAATGGACTGTCAGCTGTGAAGCTACCTTTTATAAAATAAATAAATAAATTGATGGACACTGAGCCCAGTTACTATAATTTCGAGCTGTCAACAGAGATACGTATTAGCCCTACAGGCCAATGCTGTTTAAACTGGTCACCTGGCCAAAATGTTCAAGGTGTTTTCTTTCACGCAGTGAGTCGAATATTATTAATTTCTATCGGGAGTAATTTTCGAGACAGCTGTATTCTGTTGCTACGATACTGATTATTCAAGCGTGAGTCGTGACACCTCTCGTGGCGAGACTCGGATGCTTGGTTCTTTTGCTTCGGAGGACTTTGTTTACGCTAGACGTTGTCTTTGGTTAGATTGATTCCTTTTTCGTCAATTGTGGGTGAGTCAAGAACATAATTGTGTCCTTGTTAAACTTTAGGTGTTTATTGATTATACAGGGTGTAAACAACCTCATCACGAAGCCGTCAACCAAGCATTCTGCACATCAAACTATGTACCTAACTTTGCGCAAAATTATTGCTGGGAAACGACTTTTTTTTTTAGGCGTGAAAAATCATGTTTTGTGGAAGGACTCAATGTAACGCACTTAAAACATTGTGCTGATGGATGGATTGAATAGTACGGGGGTCGTAGAGGTGTTTAAAGTCTTACAAAATCTTACAATAGAAACTTGTATTAAAAAAAAACTTGTCAAAAAGTTGGAATTTTGACCCCTAATATCTCCGAAACTAGAAGGTTCCCAGGTATGCTGTAGAACAAAGAAATTATCGCAATGACGGGGAGAACAAGTGCCATTCGGCTTCGTTAAGAGATTTTTGACACCCTTTACGTTTACAGGATGGAATATAACCGACACACAAACGGTTAGGTATACAATACATGTTATCGTAACATCGAAATTTTTCATCGGTAATTTAAAATACAAATCAACTCTCCTACAAAAGCGTCAAAAGTCAAAATGAGAACAGCTGATTTTTTTTAGACCGGTTTAAAATTTTGAGGTGGGGGGTTCAGAATGATGTATCTACTGATTTACAATACTTTAGTATCGATGACGAATCGGTATTACGAAAGCAAAAATATTTGAAACGGTTGTGAATCGTGATCTTTTTTTTTATTTATTTATTTATTATTATTCCAAAATGGTAAGTGAATTCATAAACTAAGCCCCACAAAACCGTTGCAATGGTTTAACTGTGGGGTCGGTGAGTCTCATACATCATACATCGTTTTTCGATGACAAGTCGGAACACAGTGACCAGTCGGGCATAACTCTTGAATACGAGGTAACCCTTTGAGCGTCGTTGTATTCCAAAAAAAAAACAAAAATCATAACATCACGCTTGTTTCCTCGAAGGACACAGGTGTATCTATTGTAACTACACAGCTATAGCAACTACACACCCTCATTTCGCCAGTTATGTTTAAGTCTCATGTAATTGGGGACGACCCTTCTTATATCAGCAACCCGCACTGCCCGTGGATTACAGCCCATTCCCTTTTATAGAGAGAAGGCCTATTTCCCAGCAGAGTGGGAATATATTAGGCTGATTATGCTATGCTATTTATATCTTTATATCTTTGTAGGTACTATTAACCAACAACAAAATATACTTTTTTTGTGTATGTAATAAAATTATCGAATTCATTTTCACTTTGGGATATTATTTAACCTCATTGGTTAACTGATCCTTTGTTTCTACAGGTGGTGGAGATCCTGAACGACCTATACACCTGCTGCGACGCTATCATATCATACTACAACGTTTACAAGGTAAGTTTATAAGTATGCTGCTTGAAACAATACGACAATAAATTAATACAGTGATAGTACAACGAATTAAAAAAAAAAAAACACAAAATATCATAAAAAGTATACGAAATAGAACACCATTTATAAATATTGGAATTCACTAATGTAAGGAATAATTTGCACTAACTCGAATATGAAATTTAAGGTGGATGCTCCAACTAGCCCGCGAAGAATTATAATCATCAAAATCATCAATACAACCCTCCAAGCTCATACAGGTGCAAGAATTACTTTTTCAAGGTCAGTCATTCCTGCACCTTCATGCGCTTGGAGGATGAATTTTTGTATGCGGACTAGAAACGTCATTAGGTACCTACACGCAGTTTAATTTACTGTCGTATTGTCCGCGCCACAGTCAGTTGGTAGATGTATCTAGCATAAATTTTAGTAAAGAGGATAATAAATATGCAAACCAAATGGATATTGGTCAATCAAAACAATAGCAGCTTATAATATGGGAAACAAACTGAAAATATATTATTGAGATAGCTTAGGCAAAAAGCAGTCGGAAAACGTTAGTTTTAGTTCATAAAATAGCAAACTAAATTTTAAAATTCAATTCAAAGGTTTCAGCTTTTTTAATCTTTTTCATAACACCATTTTATTGCGTAGTCGCCATGTTATTGCGTCATAAGGCTATGTTAACATAGAAGTGTCAACTGTCAACTTCAAATATCAAATGCATTTGTTTACATAGCCAAGTGTCGTCATGACCACAGAGCAATCTGGCGTCCACTGCGTCCAGCGTTTTCAAATTCAAATTACGCGCGAAATTTGAAAATGCTAAATTTAAATGCATTTTTATGGCACATATTAACGATTGAATAAAATTTTTGTGAATTTTTTAGTGGTTCATTAGCACTATAGAATCTAATTGAAACACTTTTCAAAAATGGGTGTAATACCCTATTTCCAACATTGAAATGAATCAAGACGTACGTTTTATTACATTAGAAAGTACGCAGGCAATCAATTTTCTATCTTAAGAAAGAAAGGAAAATAAACTGTCTAATCTAAAGCAGATGGGTCAATTTATCAGCAGCTGTCCCTTATTGATTGTCAAAGCTAATTGATTGTCCGTAATAGCCCGCAATAATAGCTCGCCGCGCCGTGTGTTTGCCGTTGGAAATTATTTGGAACCAGTCGTTATGAGTAGGTAGCCGGAACCCCGAAAGTCTGACAACCAGTCTTACCAAGGAGTATCGTATTACCCAGTAATTGGGTTACGGAGGTCAGATAGGCAGTCGATCGATGTAAAATACTGGTAATATTTAGCTGCATCCTGTAAGACTGGACTCCGGAATATTCAGATGATGATGCTGATGGTCCGTTGTGATTATTAAATAAATGAATAAGTCCTTGATAGAACTGATCCATCCGATTTCTTAGATCAGATATATCATCAAACTTTTTAATTGATACAGGTGGAGACAATAGGCGACGCATACATGGTGGTCGGTGGTCTGCCGGAGAGGTGCTCCCGTCATGCTGCAGAGGTGGCATCCTTAGCCCTGCATGTACTGGATGCTGTACCCAAGATCAGGTCCAGGCAGGTGCCAGCCGCTAGACTGCATATTAGGATAGGTAAGTCGTGGTTATTACCTATGATTTTAACCGACTTCAAAAAGGAGGAGGTTCTGAAGTCGGTGACCTTTGTTTGAGTGATTATCACCGCCTTCTGAAGCTAAAGTTATTTTTCACTTTTTTGTGTTTTAAGGAGTCCGTTTTATTTTTTGCAAAATAGTTTTTTATCTGTTACATCATTTCAAACATTGTATAAAGGATGACGTACTACTACTAGTACTAGACCGTGCCGGGTCCGAGCCGAACGCGGCCGTAGCACAAGCCATTGTCCGTTGCTCGGTAGCGGCTCGGAAGCGTGAGTGTGTCCATACAAGATAAGGATGCCGTACGCTAGACCATGCCGGGTCCGAGCCGAGTGTCGGCCGTAGCACAATCCATTGCCCGTTGCTCGGTAGCGGCTCGGAAGCGTGAGTGTGTCCATACAAAATAAGGATGCCGTACGCTAGACCATGCCGGGTCCGAGCCGAGTGTCGGCCGTAGCACAATCCATTGCCCGTTGCTCGGTAGCGGCTCGGAAGCGTGAGTGTATCCATACAGAATTACATGGACGACACTCGGCTCGGACCCGACACGGTCTAGCGTGAGTCAAGCTTAAAGTCACATACTTAGCCATAGTCCTAAGTGATCCAATAACCTTGAAAAGGCTCAAAAGCCACCGAATATGGGACTTTACTGAATAATCGTTTTGAGAAGCAGACTTTTCGCCGGAAGAATGAACCTCTACAGTCAATATGCACACAAAAAAACTGCTAAAGATTCAGATCCGAACGCAAGATGAACAATGAAAAAAAAAACGTCATTTAAGCAGAGAAATATTTTTGAACATAGACCTCAAGCGTAACCACTTCGACCGATTCTGTGCAGTTGGCTTCCAGTGGATGCTTGCGGCCTCCGCATCCATTAGTCCATTAGTCTACCTAATGGAAGGCCTTCAAACGATTTGCTTTCACTTAAGCGGTCGCCAACCCAGAGCCTTTCGCTCGTATTGTTAGGAGGTTCCTTTCTCTGGAGCCGTGAACTGGTAGCTTGGACCCTGTTCCCGTAACCGATGGGCTACACCTACCCTATCCTATCTACACTGGCCTGCAAAAATAAGTACCACGCTTTTAAAATTTAATTATTTTCTAAACTATAGTACTTATAGAGATTTAAAATAAAAACGTTTTAAAGCAACTTTTATCAGCTTTCTTTAAAACTATGGACAAAATTAAACTATTTTACGAGTCCTTTTCGTTTCGAAAGTATATCTTGTGTACTAAAAAAGCTACTTATACGATACTTAGTTTTGCAGGCCAGTGTAGTTTCAAAAGAATGGCTTAAATTTTCCGTCGCAAAAGCAACAGCTGTCTCCAGACACTTAATATTAACAATCTGACGAATTACACCATAAAAAGACTAACGGGATGAGTATTAGATACGCTACTAGCAATTAATATGACAATTTCCCTTCGGAGATCCGGGACCGGTGACAAATTGATACGAGGAAACTTTGTTCGCTCATCTACATACTAACTAAGCACTAGGTAAACTTACTAACTAAGTAACTTACTCTACCATTACCTGTTAACTACGTTATTGATATAATGGTAGGTCTAGTTACCTACTCCGAACACCAGTAACCGCACACCGCAGCAGCAGCCAAATCCGTGACGATGTCGTCTTCAGCAACTCCATGGAAACGGGCAGCAATGTTCAACGCAATCATAGACGCAATTATACTTACCTACAATGCGTTAACAGAAACGTTTTCATGGAGTTACAGTCAGGGTCTAAACGAACCCTACACAAGGTTAGAAGGTTCACAGGTAGTTTGGTCCAAAACAAAATACAGAGCCCTCTATAATACAACTAGTAGAACAATCAATAAATTATTTATTGTGGAGAAACCCAACATATCATTATTTCCATCTAATCATTAGGAAGTTTAGGCTGAAAATTATACGGTACCTGTTATCAATTTCAAAGTTTTGTCCACAGTATTGATAAAACGTGCCCGAGCGTAATATAGTTGGTAATATTTTGGGTACTAAAATCTCGGGTACATTCTGGTTACTCGACCGAGTAACTCACCCCAAGAGTTTGAATTAGGAACATATTTTGAAAAGGATTTTAAAGCTAATTATGTGATATAGGTTTTCTGAAAAATAAAATAACAATTTCAATGCCTTGATAACCACGTTGTCAGTCCCTTTGAAAGGTTTATCCACACTCGGAATCGCATCCCTATTAATGCTGTTTTATGGTAGTATAGACTATTTCCTCAGTCTCTCCTTCGTACTTGGAGAGAAAATTGATGGTGTTGGCATGACATGTTCATGAAAAAACTACTTACTACGATAACGACAGTCCTTTTTATAGCAAAGTGCATAATAAGCATTGATATTTTTTAAGGAAACTTATACCGCAGCTGGCAGACCCATGATTGTTTGTAAAAAAATAAACTAGTTAGCGATACTAGCATTCTGCCGGGCAAGTTCACTACCCTACTCGACCAATGTGAACGAGCTTTAAACGATAAACTTGACTTTCAGCAAGTTGTGAAGCTAATTTGAGATTAAACAACATAAATTGCGACACATGATGTGTCTGACACTACTTGTGTAGTTGCGTCGTAATGTTTCGCAATTTGTTTCTTTGGTGTCAACGAGAAGGTACTATCGAGGACACTCCCGCCTGATCACCACTAAGCTAATTATTGTTTGCACTCACGATATAGAAACGTCCTCTAGCCCCGCCCCGTTGACCCTGTATAGAAATAATGAATGAAAGACAATACCGATTTGCCGAGCGCACTGACGACGCACGACAGACGAGAGTTATTATTATTTTGCGCGCCAAATTGACACTTTCCTAATAGGCCTAAACTTTAAGGGGGCGTGGCTCGGCGCCTCCGCATGATTTAAGCGAAAAAAAAATTAACTGATCAGGCGGGAAAATCAAAGACCGTACCTACAGCTGTACCTAGTACACGTAATAAATGTGTGATATTTGGACTTGATCGAGTTATATTTGTTGGGAGTATAAAGTATTGTGTCGTAGGTAGCCTTGAGAACTTGGACTATTTGTAGAGATCATCATCATCATCAGCCTATTAATGTTCCCACTGCTGGGACACGGCTTCTTCTCTGTGAGAAGGAATGGGCTATAATCCACCACGCGGGCCCAGTGCGGATTGGTAGATGTCACATGTCTTCGAATTTTTTGGTTCTAGGACATGCCGGTTTCCTCACGATGTTTTCCTTCGCCGTTTTGAGAGCAGCGATGATAAAATAAATTACACAAAGTAATGCGCTTGCCTGGGTTCGAACTCAGGACTTACTATTCGTAAGTCGCGGCTGCCACCACTGGGCCATCGCTGCTCTCTACCTACTACTTTGTAGAGATACGTTAAGATAACAGTAAACAGTGTTTTGACTTTGACTTTGACTTACTACAGTACAGTGTTTTGACGTTGACTTTGAGTTTGACTTACTATAACATAATCGAAATTTTTCAAACCCGCTATACGCTCGCTCCTGAATCCGTTTTTTCGATTGATTGGCTTTTCTGTAAATATCGACAAAGTTACTGCTTAATTATTTAGCTGAAGAGCCATACTCTTCAGTTAAAATCATCCAACCTGAAATAATTAAAGTGAATTTTCAGTAAATTATCACTTTGCTATCGATTCAGTCCAAGATAACATAATATCCTTTGTCATGACGCAAGTACTACGGTTATCAATCACGTGGCACATGCAACGTGCATCGCTGTGCTCGACGATAAAGTACCTAAAGCTATAAATACATTACATTGTTTTGAAAATTGTCAGTATTCAAAATGATATCGCCGCCGATACAAACATTCGTGTTCATAGATTTCGGGACAATTCACGGGAATCTAGAAAGTGTTACTCAAGTTAGCCTGTTGGCTGCACCCCGGGATCTGTTTCTTAATCTGCAGAAACCAGAACCAAGTGACAAGTTGACGCTAGATTTCAGGTCATATGGATTTAATTTGAATAGTTACAATGCCATCAATAAATTCATAAACCGGCAAACAAAACCTGTGTGCCTTGTCGCCCATAATGGCACCAACTGTGATTTTCCCATCCTCAAGCGAGAGCTCCAGCCGTTGAATGTCAGTCTATGTGATGATCTCCTATGTGCTGATGAGCCTTTACGCTTTTTACGATATACTTGAACATCCCTATGAATATGATGAAGACGTCGAAATAATATTTGAGGGGAACGCTGTAAGAGAAAGATTTTATGGAGATGCAGGACCCGATATTACTCCAAATGCGTCATATGAACTAGGAGAAATTTATAATCGAGAGGTGACATACCCTCCTGTGGTACCGCATCCTCCTGAAAATGATAACATCATGAGCTTCAGAATATCACGTAAATTGGGTGAAAAATTCTTGTCCTGGACTGACCAAATACAACGTGAGTTTGCCGATGTGAAAAAACAAAAATAATGACAGACCTCAGAAAGTGTTGTTGATGTGTGACTGGCATAAAATGAATTGAATTTTTTCATTTGCTTTTGTTCAAGAAATATAAAAAAAAAAATTGGTTGTTTGTAAAGTAGGTTTACGATCGAGATGTTTACGTGATAACGTCTTATTGGTGATATAAGTTTTTGGGAAGTAAGGAATTAATGAAGATAACAATTTTTTTGTATGCCGCTAGAGTGAGAGAGACGGAAGATCGGTCCACTCACTCGAACGCTATGCCAGCCTCCGCTCGTGAGGATTCCGCGTGACAAGTTTCACGGAATGACTGGCAGCGCTCGAGATGAGACGGGAGATCGGTCCGTCTCTCTCTCGTTATACCTGCGATCGCGCTCGTGAGGTTTTGGTGTGACACAAGTTTCTGAACATGTCACCCGACTAAAACGATTTTAAAGACGTTATCACGTCAAAAAATGCTAAATACATAATCTACAACTACACTAATATTATAAAGAGGAAAGATTTTTATTTTTTGTGTATGTAAAGAATAAACTCAAAAACTACTGCGCTGATTTAAAAAAAATCTTTCAGCATTAAAAAGCCACGTCTTTACTGAGTAACATAGGCTATATTTTATCCCCGTACTCTCACGGGAACGGGAACTATGCGGGTGAAACCGCGTGACATCCGCTAGTAAATAGATATAAACATGATAAAAAGTAGGTATTTTGAAGTTGTTTTTGTTTTTTATTTGAACATGTTTCCGCAGCAGCTGACCCTGTACGCTTGCATTCATAGTAAAATCTTGCATCCGTAGTTCTATTCCACGGAAATGTAACTACTGCTGGGGTAAACAGTGGTAACCAAGGTCAAGGCTAACCAAATTTCGGAGAAATCTCTCCAACTGTTTGACCTTGAAATGCTAACAAACTAATATTTATTTATCTGTGAATGCAATTGAATCGAAGCTTATAAAGTTTTGGCTATGCTTTTAAAGCCGTTTTCCTGTAGGTACGACGGTTAACGTAGCTGCCCTTACTGCTTTGTCTCAAAATTCCACCCTGCGTGTTTGGAAAGCTTAAACCGAGTAGGCCGCTGTAAACGCAATTTGGCTTAGGGGACTAATAAGCTGTATTTTGGTAACGTATTTTGTTATGGTGATATATAATAATAAATATTATGTTACTGTATGAATAACAACTGAAAGCATCTAGGTTGCTGTCCAAATTTGTTCATCACCTTGTCAATAGTGTTAGGGTCGCTGTTCTCTTATCTTGTGAACAATTATAGACGACCCGAATGGCGCAGCGGTAGTGAGGCTGCCTTACGTTCTTAGGGTCCCGGGTTCGAATCCCGGTTGGAGCAAATGTTTGTGTGATGTTTGTGGACATTTGTTTCAGAGTCATGGATGTTTATATGGATAATAAGTATGTATTTACAAACAAAAAGTATCTATATAGTATATCAACTATCTGGTGTCCACGACACAAGCCTCGTAGCTTAGTGTGGCACTAGATGGCGCTGTGTGTTATTGTCCAGTGCACCGGACGCTTGGCCTCGCTTCTCCCATCGTCAGGGCCGTAGGCAGGAAGGGTGTTAATATAGATAAACCAATGTATCTAGGGCAAAAAGGAAAAAATATCGAGCTTGCTTCGCTCGGATTATGACAAACAAAAATAATCTGATTTATCCGAGCATATCCTAGTATATTCGAGAGCTCTCAGACATGTTTTGTTTGCGTTCATAAGCCTTTCTTTGCAAATAGCCAGATTAAGCCGTATTTCTATAATAAAGGACAAAAGAATACAGGCTAACAAATTCGAGGTGGGTACAAAAATTTTCGAACTCGCTTCGTTCTTGCTCTTGAAACTATTTTTTTTTCGCATTTCTCTATGTGATCGGCTAAGTTATTCCTTGAAACTAAGAAAATCCTGCTGACAGAACATATTACTTTAGATCTGCATCATTTACAACGGACCTTAAAGGTATGATTCCGAACCACGCTGCACGCAGCAGTGCTGCCGCAGCAGTGATGTCGCGGCACTACTGGTCCCCATACAATCTCTATAAGCTTATATGAGATTACATTCCGAGCTAGGCAGCAATGTCGCGGCAGTAATGTAGCGGCAGCACTGCTGCGCGTCAGTGTCATCCTATCGTCGCGACAGACCAGTAGTGACGTGTCTGCCTCCGCTGCAAGAGTACCTACGTGAATGTTGACAAGAAAATTGACAACAAAAGGATGAATTTCTCTCCATTCACCTTGCTCGAAATCAGCGCGGCAGGCAGCACTGCTGGGCAGCATCTTAGTGGCAGCACTGCGGCAACCGCACTGCTGCTTGTTGCCGAGTTCGGAATCACACCTTTAGACCCCGTTTCCACCAAACCGGAGACGTCCAAGATTCAATCAAAATTTACAGGAGAGACGAGAGACGCGATGTGGAGTTTAACCGATGTGATTGGACGATTTTTTCTCTGCTCGCAGCTGATCTCGGCTTCGGTAAAGACCGAGCTTGTCTGAATACCCTATCCTATAGGTACCTGCAAACTAAACTGAATCTCCATCTCCAGGTATACACAGCGGCCAATGCGCAGCAGGCGTAGTTGGAGTGAAGATGCCAAGGTACTGCCTCTTCGGAGACACAGTCAACACTGCAGCCAGGATGGAGTCCAGTGGAGAACCCCAGAGGATCCACGTCAGCCATGACACCTACCTGCTGCTCAAACAGCATGGAGGATACCATTTCAAGGAGAGGGGGATTGTGAATATCAAGGTGAGAGATCTCGGTTTGTTTGGATCTTCGAGTCAAGTTCTTGATAAGACCTGCATGGCAGTTCGTGACTTTATTTTTAAAAAAAACGGAAAGACTTAACCTTTCATTTCTTAATTCAGCATTCTTGTGTGCATTTTATCTTTAGATCATTTCATCCTTGTTTCTTCAAGAGATTTGTCAATAATATTTCTATGTTCCCTCTCTGTGCAGGGCAAGGGAGAAATGAGGACGTGGTGGCTGGTTGGTGAAGATCATGAGAGGAGAAAAAACACCATGAGTAGATACCGTAAGTACCTAGCTGTCAGTACGAAGTGATTAGACCGAACTGAAAACAGATTGTGACTGCATTTAAAAATCATCATAATTATAGTGCCCTTTCAAATGCGACTGCAACAGCAAACCGCAGTGGCAACGTCGCTCAACCGCAACGACAGGTCTAGCTTCTATGTTACTATGAAAACCAACGCCGATATTTGCAGTCACTTCACAAACAAAAATCAAACAATCCAAAATATTATTATCAAGTAAGTTATTAATACTATATTATTGTACTCCACAGAACCAGGTCTACTCCGAAACATGAACGATGAGAGCGAAGACTTATGGGGCCTGAACCGCTCCATCGTCAACATCCGCGACAGGGCCCGCCTATCCTGCGGGGGGCTCACGGGCCCCGGGTCTGCCCTGTCCTCCCCTGGGCCCCCAGCCTGCGACTGCTTCATCCCCAACCGAGACCACCACTCCGCCCCTGTAGTCCTGTTCTGCGACGAATGACGTTAACAAAGCTCCCTTCAATATTTCTGGTTGAAAAACGATTGTGATGTAGATGTACTAACCGAGGTGAAGGTTGAAGGTGCAGAAACTGTAGAAGATAGATATAATGATTTTATGCTCGTGTACCAACGTGGGGCGAAGGTGGTTGATGAGGGTGTGGCCAGCAGAGCCAGGAAGCTGGCGGCTTTGAGGAGACTGTATAGCGTCGATTATGAGGGTGGTACATGGTTGTAATAGGCTAGTTTCCACCATCAATAAATTGCAAATTTATTAAGTCCGTCAATCAAAGTATTGGAAAATAATGGACACGTATTTTTTGTTTTTGTAAATCAATGAATATTGACCAAGATAAAACGCATCAAATATCGGGAGTCGGCTCGTGACGTCACAACGCACTAAAAATTATAGCACGGCGTGACGTATTGAGAATTTTAAAAGCGTCGTATCTTCGTCAATTTTGGTCTACGTTACAAAAGAAAAAATACGTGTCAAATATTTTTGAAAATCTAACTGACGGACTAATTAGTTTTTTTCAGGACACAAGCCTATTGTACGGAACTGTTAGGTTATTTTTTAAAATGTTGTGGGCAAGGTAATTGAAAGTATATTGACAAATTTTAGCAGTACCTAAATTTGGTTTAATTAGTAGTGATTTTTTATACAGAGCCCTCTCCTATTTCTATTTTTCTTTTATAGAATGGTTATTTATTAGCTTGCGTAACCCTTTTTTATTTCAGTCGTCTCGTCTGCTTTAGTTCTTCTTAAATGATTTTGTTTTTACGTTTTCAGTCAACTTTTTCCCGATATTTTTTTCGACCGTCTTTATTTCTCTTTCAATGGGAAAGTTTGGGTCTCTTCAAGATAGATCGAACTTTAATTAAATAAGCACTCGCAATTACTATTATAGCTTCAACTCTTTTATAAATATTTGATAACTTACTTCTAAATAAATGAAAACATATACCTTTAATATAATATTTATTTATTTATTATTATATGTATTATGTGGAACAAGAACTTTAGTAGATAGGTAAATAAAAAGTAATGTCGTACCTATGGTAATCTACATTTCGATGTATGCTGAAAACATTTAAAGTAAGATAGATATTGTGACTTTGCCATTTGAAAAGTTAATGGAATGAAACCCCATTTTCTTATATGTCCATGTATTAAATAGAAAATAAGTAATTTCGAATTAAGAGCACTTATATTATTATTCCTACATACATAGAAGAGCTGTGACATTAAATGACGTCATTAAAAAAAACTGACGATGATGTTGATGTCCACGTTGACTACTTTTCACTTTATAAGGGTGAAAAGTGGCAAAACTAGAACTAGGTCGTACCTCATTACCATCTGCCTAGCCTATGTTGGGGTCAGCTTCCAGTCTAACAGGACAGCTGAATACCAGTATTTTACATGGAGCGACTGCCTATCGGACCTCCATAACCCAGTTTAGTACCGTGTAATACGACGATACCCTTTGGTAAGACTGGTTGTCAGATTTTTTTGGCCACTGACTAACTGTAGCGACTGTCAAAGATCTTCAAATGACAGCCGGGACGAACTGCTTAACGTGCTTTCCGAGGCACGGAGGGAACTCGGTATGTAATGGGTGGTCACCCATCCACAGACCAACCTAAGCAAGCACGGCTTAACCTAAAGATCGGCCCGAGCGGCTGTTATTATTTAGCCACGAGGTCCTCGAACCCGGTAGTACCTACAATGTGGTATTCAGCTGCTTCCGATTAGACTGGAAGCCAACCCCAATATACTCGGGAAAATGGCTCGGTAATGTTTAGTGCAAATGACCGAGTAAACCACACGGCAAGGACGTGTCCATATGCTACCATCACGCTTCGAAATCATAACATAATGTTCACTGACAATTTACAAATGCGGCCACGTCACATCTTGTACCTAGAATTAATAATTACTTATGTAAAATTATATTTAATAATAGGTACATGACAGCACCCGTAAGTAGGTACTCTATTCACTGTCTCACATAGGTACCTACTTAATTGGATGTCATTAAACTCATTTGGTACCCATTACAAAATTTATCGTGCGTTAGACGTCTCCAATTTCTTATAACTGCGCAATTTAAGAACGTGTCTTTGCATAATTGAAGATACTTTTAAAATAGGGATTTATCCTTCAGCTCAATGTATTGAAAGCCCGGTATTATCCATAAATACCTTAGTAGGTACTTAGTAGATAGTAAACGGGGTGAAAAGATATTTTTTCAAGCTTTTTGAGAAGGTTTTTTGAGGGGCCAGGTTAAAATAAATTTGGGTCATACTGCAAGTAAAAGAAATGTGAAGTTTTAATCTTGTAAATAGATAATTTAGAGTAACATAAATATGGCCACATTTACGTATAAAGATTTTATTCCATTACCCAAGATACCTACTTGAGTATAAGATTTCAAGTTACTACTGACAATGAAATCTATAAATAAAATAGGCTATTTTATTTTAAAGTCAGTGTGGAAAAGGTTTTTTTCAATACACTTCCTCGAAAACTGGTTCATAACGCACAATGATTAGGTTCAACATGCAATGTATTTCACACACGTGCGATTTTTTGCATTTTCCAACACACACACCTATACTGCCTTTATTTAGTTCAAATTGGTTCAATGGATTAAGTCGGAGGTGAATGTTTTTTTTAATTTTGGCAAAGCAATAATGCGTCTTTACCGCCTAAATATTTTTTAAATATACAAATTGTGTTTATAAATAGAATATCATAGATAAACATGATTATTTAAAACAAATATTTACTTTTATAAACAAATTAACATTTATTTGTGTTCTAAATTAAAAAAAAATTAAAATATTTTTTTTTTTATATTAGGCTGTTTAGCGGCTTCATACCTTTGCTTCTCCTTCAACCTGGCGAAAGCAAAGCGCGGAAAAAAAGAAAATTAAAATCATAGTTTCTTATTTATTCATGACTAAAATATTTTTCGTTATTTTATTTTATTTCTTCAGAAGTGTATTAAAAAACGTCGTTTGATACACGTGGACATTTGTTATTGCAGTTCTCAGCTCAAAAACACCCTCGCCTACGGCTCGGGAGTTAATTCCGCCTCGAATGCAATATCAAACTTTCTCCACTTGTATCAAAATGTACTATTTTTAAAACATAGTGTTGCCACTTTTCCTAGCTGAACAAGTAATGTTCAATTTTACTGATCTCATAAGGTGTATATACCTTAAATGAATAATTATTGGCGATAAGAAACGTTTCTATTTTGACGAAGTCTGTATAATCGAATAGATGTTTATTGTTAGAGGGTAAAATCGTTAAATGTGATAGGCGCCTGTTGAAAGGTTACATTATTATACGAAATTGAGAATGACTGAACGGGTAAGGACTAGATAATTGTATATAATTATCTATGTATATTAATTTAAGTAAGTATCTAAATTATATTGTTTTGATATGAAGTGTATTGTAATTTGTAACGGACCTAATAAAATGTACCTACGACCATATTGTTATGTAAGTAAGTTTTTTGTATTAAGTCTCTGTGTGTTAATGAATGTTTATATTATATGCATGTGTGTTGTGCGATTTTGACCAAATCCATGCCAATGTTGTTCTTGTAATGTTTATCGAAATCGATACACTTAATAAGTATTTCCTACCTACCTTTTTCATCGTCGTAAATGACTGACTAAACCAAATTAAACCTTTCCTTGGTTGATTAAATAATAAGCAATATTACCAAATAAAAAAATATTTTTTTAGCATTAAAATATTGCTTCTTCTCTTAGCAAATCGATGGCAATCTAAATTGTGTCGGCCCGGAATTGAGCCACAAAAAAAAACCTAAACTAAAATATTGATTAAGAATACTTATATAATTTACTTATATATTAGAACTTAATTTACTTATATACTTATATATTTTTTACCCATTACATACATTTTTCCTATTTTCAAAATACATAGGTACATAATGACCTGCAAAATACGATGATGTTTCTTTCAATAATTTATTAAATACACTGTAAGCTGAACGAGGTACCAACCTACCAACAATAAAAATACCGCTGAGAAAAAGGACCACTTACTGAATGTTTTACTAACCATCAAAATACATGTCCTATTTCCCTCTGAGAGGTTATTTTTACAAGTAGCTGAAGGGTTAAAAGGGACAAATTGCTCAATCGACGAACATGGCTTTGCGTCAGTTGTTTAGTTTTTTATTTTATACAGGGTGGAGTACACCGACTGTGAGTCGGTGTACTCTCTGTATGAATGGTACCTCATTCTGAATCGGGTGCTGTTTCAGTCTATTTCCAACAAAAGTACAATACTTAAACGACCGAAATGTATGGGAAACCGGTTTTTGTTTTAATTACTGATGAAAAATTACGATCTTCGGGTTCAGAATGATGTTCCTACTAAGCACGTGGTATCGGTTTGTGCATCGGAGTCGCTACCACTCTGTATACAGGGTGTAAACGGGCTCTTCACGAAGCCATCAACCAAGCATTCTGTACATCAAACTAAGTAACTCTACGAAAAAATTATTGCTGGGAAATTACTTTTTTTTTTGGGGTGAAAAATCACGTTTTACGGTAAACCTCAATGTAAAGCTCTCAAAACATTGTGCTGGTGGATGCATTGAATAGTACGGGGGTCGTGAATGTATTTAAAGTAAAGTTAGAACATTAAAAACTTGCATTTAAAAAAAAACATGTGAAAAAGTTGGAACTTTGAAACCCAGTATCTTCGTAACCAGGAGGTGCCCTGGGCACCTCCTGGTCTAGAACAAAAAAAAAAGATCGCAATGACGGCCAGAACACGTGCCTCTCGGCTTCGTTAAGGGTCTATTGCACCCTTTACAGGAGTAACGTTTCAAAAAGTTTGACAGAATTAGCGTAGATACTTAAACTTCGCTTTGAAATTTTCAAATAAATTCAGTAGTCAATCAATATTGTCATTTTAAAATAAGCACCCTCGATTAGCTAACCTAAATTGATAATTAAATCAATGTAGAATCCTACAGCCACTGCTCACATGTTAGCCTTTGAATTGAAACCTACTTTTAAGTAACTATGTGTAACGCTGTAAATAAGACATTTTTAATATCCATATCAACATAAAATAAATAAGTAAGTACCTAAATGTTCACGTGGTAAATTAAAACTGGCACTAAATACATAAAATAATAAAAATAGGTACATAAGTAGGTACATACTTAAGTGGTCTAAATATAAATACTTACAAATGAATATCCATTATCAAATAGGTAAGTACCTCAATGTTATAAAAATCCGTACTTCGAGTTATTGACAGATTTTCCCTTTGAGATATCTAATAGTAGAAAATAAATCGAAATATTAAGTTATGATACCTAGTTACCAGCTTACCTTCGCCTTACCACTTGATGGTTCCCATATTGGGATGTATAGTCCGAGAGCTCCGAGGAATCGGTGGCTTTATTTCGGGTGCATAGTGCCCTCATAGAATGTTTTCATAATTTAGACTCCGTGCGAACTAAATTATGAAATCATTCTGTGAGGGTGTTATGTGCTGGCCGTGTCGACGGCGCGCCTCAAAGAGAGTCAGCAATAGGGAAGGGGTCCGCAAGGGCCGAAGCCTGCCGGGGCTGCGGGACTATTCGAAAGAGATACCGTGGCCCCGGAACACAAAGGGCGATGAAGGAACATGGATGGGTTTTAGTCAGTAAAAGTCTGACACTCCCTCCTGCTCCGCCCAGAGCGGGAGAAGTCATTTGATGATTTCCCATCCTAAAAAAAAAAAAGTTGTTTTAAACAAGCCACCGATTCCTCAGAGCTCGCGCGCGGACTTCTGAAAAAAAAACATTATGATAACCCCAATAACTCTGGCGTCTGGGAATCGAACTCAGTAGTACTAATACGCTCGGCAGTACTTAGTAGTAGCGAACACAGACCAGCGAGGCAGTCTATAGTTCATTTAGTAACTCATAGCATAATAATCCCATATTCCTACTGCTGGGAAACCGGCTTTCAGTTACTAGCGTTCCTAGATTCTGGCGTTCCTAGATGCCAACAATACGCCAAGCCCTTATGACAAGCAGACTGCTCAGAAACCCTAACACCGTGAAGAGGCTATAACTCTGGACAAGCCAAGCTTTTATGCTTGTATAAAAGTACCGCCACTGAGGTTCCTGTATGTGAGAAAGAGTGGGCGTCTATCCACCACGCGGGCCCAAAGGGGATTGGTTTGATTTGCTAAATAAGCTTATTATGTATGTGTCTACCTACTTAATATCGATTTCGATAAATCATGCCTACCTACCTATTATTTCTGTGTCAAATGACTGTCCAAGCTTGTTCCCATATTTCAAAATAATTATGCATAGATTATAACGATTAAAAATTTTACCGAAGACTTGTTGATGGAGGCTTTATTTATAAATCAAATCTACATGAACGAATTATACCTAAATGTACTTAACTGGATATGTATTGCTGTTGACTGTTGATAAAATAAAGAGTTTTTTTAAAGAAAATTATCTTTTTGTTTTCTTCGTACACTACTTACGTTACGTACTTGTTTCAAACTCGGGGCGACACTCGATGGGACTTCAATGCTCAGTCTGGACAGTTGAAATTCCATTCCACCCTGTATTTTAGTGTTGCACAGTGTACTTTTCTACGAGGATTAGGTAATTTTTGGAAGAGAAGTTCGGTATAGTAGATGACCATGGAGTCCGTACAATTATGATTCTAGAACCATTCTAGCATTAGCACCGAATACAAATTATGCAAATTTTTGAAAAAAAATTGTTCTCTTTCTCCATACAAAAGGCTCAGACCAAATAAAAAGTTAAGACGGGACTCTGCGCACAGAGAAGTGAGGCCGGTTTTGTAAACATGTGTGCATTTATTGAGACGTAGTTTCATTGTAGTTTGGTGTAAATGTGTGGGTGTCAGCGTGTATGTACAGCGAGCGAGACGTAGTTTTGCGCTGGCTTCACTTTATTGTTCGCAGCGCTGTCTTGGTTTTTATTTGATCTGAGACAAAAGGTGGAAGGGAGACCGACTCTCACACGCTCGTAATTCTCGTACACGTATTCAGTAGGTGAACCCCCATAGAAATGTTATATTGGTAGGTACCTACTTACAAAAAACCCAGTTGTTTTTTTAAATTACCCATTTCGAGGTACCTAACCGTTTCAGTGTCGGCGATACATAGGTAGGTACCTACAGGGTGGAAAGGATTCCACACTGTATAACTACATGTTCAAAATGTATCCGACGCCCTTTTCTTTTTTAATTACCTACCGACCAAAAATGTCTTACAGTTGGGTCATAAATTTTATTGAATAGAATCACGTAGGGGAGGTCCAAGTTTGTGTCGCAATCGCAATGTCCTTTAAACCTGTAGATATTTTCTTTCTAAACCAACAAACGGCTCTGAGCCGAGATACACGCAGTATCTAAGGACTTGTAGGTACAGATACTAGACTAGGTCACAACTAAGTACAGACATATATTTACGTCAACATTTATGATATTTGACCTGTAAAGGGCGACGAAGTGAGTTCATTATTTACGCCGTTACTCAACGATAACCTACAACTACGATAATAATATCTGTCTAGTTGGTATTCAAAGTTATAGATGTGGCTCAGATTTTGATAATTATTGGGCTATTAAACGTCTAAGTAGGTACACATATTTAAGTAGGGGGTTGCTCTACCTAGGTGCGTAACTACCTACTTATTTTCAAAGTCAAACTAGTCAACTTCAGAGGTGCGCCGAAGGGAAAGCAATTATCTAGGAGCTTGCTTTAAGATACCTACTCAAACTGACTTTATTTTTTAATTGATTTTCACCAAAAGATTTCAGGAAAGCTCACAATTTTAAAAGGTTGGCGAATTATAATTAATAGGTGGCATCGGTAGGGATTTTACCCTGCAAAGGAAAATTTAATTTTTGCGTTTCTAGCAATAATTAAATTTCCTTTTCATGAATAGCAGGCCGCAGGTAACCTACAAGTAAATTCTGAAGCTCGGTGCGTGTTCGTATCCGAACACAGATTTAAGGTATTTTGTTTTTATTACGCTGGCTACATTGGAATATTTTTTTTTTACTGGCAACAATGTGCTTTTATGTTTGAGAGAGACCAAAAAGAAAAAAAATGGTCGAATAACGTTGGCTAACAGAAATAATTGTGAATTTAAAGTTTCTAGATCATATTAGTACCTATAGCTTTGTAGCCTTTTCCCATGGTGAGGGTCGGCTTCTAATCTAGCCGGATAGGTCCTTACATCATGCAGCACCAGTAGGTATTTCATAAGGAACGACTGCCTATTGCGTTCCACATATTCCTCTATCCAGTTACTTAATTCATTTAATTCTATTCTACTAGATAATACCCATAAAGTAATATAACGGGTAATAATACCTCTCTAAAAGACTTTTCGTGTTTCTGGCAACTTGTAACAACTGTCAAAAATCTACAAATGACAGCCGGTACCCACCGGGCTCTCCAAAGAACGAAGGGGTTTCGTTACGTGGTGGATTGTCACCCATCCACGGCTCAACCTCGGCAAGCGTAGCTTCCTTCGACCTTTTTGAGAGTTTTCTTTTCTCTAGACTGCCTCTTTGGCCTAGTGGTAGTAATTGCTCAGCAGTCTTCGCATGCAGTCCTGGGTTCGATTGCCAGGTCGGGCAGTGCAGACATGGTGTCTAGGTATATTTGTGCCCGGGTGATGCTAATGGACTAGACCACTATTACTTAGACGTAACTGGCGAAATGTTGTAGCCCACAACTCCGCTCCCACCCGGCAAAAAGAATATAATTCAAATATGGGCTTTATGTATTGCTCTTTAGATAAACTTAACATTGGCAACCGAGCAGTCTGACGGCGCGGCGGTAACCTCGCTGACAGCAAGCCGTCTGCTAATTTATGTTGCCGATGTAAAGTAGCCCATATTTGAATTATATTATTTTTGCCGGGTAGGAGCGGAGTCATTTAAGTGGGCTATGACCTCTTCGGAAATAACAGGCGTGGATGTGGTGCCGTTTTCTTTTACCAAAAGTTTAAATAGAGAAATAACACGTAAATAATGTTTTAGAAGGCTGTTTCTTATTTAAGCAGACTCGAGAAGGGTAAACAGAATGCCGTAGCATACCTATATAGTAGTAAAACTTTATAATAGACAGGTAAAAGGTACGTTTTGTAATAAACATTAGTACACATTAGGCCCTGACTTTACCAAAGTGGAGACGAGACGAGAGGAGAGGTCGAGAGATGTGTTGTAAACCACCAATAGAGTTTTATTTGTATCTCTGCTTAGATTTCATGGAAACGATTGAGCAACTAGGAGAGGAGAGTTGTCTCATATTTGTTTAGGCCAGCCTTTCCACTTGGCAGCAGCGCATAACGTAGACGTGAAGAGACGTGAGTGACCAGCGGCGTGCGGCGGTCGCTCGTTATTAAAGTTGTCGATAAAGGTTTGTGATTTTTTTCTTCCACACGTTTGGGCCCCTGTTGCTCGCGGGCCCCGTATTATTGATATTGTTACAGCTGAAACAGCGGTAGCTACGCCCCTGCTGCCAGAAGCAGATTGGGAAAGAAAATACAGTGTGAATTTTAAACAAAAACATCTATTCAGTCATTGTAGAATTACTTATTAAGACTAAATTGTAATAAATACTTGATAAGTATAGTATACCTACAACATACTGCTATTTTACATTGTTTTTTTGTACAATATTGTGAACAGACTTTCTTATAAACAACAAAATGTAAAATAACAAAAAAAAATTGATCTACTAAGCTACTTTTATAAAATCGTTTTTTTATCTAAACAGAAGAAAATATTTATTACTTTATCAGACAAAAAAAAAAACACTTAAAAATTGTTAATGATCAATACATGGAATGAATGAGTGATAATAGATGGAATGAATGAGCGATAATAGATAGAATTAATGAATAAGAATTGCTTGAATTAATTAATAGAAAACTTACTATCATAATAAGTTTAAAAAAAATACTGATGATGTGAAATTGAGACTGATGGATGACAAATAAATAGAAACTCTGTTTATATAGGTTAGTTCAGTGGTCATTGAATAGGTATGTTCTAAAGAATGGTGCCTGTTGCAGTTTGTATTCATACTCATACAACATGTCACGAAATTTTCTACAATTTGTACCCCTGCATATTGTGCATTTACATCATCCTTATATATAAAAGGCAAAAGTGATTGACTGATGTATCAACGCACAGGCCAAACCCTTAGTGCTAGAATCTTAAAATTTCGCACACATTCCTCTTATGACGTAGGCATCCACTAAGGAAGGATTTTTCGAAATTCAACCCCCAAGGGGGTGAAATAGAGGATAAAAGTTTGTATGAAGCTTTTTATTCCTTGGACATATTTGCATGAAATTTCGTATGAATTGAGTGCGGCAAAAATAATGAGTTACGCATTTCAGCGTTTTCCAAAATTCAACCCCTAAGAGGGTAAATTAAACCTCGATTAACACATCGAGTAGAATACTTTTCATCCAATTATCCAACTCCACGCGGGCGACGCCGCGGCCTACAGCTAGTTGTAAATAAAGTTCCAGGAAACTACAAAGAAAAATCAACAAAATGACTAGTCTATCCCAAAAAGCTACATGATTATTTTTTTAATCCACGAATCCTAAGTTCCATTTCTAGGTATGCTTTCATGTTCGGGTCATCAACCATCTTTAGTATCTTCTCGCAGACTTCAGGCCCAGCATCATGCATCTTGGCTGATAGGGCTTCCGCCCAAACTATGAAGACACAGTTAGAGCATCCAGATTGGCAGCAGGATGTTGGAGGTTCGTCTATGCAGGCCTGAAATTGAAATGAGGTTTTATTTTAATACGCTCTTTCATCATATCGATTGTGTATTCAGCCAGCACACCTTAGGAAGTATTTTTAAAATAATATTTTAGGTTTAAAATAGAGCAGAATCATCAAATTAAATTAAGACTTTTTAAAGTTAATAGATGAATTGTTTCATAATTATGACCAGTCATATCTAGGATTGTTTTCAGGTAATAATTAGTTTCTACATGTAAATCTTAGTCTGCAGTACCATATCATTATAAAAGGAATATCACATTAATCAACTTACATCTTTAGCTATTCGCTCCAGCTCCTTCTCTTTATCATCATCTGAAGCTTGCGACGTAGTTGTGCAAGGTCTAATAAGATACTCCTGATATCTTATTAAAGCTGGGAGTCTTGAAATACTTAATTTCTGAAATCAAGGTAACAATTTTTAGTTGTTATTGGAAGAGGTCAAAAAGGACTTTAAGGAGAATTGAGATACTCACAAACATTATTTTATTTCGTAGTTCAAAATATTCGTAGGTTAAATAGATTTCAGTCCATGTTTAAAATGATGTAGAAGTGATTAATCGTTACGACATAACATTATGCATAAGTTAAAATATTTTATTATATGAATATTCTTAGTACTCTTTACACTTATGTATTAAATACAATTGAATAAGAAAGAGATAATTGTTGTTTTGAAGTCGCATCTTTAATTAAACCGATATTTTTTATTTTGATCGTAGAAATTTAACAATAACATTAGAATCTGAAAACAACATTGACAAATTGACAGTCGATGACATTGACCATCTTTCAATTTTGACATTTGAACAAAGACATTTTTTTTTCATTGAGGGTGATGCAACCTGTTTTGGCACACTCCAAGAATAGCCATAGACGGTCAATCTAGTAAACCGTCATCTACCTAGCCTTTTCCCAATTTTAATGGGGTTAGCTATTAGTTTTACCAGGTGCAGCTGAATACCAGTATTTTTTAGGGAGCGACTGCCTGTCTCAGATCGATTGACAAAGAAATCACTGATTGTTGGGAAAACTTTACTGGCAAGGTTAGTACCTAGTTTAGTCAATGATAGAACGTCATCCATAAACAATAGAATACACCGGAAGTCTCTCAGATATTAAGGTTTAGTCTAGCAACACTTGAGGAAATTCTTTGCTGCTAGGTATTGGCATCTCTTTTTATCGTACTGGAAACGACCGAGATATCATAGTGAGTGAAGCGAGATAGAAATACTCGAAATGCCAGAGTTGCAAATGTCGCACAGCCATTCCGACGAATAAATTAATTTTGAGAGTTCGATGACCGCCCGGAATATCGTTTTGTCCGTCATTTTTGATCTATAGATTTTACAAATCGCTAAATTTCGTAAGTTGTTTGTCTTTACTTGGTGCTAATTAGTGCTTGTTACGATTGTGCAACTACAAGTTATTGATTTTGTTTTGCCTCACCAGCCTATTCTATTGAAACGTAAGTTAAATCCAAGTTTTATACGAATGTCGAGATAAGGCCGCTAGAAGCTATAATGGTTAGCAATAACGAAGCCGCTTAATTCTGTTACTGTAGGATAGTGGGGAGTCGTTACGTGTGGCAAAGCTGCTTTAATTTTAAACGAATTTGATTTATTTCAGGGACTTAACCAATAAGTTTACGAATTTTAGTTTTTTTGGGCGGTTCCACTAGCTGGCTTACGTATTTCATGTAGTTTCACGGCAAGCAGGTTTGAATTATTCTTATTTCTTTATTTATACGTCTCGCGTGAATCCGGTCTGAGTGATAATTAACTGGAAATATATTTTCCTAAAATTGTAAGCAACTATGTGTAGAGGTTAGAGGGGAATATGATTCATGCGATTCTATGCGACGATCGCATGTGACATTCAACTGCAAGTCGTTTCCACTGCTTTTGTTTCTTATTGATTGATTGCAGTACGTTTCCAATCATTTTTTCCTGTTGCTAATGACTTTGGCTGAGTGCATGTAGCCAGAGAGTTAGGGCATTGGTGTTACAATTTCTTTACACATTTTGGGAATTTATTTGCAGAGTAAGTTAACTTATCAAGTTATCATAGTAGCTGAGGACTTACAACCCTAGTGACTGGGACTTCTAACCTTTAAAAACTCAGTACATCTTGTATGAAGCCTGATAAGCAACTATAAATCCTCTAACTAGCATGCAGAGTTGTAATACTATGTGTATACTTACTTTGCTAATTTAAAATAAGTTAAGGCCTACCACACTCCACTGCTATTCAGCAATCATCAAGCTTAACTTCATGATATCAAACTACATACATCAACATCAACCAATTCAAGTTAAAAGTTCAATTGGCCTTGAACAATATAAATATTGATTACTAATCAATCAGTTTATTAGTCATACACCATAAATAGGTCTATACCTAGTTAATATCATCAATTACAACCGGCATAGGATTTATTAAACTACTTGTTTTTTGAATATGGCTCAGTTATTGCCCTAAGATTATAATATTTTTATGTTCTTGAAAGAAGATTCATTTTCAAATATCCATCTATCAAATCATCATGTTCCTGCCCTTGTCCCATTTTATTTGGGGTCGGTGCAACACATTTTCTTCTACCATTCTCCCCTGTCAGACGTCACAACATCATTTACTCCTTTCACTTTTATATCAGCCTTCACACAATCCATACATCTTTGCCTTGTCCTTCCATCCATCAAATAACTTGTAAAAAAATCTTTTATTTTGGGGTCGGTGCAACACATTTTCTTCTACCATTCTCCCCTGTCAGACGTCACGGCATAATTCACTCCTTTCACTTTTATATCAGTCTTCACACAATCCATACATCTTTGCCTTGTCCTTCCATCCATCAAATAAGTTGTAATAAAAATCTTTTATTTGGGGTTGGTGCAACACGTTTTCTTCTACCATTCTCCCTTGTCAGACGTCACAACATCATTTACTCCTTTCTCTTTCATATCAGTCTTCACACAATCCATACATCTTTTCTTTGACCTTCCATCCATAAAATAATTTGTAAAAAAAATCTTTTAATTTGGGGTCGTTGCAACACATTTCCTTCTACCATTCTCCCCTGTCAGACGTCACGGCATCATTTACTGCTTTCTCTTTTATATCAGTCTTCACACAATCCATACATCTTTGCCTTGACCTTCCATCCATCAAATAGTTGTAAAAAAAATATTTACTTTTATTTACTGCTCCAAATTAGTTTGACTAGACAGTCGGTTAAATTTTATTTGAGTACTGCTTCAATATCTCATTAGATTGATCAGAAATAAATATAAATATCTAGACTATTATGTCTTATCATTATCACTTGTATACTATTGTATAGTACTACTGTAGTACTATTGTATAGTATTATCACTTGTCATACTGATCACTAGTGATCACCATAAAATATGAAATATATTATAATAATATTTATATGCTTGACACCTCTTTATGTCTGCACTATCTGCAGGTTTTTAAGCTTTTTGCAAAAGGTCATTGCATTTTTCTGATCATGGACTCCTGGTCCTTGGGGAATTTATATTTAGAACTGGTCTTTTGGTCTATTCCTTGACGGGTGTATTATTTAAATTACACTGAGTGAGTGTACGTAATTTCTGTCATACAAAACTCAAACTTCTGGACAAGTATTTAACCAGCATATATTTGCCATTTCTAAGATCAAAACAGAAAAGATAAACTAGATTCTGGTCTTGTCCGTGCTTATCAGTAACTGTGAAACATATGTTAAACCATCACTGTTAATTTTTAGCATACCTACCATGTCGGGAGACCCCGAAGTGACCCGCACTCCGGAAGAGGAGGAAGAAGAAGAGATCAAATCCTCATACAGGCCTCCTCCAGAAAAGACTATTGACGAGATCCTTGCTGCAGATCAGGAGGATGAGTCCTTGAGGAAGTACAAAGAGGCCCTGCTGGGAGAGGCTCAGGCTGGCGCTGTGGTTGTTGGTAAGATATCATAGTTTTTAATAGTTGGGCGTAGCTTTTTGCCAACCATAACCATGTCGAGGTGGATTCCCTGTCTAACATAATGCAGCTGAATACCAGCAAGTATTTTACATGGAGCAGTTGCTCGCTGTAAAATACCTACCTACCCAATTACTATGTGGGTAACAAGATATCCCTTGGCAAGGCTGGTTGTTGCGACTTTTGGACCACTGACGACGCTTATCAGCGGTCAAAGGCTTATGATTGACAGCAGACACCGTGCAACATGCTTCCCGAGGCACGGAAGAGTCTCACTGTGTAATGCATGGTCACCCATCCACGGACCAACCTCGGCAAGCGTTGCTTAACCTTGGAGGTCGATCCACGTGGCAGTTATTATTTACTCACGGCTAGTGCTGTTATAAATTTAGGAAGGAAAACTCTGTCAGATACAAGCATTTTAACCTTTTTAATGCTAGAGCATAAATCATGATCTGTCGAATGACCGATTGTTTAACTATTGTGTCTACTTCGTGGACAGATCATGGGATACACATCGCGCTGCTCTCCACGCCAAGCCACAATTTCACCGCAAATATCAACAAAAATAATTGTTTATTTCTTGTTAAAGTGAACTGCATTTTGTGTCACATAATTATTTGTGTCATTGGCGTACAGGGGGTCTAAAATGGCTGCTTTAGCAGAATCTTAAATGAATCACGTTAAAATTTAAAATTCTTAAAATGGTGATTCTTATTTTGATTCTGCTAAGGCGGCCATTTTAGGCCCCCTGGGCGCTTCAAATGGCGTTCAAAAGGTTATTATATCTTTTTACAAAAAATCTTTGCTGTAGTAAAGCATAATTTAATTACAATTTAAAAAGTAATTAGCCTACAGAAGCTTGTTACCAAATGAAGATAGATGTAGATAGGAGACATACCATGTGTGATGTCTACACAAAGAGCCTCACTGTGAATCTTATAACATGCAAAGCAGTTGCCTTATAAAGACGAGCGATTCATTATCAAGTCTGAAAAGAATCATGACAATCATGCTTTAGATATCTGATAATATTACTTAGTCATATCGTTTATGTATGCAGGAATCTAAACTTTCCGTACTTAAATATATATGTTTGTAAATAGTCGACCGTTGTGCTCTCTCTTTAGGTTAAGCTGTTCCTAACTTATTCTATGCTGATAAAATTTTAGTTTTCCCTAAACCACGTCAATAGTGTTAAGGTCGGTTTTCCCGCTTACTGTATTCATATTCGGAACTGAAGCTTCGCATTAAACTTTATTAACGCTTGCCCGCATTCGTTCACGATATGAATACTAAACGCATAATAAGTTTATCGTTTGAAATGCTAACTTACTAAGTGCGCTCTTACATTTTTGCATTTCTAAGTTACCGGTACCTATTCCGTTTCACGAAAAACACGCAACATAATAAATTGTAATATATGTGATGAATTACAAAACGATGGTCCAATACAATGCTTTTTTAACCGACTTCAAAAAAAGGAGGTTTCTCTTTTCGACCGTATACAACACTATTTTTTAGTCGTGTCTATAAAATCTCGAAAAAGAAATCAGCTGCTGCCTACATTTTTTCGGGTTACGCGTCCAATAATGTATGAAGCAGCTGATTTTTTTCGAGATTTCATAGTCGGTCCCACAGTAAAAATTGTTAATTTTCATTAGTACTAGACGCCCGTTAAAGTAATTAAAACAACAAAAAATAGTATGTACCTATAAATACATATTTTTAATAAAAAGTTTTGTATTAAGTAATTGCATATTCTCTGTTGTCTCTTACTTGAAATGAAGAGTGTAGAATAAATGATAACCACCACGCTTACGGAGTATCGCTAGCTAATTTTATTTGACCCCGTCTAATATGATTAATCATCAGCATCTTTTCAACTCACATGCTTTAATACTTAAGTACCTCTTTTTCAACAAAATGTTTCATGCGTACACACGGCGACACATCAGGTTATGCATATCCAGTATAACATGGCCTCCCTTTGTATAGATTTCCCGTACAATGAGAGACTGGAAACTGGTTTTGTATATCTTGATTAGTCGCCTTTTGTACAATAAATAAAGATTACATTAATTCCGTCGCACCTAAGAACATTATCAAGCTTTCTAGAATGTGTTATCAATGTCATATCAATAGCGGTTGATACGCACTGCATGATTTATCTAATCATAACGTTGACAAACAAAATTATGACGGTGATGTCCAATGTGCCGTTTTCCTTAGATGCGCAAGCGACTATTTAAAGGTTTGTTTTTTCCTACTTCCCATAAGTACATAGGTAGGCCATGATGTGCCGTAAATGGGTAGCTACTATGTAATATACGTTTAAAAAGAACCCCAGAATAAGAATAGCTGAGATTACTAGTCAAAAACCAATACTTTATTTTTGAGCAAAATTATAACCACCTAACAAGTATAATACATTTTTGACTTGACTTTTATAATAGCAGTATTCGCATATTCTAATTCTGTATTCGGCTCAAAGGTAAACGTGCATAGTTATTGTAACGGGCGTAAAGTTAGAGAAATAGCAAAAAGAGAGCCCTTGCAGTAGCACTAAAAGTTCCTGAGGCTACGTCCTGTTGGAAAATCAATAGACGAATTATTGTAACTACCCCTGGTTATCTACAGGACAGTCCAAGCGTACAGTTTCCTAGATCAGGTCAACGTTTCACTACCAGAGTCCTTTTCAAAATATAAATATACTTAATACAAACATAGCTGGACACTACACACAGCGCCATCTTGTGCCACACTAAGCAACGAGGCTTGTGTCGTGGACACCAGATAGTTGGTATACTACATATATACTTTTTTGTTTGTTAATACATATAAACATTCATGACTCGGAAACAAATCTCCATGGTCATCACACAAACATTTATTCCTACCAGGATTCGAACCCGGGACCCTAAGAACGTAAGGCAGAGGCTGCCTTACGACCGCTGGTCCATTTGGGTCGTCAAAAAAAATGCATCGAAGTATAGAAAAGTGACTTCAGAGCTTCACACTGCCCACTTTATATTAGATTCTTTCAGTTCCGTGAACATTACATGACGTTGACATACACCTGTCACAAATGTCAAGGTCGGAAGCTTCCACGCATGACATGACCTTGAAGCGTAGCTCGGCCAAACAACCTGCATTGCACGACACCGTACTCTGAGCTCGTAATCGATATCTAGCACGTTATCGATAGGAGACTGAAATCGAATAAGGTTAATTAGATTTTGTGTCGATGAGTTTAAGATTCTTTTTCACTAAAACTTGATGACAATTGACACCTTAATGAATGCTTGCTATTACTTAGTAACACTTTTTTTTGTAATTAAACTACATATTTACGGTTTTCAAATTTTTTCCCTTTACATATGCTGTAAGACATTGCTTCTCGCCAAATTTCGTGATTCTAGGTCCACGGGAGCTACCATATAGGATTTCGACCCAAAACCTATAGGGTACTATCTCAACGAACGAAATCTTACCACCAATACGGCTCTTTTTGTTTGCAGCATCCGGCCGCTATTGAAGCGCTAAACTTTCTCTTCCTTGTCCTTTTTTTTTGTTTTATTCCTATTAGTCAAAAAAAGGTGACTAAACAATAGAATAGAATTTTTGTAAAACAAAGGATAACGTAAAAAAGGGTCGCATATTTTTCGGCGTTTTACTACTATTGGTCCGCACACTCTTTGTGCGGACCAATAGAAGTCCTTCTTCTTCTTCGTGTCGATAATTCGTTAAGGGTGGTAAACAGATGTTGACATAGTGTGCACGGGATTTTATTTTAAACATGAGCAGATTTTGTTCGTTGTCATAGTACTTAGTATAGACTATAATTGTTAATTTTGGTTAAAAGCAAGGTCTTACAGCACAAGTAAAGGGAAAAGTCCGAAAAATAAAACAAAGTTGTAAATTAAGGTAAATTTTGGTACTTACTAACAAGTTTTCGCTAAAATCTAAATTTGCCCATATCTTTTTACCCGACTGCGCCAGAAGGAGGGTTATGTTTTTCGAGAGTATGTGTGTATGTATGTATAATTGTTTGGCACGCTCTGTGGCCTAAACGACTCGATGGATTTTAGCTTGAGAGATGTTAGATTCGTATTTACTGTGAGAGTGACTTTTTTATCGTGTTGACTCAGGACCTTGATTTTATGCATCTAATAGGGAGTATTGACCTCAGTATCTGGTAAAAATTTCAATTTGCTAGAAAATAGGTGGTGACAGATGGACAGACAGACGGACAAGAAAGTGATCTTGTAAGGGTTCCTTTTTTTACCTTTTGAGGAACGGAACCCTAAAAAACTAAAATGCATGCAATGCAATATTGGGTTTTTAATGCCCTATTCGGCGCCAAAAGTCCTGGGTTCGTTTGCCAGAGCCAATTGGCTGAAGAATCAAACAGTCAAAACAGGGTAAAGCGGATTTTACTTGTTTAGATACATCTAAACAAATAGAATATGTTTTGTAACTGATTTTTTTTTTCTCCTACGTTTAATGCATGCCGTGGCAGCCTTTAATTAAGGCTACACTATACATGTTAAAGTCAACATGAGTTCTTAAATATGTATTCTTGGTGTATGCTTTGTTGGTTGTCCTTAAGTAAATAAATAAAAAAGTGCTATTGGGTTTTTCCATCAGGAATTTCTCAGTAGCAGTCACGGAGTCTAAATTCGTGCTTTCGGCTCGCCCCCTATTACATGGGATTTAAAATAACTAACGAAATGTGGGTGTAGGTACTACTAGGTACACCTCTACCTAACCAGACGGGGAATACAGGCGTGATGTTATGTTTATGTGAAAAGGAAGTTAGTAGATATAATATTTTTCTACTAGAGTTAACTGTGACGAAAACAAGTAGTTTTTCTATAAAAAAGAGAATGTAATTACTGAAGTGAGTAGTTCATTTGTCATGGTCTTGTTGGTTTAATAGATTTTGTTAATGGTTTTGTAAAGAACGCAAAAAAAACCGGCCAAGTCCGTGTCGGGCCAAGCGCAGTGTAGGGTTCATCTTAGTCACTTTATAGGATTTATTGTAAGGATTTTGTATTTGGTACAAAATTATCCAACACCCTAGTTCAACGACCTAAACTAATAAAGTTATCTTAAACGCTATAGTTTTCAATTAGTTAAATTAGTATTAGCAACCCCTAAGTCATTTTAATAGACCTATTCAACGATACCCCACACGATGGGGTAGACGACGAAAAAAAAATCATCCCCACTTCACATGTAGGGGAGCTACCCAAAAAAAAATATTTTCCAAAATTTTATTTAACCACTTTGTCGGCGTTATTGACATACACACCTCTTCAAAATTACAGCTTTCTAGTACTAACGGTCTCTTAGCAAAACCTCGGACAGACAGACGGACAATGCGAAACTATAAGGGTTAATTCCTTGTTACTTCGGAACCCTAAAAACGACGCTGAATAAGATAATCATTAAGACAAACAAATAGTGCTAAAAACTTCTTTGTTTTAGCCTCCATCAAAATCTCATTTGTATTTGTATTACACTTACTAGTTTTACTACTAAGACAACAAGTAACCAAGAAAAAAAACTTAGCAGTGATTGATTTCGGCCTAAAATGATAATCATGATGACATAAATTAGCATTTAAAAGACTATAGATCTGATTTCTGGTCCTAAGATCTAAAATTAATATTAAAATGTTGTCATGTATATTCTTACGCGGATATCCACAACCGTCCTACCCATCGCTCTAACTTCCTCTCCGACACACACACATACATTATCTGAAGCCCTATTATTGCCGTCGTTTGCGGCCGCATCAATTTCCTATATAGCCAAGCTATCAGCTGTTGTAATACTATGACGGCAGTGACCTATTTGTGCTGACCTACTTGGTCGAGTGCACTTCTGTAACGATGCATCCTGTGTGAGAGGACCACAGGACGCGACTCAAGACGGTTATCGCAAATCAAGTTTGATTTGCGATAACCGTCTTGAGTCGCGTCCTGTGGGGGCTGTGGGGTTAAGAGGGCAAAGATAATAGGCCAGTTTCCACCATCAAATAATTTCAAATCTGTTTAGTCCGCCAGTTAGAGTATTGGAAAATAATGGAAACGTATTTTTTGTTTTTGTAAATCAATGAATATTGACAAAGATAAAACGCATCAAAACTCCGGAGTGGGGGCTCGTGACGTCACAACGCACTAAAAATTATAGCACGGCGTGACGTATTGAGAATTTTAAAAGCGTCGTATCTTCGTCAATTTTGGTTTACGTAAGAAAAGAAAAAATACGTGTCAAATGTTTTTTTATAAGTAATCTAACAGACGGACTAATTCGATTTTTTCAGGACACAACCCTATTGGCGGTGAGTGTGTACAATTCCATCCCAGATGTTAAAGCACGAGTAAAGGAACCAATAAAGTCTCGGAACCATCTGAAGAGTATGTTGTTATCATATTCAACACTCGGCTTTTAAATGCCTTTTAACAACTGTTTCCACCCAACCAGATCGTTTATATTTATTTGCGACGTCAGAAACATTCAAAACTTCGCCTTTCAAGTCGTACGAAACCAATTTGATTGTTTGACAGTTCTATACGGCTTCACATAAACTTCCAGGGTTGTTGTAAATATGCTCTTTAGAGTGCCTGTGGAGAGTTGTTTTAATTTTAAAGGAAGCCAATAATTTGTTAAATGTTACGGTATTTGATACTGCAAGAGGGCTGATTATCTAATCGATACTCGCAATAGTAACCACGTATTTCATTCCCCTTCCGCCATCATAATCTTGCCTTTTTTCACCATAACGAGCTGCTTTTGATCTTTTCAAAAAGAATGTCTAATCGATCGATCTAACATTCTCGAAAATTCTAAATTTTGCTTTTGTTTGAAACTCGTTATTCTTTTTCAAATATCGAATCTTTGCTGAATAGGTCCGGTTTGCACCAAAGCAGAGTGGTCATTCGTTTCTCTCATCTCATGTGATTGGTCCAATATTGAACGTAACTTTTAGCTCCACTCGTCGCTTTGGTGGAAACCAGACCATACATCTGGCATATTTATTTTTCTTTCTTTCATAAGTTGGTGTTCCTCCACTGACACCTCTTACGAAAACTAGCGCAAACTACAATCTAAACTAGATCTATTATTATATCATCGTTTGAACAAATTTAGACCCGTGAGCAATGATCTTATATTTTGTGTTTTTCTTTCGATATCATAAACAATTTAAACGGCACTCTCCGTTGCTTGCCAGGTGGACGTAGCTTAGTAATAGAAATCTAGATATTTTAACGTCGAAAAACTTTTCGTTTGGGCATCTAAGACATTTTAAGTTACAAGTTTTACGTCATTGTTTAGAAAGGCAAATGTATTATAAAAGATAATTTATGGGCAAAAATTGCCTTTACAGAAAATTTACTTGTTTTCTATTATAAAGTATTTAAATTACCTGTCATTTGTACTACTCTCCTTACCTCTAATCTCTCACAGCTTTTTACTTTTAGTGGAAGTTTCTGGAAGTTTTCCCTCTAATTAGCTTTATAACCCTGGTCGGAAATTACCCGACCTTGTCAACTAATTAGTCCGCTCTATAAACGTTGTCGCCCCCGTTATACCCATCGCACTTTGGATGGGCTTACTTTGGTTTAAGTGATTTCAAGTCTGCTGTTTAAATGCAGAAATAAAAACTCTATTATTGTCTAGTCGGGTAAAAATTGGAAGAACGGCAGGGTAATTAATAATTCAATGAGTTATTATTGTCTCTAGAACAACTGGGAATTTGGAGGTGAATCCGTGTCTCTTATTTATATTTTATCATGCTACTTAAGATGGCCATAGAAAGGCCCTCAGGAACCAAAATGACATAATGAATGAACGTATTTGAGTTTATGGGCTCGTGGTTAACTAATAACAGCTGCACGGTTTCATTTGCAAGGTTAAATGCTTTCCAAGGTCGATCCATAGATTAGTGAACTCCTTTGATCTTTGGCATACTGAAGGCCTTTGACTGGGCAAGAACGTAAAGCGGGTCCTGGATGTCATTTGTAGATCTTTGACAGTCGCTACAGGTAGTCGGATTTAGATATTGGGACACAGTGCTATAATAAACTTTAAACAAATCTGATTAATATTATTTTTGTCTAACAGATGCCAACGATCCTCGCCGAGTGATCGTCAAGAAACTCGCGTTGTGCGTCACAGGGCGCGATGACGTTGAGCTAGACCTCTCGGGGGACCTCACTGATCTTAAAAAGCAGGTATGTACTCCTCTACAACATAACATCACGCCGAAGCCCGAAGGGTTAGCCAGAAAATGTTGCCACACCCGTTGCCAGTTATAAAAAGTCCTATGAAATAGGGGCAAGCATATGCCATTTGCGCATTTATTGACGACCCGAATGGCGCAGCGGTAGTGAGGCCGCCTTACGTTCTTAGGGTCCCGGGTTCGAATCCCGGTTGGAGCAAATGTTCGTATGATGAGCATGGACATTTGTTTCCGAATCATGGATGTTTATATGTATAATAAGTATGTATTTACAAACAAAAAGTATCTATGTAGTATATCAACTATCTGGTGTCCACGACACAAGCCTCGTTGCTTAGTGTGGCACTAGATGGCGCTGTGTGTTAATGTCCAGCGATATTTATTTATTGCAGGTAAATCCTGGATCAGGTTGGCACAGACGTAGAAACGAAGTAGAACGTAGAAATTGGCTTTCGCGGAATTCGGCTTTCGTGAATTTGGCGGAATTCCGTCTGATGATGATATGCCGTCAATCGAGCACAAATCTCTAACAAATTTTATTAAAATGATCACGTAGGGTTTAGAGTTTACTTACCTGCACATGTTTTACTGGTTAAACTTCATTTTCTCGTGTCGCCACGTTATAAACGATAATGGGTAATTAGGTTAAAAAAAAACATTCGCTGTTTTAATTTATTAGCGTTGATAAAGTCGTACCTTAAAAATAATATTATTTTGGTAAATACTAAAAATATAACAATTATGGTCATAAGTGAGACCAGTTAGGCAACAGAGTCACGACGATTCAACTCCAGGCTAAATATTTTAGATTTGTGTGAATGACTTTGTCTGTTTCTTTCAAAAATATTCATAAACCCTTAACTAATGTCGTTCAGTGAACCCAACATAAATCGTAAATACCCCTAAAATCAATTAAGGTGGGCCCTGCTTTTCACTAAGTACCGTCCCAAAGTAGATGCTTGATCGCCAGTCCAAAGCTAGTCTTTTAGCTCATTTGGGTCCCAGTGGACCCCACCACAGTAGCTAAGTAACTCCGCTTGTAGACTTGATTTAAGATTCGAGTTTATTTGCAGTTTGTCCTGATGAACTAACGAAGATTTGTCCTGATTTCTGCAAATCGAATCAGATATTACCGGAGAGTGGTTGAATTTTGACGATAGTGAATTATTTACAGTGCAAAGCAGATTTTTCTTTCACAAGATTTCAAGACGATTGTGTTTTATTTTCGAGTCCTGCGGGCCTACCATGACGTCTTAAAGCAGGATCGTTTTAATTGCGTGCGAGTGAGGGAAAGAAACGGAGCTATAGAGGACGTCTAGCGCCATCTCTTTCCCTCAGTCGCACGCAATTAAAACGATCCTGCTTTAAGACGTCATGGTAGGGCCGCTGTTCATATTTCAAAAATATATTTTTTCATCCCAGTTTATTGTTTTGAAATACAAAAGTTGAAAGTTAGAGACTAAAACTGCTTACAGTTTTAAATGTTTAATGCGGGGGCCCTGCCCATTTCTGATTTGGAAGAAATACACTTATACACTGTTACTTAATTCTAAAAATATTACTATGAATACTTGTTTTTGGACCCAGTGAGCCCCCACCTCTGCAGTAACGTATTTTTAAGTCACCTCATTAGTTAAGGGAATTTTGAAAGACGTCATTTCATTCTGAACTACGATGATTATTTCTAAATAACACTAACTCATCGAGATGTAACTAGGTTAGGTTTATATTTTTATTTCATCATTTTCCTTGTCCCTTCAGGAAATAGCGGCATTAAAATCAGTAGTAGCTGTTTTCCTGTACCCATTAACTATTTATAGGTATAGTCTAAAACTAGTGGGATAAAAGGATTAACATTTAAAATAGTTTAAAGCTAGTTCAAGACTTACATGGCTCTCCATGCTCCTGCGCTCACGGCTCATGGCGCTCCAAAACACAAATTACTGACGTTGCTCAAAAAGCTGCTTAGCTATAGTGGGACTGGACTGGCCACGTCTGCCGCATGCCCGATGAGCTGTGGGCCGAAATAGCCACTTTCTGGAGCCCTGACACAGCCAGAAGCCGTCGCTGCAGGCCTCTTAGACGGCGGGACGAGTTGGACAAAACCAACGACCAAATTAGGACCCTGGATTAAAACAACTGGAAGTCATGGAGAGAGGCCTTTGCCTAGCTGTGGGATGACGCAGGCTTCCAGTATCAGTAATACCTGGTTGAGAAACTAAACATAACTAACCTATAAGCCTAAAGTGTCCCCACCTCAGGGCCCATTGCTGGGACGCAGGGCTCCCGTCTGTGAGAGAAACAGGCCGTAATCCACCACGCGGGCCAGGTATGGGGTGGTGGAGGTAACACGTCGTTGAATCGATGGTTCTAGAACATGCCAGTTCCCTCACGATGTTTTGCTTGATCGTTTAACCCATGATCTGTCCACAAAGTAGACACAATAGTTAAACAATCGTGTCTCGAACAAATTGGTCATTTGACAGATCATGATTTAAGGTGCTTTAAATTCGATAACTAGTTATTTGCATTGTCAGATTCATCATGATGATCTGCCAGAGCTTTTTCCAACTATTATGGGGTCGGCTTTCAGTTCAACGGAATGCAACGGAATACTAGTATTTTACATTGTTAGCTTGATAACATCTAAAAATAATATGTTATCAGCAGGTATTGCACCTCTGCAGTAGATGCCTCTCCTTACATACAAATAAAACCTAAACAGCGGTTATATCCCTAGTCACCATACATGCATCTTAATTCACTTCATACATGTATGAAGTGGCGGACGGCGAGCTAAGGTATGGTCCTGCCTTATGCATAAGGCAGGACCATACCTTAGCTCGCCGTCCGTACGTCTCATGACGACAGGCCGTGTCGACGGCGCGTTCGTGTTCCACGCGCGCCTCAAAGAGAGTCAGCAATAGGGAAGGGGTCCGCAAGGACCGAAGCCTGCCGGGGCTGCGGGACTATTCGAAAGAGATACCGTGGCCCCGGAACACAAAGGGCGATGAAGGAACATGGATGGGTTTTAGTCAGTAAAAGTCTGACACTCCCTCCTGCTCCGCCCAGAGCGGGAGAAGTCATTTGATGATTTCCCATCCGAAAAAAAAAAAAAAAAAAAAAGGCAGGACCATACCTAAAAAAGTTTTCCTTAAAAATTGCTTACATAGAAATATTGCAAAATACACCTTAACGACCAAGTTTTTATGACCAATATCCGGGAACTACAGTTTGTGGTGTAATTTGTGGTTTTACTCCGTCTAATATTATAGCATACAGTTTTAAACGGAAAGCGTCATTGATTTTACTCTCTTGCTTTTAGTATGAAGGAAATGTACCGAGATTTATTTCTGAGCATGAGATCCTTTGGGCTGCGGGACTGTTCGAAAGAGATACTGTGGCCCCGGAACACAAAGGGCGATGAAGGAACATGGATGGGTTTTAGTCAGTAAAAGTCTGACACTCTCCTGCTCCGCCCAGAGCGGGAGGAGACATTTGATGATTTCCCATCCGAAAAAAAGAAAAAAAAGCTTGAGGTCCTGGGTTGGATTCCCTGGTCGGTGAAAGTGTTATTTGGTTTTACCAAAAGGAAATTCAGCCACGGAGGCTGGATTTGTGCCTGGTTGATGGCATGCAATAGGGGGCGAGCATAATATGCTCGCGAGTATGGGTTTACCATTATCTACACCGCTGCCGAACTCTTCGGGGATTGCAGACGTGATGTTATCTTTATAAAGGGTGTAAAACACCTCTTAACGAAGCCGAAAGGCACTTGTTCTCCTCGTCATTGCGATCATTTTTTTTGTTCTACACCATACCTGGGAACCTTCTAGTTACGGAGATATTGGGGGTCAAAGTTCCAACATTTCGGCAACTTTATTTTTTTAAATACAAGTCTTTAATGAAGATTTTTACTTTAAACACCTCCACGACTCTCGTACTATACAATCCATCCATCAGCACAATGTTTTGAGTGCGTTACATTGAGTTCTATCACAAAACTAGATCTTTCACCGCAAAAAAAAGTCGTTTCCCAGCAATAAATGTTGCGTAAAGTTACTTAGTTTGATGTACAGAATGCTCGGTTGACGGCTTCGTGATGATGTGTTTTACACCCTGTATGTTATTTTACTAGTAACTGCTGTGGACCACTTGAGATACCTAAAAAGCTTTATCTAACAAACACGATTCCATACTTAACACTAAATGCATTTGTACATTACTTGTTATTGACAAAATCAAGGTCAAATAATTACACAATTTATCATGTTCGGACATAGAAACTCATCACGTCTGTGGAGTTACTCGAGCTAATTTATATTTGACCTTATAGTTTTTGCGGACTAGACAAACAAATTTAAAGTCAATAAGTATTAAAATAATATTTAAATGAAGGAAGTAATAAGTATCATGAAATCATACCAGGGAAGCATGACATGATGATGTCCTTTCTAAATATTTTTTGTTCATTCGTCTACAATTTTTTTAAATCTTATCCGTAACTGGCATCAGGCCCTATCAGAATACCAGCGCTGTGACGTTTTTTTTAATGTTACAGCACCATGCTGAAATAGGGGCCTTTTGACCAATTTAGTTTTTTTTTTTCTCTATATGTATTTAATTTTTTTTGTTGATTATTTCACCATTTTATTTTATGTGTTTTGTCCTGTGCGGGCTAATAAATGCTTTTTCTTACTTTCTTTGGTATTGTTCTTCGTGACGTAGAACTCTTTGAGTTTTGAGTCGAGCGACACGATAACTGACAATTGCGTGCACTGACTGTACAGATTCACTCAAATATGTGTGGTTCTTTCTTCAAAAGACCACCTCAGACGCTCTAATCTGCATAGTCATCATGTGAGTTTACCAAGGTTATGTCTGTACCTTAAAAGAGACTATGACCTCTGAGTTTGTTTCGGCTATTTCTTCTATGAGTAGTCAGGTACGAAACACCGGCCTCATCTAGTTAAAAATAAAAAGTTAAAAATAAAAAAAAATGGTAAGTACATAGAAAAGTCTTTGTAAAAAACCTATTTGCAAAATAAACATAGTTTATGAAAGACAGGACGCCTGTACTTAACAGAAGGTGAACCAAGGCTGCCAAGCCTCAATACACATTTCCGTGACAACGCTTACTATTGTCATAGCAAGAAAATACTCTTTCCTTCCTCTGCACCAAGCAAGTGTGTCACTGTTATGTATTAGATGATACAGGGGCTTGTACATAAATGTCACTCTGAATCTACTACGTCAATAGCGGGCGTCTAAACAACAGAACTATTAGCCACTACAATACGTAGTGGACTGCTATTTGCTTCACCGTACACGCTTGCTACTTCGCACATATGTTGCGATGAAAACGTGCTTCATTGGATACGTGCATCTGTTGGAGATTCTATTTATTATCTTGCAACACCAAAATTAAATTGTAAAACCTTATGTAAATAGTGGCAACACTATTCACTTCTATCTGCGACACTGGTACAATACAGTCGTGCATTTTAGTACTTGCCGTATTTTATTTCATCTTCCTCGGCACCAACGTACCAGCACTTCATCAGCTACCTACCATCTATCTACAAGCTACACAGCATCTTCAGTGGGTCTTAGCTTCAAGGTTACTGTGCTTAGGTCCATAAGCCCATCTGGCGTGATGTCGTCATTGTTGGCGAACAAACAGATACCTAGAGAAAGATAGAAAAACTGATTGTAATAAGACAAATATACACTGAGAGAAAAAACAACCAGATTTCACGTTGCTTCAACAAGTTTTCGGGTTAAAATAGCGCCTACGTGCTCTTTGGTTGAAACTACAAGTTTGAACTTGTAAAGTGTAACTTGTTGATCCTACAAGCTACGTATCATGTTATTTCTACGTTACGTCAGGTCGAATTTACGTTAACATTTTCCGATTGTTTTTACAAGTTTAGCATGTAGATTTAACATGCTCAGCACGTTGTTGTGACATGACTAGCTTGTTGAATCTACAAGTAGCTTGTTAATTTATCTTGTTACTCCTACGTGTTGGGCATATAGTTCCAACATGCTCGCCTCGTTGTTCCAACATGCTCGCCTTGTTGTTTCTACATGCTTGACATGTTGTTGTGACATGAATAGCTTGTTGAATCTACAAGCAGCTTGTTAGTTTATCTAGTTACTCTTACGTGTTGGGCATATAGTTCCGACATGCTCGCCTTGTTGTTTCAACACGCTTGACATGTTGTTGTGACATGACTAGCTTATTGAATCTACAAGCAGCTTGTTAGTTTATCTTGTTACTCTTACGTGTTGGGCATATAGTTCCGACATGCTCGCCTTGTTGTTTCAACACGCTTGACATGTTGTTGTGACATGACTAGCTTGTTGAATCTACAAGCAGCTTGTTAGTTTATCTTGTTACTCTTACGTGTTGGGCATATAGTTCCGACATGCTCGCCTTGTTGTTTCAACATGCTTGACATGTTGTTGTGACATGACTAGCTTGTTGAATCTACAAGCAGCTTGTTAGTTTATCTTGTTACTCTTACGTGTTGAGCATATAGTTCCGACATGCTCGCCTCGTTGTTCCAACATGCTCGCCTTGTTGTTCCAACATGCTGGCCTTGTTGTTTCAACATGCTTCACATGTTGTTGTGACATGACTAGCTTGTTGAATTTACAAGCAGCTTGTTAGTTTATCTTGTTACTCTTACGTGTTGGGCATATAGTTCCGACATGCTCGCCTTGTTGTTTCAACATGCTTGACATGTTGTTGTGACATGACTAGCTTCTTGAATCTACAAGCAGCTTGTTAGTTTATCTTGTTACTCTTACGTGTTGGGCATATAGTTCCGACATGCTCGCCTTGTTGTTTCAACATGCTTGACATGTTGTTGTGACATGACTAGCTTCTTGAATCTACAAGCAGCTTGTTAGTTTATCTTGTTACTCTTACGTGTTGGGCATATAGTTCCAACATGCTCGCCTTGTTGTTTCAACATGCTTGGCATGTTGTTGTGACATGACTAGCTTGTTGAATCTACAAGCAGCTTGTTACTCTTATGTGTTGATCATATAGTTTCAACATGCTCGCCTTGTTGTTTTAACATGCTTGACATGTTGTTGTCATGGCTAGCTTGTTGAATCTACAAGCAGCTTGTTATTTTATCATGTTGTAGTTACTGTACGTGCTTGTTCTATCAACATGTAGCTTATTATGTTACCTTGTTGAATCTGCATTATTGGCTTGTTCTATTTACAGCTATAGTCCGACCGCTTCACTCATGACGATAAAGGGCGCAGGCGAGAACTGAGTGATGCGGTCGGACTATAACTGTAAATAGACCAAGAGTCAATAATGCAGATTCAACAAGGTAACTTAACAAGCTATATAATTATTTTTTATGTTTCGTTCAGCTTTCAGATGGAAACTTAAACAACCAAACATAAATAACGCACAGATAATAACAAAAATACAATATGCAATTACATTTAAATTAATCACTAGCAAACAAAAAAGACAGAACAAGTACGAAATTTAACTTACAATGTAAATACAACAAGAACGACATACTCAAAGAGAAATATAGTGTAAGTATAAAATTTTTATTAAACGCATTACAGCCTTTAACCGCATCTCATTTTGAGTTACGTCGTTGGTGTCGCAAAGGAATAATCGTTAAATAGATTTGTAAAGAAATAAAAAGTATTTTAAGGTCTTAATTATTTATTAATTTACAGTGTACCACAATGGCGTATAAAGGTTATAGAACAATGCTTCCCAGTCCTAGAAGTCAAAACTACATACAGTTTTGCAAATGTATAGTTGACCAAGTAAGTGGTCCACTTTAAACCTTATAGACATATGTTTACACTTGAAAGTGGCAAGGCAATATCTTGGTCAACTATGCCTTAATTTATGTAAGTATAAACAAGTATTTTAAGGTCTTATTTATTTATTACATTTTTTATGTTTTGACAATGTGCGTCAATGGCGTTTAAAAGACTATAGAACAATGCTTCCCTGTCCTAGAAGTCAAAACTACATAAAGTTTTGCAAATGTATGGTCGACTAAGTGTCCCACTTTAAACCTTATAGACATATGTTTAGAGTCGAAAGTAGTTAGGCAATATCTTGGTAGATTATGCATTAATTTATGTGTAAAGGTATCTAGAATGACTAGCTGCAAAATACAATGATTTGCTAAAACAATCGAGTCTGGCGAAGTACCTAGACATCTTTATACGAAATTAAACAGCTGGTAATTAATGCGAGGAGTCCATTGTAGGCAAACCAAGAGAAATATCACAAAGTAAGTATCTTAATGAAGACGTACCAGAGACATTTACATTAGCACGATTACCTACCCGAGAAAAAAACTCCATAGATTATGGAGGAGACGTGGGTTCCCGGCCAAAGAACCCAAGTCCTGCGGCACCTTGGCATCCGTTGAATCCGCGTGGCCGCGCTGGAAACAAGAGCATCTAGGCCTACGGTGTTGCAGTTACACAGTCAAGGGAAATAACGAAGGAGATATACTGCCTCGCTCTTAAGAGGACGACGAACGCCGGCAGCACGTTACGAATAACAATATACGCGGCGTGCATCCGGCGCTCAGAGGCCTAAACAAAACACGGAAACATTAAATAACTAGACCATTATGCAACCTATCGTGCACAGCCTGGTAGTGAATGCCAGGGGTCCATTGTGAGCAGACCAGGAGATATATCACAAAATATCTAATGAAGACGTTAATCAAAGGACCAACGAAGCGTAACAAACGTCGTTAAATCAGACATAACAGTCATTGTGTTCGTTACAGGCGCAATTAGTTTCTTGTATGCTATGTATACATTTAGGTCCGTAGTTTCGACTTCGTAAGCGAAGAAATGTTCGTCAAAGTCAATGGTTTTTAAGGACGAGCAAGAGAACAAGACTTCGTTAGCCTTGTCAATGTATATATTCCTAATTATTGCAAATGACGGCAAGCACGTCGACTCTAACAAATCTACAGTAATGACAGAATTTTGTGTAAATTTGACCCCGTTTAGTTTTACCCACGACAGGGAGCATTCTATAACATTTTCTCCGGTTAATTCAAAGTTTTTGTTCAGTTCCAAAATTGTAGTTTTTTTTAATTGTTTTCGTTTGCCATATTCAACGGAAGATAGAGCCTCATTTTTCAAAAAAAGATAATTAAGTTGGAGCTGTAATTTTAACGCAATTGTTTTAGTAATATTGACTCGACTTGCTGAAGAGCGCGCCGCAATTTTTGCCACTCTATGTTTCGCCTCAAATCGCATTGTCCACATTTGCGTAATAGGGCCAAATTTTTTCAACATTTCTGGATAATGCACAAGGAAGTGAAATTTAGGAGTTAATTGTTTTTTACTCAGAGTCATATATAGCAAATTAAATTCACTGATTAAGAACTTTAACTGTTCGCAAGAGTCGTTATATACTTGTACGGAATACAACTTGTACATGATTTTTCGTAGTAAGATGTATAAATTCCAAATCTCATTATCTCTCTGTACATAATAACCAACAAGTAGACCGAAATACCTGACCAAAACGGACATTTCAGATGCAGAAGTGCGAATCTTTAAAGTAGGCCCGTCAAATTGCAATCCAGTAGATGACGGCTTTGAAGATGAATCTGGACCGAAATCAAAAGCAAACATTCTGTCAGTTAAATTTTTCAAATGGAACAGTTTTGCTTTTATCAGTTGAGTAATAATGAATGACATAACTTTTACACAAATTCCTTCCAACAAATCGTGAAGTAAATCAACAGCTACATTATTAAATAGGTTGAAATCTTTCACATCTAACCAGACGCAATTATCTTTAATACCACTTTGCGAAACGTCATTTAGTATCCTTAAGGCATTGTAGTTAGTCATGTCTCTCACCAATGATAGGTCCTCATAACACATGGTTCGAATTGCATCCTTTGATGCAGTGCAAATTCGACAGGGATAATTGGCAGAGAAAGATTCTACGAATCCAAGCATGGAGTGCAGACCTAAATTGTCACCTGTAAGTGCGCCCAAACGGAATTTAATTGTACCTTGATAGCTATTTGTATTAACTATAATACCTGTTTCAGATAAGTAATTAATTTCGTCAATAATTCTTCTAAATACCATTCCGTTGCCGAATTGAACTCTGTCTGATGAATGAAACAAGCCTAAAACGAATATGTATGATAATTGAGATGAATAACTAGGCCCAAGACATGGAAGAGAAACATAAACTCCTCCAAGTTTGTGTATGCCAGCATGGCTGCCAAGAGGGTTACCGATCTCAAAGTCATCGTAATAAAGTATAAGTGGCAATACAACATCATCGTTAGAACATTTGCTACTTTCAAAGTTTTGCCAAACTGACCCCTGAACAAAATTAGTTATAGGACCAGAATTACAGTCCTTCTTTAATATAGATAAATAATCTAAAGTATCTTTTAGTACATTTGGCAAAGTAAAAAATTTTTGTAAGATAAGGCGCAAAGGTGTAATCTGCATGGTGCAATTTACTGGAACGTAAGTGAGTCCAAGACGTGTGCGTTTCATTTCCATCCTCTGCCCAACTACAACTTCGATAGGAGACATTAATGTACCACACTTTGAAAAGTTGTCAAAACGTGTGTGTTCTGAGCGAAAGCCAGTAACAGCTTTCTTTATAAGATTCAAAATTTGGTCAACAACGCTTATTGCATTTTTAGTAACGCTACCGTTTCTTACTAACTCATGAAAATGAGTTTTCAATACATTGTCCAGTGATTGCTCAAGGAAAGATTGTATACCCTCAACTACAACTTGAACGGTTGAACGTGGGATTATGGGATTTGCATACAGCGATGCAATGAATAGTGACATATCATGACTAAGGATATTTTCAGCAGATGAAGTCTCATTATTTGCTGTTGCAAGGAACGACAGATCTTGCAAGGTTTCAGTGGGAGGAGGTAACATAACTGCATCCTGTGCATTAATTACTAACGCGTCATTATTTAAAGGTTCATCTGAGTTACTGAAAGAAGATTCACTTTTATGACATAAATTAATATGCTTTGATAGCGATTTTATAGAATGAAAATGCCGGAAACATCCTTCTTCTCCGCAATGAAACACGGTTTTTTCCAAGGCAGCAAAACACAGAGAACGCAAATGGTGACAAAGAGATCTAGTATTAGAAAATTGAGCCTTACACGCAAAACAAGTTAACATTCTAATCCAAATTTAAATCACCCATTAAGGTATGAATAACACTGAGTGATTTATCAAATTTAGTGTTTATGTTATACAATGCTCTTTGTATAAACAGCCAAATGAGATAAGATTCGTCAGAGTATTCTGCTCCTGTCGCATGTATAATCTTAAATGCCACATCCACTCCCTGGAGTAATGAATTAACTTTGTAAATAGTCTGACCAACAACGACATAAATATTTAGAATATCACAAATTGTGCCCGTGTAGATTATCAAGGGCTGAAATGTTCGTCCGAGTTTCACCAATTTCGTTCTCCTACTTGATATTGCTGTTTGTAGATCATCAACGCCAGCTATTTGCAATATAAATCCATCCCGGATTTCACTACGCGATGGCTTCCATGAGAGCTTTCCTTTTTTCTTTGACACTATTGAAGGCACCAAATATGGCAGCAACAACAACGCTGCATTTGTTTCCGACTCTGGTTTGTCATCTGTAATTATAGAAATAAACAGATAAGCAAAACGTCCCATTTATACACAGTTTTATTATTTATTTATACTAATTAACTAAATAAACTAACTAACCTATACTAATTTTATGATTACCTACATACTTAAATAGATTGACACATCAAAATCAGTTCAGAAAGATCAAAGTTCTGACTTCACAAACATAAGAAACAAATCCAGATCAGTAAAAATAATAATCCAGCATCCAATGGGTGTACTAGGGCTTGTAATATCGGGAGGTTTTCAATTCCGACACTGATTTCCGAAGAGCGCGGTTCTACACCTTATTTCAATTGAAATAGCAAATATTTACATTTACAAATTCAATATCCTCTGCCGTCACGTCCGCCGATTTGTGCAAGCCGTATGACACGTTTTTCGAAGTCAGTTAAAAATAAAGAAGTGACTTACCACTAATAGAATCTGTGTAATTCTGTATTGCTTGTTTGACATCCTTGTCTCTTAATTGCGTTAACTTGGATTTAGCCACTTTGACAATGTTTTTTTGGTGTAGGATAATATTTGAATAAAGGAAGTCCTTGTTGTTTTTATACATGTAGTTAAAATCCTGCAACAGCTGTAATAAAAAACTTTAATTAATAACAAAGCACGAATTCGTGGACTTTTATTATTATTATAATATACACTCATAAAAAGTGCCTAATAATTGTTATCTCTAGACAATTTAGAATATTTTAGAACATTTTCAATGTAGAAATATTTTAGTACTGAGTGAAAAACCTCAAATTTGTGTAATAAGGATAAAAATATTCTTAGACAATTTTGATGTGTATTTCGACAATTTTGTGAAGCTGTGTGTATTTATATACTTTCATTTAACGATTCATACAAACGAAACCCCTTTGGACTGTTTTCGCCTCAAGATTTTTTTTTCAAGGAGAACCATTTTAAGATACTCACCAAGCGATAACCTTCAGGTAGCTTGAGAGCCGGATACAAGTTTAAATATTCTTCGACTGTTCCAGATTTTGACTGTAGTGTGGCCAATCTTACATTTGTGGTAGCTTCCCAATTACTTTCAACTAAATGCCATGGATCTACACAGATTCTTAACCAGTGCAGTTTTTCTTCTACTTCAAGTTCTCCTGTAGACATTTTTTTTTATTAAAATATAATATTTTTTTTCATATATTTTTTTTCAAATTTATTGATTGATGTACTTACGTACGTTCATACAATTTTATTTGTAGGCTACTGTAGAATCTTCTCACAATAAACTTTATAGTGACTTTTTAAATGTTTCTGTGACAGTTACAGATGAATTGTGATAAGATTATAAAGTGACCTATGAATCAAATTGGTTGACTGTAAGTACCTACCTAAAAAGCAAAAGATGTAAATTGCAATTTTCAGAAAGGCACCACAAACAAGACGTGACAAAAACATTATATCACTGGTGTCATTTCAAAACTGTTTACATTATAATGGAAATCCGTAATTAGCCAGATGTTGTTGTCAATGTGTTTCAATAAAATAAATAAATTAATAACAATTGTCTACCTTCACTATGGACTGATAAAAATGTAAGCGATGTCACTTCTGTTGCAGAACTAGTTTCTGATGAAGAGCTCCTAGAACTCCGGGAAGATCCAGCTATTACGCCTCTCTTGCGTAGGTCTTTCCTTCTATTTACGACGGCATCATATAATTTTCCAGACGCATTTCTTTTTATCTGTTGAGATGTAGCACTCATGTAGGGAATATAATATATTGTTGGAGATTCCTTTGGAAAAATCTGTGCTATTTCATGCGCACATTTCATAAGTATGCATCCCGGCACTACACCAGTAGGATTGTCAGTCAACTCTTTCGTGGCGATCAGTCTGGCTAGACGACTTCTCAGTGTCTGGTCAAGTAAACCTTGATTTTTTTGTCCACTATTTAAAATAGCTTTTCCGTCAATTGAACTTTTAAGTAATTTCAGCACCTGTAATATTAACAATATTAAATAATACCATGGTGGGTCACTAATGAAATCCATAATTATATTTGCACACAGTATTGGTCTTACAGAATTGTCCTCTGCGGATTCATATTGTGATGTAAATGTCTCAGCTGTGTCTATTGTATTCTGTTTTGCGTTTTCTCCTACTTTTGCAGTCTCAACAGGTTGAGATGTTTCCTGATAAGAAATTATTAACACTTCAGTGAAAAAAGTTAACACATTATCACTCCAGGATAGCTGACGGTCCGCCTAAAGGAAAGATGGTCCCACATGAGGGGCTTAGTTTTTTATTGGCATAAAGTGACCAAAAACGAGGGAAAAAATTTTGGTACTTAATTTTAATACTAAGTGGCTCGCGCGCTGTAGAGTCGCAGTTTAAACTAACATTCCTCCTCGCTTCGCTCGTCGTCCTAAAACGAGGCCTGCCTTAGGGTGGGTGAAATCCCAAAGTTACTTCACCGTCCAAGCCCAAAACTCAATTATTTGTGCTTCCAGAAAAAGTCACCCATAAAAACAAGCTTATTATAATGTACCTATTCTTTACGATAAGATCTTAAAAAAAAATTGTTTCATTGATATCATGCTGAATGATCGGAAGACCTGGACCCTCTTTCCTTTAATCAACCTAATCTTCATTTGACTTAGGTACTCTTTTTTAAGGCGGGAACAAACTCCAGGCGATTTTAACGAAATGGCTAATTAAATTAATATGCCCACATGTCAACAAAACTTATTAACCTAGTTCTATGCAATAACCAACTCCTAGATTAGGCATTGTTCCCGCCTTAACTAAGTTTTCATTTTATTTAATTCATTTAGCAATAATAGGACATTTAAAGCAAAGCATAATGAAGCACTATATGAATGATGTTTGCTAAGAAATATAAACAAAACACACACTGAAATGCATGCCAGCAATTCTACTTTAATATGTGTGATCCATTTTTATTTCAATATGTCTTGTATGTATGTACAGTTAAGAGCACCAATATATATTCACTCAAAGTTTCATAAATATGTATAACCTTATTGTTGCAGAAATAAGGTCTGTGTACATATCTTTGAGACTTTGTGGTGTATACATATTGGTGTCCTTGACTGTACTTGTTTATTTGTTTCAGCATTATGCTAAAGTATTTTTAACCCAGGACCTTCAGCTTCATAGGCATTGTCACTACCCAGTTACCCACTAGGGCTAGGCTAACCGGCCGGCAAATGGTCAAGTCTTAAATCAACAAAAAATGCTGCCAATAATATCATGTAAATATATACATATGTATATTTTTATTACTAAACCAATGCAACTAAAGCTTATCTAATGGGTGAGGGCGACTAACTAAAAAATTATATTTTGGTTTATTAAAATATGTACTTCGGACGTTAGAGTTTTTGAAACATCCACATTGAGTTCAGCTTTCCATAGAGCTAAATTACTTTTAAATCGGGCTCTGTCTCCTGCTAGTGGAATCAATTGTTTGATATCTCCATCATCTATAATTCGGAGACAGCCTGCATCAACTTTTTCATCTGGAATATATCAAGACAGACTTTTCTAACCAGCAGCCTTGTCTAACAGAAGCGGCACAGAACATAAAAAGTTTAGAGTTAACTTTATGCTTGCCAAAAAAAATATTTTAGGCATGCCGGTGGGAATTGGCTTGTATGGGTGCTCCGCTACTGTTGTCTAATGCACTTGACATCACGGTAGAGGTTTGATGCCTTGACGGGCAAACATTTGTATGATGAATGTTTGTACTTGAGTCCTAAATGGTTTTGTATTTAAGAATGTATTTATCTATTTATGCAAGTCTATCCTTTGCCTAATACCCACAGTACAAGCTAGCCACCACCGCAAGTAAAACTTAAATTAGATAGGTATTGTGTTTTAATTGTTGTTAACTTACTTATAAAAATGTCTATGTAGTCCTCCAGACCCCATTGTTTGAGCAAATCAATCATGTATTCATAATCGGCGGTATTACCCATTGCGAAATCTGAAAAGTGCAATACATGTTACTTCGTACGAGTCTATTTACAGATTCACTTAAGTAAGTACCTACATCAAGGCAATGGACATAAAGTTTTACACATTTTGTTTTATTCTAATATGAAAATGGCTCAGTTGCGTAGTTGCATATTACCTAAAATGTTATTTACCTACATTCTCTTTGACTATGTATGTAAATAAATTATAGTTACTCAAAATAATGACATCTAATGTGAAACTTTTTGCACACATTTTTACGATTTTTTGCGCTTTGCACAGCGCAAACGAGACTTGAACGCACGGTTTTTTTTTGTTACTTTGCAAAGTTAAGGGTTAACGGATTCTTTGATTTCAATACATTATGAAATCTTCGAAAGTATTACGATCCGATTATCTAAGTCAGTGTAACCGACCATGAGAAACTTCGAAAAACTTACCCCGTGGTAACGCGTGCAATTAACTCGTTGGCTAAGTAGCAATTTAGAACTACACCTCAACTCACGTTATGTCCTGTAGGTTGTAGCCATTGAGTTATTATGTTGCTGCACACAAATTCACACACAATATTTTAACCAACGTTTGTTCACCATCCAGAATAGAACGAAACAGAAATGCGCAGGCGACCCGGGCGACGCGGCAAAAGCCAATGTTGCCAGAAAAAGATCGCAATTTCCAAGCCTGTTCTAGCCAAATTCAACAGGGGTTGTTTTAAACGTATTACCTAATATAAATTTATATTTTATTGCATAAAATGCACAAATGTGCAAATGGCGAGCTTAATGCCAAATGGCATTCTCTACCAGCTAACCATTGGGCTAAACAGAGATTATAAATGCTAATAAACTTTGGACCTGCTTCACATTTTTTTACCAATGTACCTACTTTTTTAATATTCTTAAATTCATCAATCTGAATAAGGACTGTAGGTACTGTTTTTTCTTGCGTTTACGCTACTAGCCCGCTTTTTGCAAACTTTTTAGTGTTCTGTACCAAAATTGGTCCAACGGAACACTTATTTATTTATTTCATAGATGTAGTTATATCGTTTTGGATTAAAACGTATGTAAGTTATACTTATCTATGTGTGGGTTAGCAGTGCGCAGCGTTAAAACGTGTTTTTATCTTAGAAATTATTACTTAGACGACCGGGCCAAATAAATGACACAAATTTAAGTTTGCCCACTCTTGTATTATTTGTGTTGTTGTCAATTTTATTTTTTTACCCGACTGCGACGAACTTGAAGGTATTAAATAGAAATATGTTTGTCAAACAATAATAAACCCACCGGTTTCACGGTCTACGTAGGTACACTGCACTACTTATATAATATTATGTTTGGTATTATAGATGCTCCTCTACACGTCGCTTTTCTCAACCGATTCTCGAGAACATTTTGTGAGCAGGTTCGTTAATTGTAGTTTTATTTTTGTGAAGTCACATTTACGAAACTCAAAAAAAAGTTTTAGGCCCGCGATTTCTACAGCTCATGTGAGCCACTAGTTAATAAAATTCTTTTATCCCCATCTTGAGATTCCAGACCCAGCCAAACCATTTCGTTTTCTATAGAACTTTACTTACCCATCTTAGTATCTACCTATTATCAAATGACAAGATAGGTATTATAATATCAGGGTACATTTCTACTATTATTACTTTTTACTTAAATGTGGCAACACTGTAGTGTCTGCTGAAATAACAGTGTAATGTAGAAATAACAAGTTGTCACTCTTGCCTTATTGAATTAACAAGATAAAAGTAGGTATATTTTTTGAAGCGTCGTCACGTGACCATTACAATGTACAATTAACAAGTTTGTACGCTTAGCTTGTTTATTCAACAAGATAGAGGTTGCGTCGTCACCGGCGGCGTTGAAAGAAAAGAAAGAAAGAAAGAAAGAAAAATATTTATTTGACGCCAGTTAAAAACACACACACAATAATATAAAAAAAAGAAACAAAATTATGAGGAAAACATAGTACCTACGTGCTGTGTGCCTCACGGCCTCACGGCTGCGCCAAAAAGGTCCATTTCGCGTTGCGTTGCGTCATGCATGATGTGACCGATACTAGTAATCCATCCTTATTAACCATACTAATATTATAAATGCGAAAATATGTATGTCTGTCTGTCTGTCTGTTACCTCTTCACATTAAACCGCTGAACCGATTTAGATGAAATTAGGTAGGTATAGAGATATAGTTTGAGTCCCGGGAAAGGACAATGGGATAATTTTTATCCCGGAAATCATCCCATACGGGTATGAAATGGGGGGTAAAAGTTTGTATGGAGCTACGAATGCTACGATATACGAGCTCCAAGCGGACGCAGAAGCTAGTACCTAATTAATAAGTACCTAACCTAATGATACTTGAGTCGTGGATTATCATGTAGGTATTATGAAAAATGTGTACCTACCTACTTATATATTTTAGAATAGGTGGTTCTATGCTTCAGCTTGGGCCAAAAATCGTTTGTCTGTCCGGCCGGCCGGCGTCCAGGGTCCGGTGTCCGGTGTTTGTTCCGCTGTTTTCCTCTACAGGTCGCATTTCTCAACCGATTCTCATAAAATTTGTGAGCAGGATTAGGTACCTATACAGGGTGTAAACGACCTCATCACGAAGCCGTCAACCAAGCATTCTGTACATCCAACTTAGTAACTTTACGCAAAAATTATTGCTGGGAAACGACTTTTTTTTGGGGTGAAAAATCATGTTTTGGGGTAGAACTCAATGTAACGCACTCAAAACATTGTGCTGATGGATGGATTGAATAGTACAGGGGTCGCGGAGGTGTTTAAAGTAAAAATCTTACATTAAAATCTTGTATTTAAAAAAAAACTTGTCAAAAAGTTGGAACTTTGACCCCCAATATCTCCGTAACTAGAAGGTTCCCAGGTATGCTGTAGAACAAAAAAATGGTCGCAATGACGGGGAGAACAAGTGCCTTTCGGCTTCGTTAAGAGGACACCCTTTATAGAATATTTTTGTCGAGTCACTTTTTCGAAGAAAAGAGACAGGCTCGCGAGTTCTTCAGCTCACAGAGCACTAGGGTTTATAATAAAGATATCAGAAATACGATCAATTATCCCTACTATTTAGTATTATGAATGCTATAGAATAGAAACTGTCTGTCTGTTTGTTACCTCTTCACGCTTAAACCGCTGAACCGATTTTATGAAATTTGTATGCAGATAGTTTGAGTCCCGGAGAAAGACGTAAAGGACTGATGGTTTTATCACGAAAATTATTGCTTATGGGGGTGAAAAGGGGAATGGATCATTTCTTAGAGATTATGCAAGCGAGCAAGACGAAGCTAAGAATGAACCTATAGCGATGTGTTTGTGACATAGCCCAGGCTATAGGTAGGTGCCTACATAGAGATCAATGACTTTTCCACATGTAAGTACCAAGGTACAACCTACCTTATTATGGGATCAAACTCAAAGTAGGTACCTAGTACCTACCTACTACAAATACAATACAAATACTGCACGGAGATACTACGTATGTCGGACCATGCACAATATTGCACAATAAGATGTAGGTAAATGTAAGTGGGTAGGTATGTCATGCGTGGGAAGACCCTTGATAGCTATACTCACTCACATTTCAGATCAGATATGTATTATATCCAACTAGGTACCTACCTAGTATAACTAAATTAAATTGAAATCTTATCTCAGGGCCTATCAGGGCCATTTACAAAGACGAGTGGATTCGTCAAAATTGACCATTAATGACATTGAAGTAAGAACCACGACACGCGTCATCGTGAATGACTCAATCGCTCAACCTAAAAGTAAGTAGGTACTTAACCTCTCAGCTACCGCGCACCACTTAAGAGACAGATAACAATTAAAAACCCTGGATGCTTGACCGGTTAAGTAGGTATCTAAGCCCAAGCTGTCCACTAATGTTTAATAGCGACCTTACTGTACGAGCTTTACGGTTCAATTTGTAATAAGTATTATTTAGCCACAGTTATGTAGAATTAAAGGAACGTCAATTTCTAATGACGCCATGTTATTTCAACCGCCTGTAACGTTATTTTAACAAGATAGCATTTAACAAAACCACAATGTGCTTTCAAAAAGATGGAATTTTGAAATAACTAAATAATTCTTGTTGATTTAACGTGAAGCCACCTTGTTGCTACTACAAGTTTATAATTTATTTTGTTACTTTAACAAGTTATGTATAATGTTGATTTTACAATTAAGGGAACGTCAATTTCAAATGACGCCATGTTATTTCAACCGCCTGTAACGTTATTTTAACAAGATAGCATTTAACCAAACCACAATGTGCTTTCAAAAAGATGGAATATTGAAATAACCAAACAATTCTTGTTGATTTAACGTGAAGCCACCTTGTTGCTACTACAAGTTTATAATTTATTTTGTTACTTTAACAAGTTATGTATAATGTTGATTTTACAATTAAGGGAACGTCAATTTCAAATGACGCCATGTTATTTCAACCGCCTGTAACGTTATTTTAACAAGATAGCATTTAACCAAACCACAATGTGCTTTCAAAAAGATGGAATATTGAAATAACCAAACAATTCTTGTTGATTTAACGTGAAGCCACCTTGTTGCTACTACAAGTTTATAATTTATTTTGTTACTTTAACAAGTTATGTATAATGTTGATTTTACAATTAAGGGAACGTCAATTTCAAATGACGCCATGTTATTTCAACCGCCTGTAACGTTATTTTAACAAGATAGCATTTAACCAAACCACAATGTGCTTTCAAAAAAATGGAATATTGAAATAACCAAACAATTCTTGTTGATTTAACGTGAAGCCACCTTGTTGCTACTACAAGTTTATAATTTATTTTGTTACTTTAACAAGTTATGTATAATGTTGATTTTACAATTAAGGGAACGTCAATTTCAAATGACGCCATGTTATTTCAACCGCCTGTAACGTTATTTTAACAAGATAGCATTTAACCAAACCACAATGTGCTTTCAAAAAGATGGAATATTGAAATAACCAAACAATTCTTGTTGATTTAACGTGAAGCCACCTTGTTGCTACTACAAGTTTATAATTTATTTTGTTACTTTAACAAGTTATGTATAATGTTGATTTTACAATTAAGGGAACGTCAATTTCAAATGACGCCATGTTATTTCAACCGCCTGTAACGTTGTTTTAACAAGATAGCATTTAAAAAGTTACGCAATGTAGTTTCAACAAGATAAAATGTTGAAATAATCAAACAGTCTTGTTGGTTTAATGTGATACCAACTTGTTAATGCTATAAGTTTATGTTTTGGTTGATTTAACAAGTCGATTTTGTCAAAGCAATAAGAAGCATGTTGTTTCAAACAAATGTTTGGTTGTTTCAACTAAATAACTGTCAACAAGTTTAATCTTGTTCTTTGTACAAAATCGACTTGTATTATCAACATTGCGTTTGTTTCCGTTAGCCAAAATAATGTTATTTCAAACAGATAACCACTTAACAAGTCGAACTTGTTCAAATTGCTAAGCCGATTTCTCTCAGTGTACCTTGCTAGTTAGCACCATGATTTTATTGGGGCCATTCAATGCCGCTGGTTAGGCAAGTTGGTGGAGCAATGTTATAGGTACCTAGGTGTCAGATGCTGACCTGACTTATTGCTGACTAGCTTCTCTGCGCGGCTTCGCCCGCGTGGTACTCGGATAAAAAGGAGCCTATGTCCAACCGGAATAATGTACTTTTCAAATGGTTAAAGAATTGTTCAAATACGTGCTGTGGTTCCGGAGATTATCCTCCACATTTAGAGGGTCTTAAACGAAGCCGAAAGGCACTTGTTCTCCCCGTTATTGCGATATTTTTTTTTGTTTCTACACCATACCTGGGAACCTTCTAGTCCGGTCAATTTAGACATTCGAAGTTACATAAAGTCCCAACAAGCTGAATTTCTGTGAAATTGTTCAAAACATAATTATAAACAATGTCTAGAAGTTCCCCATCATTCCCCTGTAAGGAAAAAAAAATATTCAAGGTCAAAGGTCAAAAAAATGAGTTTTTTGCGATTTTCATCAAAACGGTAAGTTTTATCATAAAAGTACCTCAGACAAAAATTGTAGATCATAAAATTATCTATAAATAATGTATCAATACTTTTTTTCTTACGAGCCACCGTTTCTGAGATATAACGATTCAAAAAGTTATAAAAGTTGTTATCGTCATAATATGCACACGTTTCCACGCCACCTATGAGGTAGTGTACTTAGCGCGTTTTTTTAACATGGTTTCCCCAGTAGGCCTACTCCACGGGTCAGTTGTGATCCTGTTTAATGTAAAACTATTGCATAATAACGGAAATTTTCAAAGATTGGGAAAGATAAAAGCGATGTAAATAAAAAAAAAGTGTTGAAGTTTATTCGTCTTATTCGTAATTTTCAAATTCTTATTCTTCTTCTTGATTTTCTTCTTGTTCTTCTCCTGCTTCTTCTTCATCTTCATTTTGGATGCAAGTAAATTGCGTCAATAGCGATGTATCGCATGATACTTCGTCGGAGTCAAACGAATCCTCCATTGTTTGTGATTCAATATTAGAGCACGACCGGCCTTGACAATTTGTGCATGCCAAAGAACAAGACAGTCCGACTTTTTTGCAACCACATTTAGCACTGCATCCCTTTTTGCAGTTGCAAAAAATAGTGTTCAGCAGTTTTTCCGGCGCAGGTGGAAGTAAAGTTTGAACTGGCTCTAATATATTGTTGACCAACTTCCAACCCCAGTCTGTAGGGTCTAGCTGATAACCAAGCCACACTTAAACTTGGTAATATACTCGAAAAAGATGTTGGTGAGCAGCAACTGAGGTTGGAGGAAGACAAGCTAATTGAACTTGTTTTTTATTTTTAGTATTTGTAACGAAACATGCATATCGATGCTTATCTAAACAGCTGGCCTAGCCAAGTTACAAACGATTCGTATCGATTCTCTTTCTGCAATCGTAAACGTTAAGTCACGTGGTCAAAACAAACGAATATAAACTTTCGTAGACAAGTTTACATCGATCAAGATGATAGAATGAAATGTATTCGTTTCTACAATCGTGATCCCTTCATCCCATATAAATCGTAGCCAACTTACAGTTTTAACTAAACTTTAAAATTTCCATTCGTTTGTTTTGACCACGTGACTTAACTATGATAGATGTCATTCCCATACATTTGGTTAGTTTTCTATAGCGTTAACGATTGTAGATTGTCAACTTGGCTAAGCCTACAGGTAGTTTTTTTAGGAGCTCCGTACATAGAAAGAAGAAAGCGGATGCCGTTGGTAATAACTTCTTGTTGAGTTGAATTACTCTTTTTAAAAACTTCAGCACATTGAATTAAATCTTGTTTTTCAAACATTTTGAAAACTGCTGTTTTACCCCTCCTGTAAAATGCAGATGTCGTATCACAGCCAGTTATTGCGTGTAAAAATAGTACATGATCTTGACACTTTACAAAAGTAAATAAACTTTTTGATGAATATATATCTGATTGATGCTGAGCTTTTCCTGGTTTTTTAAGTTACACTTTAAGTTACAAGTTTTTAAGTTACTTAGTTAGTTCACTTTAAGTTACAATTTTTTTTTAAGTTACACTGGCTTAAAGATTAAGGGACTGGGTTTCATTTTACCTGATATTCTTATAGTTAAAACTTATGTATATTTTATATTGTAAGTATAAGTTACAATGACCGATAGAAAAATATTTAAACATTTAATATATAATATATATATATATATATTTTATAAAATATAACAACTCTAGATGTATATACTTGGCGTACTCATGCATATTATGACGATAACAACTTTTATAACTTTGAATCATTATATCTCAGAAACGGTGGCTCGTAAGAAAAAAAGTATTGATACATTTTTTATAGATAATTTTATGATCTACAATTTTTGTCTGAGGTACTTTTATGATAAGACTTACCGTTTTGCTGAAAATCGCGAAAAACTCATTTTTTGACCTTTGACCTTGAATATTTTTTTTTTCCTTACAGGGGAATGATGGGGAACTTCTAGACATTGTTTATAATTACGTTTTGAACCATTTCACAGAAATTCAGCTTGTTGGGACTTTATGTAACTTCACTCTCATTTTTTGGTCTAAATTGACCGGACTATTCTAGTTACGGAGATATTGGCGGTCAAAGTTCCAACTTTTAGACAAGATTTTTTTTAAATACCAGTTTTTAATGGAAGAATTTTACTTTAAACACCTCCACGATCGCTTTACTTATTCAATCTATCCATCAGCACAATGTTTTGAGTGCGTTACATTGAGTTTTACCACCTAACATGATTTTTCACCCCAAAAAAAAGTCGTTTCCCAGCAATAATTTTTGCGCAAAGTTACTTAGTTTGATGTACAAAATGCTTGGTTGACGGCTTCGGCTTCGTAATGAGGTTGTTTACACCCTATATACAGACTCAGTAAATTCGCACTCTCTCTCTCTTTATAATATTAGTATAGAAGTATACATTTTCAAGCAGCCACTAGGTACCAAGTTTAGAAAACATAATCAGAACATGTGTAAAACATGTCGCGACGAAGGTTCATATTATGTAAACTATTTTAATTACTCTCAACATACTCCGTTTCTTTCTGTTATAGTGTGATATTAAAAGATGGCAATATTCTCATAATTTACACAAACGGCGCCATAAAGACTCCACCATTAGCCGGCATTACATCAAATATTATTACGCCAGCAATATGACAGTAACAGACACACTACTTCACATAATTCATATCTTACGAATTATTAACAAAACGCTAGACATATATTCGCGTAGACGCCTGCGCTCAGCTAATAACTCTCTAAATGATTTACGATGCAACGTATCATTTATCTTGTCTGTATGTCTGTCTGTACTATGCATAGACGTAAAGCATGTGACGTCATCATGTCGCATTGATAATGCTGACGGATTACGGTTGTAAACGTGTATAATTTTAGTTAATTAGTTTTTGATTTGGGTCGTTAGAGGTTGTCTATAGTCTGACAATCAGTCTGGCCTTTGGTTTTATAAACATAATTACATAATTTTTATAAACGCTCCGTTAAAAGTAATGATTTTGCTCCTGTCTTAGAATAACCGGCACAAGCCGAAATGGTTGGTGGTCTGATATGATTAGTAGCATCAGATTCCTTATTTGATAAGACACGTACGCTTACTCCTATAAAAAATAAAAACACGTAAGTCTATTGCAAGCGACTTCGCGGCTGCCCAAGATGGAGATGGCGGGTTGAGTTGGACTCCGTCGTTAAGAAGTCAAGGATTCATGCGTAGCCTTAGACTGAGAAAAGTGCAGGAGAGTTGGGAGACTTGCCCTACAGCGAAACATTACAGGTTATAATAGTAACATAGTCTCCAGAAGACAGGTCGATCTCGAACCATTGAAAACTCCAATGGTTCACGAGTTACTATTTGGACTGCGGACTATACTAAAAATATCTTAAATACATAATGAACCACGAACAATACATAAGTACATCACTCCTGCTCTTTCGATAGGGGCGGAGTCGACATAGCTGCTCTAGTGACGTAGTAAGCCACGTGAGGTTGTTGTCAGTGCGTCTGTGTTTATCTTTTGTCTAGGTTTATTATTTCCTAAAGTAAATGTAAGTTAGTGCTGGGTGGGTATTCCTCGTTTGGGCTGAAGTTAGGCTTGCTGGCTAGGATTTTCCAAGGTTTTCTCTGGCAACCTTAGACAAAGTTTAAGTTTTGTCTAATCTTTTATAGAGGTAAAGTTTGCATGTTTTGTTGGATATAGGAACACTCCGAAACTACTCATTGGATTTCAAAAATTCTTCTTCTCTGATGGAAATGTTCGCGTTTACCGAGTTACTTATGATATGACTAAAAACGAAAAAAAAACAATACAGCAATGCAACTTATCAGCAGCCAAATTTAAAATAGTGGTAGTAGTTTACCTGATGATCTCTTTCACAAGAAACTTTCTTTACTTAACCGCCTGGATGCCAGCGTCATACATATATTACATAAAGATTTAAACGACATTTTAACACCATTTCTGCAGCCCAAGCATCAATCTTTGTCGCGTGATTATAGTCAGGAATGACGCTGGCATCCAGGAGGTTAAATTATAGAAACCTCATGTTCTTACTCCTCATTACTTCTTAAGCATAAGGAAAAAATAAAACCCTTACTTCCTCCGTACGCAAAACACGGTTTGGACGTGAAGTTCCTGACAACATTCCGATATACAATACTTCTTCCAAAATTCTAATAGACATTTTCTCATGATATCATCCTCCAAAACCCCTGCATCCGAACTGGGAACGAATCACGGGATCCCTTTCACTAATCACCCGTATGACAGGTGCATGATGATCGGTGCCCAATACGTCGCTTAGTCACAATTATCGCGGTACGCCCGACCTGGCTGTCTGCCAATACCCCGGACGTACAGGATGTTTAGATAGAGTACACTTTTCTAGGTTTATTGAAGCTTTTTCTTGTGAACCGTATATAGATTTTGTTTGGAAGAATTGAAGCCATGTTGCAAAGGGACTGGTGGATCTGTTTTTTCTTAATTCGGTGATAAAAAAGGCGCGAAAAAGGCCCAATTATATTTTCTGTTATATCTGATCTTATAATTGGCCTCAGGAGCTACTTCGCATTCTTATAGTAGTTGTTATGTCGAGTTTTCGCAATATTGCTTTTCTTATTGAAGGACGACGGCCCGCCCTGACTTCGCACGGGTTGCACTAATCAATAGCCGATGGCTTTTGGACGATGGATGGGCCCTCATGTGACTAAGTTTTAGCAGATAGGTAGGTGGGGTGGGACAGCACATCAAGCTTTATGTTGTACCAGTCTGCCAATGAAGGGTTATGTTTTTCGCGCGTATCTTGTACTATGCATGTAATATTCTTTATTACCTCGTATCTTCCAAACGCTGCATGGATTTACTTAATTTACATATCTTTAGAATCGTCTTGGTAACCCAAGTGTTCTTAGATAGGCAGGTGACGCGAAAAAAAACAAAATGACGACTGTGAGACGCTTTAAGGTAAAAAAATAAATAAATTGGATACTGCAATATGGGTATCAAATTAAAGGGCACATCATGAAAATTTTAAAATGGTATATTATGATCATATTATTAAATCATCCACACTATGAAAATTCCTTTAAAGAATTAGACTACGGAATTTGTAACAAACGTATTAACTGAAAAATGCGAAATTTTCCATCTTATTATAATCGTAACTAAAAAGTATTAAAAAAAAACCCGACTGCGCCAAAAAATAACTAATAATAATCAACTACTTAAGTAATAACTTGAAATAAAAACTGAGAAGAAAAAAACAAGTTCAGTCTAGAAGTGTAGAAAGCAATTCAATTACTACAACATTAATTAATTAAAATAATCAGAATTTTCTTCTCCTGCCTCTTAAGATCGAGGTCGATTTCTCGTATTTTCAATAATTACATGGCAATAGCAGTTTCCCTTCGCAACTGGTAAAGCCTAAAAACTACTTTCCGTCTAGCCAAGTTACAAACGTTTCATATCGATTCTCTTTCTACAATCGTAAACGCCTCGGCGTAAGCGATTGTAGAAAGCGCTAAATTGGTAGCAAAGTTGACACGACTGAGTTGATCGCTCGTTCTCTAATATCTGTAGAAAAAACCTAAGTACACTTTAGTTTATGGTGAGCGCTCCTACCAAAGAGTATAGCGATCAACATTGTAGAAACGATAACATTTTATTCTACCATTTTGAACGATGTAAACTTGTCTACGAATTTTCTATTCGTTTGTGTTGATCACGTGATTTAACGTTGAGATTATGTCATTCTACTAGCGTTAACGATTGTAGATAGTCAACTTGGCTAAGCCTGCAGGACTTCCTTATTTTGCACACATTTTTTCCTCATATATTTAGAACGGATATTTGTTACTACACTGATAAGTAGTCATACACGTGTGAATATTGTTTTTATATTTGTTTCTCGGCTTCTGCAATCTGCAAGCTCCTGCTAAACAAAGTTCTGGGTATCTTAAATCAACCGATTAACTTCATGAAGATTTGATAGAACTCTAATACATAATGCAGTAAGACAAACCATTTTTTTTCGAGTAGGTCAATCAAATAAGGCACTTTTGGGTGACAAATTTAACAAGGAAGTCGATTGGAGAAGAATAATTATTATTATTAAGTACTTGCCTATGCACCCGTCTTCGCTCCCGATATGTACGGAAATTAACCCATCGCAACGTTTTAAATGTAAGTACATGAACGTTTAACAGAAACGTTATAAGACACTGTAATAATGTAGCTTTCCGTTAGTGAAAGAATTTTCGGAATCAGATCAGTAGTTAGATTTAAAGATATTTATTTCCTCATAAGAACTTAATAAAAATAACAGTTCACTTATAATGAGATACATAATATTTGCCTTTAAACGTTAAAGGATAGATACGTGTTTTATTCTTATTTACTCTCAAATATGTTAATATTATTAAATTTCTTTGTCTTCCGGTAAATCATTGAACAGCTGTAGTGTAGTTCCGAAGAAAGCCTACCCAATTATTTAGTAGACAGCTTATTCAATTAATTTATAAAATTTTGTAACCCGCTGTATCAGCCCGCGCACTATGATTTATGCCAGAGCCGACTATAGTTCAGCCACACGACCTAAAAACTTCGCGCGGGTGTCGTAGCGGGCTCGTGTCGTTACGCTCGCTTTAATAGCTGTTTCACGGTTAACCGAAACAGATGGCTTGTCGCCGAAGGAAATTGTGCAAGTAATTGGTGTAAAGTCAAGTTGACTGCGCCCGCGTGGTGGATTGCAGCCCACTCCCTCTCGTATAGATAAGGCCTGTGTCCCAGCAGTGGGAGAATTATAGACTGATTATGCTATGTTTATTATGGCATTTCTTGACTTAGGTAACTTTTAAGATTGAGTAGGATATAAAACGGCATTGCCCTGACGACTCTCTCTGAATACTCTGTGAATTCATATATCAAAAATCTGTCTCTTTCCCACAACTCAGTGACAGATTATGTCAATAGTCAGTCCTTTTAAACAAACCGAACTCTATTAGACTACTTTAGAATACTTATTTGCTATGAGGAATACCATTCCTTGTAGCAACCGTGGTGATCCTGGCAATTTGAAGATTCATATAGTGTTTAGAGACCCCATCTTTCTTTCTTCAATATAATTCTCCTTTTCGAAACACCATCATAGATCAACTCAGCCTATAATAGCAGGCTATTGCTGGACACCGGATCCAAAGTGGCCCCACCTGATCCATACTGAAACATTTCTTAACAAGATTCCATTAACTTTCCAGGTGTTCGTGATAAAGGAAGGTGTACAATACAGGATAAGGATCGACTTCATTGTGCAGCGGGAGATCGTGCATGGACTCAAATACGTGCAGAAAACTTACCGGCTCGGAGTACCAGGTAAAGAGATCTGAAATATTACTCCCTGACCCCGACACCTTCAAATTTATTGTAGCGAGAATAATGATCACTGCTATATAATATTGACAGCAGTTTGTCAGTAGCAGCAATGCATAATATGGAGTCTTAAAATGTCGAAAATAAAGTTCAATTTGATTTTGACAGTGATGCTAAGTCTCAGATGTATACCTAATAAATGTAAAGGCCTTTCACAGATATTGTGGGGATGTTTGCGGTGTTTGGTCACAATCTATTCTATGGGGTTTTAATAAATTGACGACCCGAATAGCGCAGCGGTAGTGAGGCTGCCTTACGTTCTTACGGTCCCGGGTTCGAATCCCGGTAGGAGCAAATGTTTGTGTGATGAGCATGGACATTTGTTTCCTAGTCATGGATGTTTATATGTATAATAAGTATGTATTTACAAACAAAAAGTATCTAGTAATATATCAACTATCTGGTGTCCACGACACAAGCCTCGTTGCTTAGTGTGGCACCTAGATGGCGCTGTGTGTAATATCCAGAGATATTTATTTATTTATTTATAATTGGCTAAACTGAATTAATAGCATTCAAGTCCCAAGATATGCCTGTAAATCCTAAGATACATAGTAAACTAATTATTATCTATAGAAAACAGACCTTGGATTCATGTAGTAATTTACTCCTTAGATACATGGACACATATGCCAAAAGAAAAAAAAACTGTTTATTCAACTGTCTAAATAATCTTGTCTTCATAAAAGTAAGCTCTAAAGTCCCCATGAAATGTTTTATTAGTGCCGAATGTTATCTTAATGGATTGAGCTTGTTATTTTCCAAAACAACTGAGGATTTATTGCGTTTGCTTCGGATTTACTAAAACATGTGTTTTACATTTACTGGGATATCATAAGATTTGCCATGAATCAGATTTTACAGCGAAAAATGTGATTATTTTCTAAGGAATGCACGAAAGGCCGTATTCTGGAGCAATATCGAGTGTACGTCATTGTCGATTTAAAACTGGATGAACACAATATTTAATTTATAAACTTAATCTGGCGCCTTTTGAATGGGGACCATGCTTGATCTTCCGTTCTTGAATACGGCCATAAAGGGCCAATTTCACCAAAGAAATTCAACGCGATCAGCACATTTAAACCGCTTTTAAGAGCTGTCACTAGCAATATTTCATAGCAATGATGACACTGATATAGCACTTGAACGCAGGTCTAATGTGTTGATCGCGTTTCTTTGGAGAAATTGGCTCTAAAAGGCTTTTTTTATATAACTTTTATTCACACTTTTACGTCTTGTCTGATTGCACTTTGTATTTTTTCACGCGCCCCCTTCAGTGCCCGGTACGTATCCGATTTTTATTCAACCTGCTCATGACGCCTTGTGTATTCAATGTCGTTATGTATCGTATTGTATTCAATATCGTGACTCAATATTATGGAATTTTAATATAGTCTTGTTCCTCATTGATGATTGATTGTATCTTGTGACGTGTGATGGTTGTATTATACAATGGTATGCAATTAACTACGTAAAGGGAATTTTAAGGGTGTCGGCGCACTTATCAATAAAACTATCTTTGTCTTGAGACAGTCAAAAAGAGCTGTACAAGTTGTTGGGGACTCTGGCGCTAAAACGGTTAACATAATTAATGTGTTCGCAATCATCCCCACTTCACATGTAGGGGAGCTACCCTACAAAAAATATTATCCAAAATTTTGTTACTTACCACTTTGTCGGCGTTATTGATATACTTACACACATCTACAAAAAAAATTACAGCTTTCTAGTACTTACGGTCTCTTAGCAAAACCTCGGACAGACAGACAGACAGACAGGTTTTACATATAATTTTTTATCGATAATTATAAAAAAAACAGTCTCTGTTCCATGCGTTATGACCGTGTAGGTATTGCAGTTTTGTAGGAAATACCCGTTTTTTTAATAACCGACGAAAAATTACTTTAGGTCCAGAAAGATGTAGCTACTGAATAATAAATGTGTGGTAATCGTTTTTGCGTCAGCGTCCCTTCACCCTGTATAAAGCCGAAACACACGCTATTCGCTTCGTTTCGGTTCGTCGACACGATTCGATTCCGCAACAATGCAAAAGTTAAGGGGATGTCAACACCTTAATGCGCACACTGTCTATTTGTATCGGAGTAAACGAGAGCGAGAGAGTTACTGGGCGGCCAGGTTTTAGGAGAAAATAATGAATAAATAATGAAATAAAAAAAAGTGTGGATCATTTGTGAAATATGATTCGTTAGCGGTTTAGGTATGAATATGTTGACTTCATGTTTTTAATTGCAGACCCATTCGTCAAAAAAATAAAGACGTTTAATGATGATTTTAAGACCACTCCTTGCAATTATTTTCTATCGAGCCGATTTCGTCCAATTATATATCGAGTCCGTCCACGGTCTTTGAAATATGATTAATATTATGATTTTTATATATTTTTTGATGTGCTACACAGTCTATAACAAATAGTTTTTCTTAAAAAAACATCAATTTTAGGTGTTGTCAGCCCCTTAATGTGGTAACACGTGATTGCTTCAACCCGATTTTGCGTCGATAAGTTACTCCCATACTCGGATTTTAAAAGCTGAAACAAGACTTTACTTCTGTAGTCAATAAACTTGAAAATCGTTTGTGTGCTTCTGCGATTTGTTAATTGAACTGGAATCGAGGTCTAGCAGAGATCTGTCTGGTTAATAGGGTTCCCTAATTCCTATTTTATATTTTTAGGTGTCCATTGCAGTATTATGGGGATAATTGTACAATTTATTATATAAAACAAAATATCACTGTCCACTGGGCATACGCCTAAGTATGCCTGTACCTAGCCAAGGCCATTGATCTAAAAGTACATTTAGATAGTCATAAACTGTCTAAAAAGACACCTTTCTACAGAAAAAAAACTTAATCAAAACCGATTCATCCGTTCAGAAGCTATGACGTCACAGACAGATACACACTTCAAACTTATAACACCCTCTCTTTTTGGGTCGGGGATTAAAAAGCGGTGCATAATAAAACAATTTTCAATTCCACCTCCTGCAAAATAAGAAACAGTTCACCTTGACAGTAAATCAATATAAGCTATAAGTATCTATAATTACCGCACACCTACGCCGTGGTCTAGAAAATCAATATAAATCCTCATAAATTATTCTTTAGCCTAGAGCTTACAACCTCGACATTTCGTAGGAAACTGCAGTACAGTACCTACAGTGCAGTCGCCACATTATCACTCTTGAGGTACCGGTCGTGAGGATCAGGAATCTGGAGTATGGCATAGGGATTCGTATTATAATTATACGAGTCGAGGAGCCTCCAAGCATTACTTATTAACCAGTGTTGATATGTATTTCGGTGTATTTTCTTTTATTTTCATGTTAGTATTGATTTCGATTGCGTGGTTTTGTATTTGAAAACTAGCAAGAACTTTTAATTGATGCTATTGTTGTAATCTAGCCTTTTTTGCTTGCTTTCAAATATAGAATCTTTATGAATTACTTACTTGAGTTTTACGTTAGATTTTCCGATTGTATTTTTATTTTTCCACATAATTTCCTGTTTTTGCATCCCTATTATTACTGGTTCTAACCCTGGTTTCTATGTTATACTCTCAAATACTTAATTTATTTCACTGACTATCAAAATAGCATTACATTTATCAACAGCAATTTGATAGCAGATTTAATCTAATAAACCATTTCAGATACCAGTATAATCTACACAAATATTGTGTATCATGTACTAAAACACCTCTTTCTCATTTACAGTTGACAAAATGACCCATATGGTCGGTTCTTACCCGCCAAAAACCGAGATCCAGTCGTACACGACGCCTCCCGAAGATGCGCCCTCAGGAATTGTCGCCAGAGGTTCGTACTCCGTCAACAGCCTCTTTACTGACGACGACAAAAACGTACATCTCCAATGGGAATGGTGCTTCGACATCAAAAAGGATTGGAAGGACTAGGCTTGGATGTTATATTATTATGAAAAGACCGACTGGGTTGGGCTCTGTTCTTAGATTACTCTGTGCCATAAATATCGGTTAACCTCGCTCTGGTGTTGTCTGTGGTGAATAATACACAATCACAATAGTTTTTATACATTTAAAAGGCATTGCGACTGTTCCAATTCTAAATTTAGTGTAGCGTTCGATTTATTCTGTTGGGTGCTCGTAAATCCAATATGGCGGATCAAATTCGGCGGGAAAACTAGTGTAGTAACAAACCAAAATGCCTTTATCGATAAAATAAGCTTATTTTTCATTAAAATGCCAAGAGCTTTAAAAATTAAGAAGAAATCGGTTGATATCACAAAACGCACAGTAATAGTTAATACAGTGGTCTCCAGGAGCCTGATCCAGTTGCAAGTGTCGATAATGGTGGCTGACTGAGAAAACCTATTGACAAATTAGTGTAAACGCTTCGTCAAACAGAAATAAGGAACGCGATAGAAAGTTCGATAGAATTTCATAAAGAAATTTATAGAAGTTTTAAAGTGATATTGAGTAGTTTGTGTAGATATCTCACACTAAGATTTTAATATTAAATTGCGATGTTATCATGACTTATAGAAGTATATTTTCATACTTTTTCATACAAATAAATTGAATGTACAAATATATTGCATCATAAACTTTAACTTTTGTACATACTGAAAGAAAAAGGTCTGATTGCCAAACGCTAATCAAATAAAAACTTTTTGAAAAGACCTTTTTGAATCGTAGTCCTCAAGCTTTTTGACGAAGCCGAGTCATTAGTAATACCTACCTATACATAACAAAATATATAATTATGTGATTGTATAATCGTGATGATTTTATTTCCTAATGTTTGTACTTTTTCAGACAGATTTGTGCTAAAGTTAGCTAACCAGTGATAATATAAATCTTAATAACAGACCTTGATAATAATTAAATAAATCAGCTTTAGATATACTTACCGATTTGTAACGTAAAAATAAATAAAATAGAAGTTCTTAGAATCTGTATATAATTCGGTCACATTTTGGTTTACCGCTGTGATGACTAACTAAGATGAAAGACAGAAAATTCACTTATGATCCAAATATGAAATCTATACAAAAAATCGTGGATCGTGGTATCGTGAAAAAATATGATTTGCTTTGCTTAGAAAACAACATCTTTTGCATAGGCAATTAACTTTTTTCACTAAAATTTTGATTGCTAGTTTTTTTTTTGTAAGAATCTATAACACATGTCCCGCGGTAAACCAGTGTTGCCAGCAAATACAGTGTTTCTATCTATAAGGTGAATTATAAAAAAATGCAATGTATTTCCATAATTTTTCATATACTTATTACAAATTAAAAGATGTAGCAATATTATTATTTAGATTGTAATTAGCTTATTATTTTAGTGATGGTCAATGCAATTCTTGGTAACTGGCGATTACCCTCGTAGGTCAGATCACTGTCATCCTTCGTCGGCACTGTATGCTTACACCGGCATTCCTCAGAGCATTTTTGGGCCAAGCTAACGATTTTGATGTCTTTAGTTTCCGTAGTTTATAAATACCGATAACTATAGATATTAAGACTCTATTCTGATTGAATAAAATTGATATTTTCGCAGTATTATTGATGTTTAACTAAATTTTGTAATAAGGACCTGATTGTCTATGTCCTGTCAAGAAAATAATAATACTGCTCAGTGTTGCTATTAATTTGGTGTTAAAAAGGTCCGATTCCAAAATGTATCATGATTGTATACTTTTATTTTTACTTTAAATAAAATTGAGAATATTATTGTGTATGATGTATTTTATTTTATTGACAACTACAGATTGTGCTGTTTGTCTATGGTATTAATAATTTTGTTTTTAAAACATAGAGTAATCAGAATAGGGTTGCCAAACTTTAAAATAGTTTTAAATAGGTATTGTCTCAATTTATCTTTTATACATTTCTTTTAATATAACCTTTAATTAAAATAAAGGCACAGTTCTATAGAAAATCATCATATAAGTACCAAAATATAGTATTATATAAGGGTATAGGTGCACCAATTCAAAGAAGAATCTATTTTTAATATTTCACATATTGCTTCCTATTGTTATATGAGCAGTGCCAGTGAAACCGTGGCAATAATATATTAAAAGAAAAGTATTATGTATGTTCCCTTAATAGAGTAAATTAGGCGTTAAGGAGTTTGAAGTAAAGTACATTTTTAACTACTAAAAATCTGTCTGATATAGATTGTTCCCTACATTGAGGTAAAGTATTCCTGATTGAAAAGATCCGACAATAAAATGCTTTTAATCGGAATGAAATGGCTTGCTAAGCGATCTTAATAAAATCTATACTGCCAACTATCCTTAATAAATGTCGTGAAATTAGTACGGACGTTAGTATTTACAATAATATTGATAAAGCTTGTCGCATATATGTGACATCGGTGTATGTAGTGTTAGCAGCATACATCATCTGGCGCTTGATTGGCGTTGACAGGAGGGCGCTGTTGACACATTTTTGCAATAACTTATGAAAGATGGCGGCGGTAGTTCTGATTTTGTCCACGCGACAAAAGATCCTTGTATATCTATGTCGGTTGACCCGATTGCTACGGCCAGGAAAGGGCGGGAGAGCTGTTAACGGCATTTAAATATCGGGCAAAGATTATAGCTTAAGCGAGAAAAGATAGAGGGTGCTTCAGTATTAAAGCTGGGTGCTCTTCCCCTAAAATTAAGGCTTGCCTTTTATAAATTTTCTAGAAATAATTATCCCCCTTTTTTAATACCTATATACTTTACATTTTATTATGCAGTAGATGGACCCAATATTTAGTTATATATTCCTGGAAACCCAATAGATTTTAACGAAATATTGGGTCTTAAATTGAACCTTTGTCAGTTTGTGCTATATTTTTTTATCGAATTAATTTGTTACATTTAGTAATGATTTTATTTCAATAGTTGTGTAAAGGTTAACGAAATGTAATAGTTTGGCCAAAAATAAAGCTTATTTATTAAATGATTGTTTTATTTTTCTGCACTTGCAACACCCATGAGGTACATAATACACATTCTTTCCATAAACTACATTATCTAGGAATGTATACACTCGTTATTTTCTTCTTTTTTTAATAGTCTTAATGTTGATTTCTCTGAGCCTAGTTTGATTGACATAATGAACTGAACTATCTGCATAAAGAAAAGGTTACCAGTACCAGGGTACCTACTTAGGACACATTACACACAGTATTTCATAAACTTCAAACAATTACCTATGTACTAAAATTACATTTAAACACTTCCACATTTTATCACAGTATAAGCGAGACGACAAAAAAAAAGACTTAGATTATCAAAAAATATTAGACCAGTGTTTTTTCTTTTGTTACGTAAACCAAAATTGAGGAAGATATGACGCTTTTAAAATTCTCAAAACGTCACGCCTAGTTATAATTATTTTTAGCTAGTTCTGACGTCACGAGCCCCCACTCCCGAGTTTTGATGCGTTTTATCTTTTGTCAATATTCATTGATTTACAAAAACAAAAATATACGTGTTCATTAATTTCCAATACTCTAACTGACGGACTAAATAGATTTGCAATTTTTTTGATACTGCCGTCATGCTTATTCTGGAACTGTGAATACAAGTGTCAGTCTTAACAAGGGATTACCCAGTTGTAAATGGTTTGTGGAGGTCAGATAGGTGACCATTTATCTAACCTCCAAAAACAGTCTGGTTGTCGCTTCTGGTTAGTCTGGAAGCCGACCCCAACATAGTTTTGAAAAAGCTAAGCAGATGATGATTTACCCTTTACGTCTAAGAGAGGCGCGTGTGGAACACCGCGCTGTCTTCTCAAGTCCTGCGTGATGGATGGTGCCGTATGTCCCTGAATATTTAGGACTAGGGATGTAACGGAGATCAAGCGGTAATGGAGACGAAGGTGCAGAACTTGATCTCTGCGGAACTACAAGTTAACGGAGGTAAAGGAGAATAGTAAAAAACATGTTGAATTAAGGTGGACGCACACTTATCCGCGACGAACGCGCCGAACGAATCGAATTTTAGAAGAAATCCTATAAAATGAAAATTTAGGAAAAAAAAAACCTTAAAAGATTTCTTACAAACTATATTTTACAAACAGTTTTTCGGCTTTCTCTCATTCAAGACGATTTTTAGTTCAACTGAAGATTTGGACAATTTGTAGGTATTGAAACTGACAGGGTATAAGCAAAATTCACACCACCACACCACATCACTGCACATTTTATGGGTATTCGCTGTAGCTGATTTTCTTAATTAATAAAACTTGCGGTTCTAGAGATACGACAACTAGCGGGCTAAGCACAAAATCATCACCAACATTCACATCGGACTGTAATGAAACTGATTATAGTTTTTGGTTTGAACGCGCTATCTATCTCTGGAACTAACAGTTGGATTTGAAAAAATATTCTTGTATTTCCCACAAGTGCGTATTTTTGGTAGCGGGAGGGCGGTGCTGCATACTAAGTACCAACCTAAGTATATCCAGGTCTGAATTTTTTTTTTGTGGAATTAAAACGAATTATTTTGCATACCATTTAATTTCGTGGATTTCCACAAAGTAACGCTTGATTCTATACCTAATTTAAATTATTTTGCGTTACATAGCTGAATTCTTATTAACTTTATGCTACACCCTATAAAATCGGAAGGAACGCTACGTGAACAGGTTATATCACGGGCGGGCGATGCGACGCGGTGGCTCGAGGGCCGAGGGCGAGTGAAACTGCGGGGCACAGCTAATAGTAGTTCGAAATCAGACCGTCGTCCTTTGCCCTTATAATAAAATAGAAAATTACGGTCTCAATATTTCGTCTAAATTAACATCATACAATCGACTATTGGGTTGCTGCCAGTGTGATAGGAATCCTTTCCTCAGAGCCACCACCACGGAGAGATCAGTCTTCGCCGTCGGACAGAAGGCAATCAGGCGAGTCGGCACGTAGGCTACGTTCAGCAGTTTCAGAGGCATTGCTAGGGTCATGCAACCACGTTCTGAAATAAAAAAAAGAATATGATTAAGAAGGATGAATTTGATAGTGCTTAAAGGGTATATGGGTAAATAGGCTTTTGTCCCATTCCATTTGAAATGCCTATCGGGCCTTTGCGAGTTGGATTCGGCCCCTGACTTCTTGACTTGAAATAAGTATGATCAGATATGAATAATATAGCCTTTAGACCGAGTCACCATTACGAAAACCAATCTCAACGCATACTAGCCCAGCCCAGCCACCTACGTAAGAGATTTTACAGTGCACAAGCGTGTAAGCAGACAGGTATAATATCACACCCCCTTCCTTTACCTAAGTACTCTCATAACCCGATGGAAGTGATTTGAAGGCCATCCAACACAACCGCGATGAGATCATGCGCAGGATCAAATCTTGCTTGATTAGGGACTGTAACACAACCAACTAAAAAAACAAACTCCGGGTTGCTGCTTCCCGCCATGGAAATCGATCCCAACTTCCAATAATGAGACCAACAAAGCATTATTATTTTTCTTTAATCTTTACCGCTGTCGGATGTCACTTCAAGGATAAATAAAAAAAGGTAGTCAATTAGCAATTTAGTTAATCGCTATCACTGCTCATGATTAATAGGTACGTGACAATGGCACCTGTTCGTTCTGTACGTAACTCTAGGTAGTTACCTACCTAATTATGATAACCGTCACGTCATTTGTCAGGTGTAGGTGAGGGAGTGGTAGATGTGATGAACTCGTCTTTCCCTTAGCAAAAGAAAGACTTTGCTGCGCAGTTTTTTCAAACGTGTAAAATCTGCTAAAACCGTGTTGATAACGCGCAGAGAACGCGCGTCGTCAGCGCTTAAAAAACGAGTTTTCAGTTTTCAAAAAGGGGCATACCTAGATCATGATCTGTCAAATGACCCATTTGGTCGAGACGCCATTGTTTAACTATTGTGTCTACTTCGTGGACAGATCATGGGATAAACAACGGTCTTTTAGCAACGTTTATTTTCATCTCATCATACTGGGCCTGAAGAAAAACGTCTCAGCCAAAACTTCTCGAAGTAATTGTGTGTAGTAAAAGACATGAAAAAATGTATTTACGTATTTATATTTTTTTATAATGAGCCTGATGTGTCCCACCACAGGGCAAAGGCCTCCCTTCCATTATTCCATTTATCTCTGTCTTTGGCTAAATACAATCCAATCAATCCTTTTCATGAAAAAATTTGCAAAACAAAAATAAAATAAACAATAGGTGAACTCACCCGGCATTTTCCTCCTAATATGCACATTTTCAATCATGTAAACTCCACTTCTGCCCAGCACGTTGGAGACAGTTCTGCTGGCGAATTCTCTGGTCTGCTCCGACTCAAAGGTCGGTGTATCGGTAGCTACGCCAACCACATGGGTCAGATTCGCTGATATCCACTCTGCTAGCTCGTAGCTAAGCCCTGGAAAAGAAATTGAAGGTTATGAAAAGCCTGATTGATGTATCCATCTGTTTTGACGAGGTTCCTGTTCTCAAGCATCGAACTGCAGCTTAGAATATCGGACGTGTTCTCCTCTCTATGCTCTCTATGAGAAGGAGAATAAACTACCAGGCGTCACCATTCCAGCGCAGACCTACCTACGGTTGGCGGCTGTCACATGTCTTCGATGTTATGGTTCATTACAAATATGCAGGTAAGTAAGTAGGTACTATAAGTGACGTAACTTCATACGCTCTATTTTAGATTAATTAATCTTGATTAGCAAAACTACGATCAATCATAATAACTAGATGATAGAGAGATTTCAAATCATAATTCAACTGAATAGGTTATTAAATGACGGTGGCCAGTAGGATACAAATAGTGGTATGCAGGGTGGATTCTCACGTATTCAGTAGGTCATCATCATCATCATCATCAGCCTATTAATGTTCCCACTGCTGGGACACAGGCCTCCTCCCTAAGAGAGGGAATGGGCTATAATCTACCACGCAGGCCCAGTGCGGGTGTCACATGTCTTCGAATTTTTTGGTTCTAGGACATGCCGGTTTCCTCACGATGTTTTCCTTCACCGTTTTGAAAGCAGTGGTGATGCAATAAATTACACAAAGTAATGCGCCTGCCTGGGTTCGAACCCATAACTTACTGTTCGTAAGTCGGGGCCGCCACCACTGGGCCACCGCTGCTCTCAGTAGGTATAGTAGGGGAGAGTGGGGTAAGACGGGGTCCTTAAGGTTTGATGGTAAATAAAATTGACCGTAATGAGTTTTATTAATTTGTTTTATTCTTATAATCTTCTTTAATAATCAGTCTTCATTGTTAACGAGTATTTGGCAGTCTAATCAACATAATAAAATAAAATAAAATCAACAAGTAGAAATACACCCTCATCCCCATCATGCCCCACCCCTAGGGTAAGATGGGGTACCCCGTGGGGTAAGATGGGGTACGCAGCAAACGACCATTTAGGACTGTTCACAATGTTCACAAGTGAACATTGTATCTGCATCTTCGTCGTCCACACCTGCACAGCTGCAGTGAGCCCATTTGCCGCATGCTGAACAAGCAGCCCAGCCTTCATTTGAGTCCAAATATAGGCCATTACAATACAAACAAGGTGTATTTTCAATATCGCTGTCACTATTCTCGTTTAATGATCTATTCTTAACCCCTTGTTTCTTCTTTGTTACTCTTTTCTTCTTAGTTGCCGGGTTTTTTTCAGATTTTTTAAGTTCCCTCAACTCTTTTTTTCGCTGTTTATCCTCTTCCGCTTGTTTCTTTTTCTTAATCGTTTCTTCTAACTCATTCTTATACGGCGAAGATGTGATCACCGCGGTTTTTCCTCGTTTTCTAGTTGAGCGAGATGTTTTTGTAGTTGCTGGAAAGGGCATTATTTGCTGCGGGCTTACAGCACCAAATATAGATTGCTGCGGAGTTCGTGGTCTTTCGTGTAGATCAGGGTTATCGAGCCAGTAAGAACATCCTGGTTCAGGGTTTGACATTGTATTAGGTAGCACAGTAGGTGCAGTAACCAGATTAGTGGATAGTGACGTACTCGCAGAAATACTAGCGGCAGTATCGAGTCTCGATAATGTTTCTGTTTCCACTGTTGCTGGCGTCACTGCTGCACCCGTCAAAGTTGCCACAACGGAAATGGCTTCAGATATAATTGGTGCATTCTGATTATTTGTTGCTGGTTCTGTGGATAACGATTCAATTATCAACGAACTATTAGCTCTTGCAGGTGCGTCGGATACATTAAGTTGAATATCTGTCATCAAAGACGGAGCAAAGTCGCACTCAGAGAATACTGTTGGATCATATGGCCAAATTCCACATTTCTTAAAACCATTGACAGCTGTTGACATCGTAGACGCTTGTATGAATGCCTTTCCAAAAATGTCAGCTACTTGTCGGACAGTGACAGTCATTCCTGGGTTGCTGCGAAGCCACGCCGTGATTTGATGATCGTAGTAGGTGCTTAACGGTCTCATGTAAGCAACGTCTGCAACCTGAAGACGGTGAGTAGTATGTGGTGGGAAACATAAAATGATAACGCCGTGAGTGCGTGCTTCATTTATGAGATCAATGTTCTTCGTATGAGTACTATGTCCATCCAATAATAACAAAACAGGACGCTCAGGTGTTGCTCCGCTAAATTCGACGAACTTTTTGAACCAGTCTAGGAAAAGCTCTGACGTCATCCAGCCCGAATCACTGCAAACTCCCCAAGCTCCGGGGGCAGCATTAATCATAAGTTGCGGATCCATTCTTTTTCTAGGATATACCATCATGGGTGGCATAAAATTACCACTAGCACTAAAACAAATTTCTACTGTAATGGTCGTACCTCGTTCAGCAGATGTTATGGCTCCCACTTGCTTTCTGCCCTTTCTTGCGATAATTTTTGATTTGGTTTTAGGCACAACTGAAATACCAGTTTCATCGCAGTTGTAAATACGATCAGGTGTTAAATGATGTTCATCGTAAACATTGCCCAAAAAATTGAAAAACTGGTCTACCACCTGTTTATTGAAACCAGCAGCGCGTGCAGCAGAGGTACTTTCAGGCTGTCTAATAGACAGTTCTGGGTGCCTTTTTAAAAATCCGAATGCCCAGTCTTTCCCAGCTTCTTCTTTTTCATTGTTAAACGGATGACGTTTGTTATTTTTTACCGCTAGTCTATAGACTAAACCTCTTAAATCTTTCATTGTCAGTCCATAAAGCCTGCTCTCCATATCTATTATATATTTACATAGCTCTTCCTCTTCATTATCAGTAAAAACTTGTTCTTTTGGGCCTAACGGCACCTTAAATTTAACAGTCATTGGATCATACTTATCTAAACTTTCTCGAGCAATCTTCACTTTTCTTTCTAAAGTTGTCTGTGGGACCAAAAATGATTTTGCTGCAAGCTTGTAGCCCATTTTTCCTTCAACTACATTTTGTACAGCATCTTTCATACTTTCTTCGGACCAATCCCCTCTACTTGTTTTTTTTTTATAATTTCTCACCATTCTAGAACGAAATAAACAGTAAAATTAGACATTTGTATGCCGCTTGCAAATGCTAAGGGGCAAGATGGGGTAGGTACCCCATCTTGCCCCTTCACACCTAGCCCATCTTGCCCCCGCATGCCGAATCAAATTTAAAAAAATACTGAATAAAACCAATACGCAGCACAGAGAAAAACAAGTTCTTACCTGTTAGTGTAGTTAATGTCACATTTAATACCATTTAAATCAATTCCAAGGTGTTATTATTTACGGAAATTACACGCCCTATATAGTATAGAAAAATCACTAGCTATTTGGCAAAAAAAGTTTTTTCCAGAAAACAAATAAAACGCGTGGTGTCTTTGTCCGCTCACTTCGATGACTGATTGCCGTAATGGCGGCGCGACGTCAGCTGCTAAAACGATCCTGATTGGCTAATTCGTTCGCGCTCAAGATCGGTCACTCCGTCTTGCCCCCCACCCCGTGTTGCCCCACTCTCCCCTACATCATTTCGAACACTTCATCGGAGATTTAAAAACCCGGCTAGTAAATGGCCCAGTGATCATGTCCTGTCTGATCAATGGGCTGTAATGTCATGGGATTTTATCATGTATCGTAATTGTTCTACATCTAGCGCGAGATCTTCTATTTAATCATCATCTGCCTAGCCTTTTCCCAACATTGTTGGGGTCGGCTTCCAGTCTAACCGGATGCAGCTGAATACCGTGTATCCACATCCACAACCCAGTCAGCACTGAGTAATACTACTCGGTACTAACTGGGTTGTCGGGCCACATTTTGAGAATTGGACATTTTGGGAAATGGACGTTTTGAGAATTGGACATTTTGGGATTTAGACATTTTGACACCGTTGGACATTTTGAGAATTGGACATTTTCACCCTGAACGCCTAAAACGACTGTCAAAGATCTACATCAAATCAAATCAAATCATTTATTCGCATAGAATGTAGGTATTTGCACAATAAAGTTGTTATAAAATATAGTGAGCCGGGTACATTCTGCCTGTGTTTTGGCATGCAAAATTTAACAAATAATGTCAGTATCAATAAAAAATTATTAAGCACAAAGTCAAATCAAATCATGTCAATAATATTAAATTGCTAGAATGTCACACACAGGATCAAATAGAACAATAAACAAATAAGATAATCACATAACAAATTAATAACAGAGATTCTGTATCAAAAAAGTATGAATAAGAATAATATGAGTATTATGAAATAGAAAATGATTACAACAGGTACAAATAATTTATTTTAACAAGCTTATAGTTGATATTAAGTAATGTAAAACTATAGAATTGTTGAATTGTCACACATAGGGTCATTCAAAAAATCACTAATTGAATAATAACATTTCTGTATCAAAAACCCTTTCAGTTTATTTTTAAATTGTTGAAGAGTGTAATTTTTTATGCCATCTGGTAATTTATTAAATATTATTGGACCCATGCAGAAAACACTCTTCCTTAGTAGTGCTGTTTTATAACCACCGGTAATTAAGAGGTTTTTGTATTGACTTCTCACGGGACCTTTCTTGGCATCCGAGAACTTAGCAAATAATGCTTTATTTTTTTTTACAAAATTTGCCATTTCTAAAATATATAACGACGGAAAAGTAAGAATTTTCAAAGACCTAAACAGAGGTTCACAGCTATCTCTAGGTTTAAGACTACACATTGCTCTATCACAACGTTTCTGGGCTTTAAATATGTCATCTCTTAAGCTACAATTACCCCAAAAAAATATTCCAAACCTCAAGACCGATGCGACTAAACCGTGGTATGCTACTAAACCCGTCTTTATGTCAACTTTTTTCGTCAGGTTAAAAAGAACATATGCCGCAGTGCTTAACTTTTTGCACACCTCTTCTGCTTGCGGTTTCCAAGTTAATTGATCGTCGAAATGAATTCCTAAAAATTTCGCGACCTGTGTTTGATTAATAACTTGTCCATTGTACTGTACATTGACGTTCGGTGGAATTGTACGTTGGTGAAAATGCATCACATTAGTCTTTGATATGTTTATTAACAGGTTGTTTTTGTCAAGCCAATCAATAATATTTCTAAGGTTAATATTAATATCCTGTTCATAATTGTTAATATTTGTACATTTTATCAGTGCTGTGCTGTCATCGGCAAATAGAACCATTGGATTTGGTATCTGACGAGGCAGATCATTTATATATAGCAAAAATAGCGGGGGACCTAATACACTACCTTGCGGTACACCGAATTTAACAATTTTACCTTCAGATTTTTATTTTTGTTCACGTTTAGATTTAATTAAGACAAATTCTGGAAATCTCCGTATATTGGGTGCGGTTACTGAGGTAGGATTTTATGAGATTATATTAAGCTATTATTAAGCTTGTTTAACAAAATTTCGTGATTGACACAGTCAAAAGCCTTAGTCATGTCTGTGAAAATGGCACAAATAGGTGTTTTATTATCAACATTTATCATTATTTCGTGTAAAAAATCATAAATTGCTGTATTAATATTTTTATTTTTTCTAAAGCCTGCTTGAAAATCAAGGGTAAATCCTAACAGAAAATATTCAAAATCTAAACTAATATTATTTCTTTTCAATCTGTCTATATTAAAGTCCCCGCAAGCAACAATTTTTTTCTTAGGGTTGGTACATAGTGATTTTAAAATTATTTCTAAATTTTCATAAAAGTATTTAAATTGCACGACTTAGGTGGTCTGTATACACATATAATTATCAATTTTTGTGCGACCAGTTCAATAGCACAACATTCGATTACACCTGTTATTGAATATTTTGTTGCATCTCCAAGTTCTGTGTATTGAAGAGACTTGTTTACCAGAATGCAGGTGCCTCTACGTTTCTACAAATGACAGCCGTGAATCCGGGAACAACAACTGTTTTATTTAAAAAGATCTTCTACTTAATAAGTTTAAATTCACTGACAGACATCGCACAGCCTTAACCGGTGGGACTAGAAGCATGAAATTGTGTATAAGGGTTACTAGGTACAGCGTTCACTAGGGGTTAAATAGGAGATGGAAGACATCCAATCGGACAAAACTTTTTATCAGTTAGTAACAGTTGCTGTCTAGCTATCTAGGTAGGTATTCTGGCATACCACTTTAATCCTTCGAAATGCGCCGCCAGATGTGAGGTGACTAAACTCCCAAAGTCATAATCTATCGGTCAAGGAAAAGTAGTGCAAATAAATAAAAGAAGGATTATTGTTCAAAGCGGTTTGATCGAGATTAGTGCGTCAAAATAGTAAGTTTATTACAAATACTAAATGAGTCATAGATAATCAGTCTAATGACTCTTCAGGTATCTGAGATACAAATCAGTTGGCTAGATCATAAGACAGATAGCTACTGTGTCTGTGTTTTTGAGGGGTGCGGGTGCCAGGACAAGTGCTGCGCGCGCGTCAAAAAAACATGTTATATCGTATCAAAATCGGACGGCTGAATGATGTTGGTTGGTTCGGTTATACAAAAACAGATAGAAAAGGCACGGGCGCGCACGGCGCTTGTTTTCTCTCGTGGTGCCCGGTGTCACGCCCGCGCCTCGCCCGTGCCTCGTCTTTTCTGTGTGCGTTAAAAAGTCGCAACGGCGCCCCGTCTGCGCCTTGTCCGTCCCCGTCCTAGTCTTACGTCTTTTCTGTGTGCCCAGCGCCTAAGGACAGTCTTGTTTAGAGTGTGCGGTAGCCCTTAGCCTTGGTGTTCCTCGCTTGGCTGTAGGTACACTCTCACACTCGTCCTGCCATAACAGTGTTGTAATGCTCTGCCGTTCCCATTGCCTAGTCGTTACGAACAGTCGGAATAGATGGACGCTACTGAACGCGCTAAACTCTTAAGGTTCATCCACACCGCAGTTAACTTTTGTGGAGCAACACTGTGCAACACGGTAACATTAGGTACTTTAGGTACACATCGGTACACGCACATCGGCTTACGGTACCTAACATATAGGTTTACTTATCAGTAACTTTTGTGGCTACTTGTTATCTACTATTAATTGTTGAATGTTACTCATCGCGTTCATACTGTCAATAACATTTAAATTAACAAAATATAACAAAGATTAACTGACGTCAGAACTAGCTAAAAATCATACCTAGGCGGAACGTATTGAGAATTCTAAAAGCGTCATAATTATCTTCGTCAATTTTGGTTTACGTAACAAAAGAAAAAACACGGGTCAAATATTTTTTGATAATCTAACTGACGGACTAATTACATTTTTTTGTCGTCTCGCCTGTTACCGTATTATAAAATAAAGCACAGGCCTCACCGCCCGCCAGCTTGTGAGTGAGCAAGCCGAACGAGGCATCATTTCACACCTTTTTTCATCCTTTGGTTCACACCGCGAACGACGAAAGAGCCGAAATGCAGGCAGTGTGGCCTTTTTTTTTTCTTTTCGGTTGGGGAATCATCAAATGACTCCTCTCGCTCTGGGCGGAGCAGGAGGGAGTGTCAGACTTTTACTGACTAAAACCCATCCATGTTCCTTCATCGCCCTTTATGTTCCGGGGCCACGGTATCTCTTGCGAACAGTCCCGCAGCCCCGGCAGGCATCGGCCTTTGCTGAGCCCTTCCCTTTTGCTGACTCTCCTTGAGGCGCGCGTGGAACACGAACGCGCCGTCGACACGGCCTGTCGTCATGAGACGGACGGACGGCGTGCTAGCCCATAGCTCACCGTCCACATGCCCGCGCCTACGGTGGCCAGGGACCACCACGAGGCCCCCGACGCCCGGGGCGTCTCCCGCGGCGGCCGGGAAGTGAGGATTTCTCCCTCTCACGTTCCGCCACCTCCTTCGCTAGCATGACTGCTTCGCAGCAGGAGGTGACGGCGTCCCATTCCGTCTCGCTTCGGACCATGGCTTGAACCAGGGCCGGAAGCGAGAGGTCGCCGCTGCCGAGGCGGTGTGGCCTGCGCTTCATTCTCTGCAGTAGATCATGCGGCCATGAGACCACCGAGGTTAAAAAAATAATTAAGTATTTAGAAACTCTCTATTTAAATTGGGCAGGTAGCACTTTTGTCTAATCAAAGCTTGTCACTTGTCTGGTAGATAACGTTATTGCGATAAGTTGCTATTGTACCTCTAATTAAACAAATGTATTAGGTGTCGATGTTTCTAATGATAAGCTACACTAAAGCATTTGTCCACCTGGCTGCCTATTTTTTCTATGAATACGTCACTCGTCTAGTCAACTAAAGATCGCAAGCACGATACCCTTTCAAGATACTTAATGGGTTTTTCTTACAGGAAAAAATGGTATCAGTAGACTGAAGACTAGAATTATACTTCATTTTCTTACAAGTAACTCTTTCTATTGACGAAAACCAATGTGATTAGCTATTAGGTAAATAAATTACCAAAACGCGTTTCAGAATTCATTGTTCCCCTTGTTTTATGCAACTTTTGTTATGGATCGAGCCTTGATTCTTACAAAATACATGAAAAAATTTATTAGAGGATTTATGTAACGGTTGCGGCCCACCCAAATCTTCAGTCGTTTCTGCAGGTTTAGCCAAGTTGACAATCTACAATCGTTAACGCTAGTGTAGAATAACATCATCTCGACGTTCAATCACGTGATCAACACAAACACAAACGAATAAAAAAATTGTAGTCAAGTTTACATCGTTCAAAATAGAATAGGATGTTATCGTTTCTACAATGTTGATCGCTATACTCTTTGGTAGGAACGCTCACCATAAACTAAAGTGTACCTAGGTTTTTTCTATAGACATTAGAGAACGAGCGATGGACTCAGTCGTGTCAACTTGGCTACCAATTTAGCGCTTTCTACAATCGCTTACTCCGAGGCGTTTACGATTGTAGAAAGAGAATCGATAAGAAACGTTTGTAACTTGGCTAGGCTTGCTGTTTAATGTTTTATCTATCATCTAAGCAAGCTCTGACTTACCAGGCATTTTACAAGAACAGGTTGCCACGTTGATGTGCAGGTTATCTTCCTCCGTCCATCCGAACTTGAAGAGTAGCAGCGTGGGTTCCTTCGGGTCGTGCTTCAGAGCTGCCCATTGTAACGCGACGTCGAGAGTTAAGACCACTGTTGGGTTGGTCGCGGTCAGCGAACTTACGTCCACAATTGCCACTAGAACAAAAAAACAAAAAAACTACTCGTAAATAAATAAGTGAATGTCACACCCACAGCAGAAGCTACGCAATACAGTATAGGCGAGACGACAAAAAAAAAACTAATTAGTCCGTCACTTATATTATCAAAAAATATTTGACCCGTGTTTTTTCTTTTGTTACGTAAACCAAAATTGACGAAGATACGACGCTTTTAAAATTCTCAATACGTCTCGCCTAGATATAATTTTAGCTAGTTCTGACGTCACGAGCCCCCACTCCCGAGTTTTGATACGTTTTATCTTTGTCAATATTCATTGATTTACAAAAAAAAAAACGTGTCCATTAATTTCCAATATTCTAACTGATGGACTAAATAGATTTGCAATTTTTTGATACTGTCGTCATGCCGATTGTTTTTGCCTCATGAATGTCCTCCGCCCTGGGGCGGGCGAAAGGGTCTGTCAGACTCCTACTGACTTAAATCACACGGTGTTTTTAAACTACATTTTGTCGCACATACATGTAGACCCAGTTACCCAAACATCTTAGACATTATGACTCAAAAATCATAAATAGTTTCCTAAAAGACAAATAACGAGCCGTCAAGTGCAGGAGCCGTAATTTTTGGGTGTGTGTTGTGTCACAATGCTCAATACTCGTGAGGACAGCTACTGGCTGACCTAGGTACTTACGTCGACTCAATAAATACTCGGCGGGTATAAGAGCCGGGTGCATGGAACCTGTGCTTCCTGAATGCTCCAGGTGTATTCCAGTGCCAAGGTTCGGTACTCCGCAGTTGATACACAACTTCCTGAAAACACCAGATACGGCTTTTATACACAAAACACCACCTGGTGTTTAGAAAATAAATAAATAAATAATATCGCTGGACATTACGCACAGCGCCATCTAGTGCCACACTAAGCAACGAGGCTTGTGTCGTGGACACCTGATAGTTGATATACTGCATAGATACTTTTTGTTTGTGAATACATACTTTTTATACATAAAAACATCCATGACTCGGAAACAAAACAACAACACGTGAGTAAAATTATTATTCAAGGTACAACTTACCAATGCCTCTCCATGGCACCATAATACATGGACAAGGCTGCCCAAGTAGTAGGCCTCGTCATATCCACAATCTCTATGTGATCAAAATCTTCATTACAATAGAATAAATGAGACATTTGAATAATCAACGTTACGAAGTAAATTTGTTTGTTCATATTAATTGACTCGGTTCTCTTACAAAATGATTGTGATTTCGTTAAGAGTTTTCTTGTAGGTTTTGTGAAGCGCAGTTTTAAATGTGCTTTTCCTCTTGAGCCTAGTAATCAGAAAATAACCTTTTTTTTCCGACTTCTTTTAATTAAATATTTAGCGACGTGGGTTCTTGAAGATTTACCTATTCCAAATTGAAGGTCTTCTATACTTGATAGTTTATTTCTTAGGTTTTATCACTGTTCTAGTTTTTATCATACACTATTTATATATTATTTACTATTCTTATTTCATTGTTTTCTTTAACTATTTCCTACTGAAATCTAATTGCAAATGACGGTACGCGTCGAAATGATTCTTATTTGTATCTGTTCGTTGTTTTGTTTATGTGTTTGTTTAGAGATCGAACAAAGGGTTCTTTGAAAGAATAGAATGTTTTATTTGTAAACCAGCTACTGCCCGCGGCTTCACTCGCCTGGTCTACAAGAAACAAATGGCATTTTCTCCAGAAACAATCATGTACTGAATATACGAACTAAAAATATCGCAAACAAAGCAATAACGACGAAGGTCTCCGTAAAACTAAACTAATCTGTGTATGGTTGGTGTGCGAAAAGATCTCATTAAGAGACAACCAGAAGTGGGTAAAAAAAATGTTTACAAGGAAATAGGTAGGTACATCGCAGTATTTCTTTGTAAACATTACTTTTTGTTTTTCCTTCAGGAGTTAAAATCTCCAGAGCAGGCCACGTATAACCGGCCGTGTGAAAAGCAGTTCTCCTCGTGCTAAATTAAGAGTTTGGGTTTGAGATTTACTTATGGTTATATCGAACGATCTCAAAAGAATTTCATAGATGATTGTGGCTTGGTCGTTTTTTCGTGTTTTTTTCCAAACACCAACACGTCTCTCAGCTGAACACAGATCGGGACGGCATGGCAAGGGATTTAACTTTTTTACCAATTGTCAATCAATGGTATTGATATAGAAATACGACATAAATTGCTACGCTTTAAAATGATCCCGTGGCACGCTGTGACATCGAAAGGGATTTGTATTGAAAGACGCGCCACGGTCGTATTTCTATATCAATACGTTTGAATGTCCATTGGCAAAAATTTAAATACCTTGCCATGCCGTCCCGGTCTGCGTTCAGCTGAACAACCATTCACGTCTCTTTAAGAAAAATAAAAAAAAAACGAATATTAGAAAGGTTGTTTGTGGTATTATGATGACATCGTCTGTTGTTTATTGTTTTTTCTTACAAACTGAATTGTTAGGAATTTGAATATGTTACAATTGAATACGCATTTAGCTAATCTTCTAAACACGTTGTCACGAGCAATGAATTGTGTATGTCACAGTCAAAACTCTTAATCAACCAATACTACTTTTGACTAGTTATAAGTACTTTCACAATAAAAAACCTTAACTTAGAATCTTATCAGGTTGTGGGGCTTATTTTCTGAAAAAACATCGTGTTATAATAGGTAATTCTGGGTAATTATAACCGAGGCCTTCTGAAACAACATATTTCTAGGAGAGAAAAGAAAACGCATTTTAACTTAATGAGGGTTTTTACAGTGTTGACTTTATACTGTAACCGAAGGCTTTGTTATTTCACGAGAAAAACGCTCATGATTTTCGCTAAGTGTAAAAGCCCGTATATTGCAACAGTTGGAGAATTGGTAAAAGGATTTTATAAAGAAGGGACGATTTTTCGGACTTTTACCATTTGAGTTTGGGTACCAATGACAGTTGGTTAATTGGGAATAAAACAATGAGTATTTCTCAAATATCTGGCTACTGAAAAACTAAACTAAGCGATCAAATCTGTTAGGTAGGTTAGAACCCTGACCAACCATTATCAAGTTGTAATGGTGGCAGTAACTAAGTTTTTTTTATTTCTCGGTGTGGTAATCCTCAATGGATGTGTTATGAGAGTGGAGGGGTCTGTCAGACTTGTACTGACTAAAAAAAACCAAACCGGCGATTCCTCGCACATTTGCGTCGGGGGACAGCGGGATCTAATGCGACTACCGCTGCCTCGGATAAGTGGCCCGCTTGACTAAAGAGAGCGTTGTCCGGCGACTACCGCTGCCGCTGCCCTGGACTAGTGGCCTGCTTGACTAAAGAGGGCGTTGTCCACCCTCTGCAGACGCCCGGCGAGTCATCTCCCTCTCCCTTTCCTTAGCTTCCTTTTGCTACATGACGATTTCGCAGAAAGACATCACCGCATCCAGCAGTAACTAAGCTAGGCCGCCCGACCAATTGGGTTAGAACTGTGAAAAACGCGCGCGAGCTGAGCGGCAGAGTTGGTCAATTTTAGATTTTACTGTAGTTCGGGCTTTTACAGTAACATATAAAATTCATTGCTCGTGATTGTACACTATAATCTCACAAGATAACATAACAAAAACACGTTCTGCGCCAAATCAACAAATCCAATGGAAAATCATTATGCCTATGACGGTGTCATTGATAACGCCATGGATTATTGGCATGATTTCTATTATTTCGAGATAAGTAAATCCCGAGCCCCCAGCTATCGTCACGGCTTAGATTCGTGTCAAAAGTTAAGCTTTGCCTAATTTATTCTAATGTCATTAATATCCTAATTTTAAGTAGGTCTTATTATTACACTTGATTTATTGAATTTGGATGTTTTATTACAATTTATCTATTTTCCCTGTCCATTTTGGACAATAAACCAATTTCTCCCTTAAAAACTAATTCCATGAGACGAACTGCGAATAGGGCGAACTGCGAATGGGACGAACTTCTTATGGAACCAACTGCGTATGGGACTAACTGCGAATGGGACGAACTGCGAATGGGACGAACTGCGAACGGGACCAACTGCGAATGAGACCAACTGCGAATGGGACCGACTGCGAATAGGATGATTTGTGAACGCGGGACGAAATGCGCATAACCCAATTAAAGTAGTATAATTGCGAAAATGAGTTTGCTTGTTTGGCGAGAGAGTGCCTCGTTGTCTAGTGATTGCAAATGCGACTGTAGAGCATGAGTTCCTGGGTTCGATTCGGCCGGGCAAATTGTTATCGATGGATTTTCCATCAGGATTTTTTCAGCAACAGCCACGGAGTCTGGATTTGTGCTCGGTTGATGGCAATATACTCACCCCTTATTACATGGGACTTAAACATTATTGGCGAAATGTGAGTGTACTATAAGGTAGGTGAGTGTACTAGGTTGAAGTGGAACTGGGCTGGTCACGTCTGCCGCATGTCGGAGGAGCAATGGGCAAAAATTACCACTCAGTGGATACCAAGTAGCAGGAAACGACAACGCGGCAGGCACAGAAGGAGATGGCGGGATGAGCTAGACTCTTTCTCAAAGGATGCCTACAATCGCATTAGATCGCGAAATGTAAGTAAGTAAGGCATTTGCCCTGCAGTGGGACAATATAGGCTTATAATAATAATAATAAATAACTATAAGGTACACCTCTGCCTAACCCATCGGGGATTACAGTCGTAATGATATGTTATAAGTTTGGTATTTTTTTTATAGAGTAGAACACCAGATTTCGATGTTTCATGCACAGGTAGACCTGAGTTAGGAAATATATTAATACTTATTAAAGAAAGAAAAGTAGTAGTATTTTGCCGGTAGTCCGTAACGTTCCTGAGGCATAATTTCCTTCAACCATGCGGGCGAAGCCGCGGCAAAACTTAGTCCAGTCAAAATAGACATTCCAGCTTGCATTAATTCCCAACAAGCTGGATTTTTGTGCAGGCCTTTAATACGTCATTACAAATGATATGTCAAAAGTCCCCATCGATCCCGCTTGTGCGTTGTTTTTTATTCGAGGTCAATGGTCACAAATTTGCGTTTTTTGCGTATATCTCTGAAACAGCGAGAGGTATCGAAAAATGGTTCAGACAAAGTTTGTAGATCGTAAAATTGTCTACAAAAAAAATCTCTTCACTTTTCTTCTACAAAGCATCGCTTTCGAGATATCGTGACTTCAGACCGCAGGAAAGTCGTATTTTCGACTATATGCACACATTTCCGCACCACCTCTGAGGTAGTGTACACGGCGCTTTTTTTTAACGTGGTTTCCCCAGTAGGAATAAAATAAAAAAATATAAAAACATTTGCTCTAACAAATAAGTCAAAGATTCTGGAATATCACTATTGATATCTTCGAACATCTGAGTAGGTGGAGGATAATTATCAGTGTCAAACAGTATCGACTAAATATCTTCTCGAACGATTGCTGCAGCTGCTTCAAGTATTCTCAACCACTCTTCCTTTTCATTTTGCTTTTTATTCTCATACCAAGCTTTGCTGAGGACGTCATGCTGATTGTCGATGAAGCAAATGAATGTTGAACTTCCCAATTTCTCAGTTATACCATTATATATATATATATATATATATATATATTAGTTATTCTATTACCATACTTTAACTTGAGTTTTGACTTAATTGTTCTATTATCGATCGATGGTTCTTTGCAAATATCTTTCAATTCTTGTATTGAAAATTGACAATCATCATGATTTTCAATAAATGCAAATATTTCTTCCATCGCTGAAGTAATAGAATCACTTTCAGGACGACCAATTTTACCTCTACTAATGGGTTTCAGAAACGAAGTGTAACAATCACTGTGGTACTTAGCCTCAGCAGCAACTAAGTCATATTCATACTGAATGCGGGCAATGACACTTCTTGCTAGCTCATCAGAACGAGTCTGAGCTTCCTTCAAGATGGTTTTCTTGAAGTCAAGGGTTAAAACTTGAGACACTCTTCGTCGAAGATGCTGCGCTTTTTTCATTTCAGCCGTTTTATCTGCTTCATTGCCACAGAACAAACAGTATTTCTTAAAACAAAAAGACGATTCATTACCTCGTGCTCTAGTACGAGGAGGACTAATCCCAGATGTGGTAGCTATCTCCGCCTCACGCTGTCTTTTAGCTACAGCGATGCTGTTCTTCCGGGTGTATGCTTTACGACACAGCTTATGTATCGTTACAGATATTTTGTCCTTCAAATATTCATCAAACCCATCACCCCTTTCAGTACTTGAATCCATTAAAGTCTTTAGCCCACGATCAACAACCACAATTTCACTTTCAGTCAAAGATTCATTGCAAATAAAGCAAACTTCTGACATTTTTACAAAATTTTGTAACAGCACTGGTTAAAAAGAGACACGACACGACACGTCTATTCACTACGAAAAACCGTTCAAAACTGACTGCATTTACTAGAATTTTCATTACTACTAGAATATATTTACTAGAATATATTTACTAGAATCATTTTCCTTCGGGAAAAACAGGTATACGCTGGTTTCGACCCGAAAAATGGAGTGTCGCAGGCAGATGTTTCTCAAGGCCAACCGCCCAATAGAATTAGGGACGGACGATGACTCACTCAGAATTGTATATTTTTCACGTACTATCGAGGACACTCCCGCCTGATCACCACTAAGCTAATTTTTGCTTGCACTTACAACATAGAAACGCTCTCTATCCCCGCCCCGTTGACTTTTTATAGAAATAATAAATGAAAAGATACCGATCGGCGACACATGCCAAACGAGAGTTATTGTTATTTTGCGCGCCAAAGTTGACGTTTTCCTAATAGGCCTAAAGTTTAAGGTGGAGTGGCTCGGCGCCTCCGCATGATTTAAGCGAAAAATATTTTAACTGATCAGTCGGAAAAGACCACGACTGTACTTGTGTGCATGGGGCAAATAAAACTATGTTCTAATATTTTTTGTTCAAATGGTTAACCCGATGATGCATACTGGCCACGTATGAGTGCATATTCGTATTTTCTATGTTTAAATATATAGCCATAATTCGAGAACAGTGCACCGTAGAAGAAAAAGTGTTGAAATTTTTTTTGTAGACAATTTTACGATCTACAAACTTTGTTTGAACCATTTTTCGGTAGCTCTCATTGTTTCAGAGATATACGCAAAAAACGCAAATTTGTGACCTTTGACCTCGAATAAAAAACAACGCACAAGCGGGATCGATGGGGACCTTTGATATGTCATTTGTAATGACGCATCCAAGGCCTGCACAAAAATCCGGCTTGTTGGGAATTAATGCAAACTGGAATCATAATTTAGTCTATTCTATATATCTAGCTTGGGTGTCAGAGGTGTATATTTCTGTGTTAAGTACCTACAATTCTCAACTTAAACTTAAATAATATATTGCAGAAGCATGTGGTGACATTGGAATTGTAAGCTGAAAATAAAGATTTTTATTATTATTATATTTATAGTCACATCATAATTTATAGCTCTAGGTTTTAATCGAGGAAAAATTCTCTTGATTTCTGTGTATTAGCTATCTTTATTATGTTTTCAGTAGTCAAAAACAGTTGTTAGGTAATTCTTTTATTAACCTACCTATGATTTACGACGAATCATCAGATTTGGATGTGCGAATTAGAATATATGGCGTGTTTTTTCACGCATATAATTATCTTCTTAGGTATTATAATTATATGTGTGATAAAACACGAACGCATGTAAGAGCCTATTATTAAGTGGTGATAGTGACAATAACAACATACAGCTTTAGGGGACTACAGGAGCTAAACGCGAGTTTTATAATGCAAAAAGCATATGATTCACTGCAATAAACAAAACCAGAAAAATATATGATATTCTTCAGGATATATGCTAGTATGATAGTGTTTTGAAAACATAATACAACTAATTTTACTCGATAAATAATCACGAAATTATCTCTAAAAAAATCTTTTAACGAGTAAAAACCATACTAAAATACATGCGATCATTCTGATTTTTGGCAAATAATTCTACAAGCAACATATTAGCATGATAGTGTTTTATTTTATTAAGTCCAATCAATAGATTATTTGTAAATCGTAAAAAACCACTTATTTTGCACTATTTGGCCCGCAGTGACTGACGTAACAACCACTTTGTGGAGCAAACTGATTAGAACTTTATTCTAACAGTATTTCAAACGAAGTTTGAACCACCATAAACAGAGTTGCTAATTTAGCTCCTGTAGTCGCCTTAAGCTAAACCATAATAAATAACGAGAAATCCCTTGTAAAGACAAAAAGTAGAATCAATCAATGTTTTAATAATATGATTGCGTTTGGATACATCTCACCTGTCTGAAAACAAAGAAACGCTTTAGGCATAGTAGGTAATAGATACTACCTATTAGTAACCAAAAGTGACGCTCAAGCAAGCAGAGTTGGTGCATAGGGAGTAGAAATCGTTGACTTTGAGAAGCGGCGTAGTTAGGCCCTCAAGATAAGATGACTTGGTGAAGTAACTTGGTTGCAAGAATTCTCTGGATGCGAGCAGCGTAGGCAGGACAGGTCACTTTGTGGCAACCTTTATAGGTTGCCTCAAATTGACCTGTCCTAGGTTACCGTAGATTAGGTTGGCTTAGAGCAGCGGTAGCCCAGTGGTGGCGGCCCCGACTTCCGAACAGTAAGTCGTGGGTTCGAACCCAGACAGGCGCATTACTTTGTGTAATTTATTTCATCACCGCTGCTCTCAAAACGGTGAAGGAAAACATCGTGAGGAAACCGGGATGACCTAGAACCAAAAAATTAAAAGACATGTGACATCAACCTACGCCCGCATGGTGGATTATAGCCCATTCCCTCTCATAGTGAGGAGGCCTGTGTCCCAGCAGTGGGAACATTAATAGGCTGATGATGATGAGGCTTATGTTCAGCTATAGATGACATTCTCGTAATGAGCTGTACGCTCCGAAAATTTGTTATTCGACGCATGCAAAGGTGCATTTAAAAACACGTGTGCGGAATTTTAAATGTTGGCGATTGATTAAATCGATTTTATTGATAGTGATTTCTGGAAAGTTCTCATGATTTCCAGAAAATACGAAAGCAAGACCTCCTGCGCACATAGATATCAAGCAAATAATATACACACATTTAATGTTTATAGCACACAATAAAAATATGGAAACTTCGATTCCATTATGTACGGTAATAGGTACATAACGAAATAAAAAAATATCTAATCTAGAATAGTAAATTGTAGTAATAAATTAACAATTGCTAATCATACACAGTTTTATTGCTCTATTTGTAAATTGAAGAACAAGGTGGTCTAGGCAGATTGGTATACCTATCCATTGTTATATTCCTAAGTTGTAAATATACATTAAAAAGGTAGTTACAAAGATTTCGATAATGATTATTATATTTCATAGTAGAAATAACAACATTTGCAAAAAAAATATACTACTATATAATAATATATTGTAGGTGGAAAACGAAAGTAAGAAAAGTAAAGAGTATTGATAATAATACCAGCCTATTACTGTCCCACTGCTGGGCAAAGGTCTCTTCTCATACAGAGACGGCACGAGCATTGATCACCACGCTTGCTCAAGACGGGTTGGCGATTTCAGACTTATATTAATTATAAGTCCAGGTTTCCTCACGATGTTTTCCTTCACCGAGATGTCTGTGATGTCCAAGATAAACTTAGAAAAGAGTATTAAGAAAATAAAATAATTGTCCTGGACTAATCCAAAGTTATTATTAGGATTCAGTATGAACCAACTTATTACTTAAAACTAACTTTTGACTTTAGACTATGGAAAATCCTCAAGAATGGAGTATTTCGCCGGGGGAGAAAGGAGACGGTGACGGTTTTTTAACGAATTTTAGATTTGTGTTTTATTTGATAATTAATCTGCTCAGTGAGAACTAGCCAAGTCAGACTTCAATATATTATCCTAAGTTAAAGATATTTTAAGTTGTTATAAAACATTTTTTGTTGTTATAATTAAATTTCAGGACTGACCAATGAACTTGGCACACATTTAGATCTCACTTCTTTTGTCGTTGAAGTCAACGACCAAGGCATATTTGGCTCTTATTTCACATTTATGTTTTTGATGAGATTCCTTCTACTCAATACCTATACATTTGTTGCAATCTGTTTTGAAATACACGGCATAAGAAATGGCAAAAAGTTTCGACAAAAGATGACTCAATAAAAATAGCCCGTGATTTAGGTTATTTTTTATGCTTTAAAGTTTAATGCAAAAAGCCGATAAATTACAGAAACTTATCGTAATTCGTCAATTAGTAATATTTATTTTTTATATTAATCTTACTAAATCCCGTAGATATAATAATTAATCAGTCACTTAATTAGGTTAATCATAGCACTTAGATACACGTCATTATAAAACACAACAATACTGACGGTAGATACCTCGGAGTTCAATGACGTTCGACCACTTTTGAACCTTAAAACTAAGAACATAAGGGTGAAGTGGTCAACCGTCAGTGAGGAAAACATATCGTGACGTATTAGTATTTAATCAAGTACCTATTAGACGTACCTCTAGTTGATGGTCAACGCCCATATACAGGTAGCAAACTCAAACTCAAAGCATTTACGGCACTTTTGAATGTCAAAAAACAATTAAAAAAACAAAGCTACAGTCCCAGTCACAAGGCATAATAACTTGAGCAAGTACTGTAGTTGCCCATTCCCTAGCGTAGATCTCTATGGAGAAGAACGGGCAAGAAACTCCATGGACACTCTTTTAAATCAAAATGTTGTTACAAAATCTTGGTTACATCATTCATTTTGAGATTATACATATATGTGAGAACAATGTAAAAAGACGTGCACATTAAGAGCGTCCAGAGTAAAAGATTAGATCAACAATTTAAAAATAAAGTAATTAAAACGAACCGTGGCAGCTAAGAGATGACCAGTCCCAACTGACAGCGCCCGTTCACGAACATGACGCATGTGCCATGCATCTCAACCATATCGAAGGGAACTAAATGACCCGACACACCCGCCACCATCAGCGAGACATTTGAGTGAGCATGACATTCTCTCAGCCATTTACAGGGTCAACATAGCCGCAACTCCAGCCGGTTCAAGATTATTTCCATGAAACTCCATATTGCAACGCGGAGTGGAGTTTATAGCATATGGACTTTAGTGGCATCGTAACGGATAGCCTTGGCTCTAAATTAAATAGTACTTATTGTTTTTGGAGGGAACCCGCCTTTGGAGATAAGTTCGATGCTTCTTTGTGCAACGCCTGTTTCATCTCTGGGGGAGATAAGTCCTGGCAGTCACCGAGTATACGGCGCAAGTCACCCATGTTCTCTCGATTACGTAGAGTAGGCGTCGACGCCAAACTGTAAGCTGTAGCCTCAAAGGTGCTGAGCTGCTCCAGGTGGTCTCCTCTCTAAGTTCGTCAACGAAGATACGGGCCCGTCCAAAAGTAGGTCGAAACTTCGAAATGAACCTAAACCCCTGTTCTTTTTTCCAATTCATGAGTTTTGAAAACAAAATGGGTGTAGGGACAACTGTTCAATCGCGTTGTCATTAGAAAAAAATAAAAAAAAACAGTTATAGCGTGATAGTGTGACAATCGGACTGCCAAGTCGTAGGTCTCGAGTTCGAACCCAAGACACACAACTCTGTTTTTTTGGATTCGCGTGTTTATTGTTTAATTATCACTTTCTTCGGTAAATGAAAACACCGTGAGGAAACCAAACCAGCATGCCTGAGAGATATTTCTCGATGGCATAGAAAGCTAAGTCACAGACCCATGGGCAGTTTAAAAACTCTGATATCAGGTTGGACACAAGTCAGTCAGTGGAAGTCAAATGACTCCTCCCGCTCTAGGCGGAGCAGGAGGAAGTGTCAGACCTTTACTGACTAAAACCCATCCATGTTCCTTCATCGCCCTTTGTGTTCCGGGGCCACGGTATCTCTTTCGAATAGTCCCGCAGTCCCGGCAGGCTTCGGCCCTTGCTTGTTGCTGACTCTCTGTGAGGCGCGCGTGGAACACGAACGCGCCGTTGACACGGCCTGTCGTCATGAGACGGACGGACGGCGAGCTAGCCCATAGCTCACTGTCCACAGGCCCGTAGTTAGGGCCCCTAACAAGTGTAAAGTGATATCGAGGAGTAGGAGACTCCCCTTACGTCGAATTTCGGGTTGAGAGAGCAGATAGGTATCCTGTTACGAGCAAACGATGGGTTGCCGATAACCCAATGAAGTGTAGTAATGCGGAGACGGTGCAGTTCTAATATGAGGTGTAACCGACAACCATTTGTCATTATGAACAACTTTGACAGTGGGAGCAATTCTGAAATCTCGAAAAAAAAACCGTTTCTCCTTACATTTAGTCGAGCCAACGACATTAAGTGTTTTGGTTTCTTCACGTGTATGAAAACCATTTTTTCATTTATGAGTCATGCTCATTACCAACCTATTTTAATCTTAAAGGTTTAATATTCTATATCGACTTTATCTACTAATGCTGGATTTTATCTGTATTTGTCGCATTCATGATTCATAACTCCATTTCACAAGTTTCCTCTTATCTAGGGAAAAACCTTAAATTAGTTGGATATTTTATGAAAATTTAGAAATTCAATATTTATTTATTTACCAATTATAACATCATTACAGACTCGTCCAATATGATGCTATAATACATACAATATAGAAAACATAAATTATAAACACATAACATAGAAAATAAGTTAAGTAACTTAAGGTAAGCTTACCCAGTAACAATAATTATAGCTAAACTAATTAAACATGACAATGTTAATTCACAGTTGCACACCTTTTTCAATAGAGATTTGTGCCCTCTGGATAAATCTCGGCAGGTTTTGCCCAAATATATCTTCCGATACCGTTATAATATTAATAATACGTGCAGCTCGCGATATAGGGGCAAACTTGAGGAAAACTACTGGAACTTGGGGAAATATATTGTTAAATGTCCCGGAGGAGCTCGTAGCTAAACAATAACAGTTGCTCGGATCAATCTTCAGATTAAGTCGCGCTTGCCTAGGTTGGTCTGTGGATGGGTGGCCACCCATTACATACCGAGTTCCCTCTTCGAGTTCCTCTTTCAAGTTTATCGTAAAAAAAAAAAAAAAAAAACTTGTTGCGCCGACCTCTAGTAACATGGGATAAGGGCAGAAGAAGATGAATATACTTAAAAACATTACCTTAACAAACAAGGTACATTGATTTGTATTGCCACTTCAATAAATTGGTACCTATATTTAATTTGCATGCTATAATAATTTATTACAAATACTGGCACATAGACAAAACAATTGAATTTTTTACTACCTTCATCAATGAACGTGCATAAAAATCTAGATTAGATTGATTTTGAAACACATTGCCGAAGACGTGGAAAGATAGAAGATAACGTGTGAATGAAAATATTCCGTTTAATTCAAAATTCGGAAGTCATGTCAACAACACAAGTACACTGGTAAGACTGCTGGGGTCGTGGAAGTTCAGAGTGGGCACTCTGCCCGTCCACCGAGTGACCTCAGAGAAGACAGCGGCACAGTGGTCGATGCTGCCGTGCGCACTTGCGGAGTAAGGTTCAAGGAAAACCTTTCAGCAGTCTCCCCATGGACGTGCCCAAACAGGCGTTGCAAAAAGGGGGCAGGTCCGGACAGGTTATTTAACGGGAAATAGTGCCTTATTTCATGAGCGGATCGTGACCACTGGGGTGGCACTTATCCCCAAAGATCGCATTTTGAAGGTTACCTCCGAAAACTCTCCATGTGCTAGGTTCTGTAGGGTTTTTTTGAATAGTTGTAGTGATATGGTTGATTTTCACTATGATTCTCTCAATAAGCAAAAATTTTATATTTTTAACTGTTTATCAGATTTGTTATAAAAGTTTTTGGACTGTGTACTTAACTTTTCAAAGAAATGATGCTTTTAAAGCATATAAGTTATTGATTCATAGTTGTATATTTTACTGAGTTTCCTTGTACACTATGTAGCTTAAGATATTGTAACCTATAATATTGTTTTCTTTTTGTCCATGTGGTGTATACCTTTAAGTAATTGTTACACTGTGTAGAGATTAAACGCATGTTTATCTTTGTTTGTAAATTAGTATAAACAGTTGTTGGTAGACCTAATAAATAAAATAGAATAAATAAAACAGAACGATGCAGTCTCTTCGCCGAAATTATGCATTTTATATTGCTTACTTACTGTTGATTCATAGGCATTATTACATTAAATTACCTAATAAAAAACAGAATTCCTGGTAAAATATGATATGGGATTTTTTATTTAGAGATAGACATTGTTATCATGTACAAGGATAAATATTACATATACGATTAATGACTCATTTACATTTTCACGTAATGTGCAAACATGACAAAAATAGAATATCAGCATTAAATAAAGCCGATAAAGTTACTTTTTATCATGTTTTTGCGAATAAGAGCTTTTAGAGAAATTAATTAGGTGTCTAAATTTAAGCGTAGGCTAAAATTACATTAGTTATGCACTCGAGATGGCACTGATATTGGTTTAATCACATTTCTATTAATATCTTCGATAGCCACAATACCTGGCTTTAGTGTCTTAAAAATGTGATATTTACATTGAGGTAGGTTTCATATTTGTATTTTGATACCAATACAGGCATGGTACTTAAAAGATACACACCTTTTAGTGATACGTAGATACCTACATGATAATATGAGGACCCATAAAACCATAAAAATATGAGGAACAATGACCGTTTGATAGATATGTTTTTTGATTACTTAATATATATTTTATAGGAAGAAATTCAAAGTTAATGGTATACATAAATGTAGGTACTGTTCACTACCCGTCGAAAATAGCAATTTTGATGACTTCCTTTACAATATTTGAGACATATTAAAAAAAAGATGTAGGTATAGAACTTAGCAAAGCAAGCCTTGAAGTTGGACTGAAGGTGAACATGTCAAAGACTAAGCTCATGACCAACAGCTCACCTATATCAACTTGCACTTAGACGGGGAGAAAATACACTATGTCCAAGAATACATCTACCTGGGCCAAGTAGTCTCTTTCCAGGCGAGACAAGATAAAGAAGTGGCAAGACGCACGGAAAACGCCTGGAAGAGCTACTGGTCCATTAAACTTGTGTATTCTTCCCATCCTGACATATGGTGCACAGACTTTGGTCTTTGATTAGCGTCCAGAAGTCCAAACTCAAGGTTTGCCAACGAGCGATGAAGCGCAGTATAATGAATGTAAAAATAACTGACCGAATAAGGAACACCACACTGCGCTCCAGAACGCAAATTGCCGACGTAGCTTATAAAGCAGCGACACTAAAATGGGACTGGGCAGGCCATTTCTGTTCGATGTGCGGGCATCCGATCGACAGACATGGCCTGCCCAGTCTGCCCAGCTGTGAGCCCGTCTAGCTCTCTCTAAAGACAGCTAGACGGGATCGTAGCAGACCGAGGAAAAGATGGCGCGACGTCTTGGATGGCTTCCTGGCGAATTGCGAGAAGAAGCACACCATCGCGAGAAGTGGAAGGAATGGGGGGAGGCCTGTGCTCAGGAGTGGGACAATACGGGCTAACTAACAAAAAAAAGGTATAGATTTAAGTCAATATGGCCTAGAATACGGATAGAAGGAGGGGGAGTGTTGGAAATAGACTATGCGATGTCGATAAAGAGATTTTGGCACTTAGATGTAGAAGAAAAGGATGTCCAGCGACTCAAAATATATTAGGATAGGAGGAAAATAACGATCGTTAAACAATCGTAATTACAATAAAAAAAAACCGGCCTAGAGCGATTAGAACTCGCGCACCGAGGGTTTCGTACAAACTTTTTAAAGGACAAACTTAACTTGTTCGTAATAGTAAAATCCCGTTTTTTTTTAGATTCTTTTGTTTTTTGCTTGCTAGGTTCCTGAGATAATCGGTGGTGACAGTCGGAAGGACAGACAAGAGAGTGATCTTATAAGGGTTCCTTTATACCTTTTGGGGTACGGAACCCTAAAAACTGCACAATTTTGTTAAAACTTTTATTATTTTTTACCAAAAAGTATGATTACCCAGTATTAACCGGGTTGTGGAGGTCAGATACCAGTCGCTCCATGTAAAATTTGTCTGGAAGCCGACCCCAAAATAGTTGGGAAAAGGCTAGGCCGATGATGACGATTTATAATTTTTAAATATTTACTATAACGTAATTGAAAAATGATAAAATTGAAGTTATCGATTCGCCATTGAACTTAGCCGATTAGCGAATAATCATTTAAACAAGACACGTGTCCTAAAGTGTGTAGCTGATATTCATATCTTGATCATTTATTTTATTGTAGAGTTGAACAGAATATAGTACATAAAATTGCTTTCATAGTGATCTGACAGAAGGAAATAAAGTATCAAATGGGATTTTGGAAATGTTTTAATAATAATGTGTTTATATTGTTATGTATCCGGCCGATTCCGGCCTGTCTAGGAGGTTTTGGAGATATGAATTGTTTACCATGTTTTATAGCTTTAAATGATAAGCACAATTTTGGAACAATGGTTGTAGAAAGATAAGCAATTCAAGTAACTAGATCTGGCTCGCGAGGTTTTCGACATGTGGGACGTGAGTACAGTAGTCATTGTGCCGATAGTCGTGTCTATGTGTAATGGCTTAAATTAATAGCAAATAACGTCGACCAACATCTGAGGTGATGATGACATCTGAGGAGCTGATGATGACATCTGAGGAGGCTCTCGCTTGGCGCTGGATCAAGGGCTTGATTCAGAAAGCAGTACTTCTGGTTCTGGACACGGGGCGTATCGTTAGGTGGTTCTTCTTTCAAGAGCCCTGACCACCGGTAGCTCGGACCCTGTTTCCGATGCTGGTGGGCTACTATTTTATAAATATTTTTTAAACAAATATTTAAAAAAAAATTAAAAGATATTTGTAAAAATTTATAACATCCGTACAATTTCCTCAACAAAAAAATTCATGGCTGAGTAATGTATTTAAAATAAATAGATTATATTGATGACAAAGAGATAAGACGCCTACAAAAGACGGTGGAAACAGTTAAACACTATCAGTAGATCATTAACGTGCAAAAATGGTGCTTAAATTTACACTTTTCGTCGCGTTAGCGATTTCTTCTATAACAGCTAGAAAGGCTCCCAATGCCGATTATGCTAAAACCCTCATTAAGGCCGATCCGGCGTTGCGGATGTCAAATAGTATTGAAGAGGATTCACAATTAGATGTGGTAAGTGTCACTAATTAAAAATAGACAGTGAAACCAATTACGGTTTGTTTTTTTTTAAATACAGATGTGTCAGAGTGGTAAATTGTACAAAGGAAGTGTATTCAGAATTAGTCCAAGAATATTTAGGACTAATTTCAAAAGACTTAAATTAATAACAGTTTTGACATTTTCTACTAATTACATAGTTTGTGAGACGTAACACTTCAAGCTGAATTTGGTCATCACCCTTTGATTTTTCTTGGCCTTTTACTTCATTGTGTAAAGCTTTCAGATGCCTTAGATGACAAGTATAATACTTAAGTTTAATTTCAATAATTTGACAAAGTTAATTGTTCATTTGAATAGACAGAAATACTTAGCTTTGTTTAAAATGTGCCTACTCAGTGCGTAATGAGTACTTTATCTACCAAAATGTTCAAAGTCATTGCAAGTGTGTTGCGCAATCACGACTAAAATATATTTGAGATGAAATGCTTGTACCGAATTTCTCATTTAGTACTATAAAAAAACCAGGACTTTGTATATAAACAAAAATCCACTATTGAATTATTAGGCACATTATTCATAAAATACCTTTTACTTTGCAGCCCGGCCTAGTCGCCAAATACGGCTACCCTATCGAAGTCCACAACGTGGTGACCTCTGATGGCTACATCCTGGAGGCCCACAGAATCCCCCACGGCAAATACGAGAACAAAAACCCCACTGTTAAGAGACCCGTCGTCTTTTTGCTGCACGGACTCTTGTCTTCTTCCGCTGACTTTGTCGTCTTAGGACCTGGCAATGCTCTTGGTGAGTTTCTCTTGAAAACCTTATTTTTATGAGAATGCTATTTTATGTATACTAGCGCAAGTTAGTGGCCCCTTGTCAACCTACAAAAATTTTCCTTACACAATAATATGTACTGCTTTAACTTAAATATTTTTTGGTATTTTCGATTTCTAAAAATTATGTCTGTTTTCACAGCTTACCTGCTGGCTGAAGCCGGTTACGACGTATGGCTGGGCAATGCCCGCGGCAACTACTACTCCCGCAGACACAGATCTCTCAACCCTAACAGTGGTCTCTTACAAAACTTCTGGAGGTTCAGCTGGGACGAGATCGGCAACCACGACCTCCCTGCCTTCATCGACTACATCCTCAAGAACACAGGACAAGAGAAGCTCCACTACGTCGGTCACTCTCAGGGTGGAACTTCTTTCTTGGTTCTCAATTCTTTGAGACCAGAGTACAATGACAAGTTCCTCTCCTTCCACGGCTTGGCTCCTGCTTCGTTCTTCACACACAACGAAGTCCCAATGTTCAAGGCTTTGGCGTCTCTTGAAAGTACCATTGAGGTTAATATCTCATCTCGTTATGTTGGATAATTCATCATCATCGTCATCATCAAGGGACATCATTAAGACCAAGATTTTTAATATTCACGTGTCATTAATAAAATATATTAATGATCATGATAATTTTGGTAATTTATGAAATAATCATTGCAAAACTTTTTCTATGATAAGTTAGATATGTTCAGTCTGTATTTATCATAGAAAAAGTTTAGTTTTATTAGTGACCTTTTTCAGATTCATTCTTACCAAACCACTCTTTAGGAGAAATTTGATCCATTCATGCCGCTCTTACGGTTGATTTGTTGGCCATAGTTAGTATATAGGTTGGTTGTTGGTCATAGCCAATAAGCTTGGCAATATGATTAAAATGTGATGTCAGAAAAAACAGAAACACGATCAGTAGGCTTAGCCAAGTTGACGATCTACAATCGTTAACGCATAGAAAACTAACCAAATGTATGAGAATGACATCATTTCAACGTTAAGTCACGTGGTCAAAACAAACGAATAGAAACATTAAAGTTCAGTCAAAACGGTAAGTTGTTGTGTTTATATGGGATGTAGCGATCACGATTGTAGAAACGAATACATTTCATTCTATCATCTTGATCGATTTAAACTTGTCTACGAAGTTTCTATTCGTTTGTTTTGACCACGTGACTTAACGTTTACGATTGTAGAAAGAGAATCGATACGAATCGTTTGTAACTTGGCTAGGCCTGCAGGTTTTGTCGCGATAAGGCGACAATTTAAATATATTCCGGATTTACAGATTCAAGACATTTTGCGAATGTGATGTAGTTTTAGGAATCTGGATTTCAAATAATGTGGGACACAGCACGTTTCTTATATCATTGTTTCTTCCACAGACCACTGCCTTCACTTTGGGACATGCTGAAATCTTAGGCCAAAATCGTCGCGCGAACTGGTTTCAAGACAACTTCTGCTCTGGAATCCTAGCTAACGCTTTCGGTGTTCTCTGCAATAGTGATCTCTTATCCGGCCTTACAGAGAGAGAGTATTACAATGCCGTGAGTATCTTTAGTTTCAGTTATTTTATGGGACATCATCATCATTGTTATCTCCTGCCCTTATCCCAATTTATTTGGGTTTGGAGGAGCAAGTCACCCTTTCTAGCGTTATCATTTTCACGCAGTTCATTTACCCGTTTTTTGTAACAGAATGCATATCCACAATAATTTGAGTCGCATTTTAGTTTTAAGCTATGTAAACTTGAGCTTCAATTCACAGTTCACTTATAGCAGGACACTTCTGTAAATATCTTTCTCAAATTAAAAGCTAAACTAATTTGAAATAAAGTTTCAATTTTAACTATAATTCAAACTTTAAAAGACTATTCCCCTAAAAACTTGTAAGTTTATTAATTTTCTCTTGTTTTAGACCATGGTTCCTCTGTTCCTTGCCCACGTACCTGCCGGGGCCTCCATCCGCCAAGTGGCCCACTTCGGGCAGTCCATCCGCTACAATACCTTCCGTCGGTACAACCACGACACGAGCGTTCAGAACTTGATTGCCTACGGTAGACTCCGCCCTCCAGCATACGATTTGAAGAAGATCACCGCGCCAGTATACCTACACTACGGCCAGGCAGACAGTGAAGTCCACTTCAAGGACGTACTTCTTCTGGCTAACGCCATACCTAATGTAAAAGGTGTTTACAAAGCTGAAAGGGACTCTTTCAATCATTTCGATTTCATCTGGGGTATCGACGCTAAAGAGCAGATTTATTTTAAAAATCTGATTCCTTTGTTGAAAGAAACTGACAGTCGGCAGTGACACGAATGATTATTGTATAAAGTGGAAATATGATTGTGATACCCGGATTCCGATGATCAAGTGTTGTTTTATTTGTAAGCATTCTCGAAACTTAGTTTTTTATGTACGACAATGCTATCACGGAAACGTTGGGGTTCGCTGCGTTTTAGTGATATCCAAGTTTTCTGTTACACAAAATAAAAGTATTAACAAAAATAATCTGAGTTGTTTAATTGCCTATTTTTCTTCTGCCAGATCTACACGAAATAATTTTTATAGAACGAAGAACTGTAGATAGTACACACGGCGACACATCAATCTATACATTTACAGTATAACATGGCCTCGCTTTGTATAGATTTTCTGTACAATGAGAGATCCGTATAAACTGGTTATGTATAGCTTGACTAGTCGTCGAGCGTACTATCTATAATTCTACAGTTCAAACCTACAAAAAAATAAATGATCAAGATAAGAATACCCGCTACACACCTTTGCGTGTAGGTTTCAAGTTTAAAAAATATCGTCAATCGGCTAAGGCGAATAGATTATTTCATTTTTATCATTTTTAACCGACTTCAAAAAAGGAGGTTTCTCAATTCGACCGTATTTTTTTTTTACTGAACCGATTTCGATGATTCTTTTTGTCCCATTTAAATTTGGTGAAGATCTGATGCTGATCTTCGGAGATGGAACTCTTCAAAACTAGACGGCAAATCTGCCGTGATTGCTGCAATCGCTTGAATGTTTATTGTTTATTCAACATCATGACGTAACATCACATCATGTTGCTCTGAGCGGGTATGCAGATGTGTACAATACACCTAGATTTCGACAGTTAGGTATGTTAAGTTCCATTAATTGAGGATAAGCCTATTACCATGACATGTAGGTATTGTTAACGATGTAAAATAAATTCATGGCAAATATTTGTTTAGGAACAACTAAAAATGAAAAATAAAAAAACATATTTGCAAAAAAAAATAAAACCGACATCAAAAAACAAAGTGGAAAATAATAGATAGTAACTTAACTAAAAAAGACAAGTTAAAAAGAGAACCACCATAAATAGTCATAAGAACTAGAACAATGATATACTAGGGTATACGTCTTCTCACAAATAAATAAAATTGCCTTATGGTGAAGTATCAGCCGCCACAGCCTTCAGGATGCTATAGTGACTGCCCCTTTTGCTGCTCAAGAGCGAGGCCGTTTCCTTGCGGATGATGGCATGAAACCCATCGGTATGAGTTACTATACTTAGTAACTGTTTAACTTACGGTTCCGTAGCCAAATGGCTAAAACAGAACCCTTATAAATTCGGCCTGTGCGTTGGCCTGTCCGTCCGTATGTCACAGCCATTTTACTCCGAGACTGTTGACACAACATAGTTGAAATTTGGAGAGTAGGTGTCATGAACCGCTACATAAAAGTGATATGAAATTATCAAAAAAATAAAAAAAAATCGTGTGGGTGACTCTCCATACATCTGAGGGATAAAAAAATATTGATAACTGATATCGAGTTTCCTAAAACACTTTTTTTCTTAAGCAAATAGTTGATGAGATATTGCTTCTAAAGCCGTACAAATTGTGTGTCCCGTTTATTTTCTGAAGTAGGTAAGTTTCGAAAGAATTACAAAAATGTAGGTTTGTGGAACGAAATAAGAACTTTCAATGAGAATTGGTTTGAATGCTTTGATATGATATGATTAATAGAAATATGATTAAACCATTACCAGTCATTGTCTATTCCAGTGTGCATGACTAATTTCATTTTAGCGTAAGCCTATGTTAGAAGTAGTTAGTAGTTATTAGAAGTAGTAGTAAGTTTGTTGTATAATAGAATGGAATGGAAGGGGGGGGGGGGGGTGGTACAATTAACTGAAGAACTTTCGTTACGGGACCTACTTCGTAACCGCGAAAAATTTTCAGCTGTCCTTACAAATTTTCAATTCCTACTGGATGGCTTTGTTTGTCAAAGAACTGATGGCCGAAACGAGTGGTGGGTTGGATTCCACGTTATCAGCTTGCTTAAATAAATAAATTAATTAAAAATGTTCTATGCAAAATCATCAACAATACTCGATTACAATAATGTTGGTAAAGACGGATTTCTGAGTCCTGACAGATTGGGACTAGAATGCGAACGATTTAAATAATATTGGAATCGTTCTCCCCTTTGTTCGTTAAGGAAAATATTTTTCCTTTTAATGGCCCATAATCATTAATTATGTAAAAGTATAAAAGTATTTCTGCTAAAATAAATCATGATCTGTCAAACGACCGATTTGTTCGACACACCATTGTTTAACTATTGTGTCTACTTCGTGGACAGAGCAAGGGTTTAGCAAAAAGGTAATTCGTCTCAATAATTCATCGATAAAGAAAGCTTCTCTATGTGGGACGCTCCCAGCTTGATGGTGCGACGACCTTAAATAGGTCAGACTGGATGCAGAGAGCGGAGACAGAGAGAGGAGTGTGTTGTGGCGCAGCTTGGGAGAGGTCTATGACCAGCAGTGGAGTGCGATATGCTGCGTCGATATGAAACGCATAGTACCTATGCTTTTAGAATCTGCCTGCCTTTTCTCAAATTCTTGTTTCTGATTTCCGTTTAACCGGAGGCAGCTGAATATCGTCGGTTCGTCTTATTTTAAACTTATCAAAAGCTATACGTATACCTAAACATTTGTTTTCAATAACTCTTGTCTCATAATTCCAACTAAGCTTGCTTGAGAGACTAATTCAGAAAGATAATGAAAAATAACAGTAGCTATTTGTTAGTAGGTACGTAATAAAGGTATACAACCAGGCTTTATGTAAATATCTTCCTAGCTAATCTATAGATAATTGATGACGAAGCGATAAGACAGCTACAAAAGACGGTGGAAACGGTTAAATAGTATCAGTAGATCACTAGCGTGCAAAAATGGTGCTTAAATTTACACTTTTCGTCGCGTTAGCGGTTTCCGCTATAACAGCTAGAAAGGCTCCCAATGCCGATCATGCAAGAAGCCTCATTGAGGCCGATCCGGCGTTGCGGATGTCAACAGACATTGAAGAGGATTCGCAATTAGATGCGGTAAGTGTTCGTAATTAAAATTGGCAAGTCAGTAAAAAATATTGGGGATATTTCCAAAAACAGTTTTGTGTCAGAAAAAAAATATATACCTACCTAGTGTTTTCTGGACAAATAGTTTTGCGTCAGAATTCTAAATTGAAAATGCAAGTGTATTGAAAATTAATCCTTAGTTTTAAGACTCAAATTAATAAGTGCCGACATTTTGTAATAATCACATATTTGTAAGACTTTCAGTTGAAATTGGGCATCACTCTTTGATTTTTAGAGCCGTTTGCTCTAACGCCATCCTGTTAAAGATTTTAGACGAAGACGACGACTACATTACCTACATAAATTGATTTTTAATAATTCGATTAAACTAGTTGCTTTTTTGTAAAGATAGCAATACTTAGTTTTGTTTAAAACGTGCTTACTTAGTGCGTAATAAGCACCATTATAATGCGTAATGAGTACCATTATCTACAAAAACTTTCAAAGTCAAGTGTGTTGCGCAATTACGACTAAGTTCACATAAAAACGTATTTGAAGCGAACTTTTTTTAATTTCTTATTTCGTACAAGTTTTTACGATGTACGAAAATATTTCACGTTGCTGGCTTGACAGAAGATTCACCAATGAATTTTCAGCCGCAGTATAACTTAAGCATATTTTTCTTTACAGCCCGGCCTAGTCGCCAAATACGGCTACCCTATCGAAGTCCACGACGTGGTGACCTCTGATGGCTACATCCTGGAGGCCCACAGGATCCCCCACGGCAAATACGAGAACAATGACCCCACTGTCAAGAGACCCGTCGTCTTCGTGATGCACGGACTCTTGTCTTCTTCCGCAGACTTTATCGTCTTAGGCCCTGGCAATGGTCTAGGTGAGTTTTCTGTTAATAACCCTATTCATTTCATATTTTTATATGCCCTAGAAGTGCCCATTATAATCTATTTTGTTGTTATTTGTTGAACAACCAAGAAGACCCGAAGCAACTACTAGGTACACATATTCGGTTCGTCCCGGTGGACAAACACGTTAGGCATCAAATTTTTTGGTTTGTGTCTGAGCCCTTGTCCTACCTACAGATATTTTCTTTATGCAACGTGCCTTAGAGTTGGTATTTTCTATTTCTTAAAACGATGTGTCTTTTACAGCTTACTTACTGGCTGAGGCCGGTTACGACGTATGGCTGGGCAATGCCCGCGGCAACTATTACTCCCGCAAACACACCTCTCTTAACCCTGACGGTGGTATCTTACAAAACTTCTGGAGGTTCAGCTGGGACGAGATCGGCAACCACGACCTCCCTGCCTTCATTGACTACATCCTAGAGAACACAGGACAAGAGAAGCTCCACTACGTCGGTCACTCTCAGGGTGGAACTACTTTCTTGGTTCTCAATTCTTTGAGACCAGAGTACAATGAGAAGTTCCTTTCCTTCCACGGCTTGGCTCCCGCTTCATTCTTCACCTACAACGATGTCCCTATGTTCAAGTCTTTGGCGCCTCTTGAAAGTACAATTGAGGTTAGTATCTTACCTTGTTTTGATTGATTATAATTTATCATCATTATATCATCATGAACCATTAATTGATTTGATTTGAGATAACTAATTTACAAGACTTAAGTTTTTAACAGGTGTTAGAAAAATGTACGATTTTATGATCTAATCATCTCGCTATACACGTCAATGATAAAAAACCGGCTGGCATAGATTGCAAATAGTAAAACGTAAAGCAAATTAGTAGAATATCATTAAAGAATGAGTATTAGAGAATTATAATCGTTGTAATCAAAGTATTATAGACATTTTTGATATTTCCATAGGCGCATAGGCTTTTGCGCTTATCCAAAACTATTTTCGTAATAAATTCAGTCTGATCCTTCCTTACACAACCTTATACAACCTTATCCAACTTACCATACCACTCCTGAGGCAGAACTATGATTCATTTATACCGCTCCAACGGCCACAGCTAATAAGCTTGGCAAACGTTGGAGTGATCGCAGCAAGTTTAATGAACAGTATGATTCGTATGTGATGTAAAACGAAACAGAAACATCAGATCAGCTTTTGCCGCGATAGTGCGACAGTTTAAATATTTGCCGGTCCTACAGAATTTTCTTTTACGATTTTAAATCAAGTGGGATATAGCAGGTTTCTCATATCATTGTTTCTTTCACAGACTGCTGCCTTCGCCATGGGTCAAGGTGAAATCTTCGGCCAAAATGATTTCGTGGCCTGGTTCAAAGACAACTTCTGCTCTGAAAACCCAGCTGAAGCTCTCGCTGCTCTCTGCGGAACCGATATCCTATCCGGTCTTACAGATAGAGAGTCTTACAATGCTGTGAGTATCTTTAATTTCAGTAATATTATCATGATCTTATCCTGCCCTTATCTTCATATATTTGGGTTCCAAACAACATGTCACCCTCTTTCTTGTTATATCATTTTTCACACATTGCATTGACCTTTCTTTATTATTTAATGCATATCCACAATAATTTGAGGCGCATTTTAGTTATGCCAAAAACTCGATGCCGACTGTCAAAATAGTACCTATTTTACGAATTTATATACTAATACATTTTTCTCTTCTTCCAGACGATGATTCCTATATTCCTTGCCCACGCACCTGCCGGGGCCTCCGTCCGCCAAGTGGCCCACTACGGGCAGACCATCCGCTTTAATGCCTTCCGTCGGTACAACCACAACTCCATTCAGAACTTGGCTGTCTACGGTAGACTGAACCCTCCAGCATACGACTTGTCGAAGGTCAACGCGCCAGCATACTTGCACTACGGCCAGGCAGACAATGAAGTCCACTTCCAGGACCTACTTCTCCTTGCTGACTCCTTACCTAACGTACAAGGAGTTTACAAAGCTGAAAGAGACTCTTTCAATCATTACGATTTCATCTGGGGTATGGACGCTAAGGAGCAGATTTATTTAAAAAATCTGATTCCTTTATTGAAGGAAACTGACAGTCGGCAGTGATTCGGATGATTATTGTAAAGTGCAAATATGATTGTGATACAAAGATTCCGATGCTTAAGTCTTGTTTTATTTTGTAAGCCTTTTCCAAACCATGACGAATAACTTTTTGTTTATTAAGTAGGCTAAAGACCTCACGTATACATTGGGATTCGCTACGTTTTAGTGATATCCAAGTTTTCTCATTACGTTGTGTTCTTTAGTTTCATCTGTAAGATTAAAGTATTAACAATAATAATCTGAGTTGTCTAATTCCTTATTTCCTTATGCCAGATCATCATGAAAGCATTTTTATGAAGAATAAGAATATATAGCTACCTACACACCGTATGAAACGTGTAGGTTTATTGTTTACAAGATTAGCGCTAATCGGCTAAGTTCAATCTAGCTATCTGTAATTTAATTTTATCGTTTTGCAACTACGTTATTTTATATAATTATTTAAAAATCAAAAATCCTTTGACAAAGACGAGTATGTTTTTTATTGTAAATTAAGTACATCAGAAATTCACTATACTTAGTAACTGTTTCTTAGGGTTCCGTAGTCAAATGGCTAAAACGGAACCCTTAGACTCGCCCTGTGCGTTTGTGTGCCTGTCTGTTAGTCCGTCCGTATGACACTGCCATTTTACTCCGAGTCAGTTGGCACCACACAGTCGAAATTTGGAGAGTGGGTGTCTTGTACGAACCGTTACACAAAAGTGAAATAAATAAATAAAATAAATAATAAATAAATATCGCTGGACATTAACACACAGCGCCATCTAGAGCCACACTAAGCAACGAGGCTTAGCGAGATAGTTGATATACTACATAGATACTTTTTGTTTGTAAATACATACTTATTATACCTATTATAGACATCCATGACTCGGAAACAAATGTCCATGCTCATCACACAAACATTTGCTCCAACCGGGATTCGAACCCAATTTCGAATGCAATTATTATAAATGCAATTATTATGAAAGAAAAATTAGGTATTTTGATCTTTTTGAGATATATGAGACCTTTTCGTGAAACTGCAGATTTAATTTTCTCTATATTAACATTCTATGAAAAACAAAAGTTTAGCTGTTAAGTGTGAATGACCTATGAATGACAGTGAAAAATATTGTTATTATATTGTTTGTTGCTACGTTTTTTTTAACCAGCTTTATTTTCCTGCCTTCTCTCTTCATTTTTATCCCAATTTTGACTTTAGATGACGACTAACAAAGATGTTGGTACATCTAAAAGAAAGAGCCGTCCAGGGCCGCGTAGTGCGCGAAGTCCCTTATTTGCATTCGGCCCTGGACAAGTTTTTCTTCTAGATCTAGCAACATCTTTTTTAAGGTGGACGCACACTTAGCCGCGCCGATCGAATCGAATTTTAGAATTACATGTATAAAATGAAAAAAAATTCTTTCGCCTCGGTCGATTCTCTCGGCGCGTTCGGCGCGGAAAAGTGTGCGTCCACCTTTAGTCGTCATCCCAGACCTCCTACCTATTTCCATCAATCCCTTCACAATATGGATTGATAGGCCATATTGACTCTGTCAATCATTCTTAAATCATGATCTGTCAAAGGACCGATTTGTTCGAGACACCATTGTTTAACTATTGTGTCTACTTCGTGGACAGATCAAGGGTCAAAAGGGACAAATAAAAAAAAAACACAGAAAAGTAGGCCCTGCCTACTTTTCTGTGTTTGTGTTGTATAGGTAGTAAGGTTCACCTAAGTGTGTTTTTCACATAGGTGAGCCTTACTACCTATAACTCTGCCTACTTTTCTGTTTTTTTTTTTTATAGTTTTTTATATGTCGATTGTCGCAATCCCCACACAATTGTATACGTTTTTTTTTTTCAATCATCATTATACCTACATCTATGGAGCAGGGGTGTTACGGTGGTGTCGGAGTTTTTAAATTTGGTATGTGGGATTCTGAACCGGAATCGGAGGTGGTGGCAAAAGAAATATGTATGTTAAGGTCAGAATTAATAGAATAAAAAACATAATTACACTTATTAATAAAAAAATATAAAATTAATTTAAGTAAAAACATAATTCAGTCAGCCTCTTTAATTTCAATTAAAAACAGTTTACACTTCGCCGCATCTGCACAAACTTCAATGAAGGCCCAAATAACACTTGATTTTGGCTTCATTGTTCAAAATAAAAAACAGATAGAGCGCCGCATAAAACAAAACAAATCATCACAAGAAGAACGGGGTTGTAAAGTTCTTCACCCCACATAGAAAAGGAAGGGTCCTCCGACCAGACCAGGGTGTTATAACTAGTAAGCTACTGCCCAATAATTGTTGTCGGGTTCTTATAGTCTGAAAAGTCGCGGATAACTTTAATTGCGCGATGTAGGATTTCGCTGTTAGTTCATCATCTGTGTCATAGATGGCGCTGTAGTAATTTTTGTCATAAGTTGCTGTAGTACTTTTTGTCATAAGTTGCCGTAGTACTTTTAGAAGTGCCGCTAAAGCGTATCCACAAGTAACAAAGAGTAATCGACGACAGAAGTGCGTGGGGAGGAGGGTTCACCGCGCGACATGCATAAACCTGTTCGTACACGTTGACCGCGGCCGTCTTGTGTCACCACCGCTATCTATTATGCTTCGACTTCCGATCAAAACCTCCGATTTAAAAGATCTTTACTCTCCAAATTTCAACTGTGTGGTTCCAATAGTCTCGGTTCCGACTCGAAATTTATAAACTCCGACACTTCAGTTCCAATAAAACCAACACCGTAACACCCCTGGTTCCATAGATGTAATAACGAAGATTGAAAAAAAAATGCGTATACAACTGTGTGGGGATTGTCTATCGACAGCTTTTAAAAATGATATCGAGGTTCCTCAAATACTTTTTCTTAAGGGGACTACAAGAGCTAAACGCGAGTTTTATAATGCAAAAAAGCATATGATTCACTGCAATGAACAAAACCAGAAAAATATATGATATTCTTCAGGATGCTAGTTTTGAAAACTTATTACAACTAATTTTACTCAATAAAAAAAATCACGAACTTATCTCTAAAAATTTCTTTTAACGACTAAAAACCATACTCAAATACATGCGATCATTCTGATTTTTTGGCAAATAATTCTACAAGCAAAATATTAGCATGATAGTGTTTTATTTTTTTAGTCCAATCAATAGATTTTTTGTAATTATCGCAAAAAAACACTAATTTCGCACTATTCGGTCCGCAGTGACTGATGTAACAACTATTTTGTAGTGCAAGCTGATTAGAACTTTATTCTAACAGGATTTCAAACGTAGTTTGAACCACCACAAATAGAGATGCTAATTTAGCTCCTGTAGTCGCCGTAACCCATTACAAATACCTAAGTATCGTATTTTTTAAAACACAACAGTCAAATCTGGCTATCAAAGATATTAATAGACATGTGATTAAACCAATATTAATACCGTTTCTGTACATGACTAATTAAATTTTAGCCTACGCCTAATCTTAAGTAGCTAATTAAGCTGTTATTTGCAAAAAAGATAAAGACTCACTTCAATTAAAGGCGACCGATCTTTGTGGATAAAACCTGAGAGAGCGGAATTTTACCTCACTAAAACTACAGGACGAACTAAAGTTTGGATGTATGAAGTGTCTAAAAATCCTACGTGCGTCATTAATTTACGTGATCATAGTTCTGTGACATTCAAATCCGCTCAGTGATAATTGCTTAAAACTAGTAGATACTGTAACAGCTTAGTCTGCCTAACATACGCTTAATCTTTTGAGAATTAGAGGAGTTATGTCAAATAGGGTAGATGACAAAAACAATCTAATTAGTCCGTCAGATAGATTTCCAAAAAATATTGGACACATATTTTTTATTTTTTCACCTAAACCAAAATAAAGGCGATACAGTGCGTTGAAAACTCGTGTGACGTCACATTTGAGTACATTTTTTACTCAGATGCGACGTCACAAGTCTCCACTCATGACATCTTTATCGTCGTCAATTTTTATTAATTTGATAAAACAAAAAACACGTATCCAATATTTTTCGATAATCTAACTGACGGACTAAACAGAATCGTATTTTTTTTAGTCAGGTAGGTAGGTAGACACTACACTACTACAGAGTGCCTTGTTCCCGAAGGAAAGCCGACAGGAATCGTCTTTTTAGGTGCTTCGGGCCTGGGCATCGATAGCGACAGAATAGCTTACTTTCAGTTGCTAATTACTAACGAATAAATTCGGTTGCAATAATGATGCTTGCGAGAAACGCATGTTGGATGTAAAGACTTGCTTTACTGGCCGACCGAACTCGCTCAACCGAATTCATTCGTTAGTAATCAGTTGGCTTAGCCAAGTTGACAATCTACAATCGTTAACGCATAGAAAACTAACCAAATGTATGGGAATCACATCATTTCAACGTTAAGTCGAGAGTCGAGACTGCCAGCTCTGGTAGGTACCATAAGAAAGGAGAATCGTTCATTTCAGCATAAACATTCCTGTAAACACAAAAGATTTATTCTTACGACCCGCATGTTGTGGCTGTCAATGATTTAAGGAAATGCATTCATTTTCATATTTATTCATAACTCTTTATTTATGTTGTTAATGCTTTACAAATAGCACGGTCGTATGTTTTTTTTATTAAACAGAAAATTTAATCGATATTTAACTATTATTTTTTTCTAATTTTTGTTATTATAGTTTAAAGCTTTATTTAACATTTTGCGCCATATTTTATTTAAACAAAGGTTGTTGTTTTATAAGTAAAGTATACCAATATTAGTTGTAACTATAAAAGCATACACGTAACTATGTTTTATGTTGAATTACCTACCTTTCTAACACATTTTGATCCTGCTCAAATTTCAAGGAAAAAACATCAAAGTCAAAAATAAATCAGAATAATAATAAGACCCGTACAATTTCCAAAACAAAAAGAAATCACGGCCGGGTAATCGATAGATAATATTGATGACGAAGCGATAAGACAACTACAAAAGACGGGGGAAACAGTTAAATATTGTCAGTAAATCACTAGCGTGCAAAAATGGTGCTTAGATTTACACTATTCGCCGCGTTGGCGGTTTCCGCTATAACAGCTAGAAAGGCTCCCAATGCCGATCATGCTAGGAGCCTCATTGAGGCCGATCCGGCGTTGCGGATGTCAACAGACATTGAAGAGGATTCGCAACTAGATGCGGTAAGTGTCAGTAATTCAAACTGGCTATGCACTAAAGAAAATGGGGAATTTTCGAAAATTTATTTTTGCCCGAAAAAAAAATACATACACAGGGTATTTTGGACAAATAGTTTTAGTGTCAGGGTGCGAAATTGTACAAAGTAAATGTGGTAAAAATTAGTCCTTATTATTTGGGACTAATTTCTAAAGACTCAAATTAATTACAGTTTCAACATTTTATATTAATTTTTAAAAACTTTGTGAAACATAACATTTCAAGTCGAAATTGGGTACCTTTGATTTTTCTGAGCCGTTTGCTCTAATCCCGTTGTGTAAAACTTTCAGATGCCAATTTCGATCCATCGCTTATGGAATAGATAGGCAGATCACATAGTTTTGTTTAAAACGTGCTTCCTACTAAGTGCGTAATGAGTAGGTTATGTAACTTTAAAAGTCATTGCAAGTGTGTTGCGCAATTACAAATAAAAATACATTTGAGAAGTAAATGCTTGTACCTAATTTATTATAAAGTATGTACTATCAGAAAATTTTGGGACTTAATATTAGAAAAAAACAAAAATTCGCCAGTGAATTTTCAGGCACATTAGGCCTAAAATATATACATTTTCCTTTGCAGCCCGGCCTAGTCGCCAAATACGGCTACCCTATCGAAGTCCACAACGTGGTGACCTCAGATGGCTACATCCTGGAGGCCCACAGGATCCCCCATGGCAAATACGAGAACAATGACCCCACTGTCAAGAGACCCGTCGTCTTCGTGATGCACGGACTCTTGTCTTCTTCCGCAGACTTTATCGTCTTAGGCCCTGGCAATGCTCTAGGTGAGTTTTCTGTTAATAATCCTATTAATTTAATAATTTTTCACTTATATGCCCTAGAAGTGGCCATCGTTTTTGATTCGGTGGTATATGTTGAATAACAAAGAAGACCCGAAGCAACTAGTCAACATATTCGGCTTTCATTTAAGTCGTCCCGAAAAACTTGTTCGGGATCTGCTATTGCTGAATCACATTTGGGTCAGCTCGACACAATTCAATCTAAACTGAAATTTCCAGTCTATGGAAACAGGCGACACCCCTAGATCCAGACAAAGTGAGATTGCCGGAAAAGTTAAAAATGTATTGGACTGATAAGCCAACGAAAAGCTTACTCGGTTAAATTAAAAGTCATTTTAGAAAACCAAAACGCTTCCCCAACGGTTGGAACTTGTCTAGGCCCTGGTTCAACGGTCTACGTAGCGTTACAAGACTGAGATAATTTTACTTTCCTTATTATTTTTAGGGAAGATATTTTGCACCATCGATCGAAAATTGCCTTAAAGCATGATTTTTAAAAGTAGCAAAATACAGATAGTTCAAAAACAGAATTCTCGTTTTGGATTAAAAAATAATGACATTATTACAATAATTACCCGTACAAATAATTAACAAATAAAAAACACACATCATTGTGATGACAATTACGATCAGACATGATTGATAAGCTTGGCACGCTTGACTACGTAAACTGCAGTGGCAAAGCCGGGCCCAGTAGCTACGTATGTGACTCACTTCCATAATATGGTGAAACAATGGCATTGAAACCAATCAATCAAAATGCACTTTTTGAACGCCAAAATAACGACCATCTTCCAAAACGCCAGCCCAACACATGGCCTTGAAACTTGATATTGCAATTTACCCTGAAATGTTTAATTATGATAACTTTGAAAGTGCGTTGCCTCTTGCTTTTACCTTTTTCAAACACAAAGTTTCATTAATGCATTAAAACAAAAACCTGTCATTCTCAAAGCGACAACGATTACAGAAAGGCCAAAAAAATTTTGGAACTGACATGAGCTATCGAAACGTTTATATTAAAATCCTGTTTAAAGCTTTTGTAGATTTAAGAAAAGTTTTGAAAGCGCTATTACAAGTTTGTTTATTGACATCTAATGACAGAAATCACTCTTTTTTGATGCCAGTCGCATACATCAAAAATAAAAAAATGCATTACATGACTCATTCAACAAGCAATATTTTATCTGTAGGTACCCAAACAAACATTCACCGGAGCCGACAAACACGTTGACATTAATCAATATGAAATGAGCTATCTAATAATCAGTATATATCAACTACTAATCGGTTAATATCATCGTCTACGGGTTGATTGAGATTGATCAACCAAGCTTGCCCGGAAGACATTTTGACAAGATCGATCTGGTATTAATGGATTTCCAAATAAAGATAAATATTAACTATTTTGTAGGAAATTATCCTTAAAATATGTACCTTTGCTGTGATTGTTAATACAGTAATCTTAGAATTACAAAATCATAATGCAGAAATAAGCATTCATATTAGAAGTATCAAGGATTACTTTCTTTACCAAAAATATTTGGTAACGAGGAAAAAACAACACACAAATACATGATTTAGGACGTTTTCAGGCAAACATGAGGTTCAAAACGCAGACTCATTCATCCAACTTGCCAATTTTGATCTCAATAATATATTTTTAGTCTGAAATAACTTGTATCCTGTTTAGTGCATCGTAGCCCTATTCTTTTGGTTTGCGGCTGAGCATGTTATTTTGAGTTAGTGGTTCCCTTGTCAACCAACTACATTTTCCTTATGCAAAATGTTCGGCTTCAACTTGATTTACTTATTGTTGGTATTTTCTATTTTCTAAAATGTTGTTTCATTTCACAGCTTACCTGCTGGCTGAGGCCGGTTACGACGTATGGCTGGGCAATGCCCGCGGCAACTACTACTCCCGCAAGCACACCACCCTAGATCCTGACGACAATGGTCTCTTACAAAGCTTCTGGAGGTTCAGCTGGGACGAGATCGGCAACCACGACCTCCCTGCCTTCATCGACTACATCCTCGAGAACACAGGACAAGAGAAGCTTCACTACGTCGGTCACTCTCAGGGTGGAACTACTTTCTTGGTTCTCAATTCTTTGAGACCCGAGTACAATGAGAAGTTCCTTTCCTTCCACGGCTTGGCTCCCGCTTCGTTCTTCACCCACAACGAAGTCCCCATGTTTAAGTCTTTGGCGCCTCTTGAAAGTGTCATTGAGGTTAGTATTTCATCTCGTTTTGATGGATAATTCATCATCATAGTCATGAGCCTTAAAATTGGGACAAGCACGCCACACTATTTCCAAACCACTGTAATTGCTGAAAGTCAGAATCAACAGTGGCAACCACCAGAAAAGCGCCGAGACAATTAGTTCGACGACGTCCAAAAGAAACAATTCAACTGTCTTGGATCCCGCAACGAAATTAATCAGAAAAGTATAGTGGAGGAGTAGGAAAACCAAAATGTCTACTTCCCTCTTTATCATCATCATGAGCTTATCTTGACCAACTGCAGGGTAAAGACCTCCCTTCCGCAATACTTATTTTTATACCAGTATTACCATTACTGATACTGATACTGTTATCCTGCATTATCGCACTACTGGGTAAAGGCTTCTCGCCATGACTTCCAGTTGTTCCGATCCAAAGCCAATGGGGACTACTAATTGACAATAATAAATTTGTCAGCAGGTGTTAGAAAAAGGTGCGATTTTATAATCTAACAGCGCTGTACATGTGTACATTGGCAGATTGTCTGATTGATAGCCTGGCACAAATTGCAAATAGTAGAGCGTAAAGTAAATTAGCAGATTATCATTGGAGATAATGATATATTATTTTGAATATCAACTACGTAGGCAATAAGTAGGTTAGGTTTTTGCAATTAGAGAGTCACGTTGAGCTTGATTAGAATCAATTAACAATCATTTAAGATAATAAATGGCAATTGGCAAACGAACCAGGATGTTTGAAAAAAATATTTTTTTTCCGAATGTGACGTAGTTTTAAGATTTGAAATATCATGGGTTATAGCAGGTATCTCTTATCATTGTTTCTTTCACAGACTGCGGCCTTCGCCATGGGTCAAGGTGAAATCTTCGGCCAAAATGATTTCGTGGAATGGTTCAAAGAAAACTTCTGCTCCGGAACTCCAGCTGACGCTCTCGCTGCTCTCTGCGATGTCGATATCCTATCCGGCCTTCAAGAGAGAGAGTCTTACAATGCTGTGAGTATCTTTAATTTCAGTTTTATCATGGGACAACTTCATCATCGTTATTCTCCTGCCTTTATCCCAATGTATTGGAGTCGGCAGCATGTCACCCCCTTTCTAGCTATATAATCTTTCACGCTGTAAATTCACTGTTTCTTTGTAACATGATGCTTCCTCAGCAATTATTTGAGTTGCATTTGGTTTTAAGTTATTTAAAAAAAAACAATGCTAGCTGTCAAATTAGTGACTTAAATATGTAAACATGAGCTTCACTACCGCAGTTCACTTATGTCAGTACACTTTGAGAAATATCTTTCTCAAATTTAAAGCTAAGCCAATTTAAAGTAAAGCGTGAGCTTTGTAAAAGGCTCTCCAAGAACTTGTAAGTCTATGAATTTACAAACTACTACATTTTTCTCTTTTTCTAGACCATGGTTCCTCTGTTCCTTGCCCACGCACCTGCCGGGGCCGCCGTCCGCCAAGTGGCGCACTACGGCCAGACCATCCGCTTCGACGCCTTCCGTCGGTACAACCACAACACGCCCGTTCAAAACTTGGCTGTTTACGGTAGACTCAGCCCTCCAGCATACGACTTGAACAAGGTCACCGCGCCAACATACCTGCACTATGGCCTGTCAGACAATGAAGTCCACTTCCAAGACCTACTTCTCCTTGCTGACTCCTTACCTAACGTACAAGGTGTTTACAAAGCCGACAGGGAGTCTTTCAATCATTACGATTTCATCTGGGGTATCGACGCTAAGGAGCAGATTTATTTAAGCAATCTTATTCCGTTGATGAAGAAAACTGACAGTCAGCAGTGATTCGGATGATTATTGTATATAGTGTAAATATGACTGTGGTATAAGGGTTCCGATGCTTAAGTATTGTTTTATTTGTAAGTCTTTTTCCGAACCTTTACTTTAATATTAATATATCCTGTAGGTCAAAGACCTCAATGATTTATATTGGTGTTCGCTGCGCTTAGGTGATATCCAAGTTTCCCTCGTACGTTTTGTTCTTATGTTTCAACTGTAAGATTAAAGTATTAACAATATTAATCAGATTTGTCTATCTTTATTCTTGACGAAGTACTTTATTTGCAGATTAACCCATCTATCTTTTTTAATTCCGTAAGTTATCAATATTAATTATGCTATAAAAAGTTTGGATTAGCAAAATCATCCAGATTTAGATTATTAATTCGGCAACAAAGCCAGATTGTTATTATAATCCTTCTAGAAATGTTGAAGCTTTAAGACGCGGGGACTCCCACTTAAAATAAAAAGGAGTTATCCATGACGCAAGTTCAGTGCAAAGGCCCCCAGCACGAACGCCAGTCGTAAACCTAATGTAAATTATAAAGATTTCTATTTGAAAATATAACTATTCTATGCTTCAAGCAAAATTAATAAAATAAAATAAGCCTTTATTGCTGAAACTTATTTTTACATTTCAAGCAAAATTACTATTGTTTAAATATAATGATACAAAAAATTTCGTAGCGTTTACTCGCGTTCAAGCTAGGTGACCCAAGGATCGAGTACATTGACGTTATTTTCGGCATGCGGTTTTAATAATTTGGACAAGCATGGCAGTCGTTTACACACCGATCTTTCTGTCACGTTATTTCTACCGATATCGTCTGCTGAGGCCATTATTCAATATATTGTTGTGTAGAAGCCTAATCTTTGCCAAAAATCATGAAACCACTCCTTTGTATACTAATAATCATTACAGTGAATCATTCGGCGTATTATACACAAATCGTGACATTACATCAGTTTTTGCAATCAGGGTTTCCGATTATAATCGGTTTTATAATCTATTGTAATACCTTTGTATTAGTGGACATTCTTTTAGACTGAGTCGTACCAGTAGGTTCATGTGAACCAGGAAGATGATATCTTTGACCATTTAAACCCTGCCCAAACTGTAGTAAATCCCGCGCGGTATAGGTTCAGGACGAAACGTGTCAGCTAAAATGTATGGAGGTATTTAAACTGGGGAGCTAGATGAATAGCCACGTGACTTTTATCACATGGGATTCAATGTATGAAATTCAAAATAGTTACGAAATGGGATTCAACGTATGAAGATCAAAATAGTTACGAAATGTGACTTTTGTGATGCTATTTTGTTTAGTTGTCGAAATGGAAAAGTTACGAGATGGACCGGAGCCATCAATTATACAGTCAACGCATGTGGCAAATCTCGAACTAAATTTATTTTAAAAGAGAGACGAAAAGGTACTGTGCGTAGATCCCGATTAGACCTTAGCACGTACAGACAGCATATCAAGCTTCTACAATCTGTCAAATATCTTAAATAGATTTTGAACTTTATCGTTAAAGCATTAGGTTCAAGATTGATTGGGAAAATTCAACAGTTTCGGGTAACTTAAAGTGCTGGCGTCTCTACATAATAGGATCCAATTTTCACACTTTGGATACAGAACCCTAAAGACATCTTGCATCAAAAGTTTAAGACAGATACTTTTGAAACGTTGGAAAACCAGTGAGTCTCTTTCAATAATTCCGAATCCGTTTTCGCCAAATGAGAGAAGAAAACCAAATAAAATAAAAAAGTTATGCTTACATGTCTTTATTACAATAATAATGTAAATACAAGAAAATGCTACGCTTTAAATTGATGAACAGAGTTATTTACAGCGAGTAAATAAGGTAATTTGATAGTAGACCAATATGCTTATAAAATAAAAATATTAAACTGAGGTATAATAAGTCTTAAATGACTGAGGCTAAAACGGAACTCTGCATACGCCAATATTACATAAGTAAGGGTTAGAACCAACTGGTCCAACGAATTACAAACCGGCTGCCAACACCGGAAACTTTCAGATTGAACCTATGGGAGCTGTTTGAGTCTTTTGTACCGAGATATTTAAATAACGAAGTATTTATTGCGAGTTGTGATTGGTTCTTCGTGAACAGAATATTGCATTTTTAATAAAAATATCAGTAATAAACTTGCAGCAGTGACATCGTGATCTTAAGCCAATTTTGCTAAAAAACAAAATTACCAAGATACATAATAATTAATCGCTAAATAACTAACAAATAAATTAGCAGATAAGCCTACAATTATTCAATTTTGGAAGGTCTACAGTTACTTCGACAACAATCAGGTATCACTCATACCAAAAAAATATTAAAAAACAGCATTCAAAAAATTCTCAACTAAAAAAAAATTGAACAAGGAGATACAGATGAAAGTGTAATTTTGATTCATGACCGACCAAAAACTGAATTTTTCACTAACACGTTAATTCATCCTAAAGGGCTATATTGCACTAGTCTTAGATTAGGTACGAAACACTTAAATTAGTCGTTGGTTCCGAAAACATACATACAATAGAAGCACCTATTAGTACAAACCTGAAGGCATATCAGTTACTTTATGAATACCGAATTTGTTTGAGTTCGATCCAATTGGGGAAAGAGTTCTCTTCAAGTCTGCATGACTGTGGGTGCCAGTTACTACAAGACTAGTTATGCTAGCAGGAGCGTCTCTAAGCATATGAGGTCCAGAATAAAAACCAGCGTTACTATGACCCCGTTTCACCAGAAAAGTGGAGCTATTTAAGCCAGTTTGGTCGATACCAGCGTTCAGCTTAGGCTGGGTCTTGTAAAATTTCTGGGAGTCTATTTTGTGAATATCGTCCTTAAGACTGGATTTCCTATCAAAGCGATAGCTGTCGGCAAGCTTGCTGTTTGATCTTGTAACAGGGATCAGAGGGCTCTCATTTCCTCCATCACTGCTGGTCCTAGAACAGGACCTTTGTCTCCTCTCATACGGCCAGATGGGCTTTCTGGGTTCAGTGAGCATCACAATATCCACCATTGAGTTTAGACCTTCATCGATCCTGTCTAAACTTTTAGTTAATTTCTTAGACTCAATCAAGTTGACTATTTCATCAACACGACTGCATTTAGAATTGGATCTTTGCAAGGCAGACATTGAACCGATTATGGGAGTGTGCGTTTCTGCGTAAAACATACTGTCGATATACTCCCGTTGGCGGGATCCCTTCTCTGAAGTTTGGAAGGACTCACTTCGTTTAATAGACGTTCTCCTACTTTCATCCCTAGAACGAGTTCTAGATCGCTTAGGTCTACCTTCTTCTTTATTTCTATCAGTAATAGAGTTGAATACAGCCCGACATTCTTGAAAATCGAAGCTAGAACCAGAAGGTTTCTTGCTAACTGGCTTAGTATATTTTGAGGCACTTAGTAAAGAATCAGATCCTTCGTCACTTGAATAGAAGTTATCATCGTAAAGGTCAGGAGGTTTGTAAACCAATCCTTGGTCTACTACTGGTGGGACAAATAAATGTAACAGGCTCTTAGCCTTTCTAGGTGGGTGGGGGACTATTTTGCTTGGAATTATTTCTGACTCTTGGTCCTCTTCAACACTATCGTCCGGGAAATCTTCTTTTCCTTTGATTTGTATGCTATGTCTAGTGCTAGTAATAGAATCTTCTTTTTCGTCCCTATGCTTTTTGCATTCTAAAGCGTTGATTGGAACGTTGATTTCTGATGTCTGATTACATCTGGATGATCTATCATCTATGAAATCTTTAGCATACTGCTCCGATTCAGCATGATTGACTATGTTTCTTAATTCTTGAATAACTTCATCTATTGTAGTTTCATCTTCTTCATCCGAGGATTTTTTATCATTCTTCTTGCATTCTAGTTTTTTGTGCAACGTACGTTTGTTTCGCATTAGGTCGAATGTTTCGTTTTTGACGTTGAAAACTTCGTAGACCATGGACTCTCTTTGAGGATCACCTTCAGGACTTAGAGATCTCTCCGAGGAACTGATACCTTCGTCTTCCGGTGGTGACGATTCGTCTGAAAAATAAACACAACAACATGGTTAGAGCGACTAATATAGAAGAACGAATAGACGAATGAATCTTGACTGAACAAGCCAAGTTCGATTTTGACATGTACAATAATAGAGTTTAAGTTACCTCTATTTTTATGAACGGAGTTTTTCTTCTTCATGGCAAATGATTTCTTCCTGTTGGAGTTGCCATGTTCAGACCGTAGTGAGCATACCTCTTCTTGGAGCTCGCAACACTTCTCCTTCAAACATTTCTCTAAAGACAGCAGGATCCCTTTTTCTTCTTGAAGAATCTGTAAGTGAAGATAAAGAAATACATTAGAATAAAATATTACCGTTGAGTTTTTTTCTAACCTACGAGTTTTTATCTCTATTCGAAAAAGGGTAGGCCGTGATAAGATATTAAAACTAGATTGATGCCAAGAAGATGATTCATCGAAAAGAAAATTGGAAATACACCATTGTACAAATTCTGAATGTCACGCAATTCATATATTCCGTTCTAGACTACTTCCTCTAAAACATGGAGAACACTCGTTGCATAAGTATTTTTTATAGTAACTCTCCAATCACCAAAGTTTGATCATAATCATCAACTCTTTATATTTCTACTGGCATATTGACTTACCTTTACTCTCTTCTCTAGCAAATCCAGCTTGTGCCTCATATCGTCCTTCTCTCTTTGCGCTTCGTTTGCTTTCTCGCTCAGCGTGTCGATGTCTATAAGCTGCTTCTCGTAGTCGTCTATCTCTCTTGTCACTTGGTCATTCACACTCGGCAGCTTGGCTACCATCTGGGAAGAATGTATTGAATTGTTAGTTACAGAAGGCAGAATTAGATATTCAGATGATTTCGATTTTATAGAGCTAATATCGAATTGTCTCTGGTTTTACAAAATTATTTAGAAACTAAGTATGTACATGTCATCAGGCGGAGTGTTCAGTTAATAGTGCGCAGTTATTGCCCTGCCTTACCTGATCTTTTTACCAAGGAAGATGAGTCAAGTAGTCAGTGTAAGAGGAATCAAGTTGTGCAGGGCACTCACTGAGCTACTTTTTTTTTCAAATTTAAAAACACATACGTTTCGCTTGCTTCTCTTACCTTTTTCAAAGTAACAATATCAAAGCCAGCCTGTTCCAACTCAGCTTGGATGTAGAGCTTCCTTTGAGGAGTTGGAGCACTGCTCAAAAGCGCATTGATGAAGGCCAGTCCTGCTGCCTGCAGGTCTCCAGAGCCTCCAGAACTTTGCAGCATTCCTACTAAGAACCTAAAGCGAACTGGTTCTCCATATCTGAGGCGAAGGGTGGAAAGGGCTTCGGAAACCATGCTGTGGCCTTTCGCTGATGGGTAGCAGGCTTTTGTTAGAAGCTGCAATAGAAAATAGGAGGTTGTGAAAAGAGGACCAGTAGAAACACAAATGTCTTGGTAAACACTGATAAAAAAATACAAGGCTAAATTAAGTTAGCTATTACCCAAACTTCGTAGACGTATAGGTTGATGTATTGAAGCTGTATGAGTCATTGAGTAGACGCGTGAGTGTCCGTGATAGCTAACCGAGTAAATTTGAAGGAAAAACGCACTGACTCAAAATAATTTAGGACGAAAGCAAAAGGGGTTTTCCCCTTCTGCCATACTTTCGTCAAACAAAAGAGAAATATTATTGACCTGCAACGCCAGAACCCTGGACTTATTGACAGTGGACATGATGCAGACAGTGAGGGTGTACACTCCGTTGGAGCCAAACACCAGCCTTCGCACGCAGTCAGGGTATCGGCTGCAGCAGCTCCATAGGCATTGTCTGGAAAGAAAGATAAATCAGTGCAAAAACATGAACTACGTGATTTATATTCCACGACATGTCATGATCTATTAGAAGGCCCACCTTTTCGGGAAAACTAAAGTGACAAGAATGCCATTAAAGTAACAATACTTACAAGCAAGCCAATTCATCTAGCAGTGGCCTTCTCCTCACAGCGGGTGGTCCTCGCGCGCCCTCTCCTGATTGGCTGAGCTGCACGTTGCGCAGGAGTTCAAGCAGCAACGTCACGCCATCTAGGGGCTCGCACGAAAACTCTTGGACGAAACTAGAAAGGAAAAAGATTGTTCCTTAATATTTAATCGATGATTTTTGAGTAAATCAAGATCAGTAAGCTTAGCCAAGTTGACAATCTACAATCGTTAACGCATAGAAAACTAACCAAATGTATGGAAATGACTTTATTTCAACGTTAAGTCACGTGGTCAAAACAAACGAATAGAAACAGTTCAGTCAAAACTGTAAGTTGGCTACGATTTATATGGGATGTAGCGATCACGATTGTAGAAACGAATACATTTCATTCTATCATCTTGATCGATGTAAACTTGTCTACGAAGTTTCTACTTAATCGTTTGTTTTGACCACGTGACTTAACGTTTACGATTGTAGAAAGAGAATCGATACGAATCGTTTGTAACTTGGCTAGGCCTGCAGGTCGGAAGCTCTTTGGCCATCCTTTTAACATATAAATTAGATTACTAGATGAAAAATGACGAGGTATGTAACACTTAAGTACGGATAGCCATCATGTTATAATGAAACATGATCGATTTTTAATTCTACATAATCTATGTAAGATTAATTGCTAAACCATAGGGATATAAGCTCAAAGGAGAACTGCTCCAATTAAATAAGAAAAGCTTTTATTATTAACAATTACATGTTTAAGGTGAGGTGATAAAGTTTATAATATAACTAAGGCATCGGGATGAGAAAGACATATTTATGTTTTTTTTGCGACTCTTTTAAGTGTAAGCCGCTGAGATAAAAACTAATGAGTTTGCCATTAGAAACACTTCTAGGGTTGGCGAGAACTTGAAAGTCAGGTGTTTTTATTCAATAAATTATTGCCCTCCACAATGTGTACCTACTTTTTAACCAACTTCCAAAAGTTTTTTTTTTGTGTGATTTTCAGCGATAACTTCGCCAATTGTGAACGAATTTCGATGATTCTTTTTTTTTGGAAGAATATTATTTCGCGGTGGTCCCGTTTAACTTTTATGAAGATCTGACGTTGATTTTCGGAGATATACAAGGGAACTCTTCAATAATAGACGGCAAATTGGTCGTGATTGCTGCAATCGCTTGGATGTTTATTGTTTACACAATATCATTATAAGACATTACGCCTATATTGAAGAGTTCCCTAAAAATGGTAAAAATAAAAAATAAACTTTTTTGCAAAAATAAAACCGACTTCAAAAACACAAAAAAAGTGAAAAATAACTTTAGCTTCAGAAGTCGGTGGCAAAAAAACTGAATCGAACAAACAAAACTCACCAACTTCTGAAGCTAAAGTTATTTTTCACTTTTTTATGATTTTGAAGTCGGTTTTGGTAAGAAGATGTCAGTTCTGCCCAAACATTTTCCTGAACTTTGACTGGATTGGCAGAAAACTGGGCCTATGTCTAATAATTGAATGCGATAGCTTTCATGAGCATTATCATTCGTTTTCAATTTTATTCCACTGATTTCTTAAATATTGGTGACGACAATAATTTAAGTTATTTCTTCTATAGAGTTTAAATGTCCCGAATCCCAAAGCTTCGCCAAGTGCATCGTTCAGAAAGAGCAGTTGTCAACCCTAAATACATCTCCCAGTAATAAACACAGAGGTATAATTTGACGACATAAAGAAAAATTATAGTAACAATTACCCTCAGGATTCACGGGAACCATCGCCGTTATTTGAAGTACAAAAACTTTATATGTGTGGCCACAAAAGGAGCGTTGCAGCAAAAGCAGCAAGCCATTTGGGATACGCCATTTGAGTTTACGCTTCAATATTTTTATTGAGGTCTTTTTTTTACGTGGACCTAGCTGTTGTTCGTGTGTATTTTTTTATGTGAGACCATGTGCTATTCCAAACTATAATCCATCTCTGTGCCAAATTTCATCCAGGCCCGTTTAGCCGTTTTGGCGTGGTTTGGTAAGATTTGGTGTTTAAAGAAAGATTTATTAAATTTTGTTTAGATTTTAAGATTAAACAGTGAGACCTTATCCTATTATTTACTGTCCATTCTCAAGAGCGAAAAAAGAGGTTTTTTAATGAGATAAAAGTATGAGTCAACTAAGGTATAAGAGCGAGATAGAAAAAGAGATTCAACATGCTTTATGTAAATAATGTTTCACAGTTAAGCAAGCAAAAGTGTAAGTGTGAATAATTACACAATCATTTTTTATAGTACAAGATGTTAAACATAACAAGTTACAGTTTCATTTACCGTTGAATCTAATTTAGAAGATTACAAGCAACGGATTGCTGGCTTCCTATGGCATAGAAAATTGTCTTATTTGTATTCTACAACAAGTTTACGACGGAAACAATTAGTCGAAGTAGTAAAAGGTCTGTTACAGTTATTAATTTAATCTCTATGTAAGTCGTAAGGGATATGTAAATCCAATGTTTCCTACGATATATTTTTTTTTGAACCATTGTCGGTATATAAGTATAATCTTTAGAAAATAAACTCGTGTGGAAACAAATGAATCAGAGAAACTTTTCATGAATCTTGAGTACCTATGTGTTCCTATTTATAAACTTTTTATTAATTTGTGCTATTTTGGTACATACTATTTCATTCTCCCGTCCGTACTCGGAATTAATCACAGACATCAACATAAGGCACTTCGTCAATATGACTTAGTCAATTTTGGTATGTATCCTACTTTACTTAATTCAAGTTTTAAAAAAAAACTGCTGCTGCATAGATCCACTAAGTAGAAAGCTATGTTTCTCAACAAACATGAGTACTGATGGTCCCATCCAAACATCCTTTGAACCGATCACGGGCTATCTAAATCGCTATCGCCTACGTTAATGGCCCAACATTTACAAGCCTGTCCCTATCCGGTGCGGTGGCGCGACGTAACCGACACGTAATTACTCGCCGCCATCGCCATCGCACTTAGTTTCTTTTATTACATGGGATTCACTAACTGTTTGCGTGTGTCCATTGAAAATTATAAAAAGAAATCCATAAAAATATAACAAAATGAGAATTAACCTTTTTATTTTTCTAGTATCATGTTACCCAGTAGGTACTGTAAGTGTAAAAGGGTATTGAACTTTAATACCCATCTTAACTAAATCCAAGCTAACATAGGAATGGTTATGTTATGGGCCTAAGCACACGGCGTATTATAAACGCGCAGACGACGCGCAGATGACGCGCGTATACGCACTTCAAACGAGATTTGAACGCAACCTTGTAACCTAAGCACACGGGGCGATCCTGAAACGCGCGTCTACTGCGCGTATACGCACAGATACAGCGATACAGACGCGCTGTAGTTGCTCGTAGCTTCCGCGTTTTGGTCAGAGACTCCTCGACAGTTGACACTTTGTACGCGCTTCACACGCGCGTTTGATTCTATAAAAACGCAAAAAGTGGCATGGCGCAGAAAACGCGTACTCTACGCGTTTAAAATACGCCGTGTGCTAGGGCTCTTAGAGTTTTTAACTTAAGACTGTAGCGGCATTACAAAAAATACTACATCAACATAACACAAAAAGTACTACAGCGTCATCTATGATACAAATGAAGAACTAACGTCAAAATTATAAATCGCGCGGTTAAAGTTATAAGCCTAAACATATAGGAAAACCCGACAACAAATGTCTCGCCAGACACAACACCCGTTTGGTCTGAGGATCACGACAATGATCTTTTTCTTCTTCTCGATATTCTCGCCTTAGATTTTATCCGACCAGTACGTGGTGGGCTTATGAAGGGAGCCATCCTGGGTGGCGTTAATCTAAATGAAACTACGATTCCATACGCCCGGCGCTTGATAGCTAGTATACTCGGGAAGGGTTGAACTTTATCTAGGTATCTCCATAGAGTAGGAGTGCTATAGTACGCGGCAGCATCGACGATACGCTTGGCAGCACGTTCTGTTTCTCACTCTAGCAAATGACGGTTCTGAATGACAGAAAAGGACAGGAGCATTAAAAATGTGATTCCGCAGAGTCTAGCTGACTAATCTTTTCACTACGATTACTCAAACGACAGTGATAATATGCATGCCAAATCGTTGGGCTCAGCTGTCATTTGTAGATATTTGACAGTCGTTATAGGTCAGTGGCCCAGAAGTCTGATAACCAGAAACTCGCTAAGATAAGTTTCTGGAGGGCAGATAATCAGTCAGTTAATGTTATAAAGGGTGTAAAACACCTCTTAACGAAGCCGAAAGGCAATTGTTCTCCCCGTCATTACGATCATTTTTTTTGTTCTACACCATACCTGGGAACCTTCTAGTTACGGAGATATTGGGGGTCAAAGTTCCGACTTTTTGGCAACTTTTTTTTAAAATACAAGTTTTTAATGTTAGATTTTTACTTTTAACACCTACACGATCCCCGTACTATTCAATTCATCCATCAGCACAATGTTTTGAGTGCGTTACATTGAGTTCTACCACAAAACATGATTTTTCACCCCGAAAAAAAGAAGTCGCTTCCCAGCAATAAATGTTGCATTTCTTTCTCATTTCTTGCAAAAATTTTTTGCGTAAAGTTACTTAGTTTGATGTACAGAATGCTTGGTTGACGGCTTCGTGATGAGGTGGTTTACACCCTGTATAATGGTATTCAGCTGCATCCCGTTAGTCTGAAAGCCGACCTCAACATAGTTGTTGAAGGGCTTGACAGATGATGATGATCTATTTTCTGAATGATGGTCTATAGGTTTGGATTCTGATGACAAGATGGACAGGATGAATACAGGTTTGGATTCTGATGTCAGGGACAAAACGAGTAATACACCAGGTAAAATTTTGCTAAAACCAAAGCGCAGGTTATACTAAGACATTATTAGCTCGTAAAATTAGATCCCATCATTAAGCAAGAATCTTAACTTACCTGAGTTGTAAGTATGCTTCATTATTACAAACTAAAGATTTTATAGGGTACTTAAATATTTACAGGGTACGTTATAGGTCTAAATTATCTGGAGTCATAAAATTAACAAATTCATAAAAAGTTATAGCTTACCATCCTATTCTTAGCTGAAGACTATAAAAATATTTTTTTTTTGCTTATATTTATGGTGACGCGTTAATTTTCGAACGCTATTTTAAGAAGATTCTTTATGAGGTTACATCTTGGCAGTTGTCATGCAAGTGTGGGGCGGGCAGCGATTTAAACAATGAGCTTAATAGGTTTGTTCTAAACATAGAGTGAACAAACTTTTGGACGCCACTGTAAATGAAGAATGAAAGTTTAAAGAATTTTGTGGAGAAAAATCATGTTGATTGATGGTTTTGATAATAATATGATGCTTACAAACAATTAATATCTCATCCTTGCTTATGTACTGAAAGTCTTTGCAGCGTGAATGGGACCGAGATTTAGTGAATGTCGCCGAGACTTAGTGAACGTCGCAGAGACTTAATGGATGGAGCAGTTATATTCGACGTAGTCATGTTACTTAAATGTTTTCAATTGATGACACTCGCTTCAGCTTATGCCTTGAGCCGGACCTATGCAACATTGTAATAGACCATAAAAGTAGTAATTTTAGTTGGAGAAGCTACCGGTTAATACGTATAATGGTGGAGAGTCTCACAGCCACACTTAATGTGGTCATTCTTTTAGCTACGTTTTATTTGCACATGTCACAGTGCGCGATAAAAAGCACGAGTTTATTTTGTTTAGCCTGCAGTCTTTGTTAAAGTACCTTTATATTTTTAGGGTTCCGTAGTCCTGACAAGGAATCTTTATAGTTTCGTCATGTCCGTCTGTCTGTCTGTCCGAGGTTTTGCTAAGAGACCGTTAGTACTAGAAAGCTGTAATTTTGTAGGGGTATATCAATTACGTCGACAAAGTGGTAAAATAAAATTTTGGAAACTATTATTTTTTAGGGTAGCTGACCCTAAAAAAAAGTATTTTCCAAAATTTTATTTTGTTTACCTACACATGTGAAGCGGGGAGAATTTTTTTTGTCGTCTACTCTATCGTGTGGGGTATCGTTGAATAGGTCTTTTAAAGTAAGGTTGCTAAGACTATTTTCCGATTTAATGCTCCATTAACGAAATATTAAACATAAAATTGCAATTTTTTGTTCCAGTAGGGCGCCCCCCTCTCTAAAAGCAAAACTGCTGGCTTGAAAAATGTGGATACATTCATGATGATAGTGCATTTCATGAACTTTAAAGAAAACTATAGCAGTTAAGATAACCTTATTAGTTTGGCAGTGATAGTCGTTGAACAATTTTGGATAATAAATAATAATTTTGTTGAATAATTTTGTACCAAAATACAAAATCCTTAGAACAAATCCTTTATAGTGAATAAGATGAAGTATTTGCTTGTTTAGAACGGGTAAAGACTTGTATTGGAAAAAAAAGGGAAAAATAAATAAATAATTATCATAATTTTCACAAAACTGCCGGTAGATGGCGCTGTACCGACGGGTTCGTCCTGATTGTGATAACGGGCTACTACGGAACCCTGCGCGTAGCCCGACACGCACTTGGCCGGTTTTTTTTGTAATGTTTATGTTTCTTATGCTGTGTTATGTTATAATCTAAGTACTGTCTGTTTTATTTTAGTTACTCATATAATCAAATATCGCTGTATTGGCTTCCGTACGTTTTTTCACGGGTGACCACTGAAAACCAGCGCTGTGCTGTGGGCTCCCCATAGCGCAGCATCATGCTGAGTGGTAACCTGCTTGTCGCACTCACGACGTGCAAGCTGACAACTTTTTTCTGTTCCGTTCTGTTATATTTTAAATGTCTGATAATTGTTATAAAGTTAATAGTTTTTCATCAAATTAATATTTTAATTGCGAAATATGCGTTTTCATCACTGTTTTTCAAGTTCTACATTGTTTTTAGAGTATCAAATTAAAATTATATATCTTGATTTTTGGTTAAATAGATTCCATACCTATTGAGCTTATAACTGTATTTTATTTAGCTATAACTCTTGTAGTTTGCGATCGCCAAGTGTTTTTATCTAAGGTGTCAAATTACATGATGCGAACATTCGCGAACATGTCGCGAATGTTACACGGGTTGGCGAATTAAGGTCACGTGGTTTGCCCTGGTGAGTGGTTAAGCGTTGTGTGTTTATTGTTTATTTTCTCTAAGTTTGTATGCACGTCATGTCCCTGCGGCAAATAAATATTTTTTCTTTCTTTCTTTACGTATGAATGTGATAAATGTGTAAGTACTTTTTTAAAATCGTCGTATGAGTTTCCGCGCGGTCGGGCGGAGGGGGCGAAGCAAATGTTGCTGTGCGCTGCGCGGAGGGGCAGTGTATGTGTGTCAGGCATCAATGTATCAATGGATATCATACAAGCCAAAACGACGAGCGGTGTCGTGTGAGAATCACCTTACTATTTTTAAGACCTTTACTTAATTTTTATCTTTTTACTTTCTAGTGATGAAAGGAGCTAACAATTAAGTACTTTTTTTAGCATTACTGATAACAATATTTTATGTAAAAATGAGGATAGGTAAGTTATGGTATAGACGCCCTTGCTATAAATTTTCAGTTGATAAGGTAAAAATGTCCAGTTCTTCAACATTTTTACGTTATCAACTGAAAATTCCCCAATTAACAGATTGTTTACAATAAGGAAGTTTGTTATAAAATGTCGCAATTTTCTACAAAGAGATAGATTATTGTTATCAGTCGTAATTTGCAAAAGATATTAGTTAAATAAGTAAAGGACATTATGTAACGATTGATAAAATTACGCAGCATAAGTTTTGGCAGGAAAAAAGAATAAAATTCAAATATGGGCTATAACTATTTCTCTTTAGATACACTTTACATTGGCATTGACGGCGGTAAGCCCGCTGACAGCGAGCTGTCTGCTAATTTATGTTGCCAATGTAAAGTATATCTAAAAAGCAATACATAAAGCCTATATTTGAATTATATTCTTTTTGCCGGGTGGTAGCGGAGTCATTAATGTGGGCCTGTGATTCATTAAGTTAACATTTGAATAAAAAAATTTAGCTTATTTAATTTTCCCAAACTTCTAACTCCAACTATTTTCAGACGGAGCACCAGGTATTGTGGGTATAGGCGAGGCCTAATTCCAGAAGTGGACTGACTAGGGAATAGTCTTTTCGCATGATTATCCGTTTCGATAAGAAGACGGAATTATACACAGCAGAGTCAGCGTGGTGTTTTGAGAGCTTCCTTCATTTTCTGCCAATCTTTCGCTGTAGGAAAACTGCCAACTGGTTTCATGAAAAACCTCTAAACCTAAACAATAAAATATGAATGCTTACCTTGGAAAAGACAATCGGAGATCAGCCCTGAGCTTGGTCAGCAGCTCACTGGGTGTCCCAAACTGACGCAGTGTCATCTCCTCACCCGTGCCTAAGCATGGGTTCCTGAAAAAGAGAATTATATACTTATAGATCTACTACATGATATAAAATGTTTAAAAGTGAGTGAGTTCGATAGTGTGATAACCATTCTTAGTAAAGGGTATAGTTTACTCTTGTTTACTCAGTAAATTCTGGTTTTTGGAGGTCAGATAGGCAGCCGCTCCATATAAAGTATTGGTATTCTACTGCAGTCGGTAAGACTGGAAGTCAACTACAACGTACTTGGGAAAAGACTAGGCTAAAAGCACATTTATGACACGACGATATAAAGGGAAAAATCTGATTGCATTTTAATAAATAAATACTACATGTATTGACTCGCACAAAATACAAGCAATGTTTAGTTTGTGGATAATCAACTATTCCTCAATTCTATTGTTACTTTTTTAGTCATAAACATTATTTTTATTATTATATTATGGAATAAATTACTTACATTTCCGAGGTAAATTCATGAGTTTTGTTTGAAAGTGCTCTTTTAGTTTAAAGGAAGTCAGTATTAGCTAACGTAACCGAATACGTTACATGTACGTTTAACGTCTTATATTGTACAGTACTTATTACCACATCATTAAAAGGTTACCTTTTGTTTTTCTGTCACACAAAGTGAAAATTACGAAGACTAATGCTTTGACCACTGGTCAAAGAAAACATTTCCGTGAAAGTCAGGGAAGTAATTCATTGTTACAACGTGTACCAACTTTTATTAAGTACTGAGCCTCGGTAATGACGTTCTTTTGTTTTTAGTTTACGTTTTGTTTTAACGCATAGCTGACGCAATCAGTGATTAGTACCTCGCCTCACTAAGAATTTCTCCTATATCGTGGGTGTACATTTCAACGACTCACATATAAAAACAGGCATACTCGGGAAAACTACCTTGTAGGCCATACAAATATTTGTTCCGTGCGGGGATGGAACCAGCAACACACAGCGCAGCAGTCAATCGCCCAACCACTGCGCCAACTGTGCCGCCAAAAGCTTTGTAAATAAAGTCATCCGGAGAAGTACTATCACTATACTTATTACTGCCATTAGGCAACGCACCTATTCTGCATTGAAGGAAATCGCTGCATTTACAGAACATTTCAACGCATCGGGAAGCTTCTGGAATTAATTGGTGTTTGAGGTTCTCTAAAGAACCATAAGATAAATAAGCTTTATAACACATTTGCTCGTAAAGGGTCTCTTATTTCACCAATTTCAATATCGTAATGTATCTGATTACGTACTTGTGCTGTAAAGTAAAATGCACGGTTTATACTTTTTTAAATCTTAGCAAAGAGTTTTTATGTCACAAAAGTGGTTTACATTTTAAGAATAAAATTAACTTTGGGAGATGAAATATAATAAATAAACATTTAATTCTTTAATTTAATTAATTTTGACAATAAATTACAACAAAAACACAAAAATATTAATTTACTTTATTAGTAATACTGGCTGTTTTTTGTGTCTTTGCCTTAAAAAAAAGCGCTGATGCGCGCGCCTCGCTAATTTGTGAACAAGTAAAAAATATTCCGCGCGCTTTTTCTTTTCACTGTATTGTTTTTATTTGTTTTATTTATTTCCTCGCAAATATGTTATAAAACGTCGAATGACATACGTGCGCTTTGATAATTACAGCCTCTACTTTTTTATCGCCCTCGCCTAAGGCTCGGGCTAGTAATATCGCCTCGGCTGTAATTTTCAACTTACCGCACTTATATCATAATGTACTATTACCTGTTTTAAAAGTTGTGTTTTTTTTGTACAAAATGTAAACAGACTCTTTACGAAGCCGTCAACCAAGCATTCTGTACATCAAAATAAGTAACTCTACGCAAAAAATGTTGCTGGGAAAATACTTTTTTTGTGGTGAAAAATCACGTTTTACGATACTCAAAACATTGTGCCGATGGATACGGGGATCATGGAGGTATTTAAAGTAAAGTAAAGTTATAACCTTAACAATTTTAATTAGAAAAAAACTTTCTGAAAAAGTTGGAACTTTAAACGCCAATATCTCCGTAACTAGAAGGTATGGTATAGAAAAAAAAACTCGTAATGACGGTGAGAACAAGTGCCTTACGGTTTCGTTAATTGGCGTTTCGTTTATTGGCATTCAATCAGCACATTATTAACATCGAAACTGCTAATAGACAATCTCCAAAATGCTGATTCTTCACCACAACCTAGTACTTTTTTTCTAGAATTAAGTTACATACCTGAAGTCCTTACTGCCCTGTGTAGGCAGTGTCCTGGATTTGTTGGCATCCTGACCTGCCTCCAGGTCATACAGGCTGGCTCCACCAGTCTTCTTGCCCCATTTCTTCAAGGAGGTCGCATAGTCCTCTGGGTTGTAGATGGGAGGGCGCTGCTTGTCCTGAAAAAAAAAACATGATAAATATTGGAAAAGTCAAAGTTAGCAGAATCATAAACTTATGTTGAGGAATTCCACATTGTCATGTCTTTTCGAATATCTGGTTGTAATGAATTGTGATTTTGTCAGTTATAGTTCCTTTGGTTGTCATTCTAAACCCCAAATATATGCTGGGGCAGAAAATTAAAAAGATAACAGCTGGAATGCCGCACTGTCCTACTCTGCCGAACACTTGAGAGATAACAGGCGTGATGCAAGTCTTTGTGTTTCTTTGATTTACATAGCAAAGGTCACTTTCGTATATCATTATCTTAATCATTATATTGGAGAGCTGCGGTGGCCCAGTGGTGGCAGCCCCGACTTTCGACCAGTTAGTCGTGGGTTCGTACCCAGACAGGCGCATTACTATACTATGTATTCTATTTTGTGTAATTTATTTCATCACCACTGCTCTCAAACAGGTGAAGGAAAATATCGTGAGGAAACCGGCATGTCCTAGAACCAAAAAATTCAAAGACATGTGACATCTACCAGTCTGCACTGGGCCCGCGTGTTGGATTATAGCCCATTCCCTCTATTAGAGAGGAGGCGATCTGATAACTTTATGTTTTTACAACTTCCCATGGAAAAGCAAGTGTAACCACAACAATGGCTTACATTACATCGGGCTGTTTTTATTTTATGTAATACAAATTGGTTTAATTTGTGCTCACAATGGCGCCCAACCATATCATTTTTATTAGTTGTGGGAATATGGCATCTATTGTCTATATACTGAAATATATTTATTTATAAACCATATTTACATTATATACATACTACAACTAGAACTCTATATAATTACAAAAATAAAACTAAACGTAAGTACTCGTCGGATATATAGGTACCTACATATATCCGACGACGTCAATCGTCTATATACTTAGTTCCAAGCCCCTGTATATCGTTTTGTGAGCTCAGAAGACCTTGGTGTCTTCAGAATTTTGTCAACTAAATTATTATCATGAAATATTTCTAAAACGTTTTTGATTTTTAACATCCCCAGCATTACAATTATTATCGTTTTGCTCTATCCCAATTTATTTGAGGTCGGAGGACCATGTCTTTGTTTACTTACGTCTCTTTGTTTGTTCTCCGAAGTCAACTTTTTAACTAAATCTTCTCTCACTCAATCCACTCCACCTATTTAGTCTTCTTCTTAGCATTTCGATGACAATCTGAATTGTGCACCCAGAACTGAGCCACGTGATTGGCGCCTTTAGTAGCATCCATCAGTTTGTGTTATAAACAAACGACAGAACGCAAGCGGTGTCGTGTTGTATCGTGGAGTACATGAAGGTGAAGACCAGCTGGACCTTGAGGGTCGAGAAGTTGGAGCCGCGTCACAACACCAACTACAAGTCGTTTGTGGTGCGAGCCCCGACATAACATCTCGACAAGTTTCTCAAGGAAGAGTTTTGGCCGAAGGGTGTAGTCTTCCGACGGTTTCGCGGCAGGCTACGTGACACCGCGCAGCGTAACACGACGCCGCCACTTCGTCTGTCATAGTTTATAAGTTATATTTTGTATGTATTAGTATGTTTTTATGTTGTAATGCAATTTTGTGTATTTTGTATAGGGGCCTTAAGATGCCTGATACTAAAATGATTGATTGGTGTCCCATCGTTTGTGGAACAGCACCACATTTACACTCCAGGGCAGAGTCATCAATGAATATCCACCTGAACAGGTTTTCCTTGCGAACAACCTGGGTCCGAAGTCTTTGTTTTAACTGGACTGCAATGAAGCCATTTCGAGAAAAGTGAATAAAATTATATTTAAGTCAATAGAAAATTAAAATGATAGCGTAAAAGTAAGCTGTGTCAAACTAAGTCTAGACTTAAATTAGATGACAGTATGTAGATTAAGGTAAGAATGCCCGATAAGAAACTGTGTTCAGCAAAGTGCTGTTACATTAAAATTAATTAAAATTCACTCTAATCACGCAAAAACAGGGTGATTTTAAGATAACAGCACCTAAAATTTTGTTAGAAACGATGACCCCGATTGTGACAGACACATAAAAAGTTAACACGCAGTTTCTGAAAACCTATGCACTTAGTAAAGATCAGGAAAGCCTTCGCTTTGGACACCATGTTAAACGCTAGGTTAAAAGGGGAACGATAAATAGACTGGCTAGGAGCACCTCTACACCAGACAAAAGCATGCTTTTCATTGCGTGTTAACACAAAAAACTCAACAACACATAGACACTTAATCTCTATTAAGTGTCTTTAATGTTGTTAAATTGCAATAACCGCACCGACCAACCGCGCGACCTATTAGTCCAAGCCGTCCACCACGCTTCGCAGTAGCGCTTGCAAGGCAAGCAAACTCCTCAGCTCAATACTGTATCTCATTGTTTTTTTTTTAATCTTGTGCCCTATATGCCTTGATAAAAATCTTGGAGTTTCACAAGCCAAATACTCAGTATAACTATCTCTTGAGATAGCAATTTGTTTAGTTACGTGCTACAAAATCAGCCTCAAAATCTGGCACGTCTCGTTGTAACAATCAAATTCGTTCATGTGCGTAAAAACGAGTGCTATATAATTAAAAAATCTACGTCGAAACACTTTCTCAAATGTAACGTATTATTACAGTTACGTTACACGTAATTTTAACCCCTTGGCCACGGACTTTGCGATTGAGCGACACGCGTCTTGCTACAGCGACAGCGGAGAAAATAAATCAAAGAAGTTGTTAAGTGCATGCCACTAGTCACCGCGGCGGTAAGCCAGCCATAGACGATACTTGACGATAGGTTATGCATGAAAATGTGGCATGTGCAAGCAAAATCTTCATGCAAAACCGAGTTCCTTATAGGACACAATATTATGTAACTGTAAGCCTCGGTTGGCTCACTTGCAAGTATACGATTGCTTTAGTGGGTTTATGAGTGGTTATAAAAATAGAAAACAACTGAGAATTGTGAGCTTTAAGGGACCTGCAACACATGCTCGGTTATGCTTGCGCAGTCGTACCGCGCAGGCATAACCAAGTGGGAAAAAAAAACTAATTCGATAATCTCTAGGTTTCATGTACAGGCCAGGATAAACTGTAAAGTTTTCTCCTACACACGTTCATGCAGGTCAGTTTGACTGTACAGGCAATACTTTCATGCATAACCTATCGTCTATGGCCGGCTTTACTCACGCGAAGGAAACAATGCGCGTTTCGCTAGACAAAAAACGCGTCGCAAGTCGCAACGCTCGAGGCCGAGAATGGGGCGTGAAATAACGTAACCGTTTCAAGTGTTGCCCTGCCCTAACATGTTATTAAGATGGGGCATTTTCTACCAAATAACTATTGTGTTGTAAAACTGTGGTGTGTATTTAGAGATAGGGAATTGAGTTGTTAGGTGATGCAATGTGTACATAAATATTACATGGTGTTTAATTTAGGTGTCCGTAAATATCTGTTACACACGGTTAGTAGTACGAGTACCTAGTGCCTCATACAGTGAATGAATTTGCCTCAACGTTATAGGTGATGATGGTAATATTTATCTTCCATGCATCCTTAGGTCTTTTTAAGGTTGTCAAGCCGACGAGTTTTTCATACATAATTATGAAGTAATGCGTAAATAGTTACCTTCAGAATTCCTCGGTTTTTGATATAACATACATTGTGTTACACAATTGGGATGTCGGCTGGTCTATTTCCCCAAACATCGGGTTATCGTCATCATTATCAGTTTTTTTTTTATAAAATTACGCGTTCGAAGTAAGCTACATCCTATTTTACCAAAATAAGCAAGGTAATCGTTTCAGCTATTGGAGTATTGGCCTAGGCAATTTCACTTCATCATCATTATTTCAGCCGAAAGACGTCCACTGCTGGACATAGGCCTCCCCCAAGTGTCGCCACATTGACCATTCCCGTGCGTCTCGCATTCAGCGGATCTTTCTCTAACATTAATGTTTTTTTTTTAACCTTTTATGGACATTACAAACAAGAAAAAAGTCGCATCATTGAATAGCTAAAAGAAAAATAATGCTAAAAGTTACAAATGTTAAACAAAAATTCTCATGTTGTAATAACTTCGTGTACAGTGTTACATTTTGAGTTATATCATAATTACGTGAAATAGATGATTAATTAAGATTACGATTTGTGATTCAATGGGTGATTAATTAAATAATTAGCTAAGATTTTTTGAGGAAATGTACGTTTTATTAGGAAGTAGTGACAGCTAGATGTTTTTACGACTTTATCTTTTTGTAATATGTTACATTTGCACTTTATATATTTATTTATACAACAATTGTAGGTCAATTGTTAGTAGCCCGAAAGTCTGACCACCAGTCTTACCAGCAGTCTTACCAAAAGGTATCGTATTACCTAGTACTAACTAGGTTGTGGAGGTCAGATAGGTATTCACTCCATGTAAAATACTCGTATTTAGCTGCATCCGGTAAGACTGGATGATGAGTAGGCAGATAGACGGATTTATTGTCTTCGCCGTTACATACAAGACAAGTTGGAGAAATGACATGGTTATTGGAGATTACAAAACGTTAATATCACACGATATATCTGTTATCCTTTGCAACCTCGTTTCTAGTTAGACTGGCTGTCAGAGCATATAGATACCTCTAAAACAAGTAACGTGGGACAAAGGAAGAAAGATGAAGATACCTCTTTAAGCATTTCTCGTGGTCTTTTTAGCAGTCCTTGACTACAATCGCACTAGATCGCGAAATGTGGAAGGAGGGTAGGCAGGCCTTTGCCCTGCAGTGGGAAAATATAGGGTTATAATAATAATAATTGCCTAATAATGCCAACTGTGTCTTATATCAATAAAATATTACAAAATGCAGCGTGGATTCACCAGTGAGGGGCGTCCCCACGTGACAGGCTGATTAATCTGGTGAAGGTCGCAATAATGTATGCAATGGATGTATTTCAGCTGAATCATAATACAGGGTGTAAGCAGAACCTTCACGAAGCCGTTAACCAAGCATTCTGTACAATAAGTAACTCTACGCAACAACTTTTGCCAGCCTTATTTTTTTGGGGTGAAAAATTAGGTTTTTAGGTAGGACTCAATGTAACGCACTGAAAACATTGTGCTGATGTATGGATTGAATAGTAGGGGGTCGTGAAAGAAAGAAGAAATTTGAACAACAATATCTCCGTAACTAGAAGGTCTACGGGTATAAGGTCTAGAACAAAAAAATGATCGCAATGACGGGGAGAACAAGTGCCTTTCGGCTTCGTTAAGAATCTATTTAAGCCCTTAATAACAACCTGAAGGAAAAATCTATTTTCCAGTAACAGGATACTTGGTAATCATCATCTGCCTAGCCTTTTCCAAACTTTGTTCGGGTCGGCCTTCAGTTTAACCGGATGCAACTGAATTTCAGTATTTTAAATGGAGTAACTTCCAATCTAACCGCCACAACTCAGTTAGTACTGGGTAATACGAAATCCCTTGGCAAGACTGGTTGTTGGTTGAGCAAGGCTTTGACCGAGTGGTGGCCAAGGTTTGGCCAAAGAAACCAGGGCCGTCCTAAAGCTCGTTGGGTTGACGATATCGTCAGGGTCGCGGGAAACACCTGGATCAGGGACGCACAGAACCGGGAAGTGTGGCGGAAGAAAGGTGAGGCCTATACCCAGCAGTGGGTGATTCCGGGCTGATGATGATGATAAAGACTGGTTGTTAGACTTTCTGGCACAGAGGAAACTCGGTATGTAATGGGTGGTCACCCATAAACGGACCAACCTAGGCAAGAGCAGCTTAACCTGCAGTTAGACCCGAGCGGCTGTTATTATTTAGCCACCATCACCTTATCTATAAAACATTGCCATTCTGTGCTAACAACACACGTAATTAGTGAATCACCTCTAAGCAACGGTGAACGCTCGCAAATACAATATAACACTAAAAAGTTAATTGCATAAGTAATTCAGGAATGCATCATACTCGTTAATTGTTTGAAGAAAGTATTATTGAGTTCAACAAACGGGCCACGTTTACGTCCAGCTGTTTAGGTTGTGGTACAAGTTATGAGAGATGACTCGTAAATACCCGCTGCTGAAAGAGGTCAGGAGAGTCATGTTGAGTAAAGGAATGTTTGTACTTAAATTGCCGTCCGTTAACGAGTATTGTTGACATGTTTACGAATCGGAAAGTGGTGAAACGGGATGTAGTCAAACATAAAGAAAAGAAAAGCTCCCAGTGGGTCATCAACTGCCATGGTCCACCTGGAAGACTCTAAACCGACTTAGAAGCCAGGTGGGCCGCTGCAGGTTCAACTTGGTCCGGCGTGGGTATTCCGATAAATCTGAGTGCGACTGCGGAGCCTCTCCTCAAACCATGACCGAGTTCTGGTCGAAACAAATTTAAAATATGTAATTTAAATGGGAATCATCGACACGAAGAAGAAGAAACAAACAAAAGATAAGAAGTCTGTCTGGCTGAGTCAAAGACCTGCCCAGGAAGGTCTTTCATGCACATTTACAGTTATGTGGTGATTTCTCTCCCTCAGTTGATGTGACAAGACTCTATTGTGGTTTCTACTGGTAAGCTTCATAACCCATTGCCTACCCTCGGCTGAAGGATCTCTACGGGATCTCGTATCCGTAACTGTAATCAGCCAATAATGATTCATAGAATAATGGTGCTCTCTGCTATTCCCAGTAGCTTGGGTCTTCTTTTATGTCACTATTTTACTACGGAACTATGTCGTCAATATAACACAGACATTTTAAAATTGGTGCATTGTTGTCTCTGTTTATGTTATCGATATTTAAATATAAATTCAAGATTTTAATCTAGATCGTTTTGATTTTATATCGATTAGGGGATTTTTAAATCTATTTTTTTCGTTTCTGTCTACTGATTGTAATTTTGATTACTATCAATGATTTGCGCGTATTTTTGGTAATAGGCGAAAGGTGACATTACTTATACGTATGCATACCTAACACAAAGGAGGTAAGGATTTAAGTTAAGGTTAAGTGCAACTGGGCTGCGGGACTGTTCGAAAGAGATACCGTGGCCCCGGAACACAAAGGGCGATGAAGGAACATGGATGGGTTTTAGTCAGTAAAAGTCTGACACTCGCTCCTGCTCCGCCCAGAGCGGAAGGAGTCATTTGATGATTTCCCATCCGAAATTAAAAATCAAAGGTTAAGTGCAACTCGTTTGTTCCCGCAACGCTTGCCGAGGTTAGTCCGCGGATAGGTAACGTTTTTTTTTTGCACATTTATATATCTTTGACATAATTATTATGTGGTGGAAATTATGTTGTTCCTAATCCTTCGCTATTCTTTTCTGCTTAAATAAATATAAATAAATATCGCTGGACATTACAGACAGCGCCACCTAGTGCCACACTAAGCAACGAGACTTGTGTCGTGGACACCAGATAGTTAAATAGGCGGGGGGGGGTAGTTAATTTATTTGCGAGATCCAAGACGCTTAAATTGTTTCTCTAGGACTTCGTCGAGCTTCATTGTTTCCGTGCTTTTCTGATGGTAGCCAATGCTGATTCTGAATTTGAGGTGTTGCAGTGATTTGCGAATAGTGTGGCTTGTCCCAACAGAAAAAATACGTTACGGGCAGTCAGAAGCTCAAAAGTCTGACCACCAATCTTACTAGTAAATGAGTTGTGGAGGCTAGCTAGCTGTCAATCAATGTAAACTACTGGTATTCAGATGCATTCTGTTAGACCTATTATACTCGAAGCCACACTGACACTGATGCTGTGAGACGCATCATCTCACCACTTAGACCAAACGACAAAAGACAGAAAAAAACATAAATTCCGTATGATATGTATAAAACAGTAACAAATAAGTGTCGAGATGATAATCTGCCGGTGGCCGGTGGGTGCTCGGAAACGGACAGTAATTGTACGGTAGTGTTACGGATGGAAAGCCGGTTACGGTTCGTTGTTTAATATTTAACTAACAACTGCTAGTAGAAATGGATTTGGTCTTATGGCAGAATGTAAGCGAAAAGAAGATTAATTTAATAATTATTTCTGCCATAATGAGTCATGCATCTCTTATAGTTCGGATAAATACATCAAACTAATCAGTAATTTTTTTAAAGTGGTATTTTACTACTCAGTAAAATTAGTCTCATAATAAATATGTAATAGTCAAAACGTATGCTTTGAAGAGATTTAGAGAAGCGTTTACAATCCAAAATCATTACAATAAACAAGCAGCCTAATTGTTTTGCATGTGAACTCGTAATAGATACTTAGTCCCATCCATCCGGTCAGAGGGCTTATCACTTGCTGCGGTGAAGAAAAATATCGTGAGGAAACCAAACCAGCATGTAGAGTCAAGTCAAATGCTCATGGGCGGTATAATACTCTGACACCAGGTTAGGCACTAACCACACCAAAAATAAAGAATACATTTTCGATACCACACGAAAAATAAAGAATACATTTTCGATACCACACTAAAAATAAAGAATACATTTTCGATACCACACAAAAAATAAAGAATTCATTTTCGATCTTGCCATAGTCTTCACCTACAACGATACTCAGAAATTCCTATGACGTCTTTGAAACCAACATAGCTTGAGTAGTGTGTATCACTGATATCATATGGATCGAGGTCTGAAATAAAAGAGTTTTTTTTGTTTTTTTGTTATATCAGCCTCTAGGTAAGCCCTCTTTTTTTTTCGGTTGGCAAATCATCAAATGACTCCTCCCGCTCTGGGCGGAGCAGGAGGGAGTGCCGGACTTTTACTGACTAAAACCCATCCATGTTCCTTCATCGCCCTTTGTGTTCCGGGGGTAAGCCCCGGTAGGTAAGCCCTCTAAGGCTTGCATTACTGTCGCGCTGACGGTCGGTCGCGCGTATTCGCTTTTGTTTCTTCGCTGGCGTACGCGACCGACGGTCAGCGCGACAGTAATTCAAGCCTCTGGCCTAAATTCCTGTCGCGCTGACGTCGGTCGCGTACGTCGGTCGCACGTACGAGTATACAGTGTGTTCTATAAAGCACCATATTGCTGACGTCAGCGGCGCGTATTTGCTACTGTTTTTCTCGCTGACGTACGCGACCGACAGTGCGCAACCGACCGTTAGCGCGATAGGAATTCAGGCCGTATTATTAAAAGTACTTATGCTATTAAAAGTTCATCAAAATAAACGACTATCACTCACAATATTCCACGCTCATAAAGTTTCGTAATTATTGTCGTTGAACTTTAAGTGAACAAACACGATGCCTAAAGGGTGTGTGGACACACAAACATCACAAAGTATCGTATTTGTCAATTCAGAATGTAATGTCATTAATTGTGAAACTTCATGATCGTTAATAGTTCCAAATATAAATTGGACGCTGTCGTTCGTACGTCATAATAGTATTTATTTTGATTATAGAGATTAAAATGTCTGGCACTGGAATACCTACATACATCCGCAATGCGCCATGTCCTTTAGACAATCTGTGTACTAAGTTATATCCGGGAAGTACCTACTGTCAACAATCACAGTACTTATCTATTTAATTTAACAATGTTTTGATTTAAAAAGTGTCCATGGAGTTTCTTGCCCATAATCTTCGTAGAGATTTATGCTTTGGAATGGGCAACTACAGTCCATTTACTGTTATTGTTCCTTGTGACTGGACTGAAGATTCATCTCTTTGTTTTTGTCAATTCAAAGGTTACTCTAAATGTTTGTTATTAATGCTGTGAGTTTTTTAATGGCCTCCAAACAACGTTACAATTTTTTAGTTTGAAGGGAATGAATGGGCACCCATTCATTCCCTTCAAACTGAAAAATAGTAATAACAGGCACGTGAGACTACGAAATCATCAGCTGCCAAGCCTTTTCCCAAATATGTTAGGGTCGTCTTCCAGTCCAACCGGATGTAGATGAATACCAGTATTTAATAAAAATGTAATTATCTCTTGATACTAGAAGCATGGACTGGAGGAGACAAGCTAGAGATAGGGAAAAATGGAGAAAACTGGGGGAGGCCTACGCCTCAGAGGCGACTTCCGTAAATGAACGTAAAAATAAATGTAATGTATGACTGTAATTAAATTAAATTAAATTAGTATAAATTAAGTTAGCGTAATAAAAAGAATGTAATGATATGAATGAATGTAATGTTCATAATGTAATGCTCATAATGTAATGATAATATTGTAATAAAATGTAAGGTTGATATTTCATGTAATGTTAAAAATGTAATGCCAATATGACTTGTTACCGTTACGATTAAATCATGATCTGTCAAATGACCAATTTGGTCGAGACGCCATTGTTTAACTATTGTGTCTACTTCGTGGACAGTTCATGGGTTAATCGAGTTTATATGTTCTGTGTATTTATGGTAGAATTTAAGGCTTTTTTATTTTTATTTTATTTACTAGAACCATGGACGACAGTTAAGACTGTTATTGGGCAAAGAGACCAACATTTTCAGAACTTCACATTTTCCTACTTATACAAAGGAGGCCTATGTCCCAGCAGTGGGAACACTATGGGCTGAGCTTTTCTAAGTGGGTCTCACAGAGAGTTGAAGATTGTATGCCAACAAAGTTTATGTCTCCTAATTAGTCAATTGTGCCTTAAAACATTAGTTCACGCCGCTGCCTGCATAAATAACCTATGTTTTATGTCCTCGAAATATTACCTTCTTCATGAATTGATGGAGAAAAACTGTGCGTAATCAATTATGTAATGTGATACTGGATCTGACTTTTTACGTATACTGTATGTAGGGTGAGAGGTACAATTACTGGGAGTGTGCAGTATGCATACGTAATTGCTGCGCTCGTCCTTATTTTTTTCTAGCTTATTATTATGATGATGGCTCATAATAATATATAATAATAAAAAGTTTATTTCGTAATCAACAAGTTCTAACCGATACATTGTAGAGGCCTTCTTTTAAGTATGAAAATACCTGTAACAGAAGACCTTCCTCTTCCATGAATATGGGCAAGCATTTTACAAAGCCTGTTAATAATTAAAACAAAGTAGGTAAAAAAAAAAACAGAAAAAAAACAGATAAAAAAACCTTTATGGCTCATATACCGTGCAATGCATGTAGTGTCATAATAATATCTGGTCTGATTGTTCTGTCTGTCTGATTTTAGCAAGAAAACTACGTAATTCCACCTAACATCAAGTTAATAAAGTTAGTACTTACTAAAATATATTGTAACTATGTTTGTTTTTCATAAAGAAAAGAAAGCGTACTATGAGATCTGATGAAGCAAATTCTACCACTGGCTATTTTAATTACACATCTGAAACTTACAAATAGGGATTAGTTCAATCAAAATCTGTAATGAAATCGCTTCTAGAACTAATCCAAAACAAACAAGAATTAGAAACACTGCTCTCCCCCACTCTTCCCCACTCTTCCCCATGGACGTGAATCGGCACACCTACCCTAACTTGTCTGGTAATTTATCACCAGTCGGTCGCACGCTCTCGTTTTCTATGAGTTTTTGTTAATTTCGACATGCGAGCTGTTTCGAGTCGAGACTAACTAAATTAATGTTTGTGAACTACAATTGTTACAACTTTTAGAACATGGTAATTGTATGGAAAGATAGACTAATAGAAATTAGAAAGAACGTTCACTGATTAATGGTGGTAGCGCTGTAGAAAATCCAGTTTTTTACGATATCATAATAAATATCAAGCCGGTAGTCTCCGAGGGATTAGGCAGGGGTAAATAAATAAATATCGCTGGACATTACACACAGCGCCACCTAGTGCCACACTAAGCAACGAGGCTTGTGTCGTGGACACCAGATAGTTGATATACTACATAGATACTTTTTGTTTGTAAATATATACTTATTATACATATAAACATCCATGACTCGGAAACTAATGTCCATGCTCATCACACAAACATTAGCTCCTACCGGGATTCGAACCCGGAACCCTAAGAACGTAAGGCAGCCTCACTCAGGTACACCCACATTTCGCCAGTTATGTGTAAGTCCCAAGTAATAGGGGGCGAGCCTACAGCAACCAATCGGGCACAAATCCAGACTCCATGGCTGCTACTGAGAAATTCCTGATGGCAAAAATCAAAAACACTCTGCCCGACCCGGGAATCGAACTCAGGACCCTATGCTTAGCAGTTGCTCTTGAGACGACTAGACTAACGAAGCAATAGGCGAGACGACAAAAAGAATCTAATTAGTCCGTCGCTTAGATTATCAAAAAATTTTTGACCCGTGTTTTTTCTTTTGTTACGTAAACCAAAATTGACGAAGATACGACGCTTTTAAAATTCTCAATACGTCACGCCATGGTATAATTTTAGCTAGTTCTGACGTCACGAGCCCCCACTCCCGAATTTGATTCGTTTTAACTTTGTCTATATTTATTGATTTACAAAAACAAAAAATACGTGTCCGTTAATTTCCAATACTCTAACTGACGGACTAAATAGATTTGCAATTTTTTGATACTGTCGTCATGCCTATTAGTTTATATAGCGTACCCAAATAATAACAAGTATTGTATTTTGTTCTAGTTGGGAAAGACACGAGACATGGTGATGATTATGAATCCTGTCAGACTGACAGACGGTTTCGCACTACGTCCGATCCAAACCCGGTCCGGAGTAGCCGTAGAACTATTTCTATGGTAGTTTACGCACTAGATCCGGCTTCCGTCATCCGATTTTGTATTGTAGGGTATTTTCACGGGTACGGATTGGACTCGGATCGGTCGTAGTGCGAAACCGCTATAACCAAATGAAATCTATCATCAGTATTTATACTAAACGCGCCTAATTCTTGTCGCAGTGAGTGTGACTACGTAAGATTCTCTGCGCACACGCACGCGCTACTACACCAGATTAGTAGATAACTTGTTAATCCGATGTAATTAAATAGATTTCACGTCGTAAATTATTTAAACAAGATTATATTCTAATGACTAGCTAAGTCGAGTGGAATGCGATACGATCGGGTGATTGATCGCACTCGTTGTCCCGTAAAATGTTGTGATTTGAAGATTTATGTGAAACTGTTGACAATTATGATTGTCAGATTACAGAACTGAAGAGGATGATGGTCAGGACCTCAAGTCTGCTATTATAATAGTGTCAGAATGGTCTATCATTGATTTAATCATTGTTGATATTGATAAGTTTGGTAATCTACTAATATGACTGCGTCATTATGACTTTCCAATTTAGTCAACCACTGACACTCTCTCGAAAAAATGGCATGGAATGGTAATCTCGTACATAACGAATGGTATGGAATGGTGGTTCGTATGGTAGAGCAACATATCGGTTGTCACATAGATGGCGTCTGTTTTAATAACATCAGCTACGCGGACGATATGGTGCTGCTGAGCGCCTCGGTCTGTGGACTCAGGAGGCTGATGAGTATATGTGAAGATTACGCAGCTGATCACGGGCTGCGTTATAATGTGAAGAAGAGTCAGTGCATGGTTTTTCAAGGTGGGTCTAGGAAAGTGCAAGAAATGCCACCCATCACGCTGAATGGCTCACCCTTGGAAAGGGTGAACATTTTTAAGTACCTAGGACATTTCGTGACACCTACCTTGAAAGATGATGCGGACATTGAGCGGGAGCGAAGGGCGCTGTCGGTCAGAGCGAACATGGTTATCCGCAGGTTTGCGCGGTGCTCTAAAGATGTTAATTTAACGTTTTTTAGAGCCTACTGCACTACTCTTTACACGTGCAATTTGTGGACTGACTATACGCAAAAGTCGTACAGCGGTCTTCGTGTGCAGTTCAACAACGCGTTCAGGATGATGTTGGCGCTCCCCCGCTATTGCAGCGCATCGACTATGTTTGCAGAAGCGCGCGTGGATTGCTTCCACGCCACTATGCGCAAGAAAGGCACGTCGCTAGTGCGGCGAGTGCGGGGGAGCGCTAACAGGATACTGGCCGCGCTCGCGGGAAGGCTTGATTGCTCCATCATCTCCCACTGTTGCATGCGACATGTGGCAGGCTGATGCGACTCACAGAACTGATTTTATTAAGTAAATTTGTTGATTATGATTATTTTTATTAGTGTTTCTATTCTTATTGTGTATTTAATTTTATTGTATTGAGTTAGTAAATGAAATTGTTACAAATTGAAAATATTGTGTATGTAATGTGACTGTATGAATTTGTGTGATTTCTATTATGAGTCTGTGATACTCGAATTAAATGATTTTATTTTATTTATTTATAATGACAAATGAATGACTGGGGATATTTACGAACTTCTTACTACTTCAGATTGCTTAAAACACTAATAAATAACATGTAAAAATATATATAAATGAAATCTGGCGGGTTTTATAATAATGGCAATACGACAATGTCATTAAAACACAATTCTATTACGAGACCATTGACCGACCAATGATCGACCATTATGAATTTAGCAGATTACGAACTTTTATCAATGACAATGGGATGAGAATGGGATCGTGTTGGAATGACGAATTTATAAAAATAGCAGACTCGGCCCCCTGTTAGTAGAACCTATAGTAAGAGCCAATTTGCAACGGAACATTTGTGCATCATGTGGTATAGATTGGTTGATATAAATAATTCTCTTATGCAAATGTGTACCTTAGAGACGGGCTCCTCGCTCCAGCCTCCGCAGTTCGCCATGCCCTCCAGCAATGTGAGTTCACTGTAACAAAGAAACATTTGCTATTATTATACAATATTATTTAATAGTTTTATATACAGTCTCAAGAAAATACCAAAAGAAATGACGGATAGACTGTGTGAAGGATGATATAGCTAGAAAAGAGGTGACTGCTGAGATGACCAGTAATAGAGAAGAATGGAAGGAGAAGACATGTTGCGACGACCCATCTCTTTAGTCAACTGATCCCGCTCCTTTGGATACCGCGAGATCACTAAAGCATTATTTTTAAATAAAAAAAATACTTTATTTCAGACCTTGATCCATATGATGTTAGTAATACACACTACTTATAAGCTATGTTAGTAACAAACGAAAAACAAAGATTTAATTCATATATCTGCTGCACTCACCTGACGCACCGGGTATCTGTACATGTACACGTACCCAATGCGCCATAATTTTATGTCATTTTCTTTAGTAGATTGGTCCCGCTCTTAATAGTAGATTATTGCATCGAGCACAAAGTAATTTATTATTGCACCGAGTGCCTGATTTAGAGCCCGAGCGTTAGCGAGGGCTCTAATCTAACAGGCACGAGGGCAATATAAATTACTTAAGGCGAGGAATAGTAGATAAAAGAAACTCATATCAAACAGTTAAAATAGAAGTTTAATTATTGAAATTAAAAGTTATACTTGAGCAATTAATTATTAAACGTAAGGTTAAGAGTTTTGTTGGGCAAATTTATATTTGTTTGTTTAACTTGGGACTGAATAATATTATCAGACGAGGTAGATGGGCCTGGCTGATTTGTTACAATGAAGTCGTTATCACGGGAAGTAGATGGGCGCGGCGATGTCGATTGATTTAATTTTAATTATTATTTCTTTCATTTTTAAATCAGAGTTAGCAGCAACCATTTTTTTAATTTAACAAGTAGGATAGAAACGAATAATACGTACGTAAAAAAAAAGTATTTATATCGGCTGGCTGAATAGAGCTAATCCATTGAGATTGGCACCTTTTGGTGCGATTAAAAAAAAAACTGTGCAATAATGAAATTTCATACATTTTTATTGCCCTAGAGCATTAAAGACTCGCTTTGTACTGAGTTTTTAGTGTGATTGTGATGAAATTAAAGCATAGTTGGAAGAAAAATAATAAAAAAATGCCATCGAATTTCAAATTTGAGTAACAGCGTGTAGAAAAATGTTAGGAGGAATAAAAAAATTAAAAATAAAATCCCGTTTCCCCCACCGTATTTTTAACATTGTATGGGATCGAGTAGTGTTGGTACAGTTGTGCTAGTTACGGGCAGTAACCTTACGAACAGTACTATGGGTTAAGGCAGGAGAATGATGATAAAGTAGCAAGAAGTCGCTCGTTAAAGACATGCAATACTCATGATATGGAAAACACATACACCTTTGGTGTAAAAAAAAATAGTTACCTAATAAATAAAAATAATAAGAATTTTATAAAACAATAATTTATGTTATTATATTATATTATTTATATTCATTTACGTCTAATAAATAAATCTATATAATTTATAAAACAATAATTATTACTCTTAAATTAAATTCTGCATTATAAATAAATAAATAAATATCGCTGAACATTACACACAGCGCCATCTAGTGCCACACTAAGCAACGAGGCTTGTTGTGTGTTGTTGTTGTTGCTTTTTGTTTGTAAATACACACTTATTATCCCTTGATCTGTCCACGAAGTAGACACAATAGTTAAACAATGGTGTCTCGAACAAATCGGTCCTTTTACAGATCATGATTTATACATATAAACATCCATGACTCGGAAACAAATGTCCATGCTCATCACACAAACATTTGCTCTTACCGGGATTCGAACCCGGGACCCCAAGAACGTAAGACAGCTTCACTACCGCTGCGCCATTCGTGTCGTCATTATTAAAACAGTAATCCATAATAACTGAAATAAACAGCCTGTAGTCTTCCTCCTCTCTCCGACTTCTTTCTTTCTTTATCGTGTGGTTAGTGCCTAACCTGGTGTCAGAGTTTTTAAGCCGCCCATGGGCCTCTGACTTGGCTTAACATGCCGTCGAGAAATATCTCTCAGGCATGCTGGTTTCCTCACGATGTTTTCCTTCACCGAAGCAAGTGATAATTATACAGCATTGAAAGCCTAGTGGTGTGACCGTCGGACTGCCAAGTCATAGGTCTCGAGTTCGAACCCAAGCCACGCACCTCTGAATTTTCGGATTCATGTGCGTATTGTATAATTATCACTTGCTTCTCTCCTACTTAAGCTATGCTGTGCCCGACAGGGTCCATAATTATTACTATATTTATTTTCCTTCCACCTTTAAGCATTATGGTACGCAATTTTGGGAAGGATTGGGGAATGAAGTGGCGCAGTCCTGGCACCTATATGTAGAAAGAAGGAAATGCCTTTGACCAGCAGTGTGAAAAGTCCAGGCTAGCAATGATAATAATACAGCAAAAACCCTGTTAATAGGCAGGATGAAAAAAAAAACGAATTAGTCCGTCAGTTAGATTATCAAAAAATATGTGGCCCGTGTTTTTTTCTTTTGATACGTAAACCAAAATTGACGAAGATACGACGCTTTTAAAATTCTCAATACGTCACGCCTTGGTATAATTTTTAACTAGTTCTGACGTCACGAGTACCCAATCCCGAGTTTTGATGCGTTTTATCTTTTGTCAATATTCATTGATTTACAAAAACAAAAAATACGTGTCCATTAATTTCCAATATTCTAACTGACGGACTAAATAGATTTGCAATTTTTTGTTACTGTCGTCATGCCTATTGCTAAGGAACACTGCGATAACATTAATATGTAAAGGGTGGTCACCCATCTCCGGATCGACCTAGTCAAGCGCAGCTTAACCTGAAGCTCGACCTGTGCGGCTGATATTATTTAGCCACGAGCTCCTCAGCGAACAATTGAACCACTTTTCTCAAACATTCCACAGCCGTTCTCAATACGCGATCCAATTCTCGCCACTTTTCATCGCTCCAAAAGGAAATCCACATGAAAATTTATAACTGGCATTCTGCTTGCCCCACTTTCATCGCAAAACATAGTGTAGTATCAACGTATTATTGAAGTCGCCCGCGGAAAATAAGATTTCTAATAACTGTCGCAGAGAAATAATTTAAGATCTCTGGTTTCGACCTAGATGTTGGTGATCAGGGGTCTTGTTACGATTGTTGTAGTAAATTGATGCCATTTAACTGAGGCGTGATGTCTTGTCAAACGGATTCAACATTGGAAAATGTTAAATTATGTTTGGATTGGAGCAGTTTTGTGTTACATTCTTGTTATTTTTATGAGTGTACAGAAAAACAATTGGAGTTGGTTCTGCCATAATGAGTCAACCTCCATAGTTACAATCTCTTGTATAATACAGTTAAATGCATTGCTTAAATGCGTTAAACCAATCTAACATTCTAAATGTGGTCATCATCATCATCATCAGCCTATTAATGTTCCCACTGCTGGGACACTGGCCTCCTCTCAATGAAAGGGAATGGGCTATAATCCACCACGCGGGCCCAGTGCGGGTTAGTAGATGTTACATGTCTTCGAATTTTAAAAATGTGGTAAGTAAATAATTACTATCCAGTAAAATAAATCCCAGCCATATTAGGAACCAAGAACTAACTGGGTTGTGGAGGACAGATAGGCAGTTGTAACCGGAAAGGGAATTGTTCATAAATTAAAATAAACAGTCAAAGGAGAGGTTCTCTCCAATCATAATGAACGTGTAAAAATTTCTCCAATAATGAGAAATCAGTATTCCATAAAACGTAGATTAACTTCATTTAAACGAGTTCATTTAAAATTATCATGATTTACACTTTCCCATAGCGGATTTCCGTTCATATAACACTTGTGAATCGATTAGATTTACCGATTACACAACAATCGGTAACGTCTTGGAGAATCGAGAATCGGTTACGTAAATCGATTTTAGGAAATCGAGTTCTCATATGTGGAAGTTTTTGACTACCGTAACGCCTAGTTAAGTTAATGATGTAGGGTACGGTCAGGAAATGACAACACCGTGCGTCAGCTGTTTGTTTTGAGTGAGTTAAATGTATTGCACCTCATTGATTGAGGACCATATTAAATGATCTCATTTGAGAGATCTCTTCTTAATGATGCATTTACATAACATAACATCACGCCTATAATCAGGGTTAGGCAGAGGTGTACCTAATAGTACACCCACATGTTTAAGGTGGATGCTCCAGGGTAGCCCGCGAAATTTAAATTTTCTTACGTTTTTTTTCAATTTGTAGACCAGTGCTACATTGTATGTTGATTAAAATATTGTTCGCGACTGTAAGACGTATGTAGTTACAGAGTTATAATCATCAAAATCATCAATACAACCCTCCGAGTTCATAAAGGTCGAGGAAAGATTTTGACCTTGAAAAAGTCGTTCCTCGACACTGGTCTACAAATTGAAAAAAACGTAAGAAAATTTGAATTTCGCGGGCTAGCCTGACGCTTTCACCTTAAGTCCTATGTAATACGGGGCGGTTGAAAAAATCCTGATGGAAACATCCAATAACACTTTGCTCAACTCGGGAATCGAACCAAGGACATCATGGTCAGCAGTCTAGGCAGCCAATGCTTACCTAATGACAATCGATGACAAACATAACCAGCCTATATCGTCCTCACGGGAGGTTAGGCTTCCTCTCTTTAAAGAGAGTGGGATTTAAGAGCCCTCTAACATTTAGGTGTTACGTTAATAGGGTCGATGACAAAAAAAAAAAAAATTAGTCCGTCAGATAGATTTCCAAAAAATATTGGACACATATTTTTACTTTTCTCACGTAAACAAAAAATGAAGACGATACAGTGCGTCGAAAACTCGTGCGACGTCACATTTGAGTACATTTTTTACTCAAAAGTGACGTCGCACGAGTTTTCGATCTTTGACACGTTTTATCTTCGTCAATTTTTATTAATTTGATAAAACAAAAAACACTTATCCAATATTTTTCGATAATCTAACTGACGGACTAAACAGAATCTAATTTTTTTAGTCAGTCATCATCCCTATTGTACAATTTACTTAAAAAGGCATATCATGAAAAAGTATTCTATTACTTATTATGAAATTAAAGGATATTCGTGAGATGAAAAAAATGTTCTAATTAATCAGCAGCAGCAGTCGTTTAAAAACTGCAGCTTTAGCAGAAATATCTTTGCCACACCACCTGGAGTTCATCTATAAACAACGTCCGTCCATATCTCAACAATGTAAACCTCACCTACTAACATCAGAATATTTTATCACACCCATAAAATCTGTTGGCATGTTATAAGATAGGTAAATTGTAGGTTACTGCCGTGCCCCGTGCGGTCGCGGCGTGATAAAGTCATATACCAGTAGCTGCCCTTAGGGTAGTACGGTAAATGTTGTGTGGGGCAAGTTGGAAGAAAATACCTTCAGAGATATTCCTGCTTTAGAATTTCAATAAGAAAAGCATGCTTTACTTTTCCCAACAATGTAAGGGTCGGCTCCCATTTTAACCAGCGGCAGCTGAACGCATTACGGCACACCATGAACTACGCAGGAACTTGATGGGCATTGGAATTTCTCGTTCTGTGGATGATGATGATGTGATGAACATTATCATCCAAAGCCCGACTTCACCCACAGCTTGGTATAGGCCTCTCTTTGCATGTGCCAAGCTCCACGTTCTTGTGCCAAGCTCCAAGTTCTTGTGCCAAGCTCACCCAGGATATTCGCCACCGGACGGCCCTTCTCTTTCCAGTCCTTGGACGCCACTCGGTCTCAGCTTTACTCCATTCTGTAACTCCATCATCGTCTCATCTGTTCTGATCTCCTCCATTTTGTTACTTGTTCTGTTCTTGTTGTTCTGTTGTGTTGCTGTTCGTTTTCTGTTCTGTTGTTGTTCTTGTGTTGTTGTTGTTATCCTCCATCTTTTTTCTTTTTATTTCTTTTCATTTACTTTCTTTCTCTTTTTTCTCCACATAGCCTAAGACCCTTTTACTATGTTTGCCGATTCGCAGTTGGAAAACCTTGTCAGGAGACCGGACGTCCCAAAAAGAACTATTCGAAGACCTGTGACATTCACCAATCCGCTTTGGGTCGTCATGGTGTATTACGATCCAAGTCCCTCTCACATAGAGGAGGCCTGTGTCCCAACCGTGGAAATTATATTACCTACCTGATTATGTTGCACTCGAAGAATTAATAGACAATCGAGCCGTCTAAAAGCCTTCCTGGGCATGTTTCGCCGTGGCCGACTTGAAAATCAGATTAATAGACCCAAGATGGCCGTAGCAAAGACAATCACTACAGATGGGGGTTCCTGGACGGCACAGATCTCAAGTGTGTCTCCACAGACAATGGCCTTCCATCTTGCGCTGTATGCCCTGACACCTGCGCAGTTGACTATCGTATGACTGCATCAGCGAGCGGAGTTCGCATAACCGAGTTTTGGGCCAAATATATGTGGGAATGTAAGGTGAGTTAAGTGGCAACACTGATTGAATGAGGGAATGTAAGATGATGGAGTGACAAGACTGTATGTCAAGAAAGGATGCGCAGAGCATCTTATGATATAGTACGACGGATGAGATAAAGATGGAAGACATAAGATTTTCAGAAGAATATTATATTTAAGAAAGTAAAATTTGCTTGCTGTTTTATTTCGAATCCCACAACACACACTACATTTATTTGCTGAAAAATTGACACGATAAGAAGAATGGACCATGCGACTTTCGAAAGAAACACTGTCTACCAAGAAATTCTAGTCATCACTCTTACAATTCTGCTCACCCCTATTACAAAACAAAATCCAATCATTACCTAAGTACCTCATAACTCCACAAATAGCACAGATGATAAAATAACACAGACATGATATAACAGGATAGGTAATAACATTAGCGGGACCCGATGCGAGACGAATGGCGTCCCCGATAGCGTAGCGGGTTCGATTCGCAGCTGATGTTATTGTTATCTAGAACTATAGGCTTCGGATTGTGGTTTGTCTGAATTGTATGTATTGTTGAGATGGTATTTTTGCTTGAATTGGTACTGTCAGATTGGTAGTTTTCCTAGCTAACAAGTGGTTACCAATAGATTGTAGTTTGTCAAACTATCTTTATTGTAAGGTAATTAGTCATCGGGGCTGCGGGACTGTTCGAAAGAGATACCCGCGTGGCCCTGGAACACAAAGGGCGATGAAGGAACATGGATGGGTTTTAGTCAGTAAAAGTCTGACACTCCCTCCTGCTTCGCCCAGAGCGGGAGGAGTCATTTGATGATTTGCCATCCGAAAAAAAAAGCCATTAGTCCTCAGCTAACACCAATTATCATTTACCTACTACAAGATAATAACAGTATTGAGCTTATGTCATCATTTACCCTTTACCAGCAATGTTGGAACCGTCTTGTAGTCCAACCAGAAACAGTGAAATACTGGCGTTTTAGATAGAGCAACTGCCTATTTGACCCCACTACTCAGACACCCAATACCTGGGTAACACGACGTTGACGTCAGGCTTCCGGTCTACACTAGATTTTATCTACACTAATATTATAAAGAGGAAAGATTTGTATGTTTGTAATGAATAAACTCAAAAACTACTGCGCCGATTTCAAAAACTCTTTCACCTTTAGAAAGCCACGTCTTTACTTTCTTTCTTTTTTTTTTCTTTCTTGTGTAACATAGGCCATATTTTATCCCCGTACTCCTACGGGAACGGGAACTACGCGGGAGAAACCGCGTGACGTCCGCTAGTCTTTAATAATTTTCAATGGTTCACAATTATCAGCCAAGACCAAACTAAATGAGTATTGCTCTCATATTATAATCTATTTCAGTATTTTCATTAGGTATAGCTTGGTAGATTACAAGCTCTATATTCCATGAGAAGAGAGCCCGTCAGTCAGTCACGGAACTCATCAAGCATTTAACATTATAAGATAGATTAAGTCACCAAACTTGGGCATACTTCACTCTCGCAAACCTACAAAAAGTTGATCCTGAGTAATTTATCAACTAACGTTAATATGTCTCCAACATTTCTACAGGAACTAAAACAAGATACAGCTGCTTGTCACTGTCCTGACAGTATGTATTAGACAAGCATCGATCTAAAGCATACAGGTTTAAGTTAATAAATTATAAATACTTTATTTTATTTTGCAGTTATTAAGGAGTCTTATGAAAGAAACATAAACCGTCACTTACGAGATGTCTTCCGTGATTATTTATTATTCTGAGCTCCCAATATTTCAACGCTGTTGCAAGCGCCACGATCGTGGGATGACTGAAGAATGCGGGTGGAAGGTAAATACATCGTCAGGTGCAGATAAATAAAATATACTTCTAATGAAATACCTCTCAATGGATCGACCTGGATGAACCTCATCTCGTATATCCGCTCTCTATAAGTACTATTTTGCAATTTTAATTAACTCATAAAGCCAGACTTTGATGTAGGACTTTCTTTTTGACAATACTTGCCTTGATAAAATTGACAGGCGCTGCAAAACACCAGCACCTAGACGCGCACTATTAGATCAATAACTTGTCTAATTAATACTCAATCGTTACAATAACAACTTGACATTCAACACACGACCTAAGGTAAAGAACATGTCGATACATACACTCAGGACCATACTTTTTTTCATATCAAACAGTTAATAAATATATAACTTATTATTCTCCTCACGTATAAATGGTTATACGAGAATCGATTTATAATCGTCTGAATAATTCATGTTTCGAGAGACTGTAATCGATTGACACGTTACCATCGAGTATCGTTTTGATCGATTAGAGGATCGAGTCAGATGTCAGCATTCGAATGAGATAATCTTTCTGTATCACTTTGTACCAGGAGCTGTACAAACTAAAACAAAGAAAACACGTTAATCTGTTGGTCCGCCTGCCATTATTTTGTAGAACTTTAACGATAAATATTAAGAAGCCCAAAAGTCTGACAACCAGTCTTATCAGAGGGTATCGTTAAACTAAGCAAGTGGGTCAGAGAGGCGGTCGCTCTATGTAAAGTACTGGTATTCAGCTGCATCTGTTTAAACTGGACGCCGACCCCAACATAGTTGAGAAAAGGCTAGACTAATCTGCTTTGCCTTTTATTTCTTGTGTTTTTATTTATCATTGTAATACGTAAGTGTGAAGTAAGTTAGAAATAAGTAACTTAGCGAAACGATTTGTAAGCCAAGTGCAAGTAAGCACACACTACTTATGCTAAGCATTGGCATTTGACAAAGTTAGACCCACGTTCTTGTTGAAACAATTTAGTATGAAATTATAAACTTATTAACATTGTATGAGGAAACAGATTCGTGATTAACAGTGACGAAGTGGTTTGACCATAGACAATCAAATGATATTTTATCAATCGATTATGCGAGTAAAAGAAACCATGAAATGTCACAATGACGTTTGGTATATCTGGAACAACTATTCTTGAAGAAGGTTGGGGACCGAGCAAGAAGTCAAAAACGGCGCGTGAAAGCAAGTTAAAAATATATGAAGAACGGAAAGATATTAAATAGCAAAAACACAAAAATATGCCATCTAAAATGTAGCACAAAACCACAACAGTTGTATCCAGGTTCCTTGCAGAACTTGAGAATATTTGATCTACATATTATGTGCAAATCACCTTGATGAAAAAATGAAAAATTTAAAAATTTAAATTGGGAATACCTATTTTTTATGAAGTGTCTGTCTATCTGACCTCCACAACCCAGTTCTTCTTCTTCTTCTTCGTGTCGATGATTCCCATTTTTTATTATTTTAAATTTGTTTCGACCAGAACTCGGCCACGTCGACGGCGTTAGTGGTGGCTTCAGACAGGTCCCTTAAAGTGCAGGTGGAGTTGCACAAAGAGCAGGTCAGGAGGTGGGTCATGGTTTGAGGTGAGGCTCCGCAGTCGCACTCAGCTTTATCGGAATACCCCCACCGGACCAAGTTGAACCTGCAGCGGCCCACCTGGCTTCTAAGTCGGTTTAGAGTCTTCCAGGTGGGCCATGACAGTTGATGACCCGCTGGGAGCTTTTCTGCAGGCTCAACGTAGTGAGCCGGGGGGGGATGTTTAAGGAGCCACAGCTTTTTGCGGGCTTCACCAACACTAGTATGGTCGATTGGTGGAATATTCGACCTAAGGAAGCTGTTCCGACTCTTCAGCCTGCCTCGCGACGTCTTCTCATTGTGAAGAGGATGGCGTTTGTCTGTCTGTTGTTTATATTTTTCGGAGGAGCAGGCAACCTCTCTTCGAACTTAACTGGGTTGTATGCTGGTAGGTACTGGTTGTCAGACTTTTGGGCCACTGACTACCTGTAACACTGTCAAAGATCTAAAAATGGCAGCCGTGACCAACGGTTTAACGTGCTTGTCAAAGCACGGAGGGAACTCTGTATGTAATGGATAATCACCCATCCACGGACCAACCTAGGCAAAGGCGCCTTAACCTAAAGATCGACGCGTGGCTGTTTTTATGCAGCCACGAGCTCCTTAATCTATGTGCAAATACCTCCTTAAAAAAACATTCTCATCTCATGAAAACGTAGGGAGGTCTATTATACATAAGTACCTACACGGTAAAATTCCTGCATAAATTAATTTCTACGAAGCCTAAACATTATACCATCTTTACAGCTTCGTAGTCGGTTAAATTCCACGTTTAATTATGTAAGATAACCTGCACAACACTATTATCTTACCCAGAACTTGATATCGATAGAATGTCAGGGGCATTAGAGATGTACGCATGTCGATAAAATTAGATGCGGCTACAAGTTTTGAATTTAATTAGTGTTGTGTGTAGGGAATGTTGGGTTTACTGTCGACATGAATAGGAATTAGTATTTAACCAATAAAAACTACGTTTTCATGGTAATCATTGATAAAGTGTAAAATGAAAAAGGTGTATTAATGAAGTAAAAAGTCAAATTGTCAGGAATTAATGGTAAATTAATGATCGCAGTTTATCGGTTTCTTCTAGGTAAGCATGCTCAACCCAGCAGCATCATCTCTTCACACCAGGCGAGTTGAGGTCAAACACAAGAATATTTAGTGTAAAAAAAAAACTGCACATATTTCTCTCTGTCATAATCTTACTAATACACAACACAGTGCACCCTATATACCTAGATACCCAAAAACCTCTAATTTTCTTTTTTTACTTGTTTCGGACTAAAAATCGTGAAAGTCCATCAATTTCTCACGCCCTTTGTAAGTAGAAGTACCGCAAAGTGTATTTACAAAAATAATAAGAAAAGCATAACAAATCACGATTCAGGAACGTGCTTAAGGTTAGACAGGGAGGGATTTAGGCAGCTTACTTTAGTTAGGGATTTTTCCCGAGCGCCGCGGCGCAGCGGCGTCGTTCCGTTCCGTTTTTCAAATGTAGCTGAGAATCAGTACTTTTTAATTTAAAACATATGTTTGCAGAAAATATTTCTTAGTTCATACGGTCGCATCGCATTTACTTCTTACATTTATTATTTAATTAAAAAAACTTAACCTAATAAAAAATTGTGTGAATGATTTGAGGAAAGTACTTAATAAAAGAATTGATTAACTATAAATGATGCCCTTTAAAACTTAAACACAAAAATTTTGCTTTACTTTTAGTCAATTTAAAGTCCGTACCTGCATCGGCGACAAAAATTCGCGTCTATGCGGCTATTAATCACAGTCGTGCGTACCTTGTGTTTGTGGTAGGTCATGTTTGGATAGCGGTATCCCAATGCACGCGGTTTATTTATATTCACGAACTTTTACCTTATAGGGGCAGATAGCGTAGCGACATCAGTGTTGTGCTCAGGGTCTTTTCTCACTGCCGATGTTGTTTAATTATAATAAAACCTGCAGTTATTGACTATACTGTACCCGTATATTAAAAAAAAAACCCGACTGCATAAAAAATAACTATTAACTTTAAATATAAACTGGAAAGAAAAAAACAAGTTCAGGAAACAGGACATATTGACTGCAACAGTCGGGACCCATTTTGGATGTAATGATTTTAGTCTAGATTATTTATGGGTTTGTCTCCACCGATCACGCTATCAGATCACGTTAGCCACGGATCACGGCGAGTTGTATCCACTGATACCGTTATCCGTTTCCCTCGCTATCTTGTTACCCACTGATCACGATATCCGTGGAATGGATCCCGACTGTTGCAGTCAATATGTCATGATTCCTAAACTTATTTTTTTCTTTTTGAATTTGGCGCCAAAAATCCGCCATTTTGTTTCTTTTTTATTTATATATACCCAGTGTCACTCTCACAGTAAATACGAATCTAACGACACCTCTCAAGCTGAAATCTATCGAGCCGTTCAGGCCACAGAGCGTGCCATACAATTATACATACATACATACTCTCGAAAAACATAACCCTCCTTCTGGCGCAGTCGGGTAAAAAGGTATGTTAATCTAAAAGCAAAGGTGGGTTAGCATTTTTTTGTCACTGTACTTTTGATACTCCTATAAAAATTAGGAAGGCCAAATTCCTTTCAGGAAGATTTTAGTCATCTATATCTATACTAATATTATAAAGAGGAAAGATTTGTGTTTTTGTATATAACGAATAAACTTAAAAACTACTGGACCGATTTGAAAAATTCTATCAGTAATGGATTAACATAGGCTATATTTTATCCCCGTACTCCCACGGGAACGGGAACTACGCAGGTGACGTCCGCTAGTATCGTATAAAGTTATTACAAAACAATGACTAAATACAGTAATTTAATGATTCCAATTTGCAAGCGGGGTTATTTTAATAGCAATATCCAGATAAGCACCATTTTACTTATTTTTTAATATTCTTTTGTTTATTGTGTGAAAGTTTTTGTAAAATGTAATTTACACATATATATATATATACACACACACGTACATTAATGACATTGATGTAATTTAATGATATTATTTATGCATGTACTAGAAATATTTGCACGAATGATAAGTCGAATATAGTGTAACTAAAATTATTTTACCAATTATCATGTAAGCACCTATATTCTGGCAAATAAATAAATTTCGTTTCACTTCATTTCATCATAACTGTCGTCATGAATCCTTATGCACATTTTTCTAGCCTCAGCTGTCGAGTCCGTCCCTGCGTTGAGGACAAAAATGCACCTCTATTGAGCTATAAATCTGAGTCGTGCTCACCAGCGGTAGGTCATGTCTGGCTAGCGGTATTCTAATGTGCACACTGCTTAACTTATTTGTATTGACGGTCCACCGTTTAGAGGGCAGACTAATGGATAAAATTATTTTAATAGACCCAGGATTTATTGAAAACGGAGCGGTATTTTCAGTAGATTTACGACTGTGATTACTTGGGTCTATTTGATAATTTATTTGTGTGACGGGTATGCAGAGATATTTGTGTCTTCGTTTTTCAGTAGCTACTGGGTTGAGGTGGTCAGATAATGAGTCGCTGCATGTAAATACTGCGTTAGATAGACTGGAAGCCGGCCCTGACATTGATCGGAAAAGGCTCGGCAGAATGATGGTGACTTACGAGGAGCCATCTCTGAACTTATGCCTCCGTGGAGTCAAAAAGATAACGAATACCTTTATGTGGATGATTATATAAAGATTAATTAAAGAAGATGACACCTCCTGAGCTCCAGAGGGTCTAGGGTAGTTTGTACTCTTGCAAGGTCATGAGATTATCGCCTGCTAAAGTAAACTCCACAATAAAACTACCTTCACAGTAAAAAAAAATCGCGATTAAACCAAATTCACAGTACAATGGAAAGTCATGGCTGAGGACCCGAGAGCTCCTGTACTGAGGCATCTCATGCGGAATCATTGTCCGCCTGAAATGACTCGTAAGTACATGAATCAAAAACTTGCCTTTAACCGGCTTTTCTTTTTTTCTTTAATTTGTTACTAATCCTTATGTATAAGTCTCAAGTGTGTAATAACAAAAATGGTTCCTATGTTGTCCCGAATAAAATAATTTTATTTATTATATTTATTAAACTCCAGGTAGACTGACACACGGACAGACTGGATTCCAATTTCCCGTTCACGAATTTTAGTACAGAATACTAAATATAAAACTTTATCGGATGGATCTCGAGAACCTGTATAAAACCCGTTGTCGGGGTTTATACTCAAGTGAAAACAAAACGACCCTGTTTTGTAGTACTTTAGAGACATAAAAACTCTGTATTTTTACCTTTATTCGTGTTTTAATTGTTGAAGATTTTTAATGTTGCAAGATTTCTTTTTTGACGTGTTCAGAGGCCTGTCTTTGGTTACATTAGTCCTTTCTACGGAAAAAGTTGTTTGTAAAGAAAGGTTGCTTTCGACTTACAATTTTCCTACTCAAATATGCGCTAAACTGAGGTTGAATGGAATCATTGACCTGGGTGTAATGTTTTACTTTCAGCACTTGCGTTTTTCACACGTTGCTGTTAGTTATGACAAGATATTTAACTACAAATATGCCAAACTGTGCATTAACGTGTTAGGTTCTCACATTAGCCTGTTATGCTTAATGTTGAACTTGGGTCAATTGCAGGCCAGACAGTAACATTCTTGAAATACTATTTATGTCAACTAAATGCCAGCGATCATAGATAAAATTTAAAATACATAGTTCTCTAACTTCTCCTCTGCCTAATGTTTGATGGTATTCTGCATCAGAGATTACAATTAACTGAAGTGTCATTGTCAGTGGACTACCTCGTTGGTCCAGTAATCGCAAGCGCGACTGCTAAGCATGAGGTCCCGGGTTCGACTCCCGGATCGGGAATAGTGTTAATTAGGTTTTTCCATCAGAAATTCCTCGGTACCAACCACGGGGTCCGGATTTATGCTCGTTTGATGGCAATAGGCTCGCCCCCTATTAAATGGGACTTAAACATAACTGGTAAAATGTGGCTGTGCTATTAAGTACACTTCTGCCTATCTCTTCGGGGAATATAAGACGTGATATTATGTTATGTATGAAGTGTAATTTTCAACTACCATTGAGCTCCTGCTAAGCCTGATTAACGAATAAACTACTAATGTGCATCTAAACAGCGAAATTGTATAATTTATCAGAAAATTACGATACCTATATCTAAAGCACCACAAAAATCAATTTACCATAACAAGCTATCCAGTCACAAGTATTGTATAAATCGAATATGGTAAGCACCGTAATCAAAAATACAAGAATGATCGCAAGGCAAATCGCATTAGAGGAACGGTACCTTAAGCTGGGTAGCCACGAGGAATCAGCAGCCTAATACGTAAAATAATGTGCATTATATTCCTATTTCAGCTTTGATTTGAGGTCCAAGTTATGAGCTGACGGAAATATAATATTTCAAAGTCGTAAAATGTCTTCTAATTTCCTTTCTCCTACCGTTTTCAGTTTGCTACCCTGATCCTGTTAGTTTTCGTCAAAACAAAAAAATCAAAAAATCTTTTTTATTTTTCATTTTATTTTAGGCGGCTGCTGCTGAAAACCTCAAACGGCGCAAATACAATAATTTTATTGGTAATTATGTGTTTGAGCCGTTTGGGGTTGAAACACTAGGGCCATGGGGTCCGAGTACCCATCTAGTTTTTCGAGAAATCGCCAAGCGGTTAGTCGACTCTTCACGTGACCAGAGGGCGGGCCTATTTTTTGGCCAAAGATGATTCTTTGGCCAAGAAATAGGCGCGCCCACTGTCAACAGCAAGTAAGCAAAGTAAGCATTGCCATGTTGGATGGCAATGCTGATGCATTGCCATCCAACATGGCAATGCTTAGCGAATCTAATATTTTGAGAATCTAATATTATGCGAATAAAAGTATCAAACATCGTCATTCAATTTTAACGCACATTGATTTTGCCATGTAAAGATAAATGCATAATCTGACACCTTTTGCAATGGGAAGGCCGCACACCACCTGTTACGATCCTTACGTACTCCTGATTGTTCATTAAAATTTTTGAAGTAAATAGATATGACGTTCAACGGAATCCATGTTTTTTTTTTGTTAGCCCTTACTGTCCCACTGCTGGGCAAAGGCCTCCCCCAATTCCTTCCATTTGCTCTTTTCCCGTGCCTCCTTGGACTTGTTAAAATAAAAACTCAACGTGGTTCCCTGTAGTTGAAAATACTCAGGGACGACTAAGCCTATTTATAGTTCCTATAATTGTATGTCAATTGCATGTGTATATATTCAACACAGTGTAAATTGTTTACGATTAAATAAATATATATATATATATTTCGTCACGAACTATAAAATAAATCTTTATTCTCCGCTAGCTTCTTACATATTGCACCATGCTATAAGAATTCCAAGCAAGATTTCTTGCTACTATTTCCTCCGACTACATATTTCTTACTTAGTATGCGGAACCTTTTTGTCACGAGCTTACAGGGTTCCTTCGACAAGGTTGCTTAGTATAAAACATTACTCTTCCTACTGGATACTACGGCTTGTGGGGTAAGAATAATACTTTTTTTTTTTCTCACATAATAATTTCAAAAATTGCTTTGAGAGATTGACAAAGGGCTTTACGTACTTTCTGACGCATGGAGGAAACTCGGTATGTAATGAATTAGTGGTCACCCAATCGCAGACCGAACTTGGTAAGCGTGGCTTAACGTTGAAGATCGAACCGATTGGCTGTTATTATTAACCCACGAGAAATATAAATACAATACTTATATTTTTCTTCTCGCAGTCAATGGTAAAAAGTAGGGTGCACAACTCGTGAAAAGAAATCATCTCGGTCCTTGTATACTTCGTTCCGCTCAGGATTCTACTCTAGAATCCCTGGCTACGCTCGGGATTCTACTCTAGAATACTTCGCTGCTCTCGATTCAACTTAGTCCCTCGAATTAAATTCCCTTTTTTTTTACTTGTTGTTTAATCTATTATTTTCTACACAGTTTTTATTCATTTTTTAGATATCTAGTTTATTCTTTATTATTTTGCCTTGAACATTGTCAAGAAGGCGAGGCAATCGCTTTCCAGGGTTTCTTTTATTTTGCTCCACACTAGGAATTTCTCCTGTACGGTATGTGCGTTTATTAACATTTAAACTCACATACAAAAACAGACAGACCCGGAACAACAACCGGTAGGTCACACAAATATTTGCTCCGTGCTGGGATCTAACCCGCGACACTCGACCAACCCTCTTCCTCGTATTACAACATTCTGTCTTTTACAAAATAGGCTGATTATTGGACTGTTTTCATAAGGTCATTTTACCTCTTCTTTTCAATAAATCGTGTTTATGAACATGGCCTGAGCCACTAGAAAACCATAAACATTTTTATTCTATCGAGACAATAGTACCCGCATTTCTACGAAACGATGACCGAAGCATTAAATATTATGGAGTACGGTACTTTAATGGTGCTTTGAGCCCGTATGGTTCGTTCTATTGTCAGGAAAATTAGTATGGATTCCATCGAATTCTGCTGGTAAAAATGATGGTGAGGAATTGGGCCATTTCATATGATATCGGTAGGTAAAATAATGTTCTGCAATCAATCTAACAGCCTGTTTTTCAACCTTGTTTATTTCTAGAGATTTTAGAGATTCACAAATTAAAAAAAAAAAAACACGCCCGACCTGAATAACGAACCTAGCAGCAGTCGAACTCTGCAACTGTGCGCGTTCCTACCTACTAAAAAAAACTTCTAGAAAAATATTTAAAAGAGGTAAGATTTGTAAGTATGGGTGTCAGAGGTAATCTCCGACACTACTTACTTATCCGACTTCAAAAAATTATTTCACTGTTGGAAAGCTACATAAATTAATAGGGTAGATGACACCATAAAACAATAATTCCAAGACACTAATCTCTAAAAAAAAACACTTTATTTTGTCCTGAAAACCCGATTTATTTTCAATTACTTAATTGTCAAAATTGGTTTTCAGTTGCTTTGAAATCAATAAATAGTTGAATCATTGAGTTGACTAAACAGTGACGTCACAGTTTGCTATTGCCATACAAAATCTATGAGAGAACTGCGTTTTGACAGCTCTTAAAAAGTATCTCAATTGATTGGTGTGTCATCTACCCCATTACCGAGTGCCCTAAGAAACTTAAACACAGACCAAGACACTGACAGAAGCTACTTCAATATTTAAAATTCGAACACAGGAACACCGTCAAATCGAGCTGCCCTCGTTTCTAGTTCTGTCCGTAATAATAATTATTAATAGTGCACGATTATCGATTAGATTGCCTATCCTGCATCGCAGAGATTCTAACAAATTAATAGTAACAGTACTTTCACGTAATTTCCGTTCGCTGCAATGTTCAGTTTTGGTCGAAACAATGACGGGAACGAAATATAATTATGACTATGGTTTAGGTTGATTATCTTGATTGACTCTTTGACCTACTCCGGATATTCTTTTTGGCATTTTTTTATCTTCATGGAGATAGCAAAAGTCTTCCGAAGATAGCGAAAGTCAATGTATTTATTTGAATTAAACTTTATACCGCCGCGAAGGTGGTGTGACGATCTGATCTTATTTTCGAGGCGAACATGCTTAGATATTGCACAGGATAGAGAGGTTTGGAAGGAGGTCTTTGGCCAGCACTGGGACACACAAATAGGCAAAATTTTGAATTGTCAAGGAGTCGGAAGGTTGGCACTAGTTACGCGCTTCAAAGCGTAGATATCCATAGAGAAACGGGCAAGAAACTCATCCGAAAAGCAGGTGTTCTATGTAAACTAGGTTGGGAGACATGTTGCCAGCTGGGCTGAGTTAATGACTATCATGCTATTTTTGATTTCACAGACTTTAAGAAGTCTGTAACAAACACACACAGCACTCAGCACAGCACAGCACAGCGCAGCTCAGCTATTCAAAGACGACACTTAGCACGATTATTGTTCAACCAAATTGCTCTATGTACATATATCTTTTTGTTTTTGTTACAAAATGGGTCTGCTGTTGACCTCGATCACGCCTGATGGAAAGCAATGGATGAGATCTATGATGGAACGAGCGTGCCCAGAAGATGCCTGTTCACTCTTGCTTTGAAGGCGGGCGGGTTAAATGTTCCACACTTCTATGTATCTTGCAGCTGGTAGGCTCGAAAGCTTAAGATAGAAGGATAAGACGGTTAATTGATAGCCCTGAAACTTTACAACTCTGTCATTATCATCTGCCTAGCCTTATCACAACTATGTTGGGTTCGGCTGCCCGTTTAATCGGATGCAGCTGAATACCAGTATTTTACATAGAGCGACTGCCTTATTAACCTCCTAAACCCAGTTACTGATAATATAAAGAAAAAATAAAAATCTTGCCCAGGCTTTGCCAAAAAGCAGAATATACCTATAAGAAGAAGATACTTTCATTTAATTTCCTTTTGACGTAATTCGTACGGTGTTTATAACCAAAACAATGCTGGCAGTAAAAACATATAATTGTACGCCTAATGTCAGACTTTCACTGGTTTAATTTAATATCTGCTACACAGGTTATAATATCGTTGTTATTATGTGTGTGTCGAGCTGCTGTTCCGATTCTCATTTGTTTTATTGAGCTATCCTCACTGTTCACATACCTTCACATCTTCACGCTTGTTTCCTAGAGGCCTAATTAGGCAGAGCTGTATTTTAGTACATCCACTTTTTGCTAGATATGTTTAAGTCCCTTGTGTTGCTATCAACTGGGCACAAATCAATACTCCAGGCTTACCACATCGAAAAAAATTGCAGATAGAAAAACCCAATAATATTTCATGGCTTTCTCAGTTGGGATATGAGATGAACAAAATGCTAGACACCGATAAAGCAGCTACTGGTTTTAATATTGAATGTTTCGTTTTGTAATACGGTAATACACTAATTGATTCTTCTGAATGGTAAAACCACTACAGTGGACTGTGGATCTTATGAAGATAGACGCAGGTTGGGTTGTAGTTTTCACTTAAGTAGTCCCCCCCCTGTCTAGTCACTGTGCATCTTCGACTATAGAAACCTTTTCTTGTAAAGCCTGGATAAATAAATTAGCGGTCGTACATTTTGTAGTTACTTCTCCCATATCTAAAGAGACTGTGAAATGTCCCCAGTTTAAACGTTTGTCGTTGCAACGGCAAATAAAATGTAGGTTCAACTAACCAGTTCTGTGAGCCCCCAGCCTCCTCAAGTAATACGTCTTAACTGCAAAAACATATTAGTTATACCGCTGTCTCCAGAGAGTAGGAAATATTGATGTTACTGTTTGCAGCTGTCAATCGACCGTGACACGATTGTCAATATGTCTATCGAGGATGTGCAATGTGATCAAAGATTAAAGATTTGTCAAAGTGATTGATAAATCTTTTAGCTTTACATGATTTTTTACCTAACAACTGTCTTGCCAGACAGCTCCGTATTAATACCCGATTTCACAACAAGTAAGTAATAAATCTGGTGTGTAAATATTTTAGCATGGTGAATTTCTAAATTTAGGACATTAGTACTTTTAAATAATAAGAAAAGTGAGTACCAACTTTTTACAGAGAAACTTTTTACTGTGAAATTAAATACTACCCAGTTAAGGCAAGTAACGAGTTCTTCGACCGCATAGAAGAGAATTCGGTATGTTCAAAAATAGTCATAGAATATAATGTTATTAAAACAATTTCAAAATGTCATCAACGCAGAAAATCACGCATTAGATAAAATACAAAATTTATAAAAGAAACAATAATTAAAGATGCTTATCAAATACTTGATGACGCGAAAACAATACTCAGTTAATCCGTTCTGAAAGAGAAACCAAACAAAAGAATGATGGGACTGTACTAATCCCTATATAATTGGTATATATACTGTTTGCGAAGGCAGATATTTAAGAGAAAATTTATAAGACATGGCACATACATATGACAAGAGTGATGATGAATTTGGTGGATAGAAAAGAGCAAAGATGGAGGATGAGAGAAAAAGCGCTGACGCTGTTTTGGTATGGACTAAGCTGCATCAAAAATCCAAAAAAAAACTAAAATCTGAGATTTAAATCAAAAAAGAAAAAGCACAGAACACAAAGCTACGATTGAAACCATTTAATACTGATTACTGAGGTTTAAATTGGAACTGTCTTAAGTGTACCTGAAGAATATATAGGAGTTTGGAAACCGTTATTGAGAGTTTCGTTTCGAGCAATTCTAATAATTAAGAATATACAAAGGCAAAAACACATAATACATTAACATAAAATATTTTACCTTGTGGTTGAAAAATTTAACGATAGTAATACATTTGATCTTATTGATTGTATACATATAGACAAAGTAATAAATGAATTGCTGTCATCCACGGGTAAATGCAATATTGCTTGAATTAAAAGCATGTCAGTGTCATTTCAATTGTATAACCCAAAGAACCTCAATAAACATAACAGCTTTCTATTCGAAGACTTGAATAGTAGTAGTCTCTACTAGATATCTTCAAGCACCAGACTTCACCAGGGCACTGATCGTAACTCATAGAGAAAAACGGTTGACAAGTTGAAACCCACGATTCTCAGCAAGAAGAGAAGATACAGAAGATAAGAGGTTCTAAGACGATAGACAAAGGAACAAAGATGAATGTTCTAAAATCGATCCTCTCCATAAAAACTATATTGTGTATTCGTCTAATTTGTGGGTTGTACTACAAAATAAGTTCAAACAGATTGATAACAGCAATGTCAGAGACTTATTGTGTGTTTGTCAGCATGACAGTAATAACTTATAATGTGATATCAATAGCCACACACAATGTCGATCAAATTCGTTTAGGGCTCCAGGTCCTTTTATACATGGCAAGCGTTCTTGTCAATATAATTTGTGACTCTGAAAATTTCCCAGCTTTATTAAATAAATTAAAGGAAATCGATGATTCGCTAGATGATCTGACACTATACGATGAAATACCCATCTCTAGGATTTTGTTTACTGTCTCAATAGGGATAAGAACATCCACACATTTGATTTTCTGTTTTACTGCACCTAGTTGTTTCTACAGAGTCGTGGTTATAGATTTAATGACAATGACATCCCACTTTACAAGGATCATGATGTTCGAGTCACTGTGGCATCGAATGAAATTGATCCGCAAAAGATTTGAAAGGGAATCAAGAGTAAGCAGGTTGGAAGAGGATGAAGAAATAACTGTGCAGAGGTTAAAGAAATATATGAAAGCTTATAGCAATTTATTGAATACTACTCAGATAACCAATGCAACGATGAAGCCTCTGGTAACTGTTACTTGGTTTAGCTTTTACAATAAACTAACTCTTTTTACGCCCCAGTAAGGTCAAAATATCAACTGTTACTACATAAAACTCATTCTATCTTTGTATGGTCAAAATATGGGTGGTGAGAGATTGATTCGTCTTTTGTTGTTTCAGATATTCTTAACTACAATGGTGGCAATTCCTAAATTATTGAACATTATTCATTCGGCAATGTCTGCTGGTGGGACTTATGTATGTATATATGTATAGATCATATCAGATCATGTCTGTTGTCTCAATTTGGCCATTTCGTGTACTAGACATCGCGACATCAATCGGTTATTGTGGTATGGACATGTGATGCGGAGGAATGAAAAAAAAAGTAGTGAGGAAATTTTTGAGTATGAATGTGGATGGCTATTAGAGTAGCGGAAGACCAAAAAAATAATGGATGGACTGTGTTAAGGAGGGAATGGAAAGATGTTATGGCTAGAATGTAGGTGACTGCTGAGATGACGAGTATTTTATGTAGAAGAAGTATGGAAGAAAAACACATGCTGAACCGACCCCAAATAAATTGGAATCAGGGCAGGAGAATTATGTTGTTGATTTACTCTGAACGATCCTAATGTGCACGTCTTTCTACATCGTTCTCACATATATGTATAATCTCAACATGAATGATGTAACCAAGATTTTGTAACAATATTTTGATTTAAAAGAGTGTCCACGGAGTTTCTTGCCCGTTCTTCTCCACAGGGATCTGCGTTAGGGAATGGGCAACTACAGTACTTTCTCAAGTTATTATGCCTTGTGTCTGTGACTGTAGCTTTGCTTTTTTTTATTGTTGACATTCAAAAGTGCCGTAATGATCTAATTGAAATAAATGCTTTGAGTTTGAGTTTCATGTATTAGGACATGATCACATTTTCTTGATGAACTTTGAAAATGTTACAGAGACATAAGAAAACCATCTTGGAAGGGTTGACAGACTTCATAGTCTCTATAGCATCAGCTGCTGTGGCCGAACTCGTCAACAGCGAAATCGACAAACTGAAACTATGCTTTATTAAGCAGTTGCTTTATTGTAGAGGTAGGTTTGTAATCTTATATAAAGGATTGAGTCAGTATATTCGAGATTAGCCCATGATGTGGTCCCAAAAATTTTAACTCACGCTCGCTCGCATTTTTTAATCGATGACGGCACTATTTATAAAGTAATATGAAATAAACCAATCGAAATAAGTACAGATCTTTCAGAATCAATCATTCATCATTCGGCAATCATTGTTTATCTTCAGGTTACTTAGTTGTATTTCTTTCTTTATTGTGTGATTAGTATCTAGCCTAACTACTGCTACTTAGTTGTGCATTATGCTCATTCTGAAACATGAGGATTATCCATGCACATACATTTTTTGGTCTGAATGTACATATCATGCTGGTCCTCTATTTTTGAACTTTCATTCATATTTTATTATTTTATTTTATACTCAGCAAAATTAAATCGGTTGTTCAATATTTCAGGAGAAATAACTCGACGCGCTATAGAAGACGCCATGACATACTTCCGCCAGCATCCGTTCAAGTACACAATATGGCGGCTGTTCTCAGTGGACATCAGCATGATACTGAGTGTGGTCGGGCTGCTCACCACGTACACCGTGGCTATGGTGCAGTTCGCGCATTTTTATGATTAATCCAAAGATTTGATTTCTTACACAGGGTGGATTTGTATCACGTTTTCAATACATTACACACATACACACATAGAAATTGTTTATCGGTGTTTAAAAAAAAAAGGATACAGCTTTTTCAATTTTTATGCACCATGGATGTTAGGATTGAATGTTTTGATTAATCGCATAGCAATATTTTTCAACGTGATACTGAGTGTGGGCGCTCTACTCACCACGTACACCGTGGCTATGGTGCAGTTCGCGCATTTGTATGATTAATCCAGAGATTTGATTTCGTACACAGATTTTTTTTATCGGTATTTAAAAAAAAGGAAACAGCTTTTTCAATTTATATTTACACTGGATGTTAGGATTGAAAGTTTTGATTAATCACGTAGCAATATTTTTCAACGAAAAGTTGTTCTTGTGAATCATCCTTGAGTTTCTATTTCCGATTGTTGATCACCAAAGTGCTATTTGTAATCTTTCGAATCATCGATGAAACTTCATCTACCTAATGATGTATTAAAATTGAATATATCCTTGAATAAAGACGCCACGTCAGAGTGATAGTTTCATTTCTAACATAGAAATTTCTAGCTTAGAAACTAGTATGATTTAATTTAGTTTAAACCATGCATGTTCTAAAATCTATTATATCCATACAAACCATAATGTCACTTCGGCTTTTTTTCGGTTTTTACTACAAAATTAGTTCCAATATACTGGTTGATGTTTTAGTGAGAGCATATTGTGTGTTTCTAGCTACTTTGCTCAATTTACAAAATTACCTACTGACAACATATTTTTTCTTTCCGGGGAAGGTGCGTTACGGGCTTCTAGGCACCTTGTATGTAATAAACGTTTTCACAGGTTTGCTTTTTGGTGGTGAAAATTTATTCGAATTCTTAAAAATAATGAATAAAATCGCGCTTGCTCCGAAACCAAATGATGAAATACCCTTTTCTAGAATTTGGTTTACTTTTTTATTGTTAGGAAAATTAACCGGGCATCTTGTTTACGGCTATTGTACGTCTGACGATCTATTAAATTTATTTTCCCCGGCCACGTTATCATTAATCTTTGCATTGGCACAACATACATCGAACTTTACGCGTATAATTATGTTTGAAATACTCTGGCACCGAATAACAATGGTTCGCAAACAACTGGATAGGAGCTTGTCAACTGCACGGAGGTTTGAAGAAGGGGAAGATATCATGAGGAAGAAATTAAGGAGTTGCTTGAATACTTACAAGAATATATTAAACACCACTCATGAGACTGATGCACCAATGAAGTTTATGGTAAACCACCTAATTAAATTATTGTAGGTACCCCTTCTTCTACCCAGAAGGCAATGGAGAGGGCTATGCTCAGAGTTTCCTTGCGTGATCGAATCAGAAATGAAAACATCCGCAAGAGAACCAAGGTTACCGACGTAGCCAAGAATTGCCAAACTTAAGTGGCAGTGGGTAGGGCACATTGCTCGCAGAACGGATGCCCGATGGGGCCGAAAAGTTCTGGAGTGGCGATCGCGAACCGGAAGACGTTGCGTTGGAAGGCCTCTCACTAGGTGGACCGATGACATGGTGAAGGCTGCGGGAATCCGCTGGATGCGAGTCGCACGGGACCGGTCAATGTGGCGACACTTGGGGGAGGCCTATGTCCAGCAGTGGACGTCTTTCCGCTGAAATGATGGTGATGATGAGGTACTCTTCTCCTTGCGTCGTATTCCTCAATGTTGAGGGTCGTGATCTCCCTTCTGTATCACCTTCCCTTGGATGATCTTTCTCCATCTGTTTGTCTCTGGCATTGTAGGTGCAGATCATCCAGAAAAAGTACGCGCTTCGGCAATCGACTCTCTTCTGAAATATGTATGCGCGATGTTGGGATGTTATATAAAGCTGCGACCGCCGCACCGTAGCTAGCCTATACGAGGGAAAATTACATACAAACATGCAGCGACGTTGCACTTCTCAGTGGCAGCACGAAACTTAGAAGCATTGCATCTGTTACTCTATAGTGAAACGTTAGTGATAATAGGCTAGTTTCCACCATCAATAAATTGCAAATCTACATATTTAGTCCGTCAGTTAGAGTATTGGAAAGTAATGGACGTATTTTTTGTTTTTGTAAATCAATGAATATTGACAAAGATAAAACGCATAAAATCTTGGGAGTGGGGGCTCGTGACGTCACAACGCACTAAAAATTATAGCACGGCGTGACGTATTGAGAATATTAAAAGCATCGTATCTTCGTCAATTTTGGTCTACGTAACAAAAGAAAAAATACATGTCAAATATTTTTTGAAAATCTAACTGACGGACTAATTAGATTTTTTCAGGACACAGGCCTATTCTGAAAGACGAAGATTACCAAGATCATACGTTTTCTGGTTATATACTATGAGAATCAAAATAAGATTGAGGGGCGACAAATTGACCTACTCTCGAGTATGTCAAACTTGTAGTTTTACCTATACATTTATACGGTCAAAAACTACGAACCAATCGACACCATCAAGAGCGCAGGACGTCAATGGATATTGTGACTGCATGTTTTTATTTCTTAGCTAATACCAATTTTTTTTACTGTTTCAGATGTTTTGGTCGCTAATGATGCTGGTTCCTAAGATATTGGACACTATTTATTTATCCATGGCTTACGATAGTGTATTTTACGTACGTATAAATTTGGCCAAAGAATAATGCTGGCACAAATACTAAACTCACGGTATAATACACTCGAGAGCAATGAATCCGGGTCACTTAAAGAATCCTAAAAATCTCGGAAACTAAAAATGATAGGTTAATGCAATAAATTATATTTAATAGACAATGTAATACTCCTTAAATGAAGGTATTAAAACTTCTTAGTTATTGTATAGTTATATCATAAAAAAATCAAATTTGAAAAAGGGCCACTTTCGAAGATGGAACTACGAAATTACAGCATTTGGTTTTGCTTTTGTTTGTAATCTGTCATTTATGTGGGTACATAAACCATGTTGATAGTGCTCTATATTCATTATTCAAGCTGAAATTATGTCGCTTACGCCTGAAGAATGCACCAGAATACTTACAATGCTGGAAACCGGCCGGAGTCAGCGCGATACAGCCAGGACTGTCGGTGTGTCGCTGTCAACAGTACAAAGAGTTCTCCGACGTTACGAAGAAACTGGTTCTAACCTACGCAGACCAGGAACGGGCAGAACCAGGTGTACCACAGCACGAGAAGACCGATACTTGGTGAACACCATGCTTCGAAATCGCTTTCTCACAGGAACTGAACTCACAAATCAGTTTCGACGCCTCGGAGGAAGTAACCCAAGTGCATGGACAGTAAGACGTCGGCTTGCTGAATCTAACTTAAAACCCCTTAGCCCTGCAAACGGCCCTAAACTGGAGCGTGGGCATCGTATTTCAAGACTAAGATATGCCCAGAGCCACGTAAATTGGAGTATTGAAGATTGGTCAAAAGTTATGTTCTCCGACGAATCAAAATTTATGCTCTACAAGTACGATGGAAGACACAGAGTGTATCGAAGACCAGGGGAAAGATTCAAGCAAGCATGCATCGAAGAAAAAGTAGCCTACGGTGGTGGGTCTGTACTTGTGTGGGCCGGAATTTCTTCTGAAAGTCGCACAGAGCTGGTGATCATAGAAAACGGCTCTTTAACTAGCGTAAGATATGTGGAAGAAATCCTCAATGATCACGTTGGTCCATTTATGGTCAATTTAGGTGAGGATGCTATATTTATGTATGACAATGCCCGACCTCATACAGGTAGGATTGTGAATGACTACCTTCAAGAGATGAACATTACTCGTATGGAGTGGCCAGCGCGCAGCCCGGATATCAACCCGATCGAGCATGCTTGGGACGAGCTAGGCAGATGCGTAAAACAACGAAACCCTCCCCCAATCACGCTTCGTGAGCTCAAAATTGCTCTCACAGAGGAATGGGAGAATATTCCCCAAAATCGTATAAGGAACTTGGTGTACAGCATGCCAAACCGCGTAAACGCAGTAATGGAAGCACGAGGAGGCAATACGAAGTATTAAAATTCAAGAAAATCGTAATAAAGTTCAAAAATTTCATGTTTCCTATTTTTGTTTTAAGGAGAGATCAGCAGTTTTTTTCTTTATGTAATTTTGTGTTAATAAAATGTATGGTGACTCATATTTTTTTTATTTTCATTTAAGGAGTATTACATTGTCTATTAAATACAATTTATTGCATTAACCTATCATTTTTAGTTTCCGAGATTTTTAACATTCTTTAAGTGACCCGGATTCATTGCTCTCGAGTGTAGCAATCGTTGTGTTAGACGTAGGCACGCATCTTCAATTACCAAAGTAAGCGGTCAGTAGACGTAAAACAAGACTTACCATAAGAAGAATATTACATGGACTTACCTATAAACAGAGAAACATTTTATATTAGCAATCGATATTGGAAATAAAGTTCAAAACATAATATAACACTATGCTTGTAACCCGTAACGATTAGGCAGAGGTGTGCAACAGTAGCTAGAGCAACATGTCGCCAGTTAAAACATAAAATAAAACAACAAAAACAATCACAACATAACTGGTGATAATAATTATTATGATACTACCCCTTAGATTTGAACCCATAAGACACCCATGTATTATGGGTTCAAATCTAAGGGAGAGTCAGGCGTCTTGCTATGTGACGTTGAACAGCAAGAATTCCTTAAATAAAACTATCTAACGACATTGAAAAGGTGGCTGGTAAAGACTGCATTACTATTGAATAATCGGAACGGTGAAGGAAAATATCGTGAGGAAACCGGCATGTCCTAGAACCAATTCGAAGACATGTGCCATCAACCAATGCTCACTGAGACCGCGTGGTGGATTATAGCCCATTCCCTCTCATTGAGAGGAGGTCCCAGCAGTGGGAACATTATAGGCTGATGATGATGATTTAATAACGCGTCGTTGGTCTAGTGGCAAGCGCGACTGCTAAGCACGGGTCCAGGGTTCGGTTCCCAGGTCGAGCAAAGTGTTTATATTGGGTTTGCCTATCAGGATTATTTTAGTAGCAGCTGCCACGGAGTCCGCATTTGTGCACGGTTGATGGCAATAGGCTCGCACCCTATTAAATGGAACTTAAACATAACTGGTGAAATGTGTGTGGTGGTCTAGTAGGTACACTTCTGCCTAATCCCCGAAGGGATAACAAGCGTGATGTTATTTAATACAAGGCCAAAGCCTTGTATTACCAAACCTATTTATTCTCAAAAGAATAAATAGGATTGGTCTGCCTTGTGATGCTTAAGTATATTTAACAAAAGAAGTTTCTTAAAATTTCCAGAGTAACTATTTAATCTTGTACGAAGTTTTTATCGAGTTTGCAGTAACGGTGACACCAGCAGTATTAGCTGAGATGGTCAACAGTGAAATAGACAAAATGAAGTTATCTCTTGTGAAGCAGTTACTTGTATGTAGAGGTAACTTTACTGTGTTACTAAAAATAATAAGAAACGGAGCTTAGAAAAGTGACGAGAATCGATATCAACATTATAATCTGCTTAGCCTTTACCTAAGTTGGGCTCGGCTTCCAGTCTAAATGAATACAATAATTTTACATGGAGCGACTGCCTATCTGACCTCCACAACCCACTTAGTACTGGGTAATACGATACCCCTTGGTAAGTCTGGTTGTCAGACATTCGGGCCACTGACTAGTTACCTAACGACTGTCAAAGATCTACCACAACGGCTTAACGTGCTTTTCGAGGCACGGACGAAACTCGGGACGTAATGGGTGGTCCCCCCCTTCATGGATCAACAACAAGGCAAGCGCGGCATGACCTGAACAGTCACACGTCGATCACACGAGTGGCGGTTGTTATTGAGCCACGAGCTCTTCATTATATTGGGGAAACATTAACTTAAGAACATGTCTGTTCCGATAAAAGAATTCAACTAAGAGAGTAAAGAGAAGAAAAAAAGATTACAATACAGGGTGTAAACCACCTCATCACGAAGCCGTCAACCAAGCATTCTGTACATCAAACTAAGTAACTCTACGCAAAAGTTATTGCTGGGAAACGACTTTTTTTTAGGGGTGAAAATCATGTTTTGTGGTTGAACTCAATGTCACGCACTTACTTACCAAAAAGTTGGAACTTTGACCCCCAATATCTCCGTAACTAGAAATAGACAGATATTGGGGGTCAAAGTTCCAACTTTTTTGGGAACCTTCGTTCCCAGGTATGGTGTAGGACAAAAAAAATATTGCAATGATGAGGAGAACAAGTGCCTTTCGGCTTCGTTAAGAGGTGTTTTACACCCTTTACATAATATTATATTCAACGTGAATGTTTCCTCAGTGGGGGATCAAAACATAACCGTAACACAAATAAAACATTTCAGGAGAACCCGCACGCGACGCAATAGACGACGCCGTGATGTTCTTCCGCCATCATCCGTTCAAGTACACAATATGGCGGCTGTTCTCAATGGACATCAGCATGATACTGAGTGTGGTCGGGCTGCTCACCACGTACACCGTGGCTATGGTGCAGTTCGCGCATTTCTTTAATTAAGCGAATGAAACGAGCACCATCATTTAGTACTCGTAGCAGTAGAAGTTTTTAGGAGAGCCCGGATTGCCCTGGATTTGTATCTGGTTGATGGCAATAGGCTCGCCCTCTAGATAACTGGGTAAAGTACACCCAGTTTACCAAATTTTGGCTGGTCATTGAAAACTAACCCTGTATGGGTTAGATTTCAATGACCAGCCAAAATTTAAAATTAAGATCTAGATATCAAACCAAAAGTGCATTTTAAATATTATTGTCGAAAAATATAAAATAAAATAATAGCAATCATTTGAAAATGTCCTAAGAATGTCCTAAATCATAAACCTAGTGGGAATCAATGCACTTGTGTGCGTGCATGCACCGCCAAATGTATGTGTTTGCTAACTGCTATCTATCTACCTTGTTGAACTGAATTGTGCTGTTGCAATATCCACACGTTCGCTTTTTAGTGGTGGACAGGAATGAAATTTTATTTAAAAATGTTTTTTTTTGCATTATATCGAAAATATTATTGATTCTAACCCATCTCTGAAAATTTGGTAGGTCATTGAAAACTAACCCTGTATAGTGCATAGATACTTCTGCTTTTTTCTTAGGAGCAAGCGTGTTATTGTATGATGTTGTGTATTTGATTATTACAATAAATAATTTTAGAGTGTTTATCGTATTTGTGTTAAATGTTATCTTTTGCAAACTACAAGAAGATCTTTTACAGAATACTCTTAAGTGCTCCTGAAGAATGTTTTAAAATGTTTTCACAGACAGAAGAAGAAGCCTGACGGTTTCCAGGTTGTGCAAGCTCTGTTAGTACGTCATCATAACAGGAAACAATATTAAACTTACGTCGAAATATAGGGAGCTCACAAACATTTTAAATCACGGAAGATGTGTGTAAGTTTTAATTATAAACCGTGAAAGCTTATAACAGTAAATATATTGTTTAATATACTAAATATTCAGAAAACTGAGAAGTTGCTTAGTCGGTTCTGAACTAGTGTTGTCTTTTGCTGCGGAAACTAGTCGATGACGAGATGACTAAATAAACTTAAATTATTACAAATTCTTTAAAATAAACATATTTTAAATTATTTGTAATAAACCACAAATCTTATCTACAGACCGATACTACATTCCAAGGTTAACCAGAGAAGCTATTGAAATTTCAAAACACAAAAATGTTAATCGTGAGGACGGTTTTAAACAATCAAGTACGTGGAATCCAGTGATAAACCTAATAAAAATAAACAAATAATAAATATCGCTGGACATTACACACAGCGCCGTCTAGTGCCACACTAAGCAACGAGGCTTGTGTCGTGGACACCAGATAGTTGATATACTACATAGATACTTTTTATTTGTAAATACATACTTATTATACATCTAAACATACATGACTCGGAAACAAATGTCCATGCTCATCACACAAACATTTGCTCCTACCGGGATTCGAAACTGGGACCCTACGAACGTAAGGCAGCCTCACTACCGCTGCGCCAATCGGGTCGTCGGTCGGGGGGTCGGGTAATAAAAAATAACATGCGTCTCCTGATAATGGAGACGCATGTTAAGAAAAACCTAGTGATACTGTGAGTGCGTTTTGTCGTGAGTTACAATCGAGTTCCAGTAGTGCGCGTAATAAAAGACTAAGAACCACATAACCACCATAATAAAGAATTTTCGCCCCACCCGCATACCTCTTCAGTATTCCGGCGATCATGATGCTTGCAACAGCGTCGAAATATCGGGAGCTCATAGTAACCAAAGAAAATCACGGATATCATCCCGTAAGTACTTTATGTGTATTTGTAATAAGCTTCTTAAGCAGCTGATTCCCGGATAGGCTCACAATCCGCTTTATTAATCTACGGCAGTTTACGCTCGTTTAGATGGCGAGGCAGTATAATAGGCACAGTTTAACTTGTGAATGGGTGCGCTTCATAATTTATAATCAGATGGGGCGGTTGATACAGGGGTTTGATAAATATGTACAGGCTTTTGAAAAGGTAGGGCAGGTTAATAGTTATATCTGTCCAACTATGCCAGGTAAAGTGACGGAAAATGAGGAGGTATTCCTCAAAGCGCACCTGTTTTTGAGCGCAACCATCTAAGCGCAACTAAAATATTCCTCGAAGCGCAACCATTTGGGAGCTGTCCTAATGCTTAAAACCCAAATTGACAGAAGGTCTTTGATTTTATCCGGCCAGTTTTTTTTTTTTTTAATTAATATACTATAGGTGACACAATTTGGAATATTATTGATATTCGAATACAATTATGATGTCGAGATCAGACACATTTTCAGGGAAAATTAAAAGAAAAAAAAAAAAAAACAAAAAAAAAAATGTAAAATGAAAGGTTTTTTTAACATTTAGTAGGTACCTATTTACCGATCAAATTAATATTTGTCTAATTAGTCCTCAACGAGATTGTGAATAGCATATTCATTTATAGATTATGGCAGCCCTATATTCATAAGACTTTGAAGTACTTAATTAATTTATTGATGCCCCCGCGCATATTGTGGGCTCTGCCGCAATAAATATGATTCTATTCCTTGATATTGTAATTCAAAGTTATTTAAATTGAAAACTTTATTTAAATATCAACTTCACATGAAAACTATTAAAATAAATTATGATAACTAACTTAAACTAAAAACTTAAAAAATGGCGTCAAAAAACTCCTCCTCAACGCTGTCAACTGGTAATGTCCCCAAGAGACTGGCGGAATTACTACGCTGTATGGCAACGCTAATTAAGCCTTTGGCCAAGGTAAAAGCCAGCCCTAGGGTCACGGGAAGTGTCAACTAAACGTTTTGAAATTTCCTTGAAAAGGCTGTGAGCGCTCGGACCCCACGGTCCTAGAGTTTCAACCCCAAACGGCTCGAAAATATAGTTACCAATAAGGTTACTATATTTTCGCCGCTTGAGGTTCTCCGCTAATTGAAAACGAAATACTAAATGGCACCTTGTTTGAATATATTTGCATTACCTTGATTTAGAGCGGAGTTCACTAATAAAACTGATCGCGATCAGCATGTCTGGATACTACATAATTATCACGCCTGTAATCCGTGAGCAGTGAAGTGAGCAGAACCCACAGTTCGCCAGTTTTGTTTAAGTCCCATATAATACAGGGCACAAATCTAGAGTTCGTAGCTGCTACTGAGAAATTCCTGATGGAAAAACCCGATAAGACTTTGCCCGACCCGAGACTCGAACCCCGGCCCTCAAGCTCAGCAGTCTCTTGCGACCACACGACCAACGACGCAGTGACTACAGGATAGTATTCGAGACTTGCTAGTAATATTCCTTACAAATCGTGACACTGACAGGTATTGAACGTTGTTTGGATGTTGATCGCGTTCAGATTCTTCGGTTAAATTAGGATGTTTAAAAGGTCTCACGCGTCGTTCAGTTTAAACACAATATGAAATTACACCACAAAAATTTTGCATTAAACTAAGGTATTTTGTTTGATTTTACATACAAAAGCAATCGATATGTAAATCTAATATATTTTATTAAAGCATGAGTAATCTTTACGCCAGACATTGTCTTATTATAATTTCCGTCAAGTTGTATGAACTACAACGTTGTTTCAATCATTCAATTCATACAACGTACTGATATTTATTGTGTATGGAAATGTATTCATGTTGCGATGAAAAAATATGGGTAGGGTGAAGTGCGCATTTGTTGGTCAAGCTAATAGTCAGCTATTTTACCATGTTAAATACTTAATTTAAAGTATTCAAAAACGCATATCAAACAAACTATTTTTTTTTAAATTGAAAGTTATTCTTTTTGTATTTATTTAAAAAGCGCAGTGATTTTATTAATTTTGTAAAGATTTGATCATTTAAAACCAACAAATCATGTCTTCTATTCTTCTTTCTATTGTGTGGATCTACAGGGTGTAAACCACCTGATCACGAAGCCGTCAACCAAGCATTCTGTACATCAAACTAAGTAACTATTAGCAAAAATTATTGCTGGAAAACGACTTTTTTTTTTGGTGTGAAAAATCATGTTTTGCGGTAGAACTTAATGTAACGCACTCAAAACATTGTGCTGATGGATGGATTGAATAGTACGGGGGTCGTGGAGGTGTTTAAAGTAAAAAAAACTTACATTAAAAACTTGTATTTAAAAAAAAAGTTGTCAAAAAGTTGGAACTTTGACCCCCAATATCTCCGTAACTAGAAGGTTCCCAGGTATGGTGTAGAACAAAAAAACTGATCGCAATGACGAGGAGAACAAGTGTCTTTCGGCTTCGTTAAGACGTGTTTTACTCCCTTTATATTAGCTTTAAATATAGATCCACACAATAGAATTTATGAACAGTTTTTGTAATCCACTCATAAAATTATTTACTACAATAGTATGTAGACTCTATAACCACAACCAATCATTTTCCGTAGTTGACACGCTCTGTTTTCCCGCATTCCCTGATCGAGATGAAAATAAAAAGTTTCATCATTCATAAGTTAGTAATGACAAATTGCTTGTATTATTATGTAGAAACTGAGAAATTGCTAAGCAATCGACTGTATCGGATTGGACTGTGCAATATAGTTTTTTTTTTTTTTACCATCTTTAGCAATTTGCTTCAGCTATTGATTAATGTGGGCTTTTTTTAATATAAGTATGAGTTTACTGGCAATAACATGCTGCTAATATTGCTATAAAATAAATGTATATGCCTGAATCTATAAAAAATATTAAAATTAGATAAAATAAAAAAATATATTTAAATAAATTACCTTTTTACTATCTCAACAATATGAATTGTCAAACACAATATTTATTTTATTTTTAAATTACTTAACGTGGGTCGACAACTGGTACTAACACCTGAAGTAAAATGCAGTTTCGCTTGAATTTCGTCTGTGGCATGTTAAATAACGCGCGTGAATTTTAATACGTTTTGTTATTTTGTTTACGATGAACTTTATAGTGATGTTGTTTATCGATATCTAGAGGAATGCCTCTAGAGACCGAGCCGCATCACTATAGTACGGTATACAGAAGACATCGGTCTTTTGAAGTTCCTACTTAAAAAAGTAGTCGATTAAAAATGTTATTACAACCGGCACTTTTACTTACTAAAATTATATGATTCTTAAAAAAAAATACATTTATGGACTGAATACCTACTTTGTAAATATTAAGCGATTTTTCAATGTTTTTATTAAGTGCGTATTTTAAAACTGCAATATACCTACTGAATACCAAAGAATTTGCTTTGAATTTTACATTAAAGTTTTTTTTTTAAATTAGATATCGTTAGGGACAATAAAAAACATATGGCAATAAATAAATAAATAAAATGGGCATTAAATACCCGTTTCCATATGTTCAATCGCAAAGGACAATCGATACTCGACACTTTTGGACACCACTACAAAGTCCCTATCAAGGACCGCATCATGAGATGGTAGCACATTATTCACATCAAGTTTTATGATGATCACGCGGAGGAATGCTTCTCATTAAAATTTGTCCCTCCCAAGTTACCATTGCAAAGGGTCTTATTTATTTACGTCGTAATTCTCTTTTACTACATCGTTATTTATTTGCGAATAATATGTTCAGAATTACTTAAATAAAATGAAGAGAAAATACACACACGAAGCGAAACTTCTGCCTTTATGGTTTTGGCCTAAGCCCTTGGCCACATGCGTCACGCTCATGATACTCGTCTTGTAACAGTGACTGCGACGAAAACCAAGGAAAAAGTAGTAAAAAAAAAAGTACCCCCCCCCCCCATCTGTACGGGTTTAGACTTGCAATCATCTGTTTTACATCACTATTTCATCGAATACGATGACGGTACGATAGACGGTATCGGGGGAATAATCTGGATAAGGCTGTCTCAGGAACGTGTGAGAGGCACATACCCAGCAGTGAATGAATTCAGGCTGTGGATGAAATGATGATGGGCCCGATGTTGTGGACGGAGTCTTAGTGAGCAACAAAGCCTTGTCATTTTCCAATAAAAAAATGTTATTTATCCAACATGTGAGGAAAGTTCGTTTTTCCTATTAGTTTTGATTTTGAGTCTTGAGCGAGCGAAGGATTGAAAAATAGAATCACGAGCGCAGCGAGTGATTATAAATTTCAATCCCGAGTAAGCGAAAGACTCAACAAAACGAATAGCAAATGAACTTGCTCACATGTTGCATACAAAACTTTTCACCACTCCCAACAAGAAAGTATTCAGTCATCATAGGTAAATAAATTAAATAGTCACAAAGCAAATCAAAATAATTCTTTATTACTTATAAAATAAAAAGAGCTGTTATTCATGAAAATTATTTATTTAGTAAAATATCTTTAAAACTTAACAAAAAAAAATCAGGCAAGGTTAGTTTCTGAACGGGATCATTACTTTCCTCACTGATCAAACAGTGAGGAAAAACTAACCAACTAACTTTCCTCACTGTTTTCGTAGAGGAAAGACACTTCTTTCGTGCGGGAGTGGTGAAAAAAAGATTGTTCAACTTGCACAACACAAACGATCGATCGAGCCGTTTCGTCAATAGTTAGGTACTTGCAATTATGTTTGTTTTCCTTTGATTGCCACTCTAAGTAGACCAAAGTCTTTATCGAGACGGTTCATCTGTGAACGATGATTCTCAAACTACTTAAATTTCGCAATTTTCGGTGAATTACACATTTTTTGACACACGGCAGAAGGCGACGCGCGACGCGGTAGACCTCGTAGAAGATGGTGCCATGGGAGGAGTTTGACCAACGACCATTGCCCCACATTAACCCTGGACCGAAAGAGCTGGAAGTCGAATGTAGGCAGTAACAGAAGCGTTTTACAGTAAGAATGTTCATTAATGTTTCTGTTGGATATTTGCCATCAATCGGACATGAATCAAAATTCCGTGGCTGCTATTAAGCAATACCTGATAGAAAAACAAAATAACACTTTGGCCGACCTGGGAATCGAACCTAGCAAGCACCTCATGCCGAGTAGTCGCCCTTATAACCACTGGACCAACGAGGCAGTACTTCATCTACGTGAAACTATTCGTGCACGAACGTTTAAGTCCCATGAAATACCTAGAGGTGATCCTATACTTGACCACCAGCGCCAGCGCCAGCGCTGTGACGTTTTTTTAATGTTACAGTGCTGAGATAGGGGCCTTTTGGCCTCGTACAGGACCAATTTCGTTTCTTTTTTTATTTTTTTATTTAACATTTCAACCACAAAGTACAGAGGCGGACTTAATGCCATAGGCATTTTCTACCAGCAACCTTTGGGTGATGCGGAGACAAGCAGTGGTAAGTGTACATCTGAAAATAATTTCATTTCATTTTTTCATTTTTTTTAAATAATCAATCTGATAATAATTTCATTTTTTTAATTTTTTTTTTCTCTATTTTTAATTTTTATTACATAGTTGTACTGTTAATTTCACCATTTTATTTTGTGTGTTTTGTCTTGTGAGGGCTAATAAATGCTTTTTATTCCTTTATTTTCTTTTACTGCCATCAATCGCGTACAAATCCAGCCTCCGTGGCTGCTACTGCGAAAATCTAACAACCCGACCTGGGAATCGAAAACCGGACCTCTTGCTCAGCAGTCGCACTTACAACCGTTAAAAATGTTCAAAATTTGTAAAAACTTCCGGTCCATATTAAAAGTAATTTAAATATCTTGACTGAGCAATTTAATAATGAATATCACAAGGAGGAACGTAAGCATATGTACCCAACTCGTTTATCTAAAAAGAAGACACTTGCTGTTGCTAAAGTCACAACCTACTTTGGTAAGCGCACAAGAAAATATGTGGTACCATCGTTAGTGAATGAGCTACCCCCACACCTGATATCGCATCTTAAATCTCAAAACCAGCTTAAAAATGTTCTTAAAAAGCATTACCTCTCATTGTGTCCATAGCTAAAATTGTATCTAAGGACAATAGCATTTTGTTTCATAAGTGTAAAATGTGTTTCTTTTTGTTAACTCACTTCTCATTTTTTATTTATATTACTTAAGTTACTTTAAAATAAAAATCGAAATTTGTTCTAATGATATTGTGAAACGAGAACAACTGCCGACAAACTGTTTTGCAGTTTGGCAGACTTTTTATATGTTATTGTTATACAGATTTTGAATAAATAAATAAATAAAAATAAATAATAACCACTAGACCAACGAGGCACTCAACGAGGGTACCAAGATGTACTGTAAAAACCTAGACATATCTTAGGCCATGAAGGAACAAACCAGTCCGAGCCAGGGTTTAAAAGCTAGTCCAATTCAGTGAACACAGATCACTTCCAGATAATCTACCAACAACGAATGTAACAAACAGTAACTGTCAACGGTCTCGCCAGGTAAATATGTAGGTAAAATAGTGCGATTACTTACTGAGATTGTAGGGATCTGGTTGTGTATAGCTGTTCTGTTTTATTAACTTATCTTGGTTAACCTACCTTCTTGGTCTGGAGGTCGCAAGGGCGCCTGTTAAGGTGAAAGCGTCAGGGTAGCCCGCGAAATTCAAATTTTCTTACGTTTTTTGCAATTTGCATTAGGTAGTTATGTAGTAGGAATTTACTTTTTCAAGGTCAAAGTCATTCCTGCACCTTTATGCGCTTGGAGGGTTGTATTGATGATTTTGATGATTATAATTCTGTAACTACATACGTGTTACAGCCGCGAATCATATTTTAATCAACATACAACCTGACACTGACCTGGAAATTGCAAAAAACGTAAGAAAATTTGAATTTCGCGGGCTACCCTGGAGCATCCACCTTAAGCATGGAATTTCTAGGTTCGATGGGTCCAACTTGGTCCTGTCGCATTTTCTATTAGGATATTCCAACGGCCCGGATTTGGAAGTGAGAAGTATGATACCTCCGTGCCTCGGTAAGCACGTTAAGGCGCCTCATCGAGCGAAAGCTGTTTTTTGTGCAGTTTTTTGGAGCCAACTCCTCTTTATCCAAAAGAAATACCAACTTATAAAAAATACGTTAAATTTCTATATATTCTTGACTCAAAAACGGTAGTTTTATTTTTTAAGTATTTATTTATTATTAATTTATTTATGTACACAAAATATTTTACAGGACAAAATATTAGCATAGAAGAGTACAAAGGTACTGCTTATTTCTTAAGAAAGTATTATAATGTTTAATAAATCTCCTCACAACGAAACCACAGAAATGTGATAAAATTATTTATAACATGCTTCTCCTCGTAAAGCAACCATTTTTTTGATTTGCTACTTATACTAATGGATAGGCAATTTAATAACGAACATAATGCTAGATTTTTTTCCAATGGACGAAAATTTGATTTTATAAAGAATAAAAACCACTAATTTCGCACTATTCGGCCCACAGTAACTGACGTAACAACCACTTTGTAGTGCAAGCTGATTAGAACTTTATACTAACAGTATTTCAAACGAAGTTTGAACCACCACAAATAGCAGTTAGTCCTGCATGAAGAGGAAGAGCACCACCTGTGTTTGCGTATACACGTTGTGCACTATGAGATCTCCTGCGTTAACTTTATCTCGTGAGTAACCTAACCTAATCATCAATGACAATAAAAATAATAAATAACAATAAACAATATTTATTTGTTCAAGACTTAAACCTATTTACAATTATTGTACCTTAATTAGACTAACTTAGTGGCAAGATACTACACAAGTGCAACTGGGCTTAAGCTAGGAGGACACCTGTGCTAGAAGCACCCGTTACTTCCGTCCCCACCATGATCGATCTGCCATTGCAAGTGTGGTGCGGTGCAAATTTAAGTATTGCTTACAATATTATTAATTTTTAATTTGATTAATTTGTTTATTACTATCGTGCGTGTGTGTAAGAACATATTGTGTGAGTAAGCGTGTGAGTGTGGTGTGGGTGTGTATGCGTGTGTGTGTGTGTGTGTGTGTATGTGACATAACACAACATAACAACACGCCCGTAGTCCTAGAAGGGTTGGATAGAGGTGTGCATAAATTTTGCCAGTTATCACGTGCTGTATTGCGTTATTTTATCGATAGTTTAAGTCTCATGTAATAGAGGGCGAGCCTATTGCCATCAACCGGACACAAATCCAATATCAATCGTTTATCTCCGCAAATATGGACCGCCATTTCCACAAGTACACTTGGGGCACTTACTGGCGGTATGTGAATTTCTAAATCGAACAAACTAATAACACTTTGTCTGGGAATCGAACTTAGCGCCGCAGACTCAGTCCTGAGGTGTTACTTGAAAACCGGAACGGCTGCACCCCACCGGCGGTAAAACCGGCTGTCGGGAATAAAACCTATATAAACAGCCGTCAGCCTATTTCTCTTTCATTTATCTTATAAAACGGGCCGGACTGGTTTGCTACCATTTCTTTTTTATGCTGTATTGGTACTTTAGATAAATTACTGCAAATGCCTCTGTTTATGAGGATCGAGGATAATTACTTGCAAAAATGCTGGAAGCACTTTCAAGGATATTTTGAGTAGTAAATAGCTGCTTGTCGGAGAGCTCATCCAGGAACTTAATACCACAAAAAAAAAACTGTTAAAGAGAATTCAATATGTATTGTTTTTTGATGGCAATAGGCTTGCCCCTTATTAGGTACATGAAACTTAAAACATAACTGGCGAAATGTGGGTGAACTATTTGGTACGTTTTTTTGGTTTGTTTTTGTTAGAGGAAAGAAACAAGACCAAAATAAGCATACAATATGACTGCTCACATTTCTTGTATTGACGGTGAGAATATCTATGCACAGCGCCATCTATCGTTTTTCAGTGGGAGCTGACCCTGAAAATACCTCATTATTCAGCCACTGCAACAACAAATAATTCTTCTGTAATCATTTTACACCTATCTTACATCTCAATGCTGACCTGTCACATACACATCCTACCTATATGCATATAGGTCGGCACAGCGGTCACCACAAATCTTCTAAACGGGCCAGCAGAGTAATAGCTACGCCCCACACTGGCCCAGCATCGTCCATCATTTTAGAGTAACGGTACCAAGGTGGGAACGGGAGTATGTTTGCAACTATGTAAGTAATTCATTGGTGTTAATTGTTTATTTGATTAATAGTTTTACAGGCTCGGAGGGCAACGAGGAATCGTTTAAAGATGTGTTGGAAAGTGGAGATGAGAATGCTTGCTTGGGAATGCAATTTAAAGGATTAGTTTAGTAGTATGACTCTCAAAAGGCTGCTCAACTCAAATGGGACTGGGCAGGACATGTCTACAAACTGTGGGCCAAAATAGCAGGAAACTGGTGCCCTGACACGATGAGGCGGAGACACGGCCACGAAGGAGATGGCGGCAAAACTAGACAGGTTCTATCAGAAATGGAAGGAGGACGCGCGGATTCGCGAGAAATGGAAGTAGTCCTGAGGAGGGAGGCCTTTTCTATTTTTCGGATGGGAAATTATCAAATGACCCCTCCCGCTCGGGGCGGAGCGGAAGGGAGTATCAGACTTTTACTGACTAAAACCTATCCAAGTTCCTTCTTAGCCCTTTGTGTTCCAGGGCCGCGGTATCTCTTTCCAACAGTCCCGCAGCCCCGGCAGGCATTGGCCCTTGCAGACCACTTCCTTTTTGCTGATATCTCTTTGAGGCGCGCGTGGAACACGAACGCGCCGTTGTCGTCGGCACGGCCTGTCGTCATAAGGCGGACGGACGGCGAGCGAGCCCATTAGTGGATGCACAAGCCCATTACTCACTGTCCACAGGCATGTAGAGGGACGCCTTTTGCCAGGAGTGGGACAGAGCAGGCAACAGGAAAAAAAAAGTAGTATAACATCAAAATTGATTTAATCACAAAACAAACAATCATGTCTTGAGTGATGAGTTGATATCATCATTACAGTTATGTTTCAGGTTTTGAAACAAAACTAGACTTTTTCACTCTGATAGCGGGACTGTTTTGATAGAAATAGAGATGAAACCTACATAATACGCCTGTTTTCACAGATACTAGGCGACAACTAAATAAATATCTATAAGAAAGCGCACAAATACCAGCACCTCGATAACATCTAGGCATTCTTTTAATTAGTTTGATTGTAACTTAGTCTTATTGAAAACTATTTGATTCCCAACGTTCTTGTCATAGGTTTATGCGTCTCACAGAATACCATAGACTATTGCAATCATAACATTCCCAGCCATGCTAACGATGGTGTTATGATACTGTCATTTGTAGATCTATGCTAACGAGTTCGTGCTATGATCTCTATGATGAGCCATTATCTGTCAGGGTCTCACGGCAAAATGAACCTCGGAGTTATTTGATCTAGAAATTATGGGAATGTTTCTTTATTTGTAATGGATGTGATATTAATGTCAATGGGTTCTATGCTTAGCGGGCGATTTGTTTTTTCATTCGACTGATTACAAATCTAGACTCCAGAGAGTCTATACAAAATTACATCGTTAGTTATTTAATGATAACGTGGAAGCAGAAGGGTATATTATAAGTGGTATGAGCCCCGACCTTAAAAGTTTTGATGTCAGTACCTGGGAATCGAACCCGGGACCTCATGCGCAGCAATTGCGCTTGCGACTACTAGGCCAACGAGGCAGCCCACGAACTAAAGTATAAAAATATCTACCATTTATTTTTTTTTCCTTATAGGAAATCATCAAATATCTACCTACCACAGCGACCACCTACTAAGGATCACAGTACCAACTCAGGTGATCAGAGATCTAGCTCTATTTGCAACCTGACATTAGTACAGGTGGCCTACCATGACGTCTTAAAGCAGGATCGTTTTAATCGCGTTCCAGTGTGGGTAAGAGACGGAGCTATAGAGGACGTCTAGCGCCATCTCTTTCCCTCACTGGCACGCAATTAAAACGATCCTGCTTTAAGACGTCATGGTAGGCCCGCAGGATACAGTAAATATGCAAGAACATTATATATGTGCACTTGTGCAGTTTGTGCCGCCCTTTCCCTTCATGAGTAAGTTAAACTTGCAGTAATCATGATGTAAGTGACTTTAATGTCATTTATAACTTGAAACGGTCCCACGCTTTTTCTTCTCTTGTTTGAAAAAGTTAAATTTAAACGTGAAAACTTGAAAACGAACGCAGAAATCGGAAAAAGTTGAACAAAAATAATCATTTTGTTTAAAGTAGATGGAGGACGGACTTACCTACAATATTGCATTCGATTTGGAAAAGTAAAAATAGGAATGAGAGACAGGAGTCATTTGTCTCGCACAGGACAAAACAGAATGATTTAATTAACAATAGAATAAAAAAAAAAACATAAAATTAAACTTTTCAAAAAAAATAAAAATAAGGACGTATATACATTACACTAAATTGATCCTGTGTGAGGCCAAAAAACCCCTGTCTCAGCATGACAATATGACAATAGGGAAGGCTGGTCAAAGCTGATTGTAGATGGCGCGTCCATAGTTTAGACCCAATCTGACCAATGACGTCAAACTATTTTGAAATATAAAATGAGATTGACAGGTTTTCAACCAATGACGATGTTTGGTTCATGCGATGCTAGCGCCATTAGTTCCACTAGTTGCCCAGCCCATTATGACAATTTTTGGAGATGCCGAACAAAACAATAAACAAAATTAAATTAAAATAATTTCTGCATAAATTTATAATTTAAGTATACACTTAAAGAAGCAACAGTTATAAAAAGTAATAAAACATCCCAAGACTTCCAACCCAGCACACACGCCATTTATTTCACTATCAGACAAACAAATCATTACTCTTTGTTAAACATTAAACTATAAAGTAGCAAACACAACAATATATAATAGTTTATCATGGCACGCAGCAGCTGTGGTCAGAGGAAATGGCTGATGTAGATAATTCTATTTAATGTCCGATGTCGCAGTATTTTTATACCACCTGCTGTCTCAAGACTATTATATGGGTCTTGCATTGATGGTACGAAAATAAGTTTGTTTGAATTGAATTCAGTTGCAAGCTAAGCGAGACGACAAAATAAATCTAATTAGTCCGTCACTTAGATTATCAAAAAATATTTTAACCGTGTTTTTTCTTTTGTTACGTTAACCAAGATTCACGAAGATAAGTACGACGCTTATAAAATTCTCAATACGGCACGCCATGGTATAATTTTTAGCTAGTTCTGACGTCACGAGCCCCCACTCCCGAGTTTTGATGCGTTTTATCTTTTTCAATATTCATTGATTTACAAAAACAAAAAATACGTGTCCATTAATTTCCAATACTCTAACTGACGGACTAAATAGATTTGCAATGTTTTTATACTGTCGTCATGCCTATTTATATGGGATGGTATAGGTATACACTATTGGTATATTTGGGTAGGCAAATATGTTTTGATAAGCTTGTACGCGCAATAAGTTTTGTCTTTGCTCTTATTTCGCTGTGTCGTTTTTTGTGTCTGCGTTTCAAGCTCTGGCCCACTGCAAGAAACTTAAATGGAAGTGGGCTGGTCACATTGCACGTCATGATAAAGAGAGATGGACTAGAAAAGTTACTATGTGGGCTGGCCCTCCGGGAAAAAGGAAAAGAGGTCGCCCCCAGGAAAATTGGAAAGACGAACCTATAAAATTCGCAAACAGCGACTGGATGAAAACAGCCCAAGATAGGAAAAAGTGGTATGAGATGGAGGAGGCCTATACTCGTCAAGAGGTCCTTAGTTAAAGTTATGTTTAAAAAAATGTATTATTATTAATAAGGAATTGTGTTTAGTCTCGGTCAACATCGACGGGTTCTCACAAGAAAAATCAGAAATTCTTTCCGATGTCTACCGCAAAACTCACTGCGATATTCTTTGCGTCCAAGAGACCCACCGAGATGAAACCCAAAGTCGGCCACACTTCGATGGACTTACGCTTATCGCCGAGATCTGTCACCCGAAGCACGGTAACGCAGTGTTTGTTGCTCCCGGCGTAAGCATACTATCCACCAAATGCTCAAACGAGAATGGTATAGAGATTATCACCTTGGATGAACTAGTCGCTCAGTTCTGGGCCGACACAATTTAGATTGCCATCGACACGCTGAGAAGAAGAATAAGGAATTATAGAGGCTTAAATAAATAAAAATAAGCTTGTATGATCACTGATCATCATCAGCATCTCCCTGCCCTTGTGCCATGTTACTTGAGGTCGGCGCAACACGTTTTTCTCGTCCAATCTCTCCTGTCAACCGTCACGCAATCATTAACACCAACATTGTAAAATATGCTAGTTACCTAACCCACTACTAAAGTAAATACACGAGTATTTGCGTATTAATCATCTATAGACGCTGATCACTAGGTATAGCAAAATCGGTTTTACCATTTGGGGACCTCAACTTTGGTGAATCTATTTATCTCTTCTTCACTTATCTTTGATCTATTTAGGTAACTAGACATTAACACGACTTTTGCTAATTGTTACTACAATAAAAATGAGCAATTATTGTGTCAATAGCAAAGATTCTCCATGAAACATGTTACATGTTTTTCCAGTGGCCACCTAAGCCTTAAGACAAGTACTTATAGTTTATTGCCCATTCTCCTTTTTAATAGCGGCTCAGTGAGCATTCTTTTGCTCGGTTCAAGGCTACAATGAAGGGACTTACAGACACAACACGTGTTGCCTGCGTCTTTGGAAAATTAACGCTCTCGTTTGATACAATACTGACCAACTTTGGCATATTTTAAACTAGCATGAATCAGCAAGTCGTACGAATTACATGGAGGTACAGTACGACGTACAAGACGTTACTCTTACAAATTAAGTTCCATCTCACTGAACTCGTTAACCAGTACTTCAACCATCCAACTTTTACTTCTAATAACAATCAGTCCAAGATTATTATAGGCAGAGGTATTTCACACTTTGAAAACGGATAATTATATCGAAACTTTTAGAAAGTGTAAGAAAGCTTCTCTTAAACTGTTCGGTGATAATGATTCTGAATATTTAAGGCTCATTTCTGTATTGTCATTTTGTTGCTTTCTGAATGACTTCGGAAGGTCCACGTGGTTTGGTTGAAAGAGAAATTGGGATGAACTTTGCTGTCTGTTTTTGCTTAGACAAATACAATAAATCACTGAACAAGCCATAAAGATTTAGGCCCGGACTCCACCAAAGCGGGACGGGCAGAGCGGAGAGGAGACGAACGGAAACTGACCAATCACATTAGTTGATATCTACATCGCGTCTCTTGTCTCTCCTGTGATTGGTTGAATCTTGCACATCTCCACTCTGCTCTGTTCGTCTCCGCTTTAGTGGACTTAGAGCCTTAGTCTAATTTGATTACCATGACTTTTTTCTTTTGAAGGAATACTGCAAAAATATAACAGAAATCATTTTACAACAAATTTTTGTCACATCTTTCGTCCTCTGCCTATTCCACGGAAAGTTAATATGTGAGTAAATAATTAAACGTCTCATCATGTTATAATCCATTTAAAATGCATTGATACCAAGCATTTGAACATTAAATAATGAATAAATATCAAGAAGAACACATTGACTTTGCACCCCACCATGCATATTAATAAGGCTAGTGATGCACCATGCACCCAACTTTCTTTTGGTATCGATGATACCAATTAGTTTTATACGGATATTAATCGATCACTTCAGAGCGAAAGTGTCGTAGAGAATTGTTATTGATTGAAGCGTTGGGTGATAAATAAAAGTGAGTAAAAATTTTACGGTTTGTTTTCAAGATAATCGTTAATTGAACGTGAAGTAACCCATCGATTTAGGAATCTGGAGTAAAAGGGAAAAGAGAAAATAAGTAGCGAACACTGAGAGAGATTTTCGAACTAACACTATGTTACAAATACAGATCAAAGTGTCTAATTGTCTATACTACGAAGTAACAACAATAATGAAATAGACAAAAATATATAGGACAGATATTTAAGTTACCAAAAGCTGATAAATGTCGATGAAAGTTGTTTTAAAAATAAGTAACGCTTTGAAAACGATTGCCACTTGTCTAGAAAATTGCCTATGCATCCAGGTGCATTTGAGTTAAAATATTAACAGCCTAAAAGTTAAAGTATCATATAAATATCATGCAGTAAATAAAAAAAAAAGAATAAAAAAGATACTTCACGGCAAACTCAAAGAGATCTGATATGTTTAAAAGAACTGATAACCTACCTTTTTATAAGTCGTATGTAAAGCATTTAATAGTTAATTAACCAACTAATCGTCTGTTAAATGCCACCATTTAATATCTTAATTAAAAGGTCTTAATTGTAATTTATTGAGTCTTTATTTTTCAAGATAACGTTTTATGAGATGAATGTCTCATTCTTCTTCATTCAGCTGCTACTATTTCTTAGTAACGGTATTTATTGTGGCATTAGACAAAATATATTTACGTATATGTGTGCCTTTAAGATCTAATAGTTAAGATAAAACAGTAGATGGTCATCATATTATTATAACCATAATAATAGTAATAAATAACAGTACCAGAAACTTCCATGCTTTGTAGAGTACAAAGCATGGAAATTAATACAATTTTTCGAAAACTGATCACCTTTAAGTTTTGCATATGGGCAACCAGGCAATGGAGGCTTACCAAAATACAATTAAACAAATTGAAAAGAAAATACGGAAATTCAGAAAACCGAATTTATTTAATAAAACACAACGTCAACATTAACATTACGTTTGTTTCTCGAAAGGTTTAATCAAAAAAATGTACATATAGTACACGGACATGTATATACGTATCCCGTAAATATATAAATAGGCTTTTTTAAATATATTTTACATCGGTAAATGCCTTTTAATCACACCAAACACGTAATAAAACTCTTTTCTCGCTTAATACCTGAGAAAATAAAACAAAATAAGCTCGATACATTATAATTAGCACGTCCATCCCTAGTGGTTCTCATGGAATGCTTCACGCTATGCGCACACGATGCGGCGTAAGCAGTTATTAGCAAAGGGCAATGCTTTAAAAAAAAAACTATCTACGTGGTAGATCTTGAGCATTCTTTTTATTAACCTATGCAGGAATTTCTTAGTTAAGTATAGGAGCTCGTGTTAAATTAAGGAATCAAGTTTTATATTTTTTTCTTACAGTTTAACGCTATTAAATAAGGCTCGTACCGGTTAATAAATAGTATAGGTTCATAAAATTGTAAGAATATGCCAGAACTCTAAATTAATAAATATATAACGACACAACATTCGTTGCCTAATGTGGCACTAGATGGCGGTGCGTGTAATGTCCAGCGAAATATGTTTATTTATTTTAATTTACAAACTACAGTAGTTATTTAAATGACTAATTTTATTAAAACAAAAAGGGTTACAAGTTTTGTAAATAAAGTCTATTAAATATTAAATTCTATTGTTTGGTTCCGTAGTTGTAAGGACAGTCAAAGACTTACATGCATTACAAATACTTAGAATCGGAACTAAATTTGTATGCCATACACATTGTTCTTATGTATTTGGTCCGTGCGAATATCGATCCTGCGTTCCATTCACAATCGTTTATGTCAATAAGGCTGTAAAACATGAAGTCCTTTATTCAGGCTTTAAATTGCATTTTTAGAGGATTACTCAAACACGGTGGGTATTTATTTACTCATGTAGGAAGTACATATTTTTATGCTTGAAGAATAATGTTCACCATTTTTTAACCAATCAAATACAACCACTGGTAGTTTTTTTCCTAATTTGCTCTATCCCACCGGGCAAAGGCCTCCTTCCACTATTTACATTTCTTGCGAACTGGTATTGAATAATCTAAATAATGAATTGGAAGCCATTTTATACCTAAAAATCTATAACATAAATGAAAACAGGCAAATAAAACAAGGGCCATTTCTCTTGACAAAACATAAAAATCGAGGTCTGGTATCAATTTCCACAACACAACCAACCATTTTCTATACCAACGTCAAAACAACACCCATTCATGCTTCAACAACCAAAGTTTGGTAACCCTACTCCTATTATAAAGAACAATGGCGAATTAAAGTAGGAAGTGTCGTTTCGCGGTACCAACACAATGGGTGGTTCCTGGGACACCACAATGACGATCGTTACCGATTCATTACCAGAACAATGTGTATCAAGAATCGAGTCGAACGAGAATCGATGCCGAAATAAATCTGGTATCGGATGTTCGGATTGTAGTGATGTGCGCGGTATCTTTTGGTACTGATACCGATGATATTGTTGAGTTTGATTGACAATGAAAGGCTCGGTTTTTAAGGGTATAGTAATGAGTGAGTTGTTAGAATGGTGATAATAGATGATTGATTCGACGGTGTGTTTTTGATTGATGACTTGGCAGATTGGTTGAAACTCTAAGTCGAGTATAAGGTCATCAATTATTGCTTGTGATCTGCTAAAATGACCGTTTTGTAATAGTAGGTGAGAGGTCCAATGTGCTTTGGTATTCTTTCAAAAGTAAAATAGATATTACGACAAATTATAGATTTAAAAAAAGGCCTGGTTCAGGTAGAATTGTGCGTGTAGCAGGTATATCCATATTTTGCCAGTAATATTTAGGTCCCAAGGAGCGAGCCTATTGCTTCTAATCGTTAAAAATTTTGAAACGATGCTGAAAATCTAATAACACTTTGTCCGACCTGGGAATCGTACCCAAGACCTCAAAGACGTCATTTATTTATCATTAAACTAGGTCTAGGAAGAAAAAAACATCAATAAAATATAACACGCAATAAAAACGATCAGCTGAAGTTGTAATAAAGATTGATCACTTTATTGTTGTTACAATTGCCGTGCAAAAAGTAATCACGAATACGGCATTCATCATTATTACTGTGATTATTTAGTGCATTAAGATTACTATCAACTAACTGTATATAGTCTATAAAAACTAGAGTGGACTGCTGAGACACAGTCCTACTCCCTGTGAGATTGACCAGGTTATAATTAACCATGCGGGCTTGGTTGTAAATTTTTGTATTTTAGAACATACTATCGGTTTTCCAACGATGTTTTCATTTACCGGTTTCATAGCAGTGATAGTGTGTTCTGGTGAAACAAAGTAAAATGTTTGTCTACTATTTAACCCACGACCTAAAACTCTAAACCTACTACTAGGTCATCCTTTTCATTTTCATCTCATCATCACCCATGGATTCTTTTATTTGGGACTAGCTACATTACTCCCAAATCACTGCAACTCCTGAAGTTCAGAATCCAACAGTGGCGACCACCAGAAACAACGACTAAGTCCCAGAGAAACAATTTCTATCTTGGAACCCGTAACGAAATTAATCAAAAATAATAACAGAGGAGTAGGAAAAAACATCCGTGGGTTCATTAGGGCTACCGACTATTTCCCTACTAGTGCGAGCGAGACAGACTATTTATCTCTCGCTCGCACTAATAGTAATAGTCTGTCTAAAGACAGTCTTGTCTATAGTGTGCGGTGGCCCTTAAAACGTGATAAAAATTGATGTCCAAGCTTTGCAAGGACAATAAGGACCTATTTGATCTAGATCTAGTACCTAATGAAAAGTAAAATAAAAGAAAAAAATAATAATAATTATGCAGTTCATGCAGTTATATCACACGGTATAATTCCAATAAAACCGTGCTAGTTAATATGCAACCACCATAATATTTGACATAACATAAATATTAGTAGCCTATTCAAAACATCAATAAAATTCATAGTTCTTTTGTCGGTCAAAATGTAGATTAATGAAATTCAAGTTTGGTACTTAAAATTCTGTAGGAACACCAACGTGATGTAGTTCTATAGAATTTTAAGAAGGTAGACGTAAATTTTTATTTGATTATATTTTGAGTTTGACTGACCAATTGACGAACGAGACAGACATTCCATTATTGACCTATAACTAACCTTTTTCTCTAGCTACCTCAAAACATTATGCTTTATTTTTATTTACAGCAAAACGTAATCCATTCCCACGTTATAAAATAACTGGAGCTCTCAAAAACCGTTGCGTGAAGCATGCGCGTTGATCGATATGAAACGAGATCAATTTTGTGGGGCGATCACTGAAACCAGTTTTTTATCGGTCCCGATAGGAAGTTGGTAATCATAATGTTGGCAAGTGTTGGTATTGGTATCGAGATACCAGATGTAAATTATGGTTTTCCCATCACTACGATGCGTGAAGGTAATTTAACATAAATGCAATTGATTATCTAGAAATATTTATTGCTTTAGGTACATATTTTATAAATTTTTTTCTTTATGTTATTTAGATTGGTAAATGAGTTTTAAAAAATAATTATCATCGGTAATATAAAACAAGATTTTATGATCGAACATTACCTCCTATGTAGTAAGTAAGAAAAGGATGCTTTCAATTAACTATAACTGTCTAATAAAGGAAAGTAGATTTTCCTAGAGAAATCAATAGTGAAGATAAAATGGAAATCATAAATCTAACCAGACATTAAATAATAATAAATATCGCTGGACATTACACACAGCGCCATCTAGTGCTACACTAAGCAACGAGGCTTGTGTCGTGAACACCAGATAGTTGTTATACTACACAGATACTTTTTGTTTTTGCTCCTACCGGGATTCGAACCCGGGACCCTAAGAACGTAAGGCAGCCTCACTACCGCTGCGCCCGCCAATCGGGTCGTCAAAACATTAAAACCCGGGTTCGCGTAATGATAATGTATTGCACACCACGGACAAGACGTCTGTGTGGTTGTGTCCCAGCAGTGGGAACGTGGCATAGATGAATAAGCCTCTTATAATTAGGCCCCTTTTCGGTCCTTTTTGCAAAGTGGACTGGTAGAGAAAGAATAGGCTACACCCTTTCCCAACCATGAATGCGGTCGGCAGCGCAGAGATAGAAAGGGTCATTTCCACTTTGACCATTGATCTTCAGATCTCCCAGCATAAGTATGCGCTTCGGTCATCATCGTCTATCATTGGCAATATGAATGCGCAATCAATGATTAGTTATAGACTATTAGGTATAGTGCTGTTACAATCATGGAAGAGCATCAGGGAGTGTGACCCTTTTATGGTTTGCTATTGTCTTTTTTCACTAACTGCGCGTTAGTTTGTCACATTAATACTAAAAATCATAATAACATAACATCACGCCGACAACAGTACAACCACATTTCGCCAGTTATGTTTAAGTCCCATGTAATAGGGGGCGAGCCTATTGCCATCAATCGGGCACAGATCCAGACTCCGTGACTGCTTCTGAGAAATACTGATGGAAAAATCCAATCACACTTAGCCCGACCCGGGAATCGAACCCACGATCATGCTCAGCAGTCGATCCTCTGTCTTTAATTAACTTCAACACTTAATTGTTAAATATAAAAAGTAGTTTTTTAAGTTCAATTTGAGATAATAAAAGCTCTGAAAGATATCCTCCCACCCACCGCTTGTACCAGGACAATATAAAATATAAGAGCTGAGGCTCTCCCGAAACAATAGCCAAGCCTCTAAGGTCACCAAACGAATGTCAGCCAGGACAGAACATCAGACACAGACACTGCCGAACAATGGCTCTTTGTCAAATGTTCCCACCCGGTAATAGTATAACTGTTTTTGTAATGGCGGGCAGAAAAGTGTTTAATAGAAATAAATTTGTTTTTATTAATGGTAAAAGGAATTTGCTGAAGTATTGTAAATCGGTGATTTGATTTTTAAGTGGGTTGGTTAGGTGATTACTACAATTTGAAACTGCTTAGAGCATCATGATCAAGAATGCTAAGATACGGTGTTTTCGCCTCGTACAGGACCAATTGATGTCTTTTTCTCCTCTTGTTTTTGATTTTTTTTATTACTATTTTTTGATTATTTATTTTTTATTTATTTAAAAGATTATTTTAAAGAAAGAAAGAAAAAGATTATAGTTCTACCAACAATTGTTCACATTGGTTATTAGAACTATAATAAATAAATAAAAAAATAAATATCCAATGATACAGCGACATAATTCATTCTTAAAATTAAATAACAGCGCAACAATTACTTATGCACAAAGCAATAAATTCGAAAAAGATAAGCTAACTTGTAGGTAAGCACTAAGCCAACAAGCCAATATTCAATTAAATTAAAGTAAACTTGAAAATAAAAAATAAAATTGGTTATTAGGTTTGAGTCCTATAAATATTGTTCTTTCTTTCAACTCAATAAAATATCTGGGTTAGGATTAGAAAACATAGTTTTAAAGTTTCGATTGAAAAATATTGCTTTTATTCAAGACTGTTCTTGAGTCAGGATATTATGAATTTTCTTAGTAGCTCAGTGCCAATCTACTGAATGTTTTCAACTGGTAGCTGTAGATGGATTCCGTTTACTTAGACCATAATCTCGATAGAATTTAAAACAATCTACAAAAGAGGAAGCAATTAGACCGCTAGTCAGTTAATGTTGCTAGTGTAAAAATAAAGAAAAGGTAAGTGGATCTACTCGGTTACATAGGAAACCAATTATTTTTGACAAGCTTTCGTGCAACCCTGTTAGTTTTCACTTGGGAAAATGTACAAGTTTTACTCGTTCACCTAATTGCAATCTTAAACACAGAGGAACAGCTTAACTAACTAGTTGTAGCTGGCTGGTTTTTAAACGTTTATTTCTCGTAATTACGTCAAGCCCCAACTTAGTAAGGTCTACATTGGCCTACACAGAAAATGTGTTTCTTGGCAAAGAATACGCAGATTATAATTATAACAAAAAACTTTATCATGTTTTCGCTTATAATAAAAAAAACGATTCCACACAACAAATTATCGTCACTCAAGCGATTATCGTAAAGGATCATTTCTATGCCCAGCTCACGTGGGTCAATAATCTTTGCTACCAAGCCAACTGACAGATTTCTAAGTTCTAAACTTAACACATAACACTGATTCGAATGTTTTTTTTTTTATTTTCATTTTTTTATCCGATGCGCAGATTGCATTTGCTTTAATGCTTTCAAATATAGAAGAGATGGTTTTATTCCGTTACACCTTCCCGTTACATCATTATATCACCCGTTCTAAGAGAAAGAGTTCGATAAAGTAAGTAATTAAGAGCCTTTTTCTTCAATTCTCACTGCTAGAATGCAATTTAAAGTCGTCAATTGCTGTTAATTTATTCTAAACGGTGTTAAACAGGTAATAAAATGTCGTAACAAATGAGTTGTGGTACAACTACGTGCATAGTAGGGAGGTATGTATACATGACACTTGTCTACTGTCATTTAGCCATAAAATGTAGCAGGCTTTAGAATATTGTTCATTCGAAGCAGATGAACTTGTCAATGATGTGATAGTGATTGTCCACTAATCAGAATCATCAATCAAAAGAGGATTTTAGTTAAAAAGAACCATCTCAGACACATAATATGACCAATTAATGACTTCATGTGAGCTGACCAATTTAGAATCAAAGAGATGTAGTTTTAAATTAACTATCTTTTATGATAGTTATCGGGTAGTTATCCCATCTTTTTCTTCTTCAATCGGCCCCTTATTACTAAGGATCGTGGTCACTGGACCCCTTTAAACGGACAATTTGCCTCTTTCTACTCCGGTCCAATGTTGCCATCACCACCTGCAGAAATTAGTTTGAGGATATAGCTTTTTTTACTTGGTCGGACCATCGTGTTGGCAACCGGCTTCGTACTCTCTTGCCTTCTGTAATGCTATCTCCCCTCCGCAGGTATTCCATAAACAATTAAAATGAAATAGGTTTCGAATCACTTTCCTCCCCGACTGTATGAGAATGAATCCAATAGAAGTCGAAACCAAGCCGCGCTATTGGTACGTCGCTAAGTTTTGATTTAACTAGCAAGACTTTACAATTCCCCACAATTCTGTCTGAATCGCACGACACACGCTATTGCATTAATTCATTTCATGTTCCGCCTAATTGAATACAGAAAACTTGTATGAATAAAATATTTGTGTGTATGTTTATTAAAAGGTAAAGTTTGGATGTAGGGGGTGATCTTCGGAACTACTGATCCGATTATGAAAATTCACTAATGGGAAGCCACATTATCCCCAAGTGCAGTCATTGGCTTTATTAAAAACGTTCCCGTAACATAATTTTCAACCATAACGCGAACAAAGCGGGCAAAACTTAATAGTGTATGAATACACACAACTCAAACAAATGTTTATGCTATATGTGTGTTTGTTGCCAGTCTACTGACGCATAATAGCTTGTTTGTTGGTTGTTAACTGAATGGTGACTTCCTTTATAAATCTCTGGAAAATATGGGAGAAACCGTGGGGCATTTAAAAGAGCTTACAAGTGACGATATTTAAGTGCGTCCGGTTTAATATTGGATGTCAGCTAAGCTTGGCAAGAATCTCGTTGACTGGTTAATCTTAGGGTCAGCTTACAAGCGACGATAGTTATATTTATTCAAAAATAGAATTGGCACAATAAGTAAATACAATTTAAATCTTAAAAATAATGTTGGTTAAACAAACTAAAATGCCTGTACTAGGATAAACCTAGGCAACCTAGGGCCTAGGTAACCTAGGCTTGTATTTTGACAATAGATGTCCGGTTTACGTAGGATGTCAGTTAAGCTTGGCAAAAAGCTCGCTGATTGGTTAATCTTTGGATCACGGCATCTGCATAGCTATTCACAACGCTTCGATTCGATTTTCGATTCGGTAAGTCGTATATCTATCTCGCTCGATTTCGTAATGTCAAAAAAAGATAGACATACGACTTTCCGAATCGAAAATTGAATCGAAGCGTTGTGAATAAGGGGCCAGGTTTTCTTGTTTGAGGTGACAAAAGAGGAGACAACTGGTTTCTGAAGTTTCTTAATAGGGGCTTACTTATTCGATATTATTATTAGTTGGAGTTCATTGAGGATAGGTGGTTTGCTCCGACGCTCTTCGTCCCAGCCAAAAACAAGAAGGTGGTTGAGGGCGAGCGTTTTGGGAGACTTCCTCGTCTAATTTTTAGACGCTTTAATAGTGTATAGACTGGGATGGCCCTTATCCCAGCCTAATTTGTAGAAATGACTTTTGATTTTGGTTTTGAAACCAGACAGCAAAAGCTCAAGATGAATACTAAATGTATGAGATCATTGATGTAGATGTAACAGCAGGTTATCTTTCTTGCTTCATTCATTCTTGAAAAATGTCAAGGTGAACTTTTAGAACGTATAGAGGATGTGCGTTTCCTTGCATACATTTTTTAGCGTTATTAGTTAGAATACATTATGAATGATTAAGCTTTACCCGCACAACATTCCATTATTCGGTGATCAATTGGTCAAGCATGATGATGCTGATGTCATGATTCTTCTCTTCTTCTTCTTAGAGTGTTGATGGCAATCTAAATTGAGTCAGCCTACAATAGGCATGACGACAGTATCAAAAAATTGCAAATCTATTTAGTCAGTCAGTTAGAGTATTGGAAAATAATGGACACGTATTTTTTGTTTTTGTAAATCAATGAATATTGACAAAGATAAAACGCATCAAAACTCGGGAGTGGGGGCTCGTGACGTCAGAACTAGCTAAAAATTATACCATGGCGTGACGTATTGAGAATTTTAAAAGCGTCGTATCTTCGTCAATTTTGCTTTACGTAACAAAAGAAAAATATATAAGATAATCGAAGATCGAGATAGATAATCTAAGTGACGGACTAATTAGGTTTTTTTTGTCGTCTCGCCTATTTGGCGAAGAGTTTGTGCACTTTCAGTAGCGTCCATCAGCTCCTGTAATGTGTAAACAGCAGGACAGGTAAGTCACGTTATCAAGTGTCCCATTGTTTGTGGAAGACAGGTATGAAGATACGACACCCGTTTTAAAACTGATCAACATAACATAACATCACGCCTGTAGTCCCCTAAGGGTTAGGCAGAGATGTACACGGGCGCAAATCCAGACTCCGTTGCTGCTACTGAGAATTTCCTAATCCTCCTCCTCAGTCGTGCATTCTTGACAGAATGGTCGTGGTTGACGATGATGACGTAGCCCTTGCGATGCGCCTCCATTTGTTGCGGTCTTCAGCGTCTCGGGAGCTTAGGACTATGGACGTTTGTGTTGCAGCTTTTATAAGGTCTGTCCAACGCGTAGGTGATCGACCGCGTGACGTCTTGCCTTCTACTTGCCCCTGGACAACAAGTCGTTCCATGGAGCGTTCATTGTAAACAATGTGGCCAAAGTATTTGAGGATACGCATCTGTACAGTCGATGATAACCTCTCCTTGATTCGAAGTTCCTCCAAGATCGAGACATTGGTCCGAAACACCGTCCAAGGGATCCGCAGCAATTTCCTAATGGAAAAACCCAATAATACTTCGCCCGACCTGGGAATCGAACCCAGGACTTCATGGTCAGCAGTCGCGCTAGCGGTCACTAGGCCAACGAGGCAATAAAACTGATTAATAGTTCTATCATAGGATAGCATTATATTATATAAAGCTGAATTACCACTGACTCACTCACTGACTCATTGACATAATTGTTCTCCCAGATGGTGGATGGGGAGGTGGGTATTTTTTGACAGATTCGTAAACAAGTAACTCCCGCGAGTATGGGAAAAGTGCCAAACCTCCCCTTTTTGCTCCCCTTCCTCCCCCTCCCTATCGTATCTCGGAAACTAAGGGACCCGTATTTTTTTGTTTTTACGGATTCGTATAGAGGAGGCTCGGAAAAGTAAAAACCAGTTTTCAAAGTTGTCCCCCTTTCCCCCCTTCTCCCCCCCTTTAGGCAGATCTCGGAAGTTAAGAGACTTCAAACATTTTTTTTTTCAGATTCGTATAAAGGGGCTGATTGTTAGTCGAAATCATTTTTCAAAACTCCCCACTGTCCCCCCCTTTACCCCTCCCCCTATCGTATCTCGGAAACTAGGACACATAGCGGCATTTTGATTTTGACTATACTTTATTATTGAGGGGCATTGAAATTTTTATACCCTCCCCTCCCCAACCTCCCCTAAAAGTCCAGAGTGGGTGAAGCTCCCCTCCCCAACCTCCCCTAAAATTGAAAGGGCTGTAACTTCATAACGGTTAGCGGTAGCCATCAGGTAATTGAACAAATATTATAGTAGGCGTCGAAACCTGTCCGGTGGTAGGTAGGTCCTGAGCGGAGCGAAACCTTAGAGTAATGTTTTTTTATACTTCTCAAATGTTTTAGGGGTTCTTAAGGGTTCTCATACTGATTTAGGGGTAATTCTAACGGATTTTCCAATTCATTTAAGGATGCCTATGGATTCTCAAAATTTTATAAGGGTAAGGAATACTTCTCAAAAACACCAAACACGCGAGCTGAAGGTTGAGTGGATGAAGCGTTACTCAGGGACGACGACAAGCAAACTTTAGGATAATGTTTTTTTATGGGGAAAGGACTGAGTTTTTAAATAAGGTTTTAGTTTTTATTAGAGGGTCGTAGGGGTTTTCATACTGTTTGAGGGGTAATTCTAACGGATATTCCAATTCATTTAAGGATGCCTATAGATTCTCAAAATTTTATAAGGGTAAGTAATACTTCTTAAAAACACGAAACCCGCGAGCTGCGCGCAGCTCGCGCACCCAAGCAAACTAGTTATATTATATAAAGCTCGATTACCACTCACTCACTCACTGACAGAATTGTTCTCCCTGATGGTGGATGGGGAGGGGGGTATATTTTTGCAGATTCGTAAACAACTAACTCTAAAACCTATGGGAAAAGTGCCAAACCTCCCCTTTTCGCCCCCCTTCACCCCCCTCCCTATCCTATCTCGGAAACCAAGAGACTTGGAACATTTTTTTTTTCAGATTCGTATAGAGGAGGCTCGGAAAAGTAAAAACCATTTTTCAAAATTGTCCTTATTCCCCCCTTCTCCCCCCTTTAGGCGGATCTCGGAAGTTAAGAGACTTGGAACAATTTTTTTTTCAGATTCGTAAGAAGGGGCAAAGAGTTGGTCAAAATCATGTTTCAAAACTCCCCACTCTCCCCCCCTTCACCCCTCCCCCCATCGTATCTCGGAAACTAGGACACGTAGCGGCATTTTGATTTTTGCTATACTTTATTATTGAGGGGCGTTGAAATTTGTATACCCTCCCCTCCCCAACCTCCCCTTTGCTCCCCTCCGCTTTCCGGTGGTAGGTAGGTCCTGAGTGGAGCGAACCTGCGAGACCGAGTATAGCGAAGGGGGGAGGTGGCGAGCGAAGCGAGCCGGCGACCTCCGTAGCGTAACGAAGGTTGAGTGGGTGAAGCTCCCCTCCCCAACCTCCCCTAAAATTGAAAGGGCTGTAACTTCATAACGGTTAGCGGTAGCCATCAGGTGTTTGAACAAATATTATAGTAGGCGTCGAAACCTGTCCGGTGGTAGGTAGGTCCTGAGCGGAGCGAACCTGCGAGACCGAGTGGAGCGAAGGGGGGAGGTGGCGAGCAAAGCGAGCCTCCGACCTCCGTAGCGTAACGAAGGTTGAGTGGGTGAAGCGTAACTCAGGGACGACGACAAGCAACCCTTAGGGTAATGTTTTTTTATACTTCTCAAATGTTTTAGGGGTGCTTAAGGGTTCTCATACTGATTTAGGGGTAATTCTAACGGATTTTCCAATTCATTTAAGGATGCCTATGGATTCTCAAAATTTTATAAGGATATGAAATACTTCTCAAAAACACCAAACACGCGAGCTGCGCGCAGCTCGCGCACCCAAGCAAACTAGTCTACTTATATACATAAAGTTACCTACTAACTAACCTAATTATATATTTCACGTAAGTTTCCAAGTAGACCAAATCAATGCGCCCTAGATATGCTTTCCAAATGACATTCCGCTGAGGTAATCACACACCAATTGCAGTAATCTGGCGAATTATACCAACATAGACGGAGACTTAGATATATGATTTGCAAGTACCGTTCTCAGATTTAGAAGTAACGTGCTTAGTAATTTGGTAGTTGCGGAAATCGGGTTAATTTTAAGGCGGTTAGATATTAATTGAACCGCGAATTATGGTCTAGTTACTGATACATTTTCCCATAGAAAAGTTTGGCAGAAATTACAGAAAGCCACTTGCTACAAGTAAAGAAGAAACAAGAGCCAATCAAGCAAGCAAGCAAGCAAGTGTGTGCGAGCAAGTGGCCGGAAGAATATGGGATGTATCGAGCAACCAAAGAGTATAGAGATCAAAATTGTAGAAACGATAACATTCTATTTTATATGTTTGAAATTCATTTTTTCTATGAAATTCATTTATTCATTCATTTATTCTATCATTTTGAAATAGAAAATTCGTAGACAAGTTTGTAAACTTAATTTTCTATTCTTTTATGTTCGTCACGTGATTTAACGTTGAGATGATGTCATTCCCATACATTTGATTAGTTTTCTACTAGTGTTAACGATTGTAGATTGTCAACTTGGCTAAGCCTGCTGGAAAGCCATGAGACCTACACTCAGAATTGAGTGGCCTAAGGTTGAAGAAGAAGACTTGCTACAATGCTTAGATAAACTCATAAGTTTGCGAGTACAACCAGGATAATTAAATTAGACTGTGACTGTCCCACTGCTAAAAGATTCTTCACTTACAGATAATAAACGACCTATAACTGTTATTTTGATCAAACATTTCACTGTAGTCATCATCATCATCATCATTTCAGCCGAAAGACGTCCACTGCTGGACATGCTGGACATGTGCGACTCGCATCCAGCGGACTCCCGCAACCTTCACCAGGTCACTGTAGTAACAATAGTTATTCCATGATTGACTGATTGCACTAATAGCGCATTAGTAGCTATACAATCGTCCATGCTGGCTATTGCTGGCTCATTTTCTTTATGGTCAGCTACTCATAGACCGTGTGTGTGAAAATGAGCCCGCGTGGACGATTGTATAGCTATTAGTGCAACCATTTGTTACTCTTAACATCTTGAAACGGTACAAGTGACCTCATAAAACGCCTGCAGAAAAACCATGCATCTTTCTTTCTTTACCATTTTCAATCAAATTGATAGCCATTTACGGTCGTACCCATCAAAGGGCAAACTAATTTAGTTATTTTAAAAAATACAGTCGAATAGAGAACCTCCTCTTTTTGGAAGTCGGTTGAAAAAATCAATGATCGTAACAGTACAGGGATCGTGACCGTTTTTTTTTCTAAAGCAAATACTACACCCGTTACCAGGCGACCATAATATTGGAGGAGGTAGATGACCGTTACAAAAACAAATTGAACTGGTATCTTAGCGATTGAAATTGACCTTTATTGCTTTGGTGTTAAGGTTTGTGTTGACCGCTTATTGGAAATTGGTTGACAAAGTTAGGTTGTGTAGTTTGAAAAATGAATTGAAGGAACGTTTTTGAGGGAGTGAGAGTGTGATTGACGGTAAAGTTAAGTTGTTTGAAGTAGAATGCTTCTGTTGACTCGCTTCTTGTGGGTTCAACATAATGGTGTGTCGGGGCAATCTGAACTTTTTTATATTGTTTTGTTTAGTTTTTTATGAGCATTGTATAGAGATAGAGACATAAAAACATTTATCTTTATCAAGTTGCAAAAGATAGAAAATTATAAGTGAATATTAGGTATCGATGATTAAGATGTTTGAGGATTTTTTACTTTTGCATTTGCATCCAGTGTGTTTTTGCAATAACAGCGTCATCATTTTCATCTGAGTACACTAATTTATTCTTCTTCTTAGCGTATCGAAGGCTAACTAAATTGTGTCGGCCCAGAACTGAGCTACTAGTTTATTATGGAGATATAGTTTGTAAGATTATTATATGTATTTTAAGTAGGAGATAATCTCCGAAAGTAATTAGCCGGTTTCAAAAATACCTTGACTGATGCGACCTACACTATTACCAAGAGCCACAGGAAATTTTAAGGTCTTCAACGAGTGCGTCCTGCCTGTTATGATTTACGGGGCCAAAATGTGGACACTCACGATACAGTTGGTCCATAAAAGCGTCGCTCATCATGCTATGGAACGGGCTACGCTTGGAGTCTCTCTAGCTAATTGACCCTGGAACGAGGTGATCCGACAGAGATCCAGAGATGTCGACATAGCTCACACAGAATAAGTAAGCTGAAGTGGCAACGGGCCGGTCCTACTAGTAGTAGAACCGATGATCATTGAGTTAGACGTGTTCTTGAGTGGAGATTGCGAATCGGCAAGCGTAGGTGAGACGCCCTCAGGCTCGGTGGAGCAACGATATTCGTAGGCTGTTAGCAATTGAATGAGAGTTGCTGAGAATCGAATTGAGTGGTGTGCGATTGAAGAGGGCTATGTCTAACAGTGGACTACTGTAGGTTGATTATGATAATGATAGGATTGATAGGATATATTTCTTCGCAGGAACGAAGTCGAAGAGTTGGAGTTCTATAAATAGAAAGCGTATAGTTAAAAAGCTTACACAAGTATCACAGACAATCAAGACTCCAAGCCATATTAAAACTATAATTAAAATTAAAACTAACCAGCAATAAAACTACAAGTACTAGGAAACCAGGAGACCGTAGGTTGTGGTCGTAAATTTTTTCTAGAAGTAATGTGATAGCATTGCAGGATGTAGCACTTCAATGGTGCCGTCTGCGTTTGCGCACGTTCCGGGGTGACATAACGATACGTGGAGGAACGCGATCGGTGCCTTTACATCACTATAGTGTACCAGGGAGCCATGATGGGGAGAAAAACGGGTGATTAACCTTTTGAACGCCAGACCATAAGCGCATGCGCGTGCCCTCCACGCCAAGCTACAATTTCACCTACCATTTTGTCACATATTCGTGTCGTTTGGCGTACGAGGCACGCACTTGCTTGTCACGTATATGTGACAATGGCGTTCAAAAGGTTAAACGGTAAAAAGGACATAAATACTGAGTACTCATCCATAAAGTGACAACGATAAACGATAACAACGGAGAATAGAAGAAGACTCCATCAAGTCGAAATAAAACATGACAACCTTTACTGTCATGTCAATATTTTTTCCTCATCGCGGCTATTTATCAGTGATGAACAGCAGGCACGGAAATAACGCTGGAATATCAGTTCCAGCGTTATCTATCTTCAATAACTGTTAAAGACTCGGAACTTAACACTTTGAACTTTAACATCTTCAATGTTAATCTATTGGCTGGGTCTTAAGATTTTAGAGTATTTTGCGTTACAAAGCAATGTGATCCAATGTCTTAAGATCAAGCGTTAAAATGTTGAGCATGCGTCTCAAGAACTATGTTCGGCACTAATTGCCATAAAAATTAATAGACAAAAAGAATAAGTGCGTGTTGATGGATGAGGCGTTTCCCTTAAACGGTTAACCGTACCTCAATAGCTAACACCCCGAAATCCGTTCTATAGATCATTGGAAACCGACTTCAAAAAAAGAGGAGGTTCTATGTTCGGCTGTATATTTTTTTTACCATAGGCATTTAGTTGACTGCACTACTACTAGAAAGTTATATGACCATACGTGACAGGTGCGCGGGCGCAGACGGCTCCTTCTCTCACGACACCGTGAGTACGTCATTTTAATTAGATTTATACTGAGTGTGGCAACATTCGTGATTGTACCTTTTTGTGATGGAGTCTTTCTAAGTATTTAATAGAATTTTGTGCTTTGAATTTTAATGCGTTTTAGTAATGAAGTGGTTGCTCGGATAGATGGTTCTACATATACAGGTTGTAACATTACAAACGCAAGACCTCCCGTGACACAATCAGGGCTGGTCAAATGTGAGTGAAAGAGCTTATAGAATAATACAGGGTGTAAACAACCTCATCACAAAGCCGTCAACCATGCATTCTGTACATTAAACTAAGTAACTTTACGCTAAAATTATTGCTGGGAAACGACTTTTTTTTGGGGTGAAAAATCATGTTTTGAGCTAGAACTCTATGTAACGCAGTCAAAACATTGTGCTGGTGGATGGATTGATTAGTACGGGGGTCGTGGAGGTGTTTGAAATAAAACATTCACACAAACAAACATTAAAAACTTGTATTTAAAAAAAAAACTGGTCACAAAGTTGGAACTTTGACCCCCAATATAACTAACGACGTAACTAGAAGGTTCCTAGGTATGGTGTAGGATAAAAAAATGATCGCAATGACGGGGAGAACAAGTGACTTTCGGCTTCGATAAGAGGTTTTTTACACCCTTTTTAAACAAGATGTTACGTAATAAACACGTGACTTCCCGCATGTGGTCTCTCCAGAACATGAAACTGAACAACTTTCGTTCAAGACTTTATTTCATAAGTTTCTTTTTAGTTTTGCCATAAATGTTGATCTTCTGATCGCGTCAGTACAAAGTCCATTTTTTTTTACGAATTTCAAAAACTCGTATAACAAAAAGTTGTTAGCAGAGTAAGGGAATGAACGAACTATCGTTCTCATGTTTATTCTAGTCATTTCTGGACCCTTTTTTCTTTTTTTTTCCGATGGGAAATTATCAAATTACTCCTCCCGCTCTGGGCGGAGCAGGAGGGAGTGTCAGACTTTTACTGACTAAAACCCATCCATGTTTCTTCATCGCCCTTTGTGTTCCGGGGCCACGGTATCTCTTGCGAACAGTCCCGCAGCCCCAGCCCCTCTGGTGGTCCTGTAAACTGTAACTCGGAGTCGGCGAAACACTCATCTCTTCCGATCCCCCCTTGTCCACCATCACGCTACCAATCACTCTCTTTTTTATCATTATAATTCTAATGTGCAATGTTATAGTTTGGTAAAAATGACGACTTTAAGGAACTACAGGAGCTAAATTAGCAACTCTAATTGTGGTGGTTCAAACTTCGTTTGAAAACTGTTTGAATAAAGTTCTAATCAGCTTGCACTACAAAGTGGTTGTTACGTAGTCACTGCGGGCCGAATACTGTGAAATGAGTGTTTTTTTGCGATTTACAAAAAAACTATTGATTGGACTTAAAAAATAAAACACTATCATGCTAATATGTTCTTGTAGAATTATTTGCCAAAACATCGGAATGATCGCATGTATTTGAGTATGGATTTTACTCGTTAATAGAAATTTTTAGAGATAAGTTCGTGTTTTTTTTTATCGAGTAACATTAGTTGTATTATGTTTTCAAAACACTATCATACTAGCACATATCGTGAAGAATATCATATATTTTTCAGTTTTTGTTTATTGCAGTGAATCATATGCTTTTTTGCATTATAAAACTCGCGTTTAGCTCCTGTAGTCCCCTTAAAGAAAATGATGAGATGGCTGTCGACTGTTACAGCTGTTGCTAAAGGGATCGTTTAAAGGTTTGGTTCCCCGTGGCGCAAAATTCCGGTTTTCTCCTGCTATTTTATTTTGACCAACTGCGGTAGAGCTCAAAAGGAGAGTAGTGTTTTTATATTACTTATGTTATTTTCCAAACGTTTTTTTGATAGTCCTGACTTGGCAGAAACTTTACCGTTCATCGATCAGATGTTTGTAGGTCATTAGGAGAATTTCGGTATATGGATTTTTAAAGAAAATTAGAAAGAAAAAAAATTATTTGACTCGCAGAGGCACACAAAAAAAAATTGATCGGTTGATGGCATTAGGCGCGCGACAATGTTACAGGTTAAAAATCTTTTATCATTATTCAATAACCTATCACGTCTGCGGAGTTATTCTAGCTAAAGAAGTATATTATCACTACAAATCTTCAATTTCAAATGTGGAACGAAAGTCGCTATCGAATGTCACACTGTTTTGCTTTTCCTGTACCACGAGATTCGAATACTCACAACACTGTTATTTATTTCCAATCCATTGCATACTTCCATGTGAATTATCGAAGTTTCGTGCGAAGTTATGGGGTAATGTATTGCGCATTTTACAGTAAGGTACTTGTTAAACGATTTCTAATCGAGTTCCATAATCCAATTAGCGGTTTTCGCGATCGTGTGCGCATTCGAGAATGCTGAATGAGTGAAAATGTGTGTGTTGCTGAAAATGCAATGTCATGTTTGTTGGGGTTAAGCAGGATAGTAGGTGTAACTGTTTTAGAAAGTAGTTTTAGTGTAATTGATTATTTTAAATAATGTAACTGCAGTTTATCGAAGTGTGGGTATTATGGACAAATGTTGGTATTGGTTTGGTTGGAGTTTTTAGTCATTTACAAATTTGATTGGGAGTAATTTAATAGTGGGGACCCTGGTGTCCTAAAATATAGGCCTCGGTTAAGTTTAGGCACCGTCTCCCACAAATAAAATATTTTTTCCTGTGTCTAAGTTGCATGATAAGCACTGATGGAAGGAAGTGAAATAATAATTAATAAATACCGCTGGACATTACACACAGCGCCATCTAGTGCCACACTAAGCAACGAGGCTTGTGTCGTGGACACCACATAGTTGATAACTTGATATACTTATACTACATATACAGGGTTATTTGTAAAACACCGGCAACCTCTCAGGACTATGTTACTAACATCATAATCAACAACTTTTGTTCTATGACTTTTAAAAAATCATCATATTTTAGTTCATCAGATTTTCATACAAAAATAAAAATATTTAAATAAAATGCTCTAAATGTTACAAAGTCTATGCGAAGCAAAAGAAAGCGATAGTACAATAGTGAGGGGAGCGGGGTTAGGGCGGCGAGGACCCGTAAGAGCGTTCAATTTAAATATTTTTATTTTTGTATGAAAATCTGATGAACTAAAATATGGTGATTTTTTAAAAGTCATAGAACAAAAGTTGATGATTATGATGTTAGTAACATAGTCCTGAGAGGTTGCCGGTGTTTTACAAATAACCCTGTTTACTTTTTTTTTGTTTTGTTAATACATACTTATTATACATAATATAAACAGATTCGGAAACAAATGTCCATGCTCATCACACAAACATTTGTTTCTACAGGGATTCGAAACCGGGACCCTACAAACGTAAGGCAGCCTCACTACCGCTGCGCCATTCGGGTCGTCAAATATACATTTTGAAATACTCCTACAATATTTTTTTATAATTCTTTGATTTTTTTCAAAAATAAGTTCAAGTTTAAAAATAAGAATCAATTATGCCAGTATTCAGTGACATTTTCCAATAACGAAACGTATGTATGTATCTACTGAGTTTACTGACGGTCTGCAAATTTTACCCTATAGGTAAGGTTGAGAAGAGGTCGCAGTGAACTCGGTAAATGCAACAGTAGGTTGTTGCATTTACAGCGCTCAATTCAGCGCAGAGACTTAACTAATAACACAAGTGCAACAATTCAAGCGTCCATTTAAGGTGAAACTTGTCGACTTTTTTTCCATAGAAATTTCGGGAGAGTAAATACTCCACTGTTTGACACTGTACTACATGCAAAGTTAAACATGATATCGTTTTGTCTCATTATTAATTTTGTCTGTGCGGAAACAGAATAGTAAAATAAAAAGTTACGAGCTACCAAAGATTCGTTTTTATTGCCAATTTTGACGCAAATTTGGGCGTAAATTAGTAATAAATGAAGTAAGTATCAAATTTCCATAACAAAGTCGGTAGCGACAAAGCACAATTATCGAAGAATTCAATAAATTTTATTTGTAATTGATTTATGCAGTGATTATCCAAAGGACTTTTCGTATTTTTTTACGCGCCTTTTACTATAAATTATCGTGCATCTCACGTCACGGCCACGATGCCAGGTGAGACAGCGTGCTTTTTGGCCACGCCCACCAGTGAGTTCGATCCCGTCACTTGTACTACCTTAAACTTCTTAACTACTTACCACGTGCGCTGTCAAATCTTATTTTTTTACCACAAATCTAATTTATATCACATTCAACGTCAATGTACCATAAACGAGGTACTACCGAGTTCACTGACAGTCGAATACTTTTCAACCTTATCACCTAGAGCATAAAGGTGAAAAGTGGCTAACAATGAACTCGGTAGTACACACGCCACACATCAAGCTAAGTACTACAATCTGTCAAATTTCTTTAATAGATTTTCAACTTTCTTTCTAGAGACTTAGGTTCAAGGTTGCTTGATGTGCAGCTGGCGTCTGTACATTAACAGTACAACCTCAATTACTCAATCGAACGACCAGTCGGTTCAAGAGCATTTTTTGTGCTAATATTTGAGCAGCACAAAAAGCACATTGATTGATATACCGGTGTGCATATAATAATACTTTGGTTTTTGCTCCAGTTTGTAGTTGGTAATATAACATCACTACACGAGGCAAAAACATTTAGGCATTACGTCATTTGGGGAATATGATGTATAAGAAGTGTGGCCGATGGTATTTGTCATCGGTAAAATCATCCCTTAATGAAATTATAAGAGACAAATTTTCAAAAATCCTTTCTCTGTGTATACCTTATCCATTTATGAACCTCTTGTGCAAAAGTGTATCCTTCTAAACCTGTTACTGTATATGCTGTGTTTTCAGAGAGTTAATCCATCTTATTTTGAGAATTTCTTAATAAACCACCTAGGTAGGTTGGTAAATACATATAGGTACCTAAGGCAGACTTTACACACCTTGACTAGGACAGATTTAAACCGGAGTGGAGTGGAAAAATGCAGGAGTTGTCCAATCACACACGAGATAAGAGTCGTGGTGCGGATTTCTACCTGTTTAATTGGTCGAATTCTGCTCGTCTCTGCTTCCGTGGAAACGCACCTATAAAATTCTCAAAATTATAGATTACTAGCGGACGTTACGCGGTTTCACCCGCGTAGTTCCCGTTGCCGTGGAAGTAGGTACGAGGATAAAATATAGCCTATGTTACTCAGTAAAGACGTGGCTTTCTAATGGCGAAAGAATTTTTAAAATCGATCTAGCAGTTTTTAAGTTTATTCATTACAAACATACACACACAAATTTAAATCTTTCCTCTTTAAAATATTGGTGTAGATGTCTAAGTTATGATCACTCGTTCATGAAGGCTAATTTAAGCATAGTTAGTTGATTAAACTCTGCTAAACCATAATTGTTGTGATGTTTAAAGTCTATTAGATTTACCAGCGTTAATGAATTACTCCCATAAATTCTACCATGAAATGTTTAATAAACATAAGTTACCAACGTTCTCACGTGAATATTACGATATGTTTAAACATGACATTCTGACATGACGTCATCTATTGTTGTGTCCATCAATCATCAAGTAAAGCCACGATGTTGATCAACGACGAAAAGGTTTTGCATAGATTATCATATCATATTTGTATTAGCTGTTGTGCCCCGTGGATTCACCCGCCCTCGGCCTCACGGCGCGACGTCTCATCGCCCGCCTAATTTTCTATTTTTGCTTGCTCTTATGGGTCGTAACGTAATATTAAATAGCTTAAAACCTTCCTCAACATTGGGCTATTGCATCCAAAAATATTTTTCATATCTGACTGGTATAGTTTCACAGATTTGCGCATTAAAAGAAACAGACATATTCTTCAGCTGTATTGCATTAGTAAAGATGTTTGTATGGAACATAGGCAAGAATTTATGGAATTAATCAACAGCCTATTCACGTTCGAGGATCACTTAGATACTATTTGTCAAAAGTGGCATATACAAATGTATGACAGGTGCATTTTGAAGACCATAGGAATATTAATTTGGAATGTGAAATTGCATGTTGCATGACTGTATTTCTCGACAATCGATATAAAAACAGTACATACATAAGATCAATATTTCGAGCTATGATAGCAGCGGAATCGGAGTAATTTATTGTATTGCTTAGTAAATGTAAGTACCAATACTATACCAATACTACCCTACTAAAATAAATAAATATCGCTCGACATTAACACACAGCGCCATCTGGTGCCACACTAAGCAACGAGGCTTGTGTCGTGGACACCAGATAGTTGATATACTACATAGATACTTTTTGTTTGTAAATACATACTTATTATACTTATTAAACATCCATGACTCGGAAACAAATGTCCATGCTCATCACACAAACATTTGCTCCAACCGGGATTCGAACCCGGGACCGGAAGAACGTAAGGCAGCCTCACTACCGCTGCACCATTCGGGTCGTCTAAAAGGTTTGAAAGCTGTTCATTAAACCTTCTCAAAAATCTAGGCCGTTAAATGGTATGGAATTTCATTACTGCCCTAAAAATCAGGGTAGTAATCCATTACTAACGCGTTTTGTTTTTTTTTTTAAATTATTGATGACGTTGTAAGCAAGTGTAATATAAAACAGTATATATCACTCGAGGGTAAGTACAGATTACTAAACTCGTATGGTTCACGGCCCTCCGCTTCGCGTCGGGCCTCAAATGCACACTCGATTAGTAATCTGTGCCTTACTCCCCTTGGTGAATAAATAGCTATTATCACAGCTTTTCTCAAAACGGTGAAGGAAAACATTATCAACTGCCTAGCCTTTTCCTAACTATGTTGGGGTCGGCTTCCAGTCTAATCGGATGCAGCTGAATACCAGTATTTTATATGGAGCGACTGCCTATCTGATCTCCACGACCCAGTTAGTACAGGGTAATACAATACCCCTTTGGAAGACTGGTTGTCAGACGAATATTGACTCCTTGTAACGACGGTCAAAGATCACAAGTGGAGCAACGGCTTAACGTTCTTTCCGAGGCACGGAAGAAACTCAGTACCTGTTTAATGGGTGGAAATTCTTATTTTATATAAATATAAGGCAATTAGGCTTATTAGAAATTTATGATTTTACAAGCATAGAAGGCCTGGCTGTTGTACCAGCTAACTCTCTATTCTATATGAAATAGTCATCATCATCATCATCAGCCTATTAATGTTCCCACTGCTGGGACACAGGCAGGGCTATAATCCACCACGCGGGCCCAGTGCGGATTGGTAGATGTCACATGTCTTCGAATTTTTGGTTCTAGGACATGCCGGTTTCCTCACGATGTTTTCCTTCACCGTTTTTGAGAGCAGTGGTGATGAAATAAATTACACAAAGTAATGCGCCTGTCTGGTTCGAACCCACGACTTACTGTTTGTAAATCGGAGCCGCCACCACTGGGCCACCGCTGCTCTGGAATCTGTTCAAGTAATGGGTGGAAATTCTTACTTTCTATAAATATAGGGCAATTACTAGGTAGAAATTTATCATTTTATAAGCAGGTGAGGGCTGGCAGCTATGCCAGCTAACTCTCTACTTTTTACTAGTCTGTTAGTTAGTTATCTCTAAATATGGCCATTATCTTAATAAATAGTCGTGAAGGTCGGTTAGCAATGCTATTCGGAAAAATCTCAACAGTACTGTAATAAAACTAGATCATCATTAAACAAATTATTCAAAATCTGTCTTTACATGGCACAATCATAAACGATTGATTTTACGATATAATCATGTCTTATTACTAGTTACAAATAAAGATTATTAATTAAATAACATGAGAACTGGTCCAGAAGTAATAAATTCTGAATTTTATTACTTGTCAACTTAGGGTTGCCAAGATCACGTATTTGGCAAGTGGGCGATAGTTTGCCAAACTAAAAGGTATTTAAATATGAGAAAATTAACTGTAACCTCTAAGTGTGCTGAAGACTGAAGTGTTAAAATGCTAATTTGGGGTCAATGGCCGTAGTTCCAGAAATAATAAAGATTTGATGATTTGATTGTATTTGTATTTGTTGTTGATGTAGTTGTCCCTCTGTTTGTAAATAGTATCTATTATTAACTTCTTAAAATGTAATGTTGGTCTTGTTTATTGCTGTGCCCTAACAGGGTCCATAATAGGCGAGAAGACAAAAAAAAAGCGAATTAGTCCGTCAGTTAGTTTATCAAAAAATATTTGACCCGTGTTTTTTGTTGCGTAAGCCAAAATTGACGAAAATACGACGCTTTTAAAATTCTCAATACGCCTAGGTATAATTTTTAGCTAGTTCTGACGTGACGAGCCCCCACTCCCGAGTTTTGATGCGTTTTATCTTTTGTCAATATTCATTGATTTACAAAAACAAAAAATACGTGTCCATTAATTTCCAATACTCTTACTGACGGACTAAATAGATTTGTAATTTTTTGATACTGTCGTCACGCCTATTCTTCTTAGCTGTAAGCCCATTGTAACTTCCTTTTAAACTTATGGTATGAAAAATAAAATGAATATGAATATGATTTTTTATTTGGCAGCTATAAGGAATTTCTAAGTACCAGCCATGGAGTCAGAACGTGTTCCCGGTTGATGGCAACAGGCTCGCCCCCTGTTACGCGGCTTAAAAACAACTAGCGTTTAAGTACATTAGGTATATCATAATATATTAACTCATACTTACTAACTCATACTTTTATGTTAAATATTGTTAAGAAATCTATTGTCCAAATAGTATTTATTAGAAAAAAGCCGCCTGTGATACAGGTTTAACCTAGTACAGGCATCGTAGTTTGTTATACCAACATTATTTCTAGAATTTGAATTGTATTTTTTGTGCTAATTCTATTTTTGAATAAATATATTATTATTATATTATAACTACTACGAAATGTGGGTGTTTTATCACTTTATCAGGTTACACATCTCTGCCAAGCCCTTGTCAGGGATAACAGGTGTGATGTTATTATGGTTGATGGCAATAGGCTCGCTCCCCATTACATGGGACAACTAGCGAAATGTTCGTGTACCTACTTGTTAGATACACCACACCCTATCCCTTCGGGGGTTACAGGCGTGACGTTATGAATTAGAAAAAACTGCACCAACTCAAACTGCCTACCTTTAGATAGAACATAGACTAATAATAGATAAAGTTTTTGCGTTGAAATTAATCATCGTAATGATAGAACTACTTCTAAGAACTTGACCTTCATTATAACAAAATAGCAAAAAGTTAATACCCATATAGTTTTAATTTCGAAGACGTCTAGCATGGATGTAGACGATCAAATTGTTTTTTTTTGGTGACCTGGATTTATTAATAAATAGTTTATACTTATGAACCTAATCGATATAAATGGTGTAAAACACCTCCTAACGAAGCCGAAAGGCACTTGTTCTTCTCGTCATTGCGATCATTTTTTTGTTCTTCATGGTGTAGTGTACCTGGGAACCTTCTAGTTACGGAGATATTGGGGGTGAAAGTACCAATTTTTTTTTTAAATACAAGTTTTTAATGTAAGTTTTTTTCTTTAAACACCTCCACGATCCCTGCACTATTCAATCCATCCATCAGCACATTGTTTTGAGTGCGCTACATTGAGTTCTACCACAAAACATGATTTTTCACCACAAAAAAAAAGTCGTTTCCCAGCAATAATTTTTGCGTAAAGTTACTTAGTTTGATGTACATAATGCTTGGTTGACGGCTTCGTGATGAGGTGGTTTACACCCTGTATTATGATCCTTAATAGGGTTTACAGATTATAGACGGTCATCTGTTTTAGAGGGTTGAAACCTCTAAAGCAGATGACCGATTTACTATTAAATCAGAAAAAAGTAAAATAATATTTAATAGATAATTTTGGTGGATATAGGAAGTAAAAAGTATTTTTTTTTGGCTTGCGTTTGGCCGCAACTCGCCTGATGTGAAATGTGAAAATTTTTCACCAAATCGAATTAAAAAATAATACACTTCAATTAATAAAAAAAGTTAGGTACTTTTTTTCTGTGGCCGGCAACCCTACAACCAAAATGTTAATTTCGGTTATCAACGCGACTTCAAATCAACAATCCATCATGGTCTATTCTCAACCAGTTCTATTAACATATTAAACATTACATAATTACTGCCATAACCGAACGGATCTACCGATCTATCCATAATTACGAACTTTATCAAAGCTGTCACAGCAGTTAGCGATAGTGGTTATGCAAGATTATGAAACATTGTTTTGATTGTAAATTATATGTAAATGCTAATCTGGTGGAAATGCATACATAATTATTTAAATGATGTTATATTTATGATTTTGTTTTCACTTGAGAATGTAAGAAGAAATTGTGTGTGCTTTCATTTGCATGTCATCCGACTTGCTGAAGTTATTATTTTTCTACCAACTACTACTACTTATCGTGGGGTTAGTGTCTAACCTGGTGTCAGAGTTTTTATGCCGCCCACGGGCCTCTGACCTGGCTTTACATGCCGTCGAGAAAATCTCTCAGGCATTCTGGTTTCCTCACGATGTTTTCCTTCACCGAAGCTAGTGATAATTTTACAATACGCACATGAATCCGAAAATTCAGAAGTGCGTGTCTTGGGTTCGAACTCGAGACCTATGACTTAGCAATCCGACGGTCACACCACTAGACTATCACTACTTATTTTTCTTCTACAACTGTAAAGATCTGGCTTGCAGTAGAACTGAATCATTTTAGATTGCCATCGACACGAAGACGAAGTAGCTTGTTTAGTATTTATATATAAATCTCTCGCTTGAAATGTCAAATAGCTGTTTAACATTCTCATCTTGCTAACCTAGCTACCTGTGCCTAATTCAAGCAGTCTAGCGTAGTCTCCTGAAGACAGCATGCTTCAACGATCCAGGCCCTATCGTGTTATGAAGATGGCACAAAATTGCGATGAACTTTCAAGTTAGCCAGCGCGTAAAAGGGTGTCTAACTGTCTATTGTCTAAACATTCTTTTCATTCAGGATAGTCCGCTGTTTATTCTGAGTATTTCAATCAATTAAGCATGTATGCTAAAGGAAACTGGCATGTCCTAGAACAAAAAAATCGAACACACATCCACACATCCTCTCTTAGAGACCCTGGGTCCCAGCAAAGGAAACATTATAGGCTGAATATGTTAATAAAATACTATAGCATCTTACAAGTACAGAACTGGTACAACTCAAGACACCTCGTATCTCGTGTGAACAGTTTTGTCATACATTACGAGGCTGGCCGAGCGAGACGTGATAAATATGCACTCAGGCGCAGCGGGATCTATACGCACTGCAAGGTGTCTGTTTACAATGCTTATAGAAATAGCAAAAGTGCATTCTTGATGATTATGGACCATACATTGTGTGCTAGTACTTCCGAAGCCTTATGGAGGGAGGATATCCTGCCTGATACTTAATATAACTAAGAAAGAGTTGACTACCATTAATTGTTTTTCCTTCGAGAGTTTATAAGAGCAACGATTTTTTTTGGATTAATTTTAGTTTTTCGGAAACCTATGTCAATCCACAACATTTTCGTCGAAAGCCGTTGCAGAAATAAACATGTATTCACCAATACATGATAAGTAAAACTTGTAAATATGGAGATCTTCCGTGCCTCAGAATACATTAAAAAATACATAAGCTGATAAGCGAATCCGGTTATCATTTATAGATCTCTTATACTATCGTTAGCAGGCAGTCTCAAACCCGAAAGTCCACCAGTAGTCTACGAATATCAACCAGTAACTGGATTGTGGAGAGTTCAGATAATGCGTCAAATAAAATACTTGTTTCCTAGCTAGACTGGAAGCCGACCCCAACGTACTTACAAAAATCTAGGTAGACGATGATGACAATAACAAGTGGGAAACCATTAGAAATCTGACATATTGGAGATTGAACAGTAACTGCTTCCTGATTATAGCTAGTTTTTATCGCGTTTATCATAGGAGACCGGAATTACGTGCTGAATGACAATCAACAATCTAATTTATGATAATCTAAAGATAAAAGTGACTATGCATCTAATTATGTGTGAATTTATTTTCTCCTTTCTGTCAAATAAATCAGGATTGGATAATCCGTCATTTATTTTATTTTGTTTACATACATATTTAATTTTGTATTTATACGTGAAAGTGGTCAGTATGTTGTATAGTCTATGCATATGATGTAAGTGCCAAATTCTATGTTTTGTAGACAGTAATCTGAATGCATATTTTAATACTAATTAAATTAATTAATAAGAGTGAAGAAAGTTTTTGATGGAGTGGTATCCTTTCTACGTAAACATATACGGTTAGGTTCAGATGAGGGTAAAGAGACAATAAAATCTTTCCCAATGTAGTTGTTAACATAATGAGTGGGTGTTAGATAATTTCTGTAAGCTAAAAAATAAACTCACCACCTGATGGAAATTGCATGAACTTACCTGTGAACAATAAAATATCATTATTAGTAAAAGGATTGAAACTAAGATAATAATTACAAAGCAAAAATAACAAACACGAGTACTAAAGGTTAACTTCTGTATAATATTAAGGCCTGCGCAAACGAGGGACAATTTTTCCGCGAACATTATTTGCAACAACCAATGGACGTCAACCAATAGGTAGATAAAAAACCGGCCAAGAGCGAGTCGGACTCGCACCGAGGGTTCAGTACAAACTTTTTAAAGGTCAAACTTCGATCTGTTCGATCCAATGAAACGGCTATTGCACCAACCGCAAATAATAAGTTTGTAATAGTAAAATCGCTTTTTTGTCATTAAACTACATATTTACGGTTTTCAGATTTTTCCCTTTGTGCTGTAAGACTTTGCTTTTTGCCAAGTTTCGTGATTCTAGGTCAACGGGAACTACCATATAGGTTTTCTACTCAAAACCTATAGGGTACTTCCGGTTGACCTAGAATTGTCAATTTTGGTTAAAAGCAGGGTCTTACAGCACAAATAAAGGGAAAAGTCCGAAAAAAGAAAAAAGTCGAAATTTAAGTTAAATTTTGGTACTTACAAGTTTTCGCGAAAATCTAAATTTGCCTATATCTTTTTATCGTGTTGACTTGGACAGGACCTTGATTTTTATACATCTAATAGGGACTATAGACCTCAGTATCTGGTATAAATTCAACTTGCTAGGTCCACCCGTTCCTGAGAAAATCGGTGGTGACAAACGGACAGACAGACGGACAGACGGACAAGAAAGTGATCTTATAAGGGTTCCGTTTTTTCCTTTTAAGGTACGGAACCGCAGGCCCTTAAGGGGAGAGTAAAGGTTACGATATATTATGTTCTTTTAAAGAGAACATTGCTTATCTGTGCAGGTGTAAGTACGTATTCTAAAAGATCATTTTTGTTTAAGGTGGATGCTCCAGGGTAGCCCGCGTAATTCAAATTTTCTTACGTTTTTTGCAATTTGCAGGCCAGTGCTAGGTTGGTGCAGTGCAAGGTGCAGGAATTACTTTTTTAAGGTCAAAGTCATTCCTGCACCTTTATGCGCTTGGAGGGTTGTATTGATGATTTTGATTCTATAACTACATACGTCTTACAGTCGCGAGCAATATTTTAATCAACATAAAACCTAGCTCGCGGCCTGCAAATTGCAAAAAACGTAAGAAAATTTATATTTCGCGGGCTGGTTGGAGCATCCACCTTAACACATTGCAGTCTTTTGACGTATCAAGCTGTTTTTTACATCATAAAAAATTTTGTTTTTTTTTACTTACTAGACAGAAGACGTAATTAAGCTATCATTCACATCGCATGTGCAGACGAATTAGATAAATCATAGCATTCATAGCGAACAGTTACCGGCCATTTTGGAGAAATTGCTGCTAATGGAATGAAATTGTAGGTTGTGATCGTAAATGAGACAAAACATAAAATAATAGATACTAAATTATGTCTGTTTTAGCTTCTTGCCATGGGAGGTTTTTTATTCAATAATGAATATCTATCATTTCTAGAATCTGCCTAGCTTTTTCCCAACAATGTTGGACTTGGCTTCCAGCAACTGAATACCTGTATTTTACATGGAGCGACTGCCTATCTGACCTCCACAACCCAGTTGAGTAATAATACTGGCCCTTAATAGTAAGACTGGCTGTTAGACTTTCGGGCGACGAACTAACTAAGTATAACGACTGTTAAAGATCTACAAATGACGCCTGGGACCAGGAGCCACGGAGGTAACTCGGTAAGTAATGGGTCCCATCCACGGATCAACAACCTTTTTTTTTTTTTTTGCGGTGAAAAATGCCTAACGCATACCGCACCGTCCGGGGAGACGGTTTGGTTATGGTTATGTGGGGCTTGCACCCACTAAAAAACACCGCCGCCGCGCCGTGAGCCTACTGTCGCCTTTGCGGATGGGCCGCGAGAACTGCTACGCATGACGTTCGCGACCCATCCAGCGCTGCCCGCCACTGGGCACCAATCTCTTTTGGCGATGTCCGGGCTCACCTGAGACATCGCCTCCACTCGTGAGATGGCTCAACAACCTAGGCCAGCGTGGTTTAACCTGAAGATCTACCAGGGCGGCTGCAGGGCGGCTCGTTGACAAACCTTGAGTTGACGTTAGTCAAAGACCAAGTATATGCACCATGTGTCAGGATAGGGAGAATACACATGACCATAAACTTGCGTATTGAGGGGTTGGGTAAATCTCCCTTGAATAGCTATTTCATGTACCAGTAGCTCTTCCAGGCGTTTCCCGTGCATCTTGCCACTTTTTTATCTTGTCTCGCCTGGAAAGAGCTTGGCCCAGGTAGACGTATTCTTGGACATGGTGTATTTTCTCCCCGTCTAAGTGCACGTTGATTGGTGAGCTGTTGGTCATGAGCTTAGTCTTTGACATGTTCATTTTCAGTACAACCTCAAGGTTTGCTTTGCTGAGTTCTTGAAGCATTTTTAGGGTTCCGTACACAAGGGTAAGAACGGGACCCTATTACTAAGACTCCACTGTCCGTCCGTCTGTCTGTCACCAGGCTGTATCTCATGAACCGTGAGCGCTAGACAGTTGAAATTTTCACAGATGATGTATTTCTGTGGCCGCTATAACAACAAATACTAAAAACAGAATAAATAAATACTTAAGGGGGGCTCCCATACAACAAACGTGTTTTTTTTGCCGTTTTGTCTAATGTTGTATAGATACTGGTACGGAACCGTTCGTGCGCGAGTCCGACTTGCATTAATTGGAAGGTTTTTTTTCTAGTTCTGCAGCTGATGAAGAAAAGAGTACAATGTCATCAGCGAAGCGTAGATTTGTCAACCTCGCCTCACCGAGACAGATATACCTCTCTCACAAATTATCATAGAAATCGAAAATACCTTTCTATCCATCTTCAACTAACAGTTTTTACTTTTTAAGGCCATCCATTGAATGGGAATGAGTCGTCGTTATTTCTGCTTATCACCAATGACTGGCGATATGCGGTGAAAGTGGTTATTGTCATGCATATCTGTTGGTTTTGTGAATGATTATAACTGAACTGTGGAGTAATGAGGTGTTTTGCATATGGTAGGCCTTTCATGTTATGGTTTTTGTGTGAAACGATCCGAATTTGTAAAGTGAACGTGAAGAAAGACCATTAGTACTAACCTAGACAATGTTTTGAGTTTGGTTTTAAAAGTCAGTAGTAGTCTCTATTTGTTTACAAGTTTGCCAACAAGTAGGTCAGCGAAATGAGACCACTTCTAAGGCTTGTGTCTGCGAGTTCGCTTCCATAGATCTGGATCTTGTATTTGTATACAAGAACAATAATACAATTCAGGAACAATGTACTATGAGAAAAGTGAAGAGCTTAGTCATAAAGTTACTTGCAAGTGAGTCAGCAGATTTAAAAACTTTACGTAGTAAACTGCAGATTCTACAAGTTTGCAGTGTTTATATCCCATGACGTGATCCACATGAACCTAAAATTCGAAGAAATATAGGTTTTGGCCCACTTTCTCTCACAAAGAGGAGACCTCTGTCATGGCTGATATGATGATGAATGTTTATTCATCATCATATCAGCCGAAACACATCCACTGCCAGGCATAAGCCTCGGGACCAAGTATCGCCATATTGACCGGTCCCGTGCGTCTCGCATCCAGCGGACCCCCGCAACCTTCACCAGGCCCCTTATTCACAACGCTTCGATTCGATTTTCGATTCGGAAAGTCGTATGTCTATCTTTTTTTGACATTACGAAATCAGCGAGATAGACATACGACTTTCCGAATTGAAAATCGAATCGAAGAGCACAACTCTTCGATTCGATTTTCAATTCGGATAGCTAAGCTGGTCAGTAGTAATATTGATGTATTATTTGTCTTTTGTAATGCCACAGTATTTCGGGTGAGTGTCTAATCCATTAAGTCCTCGTATTGATATCTGGAAACTATATCCTCTGTTCTACTAACTTCATGAAATTGATTGAAGATTCCTACACATAACTAGCCTTGAAGCCACAAAGTGCGTAAAAAGAAACGCAAGTCCATCGTAAATGCGTTCCATTATACGCTCACCGGTGCTGTATCAAAAGCGTTGTGGTTTGTTCATTATTACAGTTGAGGTTTTCAATAATATCGCAAAATGTTTGTGCTGACGAACGTGAAAGTTTGTAGAACGCTTTTGTTGATCGATGAGGGCAATCTGAAATGATGGAGCTGACGGAAATTGAAATGCTTATTTGTTTGTTTATCGAACTAACCCACTATTGATTGAAATTGGGAAAGCTTGAAAACTAGTAAGTAACATTGAGAGGAGGCTTATAAACTATTTATTCTATATCTTGACTCTGAAGGAGGTAGATGCTTTAAAATACTTTGTTATATAATTAATTTAGCTTTTCTATAAAAATTGCATGGGGTAGAATGAAACCTAGTTAAAAATATTGTTTTTCATGGAGCAGTTTGGGAACTCTTTTTGGAGTACTTTGGGAATAACCCGTTGCTACAAGTAGCTGTTTGATTTATTTTTAGTTGTAATCTCCTTCTTCCTGTTCATCGGACTAAGGTTATTTTTTATACAAAGGAGATGAGCTTGATAACCACACTTGCTCATTGCAGGTTGATGATTTCAGATCAAACAGGGTTTCACTTCAGCGTTAGTCAGTGGCGTCTACAGATAATAAACGTAGGTAAAACGAACCTACGTATGTATATGTACCTTTATTATTGCCGTTTGGTCCCGGCTATTATCAGATCTTTGACAGTCGTTACAGGTAGTCAGTGGCCCAACAGTCTGACAACCAGTCCTACTAAGGGATATTGAATTACTCAGTACTAACTGGATTGTGAGGGTCAGATAGGGAGTCTCTCCATGTAAAATACTGGTATTCAGCTGCATCCGGTTAGACTGGAAGCCGACCCCAAAGTTGAGAAATGGCTAGGCAGATAAATACAAATATCGCTGGACATTACACACAGCGCCATCTAGTGCCACACTAAGCAACGAGGCTTGTGTCGTGGACACCAGATAGTTAATATACTACATAGATGCTTTTTGTTTGTAAATACATACTTATTATACATATAAACATCCATGATTCGGAAACAAATGTCCTTGCTCATAACACAAACATTTGCTCCTACCGGGATTCGAACCCGGTACCTTAAGAACGTAAGGCAGCCTCACCACCACTGCGCCATTCGGTCGTAAGTATGTAGTTAGTGCGGGTATGATGATGTATTTTTATGTATATATGTATATGTCTAGTTACTAGCTTTATTATTGCAATTTGTGTATAATAATTATTTATAAACTACACTTGCTTACTAAGTGTACCAGTACTACCCTACTAAAAGGCTTGAAAGCTGTTCATTAAACCTTCTCAAAAATCTAGGCAGTTATATTGTATGGAAATTCACTACTGCCCTGAAAATCAGGGTAGTAATTCGTTACTAACGCGTTTTGTTTTTTTTTTAAAGTCTTGCTGACGTTGTAAGCAAGTGTAGTTTAAAGCAGTATTATCACTCGAGGGTAAGTACAGATTACTAAACTTGTGTGGTTCACGGCCCTCCGCTTCGCGTCGGGCCTCAAATGCACACTCGATAAGTAATCTGTGCCTTACTCCCCTTGGTGAATAAATAGCTATAAAGAATCTTGGGCAAAAATGTATGAACAAAACCCTATCCAATGGCATATGCCATAACTCTGTTGGACACTGAGCCCAATTTGACTCATGGTCTTTTGTGTGCAATAACTGATAAGAATGTCTTAAAAGGTTTTTATAACTCATTTGCTCGTAAAGGGTCTCTTATTTTACCAATTTCAATATCGTAATGTATCTCATTACGTACTTGTGCTGTAAAGTAAAATGCACGGTTTATACTTTTTTAAATCTTAGCAAAGAGTTTTTATGTCAAAAAAGTGGTCATAATTTTATGAATAAAATTAACTTTGGGAGATGAAAATTATAATAAATAAACATTTAATTGTTTAATTTAATAATTTTGACAATAAATTACAACCATTTATCTGTAACAAAAACACAAAAATATTAATTTACTTTATTAGTAATACTGGCTGTTTTTTGTGTCTTTGCCTTAAAAAAAGCGCAGATGCGCGCCCTAATTTGCAAACAAGTAAAAATTATTCCGCGCGCTTTTTCTTTTCGCTGTATTGTTTTTATTTGTTTTATTTATTTCCTCGCAAATATGTTATAAAACGTCGTATGACATACGTGCGCTTTGATAATTACAGCCTCTGCTTTTTTATCGCCCTCGCCTACAGCTCGGGCTAGCAATATCGCCTCGGCTGTAATTTTCAACTTACCGCACTTGTCATAATGTACTATAAGGAAATAAGGCAGGGGAGTAAGGTATCGTTCTCACGTGTCACTTTGACATGTCAGAACATCCAATTTACATAACATCTTGCCTGTAATCCCCGAAGGATTAGACAGAGATGAACCTAATAGTACACCCACATTTCGCCAGTTATGTTTTAAACCTTATGTAATAGGGGGCGAGCCTATTGCCTACATTCAATTATTTATGATAAATTATCATGTAATCCATCATAAGAGTTTAATTTTGTGAAAGTTACACTAACATAAATTACTTATTTATACTAGAAATTTGGAGATGGGCGATACGAAAACATAATTTACTTATTGCATAATCTGAAGATGGCCATGTGTAGGCTGGTTATAAGTTTAATTAAACTCATAATTACTTCCATTTCGATCAAAATCAGCCCACATGTTACTGTTAACAATAATACTTTGTGTAGATATATTTTTGCTGTGGAAAGCTGTGATTTATCTTTCATAATCATTCCTTCTATCTTAATTTTCATCGCTTTCAACGACGCTTTCGGCTCTTCCCCAATTGGTAGTTAGTATTGTGAGTCAGCCAACACAAAATGTCTTCACAAGTGAGATCATCCTGTACTGGGTGGAAGATTTTTGGATCGTATGATTCAAAAATATTCCCATAATTGATCGTGCTGAAGCATTAACAATAGAGTGAAATTTTAATAAACCCTACAATTCACAACCTGATGATGAAAAAAAGTACAGTCGTGGTCTTTTCCGCCTGATCAGTTAAATTTTTTTTCGCTTAAATAATGCGGAGGCGCCGAGCCACTCCACCATAAACTTTAGGCCTATTAGGAAAGCGTCAACTTTGGCGCGCAAAATAACAATAACTCTCGTTTGGCATGTGTCGCTGATCGGTATTTTTTTCATTCATTATTTATTATAAAGTCAACGGGGCGGGGATAGAGAGCGTTTCTATGTTTTAAGTGCAAGCAAAAATTAGCTTAGTGGTGATCAGGCGGGAGAGTCCTCGATAGTACCTACATAGAATAGATTTATTTTATTTTATTAAGATTTCCTATATTATTTATTTCTAAATTTTCTTCAAGCAACTGCCTCGTTGGTGTAGTTTTGGCAATTGCGACAGTTGAGCATCGGGTCCTGGGTTCGATTCCCAAGTCGGGCAAATTATAATTAGGTTTTTCCATCAGGAATTTCTCAGTAGCAGCCACGGAGTCTAAATTTATGGCCCTCCCCTTCAGGGGTTATAGACGTGATTTTATGTTATGATCCATCAAGCAATTCACAGGTACGAAACTGTGACCGTTACTCAATTTCTACTACCACCACGTCGAGAATTGCACACAAAATAAACTAGAGCGAGTCGGACTCGCGCACCGAGGGTCCCGTACAAACTTTTTAAAGGACAAACTTAACTTTGCTGTTCGATCCCTAGAAACGGCTATTGCACCAACCGCAAATATTAAGTTTGTAATAGTTAACTTGCTTTTTTTTGTTATTAAACTACATATTTACGGTTTTCAGATGTTTCCCTTTACATGTGCTGTAAAACTTTGCTTTCTAATTCTAGATCAACGGGAACTACCGTATAGGTTTTCGACCCAAAACCTATAGGGTACTTCCGGTTGACTTGAATTGTCAATTTTGGTAAAAAGCAAGGTCTTACAGCACAAGGGAAAAGTCAGAAAAAAAAAAAATGAAAATTAAGGTAAATTTTGGTAAGTACTTACTTACAAGTTTTCGCGAAAATCTAAAGCCCATGTTTTTATCGTGTTGACTCAGGACCTTGATTTTTATACACTTAATAAGGAATAAGGACCAAAGTGATCTTAAAAGGGTTCCTTTTTTACCTTTTGAGATACGGAACCCTAAAAACGATCCAAACGCACCGTGTGATACCGTTCGATCACTCATCCAGTTCAAGAACATCGCAAGCGCCACAACAGTTACAGATTAATTTTGCCGTTATTAAAATTGCAACACACTTTCACAACAGACTTACTATTTACGCACATCAAACTCAACAACATCACAATTCTCACCTCTATGTCTTACCACACAATGATGGTTAAACTTGCGAATTTAGTTGTTGAACAGCAAAGTTAATAACAATAGAAATCCACGTGGGTAGAATCATGTAATTTAATTGCGCGTTCGTGATATATAGTAATAATTGCAACCATATATGTAACGGAAAATGTCTAACATTAAATATATTGCATTATAGGCGCGTTAAAGCGATTATAGGCTTTTTAGCGGATTCTTTTAGATAAATGTCAAGTTTCTAAGTATAAAAATAACATAAGTACTCTGTATTTAAGAAAGTGAGCAAACAGGAAGGAAAATAACGTTTAAAAATAAAATAATGAATTAAGTAATAATAATAAAATAAATATAAATATCGCTGAACATTACACTTCAGCGCCATCTAGTGCCACACTTCGAGGCTTGTGTCGTAGACACCAGATAGTTTATGTAGGTACTACATTGAAGTTTTTTCTTTGTAAATACACACTTATTATACAAATAACATCCATGACTCGGAAACAAATGTCCATGCTCATCACACAAACATTTGCTCCTACCGGGATTCGAACCCGGGACACTAAGAACGTAAGGAACACCAAACCACAAAAATAAGCCAAAAAATGAAATGACAGAAATGGCAGACATGTCGTGAGCCACTCTTATTTAAGATCTTGCATGCATGTATTATTTTAATTCTGTATATAAACACATGTTGGAGCTAGTAAAAATTCTTATTCTTAAAAAGGTTTTTGAAAATTTGTCCCATAAAAGGGTTACATAAGGATTAATAGCTTCGCGGGCCTGTGGACGGGGAGCTATGGGCTAGCTCGCCGTCCGTACGTCTCATGACGACAGGCCGTGTCGACGGCGCGTTCGTGTTCCACGCGCGCCTCAAAGAGAGTCAGCAATAGGGAAGGGGTCCGCAAGGACCGAAGCCTGCCGGGGCTGCGGGACTATTCGAAAGAGATACCGTGGCCCCGGAACACAAAGGGCGAGGAAGGAACATGGATGGGTTTAAGTCAGTAAAAGTCTGACACTCCCTCCTGCTCCGCCCAGAGCGGGAGGAGTCATTTGATGATTTCCCATCCGAAAAAAAAAAAAGGATTAATAGCTTTTATAGTTCTTCGTTATTTTTGTCGACCGGAAATCACATCAGGCGCTCAGGTATCTATATGTTATGTATATTTTTCCAACTACTGATTACTAACGAATAAATTGGGTTGCAATAATAATGCTTGCGAGAATCGCATCTTGGATGTAGAGACTTGCATTTCACGCAAGCGTCGTTATTCCAACCGAATTTATTCGTTAGTAATCAGCGATTGAAAGTTAGCGATTTTGTCGTTATCTCTGTCGAGACGTGTGTGTTAATTATTGTGTGTATGTTCTGTAATCTGTTTTTTCTCTTACTTATTTATGTAAAAAAACTTATACCTATTAGGAATAAGTGTTGTAGCCACACTAACAAATTAGGTTTAAGAATACCTGTAATGATAGCTGTAAGTTGAATATATAAATAAACCTCTTAAATATTCAAAATTAATGTGCATTTCTTCGTCAACATAAAAATCCAGCGATTACATACCTTACGTTTCTCCGAGATACAAGAAAATTCTCCGCTCAGTCGAAGAGAAAATCCTAAGATATCATAAACTTATCTTAAAGATCAAGCTGTCGACAGGAATTAATTACCTTACTGTAAATCTTACACACTGTGCTTAATACGACGACTTTCCTGCACAACATTCATTTGATTTTATTCGCAATTTAATTACTTTTAAAGATTACATAAATATTACTAAGATTATGAAGATTAAACATAGTATATTTACCGGCTGTCACTTGTAAAAACGTAATCATATGCATTTAGGCTCATCTATAACTCAAAGAGAGTCAGCAATAAAGAAGGGGTCCGCAAGGGCCGAAGCCTGCCGGGACTGCGGGACTATTCGAAAGAGATACCGTGGCCCCGGAAAATAAAGGGCGATGAAGGAACATGGATGAGTTTTAGTCAGTAAAAGTCTGACACTCCCTTCTGCTCCGCCCAGAGCGGGAGGAGTCATTTGATGATTTCCCAACCGAAAAAAAAAGGCTCATCTATAACGCCAACTATTACTAAGGCCCTAGCAAGATTGTGCGGTGTAAACATAACTTAAATACGTCATAATAGACAGTACTTCAAAAACCTGTCAATCTACGATGCCTTTTAAAACATGAATCTTTTTTTACAAGCTTACTGTCATAAAAAACCTTTAACTAACATAAAGAAAACTAATATGATGACCGCAGAAATACTATAATTAGCTACAACTAGGACCAACACGACATTTTAAATAGTATCCCACATTTATTCCCAAGATTAGAATTTATAGACCACCTGTGCAGAATTCTATATTTTTTTCTAGCTAGCAACATTTGAAATGACATATTTATCTTATGAACGAACGCATGGGACCAACTAAGGCTTCCAGATGCAATTATTACCATAAATACAGGCAGATGTTACCCTTTATAGAGCGGGTGTTTAGCATATAAATTGGCGGCATGTGAGCCGCCATATTTGTGCGCCATTTTCTATTATATTCAAATTAAGAACGTTTGGAGCGTTCGTTGCAGATATGTTATTTTGAATTTGTTTGAATCTTATAATAGTGTGTCTGATACGAAGGTTTGATACCGTGTATTTAGTAAATCTTTTATGGCGATTCATTACCACATACTGATCATTCTAAAGTTCTGGATTATTATTTAGTAATATTTAGAGAAAGGGAAACTAAAGGTTGATTAGGATACACATAAATTAATATCTCGCATTATCCAGTTAGGTAACAGTTCCATGTAATATAGGTGTTGGCGACTGGCTGGGATGCCACCTTTTCTTTAAGGCCTATATATATATATATATTTATAATGACGTTCATACTTTCGGAACAGAAGAAATGTTTTGTTTAGTTAGTTGTCAAGTGTCAGTGATCCCTATGTATGTGCCTAGTACATAGTTTTGTCCCGTTATTGTGCTATTAAATAGCAATTACTTATACTTACCGTGTTTCCATCATCCTCTAATTCATTCAAAAGACCTACAATCTATTGCCTTCAACCAAAATCCTGGCCCAGCTCCTAAGAAATTCCCGATGGAAAATCATTTACATTTTGCTCGACCTCGGCATCGTATCTAGGACTTCTTGCAATAATTTTCTCGAATCTGTTGGTTTACACCCAGGATATGAAATAAGTAATCGTGAAATCTAACTAATGGTCACAGGAAGCAAAATACATTAATTAACTCCATTTTATAAGGCCGTGTAGAAATAGCTTTATCAAATTTTATTACTGTCATTTACGGGGTTTAGCGCCATAATTAAATATTAATATCCTGTAATACACAGTCGCGACTAATAGTCTATAAGTATAGTTTATACTCCCATAGATTTAATGTGATATTAGTTAACATTAACCGGGAATAATCTATTAAAGTTCCTTGCGCGTGCGCTTGTGCTACAGTAAGAGAGATCCGAAGGCTCACAGTCTACGGATCAGGCTTATCTTTGATAGTCGCTTAAGACTAGGAGTAACATAGCATAACGTGTAAACGAGTAAATTTCCCATTGATAAAAATAACGAACACCCATACTAACTGTCATGGAGATGACATTGAATAATTTTAGTTACCTTCTTTAATCACTTACAGGGGTTTTACGTTTTTTAGCGGGTATTTTTTCTTACGTTGAACTACGTACGCAATTGTGTGCTTTCAGATCCAGCTGTTTGGTGGGTTGTGCGTTTTCTGTTAGTAAGTGAATTTCAGATAGGAGTCTGCCCCCTACACCGCGTACCGTACCATTACCGTGGTATTAACGTATCAGGCACGGAAAGAACATGACACGGACTACTATGCCCACAAGAACGTATCAACAACATATCATACCCGTTTATAACGGCTTTAGAACGGTCATCACACGCGGTTAGGGTGGGTTTAGTCCTGCTTCGCCCAGAGCGGGAGGAGTCATTTGATGATTTCCCATTCGAAAAAATAGAAATAAAAAAGATTGGGTTTAGAATGGTCATCATACGCGGTTAAATAAAATAAATATCGCTGGACATTACACACAGCGCCATCTAGTGCCACACTAACCACCGAGGGTTGTGTCGTGGACACCAGATAGAAAAAAATGTTGTTATATTGTGTAAAAAAAAAGAAGTACACGGTGATGGTCGGTGACGGGAGTTGACGGAACGGTTTAGTGAGCATGGTGTCATACTTTTCAATACAAATAATATTTTTTTGCCTGATACGTTCTTAGCAAGCTCGTGGTGTAGTGGGCAGAATCCTTTAAGGTAAAATATTAACTTAACGTACATTTTTTATTCACGTAGAAACTATAGGTTTTATCAAAAGTTTGACTCTACACAAGACAAGAAAGCAAACACGCTATCATTATCGTGTTTGCTTTCCTGTCTTGTGTAGAGTCAAACTTTTGATAAAACCTGTAGTTTGTACACGGTAGAAGACATGTCGTTAAATAGAGCTGTTGTCGATATTAAAGTAGTTTATTGATACTAAATCTAGGTCTAGACTGGGGTTTAACGTGTACGCATTAAAATTAAACGCTTCAATATTGCTTCGTTATATATTTAAATGGGATTCTGAATCAATATAAATGTTCTTCCGCAGATGAATAATATGCGGTATTTTTCCAAAAATCAGATTATGATGGTAGATGGTTATCATGTTGCCATAAGACTCTTAAGAAAGGAGACAATTTTTTTGTTTGAAGATTAGGCCACCCACATAAATTGTAGCGTTTAATAATGAAACGTACATTGATTTCTTCCCTCAAATATCTAGATTACAGTGGTTATATTAGCTAAGCCTTGTCTAACCGAAATAAATGCAAAAACACTTTTACGAAAATCGAAATAAACATGTCAAAATAATGAAGTTGCCTGTCAACCACTAAATAGGCGGATTTACAACGCAAACGGAAAAAACGTCCACGTAAGTATTTTCTGTAAAATGACATTGAGCACAACAGGATTGATTTGACTCGTAAAAAAATATCATAATATAACTTTTTATTATTACACTCGAGAGCAATGAATCCGGGTCACTTAAAGAATCCTAAAAATCTCGGAAACTAAAAATGCTAGGTTAATGCAATAAATTATATTTAATAGACAATGTAATACTCCTTAAATGAAGGTATTAAAACTTCTTAGTTATTGTATAGTTATATCATAAAAAAAAACAAATTTGAAAAAGGGCCACTTTCGAAGATGGAACTACGAAATTACAGCATTTGGTTTGGCATTTGTTTGTAATCTGTCATTTATGTGGGTACATAAACCATGTTGATAGTGCTCTATATTCATTATTCAAGCTGAAATTATGTCGCTTACGCCTGAAGAATGCACCAGAATACTTACAATGCTGGAAACCGGCCGGAGTCAGCGCGATACAGCCAGGACTGTCGGTGTGTCGCTGTCAACAGTACAAAGAGTTCTCCGACGTTACGAAGAAACTGGTTCTAACCTACGCAGACCAGGAACGGGCAGAACCAGGTGTACCACAGCACGAGAAGACCGATACTTGGTGAACACCATGCTTCGAAATCGCTTTCTCACAGGAACTGAACTCACAAATCAGTTTCGACGCCTCGGAGGAAGTAACCCAAGTGCATGGACAGTAAGACGTCGGCTTGCTGAATCTAACTTAAAACCCCTTAGACCTGCAAACGGCCCTAAACTGGAGCGTGGGCATCGTATTTCAAGACTAAGATATGCCCAGAGCCACGTAAATTGGAGTATTGAAGATTGGTCAAAAGTTATGTTCTCCGACGAATCAAAATTTATGCTCTACAAGCACGATGGAAGACACAGAGTGTATCGAAGACCAGGGGAAAGATTCAAGCAAGCATGCATCGAAGAAAAAGTAGCCTACGGTGGTGGGTCTGTACTTGTGTGGGCCGGAATTTCTTCTGAAAGTCGCACAGAGCTGGTGATCATAGAAAACGGCTCTTTAACTAGCGTAAGATATGTGGAAGAAATCCTCAATGATCACGTTGGTCCATTTATGGTCAATTTAGGTGAGGATGCTATATTTATGCATGACAATGCCCGACCTCATACAGGTAGGATTGTGAGTGACTACCTTCAAGAGATGAACATTACTCGTATGGAGTGGCCAGCGCGCAGCCCGGATATCAACCCGATCGAGCATGCTTGGGACGAGCTAGGCAGATGCGTAAAACAACGAAACCCTCCCCCAATCACGCTTCGTGAGCTCAAAATTGCTCTCACAGAGGAATGGGAGAATATTCCCCAAAATCGTATAAGGAACTTGGTGTACAGCACGCCAAACCGCGTAAACGCAGTAATGGAAGCACGAGGAGGCAATACGAAGTATTAAAATTCAAGAAAATCGTAATAAAGTTAAAAAATTTCATGTTTCCTATTTTTGTTTTAAGGAGAGATCAGCAGTTTTTTTCTTTATGTAATTTTGTGTTAATAAAATGTATGGTGACTCATATCTTTTTTACTTTCATTTAAGGAGTATTACATTGTCTATTAAATACAATTTATTGCATTAACCTATCATTTTTAGTTTCCGAGATTTTTAACATTCTTTAAGTGACCCGGATTCATTGCTCTCGAGTGTATTTTAAAATTCCGGTTTCGTTTCTATTTAATCTTTTGTTTGTTACTGTGATATAACTGTTACTTATTTTTGGTGTAATATGAATAATAAACGCAACGTCCAAGTGGGCCTAAAAAAAATTGTCTCCTTTCTGTGCCCTGTGCCTTTGGAGGCACAAGTGACAATCGCTTTTAAAGAACTTCGTTTATACTTCAGCCAACTTACCTGCACAGACGGGAAAAAAACAGAAAAAAAAATTGTACCAAAGGAGACAATTTGTTTTAGGCCCATTTGGACGTTGCGTTTATTATTCATATTACACCAAAAGTAAGTAACAGTTATATCATAGTAACAAACGAAAGATTACATAGAAACGAAACCGGAATCTTAAAATCATAATAAAAAGTTATATTATGATATTTTTTTGCGAGTCAAATCATTCCTGTTGTGGTCAATGTCATTTGACAGAAAATACTTACGTGAGTAGGGACGTTTTTTCCGTTTACAAAAAAAGTACGGTACCCAGTGGTAATCATATCTGCTTTAGTTAAAACAGAATAGAATATAAAAAGAATATTATTAAACTGTGAGCATTTTAATGCTATTTTTAAAGGTTTACGCTAAAATCGCGTAGATGGTTTAAACAATCAACGTGTCACGGAGCGTTGTAAATTCGCCTTTTCAGTGGTTGAGAGGCAACTTCATTATTTTGACATTTACTCTTTCTGTTTATTTCGATTTATGTAAAAGTGTTTTTGCAGTTTTCGCATTTATTCCGGTTAGACAAGGCTTAGCTAATATAACCACTGTAATCTAGATATTTTAGGGAAGAAATTAATGTACGTTTCATGATTAAACGCTACAATTTATATGGTGTGTGCAATTTGTGTGGTGTGTGTGGGGTGGTATTTTTGTGGTGTGGGTGGACTAATCTCCAAACAAAAAAAAATGTCTCCTTTGACATATCGATGCATTTTTTTTGACAAGCAGCGCCATCTTGAACTGCACAATTAAAGTGGTCATACTATATGTTATTGAGTTTTCTTCATTGTTGTCATTTTGTCGAGCTAGACTCTTAAGTTTACTCTATTTTCAGAATTAGTTTTATAATCCTGTCGTCTTCACTAAGGACACTACCTACAAATTAATTAGATGCAAACATGGCTTGAAGATAAATCGGATAAAATTACTGGCATCGTAAAGTAGTTATCAAAGATCAATTTTACGGCCATTCTAAAGTCAATCATCACGCCTTACTCCCATGAGGAGCGTAGAAAACTCTATCGATAACGATTTTACCGTAATATACATCCGCTCATTAATTACTATGGGCAGTTTACCGTCTCTACATTGCTCTACAATAGCACTAGGCCAATAAGTTTCTAAGTCCCGTATCTTATGGAAACAATGTTGCGCAACCCAACATGTTATCACATGCTACTAACATGTTTCTGAAACACAAAAACATGTTGCTACTTTGTTGTTGTCCTGAGAATAAGATGCCGTGGTCATACACCATCAGCGTTCTAGGTGATCTCTTTACTTAAGAATATCAGAGCTTTTTGTAATATTAAGTTAGAACTCAATTCTCTACAATTTGCCGCTCTACATTTTACTTAATTATAATAAGGTGTAATGTAGAGCGATAAATTGTGGAGATAATTTCATTACAGTTTTTTTTTTGCGTTTATGTTCATCTAGATGAATCAAAAATAATAGATAGTCTTCTTGTAATATCTTTGCATTAAGAATGTCAAAGATATGAGAAAAGGAGCCATCGGCCACAATGCGACCTCTTATGGAGTTAAACTATGTAGTTACTGATTGGGTTTTTGTATTGAAATATCCCATGATCTGTCCACGAAGTAGACACAATAGTTACAATTATATTATTACACAACAATGGCGTCTCGAACAAATTGGTCATTTGACAGATCATGATATATTAATACTATTTCGGCTTTTCAACATAATATAACGCTTGTAATCCCCGAAGGGTTAGGCAGAGGTGCCCGGGTACTTCCATTGTGAGGATCGACCGGAGGACACGGTGGAGCACACCGTGGAGGTGTACCTAAAATGTAGTAGCAGTATGGCTACTCATTGGTGATTTAATTCGTAACAAGATACTATTGTACAGCTTGGATCTTTTCAATTGTGTGAGTGCCTGATGAAATCTTTGGAATGGCAATGGTTTATTTGATTATATATAGTTTCTTTTTATTATTAATGGTTTAGCACCTTCAGAGAATAATGTTCCCACTGTAGGGACACAGACCATTTCTCTGCGAGAGGAAGACTTACCGGAACGATAACTAACCACTACCTTCTGCCGACGCCACTATCTCCATCACTGGAGTCAACAATGCTGTGAATCAAACGTCAATTTCTATAATTTCCAACAATTTCTTCGCCATCATTTCCGCGAACTATTTTTCTACGACGCATGCTCGTCTGGTATGTGTGAGAGTACATTAATTATCTTTAATGAAGAACACTATCGCGCTACAAAAATGTCTTCTAAAATGACACGGAATTCTTTTAGTTTTTAACAATTATATTACAATTTATGAGATGTTTCGTTGAGGTATCGTGGTAAGCGCGATTGCTGAGCAAGAGGGCATTCGTTTTTTGGGTCAAACAAAGTGTTATTGGGTTTTTCCTTGAAGAATTTCTAGAGCCTATTGCTATCAACCGGGAACTAATCTAGAGATTTGTTCCCGGTTGATGGCAATAGGCTCTCCCCCAAAAACATGGGACTTTAACATAACTGGCGAAATAATAATAATAAACGTGCGCGTACTTATTACTATTAGGTGCCTGTACCTGTGCCCAACCCTTCGGGGATTACTGGCGTGTAGTTATGTTATGTTCTTTTAGATGTCACGGGGATTAACGGACTCTTGATCGCACTTTGACATAAAGAACAGTAGCAGAACGAAAAGATTACGGAATTTTTAAATGCGTCTCAAGAATGTGCACATAAAATGGCATTGAAGGCTTGACTACCTAGTGTTATATACCCATAACGCGATTTAGCCATTAATGTTTAAGTGCCATGAAATAGGGGGCGAGCTTTATGTCTTAAACCGGGCATAAATCGAGGCTCCGTGGCTACTAATGAGATTCCTAATAGAAGAATAGAATATTTTAATAATAATAAATTAATTGATTTCAGGTAAATAACACCCATTGCCGAATAAAACATAAAATATAAAAACAACAGTACAACAAATTTTAAAAAAATCAGACTCAATCAACTAGAATTAAATTAAATTAAAAAATCTAAATAAAACAAATTAAATCAAAATCTAAGTCAACCAATTAATACATCAGAATAAATTATACTAATCAAATTAAATTAAATAAAATCAAAAATCAATCGTAAAACTTTGCCCGACGCAGCAATACTAAAAAAGATACTTAATAAGTTGCAATTTATACGTATAAAACACGCGATGTTCGCTTGCGCGGAAAAGGCAATTACAAATATAATCATAATTAACCACTTAGAAGAAATTATTTGAATTCTCTTTATGGCTAATTAACTAGCTTAACCTTTGAGGCCAAGATACTCAGCAATCAATACTGTAGAAACTTATCTAACACCATCCTGATCAGGCGAAACAAAAGGTGTTAGGCAGTGGTTATTAAATACTAGCATTTGCTCTTGAATTTTTTTTTTCTCGTATGGTAAATCATCAAATGACTCCTCCCGCTCTGGGCGGAGCAGGAGGGAGTGTCAGACTTTTACTGACTAAAACCCATCCATGTTCCTTCATCGCCCTTTGTGTTCCGGGGCCACGGTATCTCTTTCGAATAGTCCCGCAGCCCCGGCAGGCTTCGGCCCTTGCGGACCCCTTCCTTATTGCTGACTCTTTTTGAGGGAGCGTGTGGAACACGAACGCGCCGTCGACACGGCCTGTCGTCATGAGACGGACGGACGGCGAGCTAGCCCTTTGCTCGTGACCTTGTGTCTACGATCTACAATCATCAACTTTCTGCGCTTGTCCCATGTTATTTGGGGTCGGTGCAACACGTTTTTTTCTTCCATTTTTTCCTGTCAATCTTCATGCTATCATTTAAATCCTTTTTTCTTCATATAATTCCTCACACAATACATCCATCTATTCTTCTTCATCGATCCATCGATGTTTATATTCATTACTCTTTTAGTCACATGCGATTCATTTCTCCTCATTGTCTGCGATCTACGGACGAAAAGTAGCATATATATTTCTCCAGATCCGACAAAATAGCTAACTTTTGAATAATAATAACGAATAAATTCGGTTGCAATAATGATGCTTGCGAGTAACGCAACCATCCAAGCATCCAAGATGCGATTTATTCGTTAGTAATTAGCAATCAAAAGTTAGCGATTTTGTCGTTATCTCTGTCGAGACTGCCGGCCCAGTTTTTTTTTCTAAAATTATTTAGTTTGATTTATTCATTTTTTCTTTGAAATTTCGTAACTACTCTTATACGGCATTAAGTTGTAGTTTTTCTTTTCACACAAATATTTGTCACTTTTTTCTTCACAAAGTGTACAATTGGCATTTTGATTTAATGATTTATTAGGCTACAATTAAATAAAAACCACTCATTTCGCACTATTCGGCCCGCAGTGACTGACGTTACAATCACTTTGTACTGCAAGCTGATTAGAACTTTATTCCAACAGTATTTCAAACGAAGTTTGAACCACCACAAATAGAGTTGCTAATTTAGCAGATACCCCAGCCTAAATGGCTGTTTTCACAAACAGTCAGGTATTCATTTAGGTGCCCTTTAAGTATTATAATAAATTATGTGTGGGTATTCATATTATTTTGATGGTGGTCTGCTAAGGAGTGAGACTTATAAATTTTCGTCATATTTTTCTGGTCCAGGCTTCGTTTCCTAGGTCAAGCAAAGTGTTACTGGGTTTTTCCATCATAATTTGTCAGAAGTTAGCCACGGAGTTTAGATTTGTGCCCGGTTGATGGCAATAGGCTCACCCCTATTACTATCATCATTCTCCTGTCCCTTACCCCAATTTATTTGGGGTTAGGCGCGCCCCCTATTACATGAGAGTTAAACATAACTGGCGAAATGTGGATGTCCGTTAGGTGCATCTCTGCCGTGACACGATGCTAAAAAATATTTCAACTGAACCAATTTGAAAACCGATGTAATATCGTACAAACTTGTTATCTATCAGGTGTCCATTGGCATTATAACCACGTCTACTAATAACACGTAGTCATTGACGGGCGGTTAGTGTAGTTACTCATCTCGGTACATAACTAGTTTCTTTGAGTTTGCTCTGTTAGCTTGTGAGACGGTCAGCTTATTATGTAGTCAAGTTTTTATTAAATACAAGTTCTAAAGGGGTAAAAAAGTTCCACAATTTAACGCCTTTTTTCACAAAATGACATAATATTACAAAACAGAATTTCTTACTTTAGTCTGATTGTTTATTACTTAAATGAAAATGACTAGCCGTCTGAAGTATTCACTAAAATAAAACGTCAATTGTACCATCGACAATTTAAAAAATGTTAAATTAAAAATTGTTCTAATAGTCTTTGACAACAAATTACATTAAATAGGATTCCCACATTGCTTTATTTAAATGTGTACTTTAACATGTATTTTTAATGTATGCTTTGTTGGTTGTCCTGAAATAAACTAATAAAATAAAATTTATAAAATATTTTTTTGACTCATCACGTGACCTGGCTGGGCTGGCCTTTTTTGGCCAAAGAATTGCCATCCAACGTGGCAATGCAGCCAGCCTTCACACTTAAGCACTTTTCCTATTAACTGCGATATGGACGAATTTTATGACGCCCTGTAATTCTTTTCCCAGTAGGTTTGTAAATAATGTACATACTGAATTCAAACTCCAGAAGTCTCTGATATTTCAGATATTTGTAACAAATAGAATCAGTATTGCTTAAGGTTTTTTAAAGAAATGATGAACCCACTAATATCAGTTACTTAAATACAAAAACTTCTAAAATCATAATCCTTCCTTTTGACTTTGTCGCTTAGCAAATAGCACCGTTTCTTTAACAGTTCATCCATTTAAGCAACAATTTACCTCCTAAAGGAAATACTTAAGTCACTATGAGAAAAACCTGTGAAGTCACTTAGAACATTTTTATATTCTATTTAAGTCAAGTGAGCATGTCCGTCCGATGGCTAATTGGCGACACATTGCCTTTTACTGCCTTAAGGAAATATATGGCTTATGTGCTACTGATACTACTTTCTCACTAGGGAATGATGTAATATAGCATCACGGCTGTAGTTATATCCCCAACGGGGTAGGCAGAGGTGTACCTTAAAGTACGGCACAGAAGACCCACATTTCACCAGATATGTTAAAGTGTTTAAGTTGCGCTAAACGCTCCTGCTGAATGTTAGGTTCAGAGTTCGATTACCAGGTCGGGCAAAGCTTTATTGGGTTTTTTCATCAAGATTTTCTCAGTAGCAGCACAGTTTTGCCTGGTTGGTGGCAATAGGCCAGTCCCTTTTTACCAGGAACTTACACACACATACATAATATCACGATTGTAATCCCCAAAGGGCAGCGGTGTACCCAATAGTACCTACACCCACATCAGTTATGTTTTAAGTCGCATGTAATTGGGGTGAGCCTATTGCCATCAATCGGGCACAAACCCAGGCTCCGACCTGGGAATCAAATTCAGTACTCCATACTCAGCAGCAGCATTTGAGGCCACTAGACCAAGGAGACAGGTGCTTCTGATCTTTATACTTCCAGACTAGGGAATTATGTAATGATCTACATCATTAGGGTTCTTTAATTATGTATGAGTGGAAATAGGAAACGGTGTCATGTTGGGTTACTGCGCTAGAAAAGTGTGCTTGATTTATAAGAGAAAATAGTTATGTAATAATGATTTAATGTGACAGTTAATAATTGATATGTTGTTGCCCATAGGAAGCGGACATTTAAATATTTACGAGCGGTAGACGGAACAAAACGTAAAAAATCGCAATCCAATACATATTACTACTTAGTAACAAATCGTTCTGTCTAGTATTATACGCTCGCTTGTCAGGTTGCAGGTGTGTCAAAATCGAAAATGCTCGGGATCAACATTTTTGTATGACTTTTTATTCAATGTCCGTTTATTTCTTTGAAATCTCTTTAGCTTACAACTTTTTAGGTAAGTATATATTTCTTCGTATAAAAACCTTTCTTGGAACCTCAACTCCAATTATTTCTTACACCATTCAAAACACTTCCTCACACAAAAACCTAACCCGTTAAAGCCAAAGCAAAAAACCCGTGAACCATATCAAAACAATTTACCTCGAAGACTTTTTCTATAAAAAAACACCCACAATGCAGGCCCCATACCTAATTGCCGTCGACATACGTAGCTACCGTGGGTTTATTTACCTCGAGCACCGGCGTCTGCGCAGTTGTTAAAACGGTACCCATTGGCTACCGTGGACCGCTGGACTATAGTCTAGCCTATATATTTTGTGTCAGTTAAGCGAGGGTTAAAAATAGAGATGAGAGATGTGCTTTTGTAGGATATTGAAGATTTTGTTGGAAGCATTAAGTCCGTCTTTGTACTAGGTACTTTGTAGTCAAAAAGTTTAAAGAAATCCTTTTTTTAAATGGTGTGAAATTGGGGGCGGCCTTTGCCAGCAGTGACACATTAGAGGCTAAAAAAATGAAAAGGATGGTGTGGATGCACTAATACATACCACACACCTACACCCGTGCCCTACAGCTGTGCTTAATCCTTTAGGGAAAGCAGGTGTTAATATGATGTATGATATTGTCTAACATATGAAATTACTAGCTGTGGCTCGTGACTTCATGTGCGTGTATTATATCATTTTAAATTCAATAGCCGCTATAAAGGATTTCAGTGTTTAGGTGTGAAAAGCTAATAAACACAAGCAGGAAAACAGAGTAATGATTCTACGTGATTGGTGGGTACGAATCACGTAGAATCACCCACCACCACACAAATCCCACCCAACGTATTCCTTAACATTTGAATAGAGACAAACTAAATGTTACAGAGTTTCAATTTTATAATATTTATTTATTTATTTATTGGATCTCCAACAGAAACTACACAATTACATGCAAGTATACATAGATCAGGGATAAATACAAGTGTGCGTTTCCAATTATAGGAGACCACATCATTCACTTATAATCTAGGTAGGTACATACAGTAAGTTTGATAGGGTTAAAAATCTAAAGCAAATAAAAATACATTACACAAAAGTTATACAAAAGAAACAAGATGAATTACATAAAAGATGAACTATAATAACTACGGAAATGAACAATTTGAAAAATAAATATTTATAGGAATGTAAGTAGGAAGTAGCTTACACATAGACGAATATATTAATTTGACGTGTACATTAATTTGTTAAAGACAAGAAAGTAGGTAGGATGCACTTTCATATTATGCATATTTTTGTAAATGCAAATGCATTCAGATTATCCGGTTACAAATTTAATTTTATTAAAAAAATACTACTGGTATTGGTTTAATTATAAATTTCTTGTTTATTTAACAGAAATTCTAACGGTATCCTCGTTAGAATTTCTGTTAAAATAAATTAACTGTCGAGATAGAAAGTAGTAGTACCTTGCATATTTTTTGCAGATGCCAAATGCAAATTCATTCATTTTTAGACGACCGAATAGCGCAGCGGTAGTGAGGCTGCCTTACGTTCTTAGGGTCCCGGGTTCGAATCCCGGTTGGAGCAAATGTTTGTGTGATAAGCATGGACATTAGTTTCCGAGTCATGGATGTTTTTAGGCATGATAAGTATGTATTTACGAACAAAAAGTATTTATGTAGTATATCAACTATCTGGTGTCCACGACACAAGCCTCGTTGCTTAGTGTGGCACTAGATAGCGATGTGTGTTAATGTCCAGCAATATTTATTTATATATATATACTTTTTTTTTTTTTTAATTTATTATTATTATTATTATTTATTTGTTATATTATTATTATTTAAAATTTAATTTTTAAATATTAATGATGTTTTATTATCATAACCTGTCCATGAAGTAGACACAATAGTTAAACAATGGTGTCTCGAACAAATTGGTCATTTGAAACATCATGATTTATAGTTGAAAATCACACCTAGATAGTGTTTCTGATTTAAAATTATTAATATTTTTATCTATTAATTAACTTTTACAAACAGAACCCCGTTAAGAAAGTGCATGCCAACTGTTTAAATAAACTTCACAGCATTTCTTTTATTCCGAATAACTATCATTTTAAATCTACTATCATCTCAAGATATCGCGTGAATCTGTCTAATAGCGCATTCAAAAGACAGTAATATTCATTTAAACAACCCACTAATTCACTAATGTGCGCAAAAACAAACATTTTGACGTTTGTATGCGAAAATTAATGAACACTTTTATCCGAATTATGCGAAACTGGAGAAAGTCACTGTCACTTTTAAAAAAGTGAAGAATTTTTATTCGAAGACGATCGGCGGCGCGGCGGCGTTTCGTTTGAACGTTTGTAACTGGAAGACACTAAAATGACGCTTTGAGTAATTAATTGGCATATGTGTATAAACTACATACCTACATACCCAGTTTGGAACCGTAAAGCTACCACATTGAGTAGGTCTTCGCAAAAAATATTGCTGGGAAATGACTCTATTTTGGGGAGTAAATTGACGTTTTACGGTACCTACGAGTCAAAATAACGCACTCAAAACATTGTGCTGATAGATGCATTGAATAGTAAGGGGGTCATGGAGGTATATAAAGACAGTAAAATTATAACATTAAAAACTGGAATTAACAAAAAAAACTCCATAAGTACAAGTACAAAATTCCCAGGACAAAAAAAAGTATCGCAGTGACGGGGAGAACAAATGCCTTTCGGCTTCGTGAAGGGTATCGACAAGAGGATTCCTTGTACCTTTTGGGGCTGACTGTACAGTCGTGGTCTTTTCCGCATGATCAGTTAATTTTTTTTTTCGCTTAAATCATGCGGAGGCGTCGAGTCACGGCCCTTTAAAGTTTAGGCCTATTAGGAAAGCGTCAACTTTGGCGCGCAAAATAACAATAACCCTCGTTTGGCGTGCGTTGTCAGTGCGCTCGGCCGATTGGTATCTTTTCATACGTTATTTCTATGGCGGGGCTAAAGAGCGTTTCTATGTTGTAAGTGCAAGCAAAAATAAGCTTAGTGGTGATCAGGCGGGAGTGTCCTCGATAGTACCTACTGTACAAAAACAAATGAGAATTGAATCGGTGGAGTAGTTTGAGAATAATGTCAGATACCTATGGAGCAGAATGGGAACTAATTGACAAATATTTCTAAATAATAATAATTCCTTGGAGTAACTTGGGAATTAATGTATGAGATTATTATATTTGTAGTTCAAAGGAAATGGAGTACTTTGGGAATAACCCATTTTTACGCCCATTATTTTGATCCTGAACAGAAACAGAAATGTGAATGAATTTTATAACACGCAATATGGCCACTGCCACTTATTACCATCAAAATGCATTTCTCCGAACAGTATCAAGCAGTCCTATGCTCATCACGTACCTGACATGCTACCAGTTGCCAAAGCACGAGGACTGCTTATGAAATGAATGAGAATGTTACCTATTACCCGTTTATATGCTTCGTGGATAAACTACGAATATTATAACTATGACCGTTGACCTATTTAGGAAGAATTGAGGTCTGTGGTCGCTAGCGCGTCTGCTGAACATGAGGTCCTGGGTTCGATTCCCGGGTTGGGCAAAGTGTTATTGACTTTTTCTATCAGGATTTATGCCAGGTTGCAAGCAATGGGCTCGCTCCCAATAACATGGTACTTCAACACGGTGTAATGTGGTCGTACTATTAGGTACACAGCTGCCTAACCCTTCAGGGACTACAGGCGTGATGTTATGTGAGATTGGCGTGCATATGAGAGTGGATGAGCCGAAAGGAGTTTGTTAGGATCGTGGCAGGGCAGGTGGCGTTCTGTGGTTTCTGATTGACTAACTCAATATGAAAAAGTGCGTGAGTTTATGAAATGTGAAGAATTTGCTCTGATATACTTAGTTAAGCAAATGACAAATAAGGCGTTTTGTGTTGCATGCGCTGTCACTACTCCTTCTGCGTGTGTATTTTCTTATTTATTTAAAAAATCCTTCGACAATCTGCAGTAAAATCTATGCCAATATGCAATATGCACTTGTATAGCTTTTAAATGACTATTTACGCTTTCTTTCTAAACAAAGACAAAATGCGCTTTGAAAAACCTGTCAGCTTTTATACATCCTATTAGGCCAGGTGCCACCAAACCCTTAACTACGGTTAAACTTTTTATTCTTAACCGCGATCAACCGCATTCCGTAAGCTTCCTTTGATGTTAGAAGTAGTTCTTTACGCTTCTTTTTGCTTGAGCGGATATAAGCGGTATCAACGTCAACTCGTTATCTGTTACGGTGTCTGTTATTAAATGTAACTTCTTTATCTGTTAGTGCAAGTAAGCTTGATTATATTTCATCTGTAATTGGATATAAATTAGATTATTTAAAAGTAATAGGTATATTTAGTTCTCAAATTAAATTAAACACATTTAACATGCCTAGGTATATTACAGATATTTTAAATGTGTTTAATTTTATTTGAGAACTTCTATTTTAGTTATCTGAAAAAAAAACACTACAATAGAGTTCAATATTTATTTTCCATCTGACATTAGATTTTATATGTATATCGTTAAGTTGGAATTTTTAACTTAACAATTTCTTAACGGATAACATAAACCACAAACTAAACAAATATAAATAATCGTTAAAATAAAACAAACTGTTATCGTTTCGTTAGTGTTCATGATAATCATCCTCAAACAAATATAACGTTATGTTTTGAACTTTAAAAAAATAATTATAATTCATTCGCACGCGATCCATTTCGCGATAATTATGAACATCACAATGATTTGATGGAAACACGATTATTATTTTAATACACGAACTTCTGGGAACGAGAAATTACAGTATTATGTCAGCTGCTTGGTCTTAGAGAGGTTCTGTCGGTGGAAGTATGAAGAGGTCAAACTATTTTGGAAAAAATAAAATATCAAAATCAATGCGTTCTGTTGCGACTTTGACAGCGAAAATTAAAATCATTTATTTTTATTTTTTTGAAATAATAGGCTATATTATTATGTATATTTTCTCTCTCTTGCTTCATAAAGTTTATCCTGACATAGTATAGTATATCACTTTAATTAAGAATCAATTAATTAAATACAGTTTTAGATGTACAGCTATAATGCACTGTTTTAGACTTGCACGGTTTTTCACTACACTTAAAGTACTTACGGGATAAAATCCGTGATTTCACGGATATCATCCCGTAAGTACTTTATGTGTAGTGAAAAACCGTGAAAGTATAAGTACTTTAAGTATAGCTATAATGTCTGTATTTCACGTGTCATTGACATTAACATTGGTTATCTTTCTAATAATTTTCTTCGTTTTAACTAAGATAATCATTAGAAAGAAAATACCAAGTAAACGATTAAAAATACTCTAAACTAGTTTGAACTCTGCTCTCCCAGTGAAACGAGCGTGTAAGAGAGAAGACATTAGTTATTACAAACGGTTATTGTTTTTCTGCATATCACGATTCCCACAACCCACTTTACACAACGCTAGAATGTGGAGAGGAGTCGTTACAATTATCAAAATTAAAATTATGACCCGAAACATTGAGAAAATGTTTGCATGAATTTTTGGTAGAACAAATGAAACAAGTTTCCATACTAGTGATAAAACTAATATAAAATGTCTTTGCTTGGAAATGGTTAGGAGGTGCTCGTGGCTAAATAACAACAGCCGCTCGGATTAATCTTCAGGTTAAGCCGCGCTTGCCTAGGTTGGTTAGTGGATGGGTGACCACCCATTAGATACTGAATTTCTTCCGTGCCTTGGAAAGCACGTTAAGCCGTTGGTCCCACTTTAATTTGTAGATCTTTGACAGTCGTTACAGGTGGTCAATGGCCCGAAAGTTTGACAACCTGTCTAACAAAATAGTATCGTATTACTGGGTTGTGTAGGTTAGATAAGCAGTCGGTCCTTGTAAAATAATGATATTCAGCTGCATTCGGTTATACTGGAAGCCCACTCCACAATAGTTGGAAAATGTTAAAGCAGATGATGGTGTCGACTTGGCAATGAAGTCTAAAAAAAGATTTTTTAAATAACATGTCCACAGTTCATGTACAGGAAGACCACGAAACAGATATCACTCAAACTTAGTTTAAATATTATCATAGTTTCATAATATTTAAACTACGCTTTAGTCGTCAAGGATCGTTTTCACCAAAACACTGTCAGTTGAAATTATCACCGGCGAAAGTTATCAAACATTCAAAAATAAAAGATCAAGCATCAAGATAAACCAATTTAACACAGTGACAATAACTGCTACATATCCATAAGTTACGACTAAATAACTGTACTCGCTCCAACGGGAGAAGATACTTTCACCTGACATCACATTACGAGCAGAATAATCAATCATGTCTGTACTTAACTTACGAGTACTGTAACAACATGAATGCCTCGTTGGCCGAGTGGTTAGGCTTCTTTTGGTTTTAGCTTGTCCTATCGTCCACCTCATCTCTGTCCTCAGGACAAGATTGAGTGCAAGAGTATTAGGCCCATTTAATATTAAAAAAAGTGGATTTGATTCCTGAGAATCGAACCGGGAAAAAGTATTAACGGGTTTTCAACCACGAATTTAGTAGAATAACATTACAATAGAAAAAAATAATTATGTTTTGTTAACATAAAAAACGGGTTAGTTACATTTTCAATTCAAGCCCTGAATTGGGATAAGGACAGAAGAATAATGAGGAAGATGAATTTAGAAGCAACTCGGAGTTTGGTTTTGTACCCGTTTGGTGGAAAAATGCGCGCTATCTATTACATGTTATTCAAACAAACTTTGAAAATGGTAGTGTATCTACTATAAGTACACCTCTGGCTAAAACTTCGGGGCAATACACGTATTATTTATTATGTTATGTAGCAACATAATTCACAAATAATTCAAGGGCAAAAACATCAATAGACCGATTATTTATTTATAACCAATCATTCGGCAAAATGATGTAACCGGAACGTTAAACACTGTATTTAACGGTAGTTAAACTGACGAAATGCAGTGCAATCGGCTGTTGATTGACGTTATGTCAACAGTTTCGACGACGATGGTTTGTTGAAATTATTTTGTAAATGTTTAATTATTAAAACAGGAAATTAATGAATGCTTGATTTATTATTTTGAATATTTTATGTCATTGATGAAAAATTATTTCTTCGTTTATGTAATGAACGACAAAATAGAATAATATTGATGCTGGAAGATTTGTTGTTGTATTTGAGTGTTTATATAAGAAAGCTACATTCTATAGATTATTTGCATGGTAACTAGTATCTACGAATACTTTCATTATAATATCACCACGCCTGTTATCCCCGAAAGGTTAAGCGGAAGCATACCTAAAGTATTTTAAGGTTTTATAACTTACAACCACCCTTAGGCAGGCTGCTTATAGCTGCATTCGGAATTCTCAAAATATTTGAATGTAGAGAAATAGTAGTTTTTGTCATTACACGGAGTGTCAATAATCAATCAATTTAATCAATTTAATCTTCGTTCGTCCCGAAGTTTTGTTCCACATTCCAAAAATTCTTAGTTCGTCCCACATCACTTTTTCATTCCTGCTTCGTCCCAAATTACAAGTGATTTAAAAGTACACTCTACAAAAAAAAAACTAGTGTGGTTTTTTGTCCTTGTAAAAGTGTGGTCCATTTTTTTTTAATAATGTCGCTGAAAACCCTTTTATATAAAATATAATAAAGCCCCCACTTTAAAATTCTACAGTATTACCAGTTGTGTTGACCCATGTAATTGGGGGCGAAATCACCAGTAACCGGGCACAATTCAAATTACCCGGCTGACTAAGAAATTCCTGGTGAAAATCCAAAAACAATTACCACATCCTGAGAATCCAGCCCCAGAACTTTCTACTCAAGAGTAGTAATGATATTTTCCTCGATAATGTATATCCAAGCTAGGCACTTTATAGCCATAAGAAACGGTTATAAGCCCATACCGAATATCGACACGTTCCCTTGTCAGCCATCACATATTAAAATGCCCTGAGCGCCTTACGCCGTCAGCGAAATCATAGTTATGTATATCTGACGTGTATGGTCAATTATTTAACTTGGTATTGCAGGTAGAAGCTACATTTGATAAAACTTCAACCCCATAGGAAATGCTTATACAGGATGTAACAGAATAACTGCAATACTTCTTAGGTACTTCAGACCATAAAACTGGGCAAGTTTCCCTAAGACAGATGGACTCTTCTTACTAACTGGGTCAGCTGATGCGATATTTTGTATGGGACGTCCAATTTGTATTTTAGTCGACCCATGTTTCTTGGAAAAGTGTAGTTTGATGGTCTTTACCACCTATGAGGTATTGCGCTTCTTCTGCGACACCCTGTAAATTGACTCTTACAAATTATTGCTGAAATTTATAAAAAGTTTGCTCTTAAGGCTAAGTATATTACACTACAGCAATTTCCAATACTACTATTTCTATAATCTGATATTGAAATTGACAAATGTGCCTTTCTCACCCCCATTGTTTGGGTGTTGGCCAGTATACATTGCTGAGGTTTTATTTAACTACACTAACATCCAACTAAAAGTAAGACCATGTATTAGACATTCAGAATGCCTACCCAATAAATCAACAATCAGCATAAGTAACATTCAACCTAGACCTGGCGTGGTATTAGTTTGTTTCCCCACTTACTGGAGCAAGCTCAGCTTAACCTTACAACCTTATCGGCTTAATGCTATTAAGTGACGAGGCTCCACTAATCCTAAGGGGAGCTACACACATATTCTTTATTCAACACAGGCCGAGTTTATATTTTGCCACCCGACTGTAACAATCGTGTACAGTCTTGATCTCTTCCGCCTGATCAGTTAAAAAAAAAATCGCTTAAATCATGCGGAGGAACCGAGCCACGCTCGCTTAAAGTTTAGGCCTTTCAGGAAAGCGTCAAAATAACAATTAGTCTTGTTTGGCGTGCGTCGTCAGTGCGCTCGGCCGATCGGTATTTTTCCGGGCGGGGCTAGAGAGCGTTTCTATGTTGTAAATGCAAGCAAAAATTAGCTTAGTGGTGATCAGGCGGGAGTGTCCTCGATAGTACATACAACAATCATGTAACTCGACTAAGGTTTTGATGAAATAAGTTACGCCAAGTACCCTAGCCAGTTCTTTGTTAATAATTAAACGTTTAAAAATCCCTCAAACTTTGGCAAAAATTGGCTCCAAATAATTTAATCTGGAATTTTTCATAAATTATTAAAAACTAACTAACCCAAAAACTACTGAACTCCGGTAGAACTTTATTGCTGGCTTAATCAGATGCATTTTAACCCTGCACTCCTGCAAGGAATACGTCAAGTTACCAGTATAGGCCCTGTAGATTGTTTAGAGTTAGACCCTAAGCAGGTTAAAAGCCACCGTCATGTGCTTAACAATTTTCAACTCTAAAACCATTAATTAGCAAGCAATTAAAAGCGACATTATAACACGAGTTTTAAGACCGGAAGTCGTTTGAATTTTTACATAAAAGCGACTGGAAATTATGGAAACGTTGTGTTACGCAACTTGAAATAGATTAGTTATGTTTTATTCATGGTTGGCGGTCTGCTTTATGGAGACAGTGGTAAAAATTTCGCTTTTAATTGATCTGATGATTTTTAACATAAAGTTAACACAACTTCAGGCCTGTAGTCCTCAAATAGTAAGGCAGAAGTGAACCTGATAGTACACCTAGAAGTCGCCAGATATAATTTATGTCCCCTAAAATAGGGGGCGAGCCTATTGCCATCAACTGGGCACAAGTGCAGATGCCTTATCTGCTACTGAGTTATTCTTGATGGAAAACCCAATAATACTTTGCCCGGACCTGGGAATCGAACCCCGAACCTCAAGCTCAGCAGTAATGCTTGCTTAACACTACACCAAACGAGACCGTCAAGTTTTAGGGTTCCATACTACTGAATTAAAGTTGGCTGCCAGTGATAATTTGCTAAGTCAAATTAATTTTGATTCTTTTGTAGAAATACTACTGTAAGCTTACTTATTTGCCAATTCTAATTGTTAGGCCTGAATTCTTGTCGCGCTGACGGTCGGTCGCGTACGTGATCGGCAGAACATGTGTGGACGGATTAAACGTCTCATACAAAATAAAAGTTTAAGCTTAGATTAGATACTCAGCAATTTTGTAGGTGCGGTAGATTTTCCAGGGTTAACCGCTTAAGTATCGTCACTTATCCAATTAGTCATGGTTAGTACCTTTCATAACTTAATTACTGCTGTATTGCCCTACCAATTAAACAAAAGAAAAAGCGTGAAGGATCGATATCACCGTTTCCAACCAATTGCTTAACTAACCAAGGTTAGAGCCGTAACCTATGGTTAACTTTTACGTGCAAGTTAGCCCTATAAGTGTTTTATTGGTTTAATGTGTTGGAAAAAATTCTTTTGTTATGCTTCTAGTGGGTATAGTGACGTAAGGTTTGGTTAGTCATCTATGATTTGGTGTTGAGTATGAATGTAGATGGGTGTCAGAGTAGAGGTAGACCAGGAAACGATGGATTGACTGTGTTAAGGATGATAATTACGGCCAAAAAGGAGGTGACTGCTGAGATGATGAGTAAAAGAGAAGTATGGAAGAAGAAGACATGCTGCGCCGACCTCAAATAAATTGGTAATAGGTAAATTGGTATATTATATATATATATATATAAATAGGTAAATTGGTAATAGGTATAAAGTAATAAGGGCAGGAAAATTATGATGTTTCGGTTTAGGAATGTTAAACAATTTTAGTGGTCTATTTTTGCCAACCTTTCAGTTTGAGACTTGTCCCCTGAATCAAACAACACCTTCACTTGAAAGAAGTTCAAAATTGTCGAGATTGAACTTTAATATTTTGAATTGATGGCCTAGAAAATTACATTCTAGAAGCATGAAAAAAAATGTATTAGTTTGACACAGCCACCGAGAAAAATAAGTAAATTCTGTTGATGTCGTTAGAACTTTAAGAGCCTCTGAAGTGAAATAGCATTCTAATTTAAAAAAATTGTAGGTAAAATGAAGTTGAAATATTAATACCAAATTAGGCCTATTTTTTTTTATTTGACTATTACGTTAACGCACACGTAACGCAATTTAAATCTACTAATAAAGTTATAAAATAATATTAGCATAAATCGTAAGCTATGAGAATTCCGATCACTTAATAAACAAATTATGTAATTCACATCCAATACATAAGAAATAAGATTTATGTAAAAATTCTAAAATAATTTTATGTAAAACATTAATTCATTTAAGATTTATTAAACGCTTTCTCTAGTAGTGTGAGCATTATTCCGTCATTTATAGATTAATTATGTGAAAACATGCTATACCTCTTTAGATTTATAACCTACATGCTTCAATGTTTGCAAGAAAAAAACATGGCGATACGATTTGCATAGAAATCTCTAGAACTATCGTTTAAAATTTGCACGTTATCATAATTACCAGAGATTGACGGTATTACCTAAGTACTCATCCGGTATACCCTGGGTAGTAGGCAGTTAGTAGCTGAACCGATGTTGAAGACTGGCTTAACTTTTTACCATGAACAAGTATTCGCTGGCCTACAGTTCTTCAAGCAACGATAAGGAGATATTATTTCTCTCGCGTCGCGATCGCAGAAGATTAGTTCAGTCGGAAACTGTAGCTAACCTTACTAAAATAAATACTTACATAAATCAATTAGTTTCATTTACGGACGGTGTTTTTAGATTACTGACTTACCTACAAAACGCTAGGAAAAGTTTTAAAATGAAAAGTCCACTGGTCACTAACAAAAGTATTATATTATCATAATACCGGGCGGCTAGTTTTGACACCAGGTTAGGCATTAACCACACGATAAAGCAGAAGAAGAAGATCTTAATAATACTTAAAATGTCACTTACGGGATATCTTCCGTGATTATTTATTGTTTTTGAGCTCCCGATATTTCGACGCTGTTGCAAGCGCCATGATCGCGGGTCAACAACAATAAATAATCACGGAAGATATCCCGTAAGTGACATTTTAAGTATAGTTATGAACCGTGAAAGCTTAAAACAAGATCTTAATAATAAAGAATTCGTTGTAGCTTCCTCCTGAATTAATAACAAACGATCCACCGTTCCACGAAACGTCATGTTAATTATTTTTTTTGCAAGAAACATAAAACCGACAGAGTTCCCTTGTATATCTCCGAAGATCAGCATCAGATCTTCACTAAACTTAAACAGGACCATCGTGAAATAATATTCTTCCAAACAATAAAATTACCATCAAAATCGGTTCACAATTGGCGAAGATATCGCTGAACATACACACAAAAAAAAAACAGACGAATTAAGAACCTCCTCTTTTTGGAAGTCGGTTAAAAATAAGTAAGATTCGTAAAACGTCCGCTTCGCAAAACGTACGATTCGCTTGGCATTCGATTCACATTCTTTTTTTTAACACGTAGTTTCGCTGCTTCTGCTCTATTGCCTGGTATAGTCGTCGCAGATGCGACTGCAAAGCAAGAGGGGTTTAATTCCTAGGTCAGGCAAAGAGTAATTGGATTTACTTATCAGGAATTTCTCAATAGCAACCACGGAGTCGCTCGCCTCCTAAATAAATGGGACTTGAACATAACTGGCGTTTGGGTGTACACTTCTGCTGGACCCTTTAGGGATTACAGACGTGATGTTATGTATTGTTTGTGACATTTCTCGAATCTGACGTTTTGTGCGAAGATCTACCAAATGTGAGAATTATGGCAACACCTTCTAAGACCGTACATTCTATTGAGGTATTTGGTACACACTGACCGGCACGTGCGCATATAAGGAATTCTAGGAAGTACCGTAAACAAAAAAGGAAACAATTGGCTCTAGTTTTTTCTATACGTAACTTTGCGATTTAAAATAGGCTTTGCGTGCAAAAAGCTTTAGCAATAAGTAATAAAAAACTCGATACAGACATTAAGAGCGATTCAGTCGTTAACATCTTTATTGTTTTGAACATGAATCTCTTAATTGGCAAACCTCATTGGTTAAGTGATTAACAACCGGGTATTCGAATTGTAGATCCTAGGTTGTCCCTTAAGGGGGTGGGATCTGCTAACGAGAGGTTTTCTCCATGTAACTCCACGTAACCTCTTTGATGAGTGATTATAAATGTGCAAAAATAAATGTTGCTTATTAGACTCTAAACTATAATTGGTACAATTGAAATAATTGTAACTTTATTTTTATTAAATGAAACTTGTATTTAAAAAAAACTTGTCAAAAAGTTGGAACTTTGACCCCCAATATCTCCGTAACTAGAAAGTTCCCAGGTATAGTGTAGAACAAAATAATGATCACAATGACGAGTAAAACAAGTGCCTTTCGGCTTCGTTAAGAGGTTTTTTACACCCTTTATAATGCATGATAAAAATATAATTTATTGCGTGTAATACCCACAAAAAATATAGCTTTCTATCAGTAGATAGATATACCACCTTCAACTTAAGCTAACCCTCAAACGATTATAAATATTAAATACACGTGGTAAAGCCATTAACAAGAATTATGAACGTGACGATCAACTCATTAAGCCTATCACAGTCATCATCTGAAAATGCCTCTCAAATTGCATCATAATTTAAGGCTGCATTCCCAAAAAATATTATCTCACAAAATCTCCATCAACGTAAAATGATAGATGAACAAAGAAAGTAATAAATACTCATTTACATATTCTCATAACGTAAACATTCATCTCATTACTGAGCAATATATTGCGTCCCACAGTTGGGCAATAAATCCCGTTATCAATAAAGAAAAGTCAACGACCACGCTATGGTAGATTTGGGTTACAAGTTCGGTTGCATTCAATTTTATTTACCACTAACAGCGGGTGTATGATGGTTGTGGTTTTATGCAATAGAACATCACACCTGTAATCGGCGCAGGGTTAGAATTAGAATTAGAATTTATTTATTTGTAAGAATGTAATTTTACATAGTATGATGTTAATATATATTTTTTAAGTTCTATACACTCTACCACCATATGTGGTGTACAAATGTGGGTCAGTGGATACGAAACGGGGCACAAATTTTTTACTGCGACCAATTTAGAGAGTAGACGTAGTTGGTCACAGTTCTAACCTAACCTATATGGTCGGAGTGAACAGAATCCCTTCGACATCGTTTTTACGACAAACGGTTGGTCGGAGACAAAAATCACCCAGATGATTTTCGCCTTATTTTTAAATGTTCTATACGATAGAATCGAGAAAATAAACAATATAAAAAAAAAACATATTGCAAAATTTTTGTCTTTTTTCCTCAGTGACCCGTTACGTATACTCCAACCGAAGAGGAGCCTATTGCCAACAACCGGCCACAAATCCAAACTCCGGGCTGGTACTTGGAAATCCCTGGTGAAAAAACCCAATAACAATTTGCTCGTCCCGGGAATCAACCCAGGACCTCATGTTCAGTAATAATACTTGCAACTGGACGAGATTTATTTACTACTTATACAGGGTGTAAATGTTTCTGGTTTTACTAGAGGTAATAATTGTAAGCAGTCAGATGTTACTGATTAATTTATCTGTAACGGGATTTTGAAGCAGAAAATTCTATTACAGTTGGTGTAAACCTTGGTTGAAAGTGTTCTTTGTTGGTGAAACAAAAGATCAATAATTGTAGTAGTACTTTTGAATGATATAATAATATATTCTGTCTTTATTCCTAGTGGGTGCTCCAGTTTTCCTTAGAAAGCTAGCGTGGCACATGGGGCCCTAAGTACAAAACAAAGAAACACTAATGTTCCAATGATCTTCTCTAAAATTCCATTCGAAATTTAAAATAATACTCATGAAGCAACGTAGATACTTTACCGGTATCAATTCTTAGAACAAACACTTCACAAATTGATTCAGAGTCTGAAATAAAAAAAAAGACGAGCAATATTCGATTCGCAACATTCAGAACCATGAATCACGATTTTCTCCACAACAGTAAGTAGAGCTTAGAAAATAGTTTTATTACAGAAATCTTCAGTAACTGCTAACTGCACGCACATGCCATCGCAGCAACTGAAGTAAAACAAAAGAACGAACACATGGGAATCTTCGAACAAGAGCCCAATGGATAACAATGTGCTGAAGAATGAAAAAATAAACAAAAAAACTAGCTGAAGAAAAATAAATAGATCCTATTCCTGATACCATAAGTCCTAACGAAGTAATTAATGTTATTTTAAATCGTAGTAGAAATCGTCAATGATAAAGCCGTACGTAACCGCTTTTCTTTTAACCCAAGATGTCACTGCAGTTTCAAACGACCGGCTAACCGTTTAAACTCCACTTGAGTTTTAAATTCAGAAAACAAATTCAAAAATTATCACTATAAAAAAACTTACCGTAATAAAAATCACCCAAAAGCAGAAAAGATAAATATCCCAACTCACGAAAACACTTGTTTCACAGCACAAACACGCACACTATATTTAACCGACTTCGAAACTTGCGACAGACGTGCGCCGGCGCGCGTTGCGACTTTGCGACTGGTTCGATGTCAAGTTTACGAAGCTATTCGGGTTATGTAGCTTCTGTGTCGCTGTTATATTATGTTGGAGTGTTATGTCAAGGAATATAATAGTGTAGTGCATGGCTTATAATGATTTTGTTTATAAAAACTTGATTCAGAGTTTGACCAAGAATGTGTAGGATGTGAGTGAATTTAATATTTTGTTCTGACCAATTGTTATTTCGAAACATCCAGTGGATTGGCAAGAAGTAAACATTACAAATCAATCTATTGTATAAATAGTAAAGAAATGATTCAAGACAAGACAGACACAAAGAAATATGAGACATAATTGAAACCTTGCAAAATATGATAGTAAGACGCGATTGAACAAGCAAAATAAATTAAACTGAATTGAAATAAAGGTTTTGGCAAAAATCCCATATCCTCCAAAGAACTAGACTAAAACAAGAATCCCATTTTTAAAGATGGTATTAATAAAGACAATGTTGAAGATATACTTTCTTTTCAAGACGATACGCTGACGAACTTCAACGTTGAACTAACTACCAGTTCTCATTGATTATACGCACTGCTGACTACCAGAGATCTGCGGATGATTTTAACCTCTATCTATTAATTGTTAAAGGTGTTATTCGTCTGCAGTTTCTGGTGGGGGAGACGAACTCTAACTATATCTGGAGAATATATTTGCACCAATTGTTTTTCCTGCTTCGTTTGGTCTAGTGGTCGCAATCCTTATGCTCAACAGTCGCATTAGGGGCCCTGGGTTTTATGCCCGGGTCGGCCAAAAAGTTGTTGAGTTTTTTCCAACATAAATTTCCCAGTAGCAGCCACGGAGTTCGGATTTGTGCCCAGTTGCTGGCAATAAGCGCACTCACTATTACATGGGACTTAAACATAACTGCCGAAATGTGGGAGTACTTTAAGACACATCTACACTTAACCCTTCGTGGATTACATGATTACGTGATGTTATGTGTAGGAACAAAACATAAACGTAGTGTATTTTAAATTAGGAATGGATTTCATAATAATTTGATACGCTGACTTAATTGAAGAAAAATTTACCAAGGAAATAAAATGCCTTTTAATTCTGGTTCAGTAAGCAACAGACCCTGGTGAACCTCAAAGCCGGAATATAGTCACGCGCCAATGCATCTTTGACCCTGATTAATGTCTGTGATGATTTAGGAAGTGGTGGTCCCTGCGACCGGTAGCTTTGACCTCGGCAGGAGGATCAATTTTACTTAATTATTTAAGTAGTGATAGGCCATTGTGAGAGGAATTATAAAGGGTGTAAAAAACCTCTTAACGAAACCGAAAAGCACTTGTTCTCCTTGCCATTGCGATCATTTTTTTGTTCTACACCATACCTGGGAACCTTCTAGTTACGGAGATATTGGGGGTCAAAGTTCCAACTTGTTTTTTTTTAATACACGTTTTTAATGTAAGATTAAATTTTTACTTTAAACACTTCCACGGCCCCCGTACTATTCAATACATCCATCAGCACAATGTTTTGAGTGCGTTACATTGAGTTCTACCACAAAACATGATTTTTCACCCCAAAAAAAAGTCGTTTCCCAGCAATAATTTTTGCGTAAAGTTACTTAGTTTTATGTACAGAATGCTTGGTTGAGGGCTTCGTGATGAGGTGGTTTACACCCTTTATAAAAAAGTACAAACCATAGCGTTGACACAGAAGAATGAAAGAAAAAAAAAACATGGTGACGTTGACCCCACGTAACACGGGAGAAGGGCAGGAAAATAAATAAATAATAATAAATAAATATCGCTGGACATTACACACAGTGCCATCTAGTGCCACACTAAGCAACGAGGCTTGTGTCGTGGACACCAGATTGTTGATATACTACATTTATACTTTTCTGTTTGTAAATACATACTTATTATACATATAAACATCCATGACTCGAAAATAAATGTCCATGCTCATCACTCAAACATTTGCTCCTACCGGGATTCGAACCCGGGACCCTAAGAAATTAAAGCAGCCTCACTACCGCTGCGCCATTCGGGGCGTTAAAAATGATGATGATTTAAGTAAAGATAGGGAGAAAGAAAGAATGAATGTATACTTGAAAGTGTTTTGATTCATCTCTTGGATTTACGATTGTGAAGAAATCATCGTTGTCGGGTTTAAGACTTATTCTGCACAAAATGACGTTAACATTTTCCAGGTAGCAAATATAGTAGTGGAGCTCAATGCCCTAGGTGGGCAAGACGTACTACAACACCTTTTTAATGGAGGCTCTTGAACAGCACCTCAGGTGTTTTTTAAAGAAAAATAATGCTATAAATGAGATTGACTTTTACAACCTCATTTATTATACATATATTCCTGATAATACTTGCAATGTGAAAAAAACTTTTTTGTAAAGTAAAGTTATTTTCCACTTTTTAGTTTTTTATTGGAAGTCCGTTATCTTTTTTTTTTTCCAAAAACGTTTTTATTTTAGCATTCTAGTTTTGATAATTGTTTCTCATACAAATTATTGTCGAGTGTTCATTTTCCATTGTTACTTAAAGTTATTAGCAGATCAACACATAGAAGACGAAACATTTGTTAAGTATGGACAATAGCTCATAAACTACATAGGCAATGTGGATAACATTTATATAGTACCACCGCGCAGGCTGCTTCTACTAAATGCTAAAGTAATCAAGGAGTTAAGAGGTAACTAACATTAAAAAAAAAACCTATTATTATAACCGAGTTGAGAACTTCCTTTTTTAGAAGTCGGTTAAAAATACCGACACATCGTGCCTTTGGTCATCATGTTTTGTAACTCTGCAGTAATGGACTCTAAAGTAGGCCTAGCAAACACGTCGCGTGTTGGCCAAAGCCGTTACATACGTACGGAATGACAAACAACTTGACATAATTTTCGCAAATTCATAGAAATGACGATGACATCTTACAGCAATAATAACATTCTTTAGAACGAAAATAGGGGCATTTTATAAAAAGAAGAAAACGCTGTCACGCACAAACCTCTTCCATGCTTATGTAATTTTATGAGGGGGATATAAAACCAGTTACTTTGTTAATGGTGTTGTTCTTTTGTTTCAATAGAATAACATGGTTTTTGGTAGTTTAGATTAGTAATGCGCCTATCTGATGGTTAAATTCCGAGTAAGGGTAGTGGTTCGTATAAAGGTAGCTGTTTTTTTGTCAAAATTCTAAGAGTACAGTCACAAATCTAATCCATCATCTGCTTAACCTTTGCTAGCATCAACTACTGGTATGACTGGATCTGGAAGTGTGGTCAAGTGGTCTGCAATTTCTAGGTATAAAGAAAAAAAAATAAGAAAGAAAGAAAAAAAAATTGTTTATGAAATAAATGAAATGAAATGTTTTTTGACGTCAGTACGTTAGGCGCACACACAATAATATTAAAAAAAAGTTACAAAAAAAGAGAAAATACATAGAATGGGCTGCGTGTGCTCTTAAAGTTCTTCTTACTGAAACAAAACCGGGGTACTGGACAAATATGTAACCTAACGTAACATCACGCCAGTTTCGATGAAGGGTTAGGCACAGCTCCCGTCTGCTACTGAGAAGTAATAATAATAATACCAGCCTATTACTGTCCCACAGCTGGGCAAAGGTCTCTTCTCATACAGAGACGGCACAAGCATTTTTCACCACGCTTGCTCAAGACGGGTTGGCGATTTCAGACTTATATTAATTATAAGTCCAGGTTTCCTCACGATGTTTTCCTTCACCGATGTCTGTGATGTCCAAGATAAAGTAGAAAGTACGTATGAATTGAAAAAGTCACATTGGTCCTTGCCGGGATTCAAACCTCATGCATGAGAGGTGAGATCTTATATAACCGCTGGGCCATCACGACCTGAAGTGTCTTATGGAAAACCAAATAACTTGTTGTCCCAGCTGGGAATCGAACCTAGTACTCGTGTTCGGTAGTAGTACTTGCAACCACTAGGTACAACTCCTTGAACTTATGCTAGCCTAGTACTTTTGGTGGGTTATCAATGTATTATTTAAAATACGGATCACCGGATGAGCAAAATAACTTTATTAATTAAGAAGCCGTATTTCGTTTTTAATGTGACTGTACTCCGTGACAGATAGGTCGAGGCGAAACAAAAGACAGTGCATCAAAACCAAGAAAAATCATGAGTCGATGTAAAGGGACTCGACGCAGGGGGAAAGATTCGTATTAATATGTACAAGGCTTCAATTTTGCCGGCAAAACATCATAAGCAAAATATGTCACTAAGGTAATAACAATAATTTGAAGATAATAAACACAATTTGTAATCCGGATTTTCTAGCGTGTTTATGTCGCTAAGTAAAACTCGACATGTGGAAAGCTTGTAAACATGAAATCATCGCCACGCCGGGGGGCGAAACATGACAGTGGTATGCGGCCGAGGTCTGACTGTAAGCGGAAGCGTTAGCGGGTTTGGTTTTAGTGATTGTTGTTTAGATTTTCCTAGGGCTCATTAGAAATCATTTCATAATGTTTGGATAGTTTCAGTTATCTTGATTGTATTTACAGTGATCCAGGGACTGATGATATCAATTTGAACATACCAGCGCTAAATTAACATAATACAAATACAAATCTCAGTTATAAGAGCAGTTTCAATGAGAGTAAGAGGCACGCGAAAACATGTCAGGGTCTTTCAATGTAAAGATGGAGCAGGAATACTTTAGTTACAGCTTGATCTCGTGAATCAGAATTATTTCTATATTTATGTGTGCAATGTATGTAACTCTGAGTTGTTCTTACCTATATTAGTAGAATAGAATAGAATAGCCTTAATTAACAATCTTAATAGTATATTTTATATCGAGGGACTAAACGAAGCCATAATATACCAGAGGTGGTTTGACTCCCGAGCGTGCGAGGGAGTCAATTAAACCGAGGGTATATTAAGTTGGCGTTTAGTCTCGAGGTGCAAACTGTACTTTTCACTTTGAGTGCGAGAAAAATCGACAATTTAGTACAAAAACGTTTATTATTCCTCCAGTCCATAGAACTTTCGTAAGTTTTTAGGTAAATCTTCCGCGTTTTTGGCGGCAAAAGATTATCTATTATGTCTTTTGCTCTTTGCTCGACGTCAAACTTTTCACTGTCACTGGACATTCTTAATAAATTTCTAGAAAACCGAACAAATTTACACTCGACAAAAAAATTGATATTTTCGCGGTCAATTTTTTCTTCTAAATCAGTCACAGATTAAGAATTTAAAACGCATGGCGCCACCTTCCTTGCGGAAAAACCGTGGAACTAAAACTCTCAACATTTTCGCAATGAAGATGGTCCACACTCCACAGATAATAGTAGTATATTAACTGGCTGTTTGAGTTTGTCTATGTCACATGAACGAAATTAAAAAACGAATTACTTTTTACTCCCTAGGGACTAAAGTGGTCACTTTAGTCCCGCTTCGTAGGGCTATATTGGCGTACTTTTAGAGCATGAGAAGTGAAAAATATATAAGTTACTGGTTGAAATTAAATGAACATAATAGGTACATAACATAACGCCTTTAATCCCAAGGGAGGTGTACCTAATAGTGCACCAACATTTTTCCACTTATGTTTAAGTCCCATGTAATAGGGGGCGAGCTTTTTGCCATCATCTCAATCAATCATTGCTACTGAGAAATTGCTGATAGAAAAATCTAATAACAGTTTGCCCGACTTGGGAATCGAACATGTGTGCATAATTAAATCAAAGTAGCATACTATTGTGCGAGAAGACAGGATATCCAAGAGATTAATTTAAGTTGAACGAAAGATCAAACCCATATTTGGATACGACGCTTTTGTAATGCTAAAAGAGACTGAAATTACTTTTCAACATATTGTAATAACTATTTAGGACTATTGAGCAAGAGTTGTCTCATTTACTGTTTAAATTACCAATTATGATATCCTTTCTTTTAACCAAATATCAATTAAACCAGCTATATAATTTCCGCTTAGATATTGTTTTATTTTAACTTTGTATTTAAATGTTTAGTTATTTCATTGACCGACATTTTATTTTAGATACTCGTAGATAAAAACCCGGTTTATGGAAATAGGCTCGGCCTCTATTACATGGAACTTAAGCCTTGCTGTCGAAATGTGGATGAACCTCTGACTAACGCCGATTTTTGCAGATTTTGGAATTTACTACATAGAAACGCTCTCTAGCCCCGCCCCGTTGACTTTGTATAGAAATAATGAATGAAAAGATACCGATCGGCCGAGCGCACTGACGACGCACGCCAAACGAGAGTTATTGTTATTTTGCGCACCAAAGTTGACGCTTTCATAATAGGCCTAAACTTAAAGGGGGCGTGGCTCGGCGCCTCCGCATGATTAAAGCGATTTTTTTTTTAAATTGATCAGGCAGGAAAGACCACGACTGTACCTATGTTACTCTATGTTACACCAATACAAAGTTTATTTTTTTCAAATAAGTTTGTAACATAACTACTTACTGTAAGAACCCCGCTCTGCTAGCAGTTACACCTCATCCTTCATAACCAATCATTATAATACCAATAGACACTGAACAGCGGCGTCCAATCACGCGATACCGTTGTGTTTATCTGTACCATCGCTACCATCTCTACGATTGCTGCTATCGCTGCCACAGCTACTATCGCTAGCGGCTGGAATCTCAACTATTTCATGTAATTTTACGCGTTTTAGTGCGAACATATTTGGAGACAGATACACAGGTGGTCAAATATGTGACTGTTTAAATGCTTGTTTGGATAGGACTAGATGTCATGACGGCTCGGATGAGAACTAGGTCAGAGGTTCGCAACATTTTTATAGAACAGTATAGAATATATTTATTGTAAAAACATGAGTATACATTAAATAATATATTGTGCAAGGTCTTAGATAACAAGTAGTTCTGCATGTTTTGCCATCTATGGCGTACAAAACAACATATTTTTGGTTTAAAATAAACCATAATAAAACTTGAGTCTACACAGCAAACTATGAAATTTATAAAATACTAGCTGATGCCCACGGCTTTGCCCGTCCGCAAATTATATACTAAAACCTTCCTCTTGAGTCACTCTATCTATAAAAAAACCGCATCGAAATCCGTTGCGTAGTTTTAAAGATTTAAGCATACATAGGGATATAGGGACAGAGAAAGCGACTTTGTTTTATACTATGTAGTGATTCCTAATGCTAATTAAAATATAAAGTATTATATTTAATCAAGAAGACTTTCTTATCTACACTAACGGAAGGAGGTTTGGACCACATCGTCGGTCTAGTGATTGCAGCGACTGCTGACGAGGTCCGGGGGTCGATTCCCAGGTCAATTTTTCTGCACCAGGAATTTTTCAGTAGCAGCAACGGAGTCGGCTTTTGTGCCCAATAGGGTATTACACCCATTGTTCAAAAGTGTTTCAATTATATTCTATAGTGCTAATGAAAAATTCACAAAAATTTTATTCAATCGTTAAGTGGCATACAAATTTATTTAAATTTAGCATTTTCAAATTCGCGCGTAATTTGACGAAAACGCTGGATGCAGTGAACGCCATGTAGCTCAGTGTTCATGACGTCAGTTGGCTATGTAAACAAATGCAGTGATATATGAAGTTGACAGTTGACACTTCTATGTTTACATAGCCGTATGACGTAATAACATGGCGACTACTATAATGGTGTTATGAAACAGATTAAAAAAACTGAAACCTTTGAATTGAATTTTAAAATTTAGTTTATGAACTAAAACTAACGTTTTGCGACTGCTTTTTGCCTAAGCTATCTCAATAATATATTTTTAGATGTTTTTCTCATATGTAGTAAAATACCCTATTGATGGCAATAAGCTCGCCCCCTATTCCATGCATGGGACTTAAATATATTGTGGGTGTACTAATGGGTACACCTCTGCTTAACCCGAAGACTACAGGCGTGATGTCATGTTTATGTGAGTTTGTACTTTTTAATGGAGGAAGTAATCTCCGAAACTACATACTAAACAGAGTATGTAAGGATCGTATCAGGCGGCGTTCTGTTGTTTCTGCCTAACCCAATGAGATAAAGGCGTGTGTTTATCTACTTGTATGTACATATTATATGTTCATAGGTCACTAATAGAGAAATCAGTGCGAAAATCTCTATTTACAAAATAAACTGGCCTGCAAAAATAAGTATCACACTTTCAAAATTGCAATAACTTTTCAAGTACACAAGATATACTTTCGAAACAAAAAGGACTCGAAAAATAGTTTAATTTGGTCTATAGTTTCAAAGAAAGCTGATAATAATTGCTTTATAACGTTTTTTATTTTAAATCTCTAACTTCTATAGTTTAGGAAAAAATTAAATTTTAAAAGTGTAGTACTTATTTTTGCAGGTCAGTGTATTTTGAACCACAGAAGCCGAAACTACCATTTAATGTATCGATCAACAAAGTAATATTGCTTCACCGAATAACGCGCTGGTCGACAATAACAGTTTCAGGGAAAGTTCACCACAATATGCCGTTCAAGAAATAGCTTCATTTTGCAGAAAGCTGATAAATGATGCCCCATTGTTGTGGAAAAGTACAAACCGATGATTTTATGTGGTCTGAGTAATTTATAACATCAATTATGTCGCATGAGATTTTATGTTGTAAATTATTATGTTATTATTGATTATTATGTTATTTTTTATGTTATTATTCATTATTTTGTTTGATGTTATTATATTATTTGTTATTTTTATAAATTTACATTAATTATTGTAAAGCTGAGAAGGAAAAACTCAAACTCAAACTCAAATCATTTATTTCAATTAGACCATTACGGCACTTTTGAAAGTCGAAAATACAATAAAAGCAAAGCTACAGTCACAGTCACAAGGCATAATAACTTGAGAAAGTACTGTAGTTGCCCGTTCCCTAACGTAGATCTCTATGGAGAAGAACGGGCAAGAAACTCCATGGACACTCTTTTAAATCAAAATATTGTTACAAAATCTTGGTTACATCATTCATGTTGAGATTATACATTATGTGAGAACGATGTAGAAAGACGTGCACATTAAGAGCGTCCAGAGTAAAATAATAAATAAAAAAAAATAAAAAAAAAGTAATTAAAATGAACGAACCGTGGCAGCCAAGAGATGACCAGTCCCAACTGAGAGCGCCCGTTCACGAACATGACGCATGTATCGGCGCCAAACAACTCGACCATATTTAAGGGAATTAAATGACCCGACACACCCGCCACCATCAGCGAGACATTTGAGTGAGCATGACATTCTCTCTTAGCCACCAAGGCATATTCAAGTCAATGAAAGATAACTAAATGTAAGTGGTGGCTGAACAGTACAAAGTACTCACACATGTGCTATGCAATTATATAATACTAAAAACCGAAATCTATACAATGCAAGTAGGTATATTTTTACAATCTTCTGGAGCTTCCACAATCCATTAACATGGGAATCAATTCTTCTTCTTTGCGTGTCGATAGACTCAAATAATGCCCGACCAGTACATTCAATTAGTTTGCCCATAAGGTTGTGGAGCAGGACCAGCATTTAGCCAAGCATTTTTATCATCAATGTAATCCCCCAACTTATAATATGCTTGCCTACATAGTGTGCGTTTTATACAAGATTTAAATTTCGTCTCATTCAGTTGAAGAATGTGGGGAGGTATTTTATTGTAACATTTCAAACAGTACCCCATGAAAGATGAATCTACTTTAGCAAGCCTGAAACCTGGCTGAACTAGTTGGTCCCTATTTCTAGTGTTATAGTGGTGTCTGTCACCTCTTTTACTGAATAAATGCAGATTTTTCCTAACGTACATGATGTTTTCATAGATGTATTGACAAGGTACTGTCATGATATTAATTTCCTTAAACAGTTCTCTTAGAGAATCGCGTCTACGTAATTCATATATGGCTCTGATGGCTCTTTTCTGCAGAATAAATATAGACTCGATGTCTGCAGCCCGTCCCCATAGTAAAATACCGTATGACATAATACTATGAAAATAACTAAAATAGACTAGCCTCGCGGTATCAATATCAGTAAATTGACGGATTTTTCTAACAGCATATGCAGCTGAACTCAGCCGTCCTGCAAGAGATGTTAAATGAGGATCCCATTGTAACCTTGAGTCGAGCGTGATTCCCAAGAAAACCGTTTTATCGACAAATTCTAGTTTCTCTTGATTCAATATTATGTTACAATCATTACTTTTGACATTTGGTAGAGCAAATCTAATGCACTTAGTTTTTTTCCCATTTAGTACTAAATTATTAGCGGTAAACCAATTATGGACCTGCAGTAGGGCGTTATTTACGTCGTCAAGATCAGTGGCACGTCAAAACTTAACGATGGTATAATCCATAAAACTGGTATTTAGCTACATCCGGTTAGACTGGAAGCCGACCCTTACAAAATTGTGAAAAAGGCATGTCAACTGATGATAACTTAACCGGATAAACAGTTTTAGGTGGTGATTGTTGAAACCAACTAACGGTTCGTTGGTCCAATTTTAACATTACGCCTGTAATCCCCGAAGTGTAAGGCAGAGGTGTACCCAGTAGTACATTGTGCCCCCAATAGGGGACGAGCCTATTGCCATCAACCGGGCACAAATCCAGATTTCGCGTCTGCTACTAAGATATTATTTATGGAAAAACCCAATAACACTTTGCCAGACCTGGGAATCGAACCCAGTACCTCATGCTCACCAATTTTAAACGAGTTAAAAAAAACACGGTTGAATTGTGATACTTTTTAAATATTTAATGTCTTTGTTAGAAGGAATCCGTAAACACGGTACAAATTTTGTTCACTTCAAGCGCCATCTATATTTACAACATAAAACTACTTCGTTACTTAGCTTGGCACAAGTTGAACAAAGTGAAAGTAGTTTAGAGGCTGCTGTACTGCGGCAACGTTTCTTTTACGGACGTAGAGTTTCATACTTAAGTTTGTTCTACAGTTACTAGATGGCGTTTGTAGCAGTAGAAGATATAAAGTTTGTTTATAGAGGGCACTTAGGTACTAGCAAGAGTGTGAGAATACCATGTGGCTAAACTGGGTACACTACATAATTCCGAAAGTCACAATTCCGAATTTCAAAATACCGATTTTCATAATTCCGAATGGTTCAAAATTCCGAATATAACAATTCCGATTTATCATTAATTCTATTTTCATAATTCCGAACGTTCATAATTACTATTACTATTCGGAATTTTGAGAAAATACCGAATTTCATTAGTCCGAATTATTGATAATAAGAAACATTAACAAATATCATTTTTAATATTATTTTTTCTATTTATTTTTTACTTACATGTTGAGAATTACGCGGCAGGGGAATAATTATAAAAATGTAATGGAAAAATTTGGAATTGTTGCTTTCGGAATTTTTGAGTGTTCCCGGTTAAACTAATAGGAAAACGATTCAATATGAAACGCCTCCCCCGATCCATTTGGCTCTGGTGTAATGGAAAAAGAATAGTAGTATGTTTCCAGTACCATGTTTTAACGAAAGGTTTGGCCTATCCGTTCCGTATGCCTAATCTAAATCCGTTTGGCAGAAAAACAAACTAATTTTGACGTTTTTTTTATCATATTTGTTAGGAATAAGAAGATGACAAATTCACAAACTTCTGGGACATAAAGAAAAAGTCAGAAAACAGGTTGTAGCTGTGTCTTTTCTATTTCGATACAAAAATCTTCAAGATCAGCCAAACTCCCAGAAAAATTTAGGCATTTTCCTTTTTTTCGTAAACTCATTCATATTGAAAACGCCTACAGGCGAGAACCACTTAACACAAGTTTGACCCAAGCATATGGAAATCTTTTCATGAATCAAACTCATTTCTGAAGTTCGAGACACGGAATATTTAATATTTTATCAATAGCCAAATTTTCGACCTTGACTAACACTCCACGTTCCTCACACAATGTTAATAATTATAATTATAAGGGGTGTTACACACATGTTCGGGTCGGCAAGAATCGCGAAGCAAAATCTAATATGTATTGATATCAATAAAGTCAGACAGTTGTCAGTCTGGTCCAGCCATCTTTTTAAGATAGGTGGTTACTAGCTACGCTTAGAGACCGCATATCGGTCAGGGCCTCTCCAGGACCTAATGTAGATATACATTCAGGGAAAAACTATTCAGCTTAGCTCGAATTGCATTCATCTGAACCGAACATGATTCAGCGATGGCAAAAATGCCGAACGAAGCTTACCGATCGGCTTCGATGTTCGATAGATACTGTCAAAACGAATGTGCCGACCCGAACCAGTATGAGGCACCCCTATTTCAAATAAGTAATAGGGTAGATGACAAAAAAATCTAATTAGTCCGTTAAGATTTTCAAAAATATTGGACACATATTTTTTCTTTTTTCACGTAAATAAAAAATGAAAACGATACAGTGCGTCGAAAACTCACAAGCCATGATCCTTGACACATTTTATCTTCGTCATTTTTTATTAATTTGATAAAACAAAAAAAAACGTATCCAATATTTTCAATAATCTAATTGATGGACTAAACAGAATCATATTTTTTTAAGTCAGTCATCATCCCTATTACATATTTTGATATACTTTTTAATAAAAAGCGCTCAACTTTTACAATTCCTTTTGTGTGAATGTAAAAGAGAATTTTTATAATAACGTGAGAGCTTCTCAAAGTGTATTTGTTAATATTTTGTTGGAAAACGTTTCGACCTAAGAATCTCTTTGAATCGTCTTCCACTGGATTATGGAACATGTTCTTAGCTTTGAAGTCCTAAGATGCTTTCCTTAAAGATATTAACTGTTTGCTTTGTGTCTGAAATCGCAGGAAAGTAGAGAATTTTTTTAATCTTTTGTATTTTTCTGTATAAGATTTGGGCAGTTGTTTCACGACTTATTTGATTAAAGTCTTTGTTTTAACTTGTATCATCATTGTCTTAGGCATCTTCTGAGATTAAAAATATTTTACCACAAATTCTACTAATATTGTAAATGCGAAAGTTTATGGTGATTTATGGGTGTTTGTTATTTTTTCACACAAAAAGTCGTATAGCTTATAACCTTTTTTATTTTATTTTTTTCGGATGGGAAATCATCAAATGATTCCTTCCGCTCTGGGCGGAGCAGGAGGGAGGGTCAGACTTTTACTGACTAAAACCCATCCATGTTCCTTCCTTTCCATCGCCCTTTGTGTTCCGGAGCCACGTATCTCTTGCGAACAGTCCCGCAGCCCAGCCGCGGCAGGCATCGGCCCTTGCGGAGCCCTTCCGCGGCTTATAACCTGGAGTAACGCTTAAGATACTTTTTATCCCGGCAATAAGATCCCGTGGGACCATTACCGAACTCCATAAGGGCGAAGCCGCTGACATAAGCTAGATAGCTATAACAAAACTGTTTCATTCCGTAAATGAAATTGAAACTTCTTCGAAAATCGTTCTAATTTACGTTCATACAATGTTTAAAAATCATTTACTCCACAATAAGGAATATGCAAATCATTTTTTCTTCACTTAAAACAATAAAATACAGTACTATCAACCCAAGAAAAGTATTACAAGTTAAGTTCAACTACTGCTTGTCGCTTAAAATAATACTAAACTCCTGCCATTTTCTATGACAGTTCAAACGTCCGTAGCTGTCGCGGCCATGATGTAACGTCATTTACCACAATCTGCCTTGTTTACATTTAATTTTTTGCCTATAATAGAATAGTTTTACGAATTGTATGTGCTCTAGTCAAATAAAAATTGCAATAACAATATTATAATAAAATCTTAGTGAAACTTTAAGCACTTTTCAAATAAAAGTATTTTTTCGACACATAGACTTTGACGTCACTACCGGCGTTATCGAAGACGACGCGTTTTGAGAGTGCGTTCCGTTTCACCAAAAACATGCTACATAAAACAGTAAATTGTAAAATAAGTGATGTGTTAGCAAATTAAACAAGTGTACCACAATGCTTTTATAGGCCAATACAAAGCATTTTTAATAATTAAAAAGAGTTTTGTATTTCATTCATATTCCCAATTAGTATATTTGCTAGGCAGAATAGTTGTACTATCCTGAGTAGGACGTACTTGCAGAATTCAATCAGAGTCGCACTCGAACAAAAACAGAACCAGTCTAAGCTTACCCCAACGATGTAAGGTTTGTTGCTAACTACGTTAAGAAGGAATTAAAAACAAAGAAAGCATTGGAGCCACAAACAGACGAGTGTGTGCAGATAACCGCCATTTTACTTCAGCAGCTCAGTGTTGAGACACTGGAATTTAATTGTTTTGTGTGTTTTTAGAACGGGGTGTGGTTGCAGTTACCACAGAAACTAGTTAGTGATCGAAGGATGAAAAGCATTTTAACTATTTTTTCGGGTAGGAACATGGTAGAAACAGCAATGTGTTGATTAATTTATTGGAAACAGTAATTTGCATGTATTTTTTTTTTGATGTAAACGCGAGTTTTATAATGCAAAAAAAGCATATTATGATTCACTGCAATAAACAAAACCAGAAAAATATATGATAATATATGACATTATTTTCAGGATATAATTATGCTAGTATAATAGTGTTTTGAAAACTTATTGCAACTAATTTTACTCGTTAAAAAAAAATCACGAACTTATCTCTAAAAATTTCTTTTAACGAGAAAAAAACATACTCAAATACATGCGATCATTTTGATCCTTTGGCAAATAATTCTACAAGCAACATATTTTAGATTTTTTGTAAATCGCAAAAAACCACTCATTTCGTACTATTCGGCCCGCAGTGACTGACGTAACAACCACTTTGTAGCGCAAGCTGATTAGAACTTTATTCTAACAGTATTTCAAACGAAGTTTGAACCACCACAATTAAAGTTGCTATTTAGCTCCTGTAGTCGCCTTAAGTAACATTTGTAGATCTCAGCTAAAGAGATTACGAAAGCTTCTATAAATCTGAATAATTAATCAGATTCATAGATCCTAGATGATGAGCTGCTTAAAGAATTGATAAATTGATTTAGCCTAATATCCAATACCACACTTCAATACGATATTTTAGTCAAATGCCATAGCAGCAGTTTTACCAGAATTAGGAGATTCCAACGAGTTCGTGTTTTAGTTTATATTATCTTTAGTTTTGAGTAGAATTTTAATCAAGTCACAAAAACACCGGCGAAAACAAGTAGGTAAAACTCATTCTCTTGAAATCTTTTCTTGCACACATACCCATAAATACATTTTCAACCTCTATAAATTACACAGACATATTCCAACACCCGCACCCCAAAACTTTAGTAGAGGAAAAAATAAGCAAAAAATAAAAAGTTTTTTTACATTGTAGAGTACGGGCGTTCATTACGTAATAGCTCTAATAGTAAGCTCTACCACTGACTCTACGGAATAGAGGAAAAGTAGAGAAAACGGATTTTTGGTTTTTGCGAAATCATTTGAAACGGTGGATGTGGTTTTCTTAGAAACTATCTTATGTTTAAAAACATTGCTGCGAACTTTTTACTTATATGTGAAAATTGGGTAGGAGGATTTTAGCGTAAGCTTTTGAAACACTTGCTATAGTCTATACTTCATGTATGTCGTCGTAAGTAGGGCATAATCTTGGGAACTACTGATCCGATTCCGAAAATTCTTTAACTAATTTTATAAATGTGAAAGTCTCTCTGTTTGTCAAGCTCACGAGTTAACGGCTGAATGGATTCTGATTAAATTTGGCGCACAAGTAGAGATTAGCTAGGTCAAGAGATTCATCATCTTTTTCCTGCCATTTTTCCCAATTGTTGAGGTATTCCTCGAAGCGCTCCCGTTTTGAAACGCTCCCATCTAAGCGCTCCCGTTTTGTTCCTCCAAGCGCTCCCAAAAGGAGCGCTTCGAGGAACGATTAAAAATATTAAAATTTATTTCCTCGAAGCGCTCCCATGATTAACTTTCGGATAGAGATGGGATTATACTAACTGAAATTATCGATAATAACTAGGTAATAAGTAGAACACATTGTTATAATATACAACTAGCGGCCCGTCACGGCTTCGCACGGGTTTGGTAATTAATATTTTTTTTTGTTTTATTGTAAATCCTTTAGTCCACCAAATAGATGAATATAATCTGCCGACATATGTACCTATTCGTATTTTTTTACTAGCTGACCCGCGCAACTTCGTCTGCGTCACATGAGAGAGAGAGAGAGGGGGTTAGAGAGAGTGTAAGTAAACCCACTGGGTGTCGGTTTTATTCGCCATCTAAAAGATAGACATATCTCTATCGGGGTTTTTTTAGAACGTTTTAAGAAGAACAATTACGCAACAATCATGTATGAGGGATACATGATTGTTGCGTAACTTTAACCGTTTATGCAGCGCTCGCAACGGAAACTCTCAAGAGAAATACATTTCCCTGTTTTTATAACATTTATTGATTTATAGTTGACTTCGTTCCTTTTAGTTGTAGCGTGGAGTTAGATAACCCATAGCCTTCCTCGATAAATTGACTATCCAACACTAAAAGATTTTTTTTAAATTCGAACCAGTAGTTTCTGTAATTACCAAACAAACAAACTCTTGAGCTTTATAACATTATTATAGATTCAAGTGGATAACAATTTAATTTCTCCGATATATTACATTAACTGACTAAAACCCATCTATGTTCCTTCATCGCCCTTTGTGTTCCGGGGCCACGGTATCCCTTTCAAACAGTCCCGCAACCCCGGCAGGTATCGGTCGTTACGGACCCCTTCCTTTTTGCTGACTCTCTTTGAGGCGCGCGTGGAACACGAACGCGCCGTCGACTCGGCCTGTCGTCATGAGACGGACGGACGGCGGGCTAACCCATAGCCCACCATCCACAGGCCCGCGCCTACGGTGGCCCAGGGCGTTTCCCGCGGCGGCCGGGACGTTGAGAGGTTCCTTCCCTCTTACGTTCCGCCACCTCCTTCTCTAGCATTATTGCTTCGCAGAAGGAAGCAACTTCGATGTCGATGATGCACACATGAGATTTTAAAAATTATCGATATAACTCATTACGTTAACTTCATGCTTTTCCCTATTTTTAAACGTGGGAGCGCTTCGAGGAAATAAATTTTAATATTTTTAATCGTTCCTCGAAGCGCTCCTTTTGGGAGCGCTTGGAAGAACAAAACGGGAGCGCTTAGATGGCAGCGTTTCTAAACGGGAGCGCTACGAGGAATAGGTACCTCCAACTGTTTAGTGGTTGGCACACCATGTCTTCATCTTTCATAATTAAGAAAGACTTAACTTAGACGAAACTACAATTATTCCTTTTGTACGTTTACATATTTTCCAAACTACTCATAGGGGTAATATAACCACGGGTAAAAAACAAACACCAATGAATGAATTTGAATTTGAAAATTATGGTTGTATTTTGAACATCAAAATACAGCCAAAGAAACCCAAACCAGATACAGACGCGCCCGAAATATGGCAGGAAAAATATAAACTACGAAGGTGTTCAACCTTTAAACCAATCTACCGGCAGATATCAGGAGCCCATCTTCTTTCTTATTTAAAGCTAAACTCAAGCAGTACGTCACTAACAACACGAAACTATTATGTTAACGAAACAAACCAGTCTTTCACACATTAGCAAATGTCGACCTATCTACATTAAGAAAACAAAACTGTTAACTACTGGACTACACGTTACTCTAGCCATGTATTTATTCGATAAGTGAACAATGTATGTTCTTTTGGATAAATAAAGAATCTTTAAACCCAAAACCTAGTTTGGTCTACATGAAGCCCTTTTTTTGTTTCAAAAGTGGTTTTACTTAAGATTCTAGCGAGGAAAATTCTTGATGTAGGTTGCATCAGCTGGCCTTTTAGTTATGTTTTTAGAAGAAAAATGGGTTTCTATAAAGCTTGGGCTTTGCATCACTTAAATCTGAGGGTCTGAAACATCGTTTTCCTCTTTCTGAAGATTTATATTACTAGTTTATGCGGGGCTTAAGTGAAACATATTTGCTTCTTTTACAAGTGCGCGCATTTTTACTGAATCTTCAAATTGTATTATTTTATTTTAATATTATAATTACAGTCTCACGAATGCCTCGTTGGTCGAGGTGGTCGCAAACGCCACCGCCGGCCATAAGGTCCTGGTTTCGATTGCCAGGTCGGGCAAAGTAATATTGGATTTTTCTATCAGGACAGTTATATGGAAAAAATATTTCTTCAGTCGAAACTTTTATAATTTTCTTACCTGGAATCAAAGAAAAAATAAAAGGTTAGACATCATATATATCAGAAGCTAATTGATTGCAAAATATCTGATGATAAATCGCAGCAAAAACAGATTAACTAAGCAAATTAATAAGGTTGACTTTTTCATTGAAGAAAGGACAGTTTAAATTGACAATGAATTTCCTAAAATAGTACATTTTGATACAAGTGGAGAAAGTTTGTTATTGCATCCGAGGCGGAATTAACTCCCTTAGCCGAAGGCGAGGGTGTTTTTGAGCCGAGAACTGCAATAACAAATGTCCACGTGTTTCAAACGACGTTTTTCAATACACTTTTGAAGAAATAAAATAAAATAACGAAAAAAAAAAACAATCACCGCCGACTATAGGCATTGCACCAATTTGTACTAAGTATAGGTATAGTTTTATCTGTGGTAATTTTCCAACACCCGCGTGCTGTGCCGCGTGCGAAATTGGCTCCTTTCTGCACGCGGCACAGCACGCGGTGATGGAAAATGAAAACAATCCACGTGTGTGAAATACATGGCATGTTGAACCTAATCGTAGTGCGATAAGGACCCGTTTTCGAGGAAGTGTATTGAAAAATAATTTTACTGACTTGACACCCAATAAAACTTGAAACAATCATAGATTAAGAACCCACCTAACACAATCATGGGCGCACTCCCTCAGCCTGCAGTAGCTGCAACTGCAGGTGGAGTAGCAGGATCCAAGGTCTGATTCAGCCATGCTGATGGAGTCGAAGCGCTGAGCAAGACCTTCGCCCGAACTAGGCACTGTGTGGGAGCCACGCCATCTGGAATTTATTTATGAATAGCATTAAATATAGGCACATAATATTTATAAAGAGGAAGAGGTTTATAAGGTACCCGTTGTATTAGAAAGTAGTTGCTGGTGGATGACCATTTAGAGGACATCTATTGGAGGTCGCATATTTAAGTATGCACTGGCCTGTGAGAATAATCATATTTAACACATGTCTGTCACTGATTTGAAATTAGCATAGTTACGGTTTGTTTATGTTCTATTACATTGTAACCTGTTTTTGTAACTTGCGTGTAAAATATTGAACCACGAATGAATATACTCTACCATCTTACTGCTGCTCTTCTCATTATTCCAATAACATCTAGTGCTGCTTTTACGTGGGTTGTATGAAACGAGTGTAATAGAAGCGCGGAATATCATCATTATCTGCCCAGCCCATCCTCTGTCCTGTCCTTTCTTTGGTATTGTTCGTCGTTTCGTTGAGCTCCATGAGTTATAAGTCGAGCTACACGATAATTGACAAATGCTTGCACTGAATGGACAGGTCCACTCAATCTGTGTGGTTCTTTCTTCAAAAGACCAATCTGAATAGTCCTCATGAGAATTGAGCAAGATTATGTCTGGACTTCAAAACAGACTATGACCTCTGAGTTTGTTTCGGCTGTTTCTTCTCAGAGTAGTCAGGTGCGAAACACCGGCCCCATCTAGTTTTTAAAAAATGACGTGTAAAAGTGTTTGTAAAAACCAACTTGCAAAAATAAACATCATTTCATCATTTCATATCCCACGTTACTTTGGGTCTACGCAACACTTTTTGTTCTTCCATTCTCCCTTGTCATCCGTCCCGCAATCATTTACAATTTTATTTTTTTTCCCCACACGATCCATCCATCGTTTCTTTCGTCTTCCTCTCCCTCTCCATCCATCAACATTTATTTACATCACTGTTTTAGTCTCTTGCAATTCGTCCCCATCACATAATAAACGCGGTATATGAACTTTAGAAATTTTTCGAAGTTTGTGTTTGGAAAAAATCACGTTTACTATTAAGGGTATTAAAAGTTCTAATAGGTAAAACCAACAGCAAATACATACCACATATTCTAAACATAAACTTCCAAAATAATAACCTGATTCATACAACATAATGTTCTAGATAACTATCTAGATCATAAAATAGGATTATTTCAGAATATATATTATACTCGTACCTAACAGAAACCTACATAGCTCACTATTTGTTCATTAAACAACATTATACAACATATTTGAGCCGCAAATACATTTTCAAACATTCCTAGAATTGAAAATGTAGCTGTGATTCCCTCAAAGGGAGTTCTCGAATGGATTTAGTAACAAATGAAATGTTATAGTCTGAAATAGTCAAATAACCAGCTGTAATTGGCGGTTTAAATTAGTTAGAACCTCACTCATTGTAATTGGAGAACCTAGCTCAGTTACTAAGCTCTTTTAATTACGAACGTCTGAATACGTCAATTTATTGACAAGACGTAAACTCCCTTCATTTCGATAATGAAAGGACAAATTTGCGTGTTTTTAAGATGTATAAGTGTATCATAAATTCTTGTTATTCTGTGTGAAATGGCAACTCGCAGTTCAACCTGAGAGGTTGTTGTCTGCTTAACCGGACTTTCCTGTGGGTGCCTTAAGTGTAAGGCCTCCAGCCAGGGTAAAAAACTTACAAACCAAGTGACTACAGGCTAAGGGCCCCCCACACACACACCCCCTGCGGGGTACAGGCCTCGGCTTTGGGCGTCGCTGGGAGAGGACAGCAAGGGGACAGGCTGGATCGGAGTGGAACAGAAGCGATACTGCTGATATCCACTAGATGTAATCACTGAGGTGGTTGTCGAAATTAGGAGGAACCAATGAGATGTGGGGTGCCTAAAAGCAGGTTGTAACCCTGACACACGTCTGAATTGGTCGCCAAGTTTTATAGATGACCCGTAGGTAAGTAGCCAAAAAAAAAAGAAGAGTTAGTACAACTCACCTGGCACTCTTCGAATCCACATGTTCCACGACCACATTCCAGGTCCTGTGTATCAGGTACAGGAGGAACAGCACCCTTGAGGACTCAGCATGAGGTGGAGGTGGTGCCTCTCGTTTACGGCCTGGCCACTTGCGGCTGGTGGCTGTACTGACACCGCTACCCATTGTGTGTAAGATTACTTCATTTTTCGATGAGCATTCGTTGAGTTTTGATGTGTTCTGGAATTGAGAAGATTATTATTGTTTAAAAATATTAACATAATTTGTCGATTGCAGGAAAACTTTGTGAGGAAACCGAGTGTATAATGAAAGTCTAAAATCATCAATATAGTAAATAGGTTATGGAGGAAGACCTTTGCCCAGCAGTGGGACTATAAAGGGTGTAAAAAACCTCTTAATGAAGCCGAAAGGCACTTGTTCTTCTCGTCATTTGATATTTTTTTTTGTTCTACGCCATGTCTGGGAACCTTCTAGTTACGGAGATATTGGGGGTCAAAATTCCAACTTTTTGACAAGTATTTTATTTAATACAAGTTTTCACTATTCAATCCATCCATCAGCACAATGTTTTGAGTGCGTTACATTGAGTTCTACCACAAAACATGATTTTTCACCCCCAAAAAAAAGTCGTTTCCCAGGAATAATTTTTGCGTAAAGTTACTTAGTTTGATGTACAGAATACTTGGTAGACTGCTTCGTGATGAGGTTGTTTATACTTAGTATAAACCATCAATCGATATTATTATCCTTCAGTCGTATCCTTATTCTCTAACCGTTTGATCTCCAAATAAAATCGAATAAAGAAATAGCTTCGCACATAATCCTTCAACATTATTCTCTGTATCAACTGGTCAAAAGAAATATCCCAGACAAATGTGATCTACTCGTGCGTTAGGGTATCCCTGTCATCAATCATGATATCATTTCCTTTGAAATAATATGAGAGTATCCCAGCTACTGTACAGTATCTTTTTTATTGTATTTGGTAAATGATATATATGAAAAATGCTAACACATTTTCTAGATATTGGAAATGTATTGATGAAAGTTTTTGTTGAATAGTATGATTTTTTTTTAAATCTTTATTGTGCACGTGCAGTACCTAATATCTACCACATTCAAAACTAGTGAACTATTACTTATCCTACAAAGCAATCTTTTGCAGAAAACCTTCGAAAGAATTGAAAGACTAAAAAACATAATTTATTTATTTATTAATATAGGTTCACCAACAGCTTCTGTGTACAGCATTTAGGTATACTTACACAGTCGCCAATTATAGGTTAACCAGCATTCACAAAAATAAGTGTTAGCTTAAGAGAAAAAAATAAAATAAAATAAAAATAATGGCTATATACATGAAATACATAGACCCTACATTTAAGAGATTACTTACAATTAAATTTAAAAGATAAGATATGAATATTAGTTTTAAGACAGATAAAAATGAGAACAGAACCATGAATAAAAATAAAATTATTATAAAATTGTTAAAATAAAGAAATAAGTACTTAGTATAATAAAATTAAATTAAAAAAGAAAAAAAAAAACAAATGAATCATTAATTAATACTAACACAACAAAACATTTTGTTGCGACTTTCGGGAATCCAGTAATTGGGATTTAAAGATTTTTATACAAAATGGGCTATAATAACATAACATCACGCCTGTAATCCTCGAAGGATTAGACAGAGGTTTACCTACCTAATAGTACATTTCGCCAGTTCTGTTTAAGTCCCATGTAATAAAGGGTATAATAATGGCCTATTATCATCAACTGGGCACAAAAACAGACTGCTTCAGAAATTGCTGATGGCAAAACCCAATAACACGTTGCCCGACCCGGGAATCGAACCCAGGACCTCATTCTCTCCAGTCGTGCTTGCGAACACCTAGACCGCCGATGCAGTATGCTATAAGTAGACAAAAATAATGCATAATGCATGCCTTCTATTTTTTGCATGCTAATACATAACAACAACAGTTAATATAATAACAGAAAATAATCATATATATCTATTTGTGACTTTAGAATCTAGTCACAATTAACTATGATTATTTTCTTGTCATTGCTGCATTGGCTTGTAAAAACCTAAAATTTCATACAAAATACTCGTAAAATACGTTATCATACAACATCCAAGTTTATTACTAATAATCAGACGTAACAGACCATACTAAACCTCACAAACAATAACCAACTTAACGAAACTTTAAAAACAACTATTTCAACTTGTTTTACGGTTTTAAAAACTTTACAATTTGTTCGAAGAATTTCATCAGAAAGGATATAATATAAAGCTATCTGTGCTTGGCTCCTTTATGAAAAATGTTTATAACTAGGAAACTCGCTTATTTATACGGGGATTGTAATAAACTGGAATTTATCTGCACCCGTTTGTATAATCTGGATTTTTATTACGCTGTGCCCGTAGTTGTGTTGTTAGCGGTAGTGTAAGTTGGTTTAGCCCTCGGAACTGAAGTTATCAATGCAATAGGCATGACGACAGTATCAAAGAATTGCAAATTTATTTAGTCCGTCAGTTAGAGTATTGGAAATTAATGGACACGTATTTTTTGTTTTTGTAAATCAATAAATATTGACAAAAGACAAAACGCATCAAAACTCGGGAATGGGGGCTCGTGACGTCGGAACTAGCTAAAAATTATACCTAGGCGTGACGTATTGAGAATTTTAAAAGCGTCATAATTTCGTCAGTTTTGGTTTACGTAACAAAAGAAAAAACACGGGTTAAATATTTTTTGATAATCTAACTGACGGACTAATTCGATTTTTTTTTTGTCGTCTTACCTATTATTGCTGTTTTTGTTTTGTGCTGTCGATATCGTTGTCATAGAAGATTTGATGTTCTTTTATTAATCTGTTAGGTTATCATTGTCTGTCAAAATCTCAAAATTCGAACAACCGGTCTAACTAAGGACTTCCGTGTTACCCAGTGGGTTGCGATGGTCATATTTTATAGGCACGATTAGCAGAATTCTGGTAAACTGGAAGCCAACCTCTACGAAGTTGTAAAATTACTTTTGACCTTCTTTGCAAGACGATCACATATTTACTATACTCATGAAGTCGTCTCGACATTAACAACGCTATCGCAAACTTGCGAGGGCTAAATAACAACGAAAAAATTCGGTTGAAATAACGATGCTTGCGAGAGCCGCACCTTGGATGTGGAGACTTGCGTTTCTCGCAAGCATCGTTATTGCAGCCGAATATTTTCGCTCGCAAGTTTGCGACAGCGTCGTGACTAATGTCGAGACTTGCCCTAGCCTTGTCCCATGTCCCAAAACACAAACAGAATATATCTTTATTTATGGTAATTACTCACATACGAGTATCGTAACATGAAAACGTTCTTAGTAATGCTCAATGTTTTATGCGTTAAACGTACTGTAGATAGATTTCAACAGAATTCACTCACAAAACCGCTTTGCTTGCAGCCTGCACTTTGACGTTTTGATTCGAATCAATTTCATAGCAGCCTGCGAGATGAGACTTTGATAGACTTAACGGAGTTGGTTCGCTTCGAACATTGCAATCTAAGCGATTTCTGAATACCATATGTTCAACCTACGGATCAATCTGCATGACTTTAATAAACTAATTGAATTTGTTCTTTGTCGTTGCAAATTCAATGTAAACGTAGGTACTATAACGATAAGAATAAGGCAGAGTTTTTTTTTTATAGTAAAAGCACATTTCACCAGATTTTTTAAGGGGCGCCATGGTAGCCCGCGTAGTTCAAATTTTCTTCCGTTTCGTTTCGTTTTCGTTTACGTCAGTATGTTGAACAAAATCTGAGTTATCCGATTGAATAACTTTTTCATCAAATAATCATTTAATGAGATAAAAAGAACTTAGAGGGTTGTATTGATAATTATAATTCTGTAAAGCCGTATTTTTTATGGTCGCGAATCATATTTTAATCAACATAATTATTATACAGCCTGCCACTAACTTGCAAATTACAAAAAACGTAAGGAAATTTTAATTTCGCGGTTTATCCTGGCGCTTCCACCATAAGTCTAATGTTTAAATAATATGCAACCTTTATAGATAGGTCAACCTTTCAACATGAAGTCGCGAAAATTGACTGTTCTCTGGTATCATACAAATCCACAGCTCCAAATGATCTATCTATGGAATGTAGATCTATGTATGGGCTCTCCTAAACGACTGGACCGATTTGGACGGGACTTTTACGGGCATATAATGATGCCATAAAGAGTAACTAAGGCTGCTTTTATTCGTATATTTTAGATAAAGGATTAGGGTTTGAACGTAGATACGCGAGACTCAATGGCTTTTTAATTGTGTCTGTAATACGAGGGTTTAAAAAAAACACTGATGTAAAATCTCTTGTTACTCTTTGGGCGACTGATTATAAATCTGAAGCTTATCCCCAACTGTGTCACATATCGCACATTATATATATACATATCGTGAACGCCTACCGCATTAATTATGTGCAACTGCAAAATAATGGACAGAAGTTTTTGTTAATGCAACCCCAGGCATTCTGTGCCGGTTCCATTTTAAATCGCTCTTATTTCAAGCCTTTCGTTTTTCATTAAAATGCCATTGAAAATGCTATTTTAGTGAACCGAAACCGTTTTTAATGAAAATGTCAGTTCAATGCGGTTTTCATTGATGAATGGGATTCTTTTTAATGGATTGGTCGACAATATGTTTTCGAAATAAATTGATGAATTGAATTCAGATTTTGGGTATTTACACGAGCCAATGTGTGTCTACATTGAAAATGTTTCTTCTATTTTTCATCGTTGAATTGTAGTTTTGTGTGCTATAAAGTCATAGGTACAGATCTGTCTAATCCATTGGGAATTACAGGCGTGGTTATGTGAATATCATTTGTCCGCCAAGTAGACCTATGTTGTATGTAAAGTGTTTGCAAACAATGATACAATTTGACTTAAGGCCGTTTTCTATAACTTACTAACGTATAACTGTCAGTTAATATGCCTACGTCTCGTAGCTATCGGTGTTTCTATAAACAAAGTTAGCTTGAAATTCTTCCATTCGCATCACCTACTTGTCACTTGATTCATAGAAAAAAAAAATATGTGACGTTTATAAATTAATTTTCTTTCTTTCTTCTTTCTTTCTTTTGTTTCTAACCGCAAGCTAAATGTCAAACAGACAGAGATCGCAACCTTCCGTTACCTGTTAGTAAGTTATTGAAAATGGCCGTTAGTGACTCTGTGTTATCCGGGTAATCGGGTATGCCAGTCATCATGTTGGTTTAAGATAGTTGAAGCTTCATCGCGCTTATTAAATCATCATCGTGACGACCCAAATGGTGCAGCGGTACTGAGGCTGCCTTACGTTCTTTGGGTCCCGGGTTCGAATCCCGGTAGGAGCAAATGTTTGTGTGATGAGAATGGACATTTTGTTTCCGAGTCATGGATGTTTATATGTATAATAAGTATGTATTTAAAAACAAAAAGTATATATGTAGTGTATCAACTATCTGGTGTCCACGACACTAGCCTCATTGCTTAGGTCTATAATAAATTACCAAAATGTATAAGGAGTGAAGCTAATGTCCGCAAATTCAAAACTAAATTGCATTCATTTCTAATAGATAAGACGTATTACTCTATCGAAGAATTTTTAAATGATAAAATATGACATTACCAGTCCTTTATCATAATTTATCTTTAATTTATTTATTAGTAATAGGTACATTTAATTGACATTATTTACAATATTACAAAATTTGACATTTAAATAATTTACCGTTGACATGCATGAAAAATAAATTATAATTGATTCATTAATGATTAATATATATATTCATTGGTAGGACATAGAGCTCAACTAAAATGTATGAATAAGACCTTTATTTCAATACCTGTGTTCACAAATAAAGATGATTTGATTTGATTTGAATATATTTGATTTAGTGTGGCACTATATGGCGCCGTGTGTAATGTAGCTAACCTTTCCCAACTACATATGTTGGAGTCGGCTTCTAGTTGGCGTTACTTGAAATAACATACCATATCATCACGCCTGAAATCCCCAAAGGGTCCTTACCCTTTGGGGATTTCAGGCGTGATGATATGGTAAAGGTGTACATAATAGTACAACCCAGTTATGCTTAAGTACCACGTATCAGGGGGCGAGCCTATTGCCATCAACCGTGCACAAATACAGAATATAAGTTTATTTGAAATAGTTTGAAAAAATAAATTGTATATTGTTATCAATCTTTTAATACTGCTAACATCTCCACTGCGTGGGATTATCATGAATAAATTCCGTATATCACGACTTATACCTATATCTTCTTAATAATCTCGTTAAACCAGATCTTATAATGTAGTTTACGGTTTAATGTTCAGTAACAATTTTGCACCTAGATAAGAAACTGCTGGCTTCTAAGATTATTAAAATTACACAAGCCGTATAATGCCGATGGGATTTTCCATCGCCAAAAATACAAACTCTCGTGTCCTATTTAACCCCCTTTTGGGATGAATTTTCAAATTTGTAGCAAATTTGCATTTTTGTGTTCTAGAATTTGCACTGAAAACGTTGGGGTGACGACTATTACGTTTGTGAGAGTTAGGTCGGAGAGAACCAATCAGAGAGAACAGTGGAAGGTTATGGAGGAAGACCTTTTCCCAGCAGTAGGACTACAAAGGTTGTAAAAATCCTCTTAAAGAAGCCGCAGGCACTTGTTCTCCCCGTCATTGTGATATTTTCTTTGTTCTACGCCATACCTGGGAACCTTCTAGCTTTTTGACAAGTTTTTTTTTAAATACAAGTTTTTAATGGAAGATTTTTACTTCAAACACCTCCACGACCCCCGTATTATTCAATCCATCCATCATCACAATGTTTTGAGTGCGTTACATTGATTTTTACCACAAAGTTTGAATTTTCATCCCAAAAAAAAAGTCGTTTCTCAGCAAAAAATTTTGCGTAAAGTTACTTAGTTTGATGTACAGAATGCTTGGTTGACGGGTTCGTGATGAGGTTGTTTACACCCTGTATAGATTAAAATAAAAAAAAGAGAACATGCAGGTTTTGGTTACGATGATATCTTCGTTTTGAGCGCAGCGGTGATAAAAAAAGAAGCACTAAATAAAAATGTGTCTGCCTAAAATCACACACAAAACACCACCATCACCTAATAGTATACCCACATTTCGCCAGTTATGTTTTAAATTCTATGTAAGGCTCGCCAGCCTATTCCCATCAACCGGGCACAAATCCAGACTCCACGGCTACTAAGGAATTCCTGATGGTAAAGCTCAATAACATTTGACGACCCGAATGGCGCAGCGGTAGTGAAGCTGCCTTACCTACTTAGGGTCCCGGGTTCGAATCCCGGTACGAGCAAATGTTTGTGTGATGAGCATGGACATTTGTTTCCGAGTCATGGATGTTTATATGTCTATTAAGTATGTATTTACAAACAAAAAGTATCTATGTAGTATATCAACTATCTGGTGTCCACGACACAAGCCTCGTTGCTTAGTGTGGCACTAGATGGCGCTGTGTGTTAATGTCCAGCGATATTTATTTATTATTATTTATTTTGCCCGACCTGGTAATCGAACCCAGGAGCTTATGCTCAGCAGTCATCTTTTAGTAGTTAACAAGAATACTAGTAAAGTGCCACTTACATTACTGGTAATCGTAAAATAATAGCCAGGTACTTTAATTAAATGTTAATAAGAACAGGTTAATTTGATATAATATAATGTAATCATTACCTATCAGTATAATATACACTTTACTGTACTTGTGAGATTCTCCACTGACCTAGCAATTGAAGCCATATCAATTTTAGACCGTTATAGTAATACTAATATCGTTTTCTACTAGGAAGATACACGAGAGGATTTTCTTGTAAAAATATATACAGGGTGGAATTTTTCAATGCCACCTAGAGGGAAAGTACTCTAAATACTGGAGACAGCAAATTTTACTAGGAAAGATTCCTTTATTTTTAAAAAGAAACATATCTGCATTCACAGATTTTTAAAAATTCGCTTCAAAAACTGTATAGATGGCATTGTGTGTCTATGTCGACGCGACATCACGCCTATTAATATCGAAGGGTTAGGCAAAGATGTAGTGTAGGCTCCTCTGTTCTGAGCGATCCTATTTCTAAATCTAATCTACACTACTACGATTTTCTCCATAGAAACTTAAACTACGCTTTAAGGCTTTTGTTTCTAACTAACCTACCCTGCCCTAACAAAACTTAAAAAAAAGTTTTAATTTTGTTGCCGAACCCGGTCAACCAAACATCCTAAAGAAAAATACTCAGGAAAATGTTTTGCCTTTTTAGTTTCCAGATAACAACCTGTAAGCTAGATTGGTACGCCGTACAAGACAATGGTTCGCCCTCTAACAGGACTGAAACATAACAGACCAATTGTGCAATGCACTACTCATAAACCTTTTTTTTTTCGGATGGGAAATCATCAAATGACTCCTCCTGCTCTGGGCGGAGAAGGAGGGAGTGTCAGACTTTTACTGACTAAAACCCATCCATGTTCCTTCATCGCCCTTTGTGTTCCGGGGCCACGGTATCTGTCTCGAATAGTCCCGCAGCCCCGGCACTACTCATAAACCTGCCTATCTCATCGAAGACTTCAAGCGTGATGTTATGTTATGTTCAGTCTGTCTGCAAGAATATTTGCTTTGTTCGCCTGTTTGGGAGTGTGCCAATTGGGGCAAGCTGCTTCACTTAAAGGATGGGGTCGTGCGTCGGATTTTAGATTAAAAAGATGCTTTTTGACGTATGGTTTCTGGGTTTTTGTCTGCAATTTTGTGAAAAGCTTTTGGTGTAATGCTGTATTGTTTTTGTTATGTCGTTGCTGCTGCAGTATAAATCTTATCAGATCATCTTTGTGGTCAATTTTGAAATCAGGGAGAAGATTTTGTCATTTGCTTTATAAACACGACTACATTATCCAGCTTCAGGACTGAACTATGTCATTTCAGTTGGCAATAGATAACCCTTTAGAGTACTTATCAATGAACATTTGACTAACACGAAATTCCAATGGCAACGAACCTCGCAATACTCGTATTTCGGTGTAATACTGTTAGTACATTTTTCCGCACGAAAACCAAAAATAATGCCCTGTTGTGATTCTGAAAAAATGACACCCTAATACTATTGAATTCTGTGATTGGACCAACCACAACTTAACCACAGACCAACCTAAGAAAATCAACTAGTTCATAAGCTAGCCACTAGCGCGTAAGCTCGGGGAAAGTGCGCTGGACAGTAACTGGGCAAGTAGCCTGTTAGAAAGTACAAATACCTCGTGTGATGCCTTATTAAGCGATAATGAGGTAGGCAGTGCTACAGGTAGTAATGTTTACTTTGGGATAGCTGTATTTGTTAGAAGTAATGTTGATGATCATAGTTATTAAGACGGCAGGGGGACAGCTTTTTCTCATAAAGAAAAAGACCGAGTATTTTGATGACCATACTTATTTGGTTGCCGTAAGCACAAAGGGCGCACGTTATGGAAAATAAGCTTATACAAAAATCATCAGCAAAGCTCAATTTTTTACCAAGATGCTTTGACTTCCAGCGACAAATATGGCGTTCAGATTTCTGATCTCCAAGTTTACGTTGTTTCAATAGGGTATTCTTTTAAGTTAACATTGCTGATTTTTGTTAGACCCTTAATAGTTTTTCATGATTATGTTCAGCTCGTGAGATAAAAAAGACGTGTAACTAAATCTCTAACCGATTGAAAGAATTATTATTTACTGTGAGCTCATACAACTACGTGATACTGCATACAGTAAGTTGGAGCCAGATTTTATGGAACCCAGGCACAGATGCCAAAAACAATAAATAACAGATACACAGCGATTCGTCGCCATTTTGTAGACATGCATCATTCTCGCGCCATCGCTCTCCAATAACATGGCAGCCATACATTTTGGGAGTCGTATTGACCAGACCAGTCGTTATGGACCATCACTGTGGTCAGTATGTTCTTTAGGGAATTATTTTATGATGCATTTATGTCTGCTTGTCCAAACAATGATGATGATGATTTTGAGGTTAAATCGATATTTTAGGGTTCCTTAATTCAAAAGGAAAAACAGAAACCTTATAAAATCACTTCGTTGTCCGTCTGTCTGTCGAGTCTGACTCGCACTGATCTGGTTTTTTGTTAGGTTTGACAGTTGCATGTTTAGGGTGTCATCACATTTTTAGACACCAGTCAGAAAATTTAATGATTTGGGTTCAAGCCATAAAAGCGAAAAGGACCTATTCGTCTCGCTTCGGTCAAGACGACGGCACTCGACACCGTGTCGTATAATTAGATTTTAACACGTCGAAAAGCTCATTCTGACTGCCTCATATTACTCTCAATTCTTAGCATCACACTTACGCTTGAACTGAAAACAGAGATGCTTGGTAGAAAAAATAGATAAAGTCGATTATCAGGCTTTGAAACTTTCCTTTTCACTTCTCATGCTCTAAAAGTACGCCAATATAGCCCTACAAAGCAGGACTAAAGTGACCACTTTAGTCCCTAGGGAGTGAAAAGTAATTCGTTTTTTGATTTCCTTCATGTGACATAGACAAACTCAAACAGCCAGTAAATACACTACTATTATCTGTAGAGTGTGGACCATCTTCATTGCGAAAATGTTGAGAGTTTTTGTTCCATGGTTTTTCCGCAAAGAAGGTGGCGCCATGCGTTTTAAATTGTTAATCTGTGACTGGTTTAGAAGAAAATACTGACCGCGAAAATTTCAGAATTTTTTTCGAGTGTAAATTTGTTTGGTTTTAAATACATTTATTAAGAATGTCCAGTGACAGTGAAGAGTTTGACGTCGAGCAAAGAGCAAAAGACATAATAGATAATCTTTTGCCGCCAAAATCGCGGAGGATTAACCTAAAAACTTACGACAGTTCTTTGGACTGGAGGAATAATAAATGTGTTTATACTAAATTGACTATTTTTCTCGCACTCAAAGTGAAAAGTACAGTTAGCACCTGGAGACTAAACGCCAACTTAATATACCGTCGGTTTCATTGACTCCCTCGCACGCTCGGGAGTCAAACCACCTCTGGTATATTATGGCTTCGTTTAGTCCCTCGATATAAAATATACTATTAAAGCTATCCAAAGTTTTCACCGACCTCCGAGGTCGATCAATTTGGCTTTTAATTGAACACGAGCATCATTGCCATATTCTTCCTGTTCCTATTTCCAGCCCATTGGGTGTACACCATATATTACTGGCCTGTTTCGCCCCCGCTAATTTCCGTTCGACATGCTAATACCATTCAATTGATAATTTATAGCGCATTGTAGTCCAAAGATTTACACCCTACATTGTCCTCGGGGTTTTGTATTAATTTATTAACGTTACGCCCTACTTACAACTGAAATTATACCGTATTTTCGTAAAACTAAATTCGGTTTTTAGATGGTGAACTTTGGAGGTTAAGTTCTTTATTGTTTGGGGAAGTATTTTTGTTATAGATTTCATTATTGTAATTATTTCCGTCCGCTTTTTTTTTTGGTTCCGGTTAAAGTTCAGTATATTATATTAACCTAGTTAGAACGTTTTTATTATTTCATAAAAAAAAATGGAATTACCTAGAGGCATAAGCAAAGAGGTTGTTTATTACATTAAGTAGTTGAGTGGGGTTTTTCGAGTGACCATTTTACTATGTTGCACCTGCTAGAAAATAACCAAAATATTAAATCCACCTGTACGGCTATTTACCTATAGTTTTAATTAATAAATAAGAATAATCTTCAAATTCAAATTCAAATTTATTTATTGTTTGTCACAGGTGAAATATCAGTTCTTATGATTATTATTAAAGATCGCTGTAACATACCTATAAGGTGTACAATATTTTTAATTTTGGTTACACATTTATTTAACATCTTAATCATTATTCATTATTCGTCCTAAGTCAACATCCATCATTAGTCAGTTGTTAATTCACAGGTCAGTTTAAAAAAATAAGTGAATAGGAACTTTGATATTTTCATACAAATTAAATTCAATTGATTAAAATTAAATTACTCATTGATTTCATACAAATTAAATTATTAATAGATTTAATTTAAATTAAATTACATATTGGTTTTTTACAAATTAAATTATTCAATGGTTTCGTTACAATTTATTAAATTAGTCATTGATGTCAAACAAATTAAATGACTCATGACTCGAAACATTACATAAAGCATTAACATTATCATTAGCATAGCTTATCTCTATGAGTGTGTATAGTCACCAGTCATTTTGTCGCTAAAAAAGTCATTGAGTGAATAATAGGCTTCACCAATCAAGAATTCCTTTAGTCTCGTTTTAAAACTATGTAGGGTTACACTGCTTTTTACATCATTTGGTATTTTGTTATAAATTTTTACTCCTATCCCAAATACACTCGTTTTAAATTTAACTGTTCTACACTTTATTCCGCTTAATACATTTTTATACCGTGCACTTCTCAATGTGTCATAGTTCTTTAAATCACGTTTTATCATTACTGCTGCTTCATAAATGTATAGTGAAGGTAATGTCAAAATGTGTAATCTTGTGAACTCTGTTTTACATGAATCGGTCTGTTTAAGCCCACATATACTTCTAACGCACTTTTTTGTGCCTTAAAAGCATACTCTTTGTTAGTTGAGTTTCCCCAGAAAAGAATACCATATTTTATTGTAGAACCTACGTACGCATGGTAGGCGGTCAGTAATGTTCTCTCGTTAACAACTTTTCTCAGCATGTAGAGGGCATATGAAAACTGGTTTAATTTTTTACAAACATGATCAACCTGCATTTTAAAGTTTAGTTCAGTTTCATCTTATAATCAAGTATTGTAAAACACCATTGGCCATCTTCATTATAACTTAAGTTTTGTATTTTTAGCAATCTTTACGGATAGAGAGAACTTCCTGACGAAGTCAAAAGAAAAAGATTCGTTCATTCATTCGTAGTAGAATCCAAACCATATCATCATCAAGAATCTCCTGCCCTTATCCCAATTCAATTGGGGTCGGCGCAGCATGTTATCTTCTTCCACATACTTCTCTATTACTCGTCATCTTATCGACACCTCCTTTCGTGCCATATCTTCCTTCACAAAGTCCATCCATCGTTTCTTTGGTCTTCCTCTACTCTTAACCCATCCACATTATTTCATCCTCAAAACTTTCCTCACGACATTTTCCTTGTTTTTCAGCGTTCAGAACCACAGCATCATTTGCTCCATATCAATGTGGCTGTGAACTACAATATTATGATGTGTGAGAGTGTGAGTGAGTGAAAGGGAAATAGAGTAGGTACATCAACCACATGCCATCAAGAAAAAGTCATAAATAGTAATGTAATGGAAAAGTAAATACTTCGTGCAATGACTTTCTTTGATCTTGACTATTACTAGATATAATGACTTCACACAAGGAAATATGTTAGAGAAATAGTACTATTGTAGCTCGTGGTTTGTTGTACCAATGATTGGTAGGTAAAATAAAATAGAAACTACGACTCAATTAAATTAAAGAGACAGTAACACCACGAAAGATTTAACATCGACTTGATAAACTGCGTTTAAAACCTCTGTTTTAAACGCAGTTTATCAAGTCGATCGTCGATCGAGTCGTTAGCACTTAAACCATACTGAACCAATCTAACTAATACACTTATCTCTCTAATCTAGGTTTAAGCACATACCCCGAGACATGCACTGCGCTTTTCAATCTAGGTGCAACTCGCGTGCTGATCCAGATTCGGGAACGTTGCCAAAGCATACACCTTCATTACTTAGATTGGTAGTACTGCAGTTGAAATGTTTTTATATTGCAGGTGTATTTGGTTTTATTAAGTTGGTATAACTGGAGTAATGTTCTTATTTTGAGAAGTAGGAGATTCTGTTTCATTTCAATTCTAGGTCGTGACTTCAAACCCAGGCAAGGACTATTGACTGGCTCGTTGATCTAGTGTTCGTAAGGGTGAGTATGAGGTTCTGGGTACTGTTACGATTTCCCAATGTTAGAGGAAACCCTTAGTGATCAAAAATAATTGACTACTAAGTTTTCTCTGAAATATCTTGTCATCATTTTAAAGGCAGTATTGCCTCCCGCACCTGCGGGGCATCAGGCTCTTCCCGATCGTTTTGAAAAGTGTTTTTTTTTTAAACGGTATTTACGGGGTCCCATTAACAGTTCGATTTCCGGGTCGGGCAAACATTTATTTGGTTTTCCACAAGCATTTTCTGAGTAGCAGATACGGAGTCTGGTTTTGTGCACAGTTGAAAGCAATATGCTCGCCCCCAATTACATGGGGCTTAAAACATAACTGGTGAAATGTGGTCGTACTATTAGGTAGGTACACCTCTATGACCTGGTGAAGGTCGCACGGGACCGGTCAATGTGACGTCACTTGGGGGAGGCCTATGTCCAGCAGTGGACGTCTTTCGGCTGAAATGATGATGATGACGATTTGATGACCTCTACCTAACCCTTCGGGGATAACAGGCGTGAGGTTATGTTACGTTACGGGTGGTCTCCACCAGGAAGTCATCAACTAAACCACCGTTTCATATTATTAGTTAGTAACCAATTAAAGGTAACACGCTCTTCAATTAAGTTAACCGGTGTTTATAGTATTATCTCCAGTTATTTGTCGGTTCATCAAAATTAATCGGCCGTTAGTAGTGGTTTAAGCCGTTAGGTTAATCGTCTATGCATTCCATTGACACGTCGGTTTTGATGGAGTGATAATATGTCTTTTGGTGTGTTGAATGACATGTTTAGAATAAATAAATTAATTGTACAGATTGAGTGGCAATTACGGGGCAGATAAATTTTGACTTGGGTCAAAACACAGATCATATAAATATACCTAAATAACGCAGGAGCACCTACTTCCTGGCTTGGCTTAAGTATTTTACCTATGCTGGCAGTGGCAACTGACGTAGCAAGCTAATTGTATTAAAACAACAACGTTACAACTCAAGAACTTAATTTTAGACTCTTGGAAGTAAGTTTTTTATATCCAACCGTATTAATTCCTTGTCGTTTTTCATTTGGCAAATACGTTGAACTTCCAAACATACTCTTTTATACTCAACCCTTCCAGAAGATGAATTAAAAAAAAATATTTTAGAAGCTGTTGTGGAAATATAATTTTTATGTTTCTAGGCACAAATTATTCTCGGAATAAAGTTTAACACCTAAGTTTAATCCAGACATTATATCTATGATCTAAGATTAACCTTAATAGGAAATAACAAACTGTTAGTAAAAACACTTTAATATTCCAATAACAACTCTGACCTCACATAAACATTTCAGTATTTATTATTATATTAAAAACGTTATAACTGTACACTATTGATAGCCAAATCATAACGGAAATAGGTATTGACTATATTCTGAGATTATCATAAAATAAACATATTTACAATATCCGTGTAATACGTTCAGCTATTTTTAATCGTAACTTCTTTTTCTGACGGATTCGAGAGACGCCGTCGAGGTAGACCGCGGCGAAGGTGGTGTGACGATCTGGCCCCTTATTCACAATGCTTCGATTCGATTTTCGATTCGGAAAGTCGTATGTCTATCTTTTTTTGACATTACGAAATCAAGCGAGATAGACATACGATTTTCCGAATCGAAAATCGAATCGAAGCTTTGTAAAAAAAATATTTCTGGGAAACGACTTTTTTTGGGGTGAAAAATCATGTTTTGTGGTAGAACTCAATGTAACGCACTCAAACCGTTGTGATTTGTATTGGGGTCGTGAAGATGTTTAAAGTAAAAATCTTACATTAAAAAATTGTATTAAAAAAAACTTGTGAAAAAGTTGGAACTTTGACCCCCAATATCTCCGTAACTAGAAGGTTCCCAGATATGGTGTGGAACAAAAAAATGATTGCAATGACGGGGAGGACAAGTGACTTTCGGCTTCGTTAAGTTTTTTACACCCTTTATGTTACACAAATAAAATTGATTTTGATTTTTGAGTAACATAAAACTTATCAGCTACCTACCAGGTCAGGCTGTCTTGCGACATAGGCCTACTCTATTTCAGAGCAGTTCTTTGCCAACCTATTGGCAAATTCTTCTCCAATATTTTCACCAGTCTTCCTCTACGTCTTTTTCGATTTCTTGGGTACCATTCTGTGACTTTTGTGCAAGTACAAGTGCAACTATGAGGTATTATAATTACATAATCAACCGTGAGCATTTAAAGTTAGACTAAAATACTGTAGAGAGGCTTTAACACACACATTTACAGCACCTAGTTTTAATCTACCTGATCACGAATCTAGTAGCCACTACAGCTTTTGATTAAAACAACAATAACAAAAAATACAAAGAAAGTAATTTGAATAGCGTGAGATGAAAGATAAACGTGATTCGTAGTAAACAATGCAAAAGTAGAAGAATTCTTGTCGTGGGAATCATTATGATCATCAGTGATAGAGAAATGTCCACTGCTGTACTGGCTTCCTCTTTTGGTTGCTATGGAAACTAGTTTGTCCACCTAGAGCCGTATCTACTCGTAGTAGTAGTGGTTGCCCGTGATCGTAATAGTACATTATGATATAAGTCCGGTAAGTTGAAAATTACAGCCGAGGCGATATTGCTAGGCCGAGCCGTAGGCGAGGGCGATAAAAAAGCAGAGGCTGTAATTATCAAAGCGCACGTATGTCATACGACGTTTTACAACATAATATTTGCGAGGAAATAAATAAAACAAATAAAAACAATACAGCGAAAAGAAAAAGCGCGCGGAATAATTTTTACTTGTTCACAAATTAGCGAGGCGCGCGCATCAGCGCTTTTTTTAAGGCAAAGACACAAAACAGCCAGTATTACTAATAAAGTAAATTAATATTTTTGTGTTTTTGTTACAGATAAACACTTATATCATAATGTACTATTAAAAATTTCATTTATGCTCCGCTTCTATTGGTCTTAGCGTGACGTTATATAGCCTTGCTCGATAAATGGACTATGGAACACTTAAATATTTTGTTCAATTCGAACCAGCCTTTTCTGAGATTAGCGTGTTCAACCAAACAAACAAACTTCAGAATTAAAATATTATTGGTATAGATTCCCAGCACGTCTTGAGTTATTGGCACGCTTCCGTTAGGGATCGTATTAAAATCTTAAAGGAAGACAAGCTTTAAGCTTAGTTTTTAGACTGCCTCCTTGGTCTAGTGGTAGCAAGTGCGACTGCTGGGCGTTCGGTCCTGAGTTCGATTCCTAGCTAAAGCAAAGTGTTATTGGGTATTTCTATCAGGTGTATTTCAGTAGCACCTTCGGAGTCTGGATTTAGGACCAGTTCAAATGATTGGTACGGCTCTTCCCCTATTAAAATAAATGTGTCTGAAACATAACTGGTGAAAGGTAGCTGTTAGGTATACCTTTACCTACCCTTCAGGGATTACAGGCGTGATGTTTATGTTCTGTAAAGTTTCGTTTTTAAGTAAAAAATAACGAGGTTTATGTATATGACATTATGTTATTTTTCGCCAAAATGTCTTACTCACTCAAGACAATTGAACCAGGGAGATAATTTACTTGACACTAAAGTGGTATTTAGCAATTCGAAAGACGGAAAACAAAGGCCTATACGATCGATTGTTAAGAAATTAATGACAATCGTTCACCGAGAATGGTTTACTCAATCAGCCTGCAGATTTTTATAGCATTCTGCAAGACCACCGCGGAAATGGAAAACAAAAGACAAAATGACAGTTTGAAGAAATATTTTACGGCGTGATGTTTAACATGAAGATAGGAAATGTAACTTCGTCTTCATAAAAGTCATCATTGCCTAGCCTTTTCCCAACTATGTTGGTGTCAGTTTTCTCTGTAACCAGATGCAGCTACCAGCAGTACTGGGCTGTGGAGGTCAGACTGCCTGTCGGACCTCCACAGCCCAGTCAGTACTAACTATTTATTGTACTTGTGTTAACAAATGATTAAATGAATGACAGATAAATGATGTTCCCACTGCTGGGACTTAAGCTTCCTTTCTGTTAGAGGGAATGGGCCGTAAACCATCACAAAGGCCTAGGGTCAAATTGGTAGATCGCATTATATCTGTAATTTTTTGGTCACGAAATTTTTTACGACATTAGAAGATTTCCTTACGATGTTTTCCTTCACCATTTTGAGAGCAGTGGTAAAGCTTCTGTTTGTTCGAACCCCAAGTCAGTTGTCATTATCACCAGGCTTCCACTGCTCTCAGAGAAGATAATAAATATAGTAGTTTACACTATGCGTGCTAGTTTCCATCTTTCTTGAGGCATAACCAAATTTTTCATCTATCTACAGTTTAATACAGAGTAGGATCCACCGAAACACAAACGGTTAACACCTTTTGATTTTGCTGAAGGTAAAAGAGAATTAGTTTCAGGATTTAATATTGAATATAGAAGACATTTGTTTTAATTCAGAATGTTCTAGAATTTTATTTTTACGCCGCGTATTCAGTACACGTACGTATTAGATTACCTAAAGCTTCAGAGTTTGTTTATTGGAACGCATTGATCTCTTGAGACGGATTTAAAAAAGTTTTACATTTGATAATAACCCAATTCTTAAGTTTATTTGTTAAACATCACGCTTCGGTTCGATCCTTATGAGAAAAGCAAAAAAGTCATAAACGACGTGTAAAACCGCGGTGTACAGCTAGTTGAAAAATAAAGCTAGGCCTATAATACCTACCTTCTCGGTCTATTTTGCATCTGAACCAATAAAAAACAGAAAGAAAATGACAAGATCGTGAGAAACAAAAAAAAAACTCCGTGATCGTTAAGTAAACAGTTGAAATAATAGTGAATCAAGTATAATTGTTTTTGTCGTGAGAGAAGTAGGTACTATTGTGTCTGAAGGTATTTGATGTTTAGAGAAAGTTTTCACTTGGTGATAAGAAAAAGGAACATAATGCAAATCATCATCATACTAGGCTTATGATGATGATTTGCATGATGCCTTTTCCCAAATATGTTGCGGTCGGCTTCCAGTTTAACCGGATGCAGCTGAATACCAGTATGTTACATACCCAGTTAGTACCGGGTAATACGATACCCTTTGGTGAGACTGGTTATCAGACTTTCCACCTCAGACTACCTGCAACGGCTGTCAAAGATCTACAAATTATAGACGGAACCAACGGCTTAACGTGCTTTCCGAGGCACGGAGGAAACTCTGTATGTAATAGGTGACCAGCCATGCACGGATCCAGTTCGTCTTGAAGGACCCACCAAGCAGACGCACCGGTGGGTCTCCAAATACTGATGTGTCTCCCAAGACCTACTAGTAGGTCCTCTGAGATTTTATTGTCTTCGAAGACCCACTCGGACTATTAGTTTTGGAGAAAAATGGCAACATGTATTTACACAAACAAACATCCTCTCACCCCAAACGCATATACCGTCTCCGTTCCTTCGTGAGTAAAAATAGAAAACGTAGCGTCAAAGATAAGGGTTCGTAAACCCGCGCTCGCTTCGCTTGCATATTATTATTATTATTAAATAACACTCTTTAACTTCTGTCCCCGAAGTGTCGGGCCACCGCCGCCGGCCTCCTTCGTCGGCCTACGGCCCGGTGCCCATGCCGCCCATAAAGGATTATTTATAATTATTTTCTTTCTTACATTTAAGTTCCTGGTGGGTCTCAGGGGATATAAAACTAAATAGTCACATAGGTCCTACCAGTCAGTAGGTCTTGGGAGACACATCAGTATTCGGAGACACCAGTGGGTCCTTGAAGACGAAGTTCACGGATCAACCTACGTAAGGACAACCCCAGCCACGAGCCACGAGCTCCTGCTCGTGGCTTAATAATAACAGCCGCTCATTGACTCAATACAATGCATTACTGTCGCTCTGAGTTTTTACAATAGCGTATTTATCTAGGTTTTGGTTCTCATTTGCATAATCTTCATTAGAAGGATCTATTGTTAAAAACTCAGAGCGACAGTTACGCATTGTATTGATTCAATGAGTTTTTTTTGCGTAAGTCAATACTATTGACATAAGCTGCCGAAAATTTAATTTGAATGCTGTTGCAAGTCTTGTAGAAATCCGAAAATATTTAAAAGCGATTGCCACTTGGTTTTATTGCTTTTCATGAAACCATGCGAACGACATACTTATGTCAAGGGAAGACTACCTAGTGGTTAATATTTTGACTGATTTGGATAATGTAAATTAGACCGCTGTCGATGTCGTCCAATGGTAAATCCGATGTCGTTTCAATATAATGCGAGGCCAGCTTACACTGGCTTACTTATCACTGACGTGTGGCCAACAATACCTACAATAGAGGCGATTTTATTTAACAGAATAACAGATTTTATTTTTTAATTACCAAACATTTATCTAATACAGTGCAAATTATAGTCGACACTTGAGCCAGTAGGAAAGTAAACGGGTCAAAATGAAAACTTACTACGAGCCTTAACCAATAATTACCTCCTTACTATAAGTATACATTTCTACAAACTAGAGAAACGTATACATTCATAGAAACTAAGCAATTACGACTGATCTATTATGAACGGTACATTAGTGTTCACTCTCTCATACATGCAGACATGCAAATTATTCTACATGACCACTGTACCTTGTTATATCAACTAATAACGTTATTATTATGCAAATGTATTTTTTCAAGCCAGAGATGTGCTGATGACTTCTTCTTTTATTATTAAAGTCGTAATTTATAATAAAAAGTTATGTACAAAAATAAAGGACGTGACTGCTAACATGAGCAACATGATGATAACTGCTAATAGAGAAGTTAGTAGGTGCTGTATTGTTGTGGACTTTGTAATAAAAGATGCTTGTGGTCTTCTTAAAGATATAATATTACTTATCAAGTTATTAATTCATCAATTCATCCATAATATGACTAGAGGTAAGTCTCCAGGACATGACGACCTTAGCATCGAGCACTTGCAGTTCGCAGGTGTTCATTTACCTAGGGTGTTGGTCATGTTTTTCAATTTGTGTATAGGCCATTCATACTTACCTAGGGAGCTTATGAAGACCACTGTTATACCTATACTTAAAAACAAGACGGGTGATGCCTCCGACAGGGACAACTACAGACCTATCTCACTGGCTACAGTGATCGCCAAGGTGCTGGATGGTTTGCTTGATAGTCAGCTAAGTGAGCGAATAGATCTCCATGAAGCTCAGTTTGGTTTCAGGGCTGGGCAATCGACCGAAACTGCGGTACTGCGACTCAAGCATACTGTCCAGTACTATGTGACGAGGAAGACGCCTGTATACGGTTGTTTTTTGGACCTGTCGAAGGCATTTGACCTGGTGTCTTATGACATGCTGTGGGATAAGCTCCTGGGGGAAACCAGCACACCCAGAGATGTAATAAATATATTAAGATATTGGTACGGCAACCAGACCAATCATGTTAGGTGGGCGGGTTCATGTTCGTCAGAGTACAGGTTGGAGTGTGGAGTGAGACAGGGTGGCCTAACCTCACCACGGCTCTTCAACCTGTACGTTAATGGACTGATAGGTGAGCTCAGCGGGGCCGGTGTCGGCTGTTCAGTGGATGGTGTTTGTATGAACAACATTAGCTATGCCGACGACATGGTGCTGCTGAGCCCATCTGTCACAGCCCTTAACTGCCTCATAGGGATCTGTGAGAGGTACGCGGGGTCACATGGCCTCAGGTATAACTGTAAGAAGAGTGAACTACTTATTTTCAAGGCGGGTAATAAGAGTCCGAAAACCGTTCCACCGGTCAGGCTTGGAGGAATGCCGTTAAGTAGGGTCACAAAATTTAAATACCTGGGGCACTGGGTCACCGAGGACCTCTCAGATGATTTAGATATTGAGCGGGAACGTAGGGCATTGGCAGTGAGATGCAATATGCTGGCGCGCAGGTTTGCACGGTGCACAAAAGAGGTTAAAGTTGCTCTTTTTAAAGCATACTGCCAGACATTTTATACCTGCAGCCTGTGGGTCCGCTATTCGCGTAGATCTTTCAATGCCCTACGGGTCCTGTACAATAATGGTTTTAGGATGCTGTTGGGGTTGCCTCGCTTTTGCAGTGCATCAGGTATGTTTGCTAAGGCCAGCACTGACTGCTTTAGGGCTATAGTACGGAAAAGAGTGGCCTCCCTGATGCGTCGCGTGCGGGGCAGCACCAACAGCCTTCTGAATACCATATTGGAAAGGGTTGATTGTCCGGTTGTGAGGCACTGGAATACCGTTCACGGATCTGGAGGGGTCCTTTTCAATGTAAAATAAATTAAATGAAATAAATTAATAATTTAAAGTTGACATTGAATAGTAATATAGGTACTAACATAGTTATAAGTATGATTTACTAACATTCTATGGAATATGTTTTAATTCTGATAATAAATGTATAATAATAATTAATTAATATTAAGGTACTGAGAGACGTGCTCCGTCCACGATCTCCATTGGTAAGGGAAGTTGCAATAGCCTAAATCATAGATAATTGACACAAGATGACATCTGTCACACACTAGTGACGTTCCGTTACGTACATCATCCCCTTTTAATAAAAACAAAACAAAATTAATGTTTCATTAACATCCTAATACCCTTTTAAAACAAAATTATTGACCATTACTAAACACTTAACAGTAAAGTTACACACTACTTTAACATATTACATACTACCGTTACATGTTACATACTACAGTTACATATTAAATACTACTGTTACATATTACATACTACAGTTACTCATTCAACCAGTTTGCACCCCTTTCTGGTGTAACATGATCCCAAATAAATTGGGATATAAGCGCAGGAGAATGGAGATGAGTGACGACCTATAGAAAAAGTCCTCATCGGTTTAGTAGTTGCAAGCACTAGCGCAGAGAACCTGGGTTCGATTCCCAAGTCAGTCAAAGTGTTTTTGGGTTTTTTCACCTGGAACTTCTCAGTAGCAACCGCGGAGTCTGGAGTTGTGCCCGGTTGATGTCATTAGGCTTACCTTCTATAATATGGGACGAAAAGTGGATGCTTTATTAGGTACACCTCTGCCTGATTGTTAGCGTATTTCAGGCGTGATGTTATGTTTATGTTATGCACGCGTGTTTTATTGCATATTAAAGTCTTAATTAGCTATAACACTATTGAAAGTTACTTACTTATTAGAGCGGTAAAAGTAATTAAATGACCAAAGACAATTTATTACTTATGATATAAATTCATGAAAATTTCATAGAACATTACTATGTATCGATGTAAGTGTAAGTAGAAACTTTATATTTATAAGCTTCCTTTCTAAAACATTATATGCTATTACGGTCACTATTTACGGTCACAATAGTTGTGTTTCGTTGTTTTTACATAATTATATCTTGCTCAGACGTGATTGAAAATTCTAACTTGAAACTACATTTTATAGAAACTTTCTTGTCACATTTTCCATTAAGATTTTAATAAACAAACGCCTGACTGTTTCCCCACGATACACATTAAACAACATGGCAATTTCATTGATTTATAACTAATGATGACAAAAACCTCATCATTTTTGCTCGACACATGACACGGGCAAGAAACTGCAATCAGATCGAGTGAACGTGGACGACAAGGATTGCTGTGTATAAGGGATGCACGACAGTCGCATTTCTATCGATATTTTGGACCAATCCGGATCGCAACTATGCGATACGATTCTAGATCGTATTGTTCTCTAAGACAATACATACGTATTGTCTTAGAGAACACTACGATCTAGAATCGTCAATCCCTGTGACACCCGTACTATAGTTAAGTTAAAGTAATTACTTAAGTAAAATTTATTACCTAAGATACGATTTTTATTCTGTAGTTTAGTAATTATTTGAAGTTAGAACTGTCAAAACTTTTGCCTTTCTTGACGATTCTTACTTGGTTCAAATTGTTTTCCATTGCAGAAAAATGTTTGCACAAGAGTAATTACTTTAACTCAAGTAATTACTTTAACTCAAGTAATTACTTTAACTCAAGTAATTACTTTAACTTGATTATAGATACGGGTGTAAGAGTCTAGGAAAAATCAAGTAATTATTTCGTAATCCTTTTATGCACTCTGTTTCTGTTCTTTTGACTGATGATGCAATTGTCAATGACTTAAACATGATCACACAATGTCGCACTATACGATCCATTCATTTAATTCAATTGGAGTTTTGTAACGATCAAAGAAGAGCTTTGGGCTAAATAATAACAGCCACAAGGGTCGATCTTCAAGATTAAGCCGCGCTTACCAAGGCCGGTCTCTGGATGGAGATCATCCATTATTATACCAAGTTTCCTCTGTGCTTCGGAAAGCACGTTAAGCCGTTGGTCTCGGCTGTAATTTTTAGAACTTTGTCAGTCTTTACGATAGTCAGTGGCTGCTGTAGGGCAATGATGATCTGTCGAGGCAGTCCCTCCATACATACAATAGGCGAGACGACAAAAAAAATCGAATTAGTCCGTCAGTTAGATGATCAAAAATATTTGACCCTTGTTTTTTATTTTGTTACGTAAACCAAAATTGACGAAGATACGACGCTTTTAAAATTCTCAATACGTCACGCCTAGGTATAATTTTTAGCTTTTTCTGACGTCACGAGCCCCCACTTTTTGAGTTTTGATGCGTTTTATCTTTTGTCGACATTCATTGATTTACAAAAACAAAAAATACGTGTCCATTAATTTCCAATACTCTAACTGACGGACTAAAAAGATTTGCAATTTTTTGATACTGTCGTCATGCCTATACTCGTATTCAGCTGCATCCGGTTAGACTGGAAGCCGACCCCAACATAGTTGGGCAAAAGGCTAGGCAGAAGATATATTTCGATCTAAAATATCGAAGTATAGCATCCCGTCGTATCGATTCTGTAAAGTATCGACTAACTAACTAGATTTCAAGTTTTGCATAGGAACTATATCATGTTATATTAATATCTCAAATTGCAAGTGCACACAAAAAACTTCAAAAGTGACTTTCTTTTAAATTTAAAAGAAAGTCACTTTTGAAGTGTTTAACCTTAGTGATCTAATATACGAGTGTTTCTGGTTTCACTTATGACAATCAATTAGAATTGCTAGGTTAATGATTTAATATGAAATTACATAACATATTCAATTGAAAAAGCTTTCTAAATCAGGGAGTCAATTAGTACCTACTTAATTAACATTTTGAAATATGAATGTTAGCATCCGTTTTTTTCCGGTTTTTGAAGATGATTTAGCTAGAAAGATAGTAACTACTAAGATGGCGATTATAAAAGATGAACGGCAGAAGAAGACTTGCTGCGCAGCCTCCAAATAAATTGGGCCTGTATCCGTTGGAGGCTGCGCAGCTAGTCTTCATCTGCCGTTCATCTTTTATAATCGCCATCTTAGTAGTTACTATCTTTCTAACAAATTGGGATACGGGCAGAAGAACGAGGATGGTGGTTTGAAATACTGATTTTATTTGCAGATTACGAGTTTCCGCAACTAGATAAGATAAACACACACATAACACACACGACTTGTAATCCCAGAAGGGTCGGCAGACGTGTACTTTACAAGTTCAGCCACATTTTGCCAGTTATGTTCATAAGTCCCATATAATAAGGGGCGAGCAATTTTTTATTTTTTTTTTGGATGGGAAATCATCAAATGACTCCTCCCGTTCTGGGCGGAACAGGAGGGAGTGTCAGACTTTTACTGACTAAAACCCATCCATGTTCCTTCATCGCCTTTTGTGTTCCGGGGGCACGGTATCTCTTACGAACAGTCCCGCAGCCCCGGCAGGCATCAGCCCTTGCGCACCCCTTCATTTTTGCTGACTCTCTTTGAGGCGCGCGTGGAACACGAACGCGCCGTATAAGGGGTAAGCCTTAAACTGGGAAAAAAAATAGACTTTGTGATAAGATACAATAATATAATAGTTACTTTATATTATTACGTCACGTTTACGGAAACTGCACAGAAGAAAGAGTACAATGCATGTTTATATAAAAATATTTGTATTTAATATGTTGTTCACAGCTAAAAATCTCATAAAACGAATACTCTGCAAGCAACACAAATAAACATGTTCAATAGTAGAAACGGTGCTATATTGCTAATAAGTAATATCATACAAACAGCACACTCACGCTTGACCGCTGTTTATTGAACACACATTGTTTCCTTCCGTATGTTATAACTTGTGACGGTTTTATGTGTGCACGCTTCATAAGCTGGGGCGGGGACAAGGTATGAGCGGTGAGCGGGCTAATGCTGGAGTTGTAGAGGATAAATAACCTCTATTTTATTCAATGCATGTGTGGTTGAGTTTCGGCATTAGAAGACCAGGATTAGAAGACCAGAAAAAGAAGAGAAAAAAAAATGACCCAGGTTAAGGGTATACACTATACATTGTAACAACAAAAAAACTAAGTTATAACTACAGTGTTGTATGACTCATGGCTGTGCCAATTTGCTCAGTTCAGTCATTATTATACTACTCGTATTAGGGCCGTGAATCAGTGTTTTTTTTTAATAATCACGTAACATACAACCTACTTCCTAATGTTTTGCAAAAAACTACCCAGCAACATAATCTGTTTGTTAGGTTAGAAGAACCTGATTTTATATCAATCACCATGTCTTTAGAGTAATTGTGGATCCTCACAAACGATGTGCTATCTCCTGTCCTGCTCTTTGTGCAACTCCACCTGCACCTTGAGTTATGTCTAAAGCCAGCTTGTTCCTAGCGGACACCTAAATTGAGACGTCCCACAACTGAGCTACGAGTTTGACCCAGTAGCGTTCATCAGTTCTTGCAATGAACGAACAACAGGACACCCATCATTTGTGAAACAGCACCACATTTACACTCCAGGGCAGAGTCATCAATGAATCTCCACCTGAGCCTGTTGAGTGCCCAAGTGCTCAAAAGCCACTGATAACGTAGTGGCAGAGTTCTGGTCGAAGCTCATCTAAAAGAATCCTCGACTTAAAAAAATAAGATTCCTCTACTCACTCATAACTTACCCCACACTTGGAAAGTCGATGGATATTCACAACGTGCGCGAACGCATCCGCACACGATCGATAACGGGCTGCACGGCCGGCGCATGCGCCAACCGATATGTTTGATAACCTCAATGTGGTGTGTAATTACTTTTAATTTGTTTACTTTTTGTTTATGTTACGAAGAAACTTAAGTATAATGCGAAGCGGAGCGCAGTAGGCTGATTCTGTTGGCTGTTTTTGTTGGCGAAGAAAGAGTCTCGTAACTTGAGTTTGCGGAACTGATAGTAATTAATTAAAGTTGTCAATAACTATGTAGATAAACGCTGACAAATAACACATAAAGTAACATCACGCCTGTAAACCCCGAAGGGTTAGGCAAAGGTATACCTAATAGTACGTGTAAACCCACATTTCACCAGTTATGTTTGCATCCCATGTAATAGAGGGCGAGCCTATTGCCATCAACTGGGCATGAATCGAGACTCCGTTACTGATACTGAGAAATTCCTGACGGAAAAACTCAGTATCACTTTGTCCGACTTGGAAATCGAACCCAGAACCTGACAAATAAAAGAAGTTATTGGTAGTTAGTAGAAATCTGTAATCGTCATTCTCTTGCCCTATCCCAATTAAATTTGGGTAAGTGCAGCATGTCTTCTTCTTCTACACTCTATAACTCGTCATCGCAGCAGTTAGCTCCTCTTTAGCCATATCATTCTTTACAAGGTACTGTCCTTGACTGGCTGGATGGAAATAATGGCTTTATATGGTCTAACCCCTTCTCCTAAGGGGACTACAGGAGCTAAACGCGAGTTTTATAATGCAAAAAAGCATAATATGATTCACTGCAATAACATTACATTACATTATCAGCCATTTGTGTCCCACAGCAGGGAAAAAGGCTTCCCTTCCCTCCTTCCACTTATCCCTATCCAATGCTGTTACGCGCCAGTCCCTGCAATAAACAAAACCGGAAAAATATATGATATTCTTCAGGATATATGCTAGTATGATAGTGTTTTGAAAACATAATACAACTAATTTTACTCGATAAAAAAAAATCACGAACTTATGTCTAAAAATTTCTTTTATTGAGTAAAAACCATACTCAAATACATGCGTTCATTCTGATTTTTTGGCAAATAATTCTACAAACAACATATTAGCATGATAGTGTTTTATTTTTTAGTCCAATCAATAGATTTTTTGTAAATCGCAAAAAAAACACTCATTTCGCACTATTCGGCCCGCAGTGTCTGACGTAATAACCACTTTGTAGTGCAAGCTGATTAGAACTTAACCTAACAGTATTTCAAACGAAGTTTGAACCACCACGAATAGAGTTGCTAATTTAGCTCCTATAGTCGCCTTAAAGCCATTCACATTCATACTCTAAACTTTCCTCACAACAGTTTACCCATACGGAAGTCTCGAATCATTACAAAAAAAAGCATAGATTTATGACATTTAATATCGAAAATTAATAATACATCTAAATGATGTGACCATGCGATTGCAATTGGAAGACTATTAACTGCGTATAACTTGTAAATCAAATTCATATACATAATTTACAGGACAACAAGTAGACTTGAAATGGAATCCTCACATAAAATTATATGAGAATCGACTACGTAACGGATACACGTACACTTATGCGCTTTTAATATAATTCAAGAGTCACTTATTCAATTTACGTGAATTAAATTTTAATTGCCAGGCTATAATTATCTTACCTAGCTAGAGTTCCTTCAACCGTCTTTCTTTATCGTGTGGTATAATGCCAACCTGGTGTCAGAGTTTTTATACCGCCCATGGGCCTCTAACTTGGCTTTACATGCCGTCGAGAAATATCTCTCAAGCATGTTTTTCTTTCACCGAAGAAAGTGATAATTATCCTTTCAACCGTGAAAAGTAAATTGGTTTTGTCAAACACTTTTGCACATCACGTTTGGCTCAAAAACTGACGAAATTTGCAGTAATCGTGATCAACAAAATTGTGCATCCTTTGATGAAATAACGACATTTTAATGCGCTTAAAATACCTTGACACATACTGATAAATGTCATGTTATTGAAATGTTGAATACTCGTAAATGCATCCGTTGAATTAACATAATATTAAGGTACCGATAAGTATACCTAATATTATGTCAATCTTGTTGAAATACTAATGTTTTAGAAGCAATTGTCACTTGTGTATAGTACCGCTTGTGGCAGGCACCGCGCATGTGGCCAGGCTACACCTAGACTTCCTAGGTCCGATTGCAGGGTGTACATACTTGGTCGTGGTGGATGCCATGTCTAAGTAGGTAGAGATATTTAAGGCAAACAGTACTAACACAACTGCACTCATAGACAAATTGAGCGAGCTCTTTAGTAAATGGGGGCTCCCAAAACAAGTTGTCAGTGACAATGGACCCCAGTTCACATCTAAGCAATTTGAGGAATTTACCAAGTTTAACGGTATAGAACACATTTTTAGTGCACCGTATCATCCAGTGTCAAACGGATTAGCAGAAAATGCGGTGCGAACGTTAAAACGTGTCATTAAAAAAGCGTTATCTGAAAAAGTTAATGTGGAACGGGCCTTATGGTCATTTTTAGCCTATCATAGAAATGTAGAACATTCCACTACAGGCGAAAGTCCCGCTATGTTAATGTTAGGGCGCAAAATTCGAACGCGATTAGATATTATTAAACCAGACAGGGACGGGCAGGTGCGTCGGTCCCAGCAACGGCAGCAAGCAGCGGCAGCAGGACAAACCAGAGCTGTCGATGAGGGAGAAGAGATATGGTACCGACAGTATTTGAAAGGGGAGAAATGGGCCCCAGGGCGTATTATTGACACATTGGGCTCAAGTAAATTTTACAGAGTATTAGGTAAGGACGGTGAAATGGTTCATAGACACATTGATCAATTACAGAAGCGACCCAGTAGGAGTCGGGCATCACTTATTTCTGTACCTACGAATATTAGCGACCAGTCGCACACGAATTCTCAGACAGTAGACAGTTATGTTAAGGAGGACATTCCTTTGGGAGGGCAGTCGGAGGAGCCGGTGGAGCTGGTGCCGCCTGACGATGTCGATGAGCATATGGGTCAGCCCAATTGCGGGGTAACTCCAACATCAACTTCGCCAGAAAGACTATTGGTCTCGCCGGCCGTGTCACCGCCCAAAGCTCGAGCCATAAGACAATGTAGATTAAATAAGCGTCATATATGTAAGATATAGCTGTAATTAAATATTGTTTATTTTCCAAATAAAGGTGATGGTTAGGAATAGTTTCAATAAAATAGGTTTGTATACTTATTTAAGGACTAGGTATTAATTTAGCGCAGAGGGATGTAATGTAGGTATCTCTGTATCTTTTTATATTAATGTGTTGAGGGTAATGTTGTGTCCGTCAGTTAAAATATACGCTGCTAACTACCGGACGCTTGCGTTTGATTTATCTCCGAATATTACATATAGCTCCTCTGGCCTGTCGCCTAGTTACTCACCTAGTTGAGTTGGTAAAATGTTGAAAATGTGTCACTTAGATTATCAAAAAATATTTGACCCGCGTTTTTTCTTTTGTTACGTAAACCAAAATTGACGAAGATACGACGCTTTTAAAATTCTCAATACGTCACGCCATGGTATAATTTTTAGCTAGTTCTGACGTCACGAGCCCCCACTCCCCAGTTTTGATGCGTTTTTTCTTTGTCAATATTTATTGATTTACAAAAACAAAAAATACGTGTCCATGAATTTCCAATACTAACTCACGGACTAAATAGATTTGCAATTTTTTGATACTGTCGTCATGCCTATTGCTATTCATAAGCATAGTTCTTACGTCCTGACGCGAGAGAAGAAGTACACAATATTCCATCAACTAACTACCCTACAACTACCAGGATTGGTCGATGCTGATGGTGATCCCAGTATATTGTTTACGTCCTAACATCATTTAAGTCAAAAATTGCAACTTTACAAGAGAGTGAATAAACTGTTTAATTAAACCTAGGTAATGGTACAATACTATTTTGTAATTAGTGTTCACTTCAAATTCGATAAAGACGTTGCTTGTTTCTGATTGGCGGAAAGAAAACCCGTCTTCCGTTTCTCTAGCCAACGGCATTAGGAATATCAAAATCGCCAAAAACTTACTTATGTGTGGGTGTCAGAACCTAATTAATGACTTAATTGTTTTTACCGTAAACTAAGCCTACTTAGTACAAGTTTGTGAAAGTGTCAACTATCGGAAACCAAGCTCGTGCAATAAAACACGTTACTAAAAGGAAATCCTATTAAAAACTGGACCCCAAACGAACAAAAGAATTGGTTCGTTCAATTGTTTATTTCACGATCCGTCACGGAATTTCAGTGTTATTGTTTTCTTTTAAACCAGTTCGAAGCCAACAAATCATTAAAAGGTAAAGATTTAAATCTTCTGAAGATTTAAATCTTTACCTTTTAATGATTTAATGTTGTGCTCTTACCGTACCGTGTACTAAGCAACTGCAAAGGATGATTGAACTCGCTCACTCCATGTGAAACGTCTAGTGGTCACAAACGTGACTCCTGCGTAAGTCCTGGGTTTCATTCCCGAGTTCGGGCAGTGTTACTACACGGGTAGTGGCTCGACCCTTGTTCCATGGCACTTAAACACTTCATGTTTAGGGTTCCGTAGTCCTGACAAGGAACCCTTATAGTTTCGTCATGTCCGTCTGTCTGTCCGAGGTTTTGCTAAGAGACCGTTGGTACTAGAAAACTGTAATTGCAGAGGTGTGCATATCAATAACAAAGCGGTAAAATAAAATTTTGGAAAATATTTTATTTAGGGTAGCTCCCCTACATGTGGAGTGAGGATGATTTTTTTTAATGACTTGGGGGTTGTTAATACTGTTATTCGATTTAATGCTCATTTACGAAATATTAAACTTTAAAGTGCTAATTTAAGTTCCAGTAGGGCGTCATAGGTCATGTTTGAAGAGATAATAAATATGAATAGCGAAATGTGTACGTACTTTTAGGTACATCTCTGCTCACTCTCCGGGGATTACAGGCGTGGTGCTGTTGTAAAATTTCATAGTCAACGAAACAGAAACGTGATTATTTTTCGACACGGTACGCCGAATTTAACTATTTAAATCATTGTAAATAGGTTTCTTTTTTGCACCAGTCTTGTTTATTGTTGCGAACCGCACAGATCAAGGTTCCATCCATGACTTGAACATTTTGTTTGCCCCTCTAAAGGGTGTAAAACACCTCTTAACGAAGCTGAAAGGCACTTGTTCTCCTCGTCATTGCGATAATTTTTTTGTTCTACACAATACCTGGGAACCTTTTAGTTACGGAGATATTGGGGGTCAAAGTTCCAACATTTTGGCAACTTTTTTTTTAAATACAAGTTTTTAATGAAGGATTTTTATTTTAAACATCTTCACGGCCCCCGTACTATTCAATCCATCCATCAGCACAATTGAGTTTTACCACAACACATGATTTTTTACCCCGAAAAAAAAAGTCGTCACCCATTAATAATTTTTGCGTAAAGTTACTTAGTTTGATGTACTTGCTTGGTTGACGGCTTCGTGATGAGGTTGTTTACACCCTGTATAGTGTAGAACCACTCTAAACTCTAAAATATACGATGATACTGATTTCCTAAGTTTAATTAGATCTACTGTTAATTTAAACTGTCTGAAGTTAGTTTTAATTAAAGTTAGAGTACATAAAGATAGGTTTATGTTCGGTTTAAGTTATGGAGTTAGTAAAGTTAGAGTTATTAAGTGGTAGCCATGACTTGGTGAACTGAGGTCATGGTTAATGTTTGTGGAGTTAATAAGTTTGATCTTATTTTTTTTGTTAATTGCTGTGAAGGTGTTGTTTTTTTGTTAAACGGTTTAAGAGTTGTGGCTTACGCATGAATGAAGTTTTTCGAGGCTTTTTTAGGTATACAGGGTGTAAACCACTTCAACACGAAGCCGTTAACCAAGCATTCTGTACATTAAACTAAGTAACTTTACGCAAAAATTATTGCTGGGAAACGACTTTTTTTTTGCGTGAAAAATAATGTTTGTGGTAGAACTCAATGTAACGCACTCAAACCATTGTGCTGATGGATGGATTGAATATTACGGGGGTCGTGGAGGTGTTTAAAGTAAAAATCTTACATTACAACCTTGTATTAAAAAAATAGTTGTCAAAAAGTTGGAACTTTGACCCCCAATATCTCCGTAACTAGAAGGTTCCCAGGTATGGTGTAGAACAAAAAAATGATCGCAATGACAAGGAGAACAAGTGCCTTTCGGCTTCGTTAAGAGGTGTTTTTCACCCTTTAGACAAGTCATGCTAGTAGTCAGTTCTTTCTTACCAATTTACAAGTGACTCGCACCTGCTTTGCACGGGTGCAATGAAAACGTGCTAAAACATTGAGATTTTGTCCAAAACTGTCTTTCAAACTGGAACCAACCATAAACATTGTCAAAATTTCATTGAAACTGGTTGGGTAGTTCGTGTACGAATATAGTGACACGCAATTTTTTTTTATTACGGAGTTATTAAATTCTTTAATTTCTCACTGAATGACAAACAACGCCCAGCCTGAACCACTGGATTTAGAATGCCTTTGCCTAGCAGTGGAATGACGCAGGCTAACAGCATCAGTAATCCTTTGAGGGGTTAAATAGAATACCAAGTATTAGTTTGTCATCTTTGCCGAACGATAATCAAACCAGGCATCAATCGAATAGTTTGACCCCCTTTAATGCTTTTCCCCTTAACCTATGATCTGTCCACGAAGTAGACACAATAGTTAAACAATGGGTCTCGACCAAATTGGTCATTCGACAGATCATGATTTATTAACATATACGTATTTTATTATAATTATTAATAATAAATAAATATCACTGGACATTACACACAGTGCCATCTAGTGCCACACTAAGCAACAAGGCTTGTGTCGTGGACACCAGATAGTTGATATACTACATAGATACTTTTTGTTTGTAAATAAATACTTATTATACATATAAACATCCATGACTCGGAAACAAATGTCCATGCTCATCACACAAACATTTGCTCCTACCGGGATTCAAAACCGGGACCCTAAGAACGTAAGGCAGCCTCACTACCGCTGCGCCATTCGGGTCGTTATTATTTTATGTTTATTTATGAAAACATCTAAAAAATAAAATGTCCGACGTACGATCCATACATAATCCTATTAACAGAATATAACTTTGATCCTTTGATCCATCCATCCGCCATCTTTAACTGTCCTTCCGAACATGACCATTCTGAATTTGAATTTCAAATCGTGTTCGCCCAACGGTTGTTGACATTTGACAGCCGACCCGGGCGGTCGCTGTCTACTCACGATTGCGATTGCGACTGTGATATTGAAGTAATACCTAGTAGACTTTATTGACAGCTGTTTTATCAATTAGACAGGCTTTGTCTTTGGGATTACTTTTTAAGTGAGGAGTATTTTTGTGCTGATAGGTAGAGAGTCCTATGTAATAGTAAAAGAGTCCGTAAACGGTTTAATAGGAATAAATGTAGTAAGTTTGAGCTGAGTTTGATCAAATATAAAGAGACGTTCGCGGGCACCACAAAACAGTTAATGCATTTAGCGGAAAGCAAAATATCTTTGCTCCATTTCTTTCATTCGTTTAAAAATGATAGAGACTGATTATAAATTTAGCCAGTGGTGCTATTGGGCCGTACAAGAAGACATGTTTCGCCAACCTCCAATAAATTCGAATAAGTGCATGAGAATGATGAAACCATAAATCCATTTTTGTGTCTTCAGTCTTTTTCTAAATCGAGTGAATATTAAACCCAAGCTCTGTTTAACCCACGTAAAATATCACGATACGGTACCAAACATTCTAAAATTTTATTAAACCAATTAAAAAGCGTGATATATTCTTAACTTTTATAAAAACCGGTAGAGATGATACTGGTTCAAAAGTTTTTCGGTCATAGCTTGGTTCACTTTTCTCGAGACGTATAACAAGACTAACGTTCTAAGAGTTATTGATATAAATTTAAAAAACGGCTGGAGCATACCATTTGTCTTGTCGCAAATGGATTGCATTCGGCTACCTAGAATTCTAGATATTTAAATATTGCATTATTCATACATAAAAACTTGTGTTTGTTTGTTGAAACGCAATAATCTCGGATTTAAAAATACATTTTTGCTTTTGATAACCTAATTCTTGAAGGAGGTAATGGGATATAGATTCCATATACCCTTATCAGTCGAGTGTCGGTTGTAATCGCAGGGCAAAGCTTGGTTTAAATAATACCTTCACACTGTTGTTGCAGTGCCTTTCCGAGTACACCCACATATTGCCAGATTTGTTTTATAAGTTCTATACAATAGGGAGCGAGCCAATAGGCATGACGACAGTATCAAAAAATCTATTTAGTCCATCAGTTAGAGTATTGGAAATTAATGGACACGTATTTTTTGTTTTTGTAAATCAATGAATATTGACAAAAGATAAAACGCATCAAATCTCGGGAGTGGGGGCTCGTGACGTCAGAACTAGCTAAAATTTATACCTAGGCGTGACGTATTGAGAATTTTAAAAGCGTCATATCTTTGTCATTTTTGGTTTACGTAACAAAAGAAAAAACACGGGTCAAATATTTTTTGATAATCTAACTGACGGTGTAATTAGATTTTTTGTCGTCTCGCCTATTGCTATCACAGGACACGAATCCTGAGTCCGGGCTGCTACTGAGAAATTTCAGATGAAAAAAAAAAAACAATAATGCTCCGACCTCGGAATCGAACTCAGTACCTCATGCTCAGCAGTCGGGCTTGCGGCCACAAGACCAATGAGATAGTTTTACCATTGGTCATTATTTTATGAGCTGTTTATGATAATACACAGACAGTTTCTTACCATCCTTCCTTAATGATGTCACAAAACATAATGATTGATAGAGTTGTTACCCGACCGCGACGAAGCGAGACGGTTACGTGTTACTTCCTATGTATGTGTTTTTGTGGCGTTCTCGTAAACTCCTGCATCGGATGCAACAATGATGTAGTGTTAATGTTTTGGCCAGGAAGTTACATATTATGTGTTTTGTGGATTGTCTTAAAAATCGATTTGCTTCTGCCCACTACTATGGCGTTCTTTAATACTAGCTTTAAATCAGTGAAATTATTTTAGAAATCGGAAGAGGAGTTTCGGAGATTTCCTCCTTCATCCAAACTTACAAACTTTACCTCTTTAAAATGTATAATTATATGACTGGTCTGTGTTGGCTTAAACAAAATCAATGTAGGTACTCCCGAGTTCACTGACTTTCTGCCATTTTTCACCCTTATGTACTGACTCGGTAGTACCTACAGTTCGAATCGGAAAATAGTTTTAATAGATTCGACTTGAATGTGCCCTGGCGGTTAAGAGTATGTCATGCTCATTCAATTGTCTCGCTGATGGTGGCGCGCGTGTCGGATCATTTAGTTCCCTTCAAAATAGTTGAGTTGAATGGTGCTGAAACATGCGTCATGTTCGTGAACGGGCGCTTTTGCTCTTGGTTGCCACGGGTTATTTGTATTAATTATTTTATTTTTGAATTGTTTGTTTTGTTTTTACTATGGACACTTTTACATTGTTCTCACATAATGTACTATCTCAACATGAATGATGTAACCAAGGTTTTGTAAAAATATTCTGATTTAAAAGAGTGTCCATGGAGTTTCTTGCTCGTTTTTCTCCATAGAGATCTACGCTAAAGAATGGGCAACTACCTACAGTACTACAACTACCTACTACAAAGTTTTTATGCCTTGTGACTGGGACTGTAGCTACATTTAATTTACATCTTTGTTTCGACAATTCAAAAGTGCCTGTAACTGGCCTACTTGAAATAAATGCTTCGATTTTGATTTTGAGTTATGTTTTGCATCTACGATAAAAAGTTGCTATTCATTTTGTGCACAGAAAAATATTTTGACTGATTGACGCTTACTATGAACTATCGAGGACACTCTCGCCTGATCACCACTAAGCTAATTTTTGCTTGCTCTTAAAACATAGAAACGCTCTCTATCCCCGCTCCGTTGACTTTATAATAAATAATTAATGAAAAAAATACCGATCGGCGACACATGCCAAACGAGAGTTATTGTTATTTTGCGCGCCAAAGCTGACGCTTTCCTAATAGGCCTAAAGTTCAAGGTGGAGTGGCTCGGCGCCTCCGCATGATTTAAGCGAAAAAAAATTTAACTGATCAGGCGGAAAAGACCACGACTGTACCTACATATCGCGTCAAGTATAATTTTCTCGATGGATACGCTATATTTATCTGTATTCATGATATGGTTTCATTTCTCTAACACAACTGTCTGTACAGGTTTACCTACTTATTCACATAATCATGTATGTATCAGTAATGTATTTGTGTACTTTCCCGTTACTAAACCCAACACTTTGTTACCAGCTTATTAAGCTTAATAATAAATAAATAAATATCGCTGGACATTACACACAACGCCATCTAGTGCCACACTAAGCAACGAGGCTTGTGTCGTGGACACCAGATAGTTGATATACTACATAGATACTTTTTGTTTGTAAATACATACTTATTTTACATATGAACATCCATGACTCGGAAACAAATGTCCATGCTCATCACACAAACATTTGCTCCTACTAAGATTCGAACCCGGGACCCTAAGACGGTAAGGCAGCCTCACCACCGCTGTGCCATTCGGGTCGTCAATAATGCATTACTCATCATCTGCCTAGCCTTTTCCCAATCATGTTGGGGTCAGCTTCCAGTCTTACCGGATGCAGCTGAATACTAGTATTTTACATAGAGCGACTACTTATCTGACCTCCAACAACCCAGTTAGTTCCGAGTAATATAATACCCCTTGGCAAGATTGGACACTTAATGCCAATGAATGGGTGGTCACCCATCCACATTATTTAGCCCCCCTTAATAATGCATTAAAATCATCATTATTATTATGCACCTACATTCACACGATTGCATTTGACCCCCTGACCACTTTTATACTAACTCACCATTAATAAGTGTCAAACGTCTTAGAAACACGTTTGGTATTCAGGTGTGGGCAAAATGACAATAATAAACTGCATTAAAGCCAGGTTAATAGACGTCTCGTGCATTTGTATAATGAGGAGAAAAACGAGTTATTTTTACGATTTGACTGAACTTGAATTTTTGCTTCTAAACTTGAAAACAGATTGAATCAAAACGGTTATAACATACTTTACATTTGCGTTCATTTTTTGGAGTGTCTACTGTTCTGCACCAATATTGTTTAAATAGAGCTCAAGGTGGATGCTCCAGGGTAGCTCGTGAAATTCAAATTTTCTGACGTTTTTTGCAATTTGCAGCTCAGTGTCAGGTTGTATGTCATAATCATCAATACAATCCTCCAAGCGCATAAAGGTGCAGGAATGAATTTGACATTGAAAAAGGCATTCCTGTCTATACCTTTATGCGCTTGGAGGGTTGTACTGATGATTTTGATGATTATAATTCTGTAACTACATACGTGTTACAGCCGCGAATCATATTTTAATCAACATACAACCTGACACTGACCTGCAAATTGCAAAAAACGTAAGAAAATTTGAATTTCGCAGGCTACACTGGAGCATCCACCTTAATGTTATAATATTGGGAATCCAGTTTTACGCACCAACTATTTTGGCTATACCAAGGATTTTATTTTTGACCAGATTGTGTTCATGTGAATTTGAGCGTCATTTGTTTTCATTGCTTCTCTTACCTTGGTATCTATTGTCAAGTTAAAGTAATTATGCTACTATTATCATGCAATAGACAGAAAAGAAAGCAAAGTTAAGCATTTGAACTTTTGACAGTTCCAACTTCTTACAGAATAAAAATCGAATCTTAAGTTATTAGGTACTATCGAGAACACTCCCGCCTGATCACCACTGAGCTAATTTTAGCTTGCAGCAACAACACAGAAACGCTTTCTAACCCCGTCCCGTTGACTTTGTATAGAAATAATGAATGAAAAGATACCGATCGGCCGAGCGCACTGACGACGCACGCTAAACGAGAGTTATTGTTATTTTGCGCGCCAAAATTGACGCTTTCTTAATATGTCTAAACTTTAAGTGGGCGTGGCTCAGCGTCTCCACATGATTTAAGCGAAAAAAAATTGATCAGGCGGAAAAGACCACGCCTGTACTTTTACTCACTTTGGCTTGTTTATAGATACGGGAGTTAGAGCGATAGTGTAGTTTAATAGTCTATCTTGACTCAGTCTGTGCACAGCCTAAGTGCTATGTTCAGTGTGATTTATTACTACTGTACCACTGACACTAACTGACCGATGGGTATAATTTATATCAACGTTATTAACACTTTCTACGAACGAGTCGCACGGGATTTACTGAACATTTAAAATCGTTCTTACAACGGAATTTAGAGGAGCTATTCATTAACATAACATCACGCCTGTAAACTCCGAAAGTATAGGCAGAGGTGTATCCATGTACTTCAATATTTTGTCAGTTGTGTTTAAGTCCCATGTAGTAGAGGGCGACCCTATTGCCATCAACCGGGTACAAATCAAGTATCCGTGGCTGCTTTTGAGAAATTCCGGTTGAAAAACCCAATAAGACTATGCCCGACCTGTGAATCGAACCCAGAACCTCATGTACAGCAGACGACGATAACTAACCCAAACGGCATGTTCATTAACTTTAACTTAATAACTAGATTATGAAATATACTCATTGGTAGGATTATAAAATCCTACCAATGACTATATTTCATCTCAGTCAATAACTACATGTATCTTGATGGCATTCATTTCCTCTTTCGCAACACGAACAAAAGTATTTAGATGAGTTTTGCATTTCTTCTGTTAAAAGAACATCACTAACATATATAACCATTTATGATTACAATTAAATTGTTCGGTTGTGGGTAGCGGCTTTGAAGTGGAGATGGAGAGGACACAGGAGTGGAGTAGAGCCCTCACTGAATGGCTACCAACAGATGGTAGAAGAAGTGTGTAAGACCATCAGCCAAGGGTGGGTGGCATTCAAAAGATTGCGGGTGAGACCTGTATGAGGCGCGCGTAGACCGAAGAAGAAGTACAAAAAGAGGAGATCCTCCGTTTATACTACGCTGATGATGCCATGAACTTGCGGTTGACGAAACCAAAATTGTACTTCCAACAAACTAACAAACCAAATAGATTTCATACTACTTCTCCCGCTCTGGGTGGAGCAGGAGGGAGTGTCAGACTTTTACTGACTAAAACCCATCCATGTTCCTTCCTCGCCCTTTGTGTTCCGGGGCCACGGTATCTCTTTCGAATAGTCCCGCAGCCCCGGCAGGCTTCGGTCCTTGCGGACCCCTTCCTTATTGCTGACTCTCTTTGAGGCGCGCGTGGAACACGAACGCGCCGTCGACACGGCCTGTCGTCATGAGACGTACGGACGGCGAACTAGCCCATAGCTCCCCGTCCACAGGCCCGCGCCTACGGTGGCCGGAAGCCACCACGTGGCCCCCGACGCCCGGGGCGTCTCCCGCGGCGGCCGGGACGTGAGGATCTCTCCCTGTCCTGTTCCGCCACCTCCTTCGCTAGCATGACTGCTTCGCAGAAGGAGGTGACGGCGTCCCATTCCGTCTCGCTCCGGACCATGGATTGAACCAAGGCCGGGAGCGAGAGGTCGCCGCCGCCACTCGCCGTTACGAGGACACGGCGGTGCTCCGCCCAAGCGGGGCACACCTCCACCGTGTGCTCCACCGTGTCCTTCGGTCGATCCTCACAATGGTGACACCCGGGCGTCTCCTCCCGCCCGATTCGGTGCAGGAACTTACCGAAACAGCCGTGTCCGGTAAGAACCTGCGTCAGGCGGAAGGTGAGGACGCCGTGGCGTCTCTCCAGCCACTCCTCAAAGAGGGGACTTACCACCACTATTGTGGCGTGCCCTGCACGGGGTTGCGAAAGTCGCTCTCTCCATGTCGCCATGAGATCACGCCGGAAGTCCGTCCGCAGAGCGAAGATTTCATAACCTGGCTTTACATTATCGCATACAATAAGTCTACAAATTATAAAAAATACGAATCAATAACGACTGCATTTCTGCTATTTCTTGGAACATAAATAAAGAGAACTTTACAACAAGAAGTGTAATTGCAGTATATGGATAAATCTCTAACATAAATGGAAGAGTTTATTTCTTAGAAGACTTGTCGCAAGGCCTCGTTCAGTACTTCGGGCGTTGCGATTTGCCATAAAGCGCGACTTTTTGTCGGGTTTATTCGTCTCAGCCAATGAGTTGTCAGACCACACTCGCCGATCGCACCCACTCTACATGGTGGACGTATCATTTTGAACCATTTAATTACCAATCAGCTGTTTCAAACATTTTGACCGTGTAGGTAGGTAGGTACCCGCCACACTATTTCCAAACCTTCTGAAAGCCAGAATCAGCAATGGCGACCACCACAGAAGCGGCGAAACAATGAAGCTCGGCGAAGTCCCAGAGAAACAATTTAACTGTCTTGGATCCCGCAACGAAATTAATCAGAAAAGTATAGCGAATTAGTAGGAAAACCATAATTTCCACTTCCCTCCTTATCAGCAGGACATAGAACTAAACTGGCCGCCGGGGGTCTAAAATGGCCGCTTTAGCAGAATCTTAATATGAAACACGTTAAAAATGTATTTTTTTTTTAAATGGACGTTATGGTCATGAACATAAGGTCTATTTTAAGAATTTAATATTTTTAACGTGATTCATATTCATATTTTGATTCTGATAAAGCGGCCATTTTAGACCCCCTTGTTGACAAAGGGACGTTTCAGCGTCGATGTCCCACCCTGTATTATATAGTAGTGACCAGTGCGCTGTTAACTAGTAGGTACATTTAATTCACATGCGCGCTCTCCGTCCCTTGCTCATGCCAGCCCGCGCGGCTGAGCCTGTAGTTCAAATTCCGTCCTTAAATATTGACACCACTCAGATCCAGCCTGTCCCTTTGCTGTCCTCTCCCAGCGACGCCCTAAGTCGAGGCCCGTATCCCGCAGGGCCCCGCAGGCCTTACACTCAAGCACCCACAGGATTGTCCCATTAAGCAGACGACAACCTCTCTAGGTTGAACTGCGAGATGCCATATCGAAAAAAAAATCACATGCGCGTCAAAACTTATGGCTTCCTATAGAGCCTTCTTTAATTTATTTTGTAGACGTCAAGTTTTGTCCAGACGCGTGTCACTTGAGCTTGTATGTCGTGGCCGAGGGGTCAAAAGCTTGGAATCAATAAAATGCCCGATATATCTTTTCTGTTGGCAATTTTTTTTGTAGTGTTAAATAGAAACATGATTTCAGATTGATATTTTAAAGATAATTTTATGTTTTAAGTTTAATTTTAGCTGTAATGGATTTGTGTGTGGTATTCGTTTTTCTATTAGGTATTCTCAGTAAAAGTTATAAGATACATATTTAAATTAATAGGTTTAGCAATTACAGGAACGGGACTTTTTTTTGGCCAAATGTGGCGTTATGGCAGGCACACTTCAGTTTCGTTATCGTTGAGATTGATTACTTTATCTTAAGACTAGAAATTGAGAGGATGTGGGTTCGGAACCCGCCATTTAGACTATTGACACGAACCCATTTCTCATAAAAACCATCACTAATTCCAGTAAATAAGTACCTAATATGTAAAGAATTCTATTAGCATAGTTTTACTTATACTTAGTTCGGAACCCGCCATTTAGACTATTGACACGAACCCATTTCTCGTAAAACCATCACTTATTCCAGTAAATAAGTACTATTAAGTACTTATTTACTGGAATAAGTGATGGTTTATGTAAAGAATTCTTTTAGCATAGTTTTACTTATAATTATATACTACTATATCGTTATTGTCATATAGGAGGGTTATTTTCATTCGGGAGTTTTCTTTTTAGGTTCCTAAATACCTGAATCCAAATTAAATCTTCTTCTATTGGACTGTCTCATTGGTCTAGTGGTTGCAAGTGCGTATGCTGAGCGTAAGGTCCTGGGTTTGATTCCCAGGTCGGGCTAAGTGTTATTGGGTTTTTCCATCAGGAATTCCTCAGTAACAGCCACGGAGTTCTGCATATGTGGTTGATGGCAATAGGCTCGCCCCCTATTACATGGGACTTAAACATAACTAGCGAAACGGTGTACTATTAGGTAGATACACCTTTGCCTAACCCTTCAGGGATTACAGGCGTGATTTTATAATGATATCTGGATAATACAGGCAGGTAATTATCAGAGAGTTAAGGGAACTCTTTACACAGCTTATAAAACAAATTCAGTCAAGCAAAGTTCCTGTTCAGATAGGGTCCTGATGCTGTGAGGTGGAAGTTAAGATAAGGAATGCTGACTCTATAACAATGTAGTAACAGGTGAGAGTACGATAAGCTGATAGCAGGTTGCATCAATTAGGAGTTAGGACAGTCTTGCTAACGACCCATTTTATGAGCGAAAGATTAGGATTTTTGGTGAAGATTTTTTTTTTGTTTTTTTTTTATTTGTCTTTGATGATTCGAAGTTTAAAATAATGAAATAAATATATAACTTTTGTCGCTTAGAAAAATCTGTTTGCTTGAAATATTGCTACATAAATTAATTATCTACTAGTAGAAACCTAACTAAGGGTTGCTGAAAGCCCGATAAAATTTCCAAACAATAAATATTGTGTCTAAATTCATGTTGGTGTTGTAAGTTGACATTTTAACAACGAAAACATTATTTTGCTTGGAGATTCAACGGCAAAGTCAATTAAATCGCCTGTAAAAACAACAACATTATTGGGGAAAACAAGAATTGTACAATACCTTCTAGTAAATGAAAAGTTTTCAGTCCAAAAATAATGTCAATTTATCACTATAATCACAAAACACTACACTTTAAATCAACAAATACCACATGTCTTTTTTCCAACACAATTTTCATCAAAATTTTCCCAACACAAAACCTCAGCGATGTACTCCAAAAAGTTCATTCAATTCGAATTTTAAATCGTTTGTTTTCGTCGACACTTCATTCATTCACGACTGAGTGAAAGACGAGCTACCGCGAGTGACCTAGAGATACTGATACGAGCGAGTGGTGCGCAGGCGGCTCTCAGCATTCGAAAACACGGTTTGTAGACGGATGGAGAGGTTTTGATAGTTTAGGTTTGTTGCGGTCATGGTGGAATGACCATCTCATTGATACGGATGAATGATTAAAAACGTCTACGAGATTATTAAGGTTAACTTTTGCTATATTTCGGTCTTCATACATTATCTAAGGCCATAATATGTCCTCGCCCCGTTTTGAGAAATTAATATTATAATTATTTCGCCTGCGAATACCAATACATTTTGCGCTATTAAACTTAATAAAATGATAATGTTATTTTATATTTTTACAGCTTGTCAACATCGTGCATGCATTCCGTTTCCCATTTTCATGTGAAGGTAATTTAGCAAGTATAACGATTTGCGTTCATAATTACCTTCCCGCTGCTGGCACAGGTCTCCTCTCTGTGTGAGGGAACTGGCCATAATCCACCAAGGGCCCAGTACGTTTTGGCAAGTCACATATGCCTTCGATTTCTAGGTTGATGATTTCCATGATGAGACTAAAATGCACTTTACCGCATGATGATTTCGTTCTTTGTAGGATCAATGATAAAAAAATCACGAAATGAATGTCACATATAATACCAACATGTAAATCGCAGTTTTACTACTGAGTCAATAGGTACATTGTTTTAAGCTTTCATGGCTTAAAACTAAACTTACAATGTCACTTAAATGGGATTTCCTTGATTTTCAACCATTGTGAGCTCTCACTAGTTATAAGTGTCTCATGAGATGACGAGTAATAGAGAAGTATCGAAGAAGAAGACATGCTGCGCCAACCCCAAATTAATTGGGATAAGGGCAAGTGAATGATGATATCCCGTAAGGGACAGTGTGAATCAATATACTCCTAAACCTAGTTTACACATTTATAATGGCTTTGTTTAATCAGGTATTTAATTATTCTATTAAGGTATAAAACTTTAAAACTGTTTCTTCTGGTCTAGGCACGAACGTATCTACATTTTTATCAGCACTGGAGAAATTACTCTAAGTATCAACTACCACCGGTCCTCGTACAATTTTCCTCTAACCGCTAAGCAGAAGACTGCGCACGAGTTTCTACCGGCCACGCGCCGATGTAAACAATTAACACATTGTAATTGATTTATTTCATAAAACTACTGGGTGTAGCTATGCTTTATGCATAACTGTTACATTTGTAATTCAAATTAGCCATTTTTTTTACGTGTCAAAGATTTTTTATTGTCTTTAAGATCGAGTTGCTGGTTTATGGTTGGAACCCACGAAGTGTTCTTACGCCTTTTATTGTAATAAGAGTTTTTTTTGAAGTACCAACATTTTGTCATTTCAAGAAGAAGAGGAATGATAAACCGATGGGATTAAAACGACCAGAATATGATGAATGTGGGTGGGTGATACATTACGAATAAATGGAGTAATAAATAAACTGGAAAGATTTTAAGCATAGTTTTTAACCTTCCACAAATTTGGATTTTATGGCAAAGATTTCAATCATTAGATTTATACACAACGCGTCGAATAAATCGCGTGTTATTTACATTTGATATGTTTAAAAAAAAAAATACGGGGTTTTAGTCTTTGGGGACTGCCGATAGAAATGAAAACTAAGTTTGAATAAAATTAATCCAAAATGAACTTTATCATATCATAATTGCTTAAGCTTGATTTTGACTAACCGTTCTATGAAAGCGTTCTGTGACGATGACGCAAGTTCCATGATTTTTGTTCACACAAAAAGTGCTCAACGCGCCTAAAGAAGTTTTCACTTCAATTATATTATTCACCAGACCTGGCCATTATCACGAAAAGTCGAACACAAGCTGTGTGTATGTCAAAGAGGAATGGAAAGGAGGATGATGAACCTAAGGCTACAAGACAAATGGAAGGCTACGAAAATAAGGAACATCACTAAAGTGGCAGACGTTAGCGTAAAAACCAGAACACTCAAATGGAAATGGACAGGTCATATGATGAGAGCCAAGACGGAAAAATGGACCAAAAAAGTCACAGAATGGTACCCAAGAAATGGAAAAAGACGTAGAGGAAGACAGGTGAAGAGATAGGAGGATGATGTGCCAAAGTGCTGGCGAAGAACTGCTCTGGACAGGAATAGTTGGAGGGAAATAGAGGAGGCCTATGTCGCAAGACAGCCTGACCTGGTAGCTACTGTACTAGGAAGGTCAGAGTAAAATAAAGGCTATTTTTATTTTATTTATATTATTCACAATATCTATAAAATAAATGTATGTAATATAAAATGAAAAAATAAGGAACCTACTAAAATATAACCTCGGCTATCTTTTATCTCCCACCATCTACAGATTTTTTTAAAGTTTGGCCTAATAATCAATGGTGACGACACAAATGTAATTCTTTGGTCTATCCTGCACGCGATGCGGCCTACTACTGTCAAAAGTGGCGACGACGAGTGAGTTAAAGGCCGACAAACGATATTAAATCGAGCAGACAGAATTGCAAGAAACCGTGGCAAGTAGCGCAGAAAACCAATAGCTCAGCCGCTATGCCGATCAAATACTTTTTCTATGTTACGACGTATTTCTACTAATATTCCTTTTGTCTTTGGACGTTAGAAAGCAATTCAAGAGAAACCGTAAGGTAGGAAGCTAAATGGGTCTTGTGCTTGATATTCTACACTATGCAATTAATCGCAATAAAGTTAGATAGTTTTAGATCGCCAATATTTCTTAGACAGTGATTGAATTGAGTATTAGTAATTTTCCGTCCAATTAGGTACAGTCACGAGAAATAAAATTTATGTTACAGTTAAAACCCGTTTTCCCTAGTTAAAACCCGTTTTCCCTAGTTAAAACTAGTTTTTACTGCTTTTGATAGAACTAGTAATAACTGCTGTTAAAAAATTAATATCAGTGAAAACTAGTTCTAATAAACAAAACGCATTTTATCGAAATGATTCAGTTAAAACTGTTTTATTTAATTTTATTTAAGTGTCTTATTCCTTTTTTGACTTTTCTTAATTTGATTAACCCTTGATCTGTCCACGAAGTAGACACAATAGTTAAACAATGGTGTCTCGAACAAATCGGTCCTTTAATTTAATATTGTCGCCCAGTCGCACTTATAACTAATATAATAGAAACTTGTTGGGGATTGAAAATATGGATAATTATTGTTTATTAAAATATTATTAATAATTCTAGATGTTAAACAAAAATAATCATCCTACATTTTGTGGTAACATAATTATACACGCAGCAACTATTTAAAGGAATAGGTATTCTCCTACTGAATTGATTAACGTTTTACGTTTTCACGAGTATTGTAGGTATTTTGGAATCCATACTATTACGAAATAGGTCTATTCTATGTAATAAGCGTATGATATGTTACGGGTAATGCTAGTATAAAAAGTAAACCTAGGTTTACACGGGTTAACTTAACATTATCCGAGTTTGTTGGGTAATGTTCGAAATGTAGTACGTTACGGCTAAAAGCCGAAATACGGTTACACCTAATTCTAGCTTAGGTTACCTAGGTGCAGGTGGTAGTAGTCGGTTAAACGTAGACCATCCTTATTATTGCAAGATCACACCGACTAGGGGTTAGATTAGTTTAGAACTGTGAAAAATAGCGCGCGAGCCGAGCAAGCCAAAACCTTCAAAATTCATTTTTGTGTATTCGGAGTCTACCCAAAAACCTTGGGTATCTAATACTTAGTTAACCCGGATAAACCTAAGTTTACTTAATTGTCTTCTTCTTAAACTTAACGTCTAGTTCTCATTGCTCGTGACTGTACCACTAAACCACCAATCATTATAAACGTTAAACGTATTTAAAACATCATCAACATGCACACAATGCGTGTCACATAATTGATATTTCCATTGTATATTTAAATACCTACGTGGGGTGTAATTGATGGATTCATTAAAATGAAATACTTATTTATGTAATAGGCATTTTTTTTAATGATCAGATGACATCTGAATATCTAGGATGCACTAAAACTTAAACACGTTTAAGTCCCATGTAATTGGGAGCGAGCCTATTGCTATTAACCAGGCACAAATCCAGACTGAACCCAATGAATAACACTTTACCCGACCCGGGAATCGAATTCAGAACCATACGCTCAGCAGTCGCGCCAAATAGGCAGTCTTGGAAGGGTAAAAATTACCTATATCGTTTTTTGTCTTTTCCAGTCAAGAGACGGACCCTACAAGAACGCGTATGTTTGAGACAAACATGTATAAATCCAAGAGAATGTAATGACGCTGGTCCAGTGCCCTCGAAGAGCGCGAGGCTCCCTGGCGGATCCTTGTTAACTAACGGTAATTAGCGTACTATGTGTGGGGTGCAAGTGACAAGATGCAGCTATAAAGGGTTAGCTTAAGGGGGTAGTAGGAGTTCGTTTTGTATTAGTAGCCTAAGATGACATAGTTCAGAGTTAATTTATTTGTCAGAAACTTGCACCACACAAAGCATGCAAGATCTTAAGTACATTGCAGAAATGGTAACAGTCGTTTTACCTTTACGGCGTATACAATTAAAGGGTGTAAAAAGACCCTTAACGAAGCTAAAAGGTTCATTGCGATATTTTTTTTGTATTAGACCATACCTGGGAACCTTCTAGTTACGGAGATAGTAAGTTATGTCAGATAGTTAGTTATGTTTAATAAATATTATATCATAGTCCCAAGATTTATATAAGATTATTTACGGCCCCATTGGGATTCCAAAGTTTAGTATGATACCCTGTGGCTCGGAAAGCACGTTAAATATTCTTTTTCTTCTAAACGTGTCGATGGCAATCTAAATTGTGTCAGCCCAGAACTGAGCCACTAGTTTGACGCTTTCAGTAGCGTCCATCAATTATATTACTGTAACCGTGTAACGAAAAGATAACAAGACACACACTATATTAAGTGCCCAATCGTCAGTTTGATATTAACACTCCTGCAGGGATGTCCATGAATCTCTACCTGAGCAGGTTCATCAACCTAGGTCCGGTGTCCCTTTAAAGACTTCCAGGTCAGCCATGGCCACTCAAACGTTGGCAAGCTGTAGCAAAAGAGCCAAAATGGCTTCAGACACACGATAAACAGTTATCCAGCGCCGGTGTTGTCGCCATTCGGACTATGAGAGTTAGAAAAGAGAGGGTGTAACTATAGCTAGTCTCCACTAAGATCGGCCGCCGTACTATTATTGTGACTTTGAAAGCTTATCCCTTGTACCACATCAAAACTAGTAGCAACTAATAAGTACTAATTTAAACCTTCACGAGTTGTTTTACTTATAAAGTGTGTGACCAAGTTTGTGCCGAGATACATTTTATAGGATTTTGGCCTCATTGTTAGATTACTTTGATAAATCGATGTTATGAATTTGGGTGTGTTGGTTTTTTGGCTGTAAGAGTTAGAATGATCAAAGAAACGATGGATTCATGTGTGTGAAGGATGATTTATTGCTAGAAAGAAGGTTGATTACTGTGTTGCGATTAGTAGAGATATTTTATAAATGAAAAAGTCAAAAAGAGTGTTTGTGGAGTTTTTCGCCCGTTCTTTTTCAAAGAGATTTACGTTTTGGAACATTCAAGTGTCTATTATTTTCTTTTACTAACTGGCCATCGTAAAGTGCTTGTCAATGGCTTAATTGAAATAATTGCTTTTAGATAGAAGCAAACATGCTGCGGCTTGCGTCTCAAATAAATTGGGGGAAGGATAGAAAATAATGAAGTTGGTTCCTAGGTAACAACTTTTGGTATATATAGGTCGTAAAATGTGCTGGTTGCTAAAGAACCGCTTTCTCCGTAAGATCACCGGAGCCCCCCCGTACGTCCGTAACGATAGTCTTCACTTAGATCTTAGAATCCCCACCATCCAGCAATTCATGAAACGTCTTGCAAAGCGTTTTTTCGACTCCTCTATCAAGCATAGGAACCCCCTGATCGCATCGGCCGCCCGATACGACCCATCGCGTATCAGCTCAGTCCGCCGTCCTCGGCACACTCTAGTCTCCCCCGACGACGCTATTACCCTCTTACAGGAGAGTAGCAAAGACACCAGCACCGTACGTAGAAAATACAAATACAAACCGAAGACATACCGACCTCGCCGCCGAGGTCCGGCGCGTAATCCCCGATCAATTCCACCCCGACCCTTGCTAGAGCCAGCCCGCGATGCTGAGCCAGTAATGTCAAACGAGCCCCTAAATAATGATACTCAGATCCAGCCTGTCCCTTTGCTGCCCCCAGCGACGCCCTAAGCCGGGGTTCGTACCCCACAGGTGTGGTGCCCTTAGGCGTGGTCGCTTAGTTTTTAGTTAACATGCCCCTGGCTAGAGGCCTTAGCTTCAAGGCATCCACAGGTCTAGCCCGGTTAAGCAGTAGCCAGTCTCTTCTAGACTGAACTGCGAGATGCCATTGTCAAAAAAAAAAAAAAATGGTTGCTAAAGAAAAGTTGACAACTATCCAGGAGTTGGACTAGAAAATATTAGAATAAAGTAAATGCACTATTAATTTGACGGCATGGTTGTCGCAGTGACTAAACGATTGGTTCCTGCACTATGCGTTGCGGGGTCGATTTCAGAGCTGAAAAGTTTTAGTAATAAAACTATTATGGTCAGCCTTTACTTGATAGCGTGTCTTTTTCATAATATCACGATAAAAAGATAAAAATAAGCAAAGACTTTAATTTTTCTACCTTACTATTAAAAATGATGTTTTTGAAACAGAAAGATTGCAAATGAATTTCTTAAGCCAAAACACCGAGAAATATGTTCCATTTCATTTTCTTAAGCCAAGTAAGAAGTCAAGCTTAACAAATTGCTGTTTGTTTCACACAGGGCTTGCAATGAAGAACTATGTTTATCGTCCGGGCTTACGTGGGGTGCAGACGAAAGACAATATTGCTAGACAACAATTTAGTCGGAGACCTCGGGATTTAGGTACAAATTGGCTGTCCTTGTCGTCACTTCGTTGTATTATGTGTGTGTGTGTGATTGATATGTCATCGGAAATATATGAAATCTAGAAATTGTACACAATTCCTAGGAAATGTATACAATTCGGAGCCTACATATGAAATGTGTATATGTTTCAAAGATTCTTTAATACACACATTTCCTGGGAAATGTATGCATTTCCTATTACATTACATACAATTATACAATTGTATGTAATTCCGAATTTATACTAGGAAATGTATAATAAAAGGTTTATGTGATGCCATTAAAAATAGAAAGAAAAAGAAAAAAACAATTCAAATTACTTTATACTGAAACCACCCAATTACATTTATTTACTTAATTTTGCAAGTCCCTTCAAATAAGAATATATTTTTGAGGAATAATTGCAGGAACTTATTGATAAACAATAATAGGCTAGATGACAAAAAAAAACTAATTAGTCCTTCAGATAGATTTTCAAAAATATTGGACACTTTTTCTTTTTTCACGTAAACAAAAAATGAAGACGATACAATGCCTTATAACTTGTGTGACGTCACATTTGAGTACACTTTTTACTCAAATGTGACGTCACAAGCCCCCGCTCATGATCTTTGACACGTTTTATCTTCGCCAATTTTTATTAATTTGATAAAACAAAAAACACGTATCCAATATTTTTCGATAATCTAACTGACGGACTAAACAGAATCATATTTTTAAAATCTTTTATCCCTATTTTAAATAAGAATCACAAAGAGTCGATCGTCTACAGCCCCCTTAAGTAAACTGAAACAAGTTTACTTAATACTGATGGATTCAGAGCTATCCGGCTAGTCATTATTTATGGAATGTTTGCTTGGTTTTTACTCTTCATCTTGGTGGCTAGTGTTTTCTGAATAAAGGAAGCTTTACTATGGGAACGGAAAGAATTATGTAGGTAATAAAAATAAATGTAAATTTTACCTGTTAATATTGTCGCCTCAGAGATTACATTGACCGTAGCAGAAGTAGTGTTTTTTATCTTCATTTACTTAATCCATAATTATGAGGGCTATCATATTTTTTCTTGTATTTGAGTGTTTTGAGAGTCTAACACTCAAATACAAGAAAAAAAAAGATTTTTATTTAAAGCGCTCCTTAAAGAAATAATCAAACTTTCTCGGCCATATTTTGTTTTAAATTATGTGGTCATATCTAAACCATAATCACACATCTAAACTGAGATTTTTGATGTGTGATTATAGTTTAGATATGGCCATGGATAAGTTCTGAGAGCCTAGGTAGAGTGACAGTTGATGATAACGAATCAATGAATGACATAAAAGGTATTTAATTGATAATAAATTACCAAACAACTTATGAAAATCCCATTGAAAGTGACAGTAGAAACAAGAATCGATCTTTCAATGAATTTATCAACTGCCAATCGTAAGTTGCGTTTAATTTTGTCACGTCGATGTAATTTTCGTTTCAGAAACCAGTCACTCATCATGAAAACGAAAATTAACTATCAGTTCTATAATGGAATATATTTGTTGCCACTATAAAGCACAAGCTAGTACTTTCCCTTCCCATACATTACTATAATACAACTAATAAACTGAACGCTCTATAAAATTACTCCCATAAACATAACTTATAAAATATGATACAATTCAGCTCTATCCATACAATACAAGAATTTACATTTAATGAACTCCGTATATCTGTTTAAAATCATATTTATTCTGTTAATAGAATCTCGGTTCAGCTATGCATCCTGTATAGTCCCGAGACTTCACCCAATCGAAAATCCACCTTGGCTCACAAGTTCCAAGATTCAATTTTCAGTGGAAGTGGCGTTCATTGAAAATGCATACGAGGATGAGGTTCTGATTTGTTGTCTGTATCTAGATTAAACATAAGATTATGTATGTAGGTATAATAGGTTTTGAAATTTCCTACCGAATGGCAGACTCGTATGGGTGTAAATTCAATGGTCCATGGTCTATCTTGGAGATTTCAATGGAAAGGTAGGAAGGTATGGTGTATTAGTGACGACCCGAATGGCGCAGCGATTGTGAGGCTGCATTACGTTCGTTGGGTCCCGGGTTCGAATCCCAGTAGGAGCAAATGTTTGTGTGATGAGCATGGACATTTGTTTCCGAGTCATGAATGTTAATATGTATGTATTTACAAACAAAAAAGTATCTAAGTAGTATAAACTATCTGGTGTCCACGATACAAGCCTCGTTGCTTAGTGTGGCGCTGTGTGTAATGTCCAGTGATATTTATTTAATTATTAGTATTTAGCTAGTGAATGGATGAAAAAGTCATGGATAAATTACTGATTAACTTAACCTTATAGTGAAATTTAAGGGTACGGGTGATGGGATATTTAAGGGTGTAGTTTGCAGATATTTGGCTCAATCGACAAAATCTGTTATTAGGTTTTCTTTAAATAATTTTCTAATTTTAAAAGCCGAAGAATGGCCTCGCTTTGTATAGATTTCTCCTACAATGAAAGATCCGCAAAATCTGTTTTTATAGCTTGATTGGTCGCCGTGTTTTGCGTGCGAGTATTCTGAGAACAATATCTTCCATCCAAAGAACAAAATAGGAACACAGATAGTCATGCATCAACATTAATAAATTAAATCAAACCATAGAATGGTGCACAGATAAAATAATGTAGTCGAACACACGAAAACCGTTCATTGCTATTTGTAATGACAATTATCTAGCTTTTCCCTCTAAACTATCTTTTCGCTAAAGTTATACAATGACATACTATCTAATATTGTCTTTTATTTTTTTGTATATTTTGCCTCCGGTTTCTCATGAATAAGCTCAAAGCAAGTCGATAAGCCAAAGCAATCACGGAGTCTTTCTTGCAACAAACAATATACAAGAAAAGCCGGTAGCTTCTAGAACTACATCCTGTTTCAAAAGTATCTGATACAAAGATAAAGATAGGAAATAAAACAGAACACGTACTACCAATTTTATTTGTAGAGCTACTTCATCATCTGCCGAGACTTTTCCCAACTATGTGAGGGTCGGCTTCCAGTCTAACCGGATGCAGCTGAATACCTGTATTTTACATGGAGCGACTGCCTATCTGACCTCCACAACACACAGTTAGTACTGGGTAATACGATACCCCTTGGTAAGACTGGTTGTCAGACTTTTTGGGTCACTGACTACCTGTAACGCCTGTCTAAGATCTGCAAATGAAAGCTGGGACCAACGTCTTAACGTACTCTCCGAGGCATGGAGGAAACCCGGTATGTAATGGGTGGTCACCCATCCACAGACCAACCTATGCAAGCACGTTATTATGTAGCTCTTAAAAATTGTGTGAAGAGCCACTTAAAAAATAATATTTTGAGATTTGTTGTTTCCAACACTCGTCCTTCTTTAATGTGTGGTTATTGACTAACTTGGCATTACGTGCCGTGGAGAAATATCTCTCAGGCATGCTGGTTAGGAGGTTGATCGGGAGTTTGATTGACGTGTAAAAACCATTATACCATGTAATCCTTTATTTAATTAACCTAAGATATTAAAGATAACGGTCTCTCTTATGGTAAACCCTAGGTTGGGCTAAAAAGACCACAAGAGGTGTCCACTTACTTTATGGTGGAGTTTGGTGCTCGTAGGCGGGCTGCGGTGGATGGGTCGCTAACGTCATGCGTAGCAGTTTTAGCGGCTCATTCGCCAACGTGACAGTAGGCTTACGGCGCGGCGTGTTTTTAAGTGGTTGCTAACCCCTTATAACCAAACTGCTAACATTGCTGCATTTATCACGGCTTAATAAAAACTAAAAAAGTTTAGACCTAGTGAAGACTTGATATGGGCAACGCAGGACTGGTCAGGGTAGTGATGCTTGCGACAAGCCTTATGACAAGCAAAAAGCGGTTGGCTCTTCAGTGGACCCTCTTTACCTGCTCTTTATTTCCACAGTTCAAAGCAAAACTTCACATTCCAGTCCAATTCTAACAAATAAAACTTCACTCCGTGTTACGTAAACTACTATACCCATTTTGAAAGTTCATTCTCTTTGCGACTAGTGCGAAGTTTCCAATAAAAGTTTTACCGAAGCACTTCTCGGTAGGTAGCCACTTTTGCCGAAGTTATCTGATGATTTAGAGTACCTATCAGGCTGGTTTTGATCGCAAACTTTTAAATTTTAGGTGTTTAAATAGGATTTTGAAGTAACATCGATTTAAGTAGGAATTCTGGGGATCTCTGTAGGGGATCTGTTGACTTCCTCGTTGGTCGTAACCACGACTGCTCAGTTTGAGGTACTGGATTTGATTACCAGGTCTTGCAAAATAGGTACGCCAACAGTACATACATTCAACAATAAAAGTATTCAGGTTCGGGTTCATATGGTTCACACCAATTATAGGTCAAGGATTTCTCAGTAGCAGCCAAGGAGTACAGTATATTGTGCCCGGTTGGTGGCATTAGGCTCGCCCTCAATTACAAGGGACTTAAAACATAACTGGTGAAACATGAGCGTACTCTGGACAAAATCGAAGTTCTGACTACAGTATTTGGATTTTAGTATTAGTTTGATTTAACTAAATCATGCACGTTTTGAGGATCAAGTACATTTAATATAATTTTATCAATGTAAAACTTCTACAAAATGCTTCTCTATTATTAACATGGTCCATACTATGAAAATTATAATTGAAATACTTGCATTGCTGAATTCGTTTTAAAATTCAACCGTAAAGACCAATCACATTGATTTGGCAATCAGATGCACTCGAATCAATCGACGAGAACGCTGAATTTTATGACGAACGAAATGAATACCTGATTCATATTGCTTTTTAATTAATATCTGTATTAATTGGACGTAGTCGGGAAAAGGCTAGGCAGATGATGATCTGTTTTAATTAAGTTCCTGGAAAAAGCAACAGTTTTAATTCGAGATATAGGCAAAACTCATACATAGTTCGAGCGAGTAAGGACTTTAATTTTCTTTGTAAAGAGTTCTCTTTTCCGTCAAAGTCTATTCTGTACTCGGCTGAATGCAAACTTTCTTAAAAGCGCGTAGTGCTTAATTTTTTATATTTTTTTTCCCCATGTCAACAATGCCTAACCTAATGTCTGAGTGTATTTAGTGCTTATTTTTATTCCTTATATTTGTATTATTTTCGTGCTTGCTATTTTGTTATCCTAAGGTTTCTACTATCATCTCTATGTCTACTCGTGAGATTATCTCTTATACAATTGTTAGTCACTTATTTTAGCTGTTGGTTCTCCTTTTAATAAATAAATAAATATATTTTGTTGTTACTAAATTCACAGTAAAGAACTGCGATGTGCAATAGACATTCAAGTATTGCTTCATGGAAGCTTTTATATTCTCTCGTTTTTCATATACATATAATTACTGTTTAAATATACCTTACTAGCTTCTGCCAGCGGCTTTAGTCTTAGTTAGTTTTTCATATAATTAAAATAACTGTTTAAATAGACCTTACTAGCTTCTGCCAGCGGCTTCGCCCGCGTGATGTTTGATAACTATCCCATGAGATCTTGTTACCTGGATAAAAAGTATCCTATGTTTTAATCTAGGTTATAAACTATGTGTGCAAAATTTTATCTAAATCCGTTCAGCAGTTTTTGCGTGAAAGAGTAACAAACATCTATACATACAAACATCCATACTCACCAACTTTTATAATATCAGTAGGATACATGGTGACACAAAATAAACGCAATACCGCCTGCGTGGTCTCTCAGACCATATAACTGAAGAGGGCTATTACAGTTTTCAAATACAAGAAAAAAAATGATTTTTATTTAAAGCGCTCCATATAGAATTAATCAAACTTTCTCGGGCATATTTTTTTTTAATTTTGTGGCCATAATTATCTAAACCATAATCACACATCAAAAATCTCAGTTTGGATGTGTAAATAAAAAATATACCCGAGAAAGTTTAATTACTTCTATAGGGACCGCTTTAAATAAAAATGTTTATTTTTCTTGTATTTGAGTGTTAGACTCTTAAAACAATCAAATACAACAAAAAATGCGATAGCCCTCTTAACAACTTTTGTACGCGAGTTTTGAATTTCGCAAAAAAAAATGGACTTTCGGAACTGACGCGATCAGCTGATCAATATTTTATTAAAACAAAAAAAAAAAAGATTTCTAAAAGCTAAAGAACAATAGTTGTTTCAGTTTCAAGGTCTGAGACACCACACAAGTCAAACTTAAAATTAGTTTCGTCATTTCATACAATTCGTGAAAATCTGAAAATCCAATGACACACCATTCTTATCGAAGATCGTAAGATATCGTGCATCGTGTGTTGCTTCTTACAAAAATATGTACTTTTCTTCCAAAAGCGCAGCATCAGATACAGGATGCTACACATCTGCATCAGATACATACCTACGTACCGCTGTACACGCTTCGCACACGATCTGAATTTCAACTAGCCCTGCACTTCATAATATTGGATTATGTGCTCCCTTGTGAAATAGCAACTCAGTACGTTGGTGGAATTCTTTTGACTAAGTTTGTGTCTGTTTTGGACCAGTCTGATGACATATTAATGTAAAATGAATAATGATTGGTAGAATTTTCGATTGTTCCTTGTAATCTTTTAGTACTCTTGCTATACTTACTAATTTCCCCCCTGCGTCGATTCCCTTTACGTCTACTCGTGATTTTTCTTAGTTTTGATGCACTGTCTTTTGTTTCGCCTCGACATAGTTGTCACAGAGTACAGTCACATTTAAAACGAAATATGGCTTTTTAATTAATAAATTCATTTTGCTCATCCGGTGATCCGTATTTTAAATAATACATTGATAACCCACCAAAAAGTACAGGCCAATAAGTTCAAGAAGTTGTGTATCTGAGAAGGTGTAGGTACTTTTTTTTTCGGATGGTAAATCATCAAATGACTCCTCCCGCTCTGGGCGGAGCAGGAGGGAGTGTCAGACTTTTACTGACTAAAACCCATCCATGTTCCTTCATCACCCTTTGTGTTCCAGATCCACGGCATCTCTTTCGAACAGTCCCGCAGCCCCGGCAGGCATCGGCCCCTGCGGACCCCTTCCTTTTTGCTGACTTTCTTTGAGGCGCGCGTGGAACACGAACGCGCCGTCAACACCTCCTGTCGTGACGGAACGGACGGACGACGAGCTAGCACAGCTCACTGTCCTCAGGCCCGCGCCTACGGTGGCCGGGGGCCACCACGTGGCCCCCGACGCCCGGGGCGTCTCCCGCGGCGGCCGGGACGTGAGGTTCTCTCCCTCAGGTGTAGGTACTTACTTACCGTTTATTATTGTCACAGTAAACTAGTGATTGAAATACCAACTTTAATTCCTGCTAGCCTAGTACTTTTGTTGGCTGGATCGCTGCACGAATTGCAGCAGATGCTGGATGACCTAGTTGACCAGGTTATGTTCAACGAACACGGCACCCCAGGATCATCATGGCTTTGACAACAATAGTTATCAATGGCGGTCCTCTTAGAGCTGCTCGAGAATATGTCAACCTTTTTTTTTCGGATGTGAAATCATCCAATCCTGCGCTGGGCGGAGCGGGATGGAGTGTTAGACTCTTACTGACTAAAACCCATCCATGTTCCTTCATCATCCTTTGTGTTCCGATTGTAGTCGGCACAGCATAATGTCTTCTTCTTCCATACTTTATTGTCCTCTCAGTTGTAGTTTGTTGATTTGGCCTCACCCTGCTTTCAAAAAATTTATGAAAATTAAAGTTCATCAATAACAGACGGTATTTTTAATTTGGTTTTGTTTTACAGTATCCTTACAGGGTGCATTTGATACTTTTAACGTTATGCCTACCTCTGTCCAACATGTTTGCAATAAACTGATTTGATTTATAGAAACAAAATCATTCAATCTTTCATTTCTTTAGAAATAAGCATCACCTTTGTACTATTTTCTGCTCCTTTCGACTTTTTTATATTTAGTGTGTACATAAATTGTTAAATAAATAAATAAACAACTCCTCAGATCATAATACTAGTTCCAGCCATAGTAAGTAACTTTATAAAAATGGATAAACTTCAAAATAACACAACAAAATTCTTTAAAAAATGTATAATAATACTCTTACATCTCTTTTTGTATCTAAATACAATATTTACAAGCTTAATCACACTAACTAAAATATTTATAATAAAACTCACGTACTATCCCAATTTTGTCACTGAATAACCTCCAATCAGTGTCTGTGGCCTATTTTCTAAGGGCGACAGTGTCAGGCAGTGAAACAGCTGTTGTTGAGTATTTCGTATTAGTAAAAGTACAAAAGCTTCGGTTTGCTACTTAGTATTATTATGATCATACGGTCCCAAAGATACATTATTTTGGTTTGTTATATTAACTTCCTTACTAAAAATATGTGTTTTATTCTCGATTATGAAGACTAGGCAGTGATCTTTCTTCAGATTTAGGTGGGTTTTGTTTAAAAAGAAAAATGTGTAAAGTGTCAATATGAAACATACTTTTTGCTTGAAAAAGTATTTATACATTTTTATTTTTCATCCATTATTTTGTTCAAAATCAGAAAAAAACAGCAGAGGAAAATCTGAAGGATAGTATCGTCTTCATAGAAATAGTTTGTAATAATGTACCTTTGGGAGAGTAAATAACTTAGTCTAAGAAATATAATTTAACAATAGATACAGCTAAGAAGTTTCAATAGTAATGTTAAAGAAATTTACATTTGTTTATCACACAATTCCTTTCATCCACTATCCATGAAGCAAACTAACGCCAATAAATAATGTAATACATAAGTAACTAAAATATTGGTGGTCTTCCATGTTTTTCATGAAGTTAGAGAATCACCCTATGAAGATTCTTCTAAAGCTACTTCTATTTGATTTCTCCATAGAATGCCAAACCTGTTTATGTGATTTGTTTAAAATGAATTTAAATTTTGTTAATATTGTACATTTTTAAGTGCACTACTGTTTTTAAAATCAAATTATTTATATTACGAGTACCTGTTACAATTTTCTATTACCTCGACCACTATCTCTCATTATATTTTCGTCGCCCGTCACAGTGGCACTTTTTTAAATGGCGCGTATACCTTTCTAAAATAAACTCCAATTTCAATATAAAAATACAAAAAAAAATCTTTCACACCTATTGAAATTTGCAAAAGTTCACGAAAAGTTATCTGAGAAATCAATACATCATCTAGATAAACCTAATTTTGAACACTATGTATTTATAATTATTGCGATTTACATAGCTATAACGGGACCTCAAAACACCGAATATTACCTAAATACGTCAACAAATGATTTTTAAATGTTAATTTATAAGCAAATGTGAATTTAATAGTTTATCTCTATCTGATAATAACCCTTGTCTACCGCTTAGCGGCGGGTGCTTGAGTGTGATGGGTGCATCCTTCTACATTTTCTGGCCAATCGCAGACGTTTTCGTTGTAGTTGAAGACCAGGTTTTGTGGGCAGGGCATGTGATGTTTCCTTTCTCCTTCGCACATGTAGTACATGGTACAATCAGCTTTGTCAGGGTGGTAAGAGATGTGACCCTCTTCTTCTTCGCAGCTTACTTCGTTGGCTGGAAAAATAATTGTTTTGTTTGAATTTTAGTACCAGAATTATAAAAGACCAAAGTACCTATAATCCCAACTCTAGGTAGGCCTACTGATTTAGAAGTAAAATAAGTATTTCAGGAAGATATTTTTTTTAGTAAGAGCGGGGGAGAGTTCTTTTCCAACTGCCTCGTTGGTCTGTTGGTTTGCTGACTGCCGACTGCTGTGCATGAGGTCCTGGCTTCGATTCCTGGGTCGAGCATGGATTTTTCCATCAGGAATTTCTCAGTAGCAACCACGGAGTCAGGATTATGCCCAGTTGATGGCACTGAGCTCGCCCTCTATTACATGGGACTTAAACATAACTGGCGAAATGTGGGTGTTCTATTAGGTACACCTCTGGGTAACCCTTTGGGGATTACAGGTGTGATGTTATGTTATCATGTTTTTTCAAACTAAATAAAATACAAGCACAAAATACTTACGATCTTTAGTAGTATACTGTCCATTGGGGTTATAATATGATTCGTAAGGTCCATCGTATTCTATTTTGACTTTGTAGTCTCCGAGCTCTTGCTTCATGGCAGTGATCAGAGGGTACTTTCCAGTACCGCAGGATCCTCTGAAGTCATCCATGTCTACTGACCAGACCATGATACCACCGAAACCTTCTTCCTTCAACCATGCCATCTGTAATGCAGAATATTTAAATTAGTTTCGTTTCATAGAGATGACGATGAAGTTTATAACAAAAAGGTTTTCAAAATAAATTTCCTAAGTTCAATTGTTTTAAAAACCAAGAAAACGATTACAAAAGCATTAAAATTGTAACTGATGGAAATTATGACTATTAACTGGTTTTTACACAACTTGTAAGTGTTAAAGATGAAAACATTTCAGTGATTCCTATCAAACTACTATATGAAGAATCATCCGAACATACATTTAACTACGTGAATTCAAATCAAGCTTCACCTTTGTCTTCAGCGATCTCTCGTCATCGAATCCAACCCATTGGTCGTCCCTGTATGCGAAGGGCACCATCTGCTCGTTGTCCCAGACCAGGGTGGTGTTGTCTTCACGAAGGAACTCGCAGATTTCATAGTACGACATGAAACCAGCCTCGTTGGTGAATCGTCCAGCGGCACCTGAGATGAATAAAAAAACATTAAGAGATGTTTCTTCTAGTTGTGAAAAGTTCTGCTTTATAGAAATTGGAGTAAACTCAAAAAAATCGATCTTGCGGAAAGTGATACTTAACAATGCAACATTTAGGACTTATTATGTCATACAAATCTGCAAAGGTTTGTATCCTGGGTATGGTGGGGGTCGACTTTATCATTATGATTATCTTTTATTAGTGTAGTGCTGGACATAGCACTTTTAGTTATCAAATACTGCTCACTCTTAACATAAACTACCAGCAATATCATGAAAATATTAGTATTAAATCTATAAACTTACCACCACCAGATGCAGGGGCTCCAATATCAAACTGCGTATCATTGATCAAGGTGAAAGATCTTCCATAAGTCGGCATACCGATCATAAGCTTCTCTTTAGGAGCGCCCTGGCGAACCCATTCGCGGGCAGAGTAATCCTAAAGAATAAACAGAAAATTTTAATTGAAATGATAAAGATTTTTTGGTCCTGTGGTACAATAGAAGGACCAAAAATTAATTAGGCGGGGTATATTGTACGAGAAAACAATTTTACAAGGTTGATACTATCCTATACAAATATTAATTTTCGTTAGAACAGAACCTAATTTTTTCTGTCTTTTTATATTAGATACAAGTTTTATTAAGGTCTGGATGAAATATTTAATCTAGACAAGAATAATGTTTTACACACTATTTAGCGAAGAGTTTTGGGTTTTTTCCATCGGAAATTTCTCAGTGGCAGCCACGAATCCAAGATTTGGGCACGGATGTGGTCACTTACCTAACTATACAACATGTAACGTAATTAACGCACACCCTCAGACACCCCAATTAGTTTATTATGTTATAATCAAAATACATGCACTGAATTTTAATTAAACATGTCTAGGCAATGAATATTTAATAAATTAGTTTTCCTAATTCCGGAAGAATGTTGTAGTCACAGTACAAATCAACGAACGCACACAGTCGCATACGTAGGTCTCATACCTACGTATGCGACTGTGTGAGTCTTGCTAGCCTAGTAGGTATTCGCTCGCGTTCGAGACAGCTGTTAACGTCGTCGCTCGACTCAACTTCAATAGAAAACTTCAATACATTTTAATGCCTGTTTTCTTAATTGATGTTTAAATTTAGAAAGCATTTCGTCATTTTTTATCAAAAGCGTTCACTATCCTATTTTTTAGATCCTCGGCACGTCTTGTTGTCGCACTAAAATAAACTAACGATTTAATACGTCCCCACAAAAAAAGTCGTAAAATCAGCTGATTGGGGATTCTCATCGAATTAATCCCATATTTCGTTTTGAAAACGAGTACCTACGTGTACGCCAATCAGCTCCCCTGTCGATGGAAGTAGCAGCTAACATAGTCCTACCCTGCGGTCTACTCTTGTACCATACCTTTGGTTGACTTGAATGTTCTGCCAGCTAGAACCACATTATCACCACACTGCACCGTGCCACAGTCCTCACCATTTCACTGAACATTTTGTGTGAATTATTGGAAAGATATCGCGTGCGAAAAACTATTTGCACTAAGTACACTGTACGGAAGTTAGCGCGTGACTAAATATTGTTTACATTTATTTAAGTTAGCTTTGATCGTAGGCGCCGCCGGCGCCGCCCGGTGGCTATCTCGCCCTATCCCAGGTTTTTAATTTGCACGAAAAAGGGAACGAAAACAAGTATGTCATATTTCGCATTTTGTTGGTATGGGTAACTATTGTTTCCTTTGTATCCAGTGCCTGTTAGTGTGTACGTGCGGTTAAATCGCCAAGTTTACTTCAACTTTTTTTGTAAAGACTTTAACATGCTTGAAGGTTCATTTTTCTTTATTTTGTATTGAATGGCGGAATTTGTATTAATACAAATAAAACTGCACTTTTAAAAGTCTTATAGCCTTGAGTTACGGTCCATTTCAGTTTGCTTGGACTATACAGGGGTAGTGTGACTATAAATTACGTAGCTTTAATTATTTTTGGGATAAAAAATTACCTATTTTAAAAATTATAGAAATCGATTCAGTAAACGATTCTGAACAGAGTAATTTCAGGATGTGAATTAATTATGTTACATGTTGTATATACTACTATATGTGGGTGTATTAATAGGCACACTCTGCGTAACCCTTATAATGTCACGTTTGTCAGGTAGATACATACCACAGTGAGTTTCTTCTGGTAGCTGGTGGCACTCTCGAGAGGGAAGAGAGGACTGTTGTGTCCGACCTGGCGTTCCCATTGTCCGTGGAAATCGTACGTCATTACGTTGATGAAGTCCTGTGAATGAAAACACAAAAATCAGTTCTATGCTTGGTAAGTAAGGTTTAATTATCTCAAACAGAACTTGGTTGAAAATGGACAAGAACTGTCAAAATCCGTTCAAAATACATTAGACCTTGACTACATACATTTTGAAATGATTACTACTTTAACATCTTGTCCACTTTTAATCGATTCGGTGATAGTATGCACAAATGGTTGTCTTGCTAACTCGTTGTCCGTAGGAGCTATGCTCGACTTTTATTTCCATGCCGATATCTGGACTAAGTAAATATACATAGTTAGACGGGGGATATACTTTAAGGGTCTATTTATGAGAATGACCAATTAAAAAAAATATTTTCATAAGTACCATACTTGCTTTAAGTATGTAAGTCTTTTTACCCGACTACGGCATAGCCAAAAGGAAGGGTTATGATTTTAGCAGTCTATGTATGGATGTTTGTATTTTTATATAACTTCTATTTCTTCTGCTTGCACAGTGGACACTATGTTATGAAATCAACTTACCAAGTATTTAGAAATCTCAGGGACATCGTATCCAGCAGCGATAGCTTCGAATGAGGCTGGCACAGCAGCTGACAGCAGCAGTCTTGGCTGACCTGATGTCTTGGCTTCACCTTCAAATGCTAGACGCAGCTCCTTGAGTAGGGATACGAAGGCTGCACGGTCGTCGGCTCCTCTGTAAAGGAGATGATTTTTAGTAAGGTAGGGAAAAAAAGTTTTTATCGTTAGAAATAAGTGTAAACAACATTGTATCTAACGCATCTGCATTATTATTGAAATGAGGTATAATTAGTAAGTTTGGAAGTAAGAGATCATCTCCGAAACTACACAACAGATTTCAAAAATTCACTGATAGATTATTAGTCTAGACTATTCCTGAGTGCCATAGAATATGTTTTATGTTAAAACAAAAAAAAAATACACGGACGAAATCGCTGGCGAAAGCTAGTGGAAAATATAAGAAGCTCCTTCGCGGTTTTCAGAAGCTGAGAAAAAAATGCGATCTATGTTGACAAACTTAATTCCGAGTGTTTGTATATTTTTTTTTTGACAAACTGAATTCTGAGTGTTTGTAATTTTGTAACAGGAACGAATTTTGGCATTTACAAATGATTAATGAGTTATCCAAGTGTCTAAACACAAGTTGCTTCTAATGACACAGGTGGCTATAAGATTGCAATATTCCATCATAGTTCACAAACATTGACACACACAAATATTTATTTACAAACACTGGCCTGTTGGCCAAACGACCTTGACTAAACTAAACAATTTCTTAATCCGTTCTTAATTTCCTTAAACTTCCAAATCTTTTGACGAAACCTACGATAATTTGAAACCTTGGACTGAACTTTGAGTTAGTTAAAGCTTTGCCTGACGTGATTATATAATACTTTCTGCTAATGTAACATTTGTGTTAAAATTCTAATCTAAGTGAGAAGTCAAATTAAGTAACAATGAAGTTGGATGAGGCAAATAAAGCCTCATTTGTTTAAAAAAACATTGATTATGTAAAGCTTATTTGGCTTATGAAAGACTTATAGAATGATTGATCGTAAGAATGTACAAGCAGCAATAATTATACAATGGAACAAAACTATAAAGATGAGAACATAGAAAAGGAAAACATCGTTACAACACTAGCATGTCTTAAAGTCAATAATTCGAACAGTGTGACATCTAGCAACCTGCACTGGGCCCGCAGATTAGATCGATGATTTTTATAAGGATTGTTTGTTGTTTTTGTGATGTTTGTATTTTGTTGTTATGTATGAATTTTCTTGGAGCGTAATAATATTTTATACTAACATAGTTCTGTCAGTTTTTGTAACTAACACGGGGATTTTTGTTGTCTGAACAAATAAATTATTATTATTGGACTGGACTGGATCACAGACTACTCCCTCTTATAGAGAGGACGCCTGTGTCCCAGCAGTGGGAACGTTGCAAGCTGTTTACGGCTGTTTATGCTAAATCGATGTGAGCTATGCAAATTAAGTATTTCGTCTTTTCTTACCTTGGGTACTCCCAGTCTACATCCAGACCGTTAAACTGGTAATCCCTGAGGAATTCGATGGCTTCGTACACGAACTGGTTCATACGGAAGACGTTGGAGGTCAGCTCTTTGAAGGGGGTGGAGCCGAAAGCCCAGCCACCGATGGCGAGAAGGATCTGTGGGGAGGAGATAATAACGTAAAAAAAAACTCGTGGAACTAAATAAAATGTAGACAGATAAAATGAACCGTAGCAAGGTTGGTTAATTACTGCGTCCAACTTTCAAAAAGTAGAAGCAAGTCAAAAGAAAATCATTAAGTTCAAAAGACGATAGTAAATTATTAATAAGTCTTAATGTGTTTAGAAGATCATAAAATGGTAATCATCATTGAAAGATAAAAGTTTGCAGAGGATCAATTAATCATTCTTCATAGTCTCGGTGTTACACTGATGATGCTCAGTAAAAGAAATACAGTACTGACGAAAGTAATTTTAATACATTTTATAGCTATTAGAAACCAAAATTTGTCGGCACGGTTGGCGCAGTGGCTGAGCGATTGGCTGCTTTGCTGCGTATCGCGGGTTCGATCCCCGCACGGAACAAATATTTGTATGACCTGCTGGTAGTAGTTCAGGGTCTGGCTGTTTGTGTATCTGAGTTAAAGGTCTGAATTCCTGGATGTCGGTCGCGTACGTCAGCGAGAAATATGCCGCTGACGTCAGCGTCTCAGTTTGGTGCTATATACAGGGTATAAACCACCTCATCACGAAGCCGTGAACCAAGCATTCTGTTCACCAAACTAAGTAACTTTACGCAAAAATTATTGCTGGGAAACGACTTTTTTTTTTGGGTGAAAAATCATATTTTGTAGTAAAACTCAATGTAACGCACTCAAAACATTGTGCTGATGCATGGATTGAATATTACGGGGGCCGTGGAGGTGTTTAAAGTATAAATCTTACATTAAAAATTTGTACTTAATTAAAAAAAACTTGTCAAAAAGTTGGAACTTTGACCCCCAATATCTCCGTAACTAGAAGGTTCCCAGGCATGGTGTAGAACAAAAAAAAACATCGCAATGACGAGGAGAACAAGTGCCTTTCGGCTTCGTTAAGAGGTGTTTTACACCCTTAAGAAACAATGACCGACGCACGACCGACGTACACGACTGACATCAGCGTAGCATAAATTCAGGCCTAAAATCGGCCTTTGTGAACGCATTCACAATTCAGAAGAAATTCCTATCGGAAAAAAAAATAACTGTGGAGAAATCTTACCTTCAAATTAGGGTTCTTCTCTCTCAAAGCCACGACCTTATCGTACATTTCAGCGTCCTTCTTCTCATCTCCTTCAGCCAGTTTATGGTCCTTGAGGGTAGCGAAGGCGTAGATGATGTGGGTGCAGAGCTTGGGGTCAACGCTCTCGGGGAGGAAGCGACCAGCTGATGGCCTCTTGGAAGACCAAGAGGTCAGGTAGCAGAGGATTTGTGGATCACGTTCTGTTGAAGAAAAAGAGTATCAACGTTTAAAAAATGTTCTTTTAGTGGGGATATTGTCGGTGGTGATCATAACATTTATTAGATAAGAACAACTCAAGAGTTAATGTACATTGCCCACATAAATATAGAAATATTGTCGGTGGTTGGCTACATTATGTTAAAAAAAGACACAATATATTACATACAACACGGCGGTTTTCCCTAAAGGATGGCAAGAGGTAGATTTATTGATTGATTGATTGATATCATTTAGCCGATTTCGGCCACAGCGACTGCATTCGATTCGGTAGATCTAGTAAACCTATATTTAACTGTAGGTTGATTCTGTAAAATTCAAACAACAACTCGCATCTCACATCGCTATTCACTCTCACTTCGCATAAGGTTCAAAATGACCTTGATTTTGTATTCTGTAAGCATCACTTACTCACTTGGGAAGTGAAGTGAGCTCCGAAGCGACCAATGCCACTTCTTACGTCATCGTTCATACTTTATCTGTCAAAATCTCCCTGTTAATTTACTTCAACTCGCTGACACGCTCGCAAGGGTGGCGCTAGTGTAAATTCGAATTATCAACCGAGTTTTTAGAATGCCAATTAAGAAACTCACAGCGAATTCAGATTCGAAGTTTAGAATGAGATCTTACAGAATCACACGGCTGGTTACGTTTAAGTTTCATAATATAGTAGGAGGAGAGCCCATTGCCATCTACCGGGAATCAATTCAGACTTGGAGCATCAAACCACACTAAACACTTTGCTCAACCTGGAAACCGAACCCAGGAATGTCCAGCAGTAGCGACATTCAATATTCTGAGCTTAATTATGTACGAGTATGTCTAGAAATCGAAATAATCCATAATGAGTTTTTGTATGAGTAGTAACATATATTTCGTTCGTAAATAGTTATTTACAACCCAGTACCGCTTTGTTAAGATCATTATTAAAATGTTTGACTTTCACAAAGTGACTTTACAAAACGCTAATTATAACAACCTTCGCTCTAATAAATACGTTTAAAATTACAAACAGAGTTTAGAAATTATTAAATAAGATTGCTAAATAAAATGAAAAGGTTGCATTAGTTGGTATTGCAAGTTTGGCTTAGTTCTTATAAACTGACTGCTACTTGCTGCTTGCAGACTGTTTAATGTATAATAAGTATGTATTTACAAACAAAAAGTATCTATGTAGTATATCAACTATCTGGTGTCCACGACACAAGCCTCGTTGCATAGTGTGGCACTAGATGGCGCTGTGTGTAATGTCCAGCGATATTTATTTATTTTATTTATTTAACTTTAAAAAATCTCAGTTTTTCGTAAATAAAAGTTTTGCATTTTCAAAATTGCGTTAAAATCACCCAGGTCATAAATTGAATCATTAGTTAGAAATCCATTTTCAGTATAACGCAATTTAGTATTCGTTAGAGAAATTTTAAATAAATGTCTCATCCATCAGACGTAGGACGCAATCATAATTTAATCAATTAGGGAAAGTTCGTTTTGATTTTTCTAATATTCAGCCGAAATATTGTTTGCTCATTTGGATGTTACATTTGTCTTACTGATTTTACGCTTTGAATATGACTGAGTTTTTATTTATTTTTTTGTTGTTGCTAAGCTTTTCATAAAACCTGACCGTAAGTCTTTTTTTAAATTAATAATACCTTAGGGAAATGTAGCAAATCTATTCGCGTAGATTTTCACTAAAACATTTATATTCTGAGACTAAAAGGCAACATTAATATTACCTTTACAAAAACAAATAGTATCCTGAAACCGTTCAAAGCCAACGTTTCGTGTCCCAAATAAAAAGTTTCCTTCCACAAGAATACTTAGGGAAGTATAACATAATGCTTTACATTGAAAATATGTTACTTATTACAATCTCCCCACTTGAAAGGCCGTAAAACTCCTACCTACTTGTTAAGATGTCGGTTGGCAATGTCATAAACTTGACGGCATTAAATCACAAACCCCATTTGGGCCACCTTACCATCTTAAACAGACCTTCCCCTACCCTCCCAAGCATTCCAAAATATATGACCAAAGTGTCTGTGAACTCATTCTCAGAGATCTTAAGATTCTGGTCGTTGATACCACTTCAACGTAAAAGCACTCGATGTTTCAAACTTTTAGCAACTATGTCACGAATTGTCGACTTTCCTAAGCCATTCTTGGCAACAACAGAGGGCCTAAGAGTGACCCTTGTGGTACTCCGTGGAATGTCGAGCTTTTAGTGTCAAATACACTTTCTGTTGTTTTTGTTCCATCTGTTACGAGATTTCGACTAAGAATGTTTGCTGATGGAAGTTTATAGTGTCGAAGTTTCCGACCTTAATTTTTTGGGTGTTATTGAATGGACTTCCGAAGTTGTTTGTATCATTATTACTTGGAACGGTTTTTCTTGTATCGACATAAAGAGTCTATTTTATGCCCTACAGCGCTTCTAACAAGGTCGGCTTGCCTTTGAACATCAGAAATGTTCATAGGTAGTTCCAAGTTTCTTTCACGAAGCCGATACTAAAATGTGTTCGTTCACCCTGTACTAAAATCTTTAACATAAGACGTGGTAAACTCCAATAGGCAACCTGTCGATACAGGTGCCAAGTGAAGCATTAAGGACTCAAAAATATCTTCCATTTGCTTTCAAACATTGTTTATTTTTCCCTATGTTAGAAAATGGAATTTTCCAAACATGTTTACATCGAAGCTTCGCTTCTGACGTGCCCAAAAGAGTATGGCTAAACGAAATCGTAACTTTCTACGCTTTGAAGTTTTTCTAGATAATCCTTGTTTTAAGCTTTTTTTCTGATGTTGGCTGTCTTCGTGAGATACACAAAAGAAGACATTTGAAGCGAAGATGAGAAATTCTGGATTGGTTTTTTATGTTTGGAATTCTTAGAAATGATTATTAAAAATTGTTGGTAGTCTACTAATGGAGGCTTACAATAGAGTTATAAAAACATTTTCTTCTTTCCTAATTATCGTAATTACAGATAGGATAGTCTACCGTTGACACAATCAAAAATTACATAACACCAATCAAAATTTTCGACGTTAGATAAAAACATAATTTAAGAATTTTAGAAAGTTAAACAGTTTAAACTAAAATTATAGATGGCCGTTGTGGATGTGGTAAACGTTGCCAATTATCAACATGTGAAAGTGTTTCAAGACGCTATTTAATAAAATGTTGATGTTTTGTTGACATCAAATTACATATTAGATGCCAAAATAGATAATAGGACATAGGTAGTTTCGGTATAAAATGTAAATTGGCCTTGGAGTTCTGCAATGTTACACTTCTCATTAAGTATAAACAATTGAAGAACTTTTAGCGTTTGAAAAATATAATATTTTGGTATCTATAAGGTATAATTAAAATAATTGGAAACCCGAAAAGGGCGTTATTATGGAAAAATTCTCTGTAGCACAATCGTAAAAATCAGGATGAAAAGGCCTTAATCAAAACATACAGACTGATTTGAAGTGGCTGATTCTTTATTACGATTTCAGGGTTGGCCCATAGGTATAACCCTTTTCTGATTTCCAGTGGTTTCAATTACAACTTATACAACATGTAACGTAATTAACGCACACCCTCAGACACCCCAATTAGTTTATTATGTAATACATGCACTGAATTTTTAATTAAACATGTCTAGGCAATGATTATTTAATAAATTAGTTTTCCTAATTCCGGAAGAATGTTGTAGTCACAGTACAAATCAACGAACGCACACAGTCGCATACGTAGGTGTCATACCTACGTATGCGACTGTGTGAGTCTTGCTAGCCTAGTAGGTATTCGCTCGCGTTCGAGACAGCTGTTAACGTCGTCGCTCGACTCAACTTCAATAGAAAAGTTCAATACATTTTAATGCCTGTTTTCTTAATTGATGTTTTAATTTAGAAAGCACTTCGTCATTTTTTATCAAAAGGGTTCACTATCCTATTTTTTAGATCCTCGGCACATAGTACATAGTCCTACCCTGCGGTCTACTCTTGTACCATACCTTTGGTTGACTTGAATGTTCTGCCAGCTAGAACCACATTATCACCACACTGCACCGTGCCACAATCCTCACCATTAGTCACCATTTCACTGAACATTTTGTGTCAATTATTGCAAAGAATCGCGCGCGAAAAACTATTTGCATAAGTACACTGTACGGAAGTTAGCCCGTGACTAAATATTGTTTACATTTATTTAAGTTAGCTTTGATTGTAGGCGCCGCCGGCGCCGCCCGGTGGCTATCTCGCTCTATCCCAGGTTTTTAATTTGCACGAGAACAAGAAGAACAAGTATGACATATTTCGCATTTTGTTGGTATGGGTAACTATTGTTTCCTTTGTATCCAGTGTCTGTTAGTGTGTGTGTGTGCGGTTAAATCGCCAAGTTTACTTCAACTGTTTTTGTAAAGACTTTAACTTGCTTGAAATAAGGTTCATTTTTCTTTATTTTGTATTGAATGACGGAATTTGTGTTAATACAAATCAAACTTTTAAAAGTCTTATTGCCTTGAGTTACGGTCCATTTCAGTTTGTTTGGACTATACAAGGGTAGTGTGACTATAAATTACGTAGCTTTAATTATTTTTGGGATAAAAAATTACCTATATTAAAAATAATACAAATCGATTCAGTAAACGATTCTGAACAAAGTCATTTCAGGATGTGCGTTAATTATGTTACATGTTGTATAGAACAGATCTTGAAATGAAAGTAACAAAAATAAAGAACTTACTGTTCTTATCCGAAGCACCATTGTTATTGTTCTTAACGATAACGCTCTTGGTCGGTTTCTTGACCCTCTTGATGACGTCAGAGAGGCTGATCTTGATAGGCTCAGGTTTCTCGGTGATTTCGACGAGAGCATTAGAAGCGACGGAGGCCCAGTCGATGTCTTTAGCGTCCTTACCACGGGAGATGCCGCGGAGTTCCTCTCTGAAATAGATAAAGAATTTTAGAACGTTGTTACTGCTGTTTGTTACCATGTGATGTACTTTAGGTAATTCTTTTATTTTAGGAATAGTCAGTGGCCCGGTCATGTTTATCGAGGAACTGATAGAAGAGACGAGACCTAGTTCAAAGACCTCGTATCAGTTAGTGTAGTGTGGGAGGTCCCTCCTTTGGCTGGACCAACAACTCTAAAAAGGCGACTGGGTCAGACTAGATCCCGAAAACAGGGGCCTATGTCCGGCAGTTTTTAAGTGAATAATAATACAAACTATTGAGGAATTGTATATTTTGAATGTTAGAATCTTTGACATAATATCAAAATGGTAATAATGGTAACAGAATCTGACCGCATTATAGACAACTGCTTACCGCGTCTAAAGATGATCAACCACTCACACTGAAAATCGTTCCCAGTTCTATGCGGGGTGTGCGAGTGCACTCGTCTCAGAGTAAATACTTTTTTGAGTGACTTACATAGTACGTCGAGCACAACATCTAACTATTTAAATATTTGCAACAAAAGTTCTTACCTCATAGCTCCGATAAGTGGGTATTTGACGTCACCGCCGCACGCGGCTCCGCTGAAGTCATCCATGTCGACCGTCCATACCATAGCACCACCGAAACCATTATCCTTGATCCATCTGCAAATACAATTATGTTGAATACTTTGCGGTCATTTAAGTCTTCATTGTGATAAAGATAAGAAAATGGGGTCGAAACCGTCCGGTTAAGAATGATGGCTTGGTTTAAAAGGAAATACTACATGATCAGCCATGAACGTTCTGCTGGTACTGAGATCTCCTCTCTGCGAAAGGAAGTGGGCCACGCGAAATTCCAACGTAAGCTCAGTGCAGTTGTCAAATATCTTCGATATTTTGGTTCTAGGACATAAGGCTAGGACATTGCATCGAAGTATGCGAGACAACCTTAATATGATTCAGTAATGCTTTAGGGGCAGCGCAGACGATAGACTTAGACTAGACTTTTTGTTTGCGACAGACAAAAACTCTGCGACAAATTTTGCGTGATTGATGTGTTTGACTACTTTATGGCGATCAGTAGGAGTGGACAAAAAAGTAGTCAAACACATCAATCACGCAAAAGTCGCAGAGTTTTTGTCTGTCGCAGACACACAAAAAGTCTGTCGTCTGCGCTGCCCCTCATTGTTTAACAAATATTGTCAAATCGAATTTACCGACCTCAAAACCTGAGTAACACCCCTTACACAGACTTTAAATAAATTGGGAATATGTCAGAAGCACGATGATAAAAGTGACTTTACATATTAATGTGACTCTGACAACAACATAAAATCTCATTTGAGAGCTCTCTGTGGCGCTGTTTTAATTCATCAAATAAATCATTTTTACTGCCATAAAAGAATGTCGAGTTTAATTTTTTACGCTGAAACTACAACGCCGAATTTGTAGTTAATATTTGTCGTTGATCTGTTGTTGCAAGCGCTATTGTTGAGTATGAGATCTTTGGTTCTAATTTCAAATAGAGCAAAGTATTATTGGGTTTTTCATCAGGAATTTCTCAGTATCAGCTGGGAGTCTGGTTTTGCGCAATTCACTAGCCCTTTGTAACATGGGACTTAAAAATTATTAGCAAAATAAGGGTGTACTGCAGGGCACCGTCCTCTGCCAAACTCTGCCGGGAAAGCAGACGTGATATTATGTTATCCTTTATGAAAAAAACCAAGGTATCTTACCTCATTTTATTCCTGATAGACTTCTCGTCGTCAAAACCGACCCACTGGTCTCCATTGATGGCGTAAGGTACTTTCATTTCATCGTCCCATATGTAGGTTCCACCGTTTCGTAGTAAGTCGCATACCTGTGGAATTTTTCATTCGCTTTTATACGTGCACATACGGAGCTTCCTTTTTTGTTGGATCTTTTCATCCCACTTGCACATACATACACACCATTCACATTTTATACACTTTCAAACTAAAACTCAAAGCATTTTTTTCAATTACACCAATACAGTATGTCAGAAAAACAAAGAAAACGAAGGTACAGTCACAGTCACAAGGCATAATAACTTGTAAAAGCGCTGTAGGTAGGCCCTATTCTCTTAGTAACTATTCTCCAAAATAATTGTAAAAGTTAAAACTTGTGGTTTCTGAATTCAACCAATGGTTCTGAAATTCACGCCAATCATTATAATGTTGGCATGCCGCAATAACTTTGTTTGAGCGTGAATACAGTAAATCAAAAAGTTGTCGTTGTTGATAAGGTTGCTTTTGCGATGGGATTTTGGGCATTTGACAGCTGTCAACTAATAATCTGTTCAACTATTTGGAGTAGTAAACCATGATTGCCAATATCATTCTGCTATAATTTTGTTAATACAAACCTTTCACTCAATGTCTTACTAACGAAACATTAATTAACATTGCCGACCAAACTCTGTACCACAACATCTTTTTAATCGTTCTCATCAACCAAATAAATCTCTTCACTTTGTAACTCCTAAAATACAGCCTCATAAACACCATCTAAACAGGCATAAATCACCTCATACTTGGGGCACAGTGTAACTGATAACAGTGGTTCAATTGCCAACACATTTGACAAATCTTGAAATTCAATAATTTCAAAATAGTACGGTTGTAAAAGTTATAGATCTGCAATTTGATTTGAATTTGGGTTCGGTCGAACTGGTAAGGACAAATTGCCGAGTTTTGCATTTCCGAAGTATCGTAAATACTGAACCTACACTTGTGACACAAATCTCCGTAAATTTAAACTACTAAAGGTTAAATCAATTTTACATATAAAATGACCCTTGACGTTTGAAGATGACGCGCAAGTGTCAACCAAGTGGTAAAACACTAACAAGGTCAAATATGCCTTAAGCCTGCTCAAGTCCCAAATTGAATTTAAGTTCTGGATATATTATAAGCATAGCATGTTACACTGGCGTAGGTTCGCACGGCAAACAATCAAACCATACAAAACCAGTTTATGCGGATCTCTCATTTTACGGGCAATCTATACAAAGCGTGGCCGTTATACTGGAAATGTTAAACTTGATTTATGTCGACATTTGTACCACCCAAACTTTCCATGAATGCTCTCCAAAATCGTTCCCATTGAACCACTGCACTCAGCTACACTGTGTTTAAAGCAATATTTTTTAATTATAATAACCTCGTAATAAGCAAGAAAGCCTCCTTCCTTTGTGTACTCGCCGGCTTTCCCTCCTGAACTGGCTGGAGAATTCACTTTGTAGTTGTTAGTGTTTGACAGGGTGAATGTTCGTCCGTATGTTGGCATACCTGAAAATTATGTGCGTTATCAACATTGTCCTTGAGAATTCTTGGAGTACTGGTTCGTTTGTTAGATGTTGCGTGGGATGCTTTGAGAGATTAGTCTTAAGAATCTTCTCAATCTTCGTTGTTGATAAAGGTGATTTTCGGGAGAAAAATATGGCTACAAATATTCTAAAAAATTTAGTCACTCAAATCAGGTCTTGAACACTGTTAAGTAGTTAAAACTTAATGTCTTTTCCTGTCACTCACCAGCATGACTATGATACGTTTTTGGAAGTACTAATTCGCATTGTGTATCGAAAGACTAACCAAGTCATTATTTCTTTTGCTCTTAATAGATGGAACACAGATTACAAACGTTCATGTTAAACATAGAGAGCAAAAAAATCAAGCTGACATGTTTCCACTCCAAGGCCACCTCTATAAGAGAAGGAGTGGGCTATATTCCATCACGCAGGCCCAGTACATGTTGGTAGATGTCAGTTTAGTGGCAAAATTTTCCTTCACAATTTAGAAAAAACTTTTTTTCTCTCTTATGTTATCACTTATTTTTGTGAATGCTGGTTAACCTGTAATTGGCGACTGTTTATGTCCAAGACTGTAAAACCTATGCATACCTAAATGCTGTACACAAAAGCTGTTGGTGAACCTATATTAATAAATAAATAAAAAACTTACCAATAATAAGTTTTTCCTTAGGAGCTCCAAGCTTGACCCACAGATGAGCAGCATGGTCCACAGACAGCTGTTTCCTCCACTCAGAGTCAGATGAGGGCGAGTACAGAGGAGCGTTGTGGCCGGTTTCCTTCTCCCACTTGCCGTGGAAATCGTAGGCCATGACGTTGATGAAGTCGAGGTAGCTGGGTGAAAGGAAATTAAGGTTATACATGGTCCTATACGAACAGAACAGAGAGACTTCGTTTACGAAATCTTCATTTTTTGATTCAATCCGTGACGTTTCTACTTCCATTTAAATAAATATGACACACTTATATCTATACAAAAGAGTGAAGCGACTTGTGTAAATCAGTTCAGGACCACTACCCATTCTCTTGCCTTTCATGAATGACGGTTTGTAAGTCGCAAAGTCTTCATTTTCATCTGCCTGACCAAACTAAGTGTGGGACGGCTTTCGCTTTCAGTCTAACTGAATGCAGCTGAGTATCAGTAATTTACATAGAGCAAAAAATAAGTAAGACTCCAACTCATAATTAATATCAATTATAATATAACAAAGACGAGAAATAAACACATTATTTGAAAGTATTCCACCATAGCTGACGTTTAACTCAAAATTTGCATCAACAAATCAAAATTTAACACAAAGAACTTCAAAATGTGACAACGCATCTTCGTAAAAGGCTGAAATTTAAATGTTTCTGATAGACATGTCAAAAGAGAGATAAGAACACATCAAAATATACGTTCCTAGTTTGACACCAATACTTTTACAGTTCCCGACAATAAGACCAAATTTTGTGGTCCTTATTCCCGCGTGTTACAATGGAAGTTTGAATGACCTATTCTCAAACAATGTTTTCTGTAAATTTGTAACCCGTACAATGTATTTGAATGTGGGAAAACGCATGGTGGCTGTGGCGTGTTAAACAGTGAACAATGTTAAAATTTTATTAATAAGTGAAAATTTCGCAACGTTTGTGCGACACGAGTTATTCCGCCCAATAAAAAATATTTAGGTCAGTATTTAAATACAAATGGGCCCAGGAAGTTAATATAGGGTTGGGAGAGAAAAAACTTTTCGATTAAATATAGGGAGAAAATGGATGTTTTGCGAAATTAAATGGGTCTTTGTGAATGGACTAACTATTGCGAATTAATAGCAGCATTCGTATTGAAGTTTTTTGGTTGAATGCTTAATCGGACACATTAGTTTTTGCTGATATTATTTTCAGCAAGAAAAGGTTCATCAACAAAAAAACAGGAATCTTGTCGTGATTTAATGTCGTTGTATAAAACTTATCTAATGAATTGTGGATACACAAACACAACTGCTTTATGTGTTAGCGTAGCCCGCGAAATTCAACTTTTCCCGGCCAGTGTGCTGTGACAAACATAGGTACTGTTGTTACGAAAATCAGCCGCTTTTCAAAGTTGTAACGTATATATACGTTGCCTAATGCTCGTGAATTATTTATATGTGTGCATTTAAAAGGAAAAAGGAAAAATTGCACGGGGTGGTAGTCTTTCAAAGTGAGAAATAGGTACCAACCTAGCAACAGCAGGTACATCATATCCTCCCTTGATGTTGTCAGGACCGACGGGTACAGCAGCAGTGAGCAGCAGACGAGGTTTCTTCACTTCTTGAGCTTCCGCTTCGAAGGCTTCGCGTAATTCTGTAACAAGAGATATTAAGGTTAGGACTTATTGGCTAGTAGCTTAACTGAACTGCTAAGTACTTGGAAGTCTTAAAACAGCATCTTAGTGGGTTATTGTATCACACAATAACTGGGTTGTAGAGGTCAGATAGGCAGACAAATCAACCTGTACCCGGTGGGGCTGGAAGTTGACCCCTATATAATTAGTAAAAGGCAGATTTAATTGTACGTCCAGCGTATCCTGGATATCGAATTCAGTACCACCCCGCTAATTTAATTTTTCCGAGACATAAGAACGATAAGCGACCGTACACCTGGCCGTACCTCCGTACATATGGTACACTATTATGACCAGCTTCATAAATAAAGAAAAACTACCCGACCCGACAACCTTAGACAGAACGTCATGGCGCAGGAAAATTAGGAGAGCCGATCCCACTTAATATGGGTTGGAGCAAAGAAGAAGATAAGAACGATAAGCGAGGAAACTAGCACTGCACACTCAGATATTCAAAAGCTTCATGCCGTTGTAGATGGTTGAAAATTTTTGTTATGTCCTTTTAGGCAAGAGTGCTCCATCTCAGGCCGCATCATCACTTCTTATCAGGCGAATGGCGTCCAAACGCAAGTCTATTTAGTGTTTAAGAAAATAGTTGAAAAAATTCGGTAAAACATTTGTGTTCTAATTTTAAACAATGACCACCGAATTCGGAAAATATTTTGGAATCAATGAACTCTGAATGAAGTACAAATATTTTATTATGACCATCAATCAAATGTAGTTTCAACAAAGATTATGTGCATGCTTAAACAACACCATAAACCATGACTGACATTCGATTATCTTTTCAAGTTATTTCCACATAATGCAGAATTTAACTTAAAGGTTAACTCAGACAAAAACTGTCTAAAGTGTCTAAGACTGCTGATACTATTAAGATAAGCTTAGCGTTAATATAGACAAGGTATTGAAGGAATTTTCGAAAGGTTTCCTCTCTAAATGTAGCAAGGACAATGAGTGATGTGGTACAGTCAACTGTACGTTTTTGGTAATACCTTACTACGGGATCAGCATTAGTTTGAACTAGTCTTTTCTGCGGGCTGAAAATCATATCAAGTAATGGTTTTGAATCTTGGCTGAGTGAGTGTGGGAATCAAAAGATACGGTATGTCAAACAAATGACTCATGCCGCTTCGAAACCTTATGGGATGTTTTTAGAATCAGTATTAAGTTATTTATAATGGCTAAGTATTAAATTTTAGTCGCGTAAATTACATGACTTTTTTGGTGGCACATTATGCTGAAATCAAAACCATAGGCCAGTCGATGGCAAAAGGATCACCTCCTATTATATAACATGGCCTTAAACGTAACTGGCTTAATGTGGATGTATTAGGGGAATACCTTTTACCCCTTTGGGGATTCCAGGCGTGCTGTGTATTGCATTCAACTGTTGGTGGTTGTAGGTTCAGTAGACTGTACTATGTATATGTATATTTGATATACCTGTCTTTATTAACGTCTCGATAGCTTATTGTTTTATTGGAAGTACGAGATTCAATTGTTTTTGATCGCGGAATGTTTTCAATGAAATAATCGTGAATGATTCCTCTGTTACTTAACTTCAGGGTTGTGTTGCTTAACGTAATGAACAGTAGTCGAAACTGTGTTTTGTTATTCAATAATAATTATGCCTTTAATAAGGTTTCTCTTGGTCCTTATGAATTTTAAACGAAAACAGTATTTTCAATGGATTTTTGTTAAAATAATAGTATAATATGAGTAGGTTTATTCTTCATTGTTGGGGAAGCTATTCGAAACAAAGTATGATTATCTATTTCATTTATTTATTTATTATTATTATTATTTATTTATTTAAACAACACATACAGCATACATATACATCATATATACATACATACATATACATACATCCATCATCCATACATCATTCATCATTCATCTTCATACATATTTCTTAGGAGGTCCTAAGAAGGTCCTATATTAGCAACCCTGGCACTGTTTGAAAATGGCTAGGCAGAAGATAGGGGCTGTATGTTGTGTACATGTGAATAAAAACTGACAATTCACACTTGTAAACAATTATTTCTTGCAAAGGACAATCATTTTAATCGTTTAATGATAAAAAACACTTTATAGCATACCAAAATTGTAACCAAACAAACGAAAAAAACGTCAATAAAATGTCCACTAAAACGTCAATAAAATTGAAGGAACATCTAAATCGCATAGCAACAAATCTAGAACTACAAAATGAATCACAAATCTTAGTCTAGACATTTAACATTAAAGGAATACATAACAGATGCGATATCCACGAAGGCTTTGTCGACCATGATTGTGAAAGGATCCTCAGTGAGCGTCCGATCAACCTTGTTAACCTCGATTCTGTTCTGTCTGAGTTAGACACGGTTTGTAGTAGTTTGAGGGGTGAGCAGGAGTTGTGGTCCTTTGAGTGCTGTAGGTTGTAGACACAACACTTTGGTAAGTAATGCAAATCGGTTGTTAATATTGAAGAGGTGAAAAACAAAAACTAGCAAAGCGAAAGAGGAGAGAAGCCAATAATGTAGTGTTTCCAAGAGTGTGCCGGGTTCATGAAAGGATCTCTTAGCGCTTAAAAAGCCGTAAAAGCTTCGTGAGACACACGATTTCCTGAAAAGACAGTGCGTCAGATGAAAGATGCGAATTGTGGAGGAACAGACAATGACATCCCACCCCGCCTCACTTCATCAATCCAGCAAAACATCTTCCTCCTGGACAGGAACTGCAGTGGCCAATCTGGAAATCTCTTAACTGTTTGCGGATCCAGGTTAGCTGCTGTAGAAGTAATCTGGCCAAATGGGGTATTATCCACCCGTCCCACAGACCATGTCAGTGTGGAGCCCCTCTGCAGGATATGCCCCACCTCCTTTCTTGCCCATCCTGCACAGCCACCTGCACCTTCCAGGATTAAAACGAAGCCAACGACAGGGCTGTGCAGGTGGCAACGTACTGGCCGGGTATTATTTGAGTCTATCGACACGCAAAGAAGGAGAAGCGAAATGTTATCATATAATAAAATGAATAATCACAATCGAACAATGACACGATTGAATCGCATCATTTGATTTAAAACAAAAGGTAAAAACTATCATACTAAGCCGTATAATAGAACGTAGAAATCAAGGAAACATAGGTAAGAAAAGATGACAAAAGTTCATCAGTACAAAAGAACTAGATTTGGTTCACACATTACGACCAATTCGGAATCCTAGACCACGCCAACAACGGACATAACAGTATTTAATCTCATTTAAATATCTAAGAACAACTTGGCTATCTGCCACAGTAACTGTAACACTGTTACTGGGTACAGTCACGCTGAATATGATATGTATTCAACTTGAAACTTGTAGAAGTGATTTTTTCTACTATTCTGAACTGTACTATGATTGGCATTTTATGTGAGTGCAATTTCATGTTGTAATGAACATCGAATTTTGGAACCCATGCTATAATGAAATAGGTTTTTTCTGGTCTGTTTTATTGGAAGATGTGCCCACATGACATTGTTGCCATAGGATGAAAAATCTGGATGTGGCGGGTACAGGAGCATGGAGATCAGCACAAAAAAAGAGGATGAAGAAGTGCATATCATATTGGTGCTTGTACCTGGTGGCCTACCATAAAGTCTTAAAGCAGGATTGTTTTAATCTTATTCCAGAGTGAGAAAGAGATGGCGCTAGACGTCCTCTATAGCTCCGTCCCTTTCCCACACTGGAATGACATTAAAACAATCCTGCTTTAAGACGTCATGGTAATCCCTGTACAGCAGGTACACGCGGCCACCCATCAAACTATACATATCCACTATAAAATGGCCTCGCTTTGTAAAGCTTTCCCGTACAATGAGAAATCCGGTTATACAGGTTTTGAGCAACTTGATTGGTCGTTGCGCGTACGTCTTACAAATTCATATTTTCATGTTATTTTGGCACTAAATTTTTATACTTGTGACACTGTGCATGGCAAAGTTTGACTGTAAAATTTTACTAGATCATTGTATATGAATCATAATTTGTCAGGTATTTTGAAAATTTGATTAGATTTTTATCGTAAGCGACGGAGAGGCGCCAAGAAAATTTACGGAGTGCGGAAAGTTTAGCTTCAAGAGTGGTCTCAAGCGCTACCGCTTGGCATAAGGTCCTGGCTTCGATTCCCGGGTAGTGTTATTAGGTTTTCCCATCAGAAATTTCTCAATAGCAGTCATCTAGGTAGGGTTTCTCAGTAAAAGTCTTGATTTGTGCCCGGTTGTTGGCAATAGGCTCGCCCCCTATTAAGTATATGGGACTTAAACATAACTGGCGAAATGTGGGTAGGTATTACAGCTCTGCCTTACCCTTCGGAGATATCAAGCGTGATGTTATGTTACCATCTCGAACAATATATCAGCACACCAATATCACTTAACACAATTTATGTTACACAATAAATAAAGTCGTAACATAATATTTATTCGGGATTGCGAATATTTTTATTTATTTATTCACCCGGAAAAGATACTGTTTTTACGTAATATGTCTTTATTTTCTTAATATAAAAGGACTTAAGATTTGCTGTTGGTACATATTTGTTTCTATGTTGTATATCCTTGCCTGTCCTTTTCCCAACTATATTGGGGTCGGCTTCCAGTCTTACCGGATGCAGCTAAATACCAGAATTTTACATAGAGCGACTGCCTATCTGACTTCTACAACTCAGTAACTAGACGACACGATACTACTTAGTAAAACTGGTTCTCAGACTTTCGGGCTTCTAATCTGACAATAACCAACTGATCTTTCAACATATAAACAAAAATCTATCAAAAGTCCAAACTATACTCATCAAACTTTCAATAGCTAAACCTCTTATCACAACACTACAACAAAAACTTTAATAAACATAACACACCTTACAAACTTACATAAACATACAATCAACAAAAAAAGTAGAAAATTGCATAAACGCCATACATACCAGGGGGTCTAAAATGGCCGCTTTAGCAGAATCTTAATATGAATCACGATAAATATTTTATTTTTATTCTTAAAATAGACCTTATGGTATGGTATGTATACTATAAAGTTCATTTTAAGAAATAACATTTTTAACGTGATTCATATTAAGATTCTGCTAAAGCGGCCATTTTAGGCCCCCAGTACGGTCAGCACAAACATGATAAGTGGCAGTGTCGCAATTAATTTAGTTTTTTTTCACGTCTATAATTCACACAGAAGCGACCGTGGCCTACTTGCGTGGCCCCAAGTGGTCATTTGTCGTGAACTTTGTAGTTTTCTACGGTTAGCATGTGGAGGAAAAAGTATCAACATTGAATTTTGTTTTTGTTTGGCACGAACTACTAGCATACGCGAATAGTTAAATGGGGTAGATGAAACACCAATCAATTGAGATACTATTTAAAAGCTGTCAAAACGCGGTTCTCTCATAGATTTTGTATGGCAATAGCAAATCGTGACGTCACTGTTTAGTCAACTCAATGACTCAACTATTTATTGATTTCAAAGCAACTAAAAATCTAATTTGGCAAATAATTGAAAATAAATCGGGTTTTCAGGACCAAAATAAAGTATTTTTGTAGAGATTGCTGACTTGGAATTATTGTTTTATAGTGTCATCTACTCTATTGTTGAATAGTAACCCTACTTTTGGACTTCGCCGCAATCGGGTAAAAATTTGATCGAAACCATTTCTTTTGGAGGCTATTTGACTCGATAAGACAGTGACAATTTCATCTTTTATTTTACTAAAATTGTCACTACATAAAACAAAGTCCTCCGCCGCGTCTGTCTGTCTGTCTGTTCGCGATAAACTCAAAATCTATCATGCTGTTTTCACCAATGGATAGAGTGGTTCTCGAGGAAGGTTTAAGTATATAATTCGTCAAGTTTTTGTATACATTGGCTAAAATATAATAATGATGATCGTAGGAGGTGTCGGAAAAAAAAAGCCGTCTGGGAGCTTTACTTTTGGCCGCTTTAACCCACGCGGGCGAAGGCGCAGTATAATATATTCTAAAATACTAGAAAACCATGCAATTTGCTACGTTAGTTACGTATTTGTTTAACGACTGCATTTTTAAAACGTTTGGTTTTTGCATGAAAGGTCGTGGGTTTGATTTTTACATGACACAGTTATGAACTTGACCATTGACAAACCTGTAGATTCCGACAATTGTAAGTTTGGATAACATCAGGAAGAAAATCATGGCATAAAAACAGGAAGTATGAAAACCTGTAACGTACTCGTCTAAAACCGGAACTAGGAGGTCATACATGTAGTTGTTGCATGTCCGATAAGACCCGGCAATATCGTGAAATTTAAAATTAAACTCTAAGGTCAAAAGCCTTAAGGTCAAATTGGTTAAACTTGTGGTTTGGATCGCGTGTTTTGAATTAGGACGTACAGTATTATGAGGTTATGATAATAGTATCTTCACAACTGGTTTCGTTGAACAGGGAAGCTAAGTTGTTGCAACATTAATTTGTTTAAAAAAAAAATAATGAAACTAGACAAAATCTTGAGGAAACACAGAACATGTGTTTAATAAAACAGTCTCATCTTTTCATCCCAAGGCACCGTAAAAGTAGCTAAGGGTATATACAGGGTGGAATTTTTCAATGCCACCTGGAGGGAAAGTACTCGAAATACTGGAGGTAGCAAATTTTACTCAAAGGAAACATTCTTTGATTTTTTAAAAGAAAAAAATCTGCGTTGACATTTTTTCGAAAATTCGCTTGCCACACTTGGGAATCGAACCGACTAAAGTTCGAAAAAATAACATCCTGTCCTTTTTTACACCAATCGATAGGGGACATCATATGGATTAAATCATCAATCAAGGGAAAACCATGAAATCTTAAGAACAGTTATAAATTCAATAAGATAGCGCACTTTGATTCATGGTTTTCCTTGCATTTAATTTATCATGTTTGTTAGAGAGATTAGATCCATATGTATGAACCTTTTTTTTTTTTTTTTTCCGATGGGAAATCATCAAATGACTCCTCCCGCTCTGGGCGGAGCAGGAGGGAGTGTCAGACTTTTACTGACTAAAACCCATCCATGTTCCTTCATCGCCCTTTGTGTTCCGGGGCCACGGTATCTTTTTCGAATAGTCCCGCAGCCCCGGCAGGCTTCGGCCCTTGCGCGGCACACGAACGCGCCGTCGACACGGCCTGTCGTCATGAGACGGACGGACGGCGAGCTAGCCCATAGCTCCCCGTCCACAGGCCCGCGCCTACGGTGGCCGGAAGCCACCACGTGGCCCCCGACGCCCGAGGCGTCTCCCGCGGCGACCGGACGTGAGGATCTCTCCCTCTCACGTTCCGCCACCTCCTTCGCTAGCATGACTGCTTCGCAGAAGGAGGTGACGGCGTCCCATTCCGTCTCGCTCCGGACCATGGCACGAACCAGGGCCGGAAGCGAGAGGTCGCCGCCGCCGATCGCCGCTTCGAGGACACAGCTATGCTCCGCCCAAGCGCGGCACAACTCCACAGTGCGCTCCACCGTGTCCTCCGGTCGATCCTCGCAATGGAATATGATTGACCCTAACGATTGATGTCAAAAAGGTACATAATGTTATTTTTTCGACCTTTGGCGATCCATCCCGGGTTCGATGCCCGAGTGTGGCAAGCGAATTTTCAAAAATCTGTGAATGCAGATTTGTTTCTTTTTTTAAAATAAAGGAACATTCCTTGATTTAAAAACACAGACAAACACAGTATAGAAAACAGTTTTGTTCTGTCTTAAAATGTAAAACAATTACTAAACTAAGATCGCCTGCGTAAACATGGAAATTAAACAATTTATCCTTTAACTTTATTTTGAGCTTGCAATATTTCGACGCCGTTGCAAGCGCCATGATCGCGGGATGACCCCTGCGCCCGCGCTGGATATCCCGTAAGTAAGAGTATAAGTTTAGTTTTAAACTTTAGAAGCTTAAAACAGTGTTAGTTACGATTTTGTAATCATCGCCATCGTTTTTAACCCTGCAAATAAAATAGCGTGATTACGAAAATTAAACGCACATAAGGCTAATAGGACGGTTGCACAAGAGTACACTGGGCCACGCTATGCCAGTTTTTAGTCAAGTTTTTGTTAGGCGACCTGCACGCGATTGTACTCAATCAATCATTATTGTTGTACGTTGCAACAAAATACAATTTAAATACACGTGTGTAGTTTATAACCTTAACATTTGAGGTTTTACAATTATAGTCATTACCAATTATTTAATGTAAATGAAGCAAATCAATTTTGTGCAAAAAGCCAAGGAAACGGACAAAAAAGAGACCGACTCTCACTGGTAATAAATAAATAGATAGTGGTATAGTGAAATTCTTTCCGCAAGTAATAATATTACAAAACATCACACCTTTAATACCTGAAGGGTTAGGCAGGGGAGTTCCTAATAGTACACCCACATTTCACCAGTTATGTTTAAATCCCATTTAATAGGGGGCGAGCCTATTTGCCATCAACCGGGTACAAATCCAGACTCCGTGACTGCTACTGAGAAATCCCTGATAGAAAAACCTAATTACAATTTGCCCGACCGGGGAACAGAACCCAGGACCTTATGCACAACAGTCGCGATTGCTACCACTATTAAGAAGATAGTGTTAAACCGCAATTCATTCTATAGGAATAGGGGCATTCCAACTTAACGAAAATATCTATAAATTATTTTTGTATTTTTTTTTTGTATTTAAATAGAGGGTGTTAAAGTAGTCGCGTGCCATAGCTTAGGGATGGGTTCAGTATCGATAAAGGAACCCGAAAAAAAAAAACAAAAAAAATAATAATAAAAATTAAAACAAAAAAAAAAAACAAAAAAGAAATTAAAACAACAAAAAAAATATTAAAACATCAACTTAATTTAGTACCTTCTAACTTAAAATAGCAATCGTTTAGAATTAAAATTATTTTATAGTGCTATTCGAAGTTAGTATGTATTAAATTAGGTTGATCTTGCTATTTTTTTTTGTTTTTTTTTTAGATAATATTTTTTTGGATTTATTTTTTATTTTTTACGTGTTCCTTTATCGATACTGAACTCACCTCTTAGCTATGGCACGCGACTACTTTAACACCCTGTATATTTATTTAAAAAATGAATATAAAAAGTATAAAAATATGAATAATTTATATTTTTATATACAACAAATGTCGACCACTTACACAAGCCATATTTAAACGTAAAATTGTTACGTCGCATGTGGATGTACCGCATGAGACGTAACCCGATTTCATCATATACCACCGTTTCCGTAAACTCCGGAACTTCCTCTGTGTTTCTTGTGAAGCCTCTTACTTAATACGTAATTACAATTATTCTGTTGGGTAAGTGTTAATTGGCTTCACGATGTATTTTTAAGAGAGAATATTATCGTAAGGTTTATTAATTGGAAAATATACTTGAGTGATATTTTACGAAGCATAAAGCTATAACAAAACTACAAGTAGATTTTATTATCTGTTTTGGTAATATTGATCTAAACATTAGTAAGTAATTAATAGACTCGCACAGGACAAAACAAAAAATCATAAATCAAAATTATATAAAAAAGTAAACGTAAATATAATTATGAAATTAAGACAAACAAAATTGGTACACAATAAGTTATCTTTTTGACTTTTGTCTAAGAGACTGAACTAAACGGCAATGACTGAGAGGAGGACTTAGCTCCTTTAATGTGGAGATACTAAGAGCTGTTTAAAAAATAAAGATATTTATAAAAGCAATTTTTTTTATGCTTTTTAATACCACGATTTATTTCCAACACGACATTGCATAGCCTAAACACAACCACCAAACAGTCAGTTACAAAAAATATCAACTTTAAAAAAATATTGTGTAATTTCTTGAGTTAAAACCTTAAAAGCTTAAATGGAACATTTTCCACATCGAACACGTTTAAAGAAGTTAAAACTGCGTGAAATTGAGCTGACATCGGGCTCCCAATCTCTCCGTGTTCACTTTCCAGTAATTCCACATAGTAATCAATGTAAAAGCTAAGGTTGCAGTATGGCTGAGAGCGGGGAGAGTTTATAAAAATAAAAAATAAAAAAATATTTTTCTGTAGAAAATCTTTTCAAACATACGATGCAATAGTAGAGAGCGTTTCCTTTTCTTTGGAACTCCTATACAAGAAAAACGAATAATGAAATAGTTACTAGTGGTAGTGTTAGAAATAGCAGGTTTTATAGGTATAAGGAACAGGGTGTTAAGTTTGAAATCAATGGGCCCCGTTCTCCATGGTAATGGGGGATCTTCTGGGGCCCCATGGTTGCAGTCGGTTTTCTGCATGCTAAATGCGCAAACAGTGACATCGCGGTACTTCTTATGTGGCGGTATAGCTGATTAGGAATCGATTTAATTACTATTAGTGCAGACAGTCTCTTTTCTTTGAAAGGGAGTCTTCTTTTTCAAAACAAAAGAAGACTCCCTTTCAAAGAAAAGAGGCCTCCCAGCAGTGGGATCATTAAACTTAATCAATCAATCATACGTTTAACAAAGAATCGTAATTCCATCTACACAGCACTCTATCACTGGGCCCACACCCGCTATACTCCGTCAATGTTTGAGCATGCTCCTGATTGAAGTCTGCGCAATTGTTCAGTGTGTCGACGCGCACGTTTGATCACACACCGTTATTGCCTTGTCTACAAGGCTTAACATCCCTTAATTGGACTGAAGAATGGAAAATCCATTTTATCTTTCCAACCCATAAAGAAATAAGACTCGCAAAGGACATCATCAAGTTCTTTGTACCAGTAATTAGTAGAAGTCCTTGTTGAAATCTGGGTTTCTTGATTGCTATGACCAGCTGATAGTCTTTCAGTTTCCATTAATCACCATTCTTTGATCAGGTCATCGCTTACCATCTGGTTAAGATTCATAACAGATTTGGTTATGAAGCCTTATCAAACTAAATAAAAAGCCATGAGTGGGTCTTTGTCAGAAAATATTAAGTCGTTATCTTGTTCTTATGAAAAATGCCTTAGTAAAAATACTAAGAAACTAATATGAGAGAAAAAAATCTTAACAAAAAAAGAGGAGTATTTTATTCGATGTAAAATTAGAACAGAAAGAAAAAATAGAAAAGATTAACATTTGAACTTTTAGACTTAAACAATACCGTCAAAAACACAAAAAAAAAATTCTGTCCAAGAAAAACACAAGGAACACCAAATGATATCATTTACATAGAAAACGACACTACATGATTGACCTTAACTAAATGTCGAGGTGAGGATACAACTGAGTCAGAATTCTTTTTATAGTCAAAACATATTAGTTTACAAGATTTATTATAACCAAATCTGGAAAATAAGACGTAAAAACTGAAATAGGATTGTTGGATGGGTCAGGAATCGATTTTAGGAACCATTCGATTCTTTATAGCATGATTGACTTTTGATTTTATCGATTGAGTGATTTAAGGTTATGTAACTGAAGTTTTTTAGTGTGAATCATTGGGTCTTAAAATAGATTATTCAGACTGTTTTGTTGTTGTAAAAAAATATTGGCTAGACTGACTTAAAATTGCTAGCTACAAATTGTCATGGGCATGTATTCTCCATGGACACTTTATTTAAAAGGATGTCCTTCTTGAGATCTACGTTTTGCAACGGACTCTGATAATTCAGAAGTAGGTACCTTAAATGTTTGAGAAACAAATGCGTTGAATTTGAGATTTCTGTGACTGGTAAACTTAGTATTTTGTGGGTAAAAGTTTGTTCGATAGTTTCGTTTTGTTATGTTCAAAGTTTTTATTGTTTCGTTGCAATGACCATTGACCAGTTCCTCTTGATTCGACCTTTTCTTGAAAGTGACTTTCAACGCACGTGTTTATTCTTTCTTAAAACCTCTATAAAATAAAACGTAAATTTTATGAACCGCAAAAAAATAGTGCGCATTAACGAACACCGATGAAAAGGTAAACAAAACTACAATTAATAAAAGAAGGCACGATGATAGCATAATTATATGGTTTTTAAAAGGCCAAAGAGTTATGGTATAATTATGCAAACAGGGTTATAAGCCTAGAGGATGCCCGCGACTTTGTCTGCGATAAAAGTTGGCTGGTTGACCGACCGTTTTTTTACGTTCCCATGGGAGTTTTCAAAATGGCCGCTGCCTGGTGACGTCATCAAAGGAATTTTCGTATTGCGAATTTCACGTTGCTATGGTTATTTGTTTATTTTCGTATTTTGTGCTAGCATTATAAAGGTTTGAGTGACCAAAAGATGTTTGAAAAAAGAACAAACTTTTATAAAAAGGTGCTTGTTGATTTTATGGCTATCTTAGCATTAAAATATAATTTTAAAAAATTGACTTAGCTTGCTACTGCCTGAGGTATCGTCTGTGTCGGAAGTTATCCCAAAGTAAATTACTAACGGGATGAAACAATCCCATGTCACGGGGACCCATGTGCCTAATTGCCGTTAAGGCATGAAAAAGTAAGCGAGAGACAGACTGAGTTACGGTCGCATTTATAATATCAACATATTTAATATAATTATGGAATAATATAATTGGCCTTAATTATTTATAAAACCAAGTTATGTATTGCAAAACAATGCTGCAACTCACATAGGTAACTATTAAGTACCTACACGGTGACAATCAAAATTCAATGTCAGCATATAAATAGGTAACGATGTGCTAATTTAGTTACCATTATAAGTCAATAGCCTCTTGTTTTATATAATCGTATGTATACGAAACTATATGACCTACACAGGAATTATTACATTGACTACTCTCAAGATTTTTTTTTAGTCACGATTTTTTCGTGTTAGTCTAGATCGTAAAGGTATGCTCATTTTTATCCTTATCTATACTAATGCTAATATTATAAAAGTTTGTTTGTTTGTGTGTAGAGGGACGGAACTTCTGTAGGCTTAGCCAAGTTGACAATCTACAATCGTTAACGCATAGAAAACTAACCAAATGTATGGGAATGACATCTATCAACGATAAGTCACGTGGTCAAAACAAACGAATGGAAACTTTAAAGTTTAGTCAAAACTGTAAGTTGGCTACGATTTATATGGGATGTAGGGATCACGATTGTAGAAACGAATACATTTCATTCTATCATCTTGATCGCTGTAAACTTGTCTACGAAAGTTTATATTCGCTTGTTTTGACCACGTGACTTAAGGTTTACGATTAGATATTATTTAGAAAGAGAATTGATACGAATCGTTTGTAACTTGGCTAGGCCTGCTGATCCGATTCCTAAAATTATTTCAGTAACGGGAAGCTACATTATCTCCCAGTGTCATAGGCTACATTTGAAACATTCAAGTGGGTTAATTTCCGTACAAAACAGGAGCGAAGCCGTGAGCAAAAACAAGTTACTTATACGTCAAATCGAAAATTAAATTTCTAAAATGGTGTTCAGGCCTTAAGTTTTGTTATTTTATGTAATTACTTCTTTCGTGGCGCCTGGAAGACATTGACAGGGGGGCGTTTTGGGTAAACATTTCTGAAATAATACGTTTGTGAAAAAATAGTCATAAAATATCGCTATTTCAATACGAATCACATTAATTTGTTAGCAGAAATTAAGAGCTGATTTTAGATACGAGTTTGGAAAATCTGCCTTTTCACACTTCCACACAAATTCATAGTTGCTTTATTTTCAGGGTAGGTACGTTTTCAGGAAAAAAAACAACAGATTAAACGATTAATCTTCATAATTTAATTTAATTAAACTAACGGCCTAGTTGTAACCTCATTTAAAGGGCAAGCCTTACATATAGCAACTGAAAGTTACCCCAACTATTTGTCATTGGGGGTGTAATTAAGATCCCTAATGTTTCTTCTTAATGAGCCATAGTATATGGTTGAATCATGGGATACCATGTATTTACGAGGTGAAGTATACATCTTTTGTTTGGTATATACTGGAGGCATTAAAAAAAACTGAAAAAACATGAGTCGAAAAAAATTGTTGGACACTACATACGATCATAGTACAGAAGCTGTGATTATATTGAATGTTTATATTTGAACCTAGTTCTATTTTTTTTTTTTTTTTTTGTGTTTCTCAGTGCTATATTTTGTAAATAAGTAAATTTAATTTGAGACCGAGCTATCGCATTAGGAACATTCCTGTAATGATAGTTGTAAGGGAGATTTAAATAAATAAATAATAAATAAATAATCGTTGTTTCGGGAAAATTTACTAAGTTCAGTATTTATTTAGGGTGCCTATTTATTAAAGGTTTACATAGACATCGCCGCAATTTACGTGGCCACAATGGGCCAAAAAAAAATTTAAAGAAGTCGTACATCGACACGAAAGAAAAAGTAACTACAAACAGTTTTATTTCATTTGAGATATATACCTGATTCATAGTTGTGATTCATTCGTTTCATAGTTTATTTTATAGCTTTTGCAAAATATAACACGAATAGAAAAATAAATATTTATTTTTCTATTTAATATTATTGTAATTTATGGCTAAAAGGTTTTAGCCTTACCTTTTAGCCATAAATTACAATAAAATTATATGCTATCGATATTAAATTATTATATTTTGGCAAGCATAGCTAATAAGAATCATCGTATATTTTATTTTACTAATTATACAGGGTGGTAAACAGAGTCTTCACGAAGCCGTTAACCAAGCACATCAAAGTAATTCTACGCAAAAATTATTGCTGGGATATAACTTTTTTTTTGTGGTGAAAAAATCACGTTTTACGGTATAGAACTCTATGTAACGCACTCAAAACAATTCATGGACGCATTTAATAGTAAATTGATTATGGAGGTATTTAAAGTAAAGTTATGACCTTAAAACTAGTATTTGAAAAAAAAAATGTGAAAAAGTTGGAACTTTGACCTCTAATATCTCCGTAACTGGTAGTTTCTCAGGTATGGTCCAGAACAAACAAATGATCTCAATGAAGGGGAGAACAAGTGCCTTTCGGCTTCGTTAAGGATCTATTTATACCCTTTATAAAAATAAAGTAACCTAAACGAACGCTTGCAAGAAATAAAATAAAGTTTATGAAAATATGGTATTTTGGGGTTTCTTGTTGAAGTCTTAAATGAATTAATAAGAAGGTTTTGATAAAAATAAAGTAAGCACGACACGTGGTTGTGTCAAGGCTGTTTTTCTTTCCCAAGGTTTAAAATGTGATTGAAGTGACTTGGCGACAAGTTTGGACTGTTAGTTGATGGTCCTACATAATTATTATAGACTTAGTATATAATATACTAATTATTGTAGACTAGATACAAATAGGCATGACGACAGTATCAAAAAATTGCAAATCTATTTAGTCCGTCAGTTAGAGTATCGGAAATGAATGGACACGTATTTTTTGTTTTTGTAAATCAATGAATATTGACAAAGATAAAACGCATCAAAACTCGGAAGTGGGGGCTCGTGACCTCAGAATTAGCTACAAATTATACCATGGCGTGACGTATTGAGAATTATAAAGCGTTGTATCTTCGTCAATTTTGGTTTACGTAACAAAAGAAAAAACACGGGTCAAATATTTTTTGATAATCTAAGTGACGGACTAATTAGATTTTTTATGTCGTCTCGCCTATTACTGGGATAATTATGGCTTTCATCATCAGCCTGTTAATGTTCCCACTGCAGGGTCACAGGCCACCTCTCTATGAGAGGGAATGGGCTATAATCCACCACGCGGGCCCAGTGCGGGTTGGTAGATGTCACATGTCTTCGAATTTTTGGTTCTAGGACATGCCGGTTTCCTCACGATGTTTTCTTTCATCGTTTTGAGAGCATTGGTGATGAAATAAATTATACAAAGTAATGTGTCTAGTCTAATAATTATGTTTGTTGCTTTCAATAACAGTATAATATGTTTTCTAACATTACTTATCATAATCAGCCTGTAATCTTTTAGATAGCTAGGATACGCTTCTTTGTGATAGGCCCCGTGCAGGTTGGTAAATGTCACCATGTCGCCAATTTCTTTATCCTAAAGCATGCCGATTTTCTCACGATATTTCTCTTCACCATTTATCTTCACATTACTAACTTAATTACGTCATTTTATCTCAAGCAATTTGGCAAACAGTATAAACTATCGCTTCAGCTTTTTGCAAATCAATCAACGCCACCTATCGCAATCCACTGCGAGACACATGCTTCTGCCAAGATACGCCCTGTAATACAGGCCCAGCCACCTTATTAAGTCCTCGGTTCATCTACCATGTCACAAGTCCCCTAATGACTTAGGCCTAAGTGTGTTCTTCCGCACCTCGTTATTAAAGTACTCAACTTAAGACTTACTAAGTTACGGGCTTCAAATAACAAAAATAACAATCTATGTATCTTGGTGTTTAGTTTTGTCTTAAGGTAATGAGACGGCACTTACAAGGGTCACGGGATTAGCGAGGAGGGTAATGATAATATTTGAATGTGTTAGAGTAACTTTGGTAGTTGTAGGGTTAAAACAATGGGTTAAAGGTTAAAGTCGGATATCAGATGCATGTCAGACAGGCTGTCAACCGATCTAGAAAAGTGTACCTACCAGACTTATCATCATCTGTCTACCAATTTGCCCAACCATGATGGCGTCGACTTTCAGTCTATAAGGACGCATAGCTTTAAGTACCTATATTAGTTTTCTTTTACACAGAGTGATCACATATCTGTCCTCCTCAACCCGGTGAGTTTGTAACTGTTGTGTTGGCAAGACTGGTCGTTAGTCATTTGTGCAAGTGTCAAAGATCTTCGAATGACAGCCGGGACTAAATTGCCCCAAAGTACCTACGTTGAAATAATTAGCAGGCCGAAATGGTCCCTACCTGATACTGCGTAACGCGGAATGCCTAATAGCCAAACTTTACGATAGCTTCTACGCAAAACAGTAACAATGTACTCTTAAAACAAAAATCTTCGCGATCTCACAACAATTTACAGTAATTTGAGTTTGAAACTAAAGCCTACAATCTTTTGTCCATCTCCAGCGTTTCGTAAGGCTGATAATTTAGTTCTAAGCTGTTCGTTATGACTGGGACACGACTAAGTGTTGTCGTGACAAGCCATGACGAAACGTGCCAAGAGTTCTGATGGCACAAAGGATTTTGGGGATGGGAAATTTCAAAAGGATTATATCGATAATGAGATTGACTGTCGATGGTTTTAATTCTTGACAATTATTGAGTTTGGCAACTTTGCTAAAATTAAACTAGGTAAATTGGTTAATAATTTGGAGGCAATTATCATTGCGTTTGATCAGTAATAAAATAATAACTCAATAAATACAAATAAACGTGTCAAGTGAAGTTGACTCATTCATATTTAATTTTATTCATTCACGTTATCAAGGTGTTATAGTTGTCGCATATATACCTTAGAATATTTGTATTATTATGTATGTAGATTTATGTGTTTTGAAAAATGCGAATTTATGTTTTTAGCACAGACAAACTTATAGATCTAGTATCCGAGACAGTTTTTTACTGTTTTTTTTTTCTTGAAAAGCAGATCCTTTTTCGTATTAGCGGCAGTTTGACCAGAATTTGCTCTCGTTTTGATGAAATAATAAACTATTCAGCAAAGGTTGGTCACGAGGTTGATAGCCTAGTTTACGATGTTCTCAAGTAGTCGTTTAAGTATTGTCCACTTCGTTTATATTACGTACTTACTCAGCCATCAAAATGGATGGTTGTGTCAATTAAGTTGTAAAACCAATACAACTTTGACCTTTGGTTACTGCAATCTCTGCAGGGGGCCACACCAAACCTACAGGGCTATGGGCTATCTCATTAACAGCTAAAATTAACATCGTTTCTGCATTTCATATAACTACATTAGCATATTTTACTGCGTCGTCAGTTGAAGGTTTATTTTTGTCACTCGTAAGTCAACATCTCGCATCGCGTTGCCTTGACAAATCACATTAATAATATGAATTTTAATAAAATGTTTAACAACAATCGATTTGTCTCTAATTTATTATAATCCTGACCTTATTTCGTAAATTGATTGACATAGTAATAAACATCTAGTATTCCAATACCATTTTAGTATAATAGGTAGTTTTTGGAATATAATGAATATGGTTTGGAATATATTAAGGACTGTTAAATGATAATTACTTGTAATATTATCTTTTTTATTGTTTACATGACAAACGCATAAAAGATTTATATGCTCACGATTTATTAAAACTTTTGAAAATGTGTCGGAAAAGAATTCTTGTCAAAGAAAGTGAAAGTGAAAGAAGTCTTTGCGTTTGGGATACCTAATACTACTAAACTAAACAAAATACCACAAATGAATATTCATCTTTTTGTCGTAAATGCTTAATTTTCGAAAAAAAGATAAAAAAATAACAAAATATTCCAAAAATTCCATTTGCTCTCTCTTTTGGCTACATTTTAAAAAAAGCAATTTAAGCTTCGCACCGGATAGCCATAAATAGTAGTTATAAAAACCGAAAACTTTATCGATAAACTGTTTTATGGCACTACACTGCCGTTGCCGGCGACAGGTGCATCTGAACGGCGGTAGAGACACGGTCTATCGATATATCGATAAATTGTATTTTGATAGCGCACAGCCTTATGACTGAAAACAGATGCGGCTACTTTGTGTTCAATTTTGTAATCAAATTTGTTCTTGTGATTATGTTTATTGAAGTATTAGAACCTGTTAATATTGAAATGAAACATATTTTTACACGAATGTCCCAAATAAATATTCATTTGTTTAAATGGCTCCTCAGCGTCATATAAGAACTTCAATGAAAAAAAAATGGTCACCCGTTCGCAAAACATCCGTGGCAAGATCAGCCTAATCTCATTTAAACAGTAATTTAACCCCAATCCGGCCACACGTGGAACACAATGTTATAATATTGATTATAGTGTGAATATTTTATTCAGACAAGTCAACCCTGAGGGGGTTTACCTCAGTCATCTCTTATGTATGCCCATGGGGCCCCAGGGGTCGGACCATCATTCAATATTTAAGTTAATTGATATCACACTCTATCACCTTCGGGATCATGCATATTTAAGATCGAGTGAGTTAAATAACTCACTCGATCTTAAATACGGAATGTCAACAATTAAATTGTTTACTACTGCGCTGGGTGGTTATTTAGGTACGTTGAAATAGTCGATATTAACACGCATTAAAAGTCATCCAATGGGGTTATAATTATGACCTTAGAAGGTTGTATTGATGATTATAATTCTGTAAATATATGCATATTACGGCCGCACCAAATATTTTGTTTAACATACCTATAGCATGAGAGTAACTGGTAAATTGAAAAAACCGTAAGAAAATTTGGATTTCGCGGGCTACCCTGGCGTTTTTTTTTTTTTAAATCGTCTCTATCTACATGTTTTTCAGTCTTCGTTAACAACAGGCACCTGACTGCGACCGCAGTCCGATATTCGCCAATATTTAGAAGATCCACAGCGCGGACAAAGATATTGCAATCTCGGCCAGATTACATTTAAAATGAATCCCGGTATAGCGGTAAAATGCCGGAAAACTGCTGGTTTCAGTTATAGTGAAATGTGGAGTAAAATGCTTTTAAGTATCGGGTATTATTTTCTTGTTTGGTTTCATTTGAATGGGATTGGACCATACACCGTCAGGCGTGTGATGTTATAGTTAACACATTTTTACTAGGCACACATGTTTAGCTATGATAATATTAATAAAACATCGCTCCTGTAATCCCCAAAAGATTAGGCAGAGGTGTATCTAATACTCACATTTCGCCCGTAATGTTTAAGTCCCATGTAATGGGGGCGAGCCTATTGCCATCAACCGGGCACAAATTTAGCCTCCATGGCTACTACTGAAAAATTCCTGATTGAAACACCTAATAAGACTGCCCAACGTGGGAATCGAACCCAAAATCTCACTTAGCAGTCGCGCTTGCCACAACTAGACGAATGAGACAGCATTAAGTTTAATTTCTATACATATAATAAGGGGAGAATCTATTTCCGTCAAGCGGGCACAATGCTATTGCTAAATCCCTGATACTTCAAAAAACATTTGAACCCAGGAAAGGACCTCAGAGAGGTATTTAGGCAATAACTCCCTCTAAATACTAGTAACTGCTACTATTGCCATATTTTAATCTCTTTGATGGTAATAATGATCAATTTATGACCTAAACAATACTATTAGTTGGAAGAGCAACGGCATCGGCACCAACGTCAGTAGGTACAATTAGCTAATTACGAAGATGTTAACGGTGCTTCAGGTAATTTATTGTCGTAAGTTATTTTTATTGTACTAAAGTACCAATGTAATAAATCTTCACCCTTCTGGAGGCTCTTACAAGTTTTGTATCTGTTACATCGAATTACTGCTATAGCATCGCACACAATTTTATGCAAATACTGGCTTATGCCCGCGGTTTATTCCGCGTGGAGTCTGGTAATTGTACCACGGGAATTAAAAAATAATAATAAAAATATCGCTGGACATTACACACAGCGCTATCTAGTGCCACACTAAGCAACGAGGCTTGTGTCGTGGACACCAAATAGTTGATATACAACACAGATACTTTTTGTTTGTATATACATACTTATTATACATATAAACATCCATGACTCGGAAACAAATGTCCATGCTCAACACACAAACATTTTCATACCGGGATTCGAACCCGGGACCCTAAGAACGTAAGGCAACCTCACTACCGCTACGCTATTCGGGTCGTCAAATTTCAATTCCAAACATCATCACAAACTTACGCATTTAAAATATTAGTAGGATCTGCCTCCTTCACATTGATCTTAATGAATGCCTCGTCTCCTAAGCTCTTACCTTTCAACAGCAGCACGAAGTTCTTCTTGTCCTCTCCACCCTTGGGGTACTCCCAATCCACATCCAGACCGTCGAAGTTCCTGTCGCGCATGTACGGGATGGCGGAGTAGATGAACGTCTGACGGGCGTACCGGGTCGCTGACATCTCTTTGAACTTCTGGGTACCGAAGGACCAGCCACCTGGAGAAGGAAAGTCGCTTTAGAACCAGAGATCACATGTTGCTGGGGGAGTTTGTTGCGTCACTTCTTCCTCCAAGATAAAATACTATAGGAAGAGCTGAATCTGAATGGAAGGTAAAATTCAAGAAAAAATGCTTTCGAATTGGAATGTTACGGAATAGTTGCTGCGGGCCTAAAATGGCCACTTTAGCAGAATCCTGATATGAATCAATGAAAAAATGGACTTTACAGTCATAACGTCGTAACGTGTCGTAGTTTTAAGTTGCCTAAACTAACAAAAATTGTTATTAGTATGTATTATTAGGTTAAGGTATTTATGTATGGGTCTTTGTTACCTGAAATAAATGGATTATTATATATTATTATTATTATAACCATAAAGTCCATTTTAAGAATTTTAAATTTTTAACGTGATTCATAATATGATTCTATTAAAGCGGTCATTTTAGACCCCCAGGTAGATCAAATTCTGAATTATCGTTCTATTAATATAGAACATTACAAGGTGACACCGTCAAATTCACTAAAAAACTGAAGATTTCTGACAGAATTCGTAATCACTGTGTGCTATTCTATGTAGGTCTGTGAAATGTTTTCTTTTTAGCACTTTTTTGGGATGACTGTGTTAAGAATGGATGGTTTAGTTATTTTATGAAATTAATCACGGAACTAAAAAACTTTACGCATCAAAAACTTGTTTCCGCTGTTTCTTATATAAAATGTTTGTTTGGGGAGTCATTTGTAAAGCCAGGCAATACCCAAAGTTGAGGTACTAAAAATGTCATAAAATAAAGTTAAAAATGAATAATTAGGTGAAGCTTTGTTTTTATGATAAAATAAATATTCATGAAATCAAAAACTAGGACAATATTTTTGATTTTCATGAATATTAATTTTTATAATATTTCTATAAAAACTTCTAAAAATCAACAAAACTTTTAAAATTTAATTGTTGGCTAACCTAAATAGTAAATTTAAAATACCTGTTTTAGAAATATTTGAGCGCCGCGTAATGTTATACAGACTGCTAATGTACAGTGTTTGGATCGAAATACTCCAGATTCCACAAAACATAACAAATTAATGTTTCGTTTACCTAGCCAATTAATTACATGCCAACGTTCAATACCTATTATCTCAGCCAGAATTATCTCACACTAATCCATTTAATTCACACTAATTACTAAAAATTTTCGCAACTGAATAGTGAAGTGAAACGACAAAAAAGTGGAGTGTCGATTTCTTTAAGCGCTCATAATGCATTGCACCACAACTGGAAGGTAGGTCTCATGAAAATAGGCGCGGTTTTTTGTAGGCATTCCCGTGAAAATAGGTGAAAATGTCGCGCGAATGCGCTTTGTGCCGTGGGAAAGGCGCCGCGGTGTGTTCGCATGTGGGTAGTGCGGGGACAAGTTTATCGATATCGTTTTTTGTATATAGTTTTTATTAAGTAAATAAACAAGAATATAAACATGAATCATTGGTCTACAGTGCGTGTAATTTACTTTAAGAGGATTAAAATAAAGAGTATTTTAGGTCAAAAATAGTTTTAATTATGTGTCACTAAATCCATCATGGATCTGGCCAATGGATCTTCTGAGAATGATCCTGTTTACGCTGCTGATACACAAATCTCAATAAGATGTGTAAGTTGTTTGTTAGAAAAAAAAACTAATTTAGAAATATTTTCTCACACCTTAACCCACTCGTCTCAAACTCTCAACTTGCCATTAAAACACGTACCATAAACCATAACATTAAGTTATTAGAAAGTTGTGTTGCCATAAAAAACCCGAGTCATAATATTTAAACACCTATTGATTGCTTCAACTGGTTGATTGAACCAATCATTATATAAGCGAGTGTGTATGAAAGTGAGGTGTGGTATTGTTGTTTTTGCAACGTCATAAACGTACGTGTTTATTTATATAAAAAGTTTATTTGTATGATACATAAATAAGATTCCTTTATTTTATTTGTAGTGATAATTACCACTATGTAAATGATCTGTAATCTTCTATGTTTTTTGTGGTGAGTGCCTTATCTGCAAATGCTTATTAAACATATAATCAAATTTTAATCATTTTAATTAAATGACAATTTTATAATGACAAGGATAGTACCTAATTGGTACTTCAGAAAGTGATCGCAATTTCGAATAACCTAATTAAAATTATTCATCAGTTATTGGAATCGCTCTAAGCTTTAAATTAATGGTAAATCGAGATGTCAAATAGATGAACATTTAAATTAGAATAAAGTTTATCGATATTTCATTGGACATCACGAATTGTATCGATTTTAAAACACTCAGTCTGTCGAATGTGATACCTCGTGTATTTTGAATCGTCTATTTATTCGAATGGATAATCAAAGTGTTCTTCATGAAATATGAAAGCTCTACTCGTATTTTTGATGCGATTTTACTTTGTAGCTAACGATTCTTGTGTTAAAGCAAATGAGCTGTGGAATTATTAATGTGTTTTAAAGGTAAATTCTGATCAATGGCAACGTCGCAAATATATGGCTAAATTAAATTATGAATTATCGTTCCTTGTTTTACAAAAATATGTTTATTAAGAATATTGTAAAAATAAATTTCATATAGATTTAGAAATAAGAGTTTGACTTAAGAATTTGACATAAAACCGGTACGGTGTGAAGGAATTTGGAGAAGTAGATTCTTGGAAGCTCGAAGGTTATAACTAGGAGAACTGCCCATCACTTTGAAATTAGTCTTTAGGTAATCGGGAGCACAAGGATCGTTCATAATCGAGAAGAGCATGCACAGAGATCTGAGGGACCTCCTGAGTCGGATAGGCAACCATTTAATCTGAGAACGGAAGGAAGAAATGTGATCATAATTATTTACGAAGGCGAAAAACAAACCGAATACAATTGTTGAGAAGTCGATCCAATTTATTTAGAAGTTCTTGGGAAAGATCAGAACAAATAACATCAGCATTGTCTATAATGGGAAGCACAAGCGACTGGACCAGAGTGAGTTTGGTGATAGATGGGAGGAAATGCTTGAATCTATAAAGAGACCACAGTGAGAACGCAACTTTCTGGCTCACCAGAGCCACGTGTTTATTCCAACTTAAACTGCCGTGAATGTGCAGACCTAAGTCTTTTAGGTGAGGTGAAAGAGAGATGACGGAGTTCTCGTACATCAGTGGCATAAGTTGGCTAGTGTTCCCATTTCTCTAATAGTACGAACTACCAATGAGGATGGCCTCTTTTTTTTATTTTTTTTTAGGATGGGAAGCCATCAAATGACTACTCCCGCTCTGGGCGGAGCAGGAGGGAGTGTCAGACTAATACTGACTAAAACCCATCCATGTCCCTTCATCGCCCTTTGTGTTCCGGCGCCACGGTATCTCTTTCGAATAGTCCCGCAGCCCCGGAATGAGGATGGCCTGACACTGACTTTTTGGTGCAGAAATAGCTCTAAGAACATTTAAAACTGCCACTACACCTAAACCATTCTTATTATTATAGCAACTCATAACCACCAGAACAATATTTTGTCGCTTCCCAAGAAATGAATGTATTTTATTATTCTGTTTTTTTTTTGTGGTATAAAAGTGAATGCTTTTTAATTCTGAATTTATTAGAAATATTATGAACTCTGAACTTACATAATTCAACTATTGTGTTTGGGTCAACAGGTCACAATAATATGCTTGTAGTATTAGATAATTGATTTATTTTATTGCTTATTTCCTCAATAAATATAATGACTTAACTTGTTTAAGAAAACTTAATGTATTTAGTGCCTTGTTTTGCATAATATGGATGCATGCATAATTGTATTAAGAGATGTTACTAGACTATTAAAATTAATAATGATTTGTCTTTGTCTGATATTATAATGTGTGTAAACTGTAAACACAGTCATAAAAATATTGCAATTCATTGTTTAGATGATACTTGGTAAGAAAACCATGATTATGAAACTTGTTTGTGAATATTCTAAAAGCTTAATAAAGACGACGGTGTTATGTAAATGGTACATTATATTTAGAGTGATTAATATAAAAAGCCAATGAAATTCATTAACATAATACCAGTAGGTATTATGTTAATGAATTTCATTGGCTTTTTAGACAAGATTTCAATCCTTTCCATAGATTTAAATCTTTAGATCGCGCTCACTTAAATGCGATGAGGCGCCTTTAAAGGTTTAATTCTTTTTTCCTGAGCTTATTTGACAGTAGTCAACTGCGGACATTTCTTTGTCCAGGTTTATGGCCTATCATGACTTCTAGAAGCAATATATTTTTTATCTGATTCCAGAGTAGGAAAGAGATGACGTTAGACGTCCTCTATAGCTCCGTTTTTTTACCACACTGGACTGACATCAAAACAATACTGCTATAAGACGACATGATAGCCCGCAAACAGTACCCAGTACGTGCATATCTACCCAACTTTCTTTTGTTTTGTTTCATGTTAGTTTTTAATCAATGTTCATTATACATACCTATAGCCAAAAGAGTCTTCAGCTTAGGATTGGCCTTCTTCAATGCATTGATTCTGTCGTACAATCCAGTCTTCCCATCCTTGGTCTCGTCGTTGGACTCAAAGGAGCTGAGCTTGCCTTTCTTCAACCAGCCGAAAGCGAAGATAATGTGGGTGCAGAGATCAGGCTGGATGTCTTCCGGGGTGAACTTGCCGATCTTCGTACGGTATTGGGACCAGTTGGTGTAGTAGCAGACAATCTGGTGGAGGAGAAGAATGGTTATTAGAAAAGGGTTATTAGGGAAGAATATCCTATAGAATATATATATCCGGGGCTGCGGGACTGCTCGAAAGAGATACCGTGGCCTCGGAACACAAAGGGCGATGAAGGAACATGGATGGGTTTTAGTCAGTAAAAGTCTGACACTCCCTCCTGCTCCGCCCAGAGCGGGAGGTGTCATTTGATGATTTCCCATCCGAAACAAAAAAAAAGGAAGAATATGATGGATGATGATAAAGAAGATATTATGTTATGTAATTAGAACCAATTGTTGGCGGGAGTCCGCTGGATGCGAGTCGCACGGGACTGGTCAACGTGGCGACACTTGGGGGAGGCCTATGACGGCGGGCTATGTATGGCAGTGGACGTCTTTCGGCTGAAATGATGATGATGCTGGCCACGAATATTGTTTGTGTGATTGTTATTTAATATTAATACATCCAAAATAAACCCCATGTCTTTAAGGCTCCCTATTTGTCTAATACAACGTTTGGTTCAGTGGGTAATACGTGAAAAGCTGCCACGTTGTTTGTATTTGTACCCGTTTGAGGGCAATAGACTTGCCCCCTTAATACATCGGACTTAAACATAACTGGCTAAAAGTGGGTGTTTTTTTAGGTACCTACTCCTCAGCCTAAGCTTTCGGGGATAACAGGCGTGATGTTATGTTATGTTATTAAAATAGATTCTTTTCTAACACGTAAATAGGCAAGACGACAAAAAAAAACTAATTAGTCCGTCACTTAGATTATCAAAAAATATTTGACCCGTGTTTTTTCTTTTGTTACGTTAACCAAAATTGACGAAGATACGACGCTTTTAAAATTCTCAATACGTCACGCCATGGTATAATTTTTAGCTAGTTCTGACGTCACGAGCCCCCACTTCCGAGTTTTGATGCGTTTTATCTTTGTCAATATTCATTGATTTACAAAAACAAAAAATACGTGTCCATTAATTTCCAATACTCTAACTGACGGACTAAATAGATTTGCAATTTTTTGATACTGTCGTCATGCCTATTATTTTGTAAAGGGAAATTTTGACGGGTTTATGGACAGCTGTTCAAACCATTTGCTTGTTGCAAGTACAGTATACATGCATACTTTGTAAGGATTTCATGACTTTCGAATTTCGTTTATGTCAAATGCGAACAACCTTTTTCAATGTCATGACGTAGCTGCTATACGCAAGGTTTAAAGGTAAATTTAAGCTCTTTATAAACTTTACAATCCTCCTTAAGTTTCAAGATAATAATTTGGAAATCGTAATTTACAATTTCAAATGGACCATATACCTATGTTTCATAGTTTATAAACTTATTTTTTTATGACTGTACTGCGTCTAGTTGCTAATTTGTCCAGCTGCGAAACTGTCTCGCTGAGAATCTGTTCAGTTGCTAAGGAGGCCTTGAATCAGTAATCATAATGATAAAGCTTCTAAAAATTTAAATTTATCTATTGCAAGGATTATGACTCATGTTGATAAATTCCCTGTATAGAATTCTAAATAAGGCGAACGGTTTGAATACATTTTATTATGTTAAACGATTCTAAGAAAATTCACATCTAACTGCATTTTTAAAGCACACAATTATCTTCATAGATTTAGAGCTCCTTTCGCAAACAATCTTAAACGTATATTTCTAAATTCATATTCTTTGGTAAAGTTTGCGTTCAGGCACTCAGTTTTATAACCCACTCCCGTCTACTGCTTAAAAATACCAGCTCATTTAACATGAAAAGTTTCCTCAGTTATCCATTCAAATCTGAACTCTACACATTCAAAATGGGGTACCTTTCAGAAGACATATAATATTTTCAAAATTCAAAAACCTATCTTGAAGACATTCGCGTAACATTAAATATCTGAAACGAGACTAAACTATGCATTATGACCTTTATTCTCAAAGGAATAAAGTTTACAAATGCCGAATAAAAATCTTCAAGTAGGCAAATACTTATTTTGAAGGCTAACAACTTCACTTTTACGTTCGAAAAGTTCACTCATATCCGTGTTGTACTATTCTTTTACAAAATTACTTTTGCATATCGGAACTGATTTGGACGCTTCTATTTGAAGGTGTTACGAACTAAAATTGCATAAACAGTTAGTATTTTAAGTGTAATAGTCAGGTGGTTTATAGGTTCCCGCAAGGCTCAATTCTCGGACCGCTGTCTTTTCCTGCCATATTTTATTAGAAGGATATAAAAACCTTTCGGAATCGATAGTTAATGTTTTATTAATTGTTATTCGCTTTTAATTGACTCAGAAGAAATGTAGCTTTCTAAATTGATTATTAATTGTATTTTAAATGCCCAGGTGATAATTGGATAGCGTATTAATATCATCAATAATTACTTTTCTATCTAAATGCCTGATTCTGACACGTTTTAATATTATCATGCATGACAAATAAGAGTAAGTAATTATAATGTCAAGATGGAATTATCCAAAGATTTCCTACAGGTTCTAGTTTTCCTGTCGTTTCGTCAAATTATAATGCGATGACGGTTAAATATTTGAGGAATTCATAACTCTATTTTTTTGGAAAAAAGACTATTTGCCTAAGTATCAAAACTTGGATGTAGGTACTCAAGAAGGTACAAATTTGAAGAATTATTCTAGTTAGATACTTATAATAATAAATAGCTTACCTTATATCCATCTTTGTCTTTATGATGATCGGTACCGACAGAATTATCGAGGACTGCAGAAGATTTTCTGCTGGCAATGCTAGGTCTTCCGCGGATCTTGGGTCTGTTCACACTAGCTGCTATGACCTGGTCTGAAGACCTGGAGACGCTGGATGTGACTGAAGTAGACACTTTACTAGGCTTACGGAGTCTTCTGCGAACAGCTGTGGAAGAAAAAAAAATGGTTTTAGAAAGAGTTTTGAAGAATACTTGGAAACAATAGCTTATTAAGTGCTTCCATATGAAATATCCCAGTAGCAGCTTGGAGTCTGGATTTGTGCCCCGTTGATGGCAAAAGCTTGGAAGCATAACAGACTGACGAAGTGTGAATAGTACAACCACTAAAGATACAACTCTGCCTAACCCTTTCGGAAAACCAGACGTGGTGCATGTATGCCTAACAGGAAAAGGATGTTCGGCTAACCCTTAGGCGAAAGGTACCGAATAAAAATGATGATGACAAATTTAATTCGAATGCAAAAGTTATCGTAATTCGTGGTCATAATACAGGGTGTAAACAACCTTATCACGAAGCCGTCAACCAAGCATTCTGTACATCAAACTACGTACCTTTACACAAAAATTATAGCTGGGAAACTTTTTTTTTGGGGTGAAAAATCATGTTTTGTGGTATAACTCAATGTAACGCACTCAAACATTGTGCTGATGGATGGATTGAATAGTACAGGGGAGGTAGGTGTTTAAAGTAAAAATCTTACATCACAAACTTGTATTCAAAAACAATCTTGTCAAAAAGTTGGAACTTTGACCCCAATATCTCCGTAACTAGAAGGTTTCCAGGTATGGTGTAGAACAAAAAAATAATCGCAATGACGGGGAAAACAAGTGCCTTTCGGCTTCGTTAAGAGGTTTTTTACACCCTTTTTATTAGATGAGCAACAGCTAATTCCTGACCTAACTCTTGCAACACCCAAAGAAAAAAAGAAGGGAACCCATTACCCCTTAGTTAGTTAGGCACCGCAAGGTCTACCAAGCCATGTAAAATTGAGTAAGACCTAAATATCAGCACCATTTAGAGTTCTACTGACCCCTTTATGTGTAAAGCGTGACACATCAAATTAGAAACATATCAACTGGCTGTCATTGCAAAAGACTATACAAAAGAGGAACAAAGCAGTTTCATTTCGAATTATGTATATCGTCTTGCAATATGTCTGGCTAGAAAAAGTAATTGAAGTTTTAATTGAACAAATTGGGTTCGTTACGCGGTATTTTTTTTCTTGGTAACTCTAAAAGTAGTGCCGGCAGTAAGATATATAAGGGTTTCTAATAAATATTTAATAATACAATTAACCTAAAGTTAATAGATCTGCAAATACTCAAGGGGTCGATAGGGTAAAGGAAATAAATAAATAGTCAACGTATCTGAAATTACTAGTTTGTTAAACGTTTCTGACATTGAAGAAATTAATTAATCTGTGTGGTACCCATTACTTTTGATCTACCCCGGAAGCGAGCTTTTTTTTTATTTATTTATCTAAATCAACACTTTTCTCTAACCATTATTGAATATTGACACAATTTTAATCCTCATCATCATTTCCCTGCCCTTGTCTTAATCTATTAAGGGTTGGCAAAGCATGTCTCCTGTTTCCAAAGTTCTCTATTAGTCATCATTTCAGGAGTCACTTCCTCTCCTACCATATTATTCTTGCAGACAGTCCATCCATCGTTTCGTTGCCTCTATCAATATTTTGCTAAACATTTATTTGATGATTGATTTATTTGACAATACACAATTTTCATCTGCTTCTATCAATTAAATCATGATCTGTCGAATGACCGATTTGGTCGGGACGCCATTGTTTAACTATTGTGTCTACTTCGTGGACAGATCATGGGTTATGTTCCTTCAACTGCCCCAAGGACATTATTTTCTATAAAAAACTTTGCCTCTTAGAAATACTCCTCATTCTTTGTCATCTTCTCAGAAGTAACGTCACTTAAAAAACTTCCTATAGCTATTATTTATTTTTCCAAGCCTTTTCCAAGAACTATGCTTAAACTAAAGAGAATCTTGATATCAAAGTCTTTGTGCTCGCACCTAATTTTTCCGTTCGATTTGACTTCAAAGGTGGCTGCGTTGCGTTAAGTTGGCTTAGTGATTTATTGAGCGGTAGTTACAGGGTGGGTTAGGATCTGTAATCTTTACGCTTGTTTCGTCTTTTGGGATGAGAAGATCGGAGAGTAGATTGGAGAAGTTAAATCGATTTCGGAGGTGTTAACTCTTAAATTTAGCAGAAATTACTTGAAATTTGGTACCGGTGGAGGTGGCAATATTATTTATATTACCATTTTTGGTGTACTTATTCAAGGATTTATTCATGTAAACTTGAACACAATAGGCATCACGACAGTATCAAAAAATTGCAAAACAAGTCCGTCAGTTAGAGTATTGAAAATTAATGGACACGTAGAGTTAGCTAAAAATTATACCAAGGCGTGACGCATTGAGAATTTTAAAAGCGTCATATCTTCGTCAATTTTGGTTTACGTAACAAAAGAAAAAACATGGGTCAAATATTTTTTGATAATCTAACTGACGGACTAATTACATTTTTTTTGTCGTCTCGCCTATTGAACTCATCGCCATCTAGGAATTGATAAGGACCGAATTTAAGAATAAAAATAATTCAAACGTTTCTTTTAAACATACGTATGTATATCAATTCTACGCTTTCCTAAAATTCTGCTATAATAAAATACCGTAGATCTCTCTCACATGCAATGCATTTAAACGACGAATAAGTATTTTAAAACAAATAGAATTTTGAAACTAAAGGTATCCAAGCAACATTTTTACAAAGCCATTCCTCCAATATGTTCCGAGTAATATACTTCCTCTACACTTTGAATTCCAAACGCCCTTATGGGACACCCTGTTACTGATGGCAGACTCTCTTCCACTTGAATTTCAACCTCAGGCTTGGGAACTTACAGTTGATTTTTGTGTAGCAGGGAAATATATTTTTCCCACAAAAGAAACAGTTTTAATGTATGAGTTTAGCCAGGGTGTTTGTTTTGTAAACGCTAGCTTTGTCCAGGGACTGATGAAAAGTTTATTTTGTATGATGTATCTGTAGAGGTGTGTTGGGTGGGTGAGTGAAAAGGGACGTTGTCTTCAGTTTGGATGTCAGTGGTATAGTTTTAATTTTCTTTAGGATTCTGGATAAAGGATGAGGTGAATAGTTGCAGGTGTCCTACATTTTAAACTTGCGGTTTTTTCTTGAAGTAATATTTTATAATATTATCAAGATGAGGTATTAAAGCTGTACTTTGTGATTTGCCAGAATTGCAGACTGTAAAATACACTATATTTTAATATTATGTTGATCAATTTATGATTTACAATCAAAAATTAAAAATTATTTTCACCAAGAATTCTGATTAAGAATTCTGACAAGGTGTATTTTATTTCATCATCATCATCATCAGCCTATAATGTTCCCACTGCTTGGACACGAACTCCTCTCAATGAAAGGGAATTTAGGATGGATGGATGGACATTTTTTTTTTCTCAATGTGTTTATTTAATTTAATATAAAGTTATTAATTATATAACGTGAGCTTTAACTCGCATTTCCAGGATTAAATACATTTAGAAGTATTCTAGCTTGCGTGGATTTATAAAAAAGAAGTTCGAACATTCATCGGAAAATCTTGTAACTGAGGTTATAAAAATATCTGAATCGGGCATGAGAACAGCATTAAAAAAAGTTATGAAACAAAAGTGAATTTAAGTATATCCAATTAGTTAAAGTCAAATCGAGCAATTTTATTTTGTTACTTATTTTAACTATAATAGGCGAGACGACAAAAAAAAATTAATTAGTTCGTCACTTAGATTATAAAAAATATTTGACCCGTGTTTTTTCTTTTGTTACGTAAACCAAAATTGACGGAGATACGACGCTTTTAAAATTCTCAATACGTCACACCATGGTATAATTTTTAGCTAGTTCTGACGTCACGAGCCCCCACTCCCGACTTTTGATGCGTTTTATCTTTGTCAATATTCATTGATTTACAAAAAAAATACGTGTCTATTAATTTCCAATACTCTAACTGACGGACTAAATAGATTTGCAATTTTTTGATACTGTCGTCATGCCTATTAGGTTTTTTCTCTTGGTCCCTGGTCGTGTCTATCTTTTTTTGACATAACGAAATCGAGCGAGATAGACATACGACTTTCCGAATCGAAAATCGAATCGAATCGTTGTGAATAGCTACACTGATCTCAAATACTCGACATCAATTCAAAATATAACCCCGTAACATTAAGTAATTTCAATAAACTCCCCACACAGCCTCAACGCAGATACGTCGCCGATCCAATTAATAAGGCCAGCTGTCTACCCCACAGTAAACACGAAAGGATTTGCATAAAAAAACAGCGTCGGAACGTATTCTGTCCGCGTCCGCGTTTCAAAGCTATCGCGCGTACATTTTAGACAAATCAGACGGTAAACACGTCTGATGCTCTTTCATGAAACACATAAATCTAAAGAAAGAATTTTAGGGATAATCTATTGGGTTTTAAACAATTATTATTTTAGGTTTGAGTGTCCAACCAGTCAGCCAAAGGGTATCGTAATACCCAGTTCTAATTGGATTGTGGAGGTCAGATAGGCAGTAGCTCCATGTAAAATACAGGTATTCAGCTGAATCTGGTAGGACTGGAAGCCGACTCCAACATAGTTGGGAAAAGGCTAGGCAAATGATGATGACATTTTGAGTGTGAATGTCAGCTGTATAAGATACAAGATCAAAGAAGCTATGAGAAAGTCTCCTGGACACCTTTTGTCTTCTTACTGCAAGCCTTTCAAGACATACAAGTTGTTATTTTGAAAGGATTATGCCATATATTTTTATGGCAAATACAGTTAGAGTAATTCTACTTTTCCCTGTTTTGCCGAAGCAGATATCAAGTTATAACCTATCAAGATGGGAACTAATAAACACGCATCACACTCACAATACTTACAGGGTATAAAAAACCTCATCACTAAGCCGTCAACCAAGCATTCTGTACATCAAACTAAGTTACTTTACGGAAAAATTATTGCTGGGAAACGACTTCTTTTTTTGTTGTGAAAAATCATGTTTTGTGGTAGAACTTAATGTTACTCACTCAAAACATTGTGCTGATGGATGGATTGAATAGTACGGGGGTCGTGGAGATGTTTAAAGTAAAAATCTTACATTAAAAACTTGTATTAAAATAAAAAACTTGTCAAAAAGTTGGAACTTTGACCCCCAATATCTCCGTAACTAGAAGGTTCCCAGGCATGGTATGGAACAAAAAAATTATCACAATGACAGGGAGAACAAGTGCCTTTCGGCTTTGTTAAGAGGTTTTTTACACCCTCTATACATGTCGTGTCACTCACAATTTACATTCTAGAATATAAACGACTAAAACCCAGTAGCCTAACACATTAGTTTACCTAACTAATCACGCACTTAGCTATCATTAACACACCGCTTCCTTTCTTGTCTATTTTCAAGGTACACTGGAGTAATTAAATCAATTTGCGTCGGTAATTAATATGGGCTGTAGTAATATTTTGTATGGGTGGTGTTATATTTGAATTTGCTTAGGTTTATGAGTTAATTTTCAGGGTTAATGTGCATTTGTGGTAATAAAAAATTAATTGAGAAAGGTTTGGTTTTTGGTTACATTTGATGAGAATCCTTGCAAAACAAGCACAGGACCTTCATTATGTACATTATAGTTTTAAGGGAAAGTTTTACAAACAAACCACTTGGAAACTCAGCCATATATAACCACTCTTAGGAAGTCTTAGTATTTGAATACACAAAAATAAGCTCATATATTTTTATAAAACCTCGTCAAACTGCCCAAGTTTTGTGCTGACATCATTCATAGGTTGATCGACAAAAGACCCTGTGCCAATAAATTATTTATTTATGCATGAATTCCACGAAAGCATAAATAAATAACTCATTAACAATCTGTTCAACGAAGGTAAGGTCCACCCTAAAACCGTCTGCCGATAAAAAACGCGTGTTTTTTAGGTAAATAAATTGCCGGATTATCAGCAATATATCTTTGACCGTGTCCAGTCAGGGCATGTCAAGGTACAGCCGCATTACCATAGCTTTGGGCTGCAAACAAATCGCGGGCGGGATTTGTGAGTAGTGCGTAGTGCTGGCAGGTTTTTATTGTGTATCTGGCAGAATCTATGGCATGCGTTTTTGGTAGAGGATTGCTTGGCTAAAGTGCAAAAATGAGGAGCATAGAAAAATAACGCTAGAAACTGAGTAAGTCATTGAGTAGGCTATGGAGATATCATGCGAGAGAGGCTGTCAGAACAAATGTCACAGAAAATCATGTCTATCTCTTTGTCTCGTCTATAATAAGTATATTTAAATGTTTTCTGATGAACCCTGTTGTACTAGGGTGGCTTAGGGGTCAGAACACACATGTTTATTACATTCATTGGATCCAGGGATATCTTGTTTAGAGGCAAGGGTAACTAATGCTAAAAAAGACAAACTTTTCGTTTTTAATAAACATTATACTTCAAATAACCTAATAGTTATAATAATTAACAGGGGTAAGCGGAATTTGATTCTCTTACAATATTAAATTTCTGAATATTTTCAACCCAAAAAGTGTTATTTTTCAGAAATCGGGAAATAATTTAGCAGAAGAGCAAAGAAATGAATTTAATTTGAGTGAAAGAAGGAAAAAGTTTTTTAGAATGAGTTCTTTGTGTTAGTAGATCATGTAACCACATTTTCTATATGTCATGATGTCAGTTTGGTCTAACAATCCCGTCCGGTTATAAAATGCGGATGGCATACTGTCTATCAAAGTTATTTTGCAAAAAAATAGCCGGAATGTTCGGAAGCAATTGCACAATATATTTTAGATTTTTCCTTTGTCTGTTGTGTTTCGAACAATTCTGCGTATTTTTAGTTATTGGAATTTGATGTTTCCGGGAAATATGTTTGCGTCCCTTTTCACTGACTATTTTATTTTGAATGTCATATTCTATTTTATGTGTTGAACGAATTCTGAGAACTACTCTTTGATAGTATTTTGTGCAAGAATTGAGGTTTTATTCCAGCAAGTTCTTTTTGTTTGTGTATTATTTTTTTCGCCCGAAGTCTGGATGCCTATAAGTAGAACCAGCCTATAAATGCAGCTGGGTCACGGACTTACAGGCCTCCTCTCGGTGAAAGTGAGTGGAATGCATGATGGGTAAATTTATCAGGTCTCACAATAGCTGCTACAATTGTTGGGCCAAAATCATAAACGCAAATCTGATTTGACAACCGATAAATTTTGTCTCATTTATTTTGTCAGAGTTATCTAGAATGCTGTCTTTTGTCTAGATATTATATCTGAACAAAAAGTCAATAGACTGTTGTAGCTTTCTCTAGAATTTTTTTGTTTTTAATTATAGAAAGTACCTAGGTATGTATTTTAATTTTAATTTAATCAAATTGAAGCCATGATCAAAGGTTCAGAAATCTAATAAGTTTCTTCTGCGTGATTAATTAATAGTCTAGTCAGGTATTGAAAAATCTAAAGACATGCTCTGTTATTGAATAGAGAGGCAGACTTGTTTTTTTTTTTCGCATCGGAAATCATCAAATGACTCCTCCCGCTCTGGGCGGAGCAGGAGGGAGTGTCTCTGAGACTTGAGAGGAAGCCTTACAGTCAAATTATAATTTCAGATATACATGTTGGGCAACACTGAGTATTCACAAGGAGCTTGTGGCGTCCAAAGACTGGAAAAAAATTTGAAATAAGATGGGTAGAATAAATGACATTGTTGCCATCGGTGAAAAAGTCTGAGATTGGCACAGGAACCTGGACAGTGGCACAACAAAAGAGAGGCCTATACCCAGCAGTTGGAATTCAGGCTGTGGATGATGATGATGATGGATCAGTGACCTGGCGAAGGCCATGTGGTACCGCTGGATGTGAGAAGCACAAGACAGATCGACGTGGCAACGCCTAAATCCAATACTGGACGTATTTTGGTTGATATGATGTTGACCAATACATAATATTAGGTGTACTACAACTACTGACGCAGACATTTTCTTTAGATAACGTAGTGCGTCAGTTTACTTTAAGTTTTAAAAAAATATTTAAGTGTTATACATGCGTCACTTTGTATTAATCTTAAGACCAAAGATAAGCTACACAAAATGTATTCAGTAAAAATACCTAATTAAATCCCTATGTGATAACAAATAAAACTATTATTAAATTATTTTTAATTACCATGTAAATAGGAAGCTATGCTTCTGTTAAAGTTACCTAGTAGAAACCTGGACTAAATGTCATACCTGTCACTGTCACACTAGTGTCAAAATACACATTTCACATAAACGTCAAACTACACATGTCACCTCAGCCAAAGCACGCGTTAAGTTACGTTTACAGATCTCGGTATAAGATAGTACTCATCCTGGGAGTAAACCCTCCTAATGACTAGACTGTTTATCATTCCACCCAGGTAGTGGTTCCGTAAGGGGTGAACGGAAGGTTGGCAAATTGACACTACGTGGAGTTACAACCCCGTCAACTTGAGACAGCCCGTGTTTTATGTTGAATTAAATTAAGGGCAGAGGTCCACAATGTGTCTCTTTATGAATTAGCTTGGTGTAGGTGTTTGTTTGTGGAAACAATTTCACATTTGCATCTAAAAAGGAAACAAGCAATTCCGGGAATATACGAGTATAAGTCTGAATGAATACATTACGCCTGTATTTCTCGAGATTAGGGCACAGGTGTTCGTATTATAGTGCACTCAAATTTCGTCAAGTGTGTTTCAATTTTATATTGGCAAACAAATTATTCATTTATCTTTGTTAGTACCTATATTGGGTAAATTCTACGTCAGCCTTTGTATACTCTAATTTGAATACCAAATAACTAACAAAGTTCCATACCTAACAACATCTCATAAATTAACAAAATAATGTTTAAATAATCGATGTCAAACTCCAAGACCTAGCCTTTGACATTAACGTCCCCACTAAACGCTTCTCACAGCTGGACACAGTCAAATAAATAAACATTTACATATATTCGACCATATCAGTGAACAGTTTTGGTACTAATTTACATACGGTATGGCCTAGTATGCTAAACAAGATGGGTGGTCAGCCAGAGAGCATACCTGAATAGTTTTGGGGCTTAGATCCTAATTTAACTGTTCAAATATTCTAGAAATTTGTATGACCGTTTAAGGCTTCGTGGCTAAGATTTTTGGTCTGGAAGTTTCATTGATGAAGCTTGGAAGCCCTTGCGCAAACTATATTTAACATAACGTCATGCCTGTAATCCCCGCAGTGTACCTAATACAGGAGGTCTACCTAATAGTACACCCAAATTTCGCCAGTTATGTTTAAATCCCATGTAATAGGGGGCGAGCCTTTTGCCATCAACCTGGCACAAATCCAGACTCCGTGGCTGCTAATTCAGGAATTTATCTGATAGAAAATCCCAGTAACACTTTGCCCGACCAGGGAATCGAACCCAGGACCTCATGCTTAGTAGTCGCACTTGAGACCACTAGTCCAACAAGGCAGTCAAACGAAACTATATTATTATGAGTGATTGCCGAAATATGAGTGTTTTGTCAATAGTACAAGCACTGAACTAAACTCAAGCGATTCTCTCGTGGAATTATAAAGATTCTAAAATGTAAGTTCGTATTAAACATGAAATTGCAATCAAAGCATAGGTGAAAACCACTTATAACTCACTCAGCATAATTGTTGCTCGTAACTATACTAACTAACTTTAAAAAATCTACATTTCTGGGGAAAATAGACAGTGAAATTCCCTTCTTGCATCTCTCCGGTAAGAGTCTAGTGATGCAAAAAGAGGCGATAATTTGTCACACTGAAGTTGGATGGTTGTTGAACTTGCGGTTGCAAACGACGACCGTCATTGGTATTCGTCTCATAGCGAGATCAAAATCTTCTGAGATGAATAGAACTCAAATTCAGATCGAATTGAAATTCAGCGTGCAAGTTGCTTGCGAAATGATTTCAGGGAGGAGCACTCAATTTTGTATTAGTTGTTGCAAAAGTTAAGCCGTTCTTAAAAATATATTTACTTGGTGAAGGTCGAGGACCTTAAAAAACTTCAAAGTCGGTCTTTCGATAAGTATTTGATATTGCGACGGTGGTGTTGTCAAAGCAAATCGTTTCGTATCTTTTTTGAGTATGGGCTAATTTAAACATAATTTTAACAAGGGCCAGGTTTTACCCATTTATTTAGTCACATATCTGTTTCTCGTTCTTTTTAACAAAAACGTAGCCATATAAACAATAAAACAAACAGCCGGACCCGAAACAACTACCTGTAGGTCATACAAATATTTTGTTCCGTGCGGGGCTATATAGGCGCTATCATTATCCAAAATTTTCGTTTATCGACGATAAACGTCACCTCTTGAGAGGTTATTGTGCTTATCATCATGGAACAAACCCTTACCTCGGAATAAAAAACAGTTTTCTCATACAATGAGATGATTATTTTAGATGTACCTACTTATGGAAGAAGAAGAAGACACACTGCGCAACAAATACCTTGAATTCAACTAAATGAGGATGATTTGGTTTTTTTATTCAATAATTGTTTCGAAGAGTGTACTTACTGGTGGAATCTGACGTAGGTGCAACGACAGCGACTATCAGCAGGATGGTGACTGCCCACGGGAGCAGACTTGGTGGCCACTGGAACAAAACATAATTGATCGTGAATATTTTTTTGTGTTCGTGTTTTCAGTCGAAAGTGCGCCTGCTGACCGTGAAGTCCTGGTATTCTGTAAATAAATAAATATCGCTGGACATTACACACAGCGCCATCTAGCGCCACACTCAGCAACGAGGCTTGTGTCGTGGACGCCAGATACTTGATATACTACATAGATACTTTTTTTTGTAAATACATACCTATTATACATATAAACATCCATGACTCAAAAGCAAATGTCCATGCTCATCACACAAACATTTGCTTCTACCGGGATTCGAACCCGGGACCCAACGAACGTAAGGCAGCCTCACTACCGCTGCGCCATTCGGGTCTGTATGTTGATAAGTTACATTGGCAAGTGCCCTTATGACCCTCACACACAATAAATCCTTTTTTTAAGGGTTATGTTTTTCGCGCGTCTCTTGTATGTTTCTCTTTCTTTGTAAATGTTTTTTTACCTGATGTCTTCCAAACGACTGGATATATTTCGGCTGTTAAGGTATTGCCTTAAAAACCAAAGTGTCCTTAGTCCTTAGATAGGTGTTTAAAAAATAAACAAAAGTGCGGATTTTAGGCGCGATATCAATCTATAGGAAATTAAAATGTGATTACGAACATAAATATAAATTATATGTTTAAATTTAAATAGGAACATTATAAAACTATTAAACTTTGCAGGTTTTTTTTAAATTATGTAATTTGTTTATACATAACAGTTATCTACAGAACTAAGCCCTCGCGTGTAGAGGATAATCTAGGTAAATTGTTTGCCTTAAGGCGACTACAGGAGATAATTTAGCAACTCTAATTGTGGTGGTTCAAACTTCGTTTGAAATACTGTTAGAATAAAGTTCTAATCAGCTTGCACTACAAAGTGGTTAATGTCTCGAACAAATAGGTCCTTTGACAGATCATGATTTATTTGAGTATGGTTTTTACTCGTTATAAGATTTTTTTAGAGTTATGTTCGTGATTTTTTTATCAAGTAAAATTTGTTGTATTATGTTTTCAAAACACTATCATACTAGCATATATCCTGAAGAATATCATATATTTTTCTGGTTTTGTTTATTGCAGTGAATCATATGCTTTTTTGCATTATAAAACTCGCGTTTAGCTCCTGCAGTCCCCTTAAATCAGACAAAGGCAAACAATTAACCTAGCTTTATTTTATAATCCCCTTACGACCCGACGATTTTCAGATTCCGTTTCTCATCAAAGATTATTACTAAACCATTAATTTGAGCCCGTTTATTATTCAAAGGTCCATCGTAAACTAGATTCAATCTTGGATATTGGTTTTAATATTAATTGGGTATTAAAGTAACATAACATCACGTCTGTAATCCCCGAATGGTTAGACAGAGGTGTAGCCAATTCAACCCAAAGCCCCATGCAATAGGGGCTGAGCTTACTGCCATCCAGCAAGCACAAATCCAGTTTCCAGGTTGCTACTACTGACGAAAGTCGTGATGGAAAACCAAAAAACGCTTTGCCCGACCCAAGGAATCGAACCACAACCCCCATAACCACTAGAGCAACCACTCAGTCCAACAAAGGTTTTCAATATGTATTCACTTTACTATTTTTCTAACACCTTATTTGAAGCCCCAAAAAGTCTCAAGAGACTGTGTACTTCATACATATTTAAACCCAATTCTTAAGGTCAATGTTTTTCCTGAATTTTGCAATATATCTCCCAAGACGTATGTCGACAAGGCTGCGACAAAAATGTATAATATTTTTACCATATCTTGTCACACGGGGGGTGTGACAAGATATGGTAAAAATATTATACATTTTTTTTGACTATGCCGCGGTGGGCCACGCGCGCTACAGTTTTACATAGTCGTGGGCGTGTAGTGTGTACTGCAGTGGAAACGTAGACCCACGTTGTCAAAACTCAAACAAATTAACTGCGTGAGTTAATTTGTTTGAGTTTTGACAACGTGGCTAAAATGCGCCGCTTGGCCGTGCATAGCGTGCACCGCGGTGAGTTTGCACCCTTAATTACTAATGACCTTCAGAAAGCCACTTCATATCAAGACAGTCATCATCATCATCATTTCAACCGAAAGACGTCCACTGCTGGACATAGGCCTCCCCCAAGTGTCGCCACTTTGACCGGTCCCCGTAACCTTCACCAGGTCATCCGTCCACGCAGTATTATGCTGGAAAAGCAAACCTAAACTGGACGAAGATTCTTAGTCTATCACAAATTAATCCTAAGTGTGATTAAGTGTTTTTCATTCTCCCTTTTAAAACCTTTTTCTTATAAAACCGATGTTAGTTATTTGAAATAAGGCAAGAAAACGACACTTTTCAAACGTAAATTTGTATGCACCCTCATAGTTTCAAAAATCAAAGTATTTTTTTATTTCACATATAGGATAAAATGGACAATAATAAAACGTCAACAATTTATTTTTATGGGACCAAATGGCAACTATTCCGCATCAGTCTAAAGAAGTATCACGTAAATCGGATCATAAATCTCAGCGTAATCGGTGTACATATATAAAAAAAAATACAGATCGAATTCTAGTTTGGAGGTCAGGGTTACTCTATCTGTATGACCTTTAATTCACTGAAATTCACGTGACCTTGTCTTTAAGCAATGTTGAAAGTTTTTGTATAAATTAAGATTTTTATTATTATTATTAATTGAAAACCTCCTCCTTTTTGATGTCGTTTAAAAAGGTGCACGGTTTGTTTGAGAAAAACTAGCAAGAAACTCAATGGTTACTCTTTTTATTTATTTCTTCACCCCCGCTAATCGCTCCCTCCGCCACCTACCCCACTTCAAGATTACAGTTTCAGTTGCCCGTCAACACGTCACAGCAATGAATAATGCAACACCAACACGGGACCCTCCGTATTGAGATTACACAAGCAGCATCTACTTAGGGGACTTGTAATAGTTGCTGCATGAAATATGCAAGGGATGTTAGCTCTTATATTGATTTTGGGGAGGAGTGTTTTTTGTTCTACCATCTTTAAGAAAGTTCATAGTTAGTTAAAATAGCATGCTCTTATAGGGAAACGAGCATTGCAAATGAACATAGTTACCTATTCTATAACATCACGACTGTAATCCTCGAAGGGTTAGACAGAGGTGTAACTAATAGTACACCCACATTTCACCAAAGTCCCGTGTAATAGGGGGCGAGCCTGAGCGCAAATGTCCGTGGCTGCTACTGAGACATTCCCGATGGAAAAACCCAATGACACTTTGCCCGACCCGGGAATCGAACCCAGGACCTCATACTTAGCAGTGGTACTTGCCACCACTAGACCAACGAGAGATATTCTATGTAGGCGAGTATAACCCATACAAAGAAATGCTTTGCAAGGAATGCTTTGTTTGTAATTAGTTATAGGTATTAGTTATAAGGAACAATAGACGAGACGACAAAAAAAATCTAATTAGTCCGTCACTTAGATTATCAAAAACTATTTGACCCGTGTTTTTTCTTTTGTTTAGTAAACCAAAATTGACGAAGATTCGACGCTTTTAAAATTCTCAATACGTCACGCCATGGTATAATTTTTAGCTAGTTCTGACGTCACGAGCCCCCACTCCCGAGTTTTGATGCGTTTTATCTTTGTCAATATTCATTGATTTACAAAAACAAAAAAATACGTGTGCATTAATTTGCAATACTCTAACTGACGGACTAAATAGATTTGCAATTTTTTGATACTATCGTCATGCCTATTATGTTAAGTATTAATTAAGGCACATTTAACGCATTGGTTAGCTGTAAGGGTAGATGTTTGATGATAAATAAATACATTTAGACAATATTTCGTAGGCAAGTTTAACATATTTTAGGGTAGGTCCTAAAAGAAACGAGATACTCCTCTAAGTTACTTACAAAGGGTTCAATGCCTCAGTAAACAAACACAGGTCAGGATACTCAAATGAAGTTATCTAATATTAAACCATCTTTATTCATTTAATCATCTTAAACACACACACATACACATTACATTACATTTGTATTCAATAAAAAAAAACCTATTATTACATCATTCAACTAGCTATATAGGTAACTCCAATACAATACCATTTTATCCGGCCTTTTTTAGTTCGTTGCTGGAGTAGCAAAGGACTGTCGAATCAATAAAGTCTTCAGACAGCGTCCATTTAATTAGTGCCTACCTAACTGGGCAAGTCTTTTGTTCTCTTGAACGGATTGGATTGAATTTCAGACTAACTATTCAAGGAACTAAAATGATGTAGTTTTCAAGTAAATAGATTTTTTTCACTGCCGTATTTTTTTCTTCAGATGTTATTCTACCTCTATCTAGTCTTTTCTTAATCTGTGGTTCAACTAAGGCGAACTCTTTGCGGGATACGGGACAAAAGTCGATACCGCCGACTTTATTAACGAAATTGTATGGAGGTGTTCTAACTGGTGCAAATATTTATCATCCACCAAATCTCACAAGAAAAAAGTCTGTGTTCAAGCAGTAGGAACTTTCATCATCTGTGAGGCTCGCATAGATAGCCCTCTGAGTTGTGCTCCACACTTTATATTCTGTTAATTATTAAATCCTGTTTCCTGGCCCGAAACATTACAAGAAGTATCTTAAGAATAATTAATCCAAATAAACAAATTATTACGAATGCAAACATTAAATGGTGAAATTTAACTTTGAAAGAAAACTTTTCTATTCTCATTAAGTCTCGAAAACTTCCTTTTATTCAATTATCCATGTTTAGGGAACTCCGAAAGAGGATAAAAAGCATTTCTAATAGATTCGGCAAATACGGAACCGACTAAGTTTTCCGAGGGCTTTGGGCTCAGTCTTTCTGCAACCCTAATTACGGTTTTTAAATGGAGTTCCTTTCCCGAAGTTTCGTTTTTATGTATGTTGTAATTTTATTTTTATTTGGTTTATGTATTCCGGTATTTTGTTTTGTTTTGGGTGTCCCAGATGTGTTTGTGCATCTCGAAATATTGAAGTTCTTACTGTTTTTGATTGAGTTGCTCGAAGTGGAGTTGGTAAACCACCTTCAGTTTTAAGCTTACACGGTTACTTACGTGGTATTTTCCGTAATTATTAACCACGGAACCCACAGAGCTACGCACGGGTCGTGTTTATATCGTGAGCTCAGAATAATGTATAATCACGGAAAATATCCCGTATTGATGACAGTGTAAGTTTAGTTTTAAAACCGTGAAAGCTTAAAACAGCACCCTCAGTTTAGTTAAGTTGCCTTTAGACATCTAAAAATTGATACAAGGACATGTTCATACTTTAAAATACCAGTAAATCACATTGACAGAAAACATCTTGAAGAAACCATGACGAAAAGTGATTTGAGTAAGCTTAATAAATCAAAATACAGCAAGAAAACAAAAGAAGATAATAAAAGAGGCTCTCTATATACACACCAAGCTTCTATTGTTTTATTAGTTCAGTAAAGAGAAATATTTACCGATAAAAACAGAACTTCAATATTAAATAATAACAGCAAAACATTGTTCTAGTAAACTAATATCATTATTATTACCTTTTTTCTTAGAAACTCGATTCCCTCGAGCCAATATCATAATTACTGTTTCCAATACAAATGTATTAACTTCGTTCAAGAGGAAAAAATACTCTTTTAATACGAGAAAATGCTTGTTTCAGATGAGAGGAATCCGACTTACATTATACATGGAATATTTTTGTATTCAATGGATTGTATGAGTTTATTGGGTGAATAATAAGGGAGGAAAACATTGGATTAACATTTAAAATGTTTTTTTTTATTTATTTTCATTATGGGTAGTTTTGGGGACTGTTTCTGCTGTTTTCCAGATTTAGAGAAAACAGAAAATTTCGTCTGTTTTACGCGAGTGAAAAGATTTGCAACTAATCGTAAATATGGTAGGATAATTATGGTACATTCAAAGATATTTGAGCTGTCTCAAAATGACAATAATAAGTCGAAGAAAGATCCACCATCCCGTAATTCATGGTTAGTTTTACAGGGACATACATCATGTAAGGTCATCCGTATTTAAAACGAATACATAGTTAAATAAGGCTTCCTCCGCGCCTCGGAAAGCACATTAAGACGTTGTTCCCGGCATTCATTTGTATATCTTTGACAATCGTTACAGGTAGTTAGTGGCCCGAAAGTCTAGCAACCAGTCCAGACCAGTCAGACTGGTCAGACCAACAACTTACCAAGGGGTATCTAACTACTAACAGGATTGTGGAGGTCAGATAGGCATTCGCTCCATGTAAAATATCAGCTGAGTCCGGTAGACTGGTAGGTGACCCCAACATAGTTGGGAAAAGGTTAAGTAAATGAAAATTCAATATCTTATAGACAACTTTAATTCACGTAGCTACGTGAAATAGTACAAAAAACAAGGACAATGCCCACGGCTCTTTTAATTTAAAATCACTATCGTACGAACAATAAGGGTGGTACTGATTACAGAAAAATTATGACAAATGAATCCCTCGCCGGCAAAATATATCTGTATTTAAACGTTTTTGCTTGAGTTTTTTTGTTAATAAAGCTAGAAGTGTAGAACAATTTTTCATTTTCAAGGAGAAGACGGTCTTTTAATTGTGACCTTTAGAATTTTCTTGCAGATAGCTAGATTAGGCAGTTATGTATTTATTTTTCAGTGTGGTAAAAAAAAACGTTCGTCTTATTTCTCACAAAATTTTGCTATATTTCCACCCACACAATATTCATAAGTTGACATAAGCAAGGTAGAAATTATCTTCTAAAGCTGAAAAATTGAATTCAGAAAAAAAAACATATTAGAGTGATCTAGGGGCCTGAAATGGCCGCTTATATCAGCCATCATTTTAGGACCCCTGGATTTCACACAGCTCCTTGAATAAATATGGCTTTATTTGGCATTCATTGCACATATAAAACCAGTGTTCAGAACTTGTAAATTTCCACACAAATTCTTTCTTAATCATGTTGAAAACGCGTGTTTAAGAGCACATTACTCAATGTTTGGGTTCGACGCTCTGGACAAGGCTATCACAGTTTCTTGTAATTATATAAATACTTGAGAAGCACATCAAATATAATAACTATGCAACCATAGCAACCTTTTGCTTGCTTACCTTACCATTGCGCTAAGTTAACTATATGTTTACATGTGGCAGTATACAGCGTATCAAGAAAGGTATGCTCATATTTCAGGGTGTAAATTAAACCATCAAACTGAGCAACTTTCTCTTTGGGACCAACATTATATATCACATATATAACACACACACACACACATAACACATACACAACACACACACACACACACACAACACACACACACACACACACATATATATATTTCTTATTTTTTTATCATTATATTTTATTTATTGTTTTATTATTATATCGCGAAAAAAATATCAACTGGCGAGCAAAGAAGCTCGCCCATAGAAACAATTTATCTGTCTTTGATTCCGGCGCAAAATTAATCAGTAAAGAATTGCCACATGTCGGAGGAGCAATGGACAAAGATTACCACTCAGTGGATTCCAAGTAGCAGGAAAAGACAACGCAGCAGACCCAGAAGGCGATGACGGGATGAGCTAGACTCTTGCTCAAAGGATTGGCCTACAATCGCACTGGATCGCTAAATGTGGAAGGAGGGAAGGGAGGCCTTTGTCCTGCAGTGGGACAATATAGGTTTATGTAATAAAGAATTAGCGGCTGGTACAAAAACATAATTTCCACTTTACTCCATAATATTACGCAGTTTATTTCGTATGTGTAGAAGTAGTGGCAAATTTTTAAGCTCCCTTTTATACACATAACAAGTTGACGCTATACCAACACGTATCATGTATAGTACACAGAGTAACTAGGTACTTATCTCGTATACCCAGGTCAACAAATAAACTTCAACATGAAATTAATTACGAATTTATCTGCTCACGGTACGCGACAGTACAAATATTAGCTGAAATCGCGGGCCAGCGCGTTGTAATTTATTAAAACCGTCATGCACTACGGTCTGATATCGCAGGAACAATGAAAAATGGACCGAATTGCTTTATGTTGGTACTGGACGGGTTTTACGAGCATTCTGCATCATGCGAAGACTTTTTGTTTTTTGGGATCAATATGAGAGAAGGAAAATTGATAAATTTTGTGACTGGATTTTTCATGTTTTTTTTTTTATCAGGCTGGTCTTTTATAACATGGGAATTTATAAAACCTTGCAAAATAAGGATGTAAGTACTATGAATGCTGTTATGGTGTGATATATCAACTGCCGACCCGAATGGCGCTGCGGTAGTGAGGCTGCTTTATGTTCGTTGGGTCCCGGGTTCGAATCCCGGTAGAGGCAAATGTTTGTGGGATGACCATGGACATTTGTTTCCGAGTCATCGATGTTTATATGTATAATAAGTATGTATTTACAAACAAAAAGTATCTATGTAGTATATCAACTATCTGGTGTCCACGACACAAGCCTCGTTGCTTAGTGTGGCAGTAGATGGCGCTGTGTGTTATTGTCCAACAATATTTATTTATATATCGCAGAAACAATGAAATATGGACCGAATTGATTTATTGTTGATACTGGATGGGGTTTACTAGTTGTTTGTATCATCCTGCCAGTTTAATATTTTTGTTTTGGATGGGAAAGGAGTTGAGCAAAATTGCATGAAATTCGCATAGGGAACAAATTATTGGCGACGGGTTGCAACGTTTTTAAACCTGAAAACGAAGAATCTTCGCATAGTCGCAGTCTAGTGAATCGTGTGCTTCTGAACGAAGCTTACAATTACGATCAAAGATCGGTATGATTACAAAGCTTGGCATAATTATGGATTCGTGATTATCTTGAGGGTCCATTTGCTACTCAACGTATTCAGAAATTACATCAATATTTGATTATTCAATGGCTCTTCACTCGACACAACACAGATGGGTAAAGGCTAGGCAGATGTTGATGAATCTCCACTCGTATTGCCTCATACTATTCAAGAATAGCTGATGACAATGCCCTGTAACCAGGGCTATTGTGGACGGAGATTGGGTGGCCCAGGGTAACAGTATTAGTATCAGGTGGATGGGTAACCACAGATACATTTTCTCGGTAGATGAATAACTAATAGTTTCTTCTACCTATTCTGAAACATATCCATTATTTCCACAACACAATTCCACAACTAAGGGTACTTACAGACGAGCGGCACGTTGCCAATGGCAGATAAACTGCAGCCGTCGCCACCTGTCGACGGCTGCCGTCGACGCGCCGGGCGGCAGCCGCCGAAGCGCCGACGACTGCCGTCGACGGGTGGCGACGCTAGCAGTTGTGGCATGCCGCGTAAATGTGTGTTGATGGCTGCCTTGGACGCGCCGGCGGCAGCCACCGACGCCACAACTGCAAGCGTCGACGGCAGCCGTCGACAGATGGCGACGGCTGCAGTTTATCTGCCGTTGGCAACGTGCCGCTCGTATGTAAGAACCCTAACGCGATACGGCTGACTACCAGTTATCTTGACCTTATTGGTCTAACTAAGGCAATACAAGAGCACACATCTACCTACCTACCTCTCGTAGCGAGTCAACATGTTTTTTGTTAGATGCCACCGATCAGTATTCACACAAGATTCTCGTATGTACTTGGGTTATATAAAAAAGTTGTTGGATGAGTGAATTGAAGAAGATTTTATTTACTGACATCAGTGACCTCGTTGTCATTTTGTTATTGATACATACTAGCATAGCATGGCTATAGATAGACACATTGCCTTTGTCCAGTGCATCTTGGTTATTCGGCTACCTGAAAACGTTCCCACTGATGGGACACTAGTCTGCTTTCTGTGAGAGGGAGTGGGCCATGATGTACCACGCGGTCCTAGTGCGGGTTGATGCTATCAAATTTACTCAGCATTACCGTAAACGTGGCAATACTACCAGCCTTCTGGGCACTTTTCCTATTGACTACGATGTGGACATTTTTTTTGACACCCTGTGATTGTTTTCTTGTTTTGATGCTTGGACAAATTTTTTATTATTTTAGATCTATTTTTCGTTTTTTAAATAATGATGCTGAATTATCATTATCACCTAAAAATTAATGAATTAGTAATAATTACTGTTTTCAGTCACGTGTCTTAGTCATTTAAATAGTGCGATTTCAAGTAGGCAGTTGAAAGATTAAGATTTCATAAATCATTACACGCCGTTTAAATAAAATAAAATTACATTTATTTTCACAACAGCACAAAGGACCTCTTCTCCTTTCCCGTTTAACTTACTTATACCCTTATAAGGACCCAGCAAAACTACCTAAAGTCAAACCATAATAAAATCAAAACCTTTCCTTATAGCTTCATAGTCGAACCATAACGAGGTAAGCAGAAAGGGTGCCTAATGGACTGGAAGTCAATTTAGTAAATACTTAGCTGGCGATGTATCAATGTCGCCGCAGTTCACTTATACAGTTGACAGAAGGCGTTGGCGTCGATTTAAGTGATATAACTTGATCAAGTAGCGACATACGCTATGATTGATCGAATTATTAAAATTGCTATACATTTTAATAGAGGAATAGAATTTCAGTGAGCAGTTTATTCAATTATTTTCGACTTGCTTATGCGAGTGGAGTTCGATAATTGTCCCCCGGGATCATATTAACAGGATCAAATTTATCATAAATATGTGTTGATCTAGGTTATAAACTATCTGTGTGCTTAATTTCATCTAAATCCGTGCAGTAGTTTTTGCATGAAAGAGTTACAAACATCCATCCATCCATCCAGCCATCCATCCATCCATCCATCCATCCATCCATCCTCACAAACTTTCGCATTTATAATATTAGTAGAATAGGATGTAATATACATTGTTTTGAACAAAATAGCATCTTCCTTTTATTTTAATGCACAACAATATAAGTTTTGGAATACACAAAAGTGAATTGTTACGTCGATCGAAGTAAGTTGTTTATTTTTCTAATTTAGTACACGAAGTCACGTTAGTTCAGATTACTGGAAGAACTTACACAGTAAAATATCAACAAGCATGTAAAGTTGAAATGTAAACAAAACGGTTCAATAAACTTTCTTCCCTATCTAAACAAAACATTAAATAAGAAAGCCCGAAAAAAACCCGACGTCGAAAAAGGCCTTCAATACCATCATAGTCCAAACCTCTACTAATGTCTTATTACCAGCGTTAACCCAAATTCTCCACCACAAGACTATTTCAGAGCTACAAAAAATAGTGCAATCTTCCCCGTAATATTTAGGCAAACGCGACCAAATGGTACTTTTGCGGTACTTGTCCCTCAATTCACCCTGTTCGTATAAAGATAATAGTTTTATGAAACAGCCTTTATGGGGCCCTTGAGAACCCAATGGTAAATATAAATAGACCACAAGCAGTTTCGAGCACTTCTAGTAAGGGGAATTGGAAAAATAGACCCTTTTTAGTAAACATATTATTTGGAAAAAAAACCGGCCAAGTGCGAGTTGGAATCTCGCACCGAGGGTTCCGTTTATACTTGTAGGTATTTTGTTCTGAAACTACATATTTACAGTTTTCAATTTTTTTCCTTTACATGTCCTGGAAGACATGGTTTTTGTGAAATTTCATGATTCTAGGTCAACGGGATTACGGGAAGTACCCTACAGGTTTTGATTCCTTTGTGATATCGCAAAATATGCGACATAAACGGCCATATGCCGTCATCGTCGTTGAGCCGTCTATACGTGAGGACTTGTAATTGGCTTTCTGGTGACAATGGTTTCCTTTTTTTTTCTGTTTATATTAGCTGTAAGTCCTCCATGTACTAAATAAAAAAATAAATATAAATAAATAAATATCATAAGATGCCATTAGTTTTATTTTTTCAATGCTCCAAGAAGTAGCAGACTTGAGTATCTGATATTAATTTCAGCTTGATACTTCACGCGTTCCTGAGAAAAAGGGTCTGACGGATAGACAGACGGACAACAAAGTGAACCTATAAGGGTTCCGTTTTTGCCAACTAAGTACGGAACCCTGAAAATGTAGGAGTGGGGAAAATTGTGATATTAAATAAAGAGCGGTTGAATCTGTATTCATCGACGCTTCATGTAAAATACTAGTATTCAGTTGCAACGGGATAGAATGGAAGATAATTCCAACATAGTTGAGAAAAGGCTAGGCAGGTGATGATTTTCAGTAATTAAATTAGTAGTTGTCGATTAATGTATGACAGTCCATGACCTACATACAAAATTGTCGATGCACTATCTATATGGTCTTTGGTAAGCTATAATAATAATTATGTCATTAAATTGGTTCCAAAAAACACTTTTCCATGTTGTTAAATTACATGTAAAAACAGATGAGGTTAGATATGGACCTCCTATGTAATCGCTTGTTAATCGATCATTAAAATTAATGAGCAAGTATGAGTGCGGATGTAAGTCCCTTACAATTACTTAAGTACTCTTAAATTATAAGTGCTTAGTTTGTCTTATAAATGAAGTATTTTAACCTTTATTTCTATGACACAATCAAATAATTCCGGTGATGTCATCAAACAGAGAATAGGTCAACCTTTTTTGAGAATGAATGACGTAAGACTACAAAGAATTATGTCAGATACCCATTTATTGACGCAGGTAAATGCAAATAGTATCTGGTTTCACTAACAAATAGAGGTATTAAATAACCTCTACAAAGAGATCTTGAAAACACACCTAAAATTCTCAAAAAACATTGTGCTTGTATCTTATTTTTACCGATACAGAGATTTTTCTTCTTTTTTTTTCTTGGCTAAAACTTTATGCGCCAGACCATGGAAATAACCATTTTTTAGACTTTTATTGATATTGTTAACATATAATATATGCTTCCTAACGAAATAATGGTCTGTCCAGCGATATTTTATTCACACAAAAAAAAATTGGTACTGAAGAATTAGAATATATGCATGCGCACTTTTGGCCTAACCCAACCTTAGGAATCGTCAAACAGGATCACGGTCTAATACATCCCTTATCACAATTGGGGCCGACGTAGCATGTCTTCTTATTATATACTTTTCTATTATTCTCATTTCCTGGTTAATGAACTAAGACAAAGAAAACTAGCCTCGGATCTAAATTATCTCAAGCCAAACTTCGTACCGCAGAGGAAATACCAGCCCCAGCTAGTAAATTAAAACAAGTAACAATTAGCAAGTAGTTCGCACAGTGTATCAGTGTATTACTATTGTGGCACGCACGCAAGGTCGAATGAAAGGAAAAGGCGCTGCCGCCTGCAAAAACTTTGTACAGAGTAGTTTGGCGACAGAGGCGGCGTTTTTTTTTTTTTTTTTTTGCTGGTTCTGGGTGGGTAAGTGATGTTGGAATGCCAAAACGTGTTACATCTATGTTGGATTTTGAGGTATATAATAATCATTTATTTTTTGGGCACCAATTGTGTAATGTTTGTAAAACTTTTAGGTAAATTCCAAGGTAATAATAATAATAATATCGCTGGACATTACACACAGCGCCATCTAGTGCCAAACTAAGCAACGAGGCTTGTGTCGTGAACACCAGATAGTTGATATACTACATAGATACTTTTTGTTTGTAAATACATACTTATTATAGATAATAAACATCCATGACTAGGAAACAAATGTCCATGCCCATCACACAAACATTTGCTCCTACCGGGATTCGAACCCGGGACCCTAAGAAGGTAAGACAGCCTCACCGTCGCTGCGCCATTCGGGTCGAAATTCCAAGGTTTTGATCTCATTTGGGCAGCGTGGTTAGCATTTTAATTTAGGCATTGATTGTTGTTTTTTTTCCTGGTTGATGGGCTCGCCCCTTTATTGCCCCAGGCTAGTTATCACTTGTACAATGTGAGAATACTAGGAATTACAACTATGCTACTATATTTACATTTAAAAGACAAAGGTCAATACTACTTTGGAAATAAGAACATGAAGAAGTGGATAGCTTGAAATAACCTGAAAATAATATTGGTAAGCGGAAGTACTATAGGTCATAATGATTTGTCAGTAAACTGAGTGTTCGTATTTACACGGAACCGGCAACTTATGTGAATGTGCGTGATTTCATGAGAAATCACATTTGTATTTTTAGAACTTTTTTCAATCGTTAATTCCTATAAAATGTATCTAAGTATTGATTCTTCCTCCTAAGTCGAGAATTTCTACGAAAAATAGTCTTAGGAGCAAAATCGACCGACAGTGTGATTTTCTTTGAATCGTTTTCTATGGTAAATCCATCTTTTTAAATTGCCAAACTACAATTTTAACATGCTGGCGCCATAACTACAACACCAAACATATTTAATAAAAAGACAAAGTTTGAAATTATGTTTAGCACTAAAAACATGTGGTTTGTGGTGCCTTAAACTTGAAAAATGCAGTCATAAGCAAAACCGCTAATTGAATCATATTATTGAGTAGCGTCATCTTTCTTGCAAATAAATTGAAAATATCAACATCAACAAAATCAGAATGACTAACACCCATGAACTCCAAACGAACCACTTTCCCCAAGAAGTGGGTACAATGGCCAATAAATCAGCTTCTCTCATCTGTTGGGCGTTTCCAGTTATTTAGCGAGATCACCTCTTTATTGCAGCTACGAGCGATTGTGTCATTTTATTTATTTATTTAGAAATACATTTTAAGCTAACAGTTACCTAAACGCTTATAAAAAAATAAATTATGAGCTTACTATAGCTTAATCTCGTGGCTTCGCTCGTATTATAGTCAGAAAATCTCTTACGAGAACTTTTTAAATATAACATTTGGTGTTAATAGCTGCTTATTAGTGAAAGAATTTTCGAATCGGATCAGTAGTTTTGAAGATTACAACCTACATGCAAACTTACAAACACACAAACATTACTTCCTGTATGATATTAGGTATGGAAGACAAGTGGTTATGTCTCTTTATGAGCCTATTATGTTGAACTTTTGATTGTTAGGAGCTATTGTATAATGCCTGCTATGGTAATGGTGCTTTAGAAAATGATGTGAATTGGTGATAAATAAAGATAGCTGTCAAAATGGTTTGCATATACAATTGGGAATTAAGTTTTATGGCGTATTATTTAGGAGGTATTTGTGCACTAGAATTTAAATATTAAGAACTTTGATAAAATATGAGAGGTATTTTTATTATATTAGCAAATACTGTATTTTTTGGCCCTTTTCGCGATATGTGGTTTTACTAGGTGTGGTCAGTATGACGCACATGTGTATTTTTTGACAAAACAAAACAACATGCATACACTGATCATAGGAGGATTTAAAACTAATTTTGTTACAACTTTAGTACATTTAAGTTCAGTAGTTTTAATCAATAAATCTTGCAACCTCTGTCGTTCACTACTCTGTATTTGATCGGCCAGTAAGGTCGCAAGCCGTATCTGAGATAAGCCTTTTCATAAAAATTATAACGAGTATAACTTGTAGCATGCGACAGTCATTTCTATATTGGTTGCTTAACTTGTTGTTTTAATAATCTCTAGGTTTTCGTTATTTGAAGGCAAAATTTTTGTGTGCAAAAGTAAGTTCTCAAGATAAAGTGTCACTCGGATTTTCTATAAGGTATCTTAATATTCGAAAATATTTTATTTTATTTCTTGTCCTTGTACACAGTGATCTGTTTCGATTTTGTTTTTTTTTTTTCATGTCGCCCCGGATATCGGTGTATCAGTGTGTAACAAGATAGCGAGGGAAACGGATAACGGTATCAGTGGATACAACTCGCCGTGATCCGTGGCTAACGTGATCTGATAGCGTGATCGGTGAAGACAAACCCTTTTTTTAAGCTATCTACTTTTATTTTATTTTTAAGTTTAGTAGGCAGTACCAATAGAAACATAACATAACATCACGCCTGTACTCCCCGAATTTTAGGCAGAAGTGTACCTATTGAACACCCACATTTTGCCAGTTTTATTTTTAAGTCGGTAATAGGGGCGACCCTATTGCCATCAAAACAGTACCTAGCAAAACATTGCAGAATAAAATGAAAGCTTTTCTACAAAGATAAATCTCTAAAGTATATTTCAATCTTTTACAAACTTTTTAGGGTTCCGTACTCAAAGGGTAAAAACGGGACCCTATAACTAAGACTCCTCTGTCTGTCCGTTTGTCTATCACCAGGCTGTATTTCATGAACCGTGATAGCTAGATAGTTGAAATTTTCACAGATGATGTATTTCTGTTGCCGCTATAACAACAAATACTACTACAACAAAATAAATATTTAAGAGGATGACAAAAAAAAAACACGTTTGTTGTATGGGAGCCCCATACAACAAACGTGTTTTTTTTTTGCCATTTTGTCTAATGTTGTATAAATAATGGATAAACGGAACCACTTGGCCGGTTTCGTTACCTGGTAGTTATTTTCCAAATTCTTCTTTTTGTGAGAGAAGCCTACTTATAAACTTTCAGTACGTTTAAGTATTATCAAAAATCGTGTTTCTTTTCTAGCATTAAAACAATACCCACTAGTTTAAATTGACCTTAAATCTGGAAACTGAGGTCGAAAATACAAGGTCCCTAAATATCTTTAGCTATTTTAGTCGAATCTCTAAAAAGATTTAAAGTTTCCTGTTTTACGCCAAGTGACTTCTATGATGACCTCTTTAAGTTTTGTTTGGAAATAGAATTATAAATATAGTTGTGCAGAGATCTTTTGGCGCGTGGCGAGAATTAGAACTAACGCGGTCATTTCGTCTACCCAATACAATTTAAAAAATGTTAACAACTACGTCAACGTCATTCACCAAAAGATCCTAGCAACACTATAGGTGCATGTGTATTTTGAATTATTCTTTTGCCCATGTATATCTGATTCCTCAAGGGGATTGCCGATGCGTAACCGATCCTACATCGGTAACATAGTATCGCATCGGACCCAGAAACACGTTAAAATATATTAAGTGATTTATATTTTCCTGGCATATCGGCTTCATATCGGACTGGACTTGATTAATTAATAATAATAAAAATATTTATTTACACAAAAACCTTCAACATTGCTTAAAGACTAGGTCACGTGAATTTTAGTGAATTAAAGATCAGTCACGGTGGTGTCTGGATTTGTGCCCGGCGTTGCTGGCAATAGGCTCGCCCTGATTAAACAACACCACTTTTACAACTCAGGACACTCTATGAATCTGCGCTTGAAAAGACTACCTGACATTTACAAAATAAGTAATGTTATGATGAATCGTGATTATCACTGTAGTGTGATCAAGCCCCTTATTTACAACGCTTCGATTCGATTTTCGATTCGGAAAGTCGTATGTCTATCTTTTTTTGACATTACGATATCGAGTGAGATAGACATACGACTTTCCGAATCGAAAATCGAATCGAAGCGTTGTGAATAGCTATGCATGTCGCTAGGTTGGAAGAATTGAAATGATACGTCTGTTTGGTTTCATGGTCCGCGGTTTAATGTGTGTTAAAAATACTTGAAATTTATTATAAAACAGTATTACTGAAGAAGCACTTTAACTAATGCTGTCTACATACATGCATTCTATTACTTACACACTACATCACAATTAATTTTACTTTTAAATGACAGTGCCCCGACCTTCAAGTCATAACTACACTAGATTCATATGTCTCGGAAAAGCTAAGGTCTAAATCATTACCCCATTTATATCTGGAGGTAACAATAATTACTACATTATGGTCATTGACCTTGCTTTCCATATGTTGGTTTGTATGTACTTTTATGTGTAGGTATTTAATTAATCATTATGTGCTAATGAGATTTGTGATGGAAAAATTACAGAGATTATTGAGCTCTTAATCAAAGAATTAAGATGAGAATTTGTACTTATTGTATTATTTTAGCAAAATATCTAAGTTGTAATCAAACTTTTCAAAATAACATCACGCTTGTGTTCTCCAAAGACGTAGACAGAGACATTCATGTAGTACACCCTCATTTTTCCCAGGCCTTAGTTGCGGCCAAACGTAGGCCTATTCAGTGTAAAAACCGGCTAAGTGCGTGTCGGGCCACGCACAGTATAGGGTTCCGTAGTAGTATATTCAAGCAACTACTTCATCTTAGTTACTTTATAGGATTTATTCTAAGGATTTTGTATTTGGTACATCATCATCATCATCATAATTATCCAACACCTTAACTTATTCAACGATATTACTGCTAAACTAATAAAGTTATCATAACGACTATAGTTTTCTTTTAAAGTTTATGAAATACACTATCATCATGAATTTTCCCAGATTTTTCAAGCCAGCAGTTTAGCTTTTAGAGGGGGGGGGGGGGACGCCCTACTGGAACAAAAATTGTGCACTTTAAAGTTTAATATTTCGTAAATCGAGCATTAAAACGAAAAGTAGTATTAGCAATCCCTAAGTCATTTTAAAAGACCTATTCAACGATATCCCACACGATGGGGTAGACGACGAAAAAAAAATTCAAAAAAATTTTTCCACTTTGTTGGCGTTATTGATATACACACCTCTACAAAATTACAGCTTTCTAGAACTAACGGTCTCTTAGCAAAACTTTGAACAGACAGACAGACGGACATGACGAAACTATAAGGGTTCCTTGTCAGGACTACGGAACACTAAAGAGGGCAGATACTTCCATTCTCCCCTTGCAGACGTCACTGCATCATTTACTCCTTACTCTTTTATATCATAACTGGCGTAATGTGGGTGTTCTAATGGGTACACTACTGTCTATCCCTTCGGGGATTACAGTCGTGATATTATATTTGTGTGTCTTCCATATCATTCCTCACACAATCCACTGAGAACATCAAGATCGAAAAATTGCAGGACTTGTAACAATTTAGGTGACTGGGGAATCGACCTTAGAACCCAAGTTGCACTTGACACAACTAAACTAACCAAGCGTGAACCAGTAATACTAACAAGCCTAATAATTGAAGTTTTGTAGAAGATTTATTTTTTCTAGTTACAAGAATATAAAAAAATCGCTTCAACACAATATCTAAATACCTCTACGTTATCTGTTCCTAAGAAATTTACATCATCACGACGTTAAAGAATACAAATTGCAGAATTAGCCTATAAGCAAGATAAGTAACAGACAGCTGACATCTTTCTTAAAAGATGTTTCTAATTAAGTACCATCTATATTATGACACGGTTGGTATCTAACCTGTTTGTAATTACAACACTAGTTTGTATGGACACTGTCGTCATTAGCTCACTTTGATGATGTGATGTTTAGTGATGGGCAAATACGTTTTAATAATTTATCGATGAATTATTGAGACGAATTACCTTTTTGCTTTTATGTTGTAACTAATGATTATGGGCCATAAGGAAAATTATTTTCTTAACGAACAAAAGGGAGAACGATTCCTGTATTATTTAAATCGTTCGCATTCTAGTCCCAATCTGTCAGAACTCAGAAATCGAGTATCGTTGATGATTTTGAATTGAACATTTTTAATACAGGAATTACCTTTCATATTACCTTACGAACTGCATGAATTATTTATTATGGTCTTTTATTAATCACACTCAATAAGTAGCTCTTTTATAGAAACCTATAGAAGAGACAAAGACAAAAAAAGACAAGAAAACCCGAAAGAGTTCCCGTATTTCTTGGTATGGGAAATTCTCATGAATACTTTCTGTTTGGGGAGAACGCAGGGATATGTCCAACTTAAACTCCACTGTCCCTACTACGTAGTGGAATAGTCACTTGCCTTGTTTGAAACAGCTTATATCAGTGGTCTGTTAAATACACTTACATTCATGTACAAATCGCACTTAAATAGAGACTTATACACTCGTTTACCGTTCCGCTGTAAAGCTATAAGACTTGCAAGCGTTATAACTCGGTGTTGTAACATCTGTATCGAGCTCAAAGATAGCACTTTTAGCAATACTATATAGCCGCACTAGAATTCCAGTTAGAGTGTTCGTTTAATTATTCATTTTATTATACGTTTACTTTACGTGTCTGATGTTAAATTTCACGTCATGGTTTTAGATAAAAGATTGTTTATACGTATCTCGGTTGTTGTATCTTTTACAATTGCATAATTAGCCCATAACATTTCCACAAGCAGGATATTGGCTGTCTCTGTGAGAGGCAGAATGGTCATTATCCACTACGCAAGCACAGTCCAGATGGCACAATTTTACGAGACTTTTAAACACAGATAATTTTCTACCTAACTCTGGTCCAAACTCTTTAATCAGCCAGTTACCGACGTCTAAAAGAAAACAGTCCAATCTGGCTTCACCATCAACTAAAACCATCTTCAGAATTAACTTTCTTTTACTTGCAACCCGTTAAACGTTCCTCATTTTTCATTTCCAAATCCAGAACGGCAATCAAAAACACATTTAATTTCGTATAAACTTTTGCCAAAAACGGAAGGAATTTTTCCGACATTTGGAATAATTTCGACTGGAAATTAAACAGTGCGCGAAAAAATGTGGTTTCTCGTCGAAATTTCACCAGTGCAGTGCTTTCGCAGTGCAATAACATTAGGTCGAATGCTGCGACAGATAAATATCCAATGAGACTTTTTGCTGGACTCAGCAGCTTCAAATTTTCGTAGGCTAGTGATGGGGTGTCGATTTATCATGATTTGTATCGATAAATTGAATACCTGGAGAGTTTATTCCACCACTTTTTCTTCCTAGCTTAATCACTAAGAAATGGTGGTTTGATGGGCGGTTTTTCAAGTAATTTTGACTTTCAAAAAGTGCTTATTCTCAGCCTTAATTACATTTGCAAAAAAATGATCTTGGTTTATAATTCCGTGTAGTATCAAATGAAGGAGTAACTTGTTTCAGAGTCAATGTACTAAAACTGGTGCAAACTTAGTAACGTAACTCTTTTTCAAAGTTAATTTTTTTTGCATGTCAAAATAATCGTCTGTAGTGAACTAGATTTTCAACTAAGTATTTCAGACCGAAACAAAGTTGAATTAAAATATATAATAGACTATTGTGAGTCAATTTTTTACTATATTATTATAAAATTCACAGTTAAATGCATAGATATTATATTGTAGATTATCTCAACATTTTACAATATTAATCTCGGACCACTTGCAAAATAAAATAAAATAAATATAATAAAGGAAAAAAATATAATGAAATGCATTTAGTTTTTTTATCATCAATGACAGCTAATTTTGTGGTGAAGGCTAATGGCAGTCAAAATAAAGAAATAATGAATTTGATTTCTTAACTATGCAGTGTGACACTCAAAGTAATTGTTAAAGCACTTATTGTACTTTTTACCTAACACTTTTAATAGCTACTAATGTTCCTTTGTTAATTATGGTGCAATTAGCGTTCTTGGCTAATTTAGGGCATGGGTTTTCATAAAATTATCACGCTATTCTCCTTCGGGGTATGAAATACGCTGTCTGTAAGTGTTGCATAAATGTGATGGCTACAAATGGAAGCTAGTCCAGTGTTGCTAGAGCTAGATATTATTTCATTTTGACTTGTAAATCTTCAGTAACAATTAATAAAATAAATCCATTGGATTAGGTAATCCTGTTTTTATTCTGTTAGTTTTTAATTTTGATTCAATGTAATTCCTGCATGCGATCCTTGTACCAGATGAACAACATTCTTTGTTTCTAAAAATGTCGAACAAAACTAGTATTGTATCGATATAATTTATGTCCCCTCGCACGTCACTAATAGCACATTTGGCCAAAAGGCATTGCGGAACACTGCGGTGTTGCTAATTCAAAATGTACTGTCTATGAAACATTCAGTGGGTGGCCTAATGACTGCACTATTTTGGAAGCCCAGCCTTTACTATTGCTAATTTAATTGAAATGGAGACGAAGATGACTTCATTAGTGTTTTTGAAGTAATTAAGCTGAAAAAAATGGTACTTGTAATGGATTGGTCTAAGAGCACTGTTTCAAGCGTTCACGGTTTAAAACTAAACTTATACTGTCACACACCATTATCACCTTGTCATCATTATCTAGTCATCCCGCGATCATGGCGTTTCAGAGTGAATAATCACGGAAGATATCCCGTAAGAGAGAAAGTAAAAATTTTGTTTTGTCAAAGAGATTTCACAGGATTGCGGCGATCATTCGCTACTCCTACCTAATTAATTTACATGAGGTCTAAGGCTTTTGGGGAATGCTCTGTAACACAAGTAACATTAAGATTTCAATTACGGCATCAAAAGAATAATTATTTTAACTAGAGCATTACACGAAGTCAGTAAAACACTAACATAATTTGCACATCAGCACGCCATAAAACGTAGTAATTAGTAGCAAAGCCTATGATTACCACACTTACCCCCGAATATGGAAACGTCACTCAAAATTTAAGTAGCACTTATATTTAACAGATACTCAAAAGTGACGTTTGTCTATACGAAATATAAAGTTTAGGAGCTGCTCAAATGTTAAGCAGCCCTTAAATTTTGAGTGACGTTTCAGTATTTCGTAATTCACTTCCACTGACTAAGCTTTACAATTTCACGCCCGCCATGATACTTTATGTTTTTCTACCATCAGCGTGATTTAAATCGTTTTTCTTAACACTCCAACAAATAGCCACAAGATAAACATCAGGCATTTCTCTTTCGTTCCCATAAAACATAAAAAATGGACGGACTAATTAAAATACGAGTTTCCAATTAAATGTGAAATTCTCCATTTTGCTTATAAACGTCTACAAAAGGTAGGTATTTGAAATATTTACTTAGAAATTGACAAGTGTTACAGTTGAAATAAGTAGAGCGTAGTGGATTCCGACACGCAGTGGACGGCGCACTGTGGTCCAAATCGTGAGCGGATGTGGACAAAAACATTTTTTTACAAAATAACTTTTTATTTAAATCGATTTGTGTTTTGATTTTTTTGTGAAGTTTGTTACGCGCCAACTGTAATATTGGTCGTTTTAGTTTTGTCTAAAAAGTGTGTTCACGATTTTTCGCTTTTTAGGGCAGAGATAAATGTTTACTTTCGTGACCAAATGCGGTACTATTTAATGGCTAATCAGAAACAAATTAGTTTTAAAACTTAGAGCAGTAACTTATCGCTTATAACTTGGACCAACTTAAGTGCCGTCAAGTGTAGTTATTAACTTAATCGAATGTACGCAATCGTTTCCATATGTTCCGTTGTCTTACTTTTACCAGTTTTCACTGTATTTGTGTTATTCTTCTAATACCTCTATTTTGTTTATTTCCTACGTTTTGGTGACTGCTGAATTATTTTTAGTTTAAGTGCGGTAAGAATATCCCCAATTATTAGCTTTGAGTCTTTTTTTCCATATTGTGTTGTATTAAAATCAAAGGCTACTCAGCTCAACCTTTTAGGGGACAAAACTCGTAAAACATAAATAAAAGACACTAACGAATTTATTTACGAAAAACCTCCTTATTTTTATTATTTTTTTCCCGAGAAGATGCCTAAATTGATCACCATACCGCGAACGCCCGGCCATTATACTTTGTTTACGATTCGGAAATAAGACACAGGGGCTCACTAGAGCACCCCTCCTTTTTTTCTTCCGAACCGTTTGTAGTACAATTTCATTACTCGGAAAAGTATTCGAATTTCGGTAATGTGCCCTTTTTGTCCTCATGTGTGCTATTTTTTGCGCACTGTGCTTTAGGGCCTTAGGTTACGTAATTTGTTTTAAATGGTTCGAGGAGATATGGGACTGACGGATGTTATTTGCTTTCTCTATAGTAATTAAATATGTGATCGGAAATTGAGAAAATATAATTAAGTACGCGTGTACGAATGTTTACCTGACTTAGTAGTAATAACATTTTGGGGTATATGACCAGATGTATGAACGTGAACGAGGTGAAGGAGTTTGTAAGGATCGTAGCACGTGACGTTGTGTGGTTTCTGCTTACCCCGTAGGTAAAAGTTGGTGTATTTGGCTTTCTCTATTTGTTGGGTCTTCAATGGAAATAAGATAGACATAAATAAATGTTTGTCTAAAGACATTCAACACTCAAATGTAAGCTTTAAAACTGTCAAGTAAAAAAAACATACACATAAGTAAAAATTTGTATTATTTTTGTCGTAAAAATATCAGATATCATAAAATTCTAGTCTTTCCTCTTATGACTGAATATTAAACGCTCTAAAATTCCCCAGGCAAAATTATTCACATCGGTTCGGTTCGGGCAGACTTGGGCAAAAATTTTGCCTTTTTATTGCTTTGCTAGCGTAGCCAAGGGAATTGAGTAAGTCTCCTAAAATTTATACCCTTTCTGCTAAAAATTCTGGAATTTCTAAACTTTCTGGACACGTTCTGTACATTAATCTGTGCCATTCAGTCGGGATTTTGAGAAGCCAATTTTCAGCCGTCACTTTGGTGTATTTTGTGTATATTTCTTTCTGAAAAAGCTTTTTTTTATTCAATTGGTATTATGACAGGCGATTTGTTTGGCTTGGCTGTTATATTAGGCGTTATATTTTATTCCCTTATAAGACAAGTTTGAGAAACGATACTTTCTGATGAGACACTGATAGATGGAGATTGATTTTTCTTTCTCTCGGCAAGTTTTCTTTTTTCCAAAAATGCGATATAAAATTTAGACAATCTAATAATATAAATGACTAAAGTTCCAAAGGTACTAACAAGCTGATTTTTTTTTTTGAATAATACAGGTTTTTAGCTCAATTTTCGTGTATATTGGAAAACATTGTGAGGAAACCTTGACTCAATCCACCTGGACAAACCAAAGTTATTGATGCTTTTGTCGTCTCTACATGGGAAGAGGCCTTTCCCTGCAGTGGAGCAGTAATAAGCTGGTATTACAGACGATGTTACAAATACTGTTTACATAATTATAATGTCACACGTAATCAATAAAATACCTAATTATTATAACAACTAAGTTCTATTTGCATTACATACTGGCGTTCAAGTGTCCGTATTGCACACGGTGACTAACATAACTTGTTGCAATTACTGCACTTTTTATTACCAGACGGATGTGTTACCTTTCGAAAGTAAAATACATTTAAAAAACTAGCTCTTCTGCCTGCAACTTCGACCGAATTTATATCTTTATAAGCTTAGTATTTGCTTGCACGGTATATTTTTTTCGTCCATAGATAGACTCAGTCTTAGGGATCTTTTGTATTTGAGGATATTTCATTTGCATGTGGATATTTCTGCCGCATCCTTGGGCAGTCAACCCCGCTACCAATTTGCTGATGATAAAAATCTACAACATTAATGAGCTATACAAAATTTTATATTTACTGCTGAAAAGGTCATAGTAGACTTTAAACTTTGTCTGACCGGTTCAAGCCGATTCTCCGTCGTTAATAGTGTGGACATACATAACACCACGCTTGCAATCCCCAAATAGTTAGGCAGAGGTGTACCTAATAGTGCACCCACATTTCGCCAGTTATGTTCAAGTTCCATGTAATAGGAGGCTAGCCTATTGCCATCAACCACACACACATCCAGACTCCATGGCTGCTGCTGAGAAAAACCCTATTACATTTTGCCCGACCCGGGAATCAAACCCAGGACCTCACGAGGCAGTAAGTGTGGTAGGTACTCCCTAGATATATCACGGAACTATTTTATAAATATATTACGTAGATATACAATATACATAATATAGATAGTTTCATGAAACAGAGTCTCACGTAACAGCACAAAGTCTCAATTGCATTAATGTTCCGGCAGCGACCAGTGCCCCCACATTTGGCAATATATTCGCAACGGCAATTATCGGTTGCCGTAACCTGCTGATTGGCTGCATTCTTTTGCTACTGATATTGTGTTTTATACGGTTTCATGGAAACAGAATCAATACTGATACTGTAAGCCTCGTAATCCCACTGCTGGGCTAAGGCCTCTACCCATGACATCCACTTTTTTCGATCCAGAGCTATTGTGGACCACTAAACATTGGTTTTGTCTAGTTCGTCCCGCCATATTACTGCTGTGTCAGAGAAACAAACTTGGCGGAAACAATATTGAGTGTAGTCCTCTTGCTAATCCTTTAAGAAGATTAGATTGTATGTGTTATTATTGATCTTATAATTATAGCCTTTTTCCAGCTATGTTCGAGGGTGGTACGAGGGTGATGTATATCTGACTATATGTAAATCTGACTTCCACATCCCAGTGACTACACCATTTTCGTTGGGCTGTGCAACTTTCGGGCTTCTTCCTGTGTATTAAGTGCTTTCTATGTCATAATAAGTTAATTGAAGAAGTTTTTCCTGGGCTAGATATTTATGAAGAAGTTGCATATGAAAATACACGGACAATTCGACAGATTCATATAAACAATTTTCTCGTAAGTACAACTGCATATTAACAATTTAACATAAACAAAACCACTTTAACTCATCGTACTCCACCAAAATGTCGACTGCAGTCTTTAGAAGCAGAATACAGAGGAACTATCAACAACAAAATGGCGGCCATTTGGAAGAAACGAAACAAACTTATTCTGTTCAACACTACTATTTGCGGAAGAAATTTCAGAAGCAACATTGTTTCTGTACGAAGTCTTCCCACGGAGTTTTCGTTTTCCCAAGGCAATCTACGGCCAGATTCGAAGTAATTTTTGGTACGTTGGAACTGTTATCCAACCCGTTACTTTGCCTGGGCCTTTTGAAAGTAAAAGTGGTACAAATAGTCTGCTAGGTGTTGTGTAATGTTTTGTCGTTGTGGAGTATTATTAGATTTGTTGTGTTTTAGTTTAGATGAGAAGGCCGTTTTGGAGACGAGAATTGGTTGGAGTTTGATTGGATGTGACTATTTTTAAGTCAGTTTCTATGCTGTGGGTTTGAATTCAAACAGGCAAGTTTACTTTACTTAATTTATTTCATCACCTCAACTCTCAGAACGGTGAACGAATACTTGGTGTGGACACTGACATGTCATTATCGAACAAAAAATCGAAGTCATGGGGGACACACAAACCCACATTGGATCCGTTAGTATAACTGTGTCCCAGCAGTGGCATATTGGCTGAATGTGATTCATCATACATCATAAAAAGCCTATAATGTTCTTATGAACATTATAGGTTCTTATGAACATTATAGGTTCTTATGAACATTATAGGTTCTTATGAACATTATAGGCTCGTTCTCTATGAGCGGGAATAGCCCATTCCATAATCCACCACGCGGGCCCAGTGCGGATTGGTCTGAATGTGGTTATTTTTACATGATATTGCTAAATATGAAAGCATGTTTCTTACTGTTATTAAACTAGTTAAGTATAAAATGCAATAGCCATCACAGTACATCCTACTTTGACAGACGCGTCAGAGATTATTCAAATCGTGTGTTGTTGCTAGGCGATTCATCTTTAGATTGTAATATTGTCAACTTGTGAAGTTGTGAATCAAGCTCGTCGGTAATATTAGATGTCAACCTAGAATCAAGTTATCACCCGTTATCCGGCACGAGACGAATAACTGGAAACCTATTTGGTACAGCCTTGAGACACAGGTTTTCTTAGTTCTATACCGATTAACTTCTTTAGAGACTCTTTCGACTAGAGGGCTCAAATTCTGTGTAGGGATTTTTTGCCACAGACTGTCGACTATTTTTTTTTTAATCTATTAATTTCTGCTCTAAATCAATGGTTTTCTTTCTTGATGTTCTTTTATATCGACTTAGTTAATAGGCGAGACGACAAAAAAATCTAATTAGTCCGTCACTTAGATTATCAAAAAATATTTGACCCATGTTTTTTCTTACGTAAACCAAAATGACGAAGATACGACGCTTTTAAAATTCTCAATACGTCACGCCATGGGATAATTTTAAGCTAGTTCTGACGTCACGAGCCCCCACTCCCGAGTTTTGATGCGTTTTATCTTTGTCAATATTCATTGATTTACAAAAACAAAAAACACGTGTCCATTAATTTCCAATACTCTAACTGACGGACTAAATAGATTTGCAATTTATTGATACTGTCGTCATGCCTATTGAGAAGATTTACTAAGTCGAAAAGTATAGATAAATTTAACTTAAAGCTAACCAAATACAGCTTTTGCATAACAAGCTCCAGGACACGACAACACGACTAAAATTAATACAATTTCAAAACATAACCCGCTCAGCAAACGGTCGAAATAGTACCACATCTGTCACAAGTTTACGCAACAAGTAATGTAGCCACAGCGTAGGAAAATGTCAGTAGTGGACCACAGAGCACGGAAACGACGCAGCGGTCAATGTTAGAGGCGACAATGTCAACAGTTTCCATCCAAATCGAGCTTGTCATCGTTTACTTGAACTACGTCAGTCATCATCTGTCAAGCCTTTACTCAACTTAGTTTAGGTCGGGTTCCAGTCTTGCCAAATTCAGCTGACTATACATGGAGCGACTTTTACAGGGTTACACGATAACTCTTGAAAAGGCATACTGTCAAATATTCGGGCCCCTGACTACCCGTAACGATTGTGAAAGAGCAAATGAAAGCCGGGAACAACGGTCTTTTCAAGGCACCTGAAGGTATCGTAAGGTTAGGGATGGTCACCCATCTACGTACCAACCTCCGACCGACGTGTTTAAACTGAAAGCTTTGCTTTGAAGGAAGTCCATGATCGACAAAGCTCAACATCAAGAATAAAATAATAATATAATTATTACTGCCATCTCTAGACGCTGCAAGCAATTCTCTGCTCTATGGCAGCAGACCAGCAGTTGTCAAACCAGAAGTTCCGTTGCACACACAGCTTATGGCTCCAGTTTGACAGTCTGTGCTGATCTCATTTTGATTGTAACTGTATTACTAGCTGTATTGTTTGTGGGTGAAGAAATTTTCGTATACTTTCTTTTTTGATTAATGGTTTTGATGACGAAGTGGGTTTGTTAGAAGGTGTTGTTTCGGTGTAGCAAAGTAGCAATATATGTGGGAACTGAACCATCAACAGAAATAAAGAGAATGAACATTAATTGTATTCAATTATCATTTCTGTGACTCCGAGATTTTCAATGATAATTATTTCCCATTTCACTTTTTTTCTTGTGTTGTTTTTGCCATCTCCTAATTCATTGCTGCTTCAACATTCCTAGCATATTATAGTCATCTCTACAAAAAAGATGTTAGTAGAAAATTACCATATTTTGAAACCCACACTATCGTCGTTATAATCTCCAACGAAACAATCAGCAAAAAAAAAACTATTGGACCTCCTTAGTCAGTGTCTAATTTAACAAAAAAAAAAATTTTTGTTTTTTAAATAATTCAAAAGCATCCCATAATCAGTTATTTTACTAGCACACCCTTTTGCCGTTGGCACGTTTCTTCAAATTCTAAGTAATTCAAATCCCAACTGGTTTGAAAGCCTACGCCTACATAATAAATTATTCTTCTTATTCAACTTCCGTGTTTTAATATTTATGACGAGTAATTATTTCCAAGTTTGCGCCTGATTAATTTGAATTCATGTTTTATGTGAAACTGAGAAGGTTACATGCCTATCAACAGCTGCTGTTGAATGATTTAGAATATAGATGTTATGAAATCTGACTATAAAATATTTATAGCTTGAATAAGTGCGAAATAGTTTCTGTCAAAACTTTTTATAAGAAGTTTGTTTATTGAAAAATTGCATTCAGAATTCTAAAAGCATGGCATTCATGGCATTTAAAGATTTTTGATCTTTCAAAATATTTATTTTTCTTTGACGCTAATTATCTCAACGTCGTCATCAATAATTATTCTGAAATTTGCAGCTGTCTACTTATAAATCATCATCGTCATCTGACTAGCATTTTTCCCCAACTATGTTGAGGTCGGCTTCCAGTCTAACCGGATGCAGCAGGAATAACAGTATTTTACATGGAGCGACGGTCTATCTAACCTCCACAACCCATTTGGTACTGGGTAATACAATTTATACTCTTTAGTAAGACTGGTTGTCAGACTTTCGGGCCACTGACTACTACTAGTAACGACTTAACTGACTAATTATACGTGTACAAAGAAGGTTAAGAAACGAATTAGGAAAAAAATAAAGAGTCGAAAAAAAAATTACCTTGTCGAAGTGGTTACCTTAAACATAATTCACAGGCTCCAAGTACCATTATTAAAACATGAAACGATAATGTCAAACCGCAAACAGATAAACTTCGACCTCAACACTTAATTCGTCTCCAAGAAACAGATAATTTCAGATAAATTCAACGTAATTGCTAACTAAATCAACACGGTATGAGTTAATCAAGAGATAGAATGCTGGATAAAATGGCTGACATTAGTCGAATCTACGTCGCCATCTCGACCTGAATTCATGGAGTGCCTGTAAATCCTTTGACAAACAGTGTTACTCCGTGGAGGTTTTATGCAGGTACTTATCTATCGATGAGGTATGTCTGCTTACCTGGAAAGAGAGAGAATTAATCATTAATACACTTGATATGAATGAAAAAGAAGTGAATGAGTGACGGGAGAGAATGAGAAACAAAAGTGTTGCGTCGACCACAAGTATAGACCACAAGGGCAGGGATATGATAATAATGATGACACTTCATATTAATGGTAGAAGGTAATAACAAAATCATAGTGAAAAGATAAACGTTATCATTATTATCTTCGTTATCCTAACGTGCGCTGTTGATCAAGAAGCAGTTCATAATAACGACGATCACTGTCAAATTTTTCAACAACTTCTATAATTTTTGGTAATTTTTTCTTTTTTCTTTTACGTTCTGACCCACTGGTGGCTGGCAGAATTTAGAATGAAATTATCCGTACACGCTTCAACTCTTCATCTTTAAGCTCTCTTTATGTCAGCCTTTTAAAGTATGTATGGAAAGAGCAACACCCTGTATCCAATCATATCAAGCAATTTTTTCTTACAAATCTTCCAAAAAATGTCATCGTCTAGATAGCCATAGAAGATTCCATAAGCCATTTACACACATTAAAAACAGCTTCTTCCCACATAACCCCTAAGCCAAACAAGAGAACACTTTGACATTATCCGTGGTATAATTTTAAATATGTAGATGGATACCCGTAATTGGTCAGTAGTACGATAATAGTTATGGTCACTACTGAGTCACTCCCGGTAACCTTGATCGTGAGGTATTTTGCAATATGTCCATATGACGTCAACCTATCTAATAATATCGTTAATTTTGTCGTTGGTTAATAGGTTCTTTTGATTTGGGAGGAAGTAATAACTAAAGGTAATACTATAAACGATTTGGGAGAAGCATAAGTCCAGCAGTTGGCTGTAATAGACAAACTACATGATGGTACAATGATAAAGGATTTTATCAATTCCCATGATGAGTACTTTTGCCAATACTGTTATTCCGTGAATGCTATAGATAAGAATATAATCTGACAAAGGGATAATGATCTGAAAGCAAATTAATTTACAAAACTACATCAAGTAATTGACGTTCTGAAACACATTGCATTCCGTGATGATTACATTGAAGAGTGATGAGGCTTACAAGAGCTTATTATGTTGATGTAAATGTAAGTGTGGAGGTCTTTTCAAACCATTACTATTAACAGCAGCAATTTCAATTTATGCAAAAACAACCTAATTACTACTAATAAAGAAGTCAATAATTAAAAACATAACACTCCATTATACGGGCTACCGGCTCACGCCGTAACAGTTTTTGTGCTTACATTAATTAATTATAAATTCAATTAACATCATTCCGACAGAACATTGAAGCTTCAAAACATAAGAATCCCATTACCAAAGGCCAAAAATTACCAAATTAACATTCACAATCACAAAAATGACTGTTACCTTCAAATCATTCTAGATTCCGCGAGATACGACGGCAAAATTAATTTGGTAATCTAAATTCATGTTATTTTTTCTCCCACGTAAAACCAAGCTTTGTATTCAGACACTTAGAACTGAAATTCAAACAGCACCGTCCTAAGACTTTCAAAGTAATAACCAAATTCGTATTGTAATCCAGCTAATGCAATTTGATACTCAGTATTCTCATGATAAAGTCCAAATTGATAGTAAAGTTAAAGTGGTTGAGGTTGCCGGTAGAACAATAGTGAAGGATATTGTCCAGCTTGTAACGGAGATCGGAAGTGATATGAGTATCTTCATGGCTCGTTGATTTGGATTGGTAAGGACAGCTTTTGATTTATTTCTTGAGAACTTTATTACGGAAAGAATAGAGGTGTTTTCAAACATACATACATAGCATCACACCTGAAATGCCTAGAGGATTGGGCTGAACCTAATAAACAACACCCATATTTTGCTGGTCATGTTTGAGTATCTTTAAAAAGAGTCTATTGACAGGAGCAGGGCAAAACCCACCGCTACTTTACTGAGAATTTCCTCAAGAAAAACCCAATTACACTTTGCCCAATCTGGGTATCGAACCCAGGATCTCATGATTAGCAGTACTCTTAGTGCTTGCGACCACAAGACCAACGAGGCAGTCTCATCATCATCATTATTCGCCTGCCCATATCACAATTTATTTGGGGTCGTCGCATCATGTCTTATTCCAAGCTTCTCTATTACTCGTCATCTCATCAGACACCTACTTTCTTGTCATATCATTCACCCAGTCCATCCACCGTTTCTTTGGTTTTCCTCTACTCTTATCCCCATCCACATTCATGTATCAAATCTTTCCAACGGGGTAGTTTATGGCATCAGTAAAGTGTTAGCATGGTTATAGGCTCCGATGGAATCACCACCAACCTTCTTCCATTCATAGAGAATGCCGCACGACTCAAAGGAATTAATTTACATAGGAACATCACCTAGTTTCCCAAAACTTCGTCAATAACCGAAGCTTAAATTACTAGAACTATCGAAACTTGATATTGATCTTAAACCAAAACTAATAAAACTGTTTGCTGCACTAAGCTCTAAAACTGCGACGAAAACAAACAAATATTTTGAAGTGAACTTTTACTAGTTTACCTTTATTTGCTTCAATAAGATCCGCTGTTTCCATATCTATCCATGGATCAATATCTTTTAGATCTTTATTAATATAATAAAGAGGTAAAGTTTGGATGTAGGGAGTAAATGTTTAGAACAGTTGATTCAATTTTGAACATTATTTCAATAATTGGAAACTACATTATCCCCAATCGTCATTGGCTATATTTGAAACGCTCATAAGGAATCATTTCTGTTTATTGCGTGAGCAAACCCACGGGCAATATCTCGTCTTCAATAAACAAGGAAACATCTTACAAAGCAAGTATTACTTCATATTCTGTTTACTTTCTTTTATTTACTTCTATTTTTTCAAACCGATCCCCTATTATCCTATGTTATCCGTTCCGGGCCACAGAAAAATAATCTGGAACTAATGTCAAAGGACCGATGTGAACCAAAAGGGGTCGGGGTCAATAAACTTTCGAAGGTCCCTGTAACGTCTCGTTTGGAGTCTTTGAGCCTTTAAATACGGCTTTGAGCTGACGATTTTATGGATCGGAAGGTAGTCGTTGGGTCAAGCGGTGAAGTAGGTCAAAAGAGTGTTTCTGAAGTTGCTCAGAAAGTTCCTGATAGCATTGATAGGATTACTTAATTGCAAAATTCAATCATCTTGCTGGAAAATGCTGGGAGAGCAGCGGTGGCCCAGTGGAGGCCCTGACTTACGAACAGTAAGTTGTGGGTTCAAACCCAGACAGGCGCATACTTTGTGTAATTTATTTCATCACCACTGCTCTCAATACAGTGAAGGAAAACATCGTGAGGAAACCGGCATGTCCTAGAACCAAAAAATTCGAAGACATGTAACATCTATACCAATCCGCACTGGGCCCGCGTGGTGGATTATAGTCCATTCCCTCTCATAGAGAGGAGGCCTGTGTCCCAGCAGTGGGAACATTAATAGGCTGATGATGAGCTGGAAAATCATCATTCATAAAACCGTTTTTCTCATAAAGAATTGCAGATTATTCATGATTGGTATATGCTGGCATTTCGTAGCCGTTCAATTAAATGCAAATTTTTCATTAGGATAAAAATGATTTATATCATAGATTTTCATTCGCATGATATCGCAAAACTTGTCACCATCATTTTTGCTGACGGTATTTTTTCTCGTTTCATTTATTACCATTGGCATACTATACGTATAATTTTGTCTCACCAATCGGAGATTTTAGCCGTCTTTACCTTTAATTTTCTCATCAAATCGTAATACAATCATGTCGTTAGCAGAAACATCATTTTCTTTAGAATGATTATCATCTTCTACTATAACATGGTCAACACCGCATTTAAATTTATATTATTACCAAATCGTGTAGCAATCGTGTCGTAAGCAAAGAGCAAGACAAACTGTCCCGACACATAAGCTCAACTTTTTATGTTCACTCCTTAACTCTCCGGAAAGAAATTGAATGAGGCCTTGTTGTGGAAATTTTAAAATTAACTTCTGACACAGAGTGACTTGCTTTTGAATGATTGTTTTCTTGTTTTGTCTCGTTATGGCTGTTAACATTGCTGGGTGAGTAAGGGTCTCACGTACGGTGTATGAGGAAAAAGGATGACTATTTTTTCATTACTGGTCTTTTCGTTCAATTCGTATTCAAGGATATCTTCTTTGGGATATTTTGTGGATCCTGTTATTCTTAAAAAATATAATAGTGATGATTTTTAGGAATGCCACATGAAATTAGTAATGTGACCAAATTAATTTTGATATCAACTACTTAACTTTCAGGAACCAGACAAAATATTGCAATAGTAAATTATTTACTTTCAGTTGTGTAGATTCATATTAAACATGCTGAAATGGGATTCCTCAACACAATCATAATGCTATTATTCATGTTAGATCAAAGCTTTCAAATATAGGAGACTAGCACTAAAATTGTTATAGCTCGGATAATTTGAATGATATAAATATATTTCGTAGCCTATGTTACTTCCTGATAATTTAGCTTTCTATTAGTGAAAAAATGGTTAAAGTCGGTCCAGAAGTTTAGGAGCTTATCCGGTACAAACAAACAAAAAAATCTTTCCAATTTATAATATTAGTGTTGATAAGTTTAGATTTCTGAATCGAATAGGACCTAGTTGGTATCCTTGATGACTCATAAGACGTAAAAACTTCCGTGGCGGTTAAACACCGAGATAATACATTAGTTTTATTTTTGCAGTACCTATTAATTTAAAAGTGCCTTTTTTATATAGGATGGCCGGATCAATTTAAAATTATTAATATTATGCTAATTTTTTCGCAAGTTGTTGTAAATTGCTGATTTCATCGATAGGTCCCCTTAGATACGGCTTAAAATAAGTTTCTATGGTATCTATGTTTTTTTATACACTTTTGACAAATTGAGCTTATCGTTGATTGGTTCTTCTCAAGGTTGGTGGTGGTTGGCTTGGTTCCTCTCTTGGTTCTTCGTTTCTTTATGGTTCATTGGTTGATTGGGTCTAGTTTTTGAAAAACTATACAAAACAAAGTAGACGTTTCAAAATTATATTAAACGTTACTATAGATTTTTAATATTATACTAACTGAATATTAGTTCAAATGTGCATAATAGAAAATGTTTAATTAAACCATATAAAATTATGTAAACTGAAATTATATCAATAATTCATTACGTCATTACATCGTTAAACTATAAAAAAAGTATACTAAATGAAATTAGGTCAGGTGATCATTAAAACTTTTGTTATTATATCAAATGGTACGCACCCGTTTAAAACCAAACCAATTGAATACAAAACCGCTTCAATAATTGATTTATTTGGAATAACAAGGATGGTATCAAGATAACTTTAAAAAATATACTTTTTATGTCACCAATAATTAAAAAGGTAGCCCTACCTTATAAAATAAATTCCAATTTCTCTCAATAAAAGCATTGGCAGTAAAATTAATTTTGATGCTGCAGTGAAATGGCTTGAACTTGTTTCTTAAACTTTCTATAACAATTGAACTAATAGTTGCGGGAAATGGAAACGTACCTATTACCAACAGCTTTTCCTGCTACATTAGCTTGGTCAGTGTCACTTGAAAGGCCGTGTCCGGTATGAATTCATCCGGGATGTATTTAATTCCTGCGGTTATTTTATTTAACATAACTAATAACATAACTAATTGTACACTGAGTAAATTCACACGGGCCGCATTTTGCAAAATTACTCTTGGTTTTCAAAATAATTAATTCTATTCTTGGTAAACTATAAATTGTAAACTTATAACTACTCTATTGTATTAGGTACCTAAACCTGTGATAATAGCTGTATGTGTTGTTTAAATAAATAAATAAATAAAAACATTGCGCCTGAAATCCCCGAAACTTACTTACTTTACTTAAACATCATCATCATCAGCCTGTTCCCATGTTCCCACTGCTGGGACACGGCCTCCTCTCAATGAGAAGGTATAGGCTGTAATCCACCACGCGGGCCCAGTGCGGATTGGCAGATGACACAGTCATGTCTTCGAATTTTTGGTTCTAGGACATGCCGGTTTCCTCACGATGTTTTCCTTCGCCGTTTTGAGAGCAGAGGTGATGAAATAAATCCTACACAAAGTAATGCGCCTGTTTGGTGTCGAACCCACGACTTGCTGTTCGTAAGTCGGGGCCGCCACCACTGGGCCACCGCTGCTCTAAACACAACTACCGAAATGCTTAAGTGTTGCGAAGTGTTTAAGTCCCATGTAAAAGGCGGCGAGCCTATTGCCATCAACTGGATTCTAATCCAGGCTGCGTGGCTGCTACTGAGAAATTGTTGCTGGAAAAACCCAATAACATTCCGATGTAGGAATCCGCATGTAGCTCAATACGGGTATATCATATGGAGCGACCGCCTATCTGACCTCCACAACCCAGTTGGTACTAATACCTTAAAGATCCGCAAACAAATACATTGGAGTCATAATAATCTTTTAAAGGAACCTTGTAACTATTGGTAAATTTTATAATTTGGCTAATAACCTCATCATTACTATGTACAAACATTGCAACTATCTTCTGCAATCAGATAGCTCTTGAAAACAAGACGTTTTTTACTTCAGATTAATTCCATAGTAAATCTTCTATTATACACAAATCAGTGTAAAATTATTAAAAAAAAACAAACAAATAAAAAAAAATTAAGTTAACTCAGTGTTTTTTTAGTAAATACTTGTTGAAAAGTTGTAACTTGAGAAACAAAATCAAGGTTCTGTAACTGAAATGTGATGATTTTATCACTCACTATACTAGTCTAGCTTTTGTCAGCGGCTTCACTCGCGTTATCCCATGGCAGCGTTTGAATGCAACCTTAGACACTCGGGAATAATGTAGCTTCCATATTAGTGTAAGAATTTTATTAATCAGGTCAGTAGTTACTAAGATTACCCCCTACAACCAATCATATAAACTTTACCTCGTTAAAATATTAATATAGACAAGACTCTATGACCATATCTATACGGTGGTCAATCCAACAGCTGACATTAAAAACAAAATAAAAAAAACCTAACCGTTACGATTTGTATGTCCTTGAAATCCACGTAACTTTCTTTTTTATTTAAATCTTCACTGTGTCAGTGTGTCATCGTATTTCTATACATAGCTTTATCTTGATAATAGCTTGTTTCCATGGAATATTAGCGGGTAAATATTAGCTTTTTGAAAAACCTTGAAACAAGTTTATTTAACGTTTAGAATTTATATCCGTTAACTTAGAGCCTTGTTTAGTTTAGTACTTCCTCTTACAATTCCTAGATAAGTTTATGGTTTATGGTGTAAGGTTGGTGATGGTTGGTTTAGTAGTAACTAGTTTTATTAAAAACCATATTATGGTTTATGGGTGCTTTTGTTGTCAAGCAATCTTACTTCGTGGTTGATTTAATGCTGTCTACTAAATAAGCAAGATTAAACGGCCAGAAAAAAGAAACTCAAAGCATGTATGTCAATTTAGACTATTATACAAAATTTAAGAAAATAGAATTTTCTTGTATATTAAGCATCTGAACAAAGCAAAGGGAGCATATAACGATCGTATCAGCTGGCGTTCTATAGTTTGAGTTTATAAAATAGGAAAAAAGGTTGTATTCTATACCTTTTAATTTTTTCGAATCGAGGACCGCCAAAAAAAATATACAAGGTGTAAACAGACCCTTCACAAAGCCATCAACAAAGCATTATGTACCTACATCAAACTAAGTAACTCTACGCAAAAATTGTGGCTGGGAAACTACATTTTTTATGGGGTGAAAAATCACGTTTTACGGTAAAACTCAATGTAGCACACTCAAAAAATTGTGCCAATGGATGCATTGAATAAGTAAACGGGTCATGGAGGTATTTAAAGTATACATAAAACCTTAAAAACTAGTATTAAAAAAAAAACTCTTAAAAAGGTTGAAACTTTGACCCCTTAACTAAAAGGTTCTCAGGTATGGTCCCTCCTCTTCCCTCCTCCCTCCTTTCAAATATCCCAATTACAACAACTATGTATAATTACTCTCTCAACCTTAACAAACACGACACTGTCTAGAAACTAAAGTCTTATCAAGGACGTAGAAGCTTAAATTACAAGTTTGAACATTTCAAAGGCAACAAGAGATTCACCTTAAGTAAAACAAATACTTAGAAAACGATATTCTTTAGGATACCTGATATTTGATAGGACTTTTATTAGGTACAGGAGAAAGTTAGAACAGAAGTTTTGATTGAAGAAAACTTGTTTTTTTATTAAGGTTATGTTGTTATGGCTTCAGTGACGGGTGACCACTGAAAACCAGCGCTGTGCTGTGCCCCCCCCATAGTACAGCATTATGCTGAGTGGTAACGTATTTGTCGCACTCACGACGTGCAAGCTGTCTTTTTTTTAAATGTATTTTTTGTTTATGTTCGGTTTTGTTATATTCTGTGGTGATGTTTGTTGATTCTGTTTTCAAATTTTGTATGCACGTCATGTCCCTGCGATGAATAATTATTTTTCTTTCTTTCAGTGTCAATCAAGTGGTTCTCGTTATTGAAAACAATTCCTTAGGTCTAACACGAGCACAGTGAACTCTCCGCGTCCTTATTGAGAACAATTTGAAACCAAAATGCAGTAGGACAGTAAATTTGTATCCGTTACAATAACTTTGCACGCTCGTGCAAGTTTTTTGGGTTCCTGGCGTTACTAAAAGAGGATTGACTAATATATTTGCAATACTTACCTAATAACATTATTCTTCAGAATAGTATTTAGTTGAGAATTTATTTCTAGCGGCCCTTTTTTTATTACATTATTAGAAAAAATGGTTTGAATCCACAATATTCATACTGGCTTGCTGATATTAATACTGGCTGTTTGTCATCATTACGATATCAAAGTGTTATTTAAATATAAACAGTAATGATTTCATTGATGTAATCATAAAGCTCCTTTATTACACACACATTGCAACAGCCAAACCACAACGCTTACAGCAATATAGTTTTCAAGTAGGTAGGCATACAATTTTATTAAGGAAATACCTGTAAATGCCACTATTAGTTTAAGCTAATCACCGTCAACAATTCAACCACATTTTACCTAACTAAGGTCAACAAAGCGTAAGAATTTGACATTAAATTTAGCATACTGATTACGGCACCATTAAACCAACAGCAACTTCAACGGCACACCTGAACTGTTTGCAAACGGCAAAGAACGCCATCACTCAAGTACTTGAGTAACACCGTTATGTAATAGGCAAACTGCATACTTTACCATGTCATTTCTGTTATATAAGTAGGGTCGTACTCTGTCAATATATAAATGACACACTTTTGTTTCAATTAGAGTATTAACTGTTATATAAGTAACTAGTTTTGTTGGGTTCAGTGTACTTAGCAGTACCAGTTTGGAAGAACGAAATAGGGGTTCTCTGAAAGCAGCCACTGAAGATATAGGAAACTGGGTTTCGTGTGTTGTGTCAATTTCCATTATATTCTCAAGAATAGGGAATATATATGCAAGAAATACAAAACTCTTTTAATTTATTAAAAATGCCTTGTATTGGCGCATAAAAACATTGTGGTACACTTGTTTTAGTCTCTAAAACATCTCTTATTTTACAATTTATTGTTTTATGTAGCATGTTTTTGGTGAAACGGAACGCACTCTCAAAACGCGTCGTCAAAACGCGTCGTAGTGACGTCAAAGTCTATGTGTCAAAAAAACACTTTCATTTGAGAAGTCGGTAAAGTTTCACTAAGACTTTATTATAATATCGTTATCGCAATGTTTGCTTAAATTAGTAAAATTACTTTATTAAGGCCAAAAAAATTGATGCAAACAAGACAGATTGAGGTAAATGACGCCACATCATGGCGGCGACAGTCACAGACGTTTGAACTGTCATAGAAAATTGCAGGAGTTTAATATTATTTTTGAGCGACAAGCAATAGTTGAACTTAACTTTTAATACTTTTCTTGGGTTGCTACCACTGTGTTTTATTGATTTATGTGAAAAAAAAAATCCATTCATATTCCCTCTCATGAAGGCCGTAGGATTGGACTGCCCCCGTAAACTGAGAAGCGGTAACTCATCAAATCTATCTTTCGAGCAAAACAGGGAATATTTAAAAGTATAAATGTCCTTTTTAGTACAAAAACCAGATAATTATGTATATTTTTGTCCCATAATAAATGCATTTTGCAATTTACATTACGAAACCAGCAAGTAGTGATTCAGTACCGTAGAAAGATCGGATGTATCTTTATGCAATTCCATCGAATTGTTACTGCAATAATATTGGCAGGTTACTGTTTTCTTCTTTAAAAAATAAGAATACAACCAAATCTTTAAAAATAATCAAAGGCCACGAGTTTTGATATTTTTCGTAACGTAAATACGTCGATTGTTGAATCGAAGATACAATAATCCTGTACAGTATTTTACTCAAATTGTTTGCAACAAGCACTATCATTCCTAAATATTAATAAATTCTTAAAATTATGAAAATATTATGCATTATGTGAAACGAGTATTTTTAATTTTAAAACGACTTATTTACGTTACGATAAACGTCAAAACTCGTGGTAGGGCCTCAAAACAGTTACAGTGACGGAATTTTTAATGGAGAAAGGAATTTCTTGATTAGGTACTTTATTAAACGACTGGACATTTGAAAAATTAGACATTTAATTTTTATTTATTTTTATTTTATTCAATTCCAATACAAAATAAGTTGACTGTATACTACTACTATATACTACTGAATAATTATTGTGTTGTTGTAATTATAGTTAATCAATCTTTATATGTATTGACATTGTATATCTTTACTATGTACTTAGCATCTCTAGTGTCTCCTATACTTTTGCATGCCTTTTGGTTAAATATGGCTGTTGCTATTATATTTTTATGTCACCGTGTATGTACCCATATTTGCAAAATAAATATCTTATCTTATCTTATCTCCATAAATCGTTCATCCCAAAATCAAAATAGTCCCAGACTTTATCTTCTGCCCTCAGCCTCCTAACGCCTATAGGTAATTAAGTCAGCTATTTAATCAAAAAGCCAGACGAAGTTTGCTTAATTATCAGTAATTTGGGGGTAATTGGCCCTTTGATGTAACATCATAATTAATGGCACCGGGTGACGTCGAAGGGCATGTTGAGGCTTCGGATGTACCAAGGAGGTTGTACTTTTAATTGGAGATTGTTTGTCAAGATTTTTGAAGTGTCATTGGCTTTTTTGGGAGTTGTAAGGAAGTGTGATGGATTTTCTGAAGATTATGTTAGGTGGAATGAATGAACATTTGCATTAACAATGCTCGAACATCTGTCAATACGGTAATGCCTTATTTTTATGGATGCGCCGAAAAGAACATTTTAAGCTCCGTATTTGCGTATTTTATCTTAGTACCAGCTGAAGTGAAATATCATTCCGGTACCGACTCTAAGTATATGTGGTATAGACAGTAGCCTTGCAGTCTTTTTCATTTTTCACTGGTATCCAATTATGGAAAAAGAAAATTACGAATAGCTGTAATTTTCCATTATTAACAGAACTTTCCTATTTTGTTTTTTTCTTAAAAGTTAAATAATTATGATAAACTGTTAAAACATTATTTGACGTTTAGAAACTTCACTTAACTTATTTTTTTTTTGTAAAATAAAAAGGAGAATTGACAGAAAAAAAAATGGTTATATTTACTCAAATAGTTAACATAAATCTGCAAAAACAACGTGAAAAGACTCATCTTCACAAGTGGCACAAAAACTTTTGAGAAAGTCGAAACCAAACCCTCATTGTTCGTACAAGTGAAAGCATTTCTGAACCAGGTCAACATTTGATATCTTTGTTTTCGTAAAATTAACCTTAATTACATTTAAATAGGTTTGTATATGCATAAATTGCTTGTTTTTCTGTGTTTAAAATGCAAGAGGTCAGATTATAATGGAAAATGAAGAAAATGTAGGTAGGTCCACTTATAGTAGAGACGTTACGAAAAGTTTAAATAATTGTATACAACGGCTGCGATTTACGGATGTAACACTTTCAGAATAAGTGAATGTGCTTTATGACTTATGTTTTTGCTGCTTGTGGGGTATGCAGGACGTGAGAAAAAGGATTGGCAATGAGGAAAAAAATTATAAAACGTAGCCTGCCTTGCAATGAAAAGTTGAGTCTTTTGTGGTTACATTTTTGGTAACTTTAACTTTTTTTTTGTATAACTAGAAGATAACTAGAAGCGTTTGTTTGGCTGCAAAATTTGTATCTATCAGATATTGCTCAGAAATTGCTTAATTTTTTCGAACATTAAGTTCTACAAGCTTAAATTTGTCACTATGACTAAATTATAAGACAAAGTCGCCCGCCGCATCTGTCCCTATACATGCTTAGATCTTTAAAACTACGCAACGAATTTTGATGCGGGTTTTTTTAATAGATAGAGTGATTCAAGAGGAAGGTTTTAGTATATAATTTGCGGGCGGACAAAGCCGCGGACATTAGCTAGTATAATACAATACGCAACAAGCCGGTTGTAAGACAATATGCTAAATGCTTGAATGAATACTAAATAAGAAATGCATAATTGACTACTGAACATTAGCTCGATCCCCAGGTCGAGGAGGAGGAGGAGGTGAGATTTTATACAAAAAAAATAAAAACAAAAAAAAAATACTTCTCAAACATTGTGTCATACATAAATTGAGGCAGCCCCAGTAAGTTACAATAGTACTTGTGTCGGAGCTGTCTCGCTCGTCCCGTGTGTGGTATCTTAACAATGAAAATGAAGTCAACGAATTGAATATAGATACAATAAAAAAGAAATAAAATAAAATAAATGATAGTTAATTAATTAATTACTTAAGGCGACTAAATTAGCAACTCTATTTGTAGTGGTGGAAACTTCGTTTGAAATACTGTTAGAATAAAGTTCTAATCAGCTTGCACTACAAAGTGGTTGTTACGTCAGTCACTGTGGGCCGAATAATGCAAAGAAAGGTGTTTTTTTGCGATTTACAAAAATCTATTGATTGGACTAAAAAAATATAACACTATCATACTAATATGTTACTTGTAGAATTATTTGCCAAAAAATCAGAATGATCGCATGTATTTTAGTATGGTTTTACTCGTTAAAAGAATTTTTTAGAGATAAGTTCGTGATTTTTTTCTATCGAGTAAAATTTGTTGTATTATGTTTTCTTTATTATGTTTACATCTTATTATATTTATATATTTATGTTTTGAAGAATATCAAATATTTTTCTAGTTTTGTTTATGCAGTGAATCATATGCTTTTTTGCATTATATAACTCGCGTTTAGTTCCTGTAGTCCCCTTAAGCAGCTCTCTTTGAGTTTTGTGCGTGAGTGTTATCTTCATTCATTAAAAATTAAAAATACCGTACAGCCCTTTCGCCACATTGGCAATGATACCTTAATTATATATAAAATTATATACTATTACGTTATTTGACTAACATTTAAACCTATTAGATAATCACCCACCATTATGTCGAAAACAAATTAACATTTGCAGTCATAATCAGTAAATACAACACTTAACGCCTACGCAATAAAAACTAATACGGTAGCAAAATTATAATTTTCCCAATTTAAATGCGGTCTGACTAATTTTATTTAAGCGAATTTGAGCTCTGACGGCTTGAATTAAAAGTGTCGGTTGTTTTTAAAGTACTATGTGTACTGTTTATGCTTGGTAACCTATTGGTCAACGTATAGTTTGCTATTTATGGGCGGTGCACACAATGTGCAATGTCCGTTGTGTTGTGTGGCGCAATGTGTGCTCGCCTTTATAATTTTCTATTGTAGAACCTGTTAGTAGGATTATGGCAGGATAGATTTATTTGTGGGCAACTAAATATGAGAAACTGCATAGCCATGACACAAAACCGCCAAAAGTGGAGAGATTTGGAAGAAGAAGAACTTTTGAGAACGATTGTAACGCACTACTATAAATGCTAAAAGTTTGTTTGCATGCGTGTTTGTGTACGTTTGTTACTTATATAAATAATATAATAAATATTGCTGGAGGTTACACACAGCGCCATCTAGTGCCACACTAAGCAACGGGGCTTGTGTCGTGTGGACACCGAATAGTTGATATACTACATAGATACTTTTTGTTTGTAAATGCATACTTATTATACATATAAACATCCATGACTTGGAAACAAATGTCCATGCTCACCACACAATCACTTGCTCCTACCGGGATTCGAACCCGGGACCCCAAAATCGAAAGGCATCATATTATACAAAATTTATTAATTATTTTCAACAAGGATACCTTCAGGATTACTAACTGAACGATAATGGTTTTTTTAAGCAATACTAATTACAGCATAATCTAAGTATATCATATTATTTAGAAAATAATCCAAATATACGCAAAGGTCAAAGTTATAATAGGGTTGATGACTGACTAAAAAAAAAATGATTCAGTTTGGTCCGTCAGTTAGATTATCGAAAAATATTGGATACGTGTTTTTTGTTTTATCAAATTAATAAAAATTTACGAAGATAAAACGTGTCAAAGATCATGTGTGTGATCAGTGGGGGCGTGTGACGTCATATTTGAATAAAAAATGTACTCAAATGTGTACTCACTGTATCTTCATTTTTTGTTTACGTGAAAAAATAAAAAAATATTCGTCCAATATTTTTTGGAAATCTATCTAACGGAGTAATTAGATTTTTTTTTGTCATCTACCCTGTTATAACATCAATATTTATAATAAACTATCCATTTATACACAGCGCTAAAAAGGTTGTATTGTAAATAATATGGTCATAAAAAATACATTCCTATAAAGAAGCAACATCCTCTAGCTACAAGAAGCAAACATTGTATGATGCAAATCAAACATGACACTACCTGCATAGATTCTTCAAACCCTATTTGGAAGAGCTTAGCGGAAGGCAGAGCTAGGAAATGTATTGCTAAGCAGTAAATAAGCTGCAATGACAGGTAGACTACCTAAGTACCTACTAATAATATCCTTATTATCCTCGCTAATATTGGTAATGTGAAAGTCAGTCTGTTTGTCGTGCTTTCACTCCTTCACGCGCTGACCAAGGATCAAGCGGTATTGTTGTGTGCAGGCACCAAAAATTAACACTTGTCAAGGGATAATGATAAGATCAACACGTTTTAAAACTGACAAGTCTGTCTTAGACGCAGTCTTTGCAGTTGAGAACTGGTCAAACTCTACTTTAGATAAAAATTTTGAATTTCGAAGGAGTACAAATTGAAATTAGAGTTCGACAGGCTCTCAACATCAAATACTCAATTCAAAAACTGATTGTAAGTCTACATATCCGATGCTTATTAATTACCTAATCAATACTGTAACTGGACATACCTGAAACAATAAAGAAAAAAATAACATTAGAACAGAGTTTTCAATCTAAACATCAACACATCAATAAATTATCAATCCCATAATTTATTATAATCTAAAACACCAACCAATAAAATGGATATGTCTGAAGTTAGCTTCATAAATTGTCTGTAAAATCAACGATTGACATGCATTCATCATCGTCACCATCACCGGCATCATTTCAGCCGAAAGACGTCCGCTGTTGGACATAGGGCTCCTCCAATTGTCGCCACACTGACCGGTCCCGTGCTTCTCGCATCGAACCGATCCCCGCAACCTTCATGCATTACAACGATTAAATTAAACTACTCTAATAACACGAAAACTGGGTTAAAACAAATCTAAAACTCAGTTGTTTTTCCTGACCCTTGCTAACTGAACTGTTAAATATTTGGTAACCGTTTTGTTACGATTTGTTGTTTAGTCACGAATGTTATTGTTTGTAAACTAGTTGATGACCGTGATATTGTCTATGATAGGTTTATGGGTCAGGCTTTGTGAAAAATCTTTGCTTTGAGTGCTTTGTTGGTTTGGTTGTCATAAGAGTGACTAGTAGTACCGTAATTTCAAAAATGTATGACTGGGAATTGTAATGGGGAATTTTTCAGTGGCAGACTAGAGTGTGGCTTGTACTATTCATATAGAATGGGAGTTAACTAGCATTTGGATGTCCAAAAACCTTTTGCCTATTTATTCCGGAAATAGACGGTTAGTTAGACAGTCTAACAGTTCATTGATAGCAGTCGTAATTATTTTTATTGTATGTACGTACTGTAGGTTTCGTTGTTATTTCAAAAGTAACTTAGAGTGTCACAATGGGCACTCGGTGCTTGCACGTATTTTGACCACATCAATCCACTATCTGACCAAACCGAAGGTTGCTTAACTTCAACATTATTCAAGACATGGGCTCTACTGATAATTGCAACCAATGGTAGAGCGTAACGGCTCTATCAGCTACGGATATGATGCAAAGTGTTGAGGTCATTCTGTAAGCTCTTGAAGGTGATACGATGTAGTCTGCTAGTGTCTCTACGAATGTAGAGATGATAATGGATATTTAAAGGTACGCCGATACAATTTTTTAGAAATATAAAGATACAATAATACAATTCGCAAGTAAAAATCATTTTAAGGGTATTTTAAGGGAGGAGTCATTTGATGAATTCCGATCCGAAAAAAATAATAATAATAAGGTTATTTAGAGAAGATCTGCAAACCAGTCTTACCAAAGGTTAAGATGTAAAGGTAGTCGTAAGATGGAAAAAATAAATAAATAAATGTTACCTAACGACTGGGTCAGAGGTCATACAAGAGCAGTTGCTCCATATTGTAATAATTATATAATTATACTGGTTTGTAATTACATAGAGCGCTGAGCTGCATCCTTATAGACTGAAAAATGACTCCGACATGATCAGGAAAAGGCTAGGCAGAGGATGATGACCTGAAGAAAAACAATTTTACTAGTGGGTCTGACCAACCTATATTTTTTAAAATTGGAACTAGCCCGCTATACTATTCCCAAACCACAAACACACGCACTAAGCACACACATACCTACACACACACGCACTAAGCACAAACATACCTACACACACACGCACTAAGCACATACATACACACACACGCACTAAGCACACACAACCCCCCCATCCCCATATACTTACACGTGTATAATGTAACTGTTATGTTACGTATTCAGACTGTTCTGTTGCAAAATTATTGTCTAGCTATGAAAGAGCGAAGTCTCCTAATACAGGCTTTTTCTTTGCTAAAAAGGAGACTCCAATCATCAACTTGTTGTTCTGTTTTGGTCAAAGAATAAACATTTTTTTTTTATATATTATTATTTAAACCACTGCACCTCCGGAAAGCCAGAATCAACAGTGGCGACCACCAGAAAATCGCCGAGACAATGAAGCTCGACAAAGTCCCAGAAAAACAATTTAACAGTCTTGGATCCCGCAGCAACTAACTTAAAGCGAAGAAATGCTCACCACCGGAATTACAGACTGATATAATTGCGGAAATGATACTTATATATTACCTACCTACATACAAGACTGGTTGCAGAATCGAATGCTAGGGAAGTCCGTAAAAAGTTAATGTATGTGAGAAATAGTAAAACTAGTAATAATTTGGAGTGTCAGCGGATATGGAGCAAGCAGTGAGGTCGGTGTATCGAACGGAAGGTAAGCCGTTTGAAGGTGAAAATTGTAACGTAATTATTTTATGCCTGGTGGGTCTAGAAATAATCTTTTGGTGAGAATGAGGTCTTGCGTAGATTCAGAAGTCCAAAGTTCTAATGGGTGTTGTCCATCAGGGATTTCTCACTAGCCAATTGGAGTCTGAATTTGTGTCCGGTTGGTGACAATAGGCTCGCTCCCTATGACATGGGACTCAAACATAGCTGGCGAAATGTGGGTGCTGCTTGAAAATTGGATTTGCTGGGATTTTTGAAATTTAAAAAGGCATGTACTAACTTCTAACAAAAAAGTGGAAATTTTTCATGTTTGTCTGTTCGACAGTTTTAAAAGTTCAAAAGTCAACATAATGTTATGTCATACTATAAATGGCAGTTTATTTATTAGTAGCTACAATAAAAAAAAAAACAAATACCTTAAAAAAAGAAATATGGTGATCATATATTGTATTGTGTTTCACAAAACAATCTAACACCTATTTGTTAAAACTTACAAATCTGTTAGCTAATATTGATTTGACATAACAATGGAAGAAAATAATCTTTGGAATACTAGGAGTGGCTCGCAACTTCGACATTTCCTTAAGACTAAGACAGTGCAATTTCTAGCCATAAAATCTCAAAGTTCATCCATCGTATATCTTAACTAACTTATACGTCTTCGTCCATGTAAAGTTCGATTTTTGTCCCACGGGATCATACTAAAAAGTAACCTATGTCTTAATCCAGGATATATCCTATATGTGCGCAAAATTTCACATAAGTCCGTTCAGTAGTTTTTGCGTGAAATAGTAACAAACATCCATCCTCACAAACTTTCGCATTTATAATAATAGTAGAATTCTTTCTGCAGTATACTCATATAGTCAACAATGCCTACTCAAAACTTTCTTCACGACATTTCCTTGTTTCTTAAAACAGAACTTGCTGGGCATCAAACAATCAACACCTTTGTTTCTCGGTACCGATAAATTAACCATTCCTAGATACAAGCCTTTGAAATCGTAAAAGAGTGACCACAATCACCGATGGCTTGAATCATTCAGGATCAAGACCTTTTTTGACCATGCGATAGAAGTGAATAGTCCGATGCGATGTCGTTTGCGCCATCCGATCCGATACGAGGCCAATGATGTCGTTTTCTAGTGAAAAGTTAAAGCTAAAATTAAATCGCTTTAACTAGCCTCTTAGCTAGATGGACTGATATGTTCAAAATGTATCTATATATAAGGCGGAAGGCTGATGATAAGGTGCTGGTGCATTTTAGGAGAGGCCTATGTAGAGAAATAGACTCGGATAAGTCGAGTTGCCAGGCTGGTGGCCGCTTAGTGCGAATGTACCCGGAGAGATGTGCAAAGATCGAAACTCACTGGACGCCTGACGGAGGATTTCGCCATCGAGGTAGACAGCGGCGAAGGTGATGACGATCTGACCTGGTTTGCAGGACAAACATGGCCAGATATCGCACAAGATAGAGAGGTTTGGAAGGGGAGGCCTAACACATGACAAGCTAAGATAGAAAGAAATGAATATCTGACTTGGTCAAGTCGATCCCGCGTCGATTAATGTGGTCAATCCCTAAGTCAATGTTTAAAAGCGGACATGTTACAAGGCTCCCCAGCTTGCGCAACCGCCACACGTCAAAACTGTCGTCCTGCCTACAAATTACTGTTGCACCACACACTACAGAAACAATCGGTTTTGTCGGACGTTCGGTGTAAGTCCTAATAAATTCTGAGCACCAGATTGATAGGTTGTTATCCTGTCTGTTGGTACAGTCAACAGAAAATGTATGGTTTGAAATTGACAGCGGTTATATTTCTTAGCATTAAAAGTAGTTTTCTGATTAATTTCCTTGCGGGATCCAAGACAGTTAAATTATTTCTCTGGAACTTCGTCGCGCTTCATTGTCTCGGAGCTTTTCTCCTGGTCGCCACTTGATTCTAGCTTTCAGGAGTTGCTGTGGTTTGGAAATAGTTTATGAAGAAATAAACACAATCCACATTTTCTCAATTATTGCAAATCTTTTTGATATTACAACTACCGTAAATACGGATAAGGTACTATTTTGTCACGTAAGGCTCGATTTGCTTGACAATGGTGTCGATTCTGTTGTGCACAAACTAAACTTAATTTAGTTTATTGCTATCTTTTACTAACAGGCAGTGCGAGAAAAGGACGGCTATAGCTATGAACTAAGTTAGAGATGTCAAACTAGTTTATGCCTTGCGCTTCACCGTGTTTTTAGTCGACATGTTTTTACGTGCACCCTTCATTTGTATAGAAATATTAGTTCTAATTAAATTTGACAGCTCTAAATTACGTCGGTCTCTTTCTCGTTTTATTAGAGAGAAAAATATAGCAATAGCCTAAATTTAGTTTAGTTTGTGTACAACAGAATCGACACCATTGTCATATTATTTATAATTGTACTAATGTTTTTCGTAAGCATCCATTTAATTCAAAAACCTGGGTCCCAAAAAAGCTATTCATTTCAAAGGAAAAGCAGTTCACATTGTACTGACATTGTAATTATCTATTTTTGCTTAGAAAAAACATAGCACTGGAGAAAGCAAACTAAACATACATAATTTAATCCAATACAGTTATATAACAGATTTCACTCTCTCTGCCAAGAAGCTGATAAGTAAATAAGTTATTTCATAGCATTTACTTATGTATTGACCTTTTTAAGTGTGAACTTTGGCCCAGCGTCTTAAGACTGGACGGACGAGTCTCAAGATGGCAATGTGAGAAGAGAAGGGAATTACGTTGAAGATGGGACATTATCAAATGTTACTTTAACATTGGTCGTTATTATATGACTTAAATAAGTACCTATAATGAAACCGTCTAGTTTGGGGTTTACTAGCAGCAACACTTCTGTGTATTTTTTTTTTATACTAACATAACACTACGCCTGTAATCCCTGAAACCGCCCCTTCGGGGTTTACAGGCGTGGTCGCAACCGCGGATGCTGAACATGAAGTCCTGGGTTCGATTCCCGGGTCGGGCAAAGTGATATTGGGATTTTCCATCAGGAATTTCTCAGTAGCAGGCACGGAGCCTGGATTTGTGAACGGTTGATGGCAATAGGCTCGCCCCCTGTTACATGGGACTTAAACATAACTGGCGAAATGTGGGTGTACTATTAGGTGCACATCTGCCTAACCCTTCGAGCATTACAGGCGTGATGTTATGTTTTGGGGATTCTTTTCGATCAAGAAAGGTTCGATCATTATATCATCACGCTTTAAGTGTTATATTTCAGACCTCAAAAAATTTAGTAAAAATAATTCTGATAAGTTGTTTTTATCCCAACCATTCAATGTCACATACAATCTTTACTTTACAAATTTGAATAAATCAAACAAAATACAAATCCCTCTTATCTGCTCTTACACACGTAAAACGTCAACAAACACAAGCAGTGCCATTAAAAATCGTAACACAAAGTGACAAACGTCTAACAAACAGTGTCCTTACTGAGACTAGGCGGCCTTGTATGCGCGTGCGCAAGCTTTCAACATTGAGTTACCCAACTGCCACCAGTATAGCAAGACATCTTCAAGTGTTGTGTTTACTCTGTGCAATGGGTCTGATCAAGATGGTGGTAAGACCAGTGTCAGTTGAGCTTGGCTAGTAGTGAATTTGGAGCAGTTGGACGTTGATTAAAATTTTGGTAATGGATTGGATCAAATTGGAAAAATAATAACAGCCGCTCGGGTTGATCTTTAGGTTAAGCCGTGCTTGTTTGTTAGTATGTATGTTTAGCATGTAATTAGCAGTGTCTACGGGATTCACTGCAATAAAAAGCTGAACTATACATATATGACGCCTTAAATTAAGTCAGATAATGTCCACAGTAGCCCTGAAAAATTGGCTAGATAAATTCATATTGTAATTTCAAAATATCTAGTTTGAATCTCGGCTTATATAAATAATAATAATAATAAGTATTTATTTCCCAAAAACATAGCACTTTGCACTGTATACATTGTTTGAACATAATATTTACATTATGATGCAGTAGTAAACTCTATCTTTTAAACTAGCAAGCGGTTGATTCAGAAATCTTTAGATACAGTATTTTCTAGTAAATTCTAGTATTATCCTAAATGAAGCTATAAAGTCTTTTGACCTTTTCCAGCTTATCATTTCAAAACTGCAATTTTGTATGTCAAATACACACGCAGTAGCTATTTCAAGACCAATATACAACTTTCCCATTTACACGTTCAACGTTCGAACGTTCTTATCATTCAAGATCAAACCAATAACTTTACAAATGACTGGACATATCAATACGGCTCTTCATAAAATGGTCGTATTCGGCCAGTTTCGCTCACAACACAAGTACTTTGGTATTTTAGTGGCGATTGAATAAATCTTGTTGCCTCATTGTATCGTCGACGTTAAAGGAAATTATTAAGTCTAGCTGTATATTATTGCATGGTGAAGTTGATTTATTGTGAAAATTGTTTAATATGGTGTTATGGTGTGTTGGCCGATGGGGCCGAAAAGTTCTGGAGTGGCGACCGCGAACCGGAAGACGTTGCGTTGGAAGGCCTCCCACTAGGTGGACAAAGGCTGGTGGATAAAGGCTGCGGGAATCCGCTAGATGCGAGTCGCACGGGACCGGTCAATGTGGCGACACTTGGGGGAGGCTTATGTCCAGCAGTGGAAGTCTTGAAGCTGAAATCATGATGGTGATGTTGGTGGGTTATGAAGCCTAAGGCAAGATATAGGGAGTTTCAAAATGGCGCGTTATCGTCAATTGCAAAGGAAAATTAATACGGAGTTCGGAGATCCAGAAACATAACTAAGTATGCTGCTAAAAGATTAACTTAGCATGCCCGTTTTAAGCAGAGGTGACCCTACAGTATATCACTTCGCCAGTAATGAGTAAGTCCCATGTTATAAAGGCAAGTCTATTGCTATTAAATCCCAAGCTGCTACGGAGACATCTTTTTTTGTTTTTTTTTTTTCTAGCCTTTTCTGTCCCACTCTTTGGCAAAGGCCTCCCTCCACTCCTTCCACTTCTCGCGAGCTCGCGCGACATTACTGATGAAAAAAAAACAAATGACACATTGCCCGACCTAAGAGTCGAACCTAAAATCCTCCCCTTTCAACCCTTTTGGCTATTGGGATTAGATTATAATTATGCCACCGAGTACAGAGACATCTGCTAAATACCTACTATTTTTTTCGAAATTAGTATTTAATTCAAGAATTGCTTTGTCAGAGTAATACCTAATTGAGATCTTAATAAAAGAACTGTGTAGCACTACCTTAAAAAAACATTTTTGTGAGCTGGCAATAACGCCAACGACTCCGCGACCCGCCAAGCCAAGCGCCGGTGGACGAGGCTTCTCGCGCGCCGTATGGTAGCATACGCGATACGCTTGTTTATAGTCCTGTGTTATACTGTTTATTCCTGTTTTCTTTGTTTCCCAAGTCCTATGTTTTGTACTGTGTTAACCATAATTAAATAATTTTACTAATCAACGTTCGTGAACTCTTTCAATTGCCCAATAACCAAAACCCCTGAGAAAACACATCTTACAACTGTTGTTATTGGGAAACTAATAATCAAAAAAGAAAAAATGATTAATGACTGTTAATGCGGTTTGCGGTTATGGCTATCTTATTTTCCAAACGATAATAATATGACACTTACCAAGGCATATTCACAATACATTTCTCAATCTATAACGAAGTACATTCTAATGTAATTAAAAACATCGCATTTATAAGAAAAGTCAGGGTCAGTGGATAGTCTTGATGCAAAATCTATTCAATAACGAATGATAGATGAAATATAAATGCAACGATAGAATGAAGTAATATGTCAGATAAAGTCCACAATGATATTTTGTAGGTAGCTTGAACGATATAATATCAGTCTATTTATTACTGAAGTATAGATAAAGGAGTCTATTTTTTTCTAGATTTTTTGGCAACCTTTATTTGATGTTTTTATGAATCGTCTACCGCATTATGTCAAAACAAGTTTTATTTTTAGATTATGCGTTGCATTTGATCTGTAACCGGGAAATGACGGACCAAAAGTCACAAACATCGGATATACTGTGCACTCCGTAATACAAATAGCACATAGAATGAGCTTAGATTGTATTATAATTTAAACACCAATCTGTATTATAACTCAGGTGAATGCATCAATAGGTATTCCAAATGTGCTATAAAGGGTGGAAGGGTCACCGATACACAAACGCACGTATTTTCAGTATATAATTTTAAACCCCCCAATACATAAATTTTTCATCGGTTATTAAAAAAAATCAGCTGTTCCTTATACAGGGTTATTTGTAAAACACCGGCAACCTCTCAGGACTGTGTTACTAACATCATAATCAACAACTTTTGTTCTATGACTTTTAAAAATTCATCATATTTTAGTTCTAGTGAAAGAGTCTAGCTCATCCCGCCATCTGGAACTCACTTCAACTTTAGAGGCTTTTGAAACAAACCCTCGAACTTGAGTTACCACTAAAAGAATTCATAACATATTATCACGCCTGTTATCCCCGAAGGGTTAGGCATGTTTAAGTTCCATGTAATAGGGGGCGAGCCTATTGCCATCAACCGGGCGCAAATCCAGACTCTTTGGCTGCTACTGAGAAAGTCCTGATGGAAAAACCCAATAACACTGCTCGACCTGGGAATCGAGCCCAGGACTTCACGCTAGATCAATGAAGCAGTCCAAGAACAAGAATTATTAACAATCCAGGAACCTACAAAATAGAAACTAGTACTGGCTCAACATTATGCAGAAAAGAGCCATTAACGTGTACGCACGCTAGGCGTCGCAGGCGCAGCTAATGTTGGCTAAACTTTCGCCAAGTTCAAGCGATACTTTCTCGAGTTCAACGAGGTTAATATTGCGGACCGTACCGCAAGGTTGTTTATTGTTTTTGCTATCCGTACCTGCGAAGTTTTACGGAGTTTGTTGGTAGTTCAAAAGTTGTCGATTGTTTTGTTATTTTTCATTGTTTTTGTTTTTCTATAAATTTCTTAGGAACGAGAAAGATGTTTGCCATAATGAGTGATTTACAAAGCCCGAATATGAAAAACATTCTTATTTGTTTAGTGCAAAAATAAGTATTTGTATTTTGATCAACAAGCTGAGTAATTAAAGATTTTAGACTTACTTTTGGAGAATTCGTCATCATAGTGTATACAGATAGCATCAAATTCAGTTGGTTGACTTATTAACTTAGAAATATATATATATTTTAAATATATTATTATAATATTTTTTATATTATAATTATTAGGATTATTTATTATTATTATTTAATTTATTATTTAAAACAGTTATCTGTTTTATGTGTCCATTTTCTTTTTTTTTACACACTATGTCTACATCTCTTTTTAGTATCTCCTTTCGCAGATATGCTGGAAGAGATTTCTTTAGAAATAAGCATCACCTTTGTACTATTTTCTGTTCCTTTCTACTTTTTTTTTGTATTAAGTGAGTACATAAATTGTTAAATAAATAAATAAAATAAAAAATAAGATATTTCTGAATACTGTGCTGTGCTGATCCCAAATAAATTGCGATAAGGGCAGGGGAATAGTGCTGTTATAATAACTGAAGCTTATGTATTATCCGTTTTCAATTCATTATCAGTTTGGCTACAAGATAGTTAAAATGATGTCTTAAGTAAATCTTACATTGCAAGACATTGGTTTATGTATTTTTAAAGACTTGCTTAACGTTAGAGACTGAACTATCCTTTCACTACTTCCAAATAATGATCTTTTCTGATCTTTTGAACCGACACAGCTTGCAACTGCAGTCAGCACCTAATCCGGGGAGCCAGCAAATATATAGCTTTGACCTGCAATTTTATATTATTGATTGCAGTGTTATGTAAAATCTTTGATTGGAGAATTAATTTATTTGAAATGCTAAGTTTATTGACTGTTAAGCTTGGTGCAATGTTTTAAGATAACGTTTATAATTTGTGTCTAACATTTTAGTAAGTTTAGTTTAAGAAAACTTACTTTTTAGCGTGATGCTAGCGGAAATGGAATTTTTTCTGTATTTTAGATTAATGTACCTACTGATACTGTTAACCTTTCTCCCTGAGTTAAAGTTGTTTCGATCCAGGGCTAATGTGGACCACTGGTCGATGGTTTCTACGAGGTCTTAATTTATTAGTTAGTATATTTTTCTCTTCTTTCTTTCTCCGAAACCGAATCAAACACTTCAATCACTAGGTATCCGAGTATGTATAATATCAGCTTTAAGCTCCTTTAAACAAAAAAAATATGAAACGCTTCCTAATAACAACGATTAATCAACCAATCACTAAACATTAACATAGATAACCAATCAGCATAATTTACTCATTACTTTCTTCATAAAGCACCTATCAACGGCACACTTTCAACTACCTTTTCAAAAATCTGCACTCTTCTACTCTACACTCCAGTTCTTGGGAAAAAAAACTATGTCTACGTCGCAGGCGTATAAGGAAGCCAGGCTATCAATGCGTGTCTGTGACTTTTACCACGGTACCCACAATTATTGTCATGTAATAAGTACGTAATGAGTTACGTTATAGTTCTGTGGCGTAAAAGAATATGTGTGAGACGTGGGAGGGCGGCCTTAGGATACGGTGATGGTACCTTCACGCATGTATAAACACTCTTAAGCTCTTTCACGAACACTTGACGACACTTAGTTAGTGCTTAAATAAAAGTGCACTGTTAGAATTTGAAGAGAGTTAAGAGTCTCCACGGTGCAGTCATATTTAGGCATCACAGAATACTTATTTATTTGAGAAACAGCATGGAAGTAGTTAGTTCATAATTGAAGGAAGACACTGAATTGATGGCTTCCTAGTACGCAATTAAATATTGATTGATTGATTTTACGAAACATTTCCATGAACCCGCATAGTTAGTTTCCAAATATGCAAACAAATATTATTATGTGTTACTTGAAAAAGAAATTCCAAACCAAAAACAACCAATTCAGTGTATAATTTATAAGTTACTAATTTATTTTTATTTAGTCTTTCATGTTTACATTTTGTCTACGTTTCAATTGCATAAAAATGACAAGTGGAAGTGCGAAGTCTCCTAATACAAGCAATTCCTTGCTTAAAATGTTATCTCCAATAATATGTATCGAAATGCCTATTGTAATTGAAATAAACGTATTTGATTTTTATTTTATATAGTTCACGCTAACATGCAAACAGTTTTGTGACTTTTTCAATAGTCGTTCTAAATACACTTTTATCACATGTTTTCAAAATAAGAACTAGGTACTAAAAATTTAAAGTCACACTCAAAACAAAAGCAGTTTTTTCAAGTTTCCTCGTGCCTCAAACAGTGTAAACCAGTTGAAACAATATCAAATCAATTTGTCTCCAATTTTTGCTAGATCTCGTTGAGACACTCCAGACAGCTTCAATATCTCTGCTTGATCTCAAGACGTCGCTTATTATAACTATTCCGATTTTCTGTTTATATATTCAAGATCGTTTTTAGAGCTTTCGAAATATGTTACAGATTATCTTCGACATTATTTAATGGCAAATAATATGTAAATGTATTTGAGTGCATCGTCATACCTACCTACATTTTTACGGTATGTATATTTTTTTTAATCTATGTGTTTGGTTATAACCGATAATAAAAAATTGCTGTCAATGGTCATGTTCCAATAGCTTTTTTTTTCGTTTCAAAATGTAAAGCAACAACACATTAATATTTTCCTACATCAGCATTTAAATTTTTGCGGCTTCCAAAAACCCACGATTGATTATTAAATAAATCATAAAAGAATTCATCATAATTATTGTTCACCTTATTTGACATCAAATGAGTAGTAGTCAAACCAGTTTACTTAATTTGGCAAAATTCCGAAGATTGGTGTTTTAATAGAAGCTATGATAGAAAAAAAAAACTTAATGAGTGGTAAGCTCTAATTAGTGACCAGTTTCTTCTTTGTTTATTAACTTGCTTTTCCTGTCTAACGTCATGAATTAGCTTTTGATGTACCTATTATTTTTTTATATTCACTTATTTATATACTTTTGATGTATATAATTAAATCAATTAATATTGAAACCCCTTCACGAATATCATCATTATCATCAGCTGTTGTGGTAAAAGAATTAATCAGCGAGACTCTGCATTACATGTCCAGGGTGCATCATCAGTCATAAGATGCCCTCATCTGGACATAGACTTATCCCAAGCGTCATCACATATACCGGTTCTGTGCTTTTGATGTGCTTCTTGCATCTTGTCTTGAAGGTTTGTTACGAGTATCATATAAAGAAATATCTAATTCGTCATTATAATCATGAATTTCTTGTTTGAAAACTGACTTATACAAAAGATTATTTAATTGTATTTGGAACTGTCATGATGATTTATACTTGTCTACTTACCCCATTTGAATATCCTAGTAACCACTAAAATCCAATGTATCTTTATAGATAGAAATATAGTATAGACAAAATAACAAAAAAAAAAAACACTACATTATGACTGACAGATCTAAATCAAGAACTAAATTAAAAACCGAAACAGGTTTTAATGACGCAATAAATTATGTTGCACAGCAACAAATATCTGGTCCATTGCTAACCAGTTTCCAAATTGTCTATGAAGCAAAAAACCGTCCATTGCTAACCAGTTTCCAAATTGTCTATGAAGCAAAAAACCCTCATAAACTAACCCGGTAGTCTTTTAAACTAATAGCTCACGTCTTATAAACCAATAATCACTGGAATATTACACAATTAAAACAATACAATTAAGTAAAACTGATGGAGGTATAACCAAATAATTGGTAATGCAATTATCGAAATTGAATCACGATGTTATTTGCAAACAGTTATTCGGTTATGTAATAGTTTAACTGTAGTTCACCGCAAAACGTTACTTAACAGGTGGTTTACAATTTTTGTATTTTACTGTGTTTTTGCATTATTATGAAACTACTTTAACCATTATCAGCTGCCTAGCCTATTCTCAACTACGTTGGGGTCGGCTTCCAGTCTACCCGGATGCAGCGGAATACCAGTATTTTACATGGAGCGACTGCTTATCTGACCTCCACGACCCAGTTAGTACTGGGTAATACGATACCCTTAGACGAGTTGTCAGATTTATGAAACTACCATAATATTAGGTTTTAAAAAACTATCACCATGCATGTGATCCCCTTAGGGCAAGACAGAGATGTACTTAATGATCCACCCGCATTACCGCCTTTATGTTTAAATCCCATGTAATAAAGACAAGCCTATAACAATCAACAGGACACAAACCACTCTACTGAGAAATTTTTGGTGGCAAAAGCCAATAACTCCGACTTGGGAATCGAATCCTCTTAATGGTCTAAAAAGAGTTCCTTATATAATATAAAGACGGTGAGTACTAGAAGGGATTTTAGAAAATTCAAGAGGAAATATAAAGGTTTGTCACTTTTGCGGGTTTTTTGTCGTAAAAAAACTAAATATTTATTACATTATTTATTTTAAAAGAAATATCATTATAAGCATCCGGTTGAAATAAAATTCTCTTTTTGTGAAACAAAATTCTTTTTATGGTTTGTAAACTTGTAAAAGATTATTTTTAGATGAAAAACTTGTCCTCGTATTTGATGTCAAACACCTCTTCACACATTGGTAATATTAAAAGCTGTCTTGTAGGTATTGAATTTAGGTATCATCTGCATTTATAAAATTCATTTGCTTTTTTCCAATAAAATTTTAAAGGTTTAGGTATAGACATTTTTTCAATTATGAGTAAGTCCCATGGCTTAAGGGGCGTGTCTATTGCCTCAAACCAGGCACTGAAATGTCATGAAAAACCCAATAACACTGTGCCCGACCAGAGAATCGAAGCCAAGACCATTAGATCAACGAGACAACGAGAAAAAACGTCTTTTTTCTATAAAAAACAGTAACTCTTCATCTAGCTATCCTCGAAATTAAAATGTCCGTCTACATCACACATTTTACGATGGACGCTCTGACATTTTGTAATCATCGGTAGTCTATTGAGTAATTTGAATAAGTTAGCGATACAAAGATTATCTAACGGGCGAGCATCTTCGTATGCAAAAGGTCAAGCTGCTTTGATGACGTCACTAAGGTCTGTTCTTTTTATTTATTTTTTTGTAGTCGCTGCCGCGACTGCAGTATGAGGTCCTGGATGCGACTCCCAGGTGATTTAAAGTGTTATTGGATTTTTCAATTAGGAATTTCTCACTGGCAGTTTTGCTATTTGTGCCCAGTGGATGGCCATGGGGCTCGCCCTCTATTATATGAAAGAAAGAAAGAAAAAAATAATTTGCCGCAGTCACATGACGTGTATACCAACAGAAAACATACTACGCATACCAGACATTTCAATTAATATAACAGAACGGAACAGAAAAAAGTTGTCAGCTTGCACGTCGTGAGTGCGACAAACAGGTTACCACTCAGCATGATGCTGTGCTATGGTGAGCCCACAGCACCGCGCTGGTTTTCAGTTTTCACCCGTGAAAAAACGTACTTAAGGTGAAAGCGTCAGCTAGCCCGCGAAATTCAAATTTTCTTACGTTTTTTGCAATTTGTAGACCAGTGCTAGGTTGTATGTTGATTAAAATATTGTTCGCGACTGTAAGACGTATGTAGTTACAGAATTATAATCATCAAAATCATCAATACAACCCTCCAAGCGCATAAAAGTCGAGCAACGACTTTTTCAAGGTCAAAATCATTCTTCGACCTTTATGAACTAAATAATAAAATTTGAATTTCGCGGGCTACCCTGGAGCATCCACCTTAAATGGGAGATAGACATCTCGGGAGAAATGCACACCTCTGACTCTTCCGGGACATTACGCCTGTTAAGTTAAGGTTATCATTAACTTACAATAATATCCTGCTAGAAGCCATCGTAATGATAGTTGAAGTTATAATAGAAACAAGACATCCCAATTACTTACAACAAGAATCATGTTAGAAATCGAATAAATACGAACATTTTGTAACCAACTTGGTTACCATGACATTTGGCATACATGGACATTTTATAATATCTGTCGAAAAACGACTAAATTCATCAACAATGGAAATCTAACCTTATTTTGATGGTGATAAAGTATAATTTAGATGTTTGAGGCGAAGTTTGGAAGCAAACGAGTTTTGACGAAATATTTTAAGTATATGACAACGAAGTGGGAGATATTGTACCGATTGTACAAAAGGTATTGGTAGTTAAAAGCCCAGAGTCCACCGAAGCGAAAAGGTGCAGAGCGGAGAGATGTGCAAGATGCGATCAATCACCGGAGAGTCGAGAGACGCTACATAGATTTCAACTAATGTGATTGGTCGTTTTCCGAACGTCTGTCGAACGGTCCGCTTCCGCTTTGGTGGAGTCCGGCCCTAAAGGTTTGAGTCCTAACTACATATTTTATTTACAGAATATAATAAACATTTTCCATACAAACAAAGCAACGATACAAAAATCGTATAGAAGTTTTTACCATTTAGAAGTTGTGCTTTCAACTAGTTGTACTTTCAAAGAACTTTCATCGCCACAAATTGTATTATTGGGTTGTGCTGTATCTCTTCTATGAATTATTTTTATAATAGTTTCCTACATAAGAATAGGTTTCTCAAAGGTTATTAGAAGTTCCATTGATAATGTTCACTTTGGCATCGGGTGTAACTAACTGTTCTTGATAATAGTCTCCATGATTATTATTAAACGATCTCCTACCTAAATTATATCTGTTTTTCATACATCTGTGATGCATATTATAAAGTCAGTCCCTTTTTGTCCAATTAACTAATCAAAATATATTCCTAGACCCAAATAAATTCACAGTTGGTTTCTGGCAAAAAACGATACAAAATCGTTCTTTTTTTAGAGATATTTATTTATCTAAGAATTAACATACAGAAGGTGGAACCAATCATCTTTGAGGGTCAAAACAATTATTACCAAAAAGCGGTAATTTAAAAAAAAACGGTTGTTCAGAAGCGGTTGCTAAATCTCTTTGTCCTGACACGATCTAGTCTATGGCTCAGTACGGTTACGTTAGATTACGTAACAATAATTTATTTATCTGATGTTGCATGTAATGCATGAGGTAATCCAAGTATTTTTAAATAAAGAATATTTTAAAGATATAGATCGAGAACAAACAACCTTTAAATCAAACTAATAAAGTGATAATTTAGGTGGTTACAATGTCCAAAACCGGTAATTTGTCAGTCGCAACCCAAACAAATTAAAACTGTTCATAATAGAAAACATTAACATAACATGACGCCTTGTAATCCCCGAAGGTTTTTGCCAGTTATGTTTAAGTCCTAATATGTAACAGAAAAAGTAAATTAAATAATATTAAAGAAATGGAAAAAGAGAAATATTTGTAAAGACAAAGATAGGTGTTACCAGATATAATAACATACATGTATTAAATATATTTAATATCTTTTTTCCTGCAGGACGCAGGACGGAATATTTATTAAACCGAAAAGTCGAGTGTCGGAAAACCGAAAAATAAGGATAATTATTTTAATATATTTTAATACTGGTTTGACAATAATACAGTAATTTGGAAGAACGAAGGTGGGAAAAATTTATTTCCGCAAACCTGGAACAAGACAGAGAACAAGCTTTCCTACATCTGTGAGGGCAGACATTATTGTTAAACCTACTTTTACTATCGTCAGTTTTGATACCAGGAATTTATGAGAGAATGATTAATTTATTGTGCAAACAAGCAATGGTCGTACAAACTATACGAAAGAAAATTCACTTTCCATCACCGATTTTCTAGTTTTGATCTATATTTTATTGACTTTTGTTAAACATCAACATCATGAAACTTAAAGCTACCGAAATGCTTATGTAAATTCAGGATCAAAGTTCTTCCAGAAAATTAAAGGAGAAAATACAAATGACAATCGTTTTCGAATCGCTTCGTACATTTTGAAAACGGTTGTCACTAGGGTCTCACCTCTCATCACATAAGCCCACCCACATGAACAACTAGTACAAGTTGCGAGCCTACCGGCGCTTGCACACGCTAATAACACCTTTCCTTGTTCCGTATCAATAACATGCGGACTAGGGTTACATAACCAGAAGGTACTATCAAACTGACAGGTGGACCGTACATCGTATGGACTGCTGTTTCCTACACGCTTTTACTGCAGAGTTTTATAGTGTTTAAATGAAATGATGTTCAATTTTGCAAGTAGGTTCTTACAACACTTTTAAACGTCATTTTTTTAAAACTAGATGGGGCCGGTGTTTTGTACCTAAACAAACTCAGAGGTCTCTTTTGAAGTCCAGACATAATTTTGCTCAATTCACATGAGGACTTTACAGATTAGTGTATGAGATGGTCTTTTGAAGAAAGAACCACACAGATTAAAGTGGACCTGTCCATTGTCTGTTGTGATTACTAGTTGTGCGAGTTTGGTTGATTTTGTTAGCTGTTGTATTCTTCTTCTTGCCGCTGGCATGTCAATTTTTATATTTTGTTAACCCAGAACTTGCCATTTCCACCGCGTCGTTGGTATTGTTTGTATTGTATAGCGGGCTGGTGTCCGCAACTCCACGTCAAAGCGCGTATTTAGCGTACGGGTGGGAAATTTATTCGATCCACCCCAACTCCCCGAGAAAGGCCAGCAGCGCCTTGATGTTGCTGACAATAAGAAAAAACTACGTTGTATCAACTAAAATTCAACCATTACGTAAAATAATGATACTTCTGTTAATTCTCGGTATTATCAATCGTCTCAATTGCATTAATCAATAAAAATAACTGCTTAAAATTGAGCGTGGCGTTTCGTTAATCAGATTAAGCGCTCCAATGAACGCAGCAATCAATGTTTTTAATAAGGAGGAAACGTTGTTCATGCCTTTCGGGAATTTATGGAAAACAAGGTGTTTGAAGTCAGATCATCATCGAAAGCAAACGAAATTATATCACGAACCACCTCGTTTTCGTCGGTTAAAAATCGGGTTTACATTTTCTTTTCTGTCGTTATTAATTGATGGGATATCTTTATGATAGGGAAAACTTCATGTATGACCAGGAGTTTGGATGTAGGAAGTGAAAACGGGTTTTCCAATGCGTTTTCGAAATAGACTCTTCAGCTCTTGTCTGAATTATGTCTTCAGAGGTCATCATTGAAGAGTAACAATTGTACTTAAGAAAAGGCATTACTCACAGCTGAACGTCTACTAATTTAATTGACTCCCAGCAAACCGCTTGTCTTCATTGCATTCCTCAATCACAAAGAATGCGATCGAAAAAAAGGAAATCCTTCTCCTAAATTATTTTTAATACACAGTCAATAGCTTTCCGAAAAACAAAAGAAAAGCAAACTCCAGCAGAACTGATCCTCTAAATCCTAAGGGGATCATGGATCCCCCAAAATTCCACATAAGGGGGATTTCAACTTGAAATTCATTGGTAACAATTCAAACTCTGCGATAGTCCCGCGATTCCGGGATAATCCCCGGAGGATGGGAACGTGTTTGATGGGGTTCCGAATAAGTGGGCCAATGTTTTTTAAACGTCCTTTTGATCAAATGGTTTGGTCTTTTTTTGCACAATGATTAGTTTGAAGTACCTACGTATGTTTCAAAATAAGAATAGAATAGAAATTTCTTTATTTTGTACATTATACAAATAACACATATAAAACAAAATTAAAAAAAGGGTCACCTTTTTTTATATTTTTTTATATGTCACTTTTAGAAATCATGATCTGTCGAATGACCGATTTGGTCGTGGCGCCATTGTTTAACTATTGTGTCGACTTCGTGGACATATCATGGATTATGAGGCAGGAACAATACTGGGTAATCTGTGGTGTACCAATTACCTATTAGTATACAAACATCTCAAGGACAGAATGAAAGCTGCTGACATGCGAAATATAACCAAGGTATATGACTGAAGGGAGAGATCCTTACGTCTCGGCCGCCGCGGGAGACGCCGGCACGCGAGCTAGCCCATAGCTCCCCGTCCGTCCGTCTCATTGACGACAAGCCGTGTCGACGGCGCGTTCGTGTTCCACGCGCGCCTCAAAGAGAGTCATCAAAAGGGAAGGGGTCTGCAAGGGCCGATGCCTGCCGGGGCTGCGGGACTGTTCGCAAGAGATACCGTGGCCCCGGAACACAAAGGGCGATGAAGGAACATGGATGGGTTTTAGTCAGTAAAAGTCTGACACTCCCTCCTGCTCCGCTCAGAGCGGGAGGAGTCATTTGATGATTTCCCATTCGAAAAAAAAAAAGGTATCTGACTGAAGGGGATTACATGAAAGTCCTCTTCTTTTATCAACTTTTATTAATTATTATTAGTCTTGCATTCACAAGCTTACTTCATAGATTTTTACAAGTTGGACTCGTCGCTTGCGCCGGTTGTTCTCGAATAATATGACTAGCGGCGCGCAGTGTTGCCATATGAGTCTCCCTCGCAGATAGTGATGTGCCGCGATCGGTTATTAGTATTATTGCGGCGGGTGCACACTGTGGCGTGCACATTGACGCAAAAATCTTCGCCCAGAGACTAACATGGAAATAGGCTGGCCATGTAGCAAGGTTCACTGACGATAGATGACATTACCAATGGATGGAAGGGACCACAGGGGACCAAATGCAGAGGTCGACCATGCTCCAGGTGGCAAGATGAAATAAAGGAAATTGCGGGCAAGAATTGGATTGAGATAGCGAGGGACAGGGAAATTTCGCACTCTTTGGAGGAGGCTTTTACCCGAGAAGGGTCCATGCATAGAAATTAACCATTTATTATTTATTTTCAAAGTACTTAATAATCAATTTTTAACTTATATTATTAAATTTATTGTCAGTTTTTATCAAATGCATGTGAAATTGAACTTTATTACTAATCGCAAAATTATAATAAAAAAATGACAACAACCAATTTTTGCGATTATTTACAATTGATTATTTTATCCTAATTGTTGTGATTAACTGCAATTGAATACTTTTTGTGATTATGCATGGAATATAGTTTTTTTTTTTTTGTAAATACATACTAATGATAAAGCATGTACAGATCTATTTAGATATCATTCTTCTAATTGGCAAAGTTAAAATTGAAAATAAAAGGTTATAACTTCAAAAGAGCTCTATAAGTACTCATTTACTTTGACCGAAAATAATTTCCACCATATTCTTACTTATGTTAAAGTACTCGAGAATCCGAAATATTATTACGATAATCAAAATAATATGATTCCTGCTTTCTTTTATCCAATAAAGCGTCGTCATTCAAGAGCCTTACAACGACGCATAAAGATCTCTTCAATTATAGATCAAAGGAGCGATTTCCATGAACACCACTAAGCATATTATTTTGGACGAGGAGACGAATATATTCGTATTTATTTATTTGCAGGCTTATGTAGGTATATATTATTAGATGTATTATATATATATGGTTTATTATTGGTATTTGTTATAGCTAAAATAATGTAATCCATAATTTTATCAATAAATACATAAATAATATCGCTGGACATTACACACAGCGCCATATAGTGCCACACTAAGCAACGAGGCTTGTGCCGTGGACACCAGATAGTTGATACATTACATAGATACTTTTTTTTGTAAATACATACTTATTAAACATATAAACATCCATGACTCGGAAACAAATGTCCATGCTCATCACACAAACATTTGCTCCTACTGGGATTCGAACCCGGGACCCTAAGAACGTAAGGCAGCCTCACTACCGCTGCGCCATTCGGGTCGTCAATAGCACCTACCACGTTGGTCTCCGTATCACCCAAAGGTGAACTGGTAGGGAATGCCATTGGCATTAAGTCAGCCTCTGTACACTATGTGTGCTTATTGTATAATAATAATAATAATAAAATTTTATTAAAAAAATATAAGTTAAATGTTTACAGTTTTTCTTAAATCTATGTCAAGTTCACCCATGCTTTGAGCCTGAACTAGGTAATCCTGTGTTTCAGGCGATTTGAGGTAACATTAATTGATTAAATAATCATATGTCTTATTAATAATATTGGTAACTATGTAAAAGGTATATAACATTTTTACTATTTTAACTTAGCAAACTAATTAAAAAAATAACAATAATGTGAACAATATTTACTTTAGCACAAGTAATAACTTCTCTGTATCTTCATAGGACATAGTTTGAAGAGCTTCCTTGAGGATTTTCTTGCAGTTATTGTGATTTAAGGAGTAGATGCTTCCTTTTTCATTAAGCCTGTTTGTATAAAATACTTCAGGGATAGGCTCCTTGCTACTGTTCAATAATACTTAATTAGGTGTATGTTTAGCTATTCTTACATACTTAAAACATCTTGGAGCTGCAATCGCTGACCGCTGGAACAGGTCCTTTAGCGTAGTGATGGGTTGGTTAAGTTCAATAATCATCATCTCAATAATGCGTGCCACTAAGATGTGCATTTGCAGCACAAGACATAAATTGAAACCATAAGCCAAGTTATTTGGCTTCTGCGATGGAGCAGCCCTACCTAGACAAGGCTAATGTGGATGCGGCCGAGTAACCAAGAAGACGTCGATTGCAATATATTGCGATGGATAAATGAACTTGTTTTATAAGATAATCAATCAACTATTTGACAGTAAATTCTAATGTGTAATGTTATAATGAACTTAGATTTTATCGAATCAAGAGAGGAACAGTAGGGCTATTACGTATCTCTGTTGACAGCTCGAAATGATAGTAACTGGGCTCAGTGTCCATCAATTAACTGTCAAAAGGTGAGTTTCGTATTATATTATGTATGACCCTGTTAGTCACCGTAAAGTGATATCCACTTAGTGTGATACGTAATACTAATATCATTACATTCACGGTTGTCATCAAAGTTCGGTGTACAACGGAAGCTTGATGGTCACTGGATATCAGAAAGATACGTAATAGCCCTGCTGGTCTCACTATCATCGCTTCATGGTGTTCTTTCTGTTTTCATCAGTCCACCCTCCAACTACATTAGCTTGAACATAGCAGGCATATGCTACACTATAATCAAGCAGGCTCGTTTTCACCATGCTCCACGCTTGGCCAGGCACGTCGGCGAAGCGTAGTGCTCATTTGCGACGGGTATTATTAGTTTGTGTGCATTTATCAGGGAAAGAGGCAGTTTTTACCGTGGGCCTGTGGACGGGGAGCTATGGGCTAGCTCGCCGTCCGTCCGTCTCATGACGACAGGCCGTGTTGACGGCGCTTTCGTGTTCCACGCGCGCCTCAAAGAGAGACAGCAAAAATGAAGGGGACCCCTTCATTTTTGCTGGCACGGGCCGATACCTGCCGGGGCTGCGGGACTGTTCGCAAGAGATACCGTGCCCCCAGAACACAAAGGGCGATGAAGGAACATGGATGGGTTTTAGTTAGTAAAAGTCTGACACTCCCTCCTGCTCCGCCCCGAGCGGGAGGAGTCATTTGATGATTTCCCATCCGAAAAAAAAAAAGGCAGTTTTTACTGTAAGTACTAAGTCTAGACAAGGATGTAAGGGATACAAAACTCCTTAATGTTTAACCTTCGTAATACAAAGAATCATGTTTCTAGAACCAGCGGTTTAGGCTGTGTGTGTGTCAGCGTAGTTTAATATTGATTAATTATTGATGTATTCACATTGGTCGCTTCTTGTAAAATACTGTGTCTGTGGAAGCTGACCTCAATAAAAGTTGGGAAAAGGCTAGCAGATGATGGATGATGATGAATTCATATAAAAGTATTTTCATTTGGATTTTTTTCAGGAAAATCAGCTACATCACCGTTGAATTTCACACTTCTGCAATATACCCCTATTTTTGGTACAAAGCGAATACAAAATTGCTTTTCTTTTGCAAACAGTGCAGTGTTGTGACCTTTTTTAAAGCTCAAAAATTCCGGAATGTATTCCCGAATTTTTAGCACAATTCTGTGACTGTGGCAGAAAATTTCAAAACGCGCGAGGAAGCTTGCAGTTCGTGTTGAAATTATTCTGGTAAAAAACGTACAAAAGAAAGCAGTGGATTGTTTGCATAGTTTTATAGAACTTACATTTTTCTAAGAGACTTATTAATCATGCAGTTTATGTGGAAATGCATTTTTGGTATGATACCCTTTTATTACTCTCGGACGTCGTAATGCACGCTCATAGTAAGGGCTGGTGGATGTCACAATATGTCTCTGATTTTTTCGGTTATATGACCTGCCAGTTTCCTTACGATGTTTTTCTTAATCGTTCTTCGTCACTCCAAGTCGCGGCAATTCTCACTGAGCCTACCTAACTGACTTTAACCTTAAAAAAACTGCATATTCTTTATCGATACAACCTTACAAAAGACTTTGAAGAAGAATAATTGTTGCGACGACCCCAAGTAACGGCAAGTAAGGACAATGAAATTGATGATGACAAGCTTACAAAAGACCAAACAGCATTGTAGCATCATCATTAAAAACCTTTCAAAAGAATCAACCCCAAATGCACTAATATAGGCCACTACAACTGAAGTTTCTACACCCAAAATCAATACATCACGTCATTTGAATAAACGAGTTGTATCACACGATATCAATTGATACATACATCCTCGAATCAGTAGCACAATACGCTAGGACGCAACTGTTGGCCAACAGTCAGTCGTTACAGACTCGTTGCGTAATCGTGACGAAACCGTGCCGTAAGGACCGGGTGAAAGGGATGCCAGGACTGACAGGGAAGTGGGAGAGGGGGAAAAGGCATAGAGTTAAGAAAGATCCAAGGGAGCTATAGAAAAAAGGCAGGTTGCTAAAGAGGTTTGTTGAGCTCTATCACTTGGTGGAAGTGATTGTTCTAGTACGAATGGAATTGATAAAAAAACAGCAAAAACAATTGACTATCTTGTTTGAAATTCGAACCTAGAACCGCACATCAAAATTCATCATTCCTAAGTATAGAAGGAATCATATTTATCTTGCCGCCCTATTCATGAGAGCGGTGTAAAACTATAAAAATCTCGAAATATTTATGCTTAATCAGAAGTTACTGGTCGTGCCTAACTATACTCCTTGATTACTATTTAGGGAGTTACGTTTGGTTACATACGCACAAACACAAATAAAGACATCATATCCCAAATCAACTCTTTGTTTAGCTTTACCTGATAATCTAGTTATTACTCAAAAGCTCTTTAAACCAAAGCTCAATTTTGCAAGAAACTGACGCTTGGTAATTTCAAACAACGATGTTTTCACAACCTTTCAGACTTCACGATTCCAGCCCAATATCAATAACGTTACAAAACCAATTAAACCAAAACATTCAGCTCCGATACTATTTAGTTGAGCTTTACAATAAACGTGCCATTTAAGCGGGCAACCCGATAGCCATTGCACCATTGCGATGCCATAACTGTAATAACGTTGCGTAGACCACGACATGGCACAGTTTTTAATGTAAATGTCACTGTAATCTTTGATGTGTGTGATGTGACAATTTTGCTGTTAATCTTTGATAGATTATGGCTGTTGATTGATGCTATCTGAGTTGGAAGTTGGGCAAATGAGAGGTATGTACGGTTAGTCACTAAGCTGGTTGCAATTGACTTGAAATTATGCTATGTTTCTAGGTTTGTTATCGTTTCAATAATGTGAGAAATTCTGAATATTGTCAGGAAGTTGGCCGACTTTGACTTAGAAAATTAACATGCTAGTTTAGTCAAATTTTGTAAGAGTAAATAAACAAACATCGATATTCTGTCTCAATTGTCTGAGATCTATTAAACAATAAACAGGTTAGAAAAAGTTTGGTTAAAATACACAAATTGATTTTTTTTTATCATTAATTTATTTGAATTAATTTTCGTCACTCTAGAATCAAAAATTCTTACGTCTTTGGTTGTAAAACTTGCTAAGAAAACGAAATATCAAGATTTAAATAAAAACAACCGGTTTCAAAGTAAGTTGACGAAGTTTGGCCAGGTCACAGAAGTTCAAACAAAATATTCAGACAGGCACAACCTACAGAAAAAGTGTGGAAACAAAGAAAGTTTGTTCTTGAACTAGTTATTCAAATCTGAATATGCATATGTTACGCAAAAAGATTCTTAATGCCTTCATTAAAAATTGTAATCAGTTTGCAAACCAAATTATGTCAGACGCGAGCTGAGTGCAATGCTTTTTAAAATGTCATACGGAATATTTTGCGACTGCGACCTTTATTTAATGTTCACACTCGTTTCCTCAAACAGGTCTGTTGCTTTCGGTATTTATTTTTTTATTGGGACAAGCCCTTAACACTATTCCCAAACCACTGCAACTTCTGAAAGCCAGAATCAACAGTGGCGACAAGAAAAGCGCGGAGACAATGAAGCTCGACGAAGTCCCAGAGAAACAATTTAACTGTCTTGGATCCCGCAACGAAATTAATCAGAAAAAAATAGCGGAGGAGTAGGAAAACCATAACTTTCACTTCCCTCCATATCAGTAGGAGACAGAACGAAACAAGGTCAATAGTCACAAGGGACGCTTTCGCTTGCTTTCAGTATATCAGTGTCACTCATAAGCTTTGTGAGCTGAAGTAATTATAAAAGTTATACGACGGCGATTTCAGAAGCGTAACATATGAGTGTTTAAAAAAAAACAAATTGTCTAAGTAGATCGTTTCAAACAAAGATGTTCATGCAAAGTATTGTAATCGAAAGAATTAATGAAGAAGAATTAATGAAGATGTTTTGTGTTTAAAATTTCTTCAACAAAAGTATGCTATTTATTTATTTGCAAGTTGTTTAGACACTGTATCCTGCAGGATACGACAAAAAAGTCAGGTCAGCTTTACGACAAAAACGGTGACAGAAAGAGGACACACATAAAAGTCCTTCTGTGTCGTAAAATCTTAATAACGATCAACTTCGACTTGATAACTTTGAAATCATTTAGCTAAGTATGTTCATCAATATTGAAGCGATGATCAGGGACATTCTGGACTTGCATTAACCAACTGTGTTATTTAAATCGAATGTATGGATACAATAACATGGGTGTAAAAGTAGAGGAAGACCACAGAAACGATGGATGGACTGGGTAAAGGAAGATATGGCAAGAACCATTTCTTGCCATATCTTGTCTGATGAGATGACGAGTATTAAGAAGTATGGAGGAAGAAGACATGACTCCAAATAAATTGGGAAAATAGCAAGAGAATGATGATGATGATATATATAGAAACAATATTAGTTATATCTGTAAGTTTAATTAATTTTCTAACTAAAGCCATTGTGTTCTATTGTAACGAGGACCGGTATTTCGATGATAACTACAAAGGTGTCCATTTTGTACAAACGATTACAATTATCCGTAATTTGAATGGTGATGCGTGTGTCGATTTATTAGATGAATGCAAATTCGTTGTTGCAGGAAATATTTAATGGATCTATAATTATAATTGAGGATAATTAGTTTTAGTGTACTTAGGTTTTGTTTGTTTACGATGAAGGTTGTCCGATTTATAAACTTTATAAGGACGTATTCGATGTGGTAAATGGTTTTAAAGGATTTTTGTTTTGTGTCGTTTGTTTTTGTCCATTACAAGGTCCGGCAAACTAGTAGAGATAAATTGCGGACCAGCTGCGGACATCGGGCACTGACAGATACCAACTTCAGTAAAGTTTGTAACCGTGCCCACAATTTATCTTTTTATACTTAACAAAGGAAACAAGAAATCATCAGTATCATCGCTACTTTTATTGCTATATTGTTCCTTTAACTTAACCGTCTCACAAGTGACAACCTCATACATTAATAATAACCTATGAAATAACAGCCCAGCTGACATATATATCAGGTCTAGTTCCCGAGCACCGTTATAACCCAATTCCCTTATTCCGAACAACTCAGGCGCAGTAAGATTAATGTTACCATCGATCTCCGCTACGTCCACATTTAGACCAATCTCTTAGAAACTCCACCCATTGCTGGACTCGTATGCGATAGGGCCTTTGAAGTGCATGGTTACGGGGCAATGGATATGGTACATTAGCTAATATGTGAGGGCCATGTAACAGTAAATAAAATAGAAACGTCTCCAGTATACAGTAAATTCTAGTTAGTGCAATACATTGTGGTCGGGTCGAACTTGGTTTGAATTTACAATTTGTCTGAGATTTTGAATGGGAGATTTTAGCAGTATTGAGATATTGATTTGAGATAAATAATTTGATTTGAGGCAAGAGAACTTCTAAAATGATTTTGTTTCCACATTGCGTCCCCTTTCGATATATTTCAGTTTTCTGACCCAAAATCATTTACCATTTCGAATTTGCGCACAACAAAAAGTTGCACACCAAACTTTCTCATTGTTTTTCCTTCACAAACATGTGCTTTCTATCCTCCTAACACTTCATAATAGCACGTACGAAAAAAACTAAATCAGCGTTGTACACACGAGCGCCGCTGTGCGAATGCGCCGATTTCTACGAGACCACTGTTCACTTTCACTGAGAGAAACCGAGTCTTTTTGTTCATTGTCAGCGCTACAACGGTTACCGATTTCGATTAGCGACAGCGGACCGCAAAGGATTTCGAATTCGAATCGAATTCAGAGCAGAATAAGGCGGTGGATTTGAATTTGAAGCGGAATGTGGTGTGTGAATTTTGAATTAGGAATATTCATTTTAGAAAATTGGAATACGCAGTATTTTTTGAAGAAGTTGAACTGGAGATACAGCAGTTTTTAAATTAGAATGACACTAGATTTTGTAGAGGCACGAATTCAAATTATGACAGTTTTGTAGAAAACAAAATTTTAGGTAACTCGTGATTTTGATACTTTAGAACAAAAAAACAAAATGGAATAAAAACACTTGTATAAAAGCGAGTGTTAAATAAATGAGACGCAGATTGTGACATTTCGTGTTTTTATGCAAAAAAGGTATTTACTCAAACAGGTCCAAAAGTTCTTGGACCTTGTTATTTATTTTTGTAAAGTTTAAGGTGATTTAAAATAAAATGAACGTTGAAGGCGAAGCATAAAATGTTAATTAGTGTGTTTTTGACCACAAAAAACTATGAAAGTATCGTCAATTTTGCAAAAGAACAACTTATTTTTAGGATTATTCGTGATATATGCAAATTAGTCGTTTAGCAGCTATAAAAAACGTAGGAATACTAAAACTTATCTAGATAACGCAAATTATTATTATATCAGTAGCTTAACAACACAAAACTTTCTAAGAACTTTCTATTTTCAAAAAAACAATGCAATTATCCATTACATAAATTCTCTAAAAGTTTTTTTCCATCAAAAAACAAATTTACTCACCATTTTTGCGGGTTCCCACGAAAATCACAATACAAGAAATAAATTAGAAAACCAAATATCCGCACAACACAGTACCGCACTCTGTACAGTCGGTCACAAAAAACACGTGAAAGAAAAATCACAATTTTTTTGTTCGTTCACTTTGTTATATAAACTAGATTCGTATAGACAAATTTATATAAAAATCGTTTGATATAAAGACATGTCTGTCCTGTCGTCTGTCCGGCTTGAGAGACAGTCGTGGACTGGCCGTGCGACGGAAAGTCTTGCGTTTCGTGGTTGTTGGTTATTCAGAGGTGCGTTCGCGCCGATATGCGGACCTAACTGTCTTGACGCTTTGTCTTGAATTTTGATTGGTATAAAAACGAGAGTGCTTTTTCAATGCATATTTTTATTTTACTATAGTTCCATTGTTTCAGTGTATGTCTATTTGTATAGTATTCGATTGCTTTCTTTTTTGGGTGGATAGTATTTTTTATGTCTGCTACATAAAAAAGTTAAAGGAGGCAAAACGAATTATGCGCAAGTAATTATGCCAAATTATGTGTTAATTATTATGGAATATGTAGTATTTTAATTTATGAATCACGTTTCGGCGATGCTAATTTAATTTTTATTTGTCACCTTTTTTAGTATTCACGTGGATAGAGAAGCAATTAACTACACACTGTTTTTATTTCTTTATTCCCGGGTCAACCCAAAGACATTATTATTATCAAATAATATGAGAATGTTACAAATAGTAAAATTATGTTAATGACACAGGCAGTTCTGCAAGGTAGTCACGTGAAGGTCAGTGTCGAAACGGCGGGTAATATTTCTATGGATTAAAGTTACTAAGAACAAAAACAAGCAGACTTTTTGGGAAAAGTGTGTAATTGAACGTGAGTTATTGTTACAAAACAAGAACTGATGAATTAATAAAAAAATACTTTTTAGTTTTGTTTATGTAGTGTTTTTTATATATAAACGTGTTTACATTAAAATATTAATGTCTGCAAGTGAGTGTGGCTCTCTTTAATTGAATACCAACTTTTCTTAAAGAGTACCTCTCTATAGAGCTGGTGCCACAAAATGTATAAATTCTAAATCCAAATTCAGTGAGGTATCTACATAGTTTAAAGAGTAAGGTTAAATTATTGTGTCCGTGCAACTAGTTGTGTATAGAATTTAAGACTTATAGGCACTTTTATTTTCTTAGTCTTCTCACAAAGTATCAAGACCACTCACGCTCTGAATTCCACACGTTTTTGTCAAAGTAAAAATCGGTTCGGTTCCTTTCACCCTTTGCGTACGCGCCGTGAGTGCGAAAGAGACAAAAAATATCACATTCAAGACACGACCGCAACACTCGATTAGTTCTGTCAATTTGCTTATTAACAGTTGTAACTTAAATGACCGTAAATATTTTAGTAAGACATACCTGAAGGGCCTGCTGTACCGATTGGTGTAGTTGTTTAGTGGTTGCGAGAGCAGTTGCTAAGCGGTAGATTCTGATTTTCTTGACCAGAGGGCCTCCATAAAGTGCCATTCTATCACTGTTATGAATGATGGAAAAGTAAAACTCAAAGAGATTTACATCGCTCGGAAATATTTGAATGTCTTAAGCTAACAAAGAGTATAATGTCAAACCTGTTGAACGTTCTTGTAAAAGCATAAACAATCGGTAACGAGGCAGATAAGATGTTGTAAACTGGTAACACTCCAGCTTTTAGGGGGTAGGGGGTAATTTGAAAAATCTGGAAAAAATCATGATAATAGTGCTTTTTTTTTTTTTTTTTTCGCTGGACATTACACACATCGCCATCTAGTGCCACACTAAGCAACGAGGCTTGTGTCGTGGACACCAAATAGTTGATATACTACATAGATACTTTTTGTTTGTAAATACATACTTATTATACATATAAACACCCATGACTCGGAAACAAATGATTCATTTCATGAACTTTAAAGGAAAACTATAGCAGTTAAGAAAACTTTATTAGTTTAGCAGGAATAGTTGTTGAACTTGGGGTGTTGGATAATTTTGTACCAAAAACAAAACCCTTAGAATAAATCCTATAAAGTGACTAAGATGATGTAGTTGCTTGTTTATAACGGGTAAAGACTTGCATTAAAAAACAAAATCTAAAATAAAAAAACATAATAAATTATAATAAGGATCACAAAGCTGCCGCTAGATGGCGTTGTACCAACGGGTTCGTTCTATATTGTGATAATGGGCTACTACGGAACCCTACACTGCGCGTGGCCCGACACGCACATGGCCGGTTTTTAGTTAAAATTCACAGAAAAACTCGACCTTAGGGCTGGACAAGTGGACAAGTGTCACTTGTCTAGTCTATCTTGTTTGTCATAGAAGCTTACAAGGAATCGACTGCTGGTCACTAACAGTAGTTCACTTTGTGATAATACTGTCTAGCCTCAGTTAAATATTTGGCCACTATTCAGGAGTTAAAATCTCTTTAGTCAGGTAAAAAAGAATGCACTTCAAATATACAAACACATCAAGATATGCATAGATGGAGATCATAAATCGATTAGAATATCTACTTAAACTTAAAACGGTACCTAAGTTGTAAATAAGTAAGCATACTTTATCTATCCTATGAGATAAGTACTAAAGCTTGCATCTTACAATAAAGTCTAAGTTATAATGTTAAAGTACGGTTTACGACAGCGCAAGTTTACCGTTACTGTATTACGATAGCTGTTTATCTTGCTCGACTCTAAGCTGATCATTTTCCTTTAAGTTACAGCTTTTAACGGTGCAAAGTATATTTTCCTAGCTTCTGCCAGCGACTTCATCCGCGTCAAAGAAATATATCCTATACAATGACATTCAAATATTTACGAGCGATAGACGGGATAAGACGAAGAAAATCGTAATTCTATACTTGTTACTACTTTGTAACAAGTCAGACAGACCTGGGCCCGCAGTCTTGACAGAGATAACGACAAAATCACTAGCTTTCGATCGCTAAATAACTCGTGAATAAATTTGGTTGCAGTGATGATGCTTGCGAGTAACGTAAATCTCTACATCCAAGATACGATTCTCGCAAGCGACAAAATCGCTAACTTTCGATTGCTAATTACTTACGAAAGAATTCGGTTGCAATAACGATGCTTGCGGGAAATGCAAGTCTCTAGAATGCAAGATGCGATTCTCGGAAGCATCGTTATTGCAACCGATTTTTTTATTTATTATTTTTGCGATCGAAGGTTAACGATAATGTCGTTATCTATGTCGAGACTGCCAGCCCTGTGTAGTGTCATACGCTCGCATAAATCGACGTATTTACGTAGCGTTTACATCGCGCACTCGTTCTAAGGCCGCTGATTTTACAACTGGGTTGTGGAGGACAGATAGTTAATCACTCCGTGTAAAAAAAAAATTAAAAAAAAAAATTAAAAAACCCGACTGCATAAAAAATAACTAATAACTTTAGATAAAAACTGAAAAGATAAAAACAAGTTCAAGAAACAGGACATATTGACTGCGACTGTTGCAGTCAATATGTCCTGTTTCTTGAACTTGTTTTTATCTTTTCAGTTTTTATCTATTAGTTATTTTTTATGCAGTCGGGTTTTTTAATTTTTTTTATTTTTTTTTTTTATTTTACACTTTTTAGTTACTTAGATATACCATTTTAAAATCCTCATGACGAGCCCTTTATCGAGCCGTTCAGACTGCAGAGCGTGCCAAACATTTGAATTTGGCGCCAAAAATCCGCCATTTGGTTTTAATTTTTTTATTTTGATATACCCAGTGTCACTCTCGCAGTAAATACAAATCTAACGACACCTCTCAAGCTCAAATCCATCGAGCCGTTCAGGCCACAGAGCGTGCCAAACAATTATACATACATACATACTCTCGAAAAACATAACCCTCCTGGCGCAGTCGGGTAAATACAGGTATTTACACGGACCACAACATAGTTGGGAAAAGGCTAGGCAGATGATGATGATAACGGATACAAGAACTAATAGCTTCTACCATCATTCGTCGACACGGTTGGCGCAGTGGCTGAGCGATTGGGTGCTGCGCTGTGTGTCGCGGGTTCCATTACCGCACGGGCAAAATATTTGTATGGCCTACAGGTGGTTGTTCTGGGTCTGGCTGTTTATGCATGTGTGTTTAAATGTTTGTAAACGCACCCATCATCATCACCATCAGCCTATTAATGTTCCCACTGCTGGGACACAGGCCTCCTCTCTATGAGAGGGAATGGGCTATAATCCACCACGCGGGCCCAGTGCGGATTGCTAGATGTCACATGTCTTCGAATTTTTTGGTTCTAGGACATTCCTCACGATGTTTTCCTTCACCGTTTTGAGAGCAGTGGTAATGAAATAAATTACACAAAGTAATGCGCCTGGCTGGGTTTGAACCCACGATTTACTGTTCGTAAGTCGAGGCCGCCACCATTGGGCCACTGCTGCTCTCCCAAGACAGTGCGGAACGACGTTTTTTTTTAAAAAAAAAAAAACAAACTACCAGTAGCCATCAGCAATTGACAGGAACCTAGTTTACTATTCTCTAATCGTCAAAAGATCACGAAGAAAGTAGTGATAGATTGCCAACACCTAGATCTTGTCAAGCTGCCAGCAACACCTAAACACTACGAATTAAACTCCCCTTAAATTAAACGACACTTTCCATGCAAAAGTCATGGAAACCTGCTTGAATGCGTTGGCAGACAACCAAAATGCTGAATGTGTTTTGTAACGCGAAACAATTGATCATCGTCGTCATCAGTGAAAGTATTATTTCCGACAATGCGTATTGGACTGACGAACCAAATGTGGCTACCGGATATAGTTCTTGAAGACTAGTAATTACTTTGTGGGGTTTTGACGAAGAATTGCCCTCGGCATTTTTCTGTTGGTGGTGTTTTTTTATTTTAGAATTTCCAAAAAAGATGTACACTAACATTAAAATAATGGACAACAAAAGGTATTAGGTAGGTGTACTCCTTCACTTAAACGAGACCACAGCATGCACAATAAAGTTAACAACCAAGCCCCAAATAACTAAATAAATTTTAGCAGTTTAATAATGTTAAAACACAAACAAATAAAATTAGTGTGATATTGAAACACAGAAGAATAAAATAAAATTATTAATTTTATTGTATTCTCATAAATTTAACATGAAAAAACATTCGCTTAACTTTTATAAAATATATGTAGTTCAAGCTTTGAAGTCTTTTACTTGAACTAAAAGAGTCGTGTTGTCTTTGGCGCAGAATATTAACCTAGCCTTCAAAATCATTCAACATTTTGAATGTTTTCGAAGATTAGTATCGAACGGCCCTTATTTTCGTTGATTTACTAAAAAAGTAGAACCTCTGAGTACACAGAGAAAGTAAAACACAGTGCAGAAGCGATGGTCTTCTTAGGACAATTATTATTGAGAACTGATTGTAATAGTTGTTATCTAATAGCTTTACATACAATTAGTTATAATTTTAATACAAGTTAAACAGACTGTCTGTTTGATTTAAAATTAATTAAACTAGGCGTGGGTGTAGAAGAAGAAGTAGCTAGGGCTATCTTATAAAACATAATGGAAACGGGTATTTATCGCGAATTTTACCTTCAATATAAGCCCGTCGTTTCGACCGGATTGCACCAGCCGTGGTCGCGGGAAGACTGAAGTATTGGAGGTACCGTAACAGCAAAGCGAAAGTGTTTATTCAACTACCCTCACTTGATCTTCATAAATGTTAATTAGGGCCGGTGTACACTAGGACAGCAAACTACACTAACAGTGTTCTGATCGTGAAAGTTTTAAAAAGACCAGGGCTATCTTGTTTTATTAAGCTGATAATTGAGTTTTTTGTAAAATTATCGAAGGAGCCTGTTACAGCAGCTTGGGTTCGAACCCTTCACCTCATTGCATTTCGTAAGTCGTGGCCACCACTGGGTGGATACCACTGGGCCTTTTTTCTCTCTTTGAGGCGCGCGTGGAACACTCCTGCGCCGTCGACACGGCCTGTCGTAGCCCATAGCTCCCCGTCCACAGGCCCGCGATACCACTGGGCCTCTACTGGTCTTTTGGTTGGATTTGATACTGGCAATTAAAATCTTCAGAGATTATACCCGTAGATAGAGCTAGTTAAAATAAAAAAAAGCGTGCCGACATTGTTAGTTAGAAGTTATTATCTCATACTTCACCTGCGTTCAATACAACACGCAAACTGCACAATTATGCCGAATTCCGCGGTTGTTGCTAGTTGTTGTTCTTGCAATGTATCAATTATAAAATATGAAGATAACATCACGCCTGTAATCTTCTAAGAGTTAATCAGAGGTGTACCTAATAGTAGTACACCCACATTTTGCCAGTTATGTTTAAGAGCGGCCAACCCGCCATACTTTTCGCGAGAATTTTGACAAACGCTCGTACGTGATTATGCCGTAACTAATGTCTTGTGCACTATATCTAGGCTTCTATCAAAGCAAAAAAAAATAATATTAGAAACAAATTAGAGTATAAGCCTCCAAAAATTGCTGTTTTGGACAAATTTTACCTCAACTTTGGCCGTTCATAATGTACTCATAAATTGTAAAGGTAAATAAAACAAACTGATAGAAGCCTTGCAAATGTAGTGGAGATTCTAAATGACAAATATTTATTTCACAAACTTGTAAGACTTATTCAAAAACACGTATTTCCTGGAACAAAGTTTAAGAAATTTTTCGAACACTATTTTTCGTTCAATGTCCTCGCGTGTTAGGCGGTATGAGGTGCGCGAGACACGAGTGGTGCGGGGTCGGGACTAGGTAAGACAGGAGAGTTGAAAGAATACCACCACTGTGGCTCTGGATGAAACAACAAGCTTTTCGAGCATGCTCGCGTTGATGATAGGCGGGCCGGGAAGGGCCCTCTTAAGTACCCTGTAATAGAGGGCGAGCTTATTTCTATCAACCGGGCATAACTCCGCACTCCACGACTGCTATTGAGAAATTCCTCATGAAACACCCAAAAAATAACACTTTTTCGACCTAGGAATCAAAGTTAGGCGCGCAGAGTGCGCGGAGTGGTGCTCTATAGTAGCACTAGACAAATGTAGTACTGTAAATTAAAACTGACTTCACAAGTTCTCTATTTAAGAGAAACTTTTATCTGACTTTCTGAATTTTTTCTGACTCTGACTGACTGATGCTGCGTGCCCAGATCATAGCTTGAATCTGCCGAAGATCCGAAATACTTTGTACTTAACTTAGTTGTACTTAATATACAAAACCTTTAATTGAATAACTTGAACCAAATTAACAGCATAAACTGCACCTCATACGTCTCATTAAATACAGAGAAGAAACGAAAAAACGCAATGTTTACTTAGAGAGTCTCGACGATTTCTTACCACGAACTTCCCTCACGATTTCCTTCAAAGTTTTTCAACAAGTATAACTTATTACTTTGACATTTCTACCTGCGCACACAGATTGCAAATGGAAGACATAATGAGGTTGAAACGAAAGTTGGAGTCACGCTGATTAGTGTTGTTTTCTCAGTGTTTACAGCATTATGTTCCACTCACGATCTTGCCTCTTAAAAGGCAATGAGAGTAACCTTTGCATGTACTTGTACTTAGCTGTCTTTAGTCTTGTGTTGTGGGAAAATATTACTAACAACTTGTTAAACGAAAACCTCAAACGGCGCAAATACAATAACTTCATTGGTTAATGTGTTTGTGCCGTTTGGGGTTGAAACACTAGGGCCATGGGGTCCGAGTGTCCACCTAGTTTTTCGAGAAATCGCCAAGCGGTCGGTCGAGTCTTTACGTGACCAGAGGGCGGGCTTATTTTTGGCCAAAGAATCAGCATTGCCATCCAACGTGGCAATGCTGTCAGGCACTTTTCCTATTGACAGGATATGGACGAAATTTTTGACGCCATGTTATTCTTTTCCCATTTTGATACTTGTAGTCTTGTACAGTATGTTAAATTATTATTATTTTAGATCTATCTGTTGTAGTTTGTAAATAATAAGTATAGTATAGTAATGAATAAAAACTTGTTAATAGATTTGTTTTCAAAGGGAAAGAAAGTGTCAATAATTTGGCATTGAATTAAAGAAATCTTTTCAAGTTTAGTCATGGCGGATGACAAATTGATGATAATTAGCTACATACCTACACATGCTACTGCGTATCTAATGGATTTTGTTACGGATAGATGATCGGCTCACTTTTGATGATAATACAGGATGATATGGCTAGATAGGAGGTGACTGCTGAGATGACAAGTAATAGAGAAGTATGTATCGTAGAAGAAGACATGCTGCGCCAACCACAAATAAATTGGCATAAATTAGGCTAATAAATTGGCATAAATTGGGCTAATAAATTGTCATAAATTAGGCTTGCTTTTGTTCGCAATTTCATCTAGTTGTAGGCGACGATGTAGTGCGTTTTCTTGGAAGTAATCTATTGACTGATAGAAGAAAATAAACTATTTTTTTTAAACTAAGGCTACTGTGATCCATTAGAAGACGAATGTTACAAACTTACAAACAGAATAAGACCTTTACTCAGCAGTTTAAGGACTACGGCTGCCATTGACGAGGAAGATCCATGCCCTATTGTTTCCAACGGCAACCAATGGTGCACTTTCTTAGTTTGACAGGACTGGTCCGATCAGACGGGTCGGACGGGATCTAACAGGCTACAGCTACAGCTCTTATACAGGCTACAGCCCTTTATGTGTCCTAATCTCGCGAATTACTCTGCTTGTGCTATTCGGGTTTTTATGCATCGTTTGTATGTGACGTTGTAGATGCTGCCGTATTACATAACATAACATCAAGCCTGCAATCCTAAATACATATACCCGCATATAGTTAAGAGTAATAGACAAGTATGGAAAAACAAGACTTTCTGCGCCGACCACAAATAAATTGCAATAACGGCAGGAGAATTTAAGTTAAGTTTAAGTCTCATATGTAATAGGGTGTGAGTTAATAGGGTGTGAGTTTATTGCAATATCTCTGAAAGAATCTTGAGAAGAGAATTTTAAACACACTCAAGCAAATAGCACCAATCTCAAAACCCATAATTCATCCTTAAACCAGCGTATAATTCTACACGTACATACGGCTATGCTATTAGCTACATACCTAATAGTAATCTACCATAACTAATTGAAATCAATAACCGAACTTACGAAAGTGGGTCAGACCACAAAATATACTCTTGAACACTGCCGGAACATATTAGGGTCAGGTAACATAGTGTTTGGTGATCGAATGTGTGCAGTTTTGTTGATGGATTTGTTATGTAACACTTGAATACTGAACGTAGTGTTAGTAAGCTAGTTAATGCACTTCTTATCAAGTTTAATATGAAAACGAGTATAGAGGGAAGAGACGATGCCCTGAAGCATGCATAAACCTTCTTGGTGCTGTTCTTCAGAAGGATCAGGTGCATAGTACCCGCAACCGGCGAGCGTGAATAATTACGAAGCAAAAGGAGTAACTATGTATGGATCTTCCTGGAGGCTTAAACACTCAACGCACCCACAGTAGTCCGGTTAAGCAGAAGCCATGCAGACTCGTAGGTTGACCTGCCAACTGTCACGCAAAAATAAAAGTATGCGAGTATCATAACAGGTGGCGTTCTGTAGTTTCAGTCAACCTCCAGGCGATAGAGGCGGGGTGCATTTATATGAAAATATTTCAATTTGTACGCTTATTATGAGAATCGAACCCGTAACCCAAAGACTAGAAATCGATCACCAACGGTGCTGGGGATTACCTGTACCTATGATTTTCTAGAAATCCTAATAATATCGTTGATCTAAAACACGAGAAAAGATCAAAAAATTATGACTCAAAAAACAGAATTGTCGTAGAATTACTAACATCTCCTAATGAATCAGTATGTTGTGATAAAAAATAAAAGAATAAGAATATTAAAATATGCTTTTTATCCTCATAAGCACGGTAATTAACAAAGAGTGTGACAAAATTCTATTATAAACACTGACATCATTGAAGGAAAACATCGTTGTGAAATCTGGATTTATAAAATTTATGTTGATTTGGAATTTCCAATCCATCTTGAACAAACGTGGTAATCAAGGTTTTTTTAGTATTATTATAGCCAAACAAAACTTCAGGCGGTTAATTGTAATGTCATAAGCGGACACTAGATGCGATGTGGATGAGAGTCGCTCGGGACCGGTCAATGTGTCAGAGATGATGATGTAGATGATGAAGCGGACGCTCAATTTAAATTATCATCGACACGCCAAGAAGCGGGCCAAACAGAGACCATTCATAGCCCAGTTAGACGTGTGTATTGTATACGAGACGTCCTGTGCGAGAAAACTAAATAGTTTTTTTATAGTTTTCTAATATATACGATGACAATAATATACATCAACCCGCATTGGGCCCATATGAGAAAAAACTGGGTGCTTGTGTCCCAGCAATTTTCCTAATGAAAATAGTCTTATGCTATAAATATGCGTAAATTAACAAACATTTTGACACAAAGTCAGTCCCTAAATAATGACACCACTCCGATCCAGCCTGTCCCCTTGCTGTCCTTTCCCAGCAACGCCCTAAGCCGAGGCCCGTACCCCGCAGGGGGTGCCCTTAGCGTGTAGTCGCTTAGTTTGTAAGTTTTTTGACCTGGCTGGAGGCCTTACACTTAAGGCACCCACAGGAAAGTCCGGTTAAGGAAACGACAACCTCTCAAGTTGAACTGCGAGATGCCATTTCGAAAAAAGAAAAAACATTTTGACAACAGCAAATTATTATCACCAACAAAAAACCTGAGACAGTTATTTGCAATGTTGCCAATTGCATTAGTGCACTAACATAACATTAGCGGACAAGAACAGGTTCTACAAATATTGCCTAATATGATCTAACGGTAACGGTATCGACAGAGACAAGTTACGAGTTTATTAATAAACATACCATAAGTGCAATTAGTAAAAGAAAATAATTGATTTGCACTTCTGTATAGAGCTATAAATAAATGCGTTATAATTTTCTTGATATTGTTCTATGATATGATTGTTTGAAATTACGTATTATGGAGTAGTAGTGTTTGATGTAGGCAAAATAAGTTCAGATGCAAATCTGCGTAAAAGCTTGTCAAGTAGGTAAACCTTACTATCAACTACATTCCAAATCTATTGAAATCATCTCTGCATATGACATTCCAATACGAGTGTTTCCCAGTACGATTTGGTAGGTGCCACGTCTCTTCGAATGTTTTCCTTCACTGTTTTGAGAACAGTGGTGACGAAATAAATAAAGCAAAGTAAAAGCCTGTCTGGGTTCGAACCCACAATATAACTCAAAAGCTGAAGCCAATACCACTGTGCCACCACTGCTCCTCTCTGTTTTAGGCTTACAAAACAAACATAAATGTTAAGGAATTGGCCAACTACCTTCAGGCACAAATAATATAGTGCTCCTACTAGTAATTGGTTTAAATTTTGGTTCGGCAATAGTAACATAATACCTCAACCACATTCCACAACCATTCAAATTAAGACAACCTATCGCATTCCGAAGCTGGATATAGGCCTCTCCCAAATTGCGCGACGGTCCTTCAGGTGGCCCCGCCATTTGTAACCAGTCTGTCGCAGCCGCCTTTTTAAGGTCTACCTTGTAGGAACAACTAAGGACAGTTGGAGGCATCCCAAGGTACGTTTTGACATCCATTTACAGCTAATATGATCGGGTACATGGTAGATTATGGTTCTAATATTCACAGACCATAAATACTGACGTGAAGAGCAGTTTATTAATTGTAATAATGGTCAATTTTCTTTTAAGCTCCTTCTATAAACTGCTTCTAACTTACCCACTGTTATTATTACTATGCTATCATTACTCGTTATAACAATGCTATTAAAATTCTATTATTATGGACCAATTTCTTTTTCAAGGATTCATCTCAATTCAGTTCATAGACTTAGACAATTCTCAATTGCACAAAATGAACTCCAGACGTATCATTATTACACACAAAATAATCTCTGTAGTGACGCAACACTCAAACTTCTGTCAAATTACCGATCATACGATTATAATGATTAACGTATCATTCATCAAGACACAATCGTAAAACAAGAATCGAGTATTTGCCCAACTATGTTGTACCCAAAACCAGATGGAAGACCTCCAGCATGTCTTAAGCCTTTTTGAAGACGGACTGAGTCAAGAGGTTTTAAAGACTGGACGTAGAACAACCAGTGCAAAGACCCGACGTTTCTAACGAAATGTAAAGGACGAGGGGTCTTGCTAAATGCTGCTGTAAAACTACTTTCACTCAGTACATTGTGCAACTGACCTTATTGCAGATTGTGACAATTATATCAGTGCAACGCATGCAGGAAGCATTGCTAAGTGTATCACATATTAAAGAAGGCGATAATATTTAAATGAGGTGAGGATATGAAAAAGTTTGGCGGACTCTTGCGAAAGGATTCTTGCTGCAGGGCCGATCTTTGTGGCAAAAGTTCGTTAATCACCATGATTGAACAAGAAAACTGCTTCTTTGCTGTCATCGTTATCAGCCTGGAATCACCCACGGCCGGCTAAAGGCGTTCTTTCCGTTCTGCTATTCTTCACTTTGTTTTCTGGGCTATTAATTTTATGGACGCTCAGACAACTATCATCGTTATCTCTTGCCAGTCTAGTGATTGCGATTTGCATCTATTAGTACATTAATTAAGACGCTGCTTTTAATCTATTGTTTTCATTTCTGTTGTCTTTTTAAATCCCTTGCGTAGCGTTCCATATTTCTAGAACATCTTTCAACTGATAAACTTTTTGGTGGCTTGTCGATCTAATAGAATTTTAACTGTTCCACTATCATGATGTAGATAGTACCTATGTTGTTTTGCCTGGCCTGGGGGTCGAGTCTACTATTACAATAGTGTCACAATGATCTATCATTGATTTCATAATTGTTGATCGATGCCATTGTCATTTTGCTAAAAGTTCGTAATCTGCTAAATTCATAATGGTCGATTCTATGCCATTTCTTTCAATGGAGTGTCAGTGGTTGATCATTAGACAGTCTTAGTGACGCCACTATATTAGCAGATTACCAAACTTGTCAAAATCAATGATAGACAATTCCGACACTATTGTAATAGCAGACTCGGCCCCCTGGTCGTTTGACCTTTAAGGGTTTTTCGCTGAAATGAGAATGAATGTGGATGAGTAAAAGAGTAGAGGACGAAAACGATGGATGGAATGTGTGAAGGATAATATGCAACGAAAGGAGGTGTCTCACGAGTTGGCGAGTAATAGAGAAGTATGGAAGAAAACGACATGCTGCTGCATTGGGATCAATACAAGAGAATGATGAATGATGATGAATATTTACATTAAGGTATCTTCTGCTCTTTTTACTGAGGTGCTTTACGCTTTTTAATTTCATCCCTCATTAACAGCCAAGTTATTCTTTGTAAAATTCAAAGGCCGTTTAGTCCAGAATCTTATTACTAGTATAAAAAGAAATAGAGGACCACCTTTTCTGTTTACTATCCCGTAAAGGTTTATTAAGAAAAGTGATGGTTTTGGATGATTGCCAAACGCTTCTCTGGGACCATGAATAGGATTACCATCTAAAATTAGGTGGGTTTTAAGTTTACGGGTTGTATACATATTTTCTACTGATTTTTAGGCGGCTATTTTAAGCTGTAGTGTGTAGTGTCTCTCACATTACCTCGATGTCCTAAAAAGCGCGACTTTAAGACTTTAACTTGTAAATCGAGGCTTTCATTTGTAAATATTAAATTGATAGCTGCGGGTAGTCGTAGCTCATAGACCTGTCTCACCAAGGGGTATCTTGTTACCCTTTAACTGCATTATAGAGGTCAGTTAGGCGGTCACTTCACGTAAAAAAGTATTCAGCTGCATTTGGTTAGACGTGCAGCTATTTTCTGGATCATTATTCTAGCCTTGTATAATAAATCGGCAAGAAGATTGCATCAGCAGTTACCGAAATACATCTACAATATACGTCGTTGTACCTATAAAAATGTTTTATTTTTGTAATTATATAGAGTTCTAGTTGTAGTATGTATATAATGTAAATATGGTTTATTAATAAAGAAAAATTGTAATAAAAATCTACAATATTGCAATTATATATTGTATGCACCTAGCTTACGATACCCTAAGACAAAATGTTTTCAGTAACCTATTGGCACTGTCTTTCTTTCCGCACTTTGGAAGCCAGTCCAATTCCCGTGTCCACAAACAATGCTACAAAGACGGTTTTCTCCTTTTCTAAAACTAGTGATTCGCCCCGATTTTGCACGGGTACAATGTAGATATAAAACTTCCTCTTGAATCACTCTATCTATTGCTGAAAACTGCATTAAAATCCGTGGCATAGTTTTAAAAATCTAAGCGTACAGACAACGGGAGCGACTTTGTTTTGTACTATGTAAAGAAGTCTTGCATTTTTATTACTTACAGAATTCAATAGTTCGTTCGTTAGTTTAGTCTGTAAGGTATATATGATATGGGTCTTTTGTTACCTGAATTAAATGATATATTATTATTATTATAACAATTAACAGCATCAAATTTCATAACATAACATCACGCCTGTATTTCCAGAATGTTTAGGCAGAGGTGTACTTAATAGTACACCCACATTTCGCCAATTATGTTTAAGTCCTATGTAATAGGGGGCGAGCCTATTGCCATCAACCGGGCACAAATCCAGACTCCGTGGCTGCTACTGTGAAATTCCCAATGGAAAAACTCAATAACAGTTTACCCGACCCGGGAACCAAACCCAGGTTCTCTTGTCAAATTGCGTTATATTTTTTTTAAGTTATTCAATTTGTTGATCAGACAGAGGATAAGCAAGCTATTGTGAAAGTGAGAAATTTTACACGACATAAACAGACAGGTAGAACCCTAAAATTTTATGTACAAGACGCCACAGGTGTAATTTTTTTTTTTTATTGGTTTTTTATTTTACAATCTAGCCTAATAAGGCTAATAAGCAATTTTAATATAACTTAATTTGCTAAAAATAAAATTATATCTAAGAGCACGTCCATTGCGTTCACTTAGCGTCTATTAAGGCGAAGTCACTTTGTTTTTGTGTCCATATAAATAGCTAGGTACTATATTACACTCGCGGTTAAGTCACAATTATATTACACTACACTAAATCAAAAGGTTTAGTCCTTTTGAGCCTTCTTACTATGTCCGTGTTATCGAGGAGCTGAATGGCCTCAACATTAACATGATGCATGCCACAGGTGTAAATGTCTTTGAACCAAAAACGGGCACACCTGTTTCTTAAACGTTTATGTAACAATATTGAAATGTGAACTTCAATGAATTTGAATCACGTAATATTATTATGTTTGAGAAAGAAGAAACTGTGTCATCGAAACAAGATCATTTTTTGCGATGTTTTTTCTATGCAATTATTTTTTTTGGTTTGGTACTGACATTAGTACAATATATTAATTAAATTAAACAGATAAACAGGACATTGGCAAGAAACAAAAAGGAAATCTTTTCCGCTTACCTGCGTTATGCAAGTTCTGAATAAAACGAATATTTCTGCAGATCGTAATCTAAATCGATATTTCCCCTGTAACAGATGATTGTGACCTTGGACTACCTCATTGGGCGAGTGGTTGCAAACGCATGAGGTCCTGGATTTGATTCAAGGGTTTTCCATAAGAATTTCTTAGTAGCAGACACGGAGTGAATTGTACCCGGTTGGTTTGTGTCCGGTTGATGGCAATAGGCACATCTCCTATTAAATGGGACTTAAACTTAACTGACGAAATGTGGGTGTACTATCAGCCACACTTCTGCCTAACTCATCGGGGATCATAGGCTTGATGTTCTGTTAAGTGACTATCTTACTGAAAATAACGAAAGTCTCAAAATAGATCTACCTTAGTTCCACCAGCAGACTTTATCATTTGCCTCCACGCAACACCAGATGCACCAAAGACCAGTATATCAAGTGATTTAAATCATATCGATGAATGCAGCCGACATTTACAACTCCGCTGCCAGTTCACCTTGGGCGGTTAAAGACATGTAGGTAAAAACAATTCGATGAAGGCTGATAGATTATAACAGAGGTAATTGGAGGTATGTAGAGCAATGGAGGTATATTTAGCTATTTTTTATTATTGTTGTTGTACCAATAACCATAAATGCAAACTTTCAATAATGACAGCCAGTGTAGTATCTGAAAATCTAAATAATAACATTAAAGAATTGAGATAGAGATACTCCTTTTTGTGGTAGTTATAAGTCGATTAAAATAATCTGTTTTGGTTTAAAACCACTTCTGAAGATTTTTGTACAAAATAACCACTAATAATCGTTCAGTGGGTCATAGTTCTATAATCAAATTGTTCAACTATATTTTAACCAGAGTTGGTCACAATATCGTGGGTTACTTAGTCGTCCTTCGAGCCGGATCATTCAATGCTTTGTATTAACTTAACACTCACGAAACACAAAGACCTTGGCCAGAGACTAAGTGTTGCTATACAACATGACAACGCCGCCAGTCTTTTGGTCACATAACCAGCTCACAGCGTTGGAGAGTTAATATTTTATGTAGCTATATATTTTAGGGAACACGAAGAAAAAAACCTCCGTGGTCCTTTCCAGGGAATACGAGAAGGGACCACGAAATTTTCCAGTATTATAGGTACCACGAAGAAAAAAAGCTCTGTGGTCCCTTCCAGGGACTACGAGAAGGGACCATGGGTAAAAAAGGAATATTTATTGTCTACTCTGAATTCATATCTCAAAAATTGAACATTGCTCTGAAATATGCTACAATTTATGACATTGACATGTCACCTCTATATCCTGCCAATACGTCATCCCGTCATCTGTCATGTCACGGAATGGTGGATGTGGACAGCAAAAACACGTTCCCTACAAATTGGAAATGCATCTATCATCTGTCAGTCTATCCTTTGAGGGATCTATTTTTGATCAACGCCAAATACCGAGTGACTGGGTGCGGTGCAATAGTGGACATATGTGGGTGTTTTGAAAAGGCAGCAAAAAAAGCACTCATCCTCGGACCGACCTCGCCAAGCGTAGCTTAACCTTCGATCGACACGTGCAGCTGTTACTTCTTAGCCACGAGATACATAAACATATTATTTCTGAGGCACGTGATATAGGAAAGGCACTGGAGATGGAAAAAGAACAAATGTCTGTCTAATTAGTGACCTTTTTAATGGAGGACACTCAAAGAAGAACAAAAAAGCACACAAACCATAATGAAATGTATTCCTTTTTCATGCTAAAACCACAAATCGTACTTTGCTATTTTTCAAAAACATTGCTTTTGAACCAAGTTTTGTAGGACGTCTTTCTGTTATATACAAACGTACGTATTATTACTGAATTTATTAAAAACATGTGTTTTTTTAATCAATTCAGCAAAAAATCGTTCTGATCTAAATCACCCACAAAAAGGTAAAACTTAGAAAGAATAAAACGCTGTATAACTCGTTTTCTTTATTTCAAAATCCTAATTGCACGTGGCTCTTTTGTCACGTGAACAAAATTGACATTGGCGTATCTTGTTTTTTTAACCGACTTCATGTCTTCATAACTCCGTCATTTATGAACCGATTAGAAACAATATTTTTTATGTGAAAGGATATACTTTTCGATTGGTCCCGACATTTCAACAAAATCAGTTCAGTAGTTTTTTTTTCTTATTACGTATTTTTTCTTCTTGGGCCATGTTGACGACATTATGGTTCCTTAATAACTTCTACTAACAATGCAAACAATTGTTTCGTGACAAGAATTTGTGTGATATAGTACAAATAAAAGGGGTAAAACAAAAAATCTGTGTTGTTTTAGTCGTTTTTTTGAGATTTCTGGAAGTACGACAAAAAAAAAATCTTTACTTTCGAGAGTTGGTGGCAAAAAAGACAATTAAACAAACAAGTCACCGACTTCCGAAGGTAAAGTTATTTTAAACTTTTAAGTCGTTTTTTTTTACTTTTTCACAATTAATATTTACCAACAACGCCCCCTGTAAATAGTGTAATACAAAGCACCTTAAAATCCTTGAAAATCTTTTAAAAATTATCACTCGTTACCTATCATTCTTTTTAAAAACTGAGTCTTATTAACTCAGTTTTTACTTTGAACCTGAGAAATTTCTGGTTTCCATCGAAAACAAAATATCGTATGATTCACCAAAAGAAATGAGCGCCAATCATATTTTAGTGTTAATTCATCGAACCTCAGTGAAAGTACGTTCACCGATGATTCATGTAGGTACCAAGTGACATTTAAAACAGGTGTATTTCCTTCCTGAATCTCGGTCTTTAGCAAACTTGTTTACTATGTAGATTTTTATGAGTCTTGCATGTAAGCAGTAATACATGACGGTGGCATTAATGAGATTTTGCGTATTTTTTTTTTATGTATGATCACTCGCAGTTGCAACTCTCTAAGGTTGCTTGACTGCTTAACCGGACTATCTTGTGGTGGCCAAAAATCACTTTAAGGACCCCAGCCAGGGCTTACAAACTAAGGATTTAAATTAAATGAACAGTCACTAAGGGCACCCCCTGTGGGGTTCGGGCCTCGGCTTAGTGCGTCATTGAGGGGAGGGCAGCAAGGGACAGGCTGGGTCGGATCATTAATTAGGGAATTTAGCGTTACTTGTTCAGCGTCGCGGGCTGGCTCGTCGAGCAAGGGTCGGGCGGTGAGACTTTGCGTCCAATAAGTACTCACCTTTATAGTATGTGTGCTTTATATTACTCTCAATGATCTCTAAACGGTGATGGGAAATTCGAGAGATTTGTCTTACAGCTAAAAATTCGAAGACATAATAACATGTAACATCAACCATCCCGTATTAGGCCGCACAAAGGCGTTATTTATTTATTTACTTATGGTTCACCCACAGCACATACATACACATACATTTAAACTTAATCATACGGTAATATTCTAATATATATGCCAATTCCAGGTAAACCCAACATTGACAACAAAGACGCCAGACGAAAATGAGATTTTGTTACGAAGAAAAATAAAATAAAATTTAATATAAATTTGATTATACTGAGCTCTCTCTCACAGACAGGCCTGTACCTTATTAATGGGAACCGTATTGCCGTACTGCGACAATTATTATTGACTAACTATGCTATAGACATAGACAACTAGTCTTAGAAACAAAACAAGATAAATCGGCGACTTGTGTTTTCGGCAGCACACAATTTGCAAAAGCTGCATACTACCAGTGTAACCGACCATAATATAATATCATCACGCCTGTAAGCTCCGAAGGGTAAGGCAGAGATGTACTTAATAGTAGGTCCACCAATATTTTTCAAGTTACGTTGAAGTCCTATGTAATAGGGGGCGAGTCAATTACCATCAACCGGGCACAAATCCAGACTCCGTGACTGCTACTGACAAATTTCAGATAGTTATAAAACTAACTAAATCATCTTCATCATCAGCCTATTAATGTTCCCACTGCTGGGACACAGGCCTCCTCTCTATGAGAGGGAATGGGCTATAATCCACCACGCGGGACCGGATTAGGACATGCCGGTTTCCTCACGATGTTTTCCTTCACCGTTTTGAGAGCAGTGGTGATGAAATAAATTACACAAAGTAATGCGCCTGTCAGGGTTCGATCCCACGACTTACTGTTCGTAAGTCGGGGACGCCACCACTGGGCCACCGCAAACTAACTAAATAATCTAATCTAATTATCTAGCTTTTAGCGATAAGACCGCCCATTGTGTCACCCCTTGTAAAATGTTTTACATTTGTATCTGTAATTTTTATGGTGTAAGTACATAATAAAGAATATTCTATTCTTGTAACACTTTGCCCGACCAGATAATCGACCTCATGACCTTATGCTCAGCAATCGCGCTTGCTGCCACTACACCAACGAGGTATGCACCATAAATCTGTAACCAACCATCTCAATATAATTTCTCACATAAAACAGTCTAGTAAACCATTTGAACGCGGCCGGTATTACCCACGCCGCGCCGCCAACCGAGGCTTTCACGGCGAACCGGTACTCTTAGCTTATTGGTTCATTTCCTGCACTAAATGCCGACCCATATCCGCCTACGACACAGCATTGGCATAGGTGGTCAAATATCATTTCATGGTAATTACCATGAAATGATATTTGAAAACTAAATATTATATATATATTTAGGATTCAGAAGCAGAAATTATTAAAAAAAAGAATTATCTTACACCTTAAAAATCATTTAATAACAAAAATCAAATACAAGTTAACAATTCACTTTAAAGGAGCTTTTACGTAACTACAAGGCTAAAATAAATCACCAATCACTCATACAAACAAAATATCATGTACTTACAGAGTTTTACCAGCTCAAATAATAATCACAAAACACTCACAAATCGCGCCGACCACTACCGTTCCGTACGAAATCCCACGAGCAAATGACCGATACTCGGGCGCGCACCGCCTTTTATAGGCATCGCCTTATATTAGAAATGAGTTTCCTAAATCGGCCTATCCCGACGAAGCGTCGTCCTCGGCGCTGTCTTCCTGATGCTCGGCTGGTAATGGCGCCAACTCTGCAGCGGGAGAGTCGCCACTGGGCCCAGCCATCTCAGCACCGGGTTGAAGGAACGTTGGTGATGACCCTGTGTTTGGGTCACATACTTCGTTATCTGAAATACGAATACACATAAGACAATTGCCATATCAGTTTACATGGTGGTGTACACAACATGTTATTTTGTAGGAAAAATATTAAAATCCGTGAGAGCTCTCATGATCGTGTTCCTGTCTTCACAGCCACACGTAGCAAGCTTTCACCGATCCAAAACTGCATCTGTGAACAAATCAGACAGAAGGCGTCCCCTCTGTCTGAGGTTGACGGAGGCATCTCTGAATCGCGCGTCAACACTTCAATTACTTAGTTCGTAGACAAATACCTCTCACTATAGGTATGTCTGTTTGGACGTAGGCATCTCTGAATCGCGCGTCCAATTGACATTTCAATTAATCACATTTGTCTGAATTGTCATAAATACATAAATGGATTCATTCATATGCTTAGTGTGGACGGAGGCATCTCTGAATCGCACGTCCTTTACATTACGCCACAAGCATCACATACAAGATTGTGTGGACGGAGGCATCTCTGAATCGCACATCCAACACAAAGTTCATCATTTAGTTTAATGCGTCGATCGATCAGCGAGTTGGTCCGCCAGAACTTACTCACTTAAATGAAAGTTATACTTCAAATAAATAATTAATTTGTAATTAGTTTCATATAAAGAACAGCGAAGAAAAATAAATACGATGTGCATGTGGAAAGTTTATGGCGAAGCAACCTGCTGATTCTTCGCATAAGACTAATTCAATACTCACCCTCGAAAAAGGCTGCACATGATTCTGGACACCACTCTCCGTTCCAAGGTATCATGTATTCAGCAGCTGCTTGTGTGGTTTTGCCATATGAACCACTGATGAGTTTCAACTGGTAGCGCCCACTGGGTAGCACTTTAATCACCCGATAGGGTCCGCGCATGCCGGGGTCTAGTTTTCCTGTAGACTGAGAATATTTAATAACGAAAACCAGGTCGTTAATGTTATATGCGCGTGATGCTTGCCGCTGCCGGTTGACATGTGAATCTTGTTTGGCTTGATTTTGTGTTAACAGCTGGTGAGCTCTCGTTCTGCACAGCTCTCGCCAGCCTTCATGGTTTTCGGACCTCTCGATGGCGATGTCACGAATTAGTGTTCGAACGACAGGTGTAGTAGCGTCAGTGCCCACTAGGAGCTTCAATGCTGAAGCTTGCGTTGTCTTCTGCTTAGTTATGTTAAGTGTGAGTTGAAGTCTCCATAGTTTTTCTGACCATTCCGCACGTCTATGATTAGCTTCAATACGGATCATGTTCAGAACGGTTCTGACATATCTTTCTACCTGTCCGTTAGCATTGTGCATTTCGGGTGTTATAAAATGGATATTACAACCGAACTCAGTTAACAGAGTAGAGAACTCCGAGGATTCGAACATTCGTCCGCGGTCAGCTACTAAAAGCTTAGGAACGCCAAAGAGTGAAATTGCGTTGGTAAACGTGCGCTTAAGCTCACTTACATCCTGCTTACGAATTGGATAGAGCAAGCAGAACTTTGTAAACGCATCGATAATTAACAAAACAAATTTATAACCGTTAGATTCCGGTAACGGACCAAGTGCATCTATATGCAACGTTTGGAAAGGGAGACTGGGTTTTTCCCAAGATGTTATCAGTTGGTGAGGGCCTCTAGGTACACGTTTATACGATATGCACACAAGACAGTGTTTTATATACTTTGCCACAAATTGGCGAAGTCCGGGAAACCAAAAATATTTGAGAATTAGATCTATGGTTTTCTCCGCGCAAATGTGCTCGTGTTCATCATGAAAGATCCTCAATAGACTTAACCGATGACCCTTGGGGACAAACCAAAGAAGTCTAGCTTCCTCTCCCGTTGGTGTATACCGATAATAAAGTAATTCATTCTTACGTACATATCGCTGAGAATCTAATTCTCCGTCTTGTAACTTCTGTAAAATACCTTGCGTCTCATCGTCTGCTGACTGAGCAATTTGGGCCCAGTTGCGTGGCCTGGATATCTGATGTACATTGGTAGTGACTGGGTTTCGACTTAGGTAGTCTGCATGTGTCATCATGGTGCCTTTTCGATAATCAATGGTGAAATTAAAATCTTGTAAATAGATCCACCACCTGGCGACGCGTGGGAGCAGATCCTTTTTCTTTTCAGTGGCCTTGAGAGCATTGCAGTCGGTGACTACTTTAAAGTTTATCCCTACTAGATAGTGACGGAAATTCTGTAGTGCTCTCACGACCGCCAAGGTTTCCAACTCGTAAGAGTGGTATCTGCTCTCGGCCCCCTGTGTGGCTTTACTGAAATAGGCGACTACATGCTTCGTACCATCAGCCTTTTTCTGCAACAATACAGCACCATAGCCGATACTGCTAGCATCGGTGTGTACCTCTGTGGGTAAAGACTGGTCGAAAATGGACAATATTGGCGAACTAGTTAGGCAACTTATTATCTCTTGCCTAGCTTTCTCTTGTTCCATACCCCAACAAAAAGTCACGTCCTTTTTCATTAAACGTGCTATGCAAGCGGTCTTGCTTGCGTAGTCTCGAATATACCTTCTAAAATATCCCGCCAAACCCAGGAATTGTCGTATTTGTTTAACATTACGGGGTACCGGTGCATCGATTAGGGCTTGAATTTTATTTGGGCTCGGCCTGACCTGACCTTGACTAACTACGCGCCCCAAGTATTCGACTTCCATTGACAGAAACGAGCATTTTCGTAGGTTTATCGAGAAACCAGATCTAGTTAATGTTTCTAGCACCTTTTTTAATAAGCAAATACCTTCATCTACACTGTCACTCATACAAAGGACGTCATCAACGTATACTAAGACGTTTCCAGCCTCAATGTGACCGCGAAGCGTGTCGTTAATAATACGCTGATAAACAATGGGCGAGTTCGTCAAACCATAGGGCATTCGGAGGTACTCGAAATGTCCTTCCGGTGTGACGAATGCTGTTTTATGAATCGAGCCTTCTTCTATGGCAATTTGGTGAAAGCCCGTCGCCATATCAAGGCTAGTAAAGTATTTGAAGTTACCTAACCTATCTATTTGATCGTCTATGAGTGGTAGGGGATATCGATCCCTAACAGTCATCCTATTAAGTGCCCTATAGTCGACACACATCCTATCGCTTCCGTCCTTTTTCTTTACCAGTATTATGGGACTTGCATACTCGGAATTAGACTCGCGGATGATACCCTTATCTTTTAGGTCGCCCACAATTTCTCGGACTTTAAGTTTTTCCGAATGTGACAGCTTGTAAGGTCGGTAAGCGACGGGTGTATTGTCCGTTACTTTGATTGACATTTTGCCAGTGGTAACGATAGTCGATGCAGTACCAGAAATGAGATAGGTTGAGAACTGTTTTATCAACGCTGTGAGACGTTCAAGTTCCGCACCCTTAAGGGGTGTATTAATCTGCGAGGCCACATCAATCGATACCGTCTGTACGTCCTTTCCGACCACTACGGTTCGAGTTAAATACTGTTTGTCTTTGGTCCGCACGTATGTGATTCCATCACGGTTTAGGATATCAGTTCCTATAATTACGGGCGTAGTCATGCAAGGCCCTGGTACCACTACAAGGTCGGCCTCAATAGAAATATCATCGAACTCGATCGTTAACGTTACAAAAGAATCGGCATGTATGACTGCGTCGCTAATTCCCTTCAGAATGCAATGCCTGGGCTTCCGTTCACATGTGAAATGTTTCAATGCTTCAGAGGAAACTAATGAGATGTTTAAGGCACCACTGTCAATTAGAACATCCACAGGGATGCCTTGTATAATTGCAGTTTTAAGGTCATTATTTTGCGGGGAACCAGCTACGTGTGTGTTACATAGATTAACGTTTTTCTTATTACGAGAGCCTGACCTTTCCTTAGCAAAACACACATCTTCACTATGTCCCGGTTTTTTACAAAAGGTACACACCAACTTTTTGGCATCGCTAGTAGTGGGACTGACGTTAGATTTGTCGTTTGACGTTTGATCGGTTTTTGGCTTTTTGGGGCAACGGTGGGATTTATGCCCATGTTGTCGGCAAATAAAACATCTCAGATTCGATGAATGATTAGGAGGCGTCGGTTTAGAGGTAGAATTTCGATTATCGGGTTTAGTGCGGGTAGGTTTCGCGTAAATAGATAAAAATGAAACCAAGTCATAAATTTGTAAGTTAGCATTGGCGGCCGCTGCCCTAACTTGTGGATCCATAATACCGCGAATAACTATCAGGGTTCTCAGTTCGTCACTTAGTCCCTTAACGATTTTAAGACGCAATAATGTCCTTCTTGCATATTCGGCGTACGTGCTGAATTTATCCGAGGTGGCATGCATCGTATCGTATAGGATATTCGCGTAATCAAGCTTTCGTGGACACAAAGGTTTAAATTCTTTAACGAAGCTGCTCCATGTTCGATCGCTAGTTACCCATTCGTTTAACCAAGTACGCGCGTCACCCTTGAGGCATATTGATACGCGTGACAGACACTCTGAATCGCCCCAGTTATTAGAAGACCTAGCTCGTTCAACTTCCTCACACCACGCGTCTATATCATGGATAGTCGGATCAAAGTTAGAAACGAAGTACTTTTGTGTTCTGTCCGAGTTTACGGATCTAATTGCTTCGGCTAATATTCGTGCCGACTCCGATACTACCCGTACATCATGGCCGTTTGCATTAGCACTCGATACCTCAGGTGCTGTAGTCTCAGACGCGGGTATATTTAACGCAGTGATGGAACTAGGTAGCGGAGTTTCAGACAATGGTTCTGTAACCTGAAGGATCCGATTATTCTGCAATTGACCCAACGGGGGCGTGTATGATCTTATGGTCGCACTGTTTTCAATCAGCTGGTTATGAGTCGCGTTACGTAAGGGAGAACGTTCAGTTTCTAGTGAATTTAGCCGAGACAAAATTGATTGCAATGTTTGTTGCATGGCCCCATTTTGATCACGAGGATAATGGTTTGACCGCGAACGCGTCCTACTTCTTGATCGTGATCGGTATGGAGAATTAGTTCGACTCCCGGTTCGAGTTTGGTTCCGAGAGCGAGATCTATGCCGCGAACTACGATCCCTATCGTGTCGACGCGATTTGTTGCGAGAATTACGCTGTCTATCAGCCATATTCACACACAAACAATAGTAAAGATCCAAAAGAATTAACCGTCAATTGGTGTTTTATTTTTTCCCTTTTTTTTTTTTTTTTGCAAATCAAGAGGGTAGTTACTACGACAATGAAACCGTGGGCGTTTTTTTTTGAAAGTAATCCCACTTCTGAATTTAGGATTCAGAAGCAGAAATTATTAAAAAAAAGAATTATCTTACACCTTAAAAATCATTTAATAACAAAAATCAAATACAAGTTAACAATTCACTTTAAAGGAGCTTTTACGTAACTACAAGGCTAAAATAAATCACCAATCACTCATACAAACAAAATATCATGTACTTACAGAGTTTTACCAGCTCAAATAATAATCACAAAACACTCACAAATCGCGCCGACCACTACCGTTCCGTACGAAATCCCACGAGCAAATGACCGATACTCGGGCGCGCACCGCCTTTTATAGGCATCGCCTTATATTAGAAATGAGTTTCCTAAATATATTATATTATGACATTTGAGAACTAAATTTAGTTCTTTGATCGACTCGAAAATAAGCTCGTGAGAGGAGCTCGTGGCTAAATTATAACAGCCGCTCCGGTTGATCTTTAGGTTAAACCGTGCTTGCCTAGGTTGGACGGTGGATGGGTGACCACCCTTACGTATCGAGTTTCCTACGTGCCTCGGAAAGCACGTTAAGCTGTTGGTCCTTTCTGTCATTTGTAAATCTTTGACAGTCATTACAGGTAGTCAGTGGCCCAAAAAGTCTGACAACCACTCTTACCAAGTAGTATCGTATTATCCAGTAGGTACTAACTGGGTTGTGGAAATTAAATTGTATTTATTTGCCAGAATATAGGTGCTTACATGATATAGTAAAATTTTAGTTTCACTATATTCAACTTATCAGTCGTGCAAATATTTCTAGTACATGCATAATAATATCATTAAATTATATCAATGTCATTAATGTCATTAGTCATACACAATATACACATCATTGTCATAAGAGTGTAGATCAGAAAGCCAGTCGCTACATGTAAAAGACTGCATCCGTTTTGACCTGGAAACTTACCCCTACATATTTGGGAAAAGGCTAGGCAGATGATGATTGACTCGAAAATAAGACTTGAATGGTGAATATTAATGCTGATGGATGGAGAGGGAGATAGAAGGACGGAAGAGCAGAGAAAAACTGATGGATTGTGTGAGGAATGAAATGAAAGATGGGTAGATTTATTTATTATTACATCATTTTACACAAAAATTTATACCTACACATGACTTATATGTTTTCACAAATTCTATGGGTTCCAGTCTCGTGAAAACTGAACACAGGTGTAATAAATCACAACTAGTTGGTTCAGACGTAGAATCTAAAATAATCATCCCATTACAATTCGTTACTAATGTCACTCGTCGACAGACTGCCACAAGATGGCTCTCGTGTTATTTAATATGCGAGCGAAGCGAGCGCGGGTTTACGAACCCTTATCTTTGATGCTACGTTTTTTATTTTTCCCCACGACGACGGAACGGAGACGATATATGCGTTTGGGGTGAGAGGATGTTTTTTTATTTGTTTGTGCAAAATACTTGTTGCCATTTTTCTCCAAAACGACTAGTCGGAGTGGGTCTTCGAAGACAACAAAATCTCAGAGGACCCACTAGTAGGTCTTGGGAGACACATCAGTATTCGGAGACCGGTGGGTCCTTGAAGACGAACGGCACCGGGCTAGCCGGGCTAGGCACTAACCACACGATAAAGAGAAAGAAGATTGTCCCACGGGATCATACTACGGGGATCAAAACTATCCCATATGTTAATCCAGGTTATAAACGATCTATGTGCAAAATTTCATCCAATTCCGTTCAGAAGTATTTGCGTGAAAAAGTGACAAACAACAAAACCATCCATCCATTCTCGTAAACTTTCGCATGTATAATATTAGTAGGAAGTAGGATACCATCACAAATTGTAACTATCTGTCTGTCTAAAAGACTAATAGCAATCTTATGGATGCTGACAATGCAACACATACACACTACATCATTGTAACTATGTCCGTGACTAGACTATTCGTGTTAGTGACCTTGCCTGTCCGAGCACAAGAATGTCAGATCAAATCTGTATTACAGTCGTCTTATTGTACATACTAATTGTGACTTTGAATGGCGCTTAATCGCTTATACATAAAGTAATAAAGTGTAAAAAACCTCTTAACGAAGCCGAAAGGCACTAGTTTTCCCCATCATTTCGATAATTTGTTTGTTCCACACCATACCCGGTAACCTTCTAGTTACGGAGATATTGCGGGTCAAAGTCGTTTTTTTTAAATACAAGTTTTTAATGTAAGATTTTTACTTTAAACACCTCCACGACCCCCGTATTATTCAATCCATCCATCAGCACAATGTTTTGAGTGCGTTACATTGAGTTTTACCACAAAACATGATGTTTGACCCCAAAAAAAAGTCGTTTCCCAGCAATAATTTTTGCGTAAAGTTACTTAGTTTGATGTACAGAATGCTTGGTTGACGGCTTCGTGATGAGGTTGTTTACACCCTGTAGATGGTGAACTTTTCAAGTACCTATGCGTGGATGGTCAAGTCTGAAACTATGAGGAATAACGGAACATAGTCAAAGAATTTTCGGCCCGATTTTGATTAAAACTAAAACTGTATTATCCCATGATCTGTCCACGAACGACCAAATCGGTCATTGGACAGATCATGATCTATTGGATTTTTTATAAATTAATCAGCTAGAAAGCTAGAAAAACAGGCAGGTAAACTAACTTAAGAAACATAAAAAAGCATTTTGTTATAAATGAGCTCTTTCCTTTAATTTGCCGTATGTCATTACTTCACAGAATTTGATTCTTAATATCGATACTATCGAATGGTATAATAATACTGTGAAATGTGGGTCAAAATGTGGACCCCGAGACTCCTTTCAGTATTTTTTGCTAGTCTTCGTAGTTTCGGATTTGGACATCTACGCCCACTTAAAAAAATCACTATTATATTTATGTTTCACTAGTATATTAGTATTAAATTTTTGGAAAAATTCTTTTGCTTAAATAGTTGTTGCCAGTTAAGATCGCAAAAGCGGTCATTGACCCACCAACATTTATTAAAGTTCTTAACTTTGAAGTCCAAAAATAAGCCTGTTCAAGTCTTGAATCGTCTCTCGTGATCTTCAAAAATTTTTTTTTCTAATGAAAAACGATACATTTTTAATTTGTTTTGTTTCGTAAAACGAGATATTATGGAAAGGGCAATGACCGCTATTGCGATCTTAACTGACACCAACTATAATTATGTGTTAATAGTGAAAATATAGTCTATAATAGAATGCAAGGTTACATTAGAATATCTGAGTGGTCAGAGTATATAAATATTCAAATTAAAAAGAATCTCATGTGGATATTTATTAGGTAAAGATCTTCTTAATAAAAAGGGTTGTGGTTCTATAAACCAGGCAACATTGCTTGAGAAATAAAGCAGCCTTTGCTGTGGCGATCTACAGATGGGTGAAAATATTTCCCATGACTTCTTCTTTATAGTATGGTTAGTGCTTCACCTGGTGTCAGTTTTTATGCCGCCCATGGGCCTGTGACTTAGCTTTACATGCCGTCAAGAAATATCTCTCAGGTATGCTGGTTTCCTCACAATGTTTTCCTTCGCCGAAGCAAGTGATAATTAATTTCTTACACTCATTACTAACACTTCTGAACAGCCGAAAGCAACTTACTGCAAGCTTGGAAATGGAATGGCAATTCTAAGTTGAGGGTATTCAAAACCCTAAAACTGATGTTGGGTGTGGACTGTATGATGGTTTTCTTCAAATGACAACTTCGGACTTGATTGTTCAGACTTCTATTTTTATTCTTCAGGGCTAGTCGGTTGCTTGAGTCTTGCGTGTAGAGTGAACAGCGAGTGTCGAGCGTAGAGTGACGAGTGACTGACGAGAGACGCGTATGCAACCGGATAGCCCTCCTTTATCATATTTACAACGGTGAGGGTTGAAGGCGCGCGCGGGGGCGGCCGGGGCGGTAGGGAGTGCGATCGACCAATCACAGCGCCGCTGACTTTTTGTCGCACTTTGGCGTCTGTGCATCTGGGACTCCCGACAGGTTCCAACTTGTCGGTTCCCTTTCGAATCGTATTCCCCGCCGCCTTACAATATTATTTACAGCTTATTATCTAAGGGACAAAGAAACAACCTTACTTTAAATCTACATGTTACTTTACCTAATACAAAATCATACTTTATTTTACTTAGACTATCTTACTTCCTAATCATAATAACAACTAATTTCCTAACAATCTATATACATGTGTTATTTTTGTATACGGCGTCGACCGTAGCTAGATCACGATGCGTCGTCCGTAACAACTGAGTAGCAGTAAAGCCACTCTTTGGAAACCCATAATGTTGTCATTAGGAACTTACTAATTTTGTTAAATTAATTATCTGTGGAGTTTAATTGCATAGAAAGGTTTTTTAATGTAACTGGCAATGTCTTCGGCATTTTTTTAATAGCTTAAGAACACATTATGCACGAATCTCGTTATACAACTTATTTTGATAACGCTCATTATGTAAAAATACTATTAACGAAACAACTTGTGTTTATTAGCTCTGTTTCTTTATTTTAAATTAGATATGAGCATATAATTTTTTCCTTTTTCGAAATCGACGATGACTAGGTTTTTTGTGTAAGTCATCAACGTAGTGTCAAAATGGTCATAGCATAAAATTATATTACTGAACACAAAATAAATACAAAATGAGCTAATTAGTGAACCAATCAAACACTCTTCACACTTTACATTCACTTACCAATAGATTGAAAACTTAAATCAAAGAGAGACTGATTCTGGTTCGTTCTATATAATTTTATGAATATTTAATTTTCTTCATCATTTTTAATAGCACCAGTAGGAATCCAGGCATAGCTCTTAATTTGAAGTCTAGTCATAATAATAATTATTAGGTTTGTCGTTAATTCTTTTAAATTTTTGGTATTTAATAAAATATCTATTTGTTTATTTTATCTGTGTAAGTATATTAGTATATAAGTATATAAATTCTCGTTAAGGCCAGGTAGACTAAGCAAAGTAGGTATTTAACGCTACCATCCTTTACGCGAAACGAGCCGTGCGCTCGCGTCGCCGGCGTGAACTTACGTGAACCCAAAGCTGAGCGAAGTGTCACAGTATAGGTAAGCGTGCAGTTCGACAACTTATTTTATTAAATTGTCAGCTTCATTTATTATAATACTGTAGTAATTGCGAAAACCTAACATTTATATGTAATAAATTAATTTGAATGGATATTGTAAATGTAAAATGCTGCAAGTCAAGATTTATTCAATTATGTGACTAAGTTTCTTACATTGTTTTTATCTCACGAAGCGACACGCGCTTTATTTGTTGTATCTGTCACCAAACAGTTCACAATCTTTCGAGAGTTTACAATCTCGCGAGATAGATTATAATCTAGAGGTATTTAAAATTTTACGGTGTAAAAACACCCTGTGATTGTTTGCGTGAAGATGAGTAGCGTCATTACATGACACACACACACACTTCCGACTTCTTTATTGTCAGTTTTATTTTTTAAATTTTTTTGTTGTAATTTTTTATAAAAATATTTGCTAAGCATTTATTTTACATGATAATAGGAGTATCCCCAATGAAATGGAACTTAACATACCTAACTGTCGAAATGTGGGTGTATTGTACACATCTGCTTACCCGCTCAGAGCATACAGGCGTGATGTTATGTTATGATGTTGTGTGAACAATAAACATCCAAGTGATTGCTGCAATCGCGGTTAATTTGCTGTAACTTTTTGAAGAGTTCCGTTGCCTGTCTCTGAAACTCATCATCAGATCCATATGAAATTTAAATGGGACCAACTTCGGGGTATACCCTTTCCAACAAAAAAGAATCATCAAAATCGGTTCATAAACGACGAAGATAAGCGCAACACATAAAAAAATATATAAACAGTCGAATTGAGAAACCTCCTTTTTTTGAAGGCGCTTAAAAATGTATTTCTACCATATACTAACAAATGGCAAAAGCAACGACGATAAAATAATATTTTAATCCAACCTTCCGAACTTTATACCTAGTTACTTGTTTTTATTTTTATTCCCCTTACCTACTTCACAAACAAAAGAATAAAATTAATAACAAAAAACTTTGTTGCAAAAAATAAAACCGACTTCAAAAAACAAAAAAAAGTGAAAAATACTTTTAGCTTCAGAAGTCGGTGACTTGTTTGTTTGATTCCGTTTTTTTTTGCCACCATTTGTCACATTTTAGTTGTAATATCCTATACAAATATTTGCTCTGCAAACTTCAATCTTAATTAGGTATTATTTTTGTACGAACAGAGCATTTTAGCATATTGAACCATTTGAAGGAAGCCCAACTAAATGTAACTACTGTAAATCGTTGAGGAATTCCCTCGACTGTCTATGGTCCCCATCATCAGACCTGTAATGGCACTTATAACCCTTATGGGTGCAAAGTTCTCATCAATAGAAATGAATTAAATCCAAATACCAGGTAGCTACTGTAAAACGTTGAGGAGTTCCCTTGACTGTCCTTCGTCTTTATCATCAGACCCCTAATGATAGCCACAACCCATCTAGGTGTAAAGTTCTAATCAATACAAATTAATCAAGCCCAAACACCCGATCACTGTTGTGAATCGTTGAGGAGTGCCCTCAACTATCTTCGGGTTCCATCATCATATCGACTCCAGACCTTCATTAAATAGTAGTGCTTTAAAACGCTCAATGAAAAAAAATAACAAACGCACTAGTTGCACTACGATTTTCAAAGGTCCCCTCGATTTCTCTGGGATGCCATCATCAGATCCTAGTTTTCTGATCATGGTACCAGCCTTGAAATATCTTCTCTCGAACAAAAAAAGAATCATCAAAATCGGTTCATAAACGACGAAGTTATCATAAGGTCAAATTGAGAAACCTCCTCCTTACCTTACCATTACCATACCTTACCATTATATTTACACTACGATCTATGAATAAATCGTTCGATAAATCAGCGGGACAGCCGTGCGCCAGCAAAAGGGACATAGGTCCTACCTCGTCAAGGCCCGGCGGGCGACTGAATCCACGTTTTTTTTTTTTTTTTTTTCGAAATGGCATCTCGCAGTTCAACCAGAGAGGTTGTCGTCTGCTTAACCGGACTTTCCTGTGGGTGCCTTAAGTGTAAGGCCTCCAGCCAGGGCAAAAAATTTACAAACTAAGCGACTACACGCTAAGGGCACCCCCTGCGGGGTACGGGCCTCGGCTTAGGGCGTCGCTGGGAGAGGACAGCAAGGGGACAGGCTGGATCGGAGTGGACTGAATCCACGTACGCAAGCCGCTGTATTATATAATAATTAATTATTAAAAGGATTAAACTCTTTTGCAAAATGTAACCACAAATAATTGTTCTAAATGTTATTTAATTTGCTTAGATATTTTTTTTTGGAAGTAAATTTTCATTTTCTTCAAGAAAAATAAGAAAAACATAAAAAAATGTTCGAATTAGGCTCCTGTTCGGATTTTTTTTTTATCGAGTGAAGTTTTCAATATCATGTTTTGTACCACAAATTATCAAAGTAGATATAGTCAACTATAATATCTATTTTTTTTTTGTTTTAAAAAATTACGATTTGTTAGTTTACTATTGAATCAAAGTTATGTAAAATTGGTAAAATTTGGTCTACCTGCCCTTAACAAGAAGTTGGGGTACAAAAAAATGTCTGAAAAACTTTTATAATTTTTTTTGTACCCTATCACTGTTTTCCTATTTAACCCAAAGGTTGACTTTTAGAGAATGCTTGTGGCATTAAGTTGCCGTTTAAATAAATAAAATCATTTGGAAAGGGGACACGTTCCCAATCAAGCAATAACTGCAAACACAACTTACCTCCTTTTCAACTGTTTCCAAGTTGGCAACGAAACAAACATGTCATTACATCGGACTGTATGACAGTTTAACAAAATAATAACGTGTTTGGTCTATTAGTATTTTTAATTATTACTAAACCAATATGTCTCGAAAAACCATAGAATCTACGAAATCCGTGATCGCACCTCAGTTCAGCCCTTTTGACTGTCCCTTTAGAGAGTTCCGCGACAATGAGTTACAAACTGAAACATGGGGTCTGGTATGTCTTTGTAATTTGCTTTACATTATCATTTTAACCGAAAGACGTCGACTGCTGACATAGAGCTCCTCCAAGCCTCGTCCTATCGACTAGTCGTGTGATTCTCTCATCCAGCTGTGTAGCTGTTAGATAGGTGGTAGGTAGCTGATGAGGTGCTGGTACGTTGGTGCCGAGGAAGGAAGATTAAATAAAATATGGCAAGTAATATACACGTCTGTATTGCACCAGTGTCGCAGATGGAAGGGAATAGTGTTGCCACTATTTACACAAGGTTTTACATTTTATGTTGGTGTTGCAAATTAATAAGGAGAATCTCCAACACCAGCAGATTCTAATACGGTAGTTCTCTTGCAGATTTTTTCCAGTCTATTTCGATCAAGCAAAGAAACTTCAAGCACTCCTTCGTCATTGCTTTTGCTGTACTATTGAATTTGTTTTTCTAGAGTACAGCAGCCTTCAAGACGTATGTATATGCCCAAAGTTTTAAGACAACCTCGAAAAATGAGCCTCGTGCTGGTACAACTACCGCGTCCCCCAAGGCTGCGGCGTCGACTTCAGGAATGTGGGTTGACGACCAGACCCAACCGCTGCCGAGGTCTGTGCGTCAGTATCTCCATGGATGGATCAGGGCTGAAGATCTGGCAATGGATAGATGGGGTGCTGATCTCACTATTTTTGATGTAAGCTTACTAATAAATGTTTCTTTCTTGTTCTGCTTGTATGACCTTCGTAACTATCTATTAATTAAAAAGAAAAACGAAACAGATTAAGTTTATTTCGATCTCATCAAGTTAACTTTCATGTGTTAGTGTCTACTACTTTGATTAATTTAATATCAATCAAACTCAATCAAGAACATGAATTGGATAAATACGTTCCCGAGAAATAATAAAGCTCGTATTTCATTTATGAGTATACTGAATTTGTTAACCGTTTAAACATAACTTTTTCTATAATTTTAGCTATAGTGTAGGTATGAGGGTAATAGGTCTATATTTGTTAGGCTCGGTTTAATCTCCCTTTTTAAAAAATCGGCTATACAATTGATATTTTTTGTTTGTCTGGAAAAGTATGTTGTGATAATGACAGATTTATGAGATGAAATAGTATTGATGCTAGTAATTGTGCAGTTTTTTGTGTATATATAGAGATAGAGATAGAGTGAGATAGAGATAGATATAGAGTGCATAGCATAATTAGCCTTTAATATTCCTAATGCAGCAGCATATGACTCGAGATATCTATGAGAGTTTACAACCCACGGACTCCAGTTGGCTTTAATCCACTACGGTGCCCAAGTGGATGCACATGTCTTCGAATTTTTGGTTAAAGGACATACCAGTTTCTTCACGATGTTTTCTTTTACCATTTTGAGAGCAGTGGTGATGCAATAAATTACACATAGTAATGCAAGGAGTCGCGGCAAGCCACGAAAGAGATGGCGGGACGAACTGCAGGCATAGCCAAGTTGACAATCTACAATCGTCAGTTAACTGTTATGATTATGATTACAGTGTTATTGTTGTTGTGTTGTTTTTGATTTATCTTGTTTTGATTTCTCTTCGCTGTTACTGTTCCAAACAAAACAAATATGTCTGCGCCCGCGTCTATCTATGTACGTCAGTGTTGCCAGTGAAAGTTATGGCACAGACTGGCGATGGCGAACAGTTTGGTTACGTGGGGTGTAGTTGTAATTATTATTTTCTTCGTATTTATAATATTCCACATGTATGTATTGTTTATTCGTCTACAATTTATTTTTATTTATTAACCTTATCCGTAGCTGACCGTGGCATTACTCTCACTTTAGGCCCTATCAGAATACCAGCGCTGTAACGTTTTTTAACGTGACAGCACCATGCTGAGATAGGGGCCTTTTGGCCTTGTACAGGACCAATTTCGTTTTCTTTTTATTTTTAATTTCTTTTAGTTGTTTTATGTTTAATTTTTATTAGTTGATAATTTCACCATTTTTTTTATGTGTTTTGTCCTGTGCGGGTTAATAAATGCTTTTTCTTTCTTTCTTTCTTTCTTTCTAGTTAGAAAACTAAACAAATGTATGGGAATGACATCATCTCAACGTTAAATCACGTGTTACACAACACAAACCAATAGTAAATTCGTAGACAAGTTTACATCGTCCAAAATGATAGAATAGAATGTTATCGTTTCTACAATGTTGATCGCTATATAATACTCTTTGGTAGGAACGCTCACCAAAGACTTGAAGTGTAGATTTTTCTACATGCATTATAGAACGAGCGATCGACTCAGTCGTGTCAACTTGGCTACCAATTTAGCGCTTTCTACAATCGCTTACGCCAAGGCGTTAACGATTGTAGAAAGAGAATCGATATGAAACGTTTGTAACTTGGCTAGGCCTGCTGGTCAGGTTCCGTCAGAGCTAGAAGAAGGACCGCGGGTCCGCGAGAAATAGAAAGAGTGGAGGATCGGGCTTTAGCCCAGGAGTAGGACAGAGCAGACTAGGAAGAAAAATACAAGTTTGGATTCGAAACCAGGACTAAATTCGTAAGTCACCACTGCAATGCGCTTTATTTTTAATCCATTTCCAGGAGATCGACTCAGGAAAGATGTCGATCGCAGACATACAGTTGTGCCACGCTCAAGTCCTGTTCAGGTCCTCATTCTGTAGGAAGGTTCTATCTATATGTTTCGTGTTGGAGAGATTAGAATTTATCGTAAGTATATTTTTCGGAAGATTTTTGGCCTTCAAAAGACAATAATTTACACCTTATTGAAACTTTTTCGCTTTCGGGTCGATGATTTAAGTTTTGCCCGATCAGTGCGTAGCGACTTGAACAGCTGTGACGTTGCTCTCTATTTACACTAAGTTTGGAATGAATCAAATTAAACTATTGAAACAATTACCACTTTGACTGACCGTTTTAATTATATTTAAAATTCTTGGTTTATTCCACTGAAGAAAACACACAGTACTAAGAATGTTTGTCATTTTACAGGTGGAACATCAATGGGAATTATTTTCGTGTGTCTTTGTACCAGAAGGTTGGCGGGGAAAGTATCATATATACTCCCCTGGCGTCAAAGCAGGAGGCGGGCTGCAACATAAACCTATGTTGTCTAAAAATGGTACGAATTTTAATCTTCATACTTAGTTTAACGCTAAGCTTTTAAGAACTCTTGAATTGCAGTGTTTGTATCTATAAATAAATAAGTAAATAAATATCGCTGGACATTACACACAGCGCCATCTAGTGCCACACTAAGCAACGAGGCTTGTGTCGTGGACACCAGATAGTTGAAATACTACATAGATACTTTTTGTGTGAAAATACATACTTATTATTCATTAAACATCCATGACTCGGAAACAAAATATGTCCATGCTCATCACACAAACATTTGCTCGGACCGGGACTACCGCTGCGCCATTTGGGTCGTCACATCTATGTAAGAGTATGTCTTCTTCTTCCATACTTCTCTTTTACCTGGACCTGGAAATATGTTGCGAAAAATAAATACATACACCGGTTTCCTGAGTTCTCCATTCCATTCCATTCAGCTTGGGCCAACTGGTATTGGGATCTCTCGTCAGGGATTTCTCAGTAGCAACTTGGAATCTGGATGTATGCCTGGTCAATTAATAGGGTCGCTCTTTTTTACATTTCGGATTTAATGATTCGCCACTGCCTGTGCTTAGGAGTCATCACAGGCATAATTATGTTATAAATTTGTAGAAGCAAACTTTTGTCATTGGGAGAAGGATATATAGACTAGACCTCGGGTGGCCAATGTGGCCATAGATATTTATAGATAGACTCAAGTTTTTAATAAATAAATAAATAAAATAATAAAAAATCTTTTTATTTCAGACATTAGTCCATAATGTGTTTTGTTAACAAGTACATTAAAAAAAAATACATTTAAGTTAAAAATTACATTAAATAATTAAAAAGATTACATTTATGAATTAAAAAATGACAGCAAACAGATTAAAAATTACAACAAAAATATAACAAATTACAACAAAAAGATTAAAAATTACAACAAAAAGATTAAAAATTACATTAACAAAATAAAAAACAATTAAAAAAAAAAATACACTGAATTATTAAAAATTTTTGCGAAACTATAATTTCTTTCTTTTTTTTTCATTTAACTTCAGTATTCTAGTTTTTAGGGTTCCATTTCTCAAAGGTAAAAAAGGAACCCTTATAAGATCGCTTTCTTGTCCGTCTGTCAATCTGTCCGTCTGTCACCACCGATTTTCTCAGGAACGGGTGGACCTAGCAAGTTGAAATTTATACCAGATACCGAGGTCTATAGTCCCTATTAGGTGTATAAAAATCGGTCCTGAATCAACACGATAAAAAGATATGGGCAAATTCAGATTTTCGCGAAAACTTGTAAGTACCAAAATGTACCTTAATTTTCATTTTCGGACTTTTCCCTTTACTTGTGCTGTAAGACCTTGCTTTTAACCAAAATTGACAAATCTAGGTCAACCGGAAGTACCCTATAGGTTATGGGTCGAAAACCTATATGGTAGTTCCCGTTGACCTGGAAACACGAAATTTGGCGCAAAGCAAGGTCTTACAACACAATCATGTAAAGGGCAAAATTTTAAAACCGTAAATATGTAGTTTAATAACAAAAAAAAGCGACTTTACTGTTACAAACTTATTATTTGTGGTTGGTGTAATAGCCGTATTAAAGTTTCTACACTCATATTAGTGTAGAAACTTTAGTACGGCTATTACACCCTGAATTATACAATCAATTACCTGAATTATATAATTCAATCATGATGAGAAAAGAAAGAGATAACACGTGGCGTCTATTATCATACGAACTTGTTGTTTTCCTCGGGAACAGTACTTTTTTTCGGGATGAAAGGTACCCGATGTCCGTTTCTGTAAACCTGAAACGTATAATTGTGCAAAATTTCAGTGTGATTGGTTCAGTGGTTTAGGCATGAAAAGATAACAAACTAACTTACTTTCGCATTTATAATATAAGTTAGGATAGTAAACCACCAAGCTATTTAATTAGAAAAGGATTTGTAGGAAAAGTGTTTCCTATTGGCTGAATATGGTATTGTTTGAAAGTAGGAAACGATTATATCGCACTGTGCTTTAAATGTCGTTTGTTACACTCGCTAGTCATCGGAAGGAAAAGATCTACAGTACCTATTTAGCTCTGAGGTAGCAAATTGGAAATAAAATAAAATAAATTGGGTCAATTTTGCAACCCAGTTATATATTTTTTTTAAATAGTCTTTTCTATCCTCGGTTTATGCGAATTTACTTTCTGATGTAGGTAAATATATGCCTTTAGTTACTCAGATAATTTAAGTCAGATTTAGGTCAAGAATGACTAAGAAGGAAGTTTTAAACAATCCATTGTCTGTACCATTACGATATTTTAATCGAGATGCAAGAAAAAGGTTAAAATGCGTGTCACCTGGTTTTAACATATGACTAACTTATAGTAGTACCTACGTAAAATAAAAAAAAGATTTTGATTCACCGTGATTCAAAAGAGCATTGATTCATCAAGAATTTCTTGCACATCCTCGCGTTTTTTGATACTTTTAGTAATACCTTTTCAAACATGCAATAGATTTAAATCGCACACTATCCACGTTGAGAAAAGTAAACTCTCACATGGACATGTGAGATATGAGAGCTTACTTGTGAGTCAACATCTACCTAGTCTTTTCCCAACTATTTTGGGGTTTACTTTCAGTCTAACCGGGTACAGCTGAATACCAGTATTTTACATGGAGCGACAGTCTATCTGACCTCCACAACCCAGTTAGTACTGGGTAATACGATACCGCTTGGTAAGACATGGTTGTCAGACTTTCGAGCCCTGACTACTTAACGACTGACTATCTACAATTGACTGCTGGGACCAATGCCATAACGTGCTTTCCCGGGCACGGAGGAAACTAGGTATGTAATGGGTGGTCACCCATCCACCTACCATCCTAGGATAGCGTGGCTTGACCTGAAGATTAACCCGAGCGGTTGTTATTATTTAGCCACGAGGCATTGTTACAGATAGTCAGTGGCCCAAAAAGTCTGACAACCAGGCTTTCCTAGGGGTATCGTATTACTCAGTACTAGCTGGGTTGTGGAGGTCAGATACGCAGTCACTCCATGTAAAATATTGGTATTCAGCTGCATCCGGTTAGACTGGAAGCCAACCCCAAAACAGTTGGGAAAAGGCTAGGCAGATGATGATGATCTGTCAAAGTCGGTCCGCAGTTCGGTCAATTTTATGGTGATTCCAACGACGTATCTTTGCCTGCAGGATGCTACCTAGTTCGTCTATACTACCTGGGAGCCTGGCGTTGTGTATGGGTGAATGACCAAGTCCCTGTAGATACTTCTGGTGCGCCCCTGCTGCCATTCTCACCCCTCTTGACTCACCCCCCTGCTAAGCCTGGATCAAACAGAATACCTCCAGCTGTTACTGCTGGAGTCATTTACTTGTGGCCTTTGCTGCTGACTAAGGTAAACTGCCGTTGATTTTAAAGAGATTTATCAAAATATTTGCGACTGCGATTACGTGTTGTTCAAGAAACAGATGACCTGCACCTGACCGACAGATGACCTGTCTTTCGTCGGACAAAGTAGGTGGTCCAAATTGTTGCTATCACGAGATACGATATTTTAATTTTTTTTTTTGCGCTACTATGGGTCGTCGTACCAGCCAGTCTTTATTCAAACAATATTTGCGTTCGATTTATTTGGCGCTGAACACTAAGATGTTCCAAATTCAAAAAGTGCGCGGCAAAGATAATTGCGGCGCACTTATAAAGAGGATTAAAAACTCATTACTGCCCGCTAAAAGTTTCTTATAGAAAACACCACCTTTGGGTGCACTTAAAGGCGAACCAAGTCGTCCTTTTCGAATAGATGGGTTGAAAAGATTATTTTTTGGTGTTAGAAATCACTTTTTACGGTTGTTCGGACTCAATGTATCGCACTCAAAACATTGTGCTGGTGGATGGATTGAATGGTACATGGGTTATGGAGGTATTTAAAGTAAAAATTAAAAACTTGTATTAAAAAAAAAAACTTTCGAAGAGTTGGAACGTTGACCTCCAATCTCCAATATTTTCGTAACTTGCATGGTCCAGAACTAAAATAATATCGCAATGGCTTCGTTAAGGGTTTATTACACCCATTATGATTTCCAGAATATTCTAAGGAATGGGCTATCATAGTGAGATTATACAGAATGATACAGAATGGTTTATACTTGACCAAGCTCTACAAAAAATAAATGTAAACGTTGGAAAGACTTTCAAGTATTTCAGTTATTTTATTGAATCAACAAACGAAATTATTACCTTTCTTACACAAAGAGAACTAGTAATAGAATTATCGTTACTTTAATAATGTTGTAAGCATTTTGTTATGTTGAGAGATAAAACGTGTCGCTTTCTGCTTTGAGATATAGTTTTACTAGCTGTTGCAAGCGACTTCGTTCGCTTGGAATATTTGATGTGTAAGAGTGAGGAAAAAAACAGTATTCTATGTGCTATTCCAGACTTTAATCTATCTCTGTGCCAAATGTCATCCAGATCCGTTTGGCCGTTCTGTTGTGATAGAGCAACAAACATCCATCCATCTAAACATTCGCCTATAATATTAACAGGATTAGTAGGAGGATAACTTTACTGTGTTGTGTTGTAATAATGTCGTTTCTATCAATATTTTTTTGTTAATTTCTTATAAAACGATGCTTCAGTAACCGCTCAATTGCTATATTTAAACATACACTTACTCGTGTGCGTTAAGTTCTTCAATAATTATGTAGTGTTTAAAATGCGAATTAATTTTTTTACTAATTTACTTAGACATGATGTAGATACAAGGTAAATCCAACCAGCCAATAAAGATGGTAAAAGACCTGACCGATCGACTAGACCCGGTCACAAGCCACTCCCACCTAAATGAAACTGTACACATTTTACTCATTCCTCGCTCATCTCCCAGCGGGACCAGGCACAGTAACCACTGGTTTATTGCGAAATAAATTGGAGATTTATACCCGTTTACCACAACCGTCGGCAAAGTAAGCGGGCGCTGTGGTTCCGCAGAATTCCTAATGAGAAAGTGTTCAGATGGCGACAGCACGGCTAAATTACTTGATGCTTGCAAATTGGGTTATTTTCCTAGTGGCACAACAAATTATGTAAAATTGAGGATCTTGTTTGGTCTGAATTATTGGATAATTTTTGCTGTTTGTGGTCGCTGAAAACTAGACCGTGGCAACCGTCGCTATTTATTCTTGTCATTTTTTGTCTGAAAAGTATTTTTTAATATTGCAATAAAACCTAATTATGTTAACTTCTTAAGTCTGACTTATGCAAATTATAGCTAATAATATTTACTACAATTTTTTCGCTTTTAATTACCCCATATTTATAACCCACTTCAATTGAGTAAGTTTTCTGAATTGCCGCGTCCAATTACTTACCAAATGTCTACGAATTTGTCAGTCAACAAACACTACAACTGGTATAACACTAACAGCTACCTGACTCGTCCATCCCTCATTCATTACCTACACAACAAACTATCTCAAACTCAAAACTGTCCTAACCAAACCAGCGCCTACAACAATAACAATAAACATTCGTATCACGCAAGAAACTAATTGCTAATCAAAACTAAACAGGCGCTGCTCAAGCTTGCTGCTCCTGACATGCATTCTGATGAGGATACGGAGGACGTCGAAGATGAACCGATGTGTGATTTTGACATCTTGCACGCCTTGACTGGAAGTATGAATATCCAGTACCTTATACCTGAATGTAAGTAAACTTAGTATGGATATCTGTCCTTTATAGTTTCACATGTAGTTCGACAATGCGTTAACCCGACAAAATGTCGTATGAACATAAGAAATTGTATGAAAAATGGACTCGAAAAGACAACAATACAATCGTTAAAATCGTCTTGGACCCCTTACGAGAAGTGGGCAAGTTTTGTAGCCAATCGCTGGACAAGTTTTTTGATGTCAGAAAATGTGTACTTAAAAATATTTTCAGATATCAGCCACACAATTCTTTGAATTTCACCAGCATTAAAATAAGTTAAAGAATCAGGCGTTACTTTGCAAAAATCCCTGACCGAGATCAATCTTAGTCTTGATGAAGATTGCTCATTGATAAATTATTTTTGCGGGTGGAATAGTTCTGATTTTACATCCCAGCCTGGATCTAGGTTTGCTGAATTTCCTAACTATGTTAGGGTCAGCTTCCAGTCTAACGGGATGCAGCTGAATACCCGTATTTTGCACGGAGTGACTGCCGATCTAACCTCCACAACCCATTTACGCGCTAACCGTTAGTAAGACTGGTTGTCAGACTTTCGGGATGTTGACTATCCGTAACGAATGTTAAAGATAAAAAGATTTACAAGTTATTACTGCCAACAAACTTCAAAACAAAAAAAAAATACACAACATTTTACTAGCATGAAAATCATTAAACCTTTTTCAACAGGTTCCGAAGCGTTATGGAAGCGTATTATTTCTGAAGTGCCAATGTTTGTCTGGGATGATGTAGACGACTCCAGCACCATTAAAACGAAAAGCGTTAAGAAGCCTTCAGCTAAAGAATTAGCAGCGGTTGTTAAGGTAAGCAAAAAAATCAAAATTAACTTTGGTTCCAATGGAATTTGAACTGTATTGCGCATGACGAGAATTTGAAGACTTCGATCAACCTACACTGGGTCCGCGTGGTGGATAATGCCTCGCTCCCTTCGACGGTGAAGAGGCCTGTATCCTCGCAGTGGAAACTTTATAGGCTAATTATATGAACATCGGCAAAGAGCAGCGATGGGCCTTTGTCTCACTCAGTGTCACAGCCTTATGCTGAACGATGGCCGTTTTGCGTGAATGTGATGCATATTTTTTCCCAACTTGTTCTTTCAGAAATGTGTGTCAATGCCTTGAGGCATTGTAAATAAATGTTTTTCTTTTATTTCTTTCATTCTATGGGTATGCGTGTGTGACATTCAGTTTGTCGATCTAAACCTACTTACATACATAGACTCGTGCCTTTTACCAGCGGGAGTAGGCAGAGCCTCCAGAACACTGCCATCCTTACATTATTATTTTGCCTTGTCCACATTCATACATCTGGTCATGCCCGCACCTGGCATTTCTGAAGAACATCACCAATAATATCAGTGTTTATCCTTCTAGGGCATCCCCACCCGCCATCGCCACTCACATCTGCGTTGTTAATACTTTTTCTTAGTTGCTTTTCACTCATCCACTCAAAATTAGCAAACCATCTAAGCAAACTTCAATATTTGTCACTGCATCATCTTCAACCTGCATTTTTGTCGTATCTAACCAATCCTCAATTTTAAAAAAAAAACCTGTAAATCAATAATACGTTTTTCAGTTCCAGTGCAATAATATTTGTGATGGTTACAGCGACCTGGTGCACTGATGTACGCCATCCTTAAGGACACCAAAGATTATCCACCTTATCACCTCCCGGGTATAACGCCTGGCCATGAAATGAGTCTAATCATCACGATGGCTCGAGACGTCCCCATAAAGAAGCCATTGCCAGAGCCAGGTAGAACTTAATTTCTTTGCACCATCACTAGACTTTTCTAAGTTGGCTTCCGCTTCCAGTCTAACCAGATGCAGACTAGTATTTTATTCTAGAAACTGGGTCATACGATACCAATTGATTCTGACACTACTGACTGGTTGTCAGACTTTCGGGCTTACTGTGCTTTCCGAAGCACGGAGTGAACTCGTTATGTAATGAATGGTCACACCCATCCATGGACTAACTTCGGCAAACACTGCTATACCTCGGAAGATTGACCCGTGTGGCTGTTTTAATTTAGCCATGAGCAATTGAGCATCGTTATCATTCTGATGATGAGAAAATAAATTGTAAGAGGCTGCGCCGAGCCTTGTACTCGGCGCAGCAAGATTTTATATTTTGCGCCTCAGCAATAGCTGTCCGCGCAAAAATGACCAACGTAGATTTGTTCCAGAATTAAATTAAATAATTTTTTTAAATTAAAAAAGAAAAAAAAAAATTGCTTTTTAATAACGCTGGTTCATAGTAGCCATGGAAGTCATCGGTAGAGTATTTTTTCAGCATTAGTATGACCCAGGCCAATAGTACCAGTATAACGGTTCGGGGAAATCGTTCTTCTAATTTTAGAAAATTAAATTACTATTTTCAAATAATAATTTAATATAAATAATATCTCTGGACATTACACACAGCGCCATCTAGTGCAACATTAAGCAACGAGGTTTGTGTCGTGGACACCAGATAGTTTGAATAATAGATATTTATGCTATTAGGAGACAATAGGAAAAAACTAGGTGTTTTTGGAGCAAACCAGAAGACATTCACAGTAAGTAGGCGCACACACGGTTACAATGTCTACAGCCTCTATTTGCTTGTTCCAGAGGTAGCCTTGTGGAAGTACTACCGCTGGGTAGACTGGGCTAGAGCCCATGGCCTTTATGCGGCCTACGACTGTCCTCGGGACAAGTACATCAAAGTAAACGGCCTATTGAAAAGTTCCTACGCCCCCCACCTGCTGGATGTGCAGAGCACGGAATCGGTAAGCATCATACTCCTTTTTTTTTCGAATGGGAAATCATCATGACTCTTCCCGCTCTGGGCGGAGCAGGAGGGAGTGTCAGACTTTTACTGACTAAAACCTATCCATGTTCCTTCATCGCCCTTTGTGTTCTGGGGCCACGGTATCTCTTTCGAATAGTCCCGCAGCCCCGGCAGGCATCGGCCCTTGCGAACCCTTTCCTTTTTGCTGACTCTCTTTGAAGCGCGCGTGGTACACTCCTGCGCCGTCGACACGGCCTGTCGTCATGAGACGGATGGACGGCGAGCTAGCCTATAGCTCACCGTCCACAGGCCCGCGAAGCATCATACTCCTACCTTTATCAAAATTGATTGGGGTTGGCGCCCCATGTCGTCTTGTACTAATCCTACAGTCATCATCTTATTAGTCATCCCCGACTCCTTTGTAGTAATTTCACAAAATCCATCCATTTGCATTTTTTTTTTCTAACAATGAACTTCGCTTCGTTACAGATCACAATGGGCTTTATAGAAGAACATAAAAGTGCTACAGTGGTTAGTAAAATAAAATAGGATATTAGTCATCATCATCTCAGTTACATACAAGTGGGATAAACAACACTGCTATCTACTTAAGAGTCGCACTAAAAATCAGTCTGTCGTGTAAAATCTAAAATATTTTTTTTGTTTAATTTTTTTTTTTTTTTGTGTTGCTTTCCATATTTTTGCGAGGGTATTTAGGGTTCCGTAGTCTTGACAAGGAACCCTTATAGTTTTATGTCCGTCTGTCCGTCCGTCCGTTCGTGGTTTTGCTCAGAGACTGTTATTACTGGAAAGCTGTGCTGTGTGAAGTGTGAATGAATTATTTTTCGTCGTCTATCCCATCGCGTGGGGTATCGTTGAATAGGTCTTTAAAAATGATTTAGGGGTTGCTAAAACTATTTTTCGATTTAATCCTCCATTTACGAAACATTAAACTTCAAAGTGCTAATATTTGTTCCAGTAGTCCTCCCCCTCTAAAAGCTAAACTGCTGGCTTGAAAAATCTGGAAAAATTCATGATGATAGTACATTTCATGAACTATAGAGAAGAATTATAGCGGTTAAGATAACTTTATTAGTTTAGCAGTAATAGTCGTTGAACTTGGGTGTTTGATAATTTTGTACCAAATACAAAATCCTTAGAATAAATCCTCTAAAGTGACTAAGATGAAGTATTTGCAGTAGCTGCTAAACTGACAGATGACAATTTTTTTTTATTACTTTTTATTATTATCGGAGAGGTAGAAGATTTTTACGATCTTGTAAATAGAGCATGCGACGAAAACAGGGGCACTTGGAACATGGTCATTGGTGACTTTAATGCAAAGGTGGGACGAAGGCAGGAACTGGACAGTGGAGATACGGTCGGTTGCTTTGGCTTCGGGGACCGCAACGAGCGAGGCGCTCGTCTCACCCAGTTCGCCTTTAGACAAAGCATGCAGATAGCCAATAGTTTCTTTTCGAAGAAACCGCAACGACGATGGACCTGGGTGACCTGGCTTCACGCGAAACGAAATCGACTACGTTTTGTCATCGGATCGACAAATAATAAAAAATATTAGTGTAATTAACAAAATTAAATACAGCTCAGACCATAGACCAATCCGCGCGAAAGTTAGAGTAGACTTTAAAATCCACCGAGCTAAAATATTTACAAAACTAATTAAAATACTTTCTAAAGACACACTCATTAACAGCTCCGATCATTACAACTTACAACTATCAAATTATTTCAAAGAACTCAAAGTAGATGTAACAGACGCAGAAGAACAATATAATGCAATAGTTAACGGAATTAACAATACTTGTAAAAACCATAAAAAATAAACATAGTAATAGAAACAAACTAACACGCCATAGTATTGAATTGATAGAAAAACGGACAGAAAAAGAAATAGGAACACCAGAATTTAGAACAATAGACAAAGAAGTTATAAGGAGCATTAGGAAAGATTTGAGGAATTTGAATACACATTTGGTCAAAACAGCTTTAGAAAACCATACATCCCTAAGAGTGTTAAAACAAGGAGTCACAAAAGGACGAACTTGGATCAACAGCTTGGTAGACACTGACGGCATCAAGCATTACAACAGAATAAAATAATGGAAATAGCGACTAAATTCTATACATCATTATATTCAGATCACTCACCGCCCGATATCAACACCGAATACATCCCTTCAGATTCCATTCCCCCAATAAACGGATATGAAGTGCACAAAGCACTTACTACTATGCGCTACGACAGAAGTCCTGGGGAAGATGGAATTACCACGGAAGCGCTTAAAATCGGCTCTACCACTTTGCTACCGCACCTTACTAACCTGTTTAACACCATATTGCTATCAGGAAAAGTTCCGAAATCAATGTTTACATCCAGTATAGTTCTTTTGCATAAAAAAGGCGACAAAAGTGACATTGGCAATTACCGTCCAATCAGTTTAACATCCCACATTTACAAGACCTTTATTAAAGTGATACACAATCGCATAGACGGGAAACTGGATAAACATCAGCCACCAGAACAAGCCGGATTTCGCCCTAGTTTTTCAACAACCGACCACCTACACACCTTGAACCAAGTCTTAGAAAAATATACAGAATACAATAAACCATTATACTTCGTAGATTATGCGAAAGCCTTCGATAGCATCAAACACTCCGAAATTTTCAAATCTTTAAAAAATCAGGAACTGGAACAGCAATATATAGACATCTTAAAAAATATCTACCATAACAGCACCGCAAACATTAAGCTGAATACTGCAGGACCTTCGTTTAGTATACAAAAGGGTGTTAAACAGGGTGACCCGCTCTCTCCGAAGTTGTTTACAAGCACTCTTGAGGAGATATTTAGATCGCTAGCAGCCTCATGGACAACCAAAGGCATTACAGTCGGTAATAAGAGGTTAACCAACCTCTGATTTGCTGACGATATAGTCCTTTTTGCCCCCACAGCCTTGGGACTACAGACTTTGATCTTGACTTTATCCAAGAACTGAGCACAGCCAGCTTCAGGGTGGGACTCGTAATGAATCGCTCGAAAACCCAGCTCATGACCAACAGTACTAAGCGTAGGGTCGAGGTAGATGGGCAGGAAATACAGTATGTCGATGAGCCTGTTGGCCAGCCTACTTGGGCCAGTTAGTATCTTTCGAAAACAGGCAGGAAAGAGAAATCGATCGCCGAATCGAAAATGCCTGGAAAAGCTACTGGTCCATGAAGACGCTAATGAAGGGTGATCTTCTGATCTCCCTGAAGCGCAAACTCATTGACATGTGCATCCTGCCCGACCTAACCTACGGTGCTCAGACCTGGTCGCTCACCGAGTCTCAGAAGCTCCGCCTTGGAGTTTGCCAAAACGGGCATAGTAGACGTTGGCATGAAAGCAGCTAAAATGGGATTGGGCGGGTCACGTCAGTCGCATGCACGATGACTGCTGGGCAAAAATTTCCACACGAGGGTTGCCGGAAGACGGATGGCGCCGCCGAGGCCGACCCAGAAAAAGGTGGCGAGGTGATTTGGACGCGTACCGCGAGGGTTGGTCCGAGGAGGCACGGGAAAAGAGCAAATGGAAGGTATTGGGGGAGACCTTTGCCCAGCAGTGGGACAGTACAGGCTAACAAAAAAAAAAAATTACTACTACAGAACCCTACACTGCGCGTGAATGCAAATAATGATCAAAAAATATTTTTTTTACTTTTCCTGGTGTAAAACAGAAACTCGCATTTTTATTTTTGTCTTATATATTTTATACCAGTATTTTTAGTTATTTTGTAGAATACTTGTGTTTTCCACCATTTAAAAAAATTTTTGCTCCTCCATACATAAATAACTGTTCTATCGTTGATATTTCAAACCATAAAAAAAAATTGAGCTAATTTCCAAAAACTGTTCATTTTTCGATATCAGGTAACGCGAACCTAAAACCACTCTCATATCAAGAGCAACAAAAACATTGCTAACTAGTATCTTAACATTACAGAATAATGACGACGATGACGCACCAAAGAAAAAGAAAAAAGAAAATACGAAATCGCTAATACAACAAGCACAAGTCGTAAATCAGGCAGCTAGAGCAGAACTTCGAGAATGGATACAGTATGAGATGGTATTCTATACTTTGGTATTTTTCTCTTGTTTTAAGGATGTATACGTTGAACCGACACTCGTGTTATGTTAATAACAGCTGAAAACATAAACGAAACAAGTAGACATAATTCAAGAAATCATAAACCTGACTACAAAAAAGACAATTTAAAAGTAAAAGACCGACATTTAAACATATAACATTCTCAATCAAAACCACATTGGATTCATGATATCTTCAAACTCGCAGCACCCTCTCTCTCCGTCTCCCGCGGCTGCTGGGACGTAAGGTTCTCTCCCTCTCACGTTCCGCCACCTCCTTCGCTAGCATGACTGCTTCGCAGAAGGAGGTGACGGCTTCCCTTTTCGTCTCGCTCCGGACCATGGATTGAACCAGGGCCGGACGCGAGAGGTCGCCGCCGCCGATCGCCGTTACGAGGACATGGCGGTGCTCCGCCCAAGCGGGGCAAACCTCCACTGTGTGCTCCACCATGTCCTCTGGTCGATCCTCGCAGTGGTGACACCCGGGCATTTCCTTCCGCCCGTTTCGGTGCAGTTCGCTGCATACCAACCAGACTATGTAGTCGGAAATGAACTTTAATTTATCTTATTAGTCACATTTACTTGTATGTTTCAGTATGAGTGTTAAGATACTCACCGACCCCACAGTCAAACCATTGCAACGGTTTTGTGGGGCTTAGTTTATAAGTCTACTTACCATCTTTGAATAATAAATAAATAAATAAGTAATAATACCCCTGGTTCAACAAAAATGGTCAACTTTACCAAGTATATTAAAAAAGTAGTATTCGCATATATATACATCATTGAACAGTTTTTCCAAAGTTTACTTTTAATGTAATTTTTCAGTTCTTCACTCTTCTGAAGTGCCTCCATGTGGTATATTACCCATCCCTGTTTAATATGGTAGCAGCAGGCAGTATGCCACCTACGAGGTTCACCAAGTCGGGTCCCGTGAAAGTTACAGATGTGGTGGCTCCTACTAGTGGACCGTTATACTTACAACTTGATGGTCCCGACGAAAATATACTGAGGATATCCCTCGCCACTTTGCATCCTAGAATTCTCATGAATAGTGGCTCTTCAGTAGATGAGTTCATAGAACCTGGTCATTTGGTCCTGGAGAAATTTGAATGGTTCAAAGATACAGAAATTCCAATAATGAAGGCGTTTTTAACGACGAGACGGTATAATGCAGTTGAAATTTCTTTCGTGCCCGGGAGACACTTTTTTAGGTGAGGTGCTGAGTTTTTTTGTTGTTATTTTTTTTTGGTCTAAAGCTAGACCGTACCTAGGAACCTTTTAGTTACGAAGATATTGAACGCTGTTTATAATCCCTTATTGCTGCCAGATAATTTCTATTTAATAAAAACCTTATTATAGTATAAACTAAAATGGGAATGTGCAAGGATGCCGGCTAAGTTGTGGCCGAATATCGCAAAACTGGAGCCCAGAGAGAGACAGTTAGACGGGGTCGCGGCAGACTGAGGAGAAGATGGCGGGACTCATTAATGGGCGGGAAAAGGCTCAACATCGATAAAAGTGGAAGGAATGGGGAAGGCCTTTGCCCAGGCTTGGGACAGTTCAGGCAAACAAATATAAATAGTATGTAGTTCACTCATTTTAGAAACCTAATTTTTAAATGATTATGTTACTATATCAACTTACTTTTGGATGTAAGTCGTTTCATGAATAAATCATTTCTTTAGAACATAAAACGTTGTCAATCAGGTGGGTCGGTATATTTGCTCCATTTTGACAGGATCTGGACACATTACCGGGTTAACTGGCACTTGGTGACCATCAGCGAATCAACACTACTGCTCAATACAAGAGATGTGGTACAGGGTGCTGCCGTCCGCGAATGCCCCTGGGCATCGAGGTTTCTCTCGAACCTTGGAACAGCTTTCTCAAATTGGATCAAAATTAGCCGGATTGGTCCAACTCCAATAGCCACTGATAGAGAGTTTTTCAGGTATCGAATTTATTTCTTTATATCAGTCGTAGTTTCACTTTTTAAGTTGCCTTGAGCATCTCAAATCAAAATGAGACCATGAAAAAAACATAAGTATTTGTAGTCTTCATTATTTCAACAGGTCATATCTACCGGACTTGACTTGGGATGACGCTGCTGTGGGCTATGACAGGCATCTTCTGCATTGGATGTTTAGACAAGCTCTACAATCTCTTCTCTCTAGAACCATGAATCAGACGGAATTTAAAGCAGCATCCTATATCCTAAGAAAATATTTCTGCGACCCTGATTTTGGGTTTCCTCCAAAACCTAGGCCCCCTAGATCGTTAAGAGAAATCGCGAATTTAGATGTCTGTGATTGTTTGATGCCGGAGTTTGAAGAGATAGAATGTATGGAGGAGCAAGTACCAGAGGTCCCAGGGGATCAAGGTGCCGAACCAGGAGAACAAGTAATATGTATTTATTCCATTTAAATTTTAACATATGCACATGTAATATACGAAGTGTTAGCCAGAGATGTGATTCAGAAGCTACACCCACATTTCGCTAGTTTTAATTGAGTTGCAGGTAAAAGTGGACGACTTTTGGCATTAATTGGACACAAATGCAGAATTCAGGCTGCTGTTGGTAAAAACACAATTGCACACCAACTCAGGACCTTTTGATTAACAGTAGTGCTTGCTACCCAATATCCAATAAACTACTACTAATTGCAAACTAGCCTTTGCAGTTCGCTAATTGTCCCACGGGATCGTACTACCAGAATAAAAAGTATATTATGTGTTAATTCAGGTTATAAAATATCTGTGTGCCAAATTTCATTCAAATTCGTTTAATAGTTTTTCCGTGAAAGAGTAATGAACATCCATACATTCATCCATATTAATAAGAATACTTAAAGTGTCTATCTCATGAAACGAAATTACAGACTTATGAAGAAAAGCCCATTGTAGCAGCAGAAGTAATGGCTCAGTTACTAAAGGCACCCGAACCGCCTGTGGTGTCGCAAGTTTGTGAGTTAGCCACTAGTGAGATCCACTGCGCCATTTTGAAGGAGGAGAGGGAGAAAATTATCAGAAAACACGAAGCAGCGACGGTTCTTCAATCCTATTGGAGAGGAACTTGGGTTAGGAAGATCCTCGCGGCTAATATAGTTTTTAGTCCTGAGGTTACAAAATCAGTAAGTTGAAAAAAATTATAACTATTGTACTGGATTTACATGGATTAAAAAACTGTTAACATCGCTGACATTGAACGTTAATGGTTTTAATTTAAAAATAACTAGAATGAAACACATTCAAATTAATTTAAGTACTTATGATCCAGGCTACACAATACTTGTACGCGATTGCCACAGCAGATGCGGTGTCGCACCAGCGGTGTTTGGCTTGAATTCCGACAAGTCGCACTGATATGTCACATAGTGTGGCATGTCACTAGGATTAAAATATCAAATCAGAGTTATAAACTCTGCAAGGGGCTTAACTCAAAACTAAAATCAGTCACACCAACTCATCAAAGTAATACTACACTTTATTTATTTATTTATTCAGTAGTAGGTATACATACATATCATACATTTTAGTTGGTGCCAACATAAACTCATTAGAGTTTTACCGTGCACCAAGATGATTGACTACATAATTACATAATAAGAACACATAATTTAGAATTAGATCCTTGGTAGGTACTTAGTTAAAAATAAAGAAACAACCACAAAAGTTACAACGGGTATTTGGAAAAATAATATCTAATACCAACAAGCGAACCTCGGTGACCAATCCGACCGTCCGTTCATAAAAAACAGAAGTAGTGAATAGTACTTAATACTTAGTTTAGTTTGCATTTAATGCGCGTACTCGTGCAAATAATAACAGTTTTTGTTTTATCGAAATTGGGCCTGTATTTCCAAATTTACAGCGTTGTAAAGTTTCCGTGCAAATAATAATAGTTTTTGTTTTATCGAAATTGAAAATTCACCGCTTTTTTAACTTAGCTTTCCTTTGCGAGCTACTGCGATGATGTCACGTCATGGTTTCATGTCCGATTGCGGGTAATGCGGAGTGTTTACGTTCATAAAATTTGATTAATTAAAATTATTCGCAGCGCACGACATGACGTCACACGTCAGCGCGGTCGCTTCTTAGTCGGATGTTGTCGCGGAGGCCGTACTTTAACGTTTAATATTTCTGTCATTTTTAAAGATAGGAAAAAAACCTTATTTCGGTGTGACTTATTGTGAGGTGATGCCGATCCAATGCAGTACACACGGCAACACATCGAGCTGTACATAACCAGTATAACCTGACTGCTCCCCGTACAATGAGGGATCAGCTTTATTTGATTTCGCATAGCTTGATTGGTCGTTGTGCGTACATGTGCTACGACCTTAAATACATCGCCCCAATGTCATCATGCGACATATCACACCAAAGAAATTGATACCATGAACGTTTATCCAGGTAATGGAGCGAGCTTTTGGTACCCAAGAAGCACTGTCAAGCCTGATGAACGAATTCTTTCTGATGTATCCTGGTACCATATACTGTTACTCAGTAGCCTCAGCCTTAAGTGGAGTGTATGGTCTACAACAGCACACCGGAGTAACTGTAGTCACGAGCAAATGCAAGTGGATCCCGCATTTCCAAGGAGTTTTCTTCTGTCATGCACATGTTAAAGTCCATTTTGATGTCCAAAGCAGTATATCGCATAGTACAGTGAAAGTTTATAATAATGATACGGGGAAACATTTGCCTCAAGTTTATAATTCTCATATCACTTTCAATTTTGCGCCCAACTTGTTTGGGTAAGTTCTTGTTTGTTCTGCTTTTCTTTTACGAATCTTATTACTTAGTAATCTTTATTATTACTCAAGGCAACGCACAGCCTAAACCACTTCATCTAGAACTTCACTGCACGGCCACTGTTCGTTCTAGAGTTACGACAAAATAGGCAATTATTTTGCTTCATTGGTCTACAGTTTACACGAATAAAATGTTATCCACAGCTACACCGTATTAGGCCATGGGACGCTCGCCCAGGTAGCCAACATTGGCTATGATGCTCCCTGGCAGCTGACGGTCATGTCCAGCCTGAGTAACGCCTTCCACATTTGTGATAACGAAGAACCCTGCAAAGAGCAACCTCTGCCTTCGTCAACCAAACTGCATATAGACGAGATCTTCTTGCCCAATAGACAGAATATTTTGGGAGGGATACAGATCTTAGTGACGAAGCACGAGACAGTCAGCTTTAGGGCTGCTGCTTCGTCGAGTGATGTATGTTTGATTTTTATTTATATGGATAAAGTAGTCGAGTTACTAAATACCAGTCAATCTATTAAATACCATAACAAAACCAGCCAAGTGCATGATTTTATCAACCGCAAAAACAAATTTGTTTTCTCAATGTATTGAATCGGAAATCTGTGATTAACAAAGTTATTTCTACGGTTGTAACCGAAAACATCCGATACCACACGAAATGTTTTTTTTATTGCAAAATCGGCCCACTTTTGACCTCGATCACTTATATAGATAAAATGTAAATTATAAAACTTAAATTTAAAAAAAAGAAATGTGTGTTGTTTCTTGTTTGAATGTCACCCCTTTTTTAATATGATACACTATTGTTTAACGATGCACAAATACAATTTATTTTCAACTAGCTGATGTCCGCGGCTTCGCCCGCCCGCAAATTATATACTAAAACCTTCCTTCCTTGAGTCACTCTATCTATTTAAAAAAACCGCATCAAAATCCGTTGCGTGGTTTTAAGGATTTAAGCATACGTAGGGATATAGGGACAGAGAAAGCGACTTTGTTTTATACTATGTAGTGATTTGGTTGAAAGACTGCCAGAAAGTTTATTATTTTGCACACGGCTTGTAAACAACATACTCTTTCTTCCTGAATGGTAATACAAAACAACTTTCAACTTTCTTTATCTTAAATGATGGTTTATCTCTTTTCTGTCTTTCAGTTAGAAATGGTGGCAACCCTACGCTCAACAGCATCCAATGGTATAACTGAAGAGTTAGGGACATGCTCAGGCAGAGGTGAATTATACTGGCCTTTCATAAGACTGGAGCCAATTTATGTCAGAAGATCGCATTACTCGTTAGTAAGTACAATTAAAGAATTAACTCTTTATACTAAATATATCAAGGTGTAAGGAGACCATTAAGTGGCCTTCATTTACGCAAAAATAATTTGAAAGATATAGGATGAGTATTTATGTACCCGGAAAATTCCCAGGATAGTTACAAGTGACTTATGTATTTACATCAGGATGAATGGCATAATAACAGAAAGCTAACGTAACTAACCTAACCAGACAGCATGTTATTTTCTGATATTTATTTATTCATTACCGATTTTCGGCTGAAAATGAGTGAAAATGAAAATTAGGTCAACTGATCGTTATATAAAAAGAGCATTATACAAATTGAAAATTATGTTCAACGAACGCTATGCTAAATGTTAATCGAGCAAAAGAAGGTTATATGAAACATTAGATCGCAGGAAATTAGGTTATTTGTGTTTATAGCATATGAAAATTATATCATGTGAACGTTATTTCAAATGATGCTATAATAATACTATTCTAACCTAACCTAGTCCAATAAGTTATGATTGACTCACCTTAATCCTTAAACCTAAATTTAATAAGTTTATGCAAAAATATGCAAAACAAAGTGTATATTTTAAATTATATTAAACATTACATAAATGATAGTAACTGTGCATTATAGAAAATGTTCATTAGACCATATAAAATTAGGTAAAATTAACCTATATCAATAATTCATTATATTATTTTAAAAAAAAGTATACTTAGTACGTAAATGAATTAGGTCATGCGATCATTAGAACTTTTGTTATTATTTCAAACGTTATACACCCTTTACATCATACCGTGAAAAATGATGTTCATCCGGTTAATTTTCTTTAATTTTACTAGTTTTTCTACTATTAAACCTAAACCCTTTGTATCTGTGCCTAACCTTACGGAAATTATAGGCTTGATATTAATTATGTAGTTCGATATACATAATGCGTTGATGAGGGTTATGTGGTTGATCTTTTAACACCCTAAATACGCTTCGGCCAACTCCTATAATATAAAGAGTTATATTTTACAGAGTAACAAGGACGCAGGAAGTACTCGTTCTCTTTCTAAACCCTCTACTACCACGAGAAAAAGTACTCCTCATGGCAAGAACCGTTCCGTTTCGAAGGTATTTATTTTATTTTATTTACTTTTCCACAAATTCTTTTTTTCTTTGCAGCCAAAATTAAGTTTTTTTTAACCTTTGCAATCGGAACGTAGTTCCGCGAACTAAACTAATTTAAAATAAAAAAACGCGTGATATTTATGTCGTTTTGTCGTGGAGCAGCGTTCCGGCAGTACAACGAGATTTCGTGGATCCACGTTCCGATAACAATACAGTGGAAAACCATTTTTGTTTGTGTTACCGTGACTAAATATCGGTACTATTAGACCTACATGTAAATCCAACTGGTTCGGCAAACCTTCGGTTTTCTTTTTCATAATATTTTTTATTGTACTTTGAAACCTGTCTTTTGTCACTTTTTAGTAAAAGGTTTTTGGGATCATAGTGACAGCAGGTACCCTTTTTTTTCGGATGGGAAGTCATCAAATTAATGACTCCTCCCGCTCTGGGCGGAGCAGGAGGGAGTGTCAGACTTTTACTGACTAAAACCCATCCATGTTCCTTCATCGCCCTTTGTGTTCCGGGGCCACGGTATCTCTTTCGAACAGTCCCGCAGCCCCGGACAGCAGGTACCCTGCCTCGGAAGTCACAGGATTTCCTAGTTTGAGAGTCAGGGTATCTGTATGACCTTTAATTCATGCTTACTAGTATTTAAGCAATATTTAAGGTTTTTTGTATATTGTGCTTGTGTAGTGTGATGTTGACAGTGACTTTAAGTCAAAAGTGAAAAAAAGAATGTGAAAGTATTCAAGCATTATACAATAACAACTTTTTTTTTTATTATCGTTTATAAATCGATGAACACCGGCTGCACGCACGAAAAAGTGTCACACCGTTCCGATCCGGCGATCAACGTCCAGCCCAAACCCTTGGACCTAGAAAACTGAAATTTTGCACAGTGGTTCCCCTTATAATGTCGACAAGGAGAAAGGATGGATTTTTCGAAATTCAACCCCTAAGGGAGTTAAATAGGGGATGAAAGTTTGTATGAAAGTCCGTCAGTTTTAAAGTTAGGATTTTAAAATTTTGTCTTTAGGCTGACGATTGAAGATTAATTTATATTTTTCTCAGCATTTTTGATAATATTATCCCCAAAGGGTTAAAAAAGAGGATGAAGTTGTGTATGGAAAGTCCTTAATTTTCGAAGTAAAAATCACAAATTTTATTATCTAGGCGTATGGTTGGAAGCTAACGCATCGGTGTTGTTATAATTTCAATCCTTAACGGGGTGAAAAGGGGGATGAAAATTTGTTTTTTTAAGTTAAAATCACTAATATCATGAAAATTTGTATTTAGCCTTTTGGTTGGTAATTAATAAATTTTACATGTATCAGCGGCTTTGAAAAATCATCCTAGAAGAGGGTAAAATACAGATGAAAATTGTATTTTTAATTAAATAACTCCTTCTTTGTATTACAAATCTTTGTATTACTCCTTCTTTGTACAAAATAATGATAATTCTATTATATAGACATAGATAATAGTTCAATTCAATTCATAAAAATATGCAATTTTTCATCAATTTTTTCTTGACGTTATCACATAAAATTATCGTACGTAAACCAACTTTACAGACAACCATTTTTTTAAACATTAATAAGCATTTTTTAAATTGGTTTTTCTTATTCTAGTTGAGGGTAAATATGACTGATCCGAGGATATATTCGATTGAGTAAGTTTCTTTTTCACAATTCTTAACTTTTTTTTCAAAAAAAAAAATGCTCTAATGTGCAGTTATCTTTTAACGCTCTCTATCTGTCTGTTTGTTACCTTTTGACATATTAGCGGCTGAACGGATTCATATGAAATTTCGCTTAAGCAGAAACCATGGCCTGGGTTAAGAGTGCTTAGGACATGAATACTTAAGGGGACTACATGAGCTAAAGGCGAGTTTTATAATGCAAAAAAGCATATGATTCACTGCAATAAACAAAATTAGAAAAATATAAGGTATTCTTCAGGATATATGCGAATAAGATGCTGTTTTGAAAATATAATACAACCAATTTTAACCGATAATTAAAAATCACGAACTTATCCCAAAAAAAAAATCTTTTATTGAGTAAAAACCATACTAAAATACATGCGATCTTTCTGATTTTTTGGCAAATAATTCTACAAGCAACATATTAGCACGATAGTGCTTTATTTTTAGTCCAATCAATAGATTATTTTTTTTTGTAAATCGCAAAAACCCCCTCATTTCGCACTATTCGGCCCACAGTGACCGACGTAACAACCACTTTGTAGTGCAAGCTGATTAGAACTTTATTCTAACAGTATTGCAAACGAAGTTTGACCCACCACAAATAGAGTTGCTAATTTAGTTCCTGTAGTCGCTTTAAGAACTGCGGTAGTTTGTTCCCGTGTGATACAATTTATGATCTCCAAGTCACGGGAAACAGCTTAGTCTGTAATGTAAGTGTCAGAGTTAATACTAAGTAAATAAAAACGTGTGTATTTCAGGGTCACATGTCCCCAAGGCTGGCCATTAACTTTAGACCAATGGACAAGGGTGAATGAAGTTCGTAACTCCTCTCCTGCGGAACTCCAAACAGTGCACACCCTGCAATTAGCGAAAGGAGGAAAAGGAGCTATCAAAGAGAAAGAAAAAGTAAGAATCAGGAAAGATGTACGCCTAACAGTCAGTTTGATAATGGGAGAGGGCGAGCGGTCTCATTACAGCCAAGCTACAATTCAAAACAACGCTTGTCCAGCAGGGCTATTACGTATCTTTCTAATATCCAGTGGCTATCAAGCTTCGGTTGTACACCGAACTTTGATGACAACCGTGAATGTAATGATATTACGTATCACACTGAGTGGATATCACTTTACGGTGACTAACAGGGTCATACATAATATAACACGAAACTAACCTTTTGACAGTTAATTGATGGACACTGAGCCCAGTTACTATCATTTCGAGCTGTCAACAGAGATACGTCAATAGTTCCGAAATGGTTCATTTGGATTATAAAAATATTGTCAAAGTCAGTCGTTGAATCGCGCGCGAGATGCGGAGTTTATCTATGCTAAATTAAAGATATTTTCGGTTGTGGATGAGTGTTTTTTGAGTGAGTTAGTGATTTCATAATTATTTTGGGAAAGGATAAAGGAAAACCAGGATCAGCAAAAGAGAAAATGGAAAAGCCATCGCTCATTATAGTGCCACAACCAATACCTGGCGATGCCTGCGTGGAACTGGAGTGCGCTTCAGCAGTAGATGGTGGAGCCGTACCCAAGAGAGATGATGAAAGGGACCTGGAATTTAGAGATGCCAGAAAGTTGTGGGCTGCCTCGGAACCTAACAGGAATCAGAAGGGGGCACAGTTCAGGTCAGTGTGGTGGGGTAGTTATAGTATTGTTAGAGATTTATGGTAGCCAGGCTAAGTACATCTGGGATGGTGAGCGTCAAATTTATTCTTTAGATTTTCGACTCCGGATAATTCCGGAACGATGCATTTGTTGCAATATTCGTTTAGCCCTTTACCACCGATTTCAGAAAACCGTAGAAATAGCGCTGATTGTGGATATTCATAATTAAAATGATTTTATTTTCACCACATGCAAATTTCAAACCAAATTGAACGCTCCACCCTAATGACCAGTTACAAGCAATAAAATGTATGCACTTATCAAAATTCAAAAGTGATGTTATTGTATTGATTCACGTTTTACGTTTATTCACGAAAATAGTGTTGTGGAAGTCATACTATTACGAAATAGGTCTTATATCAAAGTAGAAACCGTTGTTTCACGCGAAATACGCTCACAAAGATAGAGATAGATAGAGCATACTTAAAATGTCACTTACGGGATATCACCCGCGATCATGGCGCTTACAACAGCGACGAAATATCGGGAGCTCAAAAATAAACAATAATCTCGGAAGATATCCCGTAACTGACATTTTAAGTACAGTTATTAACCGTGAAAGCTTAAAACAGTGTAGATAGAGCATGTAGCGCTGTAGCCAACGACCAAACAGGCAGGAACTTGGACCTATAGCTGAGAGGGCTTTCGTCATTTTACTTTTTCTGCCCTGCCACTTTTTCACCCCGTAAAAAACTATAAGGTGGTAAGGGCGTTTTGAGGGACTCCTTATCTTACTTTGGAGCTGCTGTGGAGTGCTGATTATCCTTTTGATTTTGTAAGGGCCATGTTCACGAACAGTAAAATAACCGACTGTTTCGTAATCGGCCCGGTAAACGTAAGCAGTTGTTTAAACATGAGGAAATTTTGGTGTTCACCACAACTTATTCTATCTCGGTTATGTAAACGAGCGTTTTAGGAATGAAAGACCGAATGATGATAATACAGTCAAAAAGGGTGGGTTACTTAACACGTAAAAAACTGTACAAATGCGAAACATCTTAAAATAGTAGCATTATACCCGAGATGACAGTTCCTTATAACCATCAAATTATCTGTTGTGTTTGAAGTTTTGTTCGTTTAGAAATACAATGGATAAGAAGCGCATTGCTAATTTTACGCATGACGAAAAAGAAATGGTCACTTATTAAGTGTTAAAGCACCAAGGCGTAATTGAAAACAAACGCATTGAACTCCGTGAAGTAGTGTCGTCTGGTGGAATACAAACGAGGAGTTCGTAAAAGTCTTTCAACGGTTTCAAACTCGTCCAAAACGTCATCCTCTTCCAAAATATAATTCAAAGCAGACTGCATGTTAAATTCTCACAATAATATCTGGATGTTACCTTAATTTTTTTTATATTTGTAATTTACAAACGTCAAAATACACCAATTAACTACTAACCGGAACTTTATACAACCTCTCCCACCTCGGTTAGAGAAAACAGTTGATTAGCGTGTTTAATCGGTTGATTTGCTTTGGTGAACATCAAAATGTGTTTTAAGCAGCTGTTTTATAATAATAATCAGACCGTTATCTTTTCGGTGAACATGGCCCTAAGGCAGTTAGATCAGAGGCTTAATTCAATAACTTTGACTTCTGAGAGACTCCTCTCTCTAAATCATGATATTGATTAGGCTATTTATGAATTATCTTTATTTTTGTTTTAAGGAAAGAGTTTCGCGCTGAATGTCTGGTAGCCCCTCCACTGCCTTCGGGGCCAACGTTTTCAGTGACCGAAAGCATGCCTTCAGCAAGCACCAATTTCAATGTTAGTTTATTTTATTACATCACAAGTTTTGCTCGCGAGTTTGTCCGCGTAGAAGAAACATATCGGCTATAATGCAGCTTTCCATAGTACATTTATTTTTTTATCGGATGGGTAGTATACGTGTAATTAGCTTAAAGGCGCACTGTGAACAAACGCCTGGATGTACAACAACAAGTGAATCTGAACTGTTACATTACAAGCGAAGGCTCTCGGTGACGAGGGTAAGTATTTCTGAAGAACATCACGTTATGCAGCTGGATCAAGGCCTTGATTCAGAAAGCGGTACTCCTGGACACGGCTCGTATTGTTAGGAGGTTCCTCTCTCTGGAGCCCTGACCCGGTAGCTTGGACCCTGTTTCCGATACCGGTGGTATACTATTTTTATTTTTATTTTTTTAATTCCTAAAAAATATTTATTTTGAAATCTAATTAATGTGTACAGAAATAAATAAAGGAAACAATAATTCTGTTTTATAGGAAGGACTGTTTGAGGAAGTTGGGGCAGAAGAGGCTCAACGTAAGATACCTACACAATTCATTAATTTTCTTTGCGGAAAGCAGTTCCATTTATTTATTTTTGTTTTTTTACATGCGTATTGTATTTTTTTTCACCACAGCGGAAGTAATGCAAAGACCAACTCCTGTATCGGAAATTGAATGTAAGTTAAAACCTTCCAAAACAAAGATGAAATTAATACTCGCAACTACAATCTTTAAGTAGTACGTACCTATTCAATTTTATCATATTATTTTATCCAAGACTGCTCTATTGTCTTCACTATTTGTACTTAAACACGTTAAGTAAAAAATATTAAATATAATTATACGAGTAAATTACTAAGTATAAATTGTTACTATCTATGGTTGATTTACATTAAAATTTACTCCAAAATGTAGTGATGAGATGGAAAAAATGCTTCAACAGGTTTTTTTTCATGTTGGTTTCATAATATTTCTGCCTAGTTAGTACCAAGCTGAGTACGGTCCTGGATTCGATTCCCAGATCTGGTCAAGTGTTATTTGGTTTTCTTTAAGGAATTCCCCAGCAGCAGCCGCGGAGTCTGGATTTGGGCCCGGTTGATTATAATAGGCTCGAAACCTATTAAATGGGGAGCCTCCCCCCCCCCCCCCGGTTAGGGTACAATTATTCTGCTTAACCCTTCGGGGATTATACACGTGATGATGTTGTTTCTTATAATCTTTCATAGTGGTTGAAATGTCGGTGGAGATTGAAGAAGAGGCTCTATACCTGCTGATGCCAGATGCACTACGAGACAAATTCATACCTCTCTACTTTCTGCCTTTTTGTACGAAAGAGAAGACCGAGGAACAAAGGTAAGGATAGAGTTTTTGATATGAAACACTACAGGCGCGGGTAAAACCAAAAAATGGCGTGGCGACGCATGCCGTGGCAACGCGTTGCCAACTGTCAAGTAGTCAACCCAGCCTGAACAATCCCGAACATTACCGACCTGTTGAAGCAGCATAAGAGCGGTTTACAACAAGACAGCTGGTCTCGGGGCACAGCGTTGGGTTACAATCTCGTGACTTCGAGTTCGATCCCAGCCTAAGGATTGTCTTTTTGTGAATCGAGTCATTTTGATTTTATTTTATTTTATGTTTTTTTTTTCATTAAGCCATAGTTTAGTTCCTGTCGTAATCTGTTATTTTAAGCATATTACTTGTACAAAATAATTTCGATGTTTTACATCTCCAGGCGTCCCGTGACGGCTCACAATTTTTTAAAGTTTAGTTTTATCTAAAGCTAGCTGGCCCGCGACTTTATTCGCTCGGTAATTTTGATTGATGTGTATGTGTGAAAAAAAAGGAGAAAATGGTGAGAAATTTCCTTTCCCAGGACATAATCTATCTTCTTGCCAAATTTCTTTATGATCCGATCAGCCGTTTAATCGTGAAAAGGTAACAAACAACACTAGAGAATTTCACATTCATAATATTAGTATTGACAATCCTATGGCGGGACGACCTGGACAGGTTCTGTCAGAACTGGAAGGAAGACGCGAGGGTTCGCGAGAAATGGAAATAGTTGAAGGGTGGGTGAAAAAAACCTTAATCACTGTACCTGTGTGTCAAACAAAGAAGACATACAGATAAGAGTTACTTTCATATATAGTATAGAAAGCAAACAAGCTGGCGGCACACCTGTAGGCTTAGCCAAGTTGACAATCTACAATCGTTAACGCTAATAGAAAACTACCCAAATGTATGGGAATGACATCATTACAACGTTAAGTCACGTGGTCGAAACAAACGAATAGAAACTCTTAAATTCGGTCAAAACTGTAAGTTGGCTTCGATTTATATGGGATGTAGCAATCACGATTGTAGAAACGAATACATTTCATTCTATCATCTTAACCGATGTAAACTTGTCTACGAAGTTTTTATTTGCTTGTTTTGACCACGTGACTTAACGTTTACGATTGTAGAAAGAGAATCGATACGAATCGTTTGTAACTTGGCTAGGCCTGCTGATCTTAGTTGGCGTAGTCATCCCAGATTGGTCTGAAATGTTTCATACACCTGTTACATTCAAATCTGCACTAGCAACAAGGCTCAGGCTTCGGAAATACACCAAATTAACTTTTTCACAAAGTTTGTTAAAGGACAAAATTAAATTAATTCTAAATCGACGTCGACATTGATCATTCAAATATGATTCTTGAATGAAGCCTGTATGTAAAAAACCAATCCATGGAGTTTTCATACCAACCTTTAATCCCCCCGTTCCATATATCCCTACCGACATATCCCCACTGGTAGGGATACTTGGATTTTTTTTCCAACAATCGCTACCGGTTGGGATGTATGGAACTTTCTACTCCATATCCAGGTAATTTATTATAGGTTTGTTTGATTTAATTAAAATAATTGTTTTCGCGATTTTCTTTTGTTTTTTTTTTAATATTTTGTATCACAAGTAATTCAGGAACCCCTAATTAATCATATAGTTGAAAAGTTATCCATACTGGTAGCGATAAATGGAAAAAATAAATCCAACTATCCCCACCAGTGCGGGTCAGTAGGGATATATGGAGTAGAAAGTTCCATATATCCCAACCGGTAGCGATAGTTGGAAAAAAAATCCAAGTATCCCTACCAGTGGGGATATGTCGGTAGGGATATATGGAACGGGGGCTTTAATCTTCTAAAATAACAGTCCTTCAGTTCAGTATACGCATGTCAAAACCCTGTCTGTTCTATTTGAAATTTCGTGCCTGGGATTGAAATATTTTGATTTATTTCGTAAAATATGCAAAATGCATATTTGAAAACACGTATATGTCAATTATAGAAGTTGCGGCCCAATGTTAACGAACCCGACATACGAGTTGTAAGTCGTGGGTCTAAGCGTTCTTACAGACGAGCGGCAAGTGGCCAACGGCAGATAAACTGCAGCCGTCTCCACCTGTCGACGGCTGCCGTCGACGCTTGCAGTTGTGGTGTAGGCGGCTGCCGCCGGTGCGTCGACGGCAGCCGTCGACACACATTTACGCAACATGCCATAATTGCAAGGGTCGCGACCCGTCGACGGCAGTCGTCGGCGCTTCGGTGGCTGCCGCCCGGCGCGTCGATGGCAGCCGTCGACAGGTGGCGACGGCTGCAGTTTATCTGCCGTTGGCAACGTGCCGCTCGTCTGTAAGAACCCTAAGCCGATGAAGGAATATTCTGATTAAATAGTGTTCAAGGTTGAGCCAAAGAAACCAGGGCCTACCAAATGCGCGTTGGGTTGACGGGATAAACTTTCCAATACTGGACAACGATTTCGAAGTTCATATTTTCTTTTGTAGATATTACACATAAATACAAAGCTTTTACAAAGTTTCAAGAATCGGACGCCCACGGTTTACGAGATTAATTTTCTTTCAAGTTTCTATACAAACTGGAAAATAGCACGCCATTTGCATATTTTTAAGTTGGATAAATTGTCATGGTAGACGTCAAAGTTGACATTTCACGTTCCGTTGACGGTAGAAGTGTATATTGTACATGTTTTTTACATAAACATAATTTTATTTTACATTTTCTATTTTATTTTATTTTATTTTTATATATTCACATACTTTTAGTGTGTAATAAATGTGCACAATAATTGATTGCTCTATTAGGGAATTCCATAGAATTTTTTTTTTCATTAAAAAAAATGTTTTTTTTTTAAATATTTGTGGAACGGAACGCGAAGCGACGCCAAAAAGCGCGCCAAGCTATCTGAAAAAAAAACGATATTCCGATTTTCAATAATTCGAATAAATTTCTAAAATTGTCCTAAGTCTTGCTAGCTGGCATGAGGAACGCAGGCCGAAGGCCGGAGCGACGACATTTGTGACAGAAAGTGGGTGTGTAATGTAAAATGCGAGCATAGCGAGCGCGCGTCATGGAGTCGTAGAGGTTCTAGAAATAGTCGTCTCCGTCGACTATGCTTTTTGCGAACATAAAGTGTTTTGAGGTTAGGATACTATAATTTGTTTTTCTCAAGAACGGTGCATCGCCTTTACATGGGAGTGGTGCCAGGGCAGAGGGGCACCTCCCCCCTCACTCCTCTTGCCAAACGATACTAAATTTTTACTCCTTTTCATTCTTATAACCAAATAGCGCTATTCTAACCTCAAAACTTTAACCATGGATATCTCCATAAACATGGGACTCCGAGGACACCCCCCTCACACACCCCCTCACCCCCGCCCCTTAAATCGTTGTCCACTAATGGAAAGTTTAACCGGTTGACGATGTCGTCGAAGTCACGAGAAAAATGATACATGAGGGACGTACAGAACCTGAAAGAATTGCAGAAAAAAGGGGAGGCCTAATACCCAACAGGGGAGATTCTGCGCTGGAAATATGATGATTATGTAGAAGGATCTTAATTCCTATTCTAGTATCCTCATCACCCCGGGCATGGCAGAAGCAGCAAAACGAGATAGAAACGCTCGCATACAGGCATCGCTGGAGCGCATGCGTGAGCTGCAACTCTTCAATGAGGAGCATGTCATAGGCAGACAGAGGCACCGGACCAAGCTGCTGGAGAAACTGTTTGTGGGTGAGTAGAGATATCAGGTGTTGTCGCGACTGATAGATTTCGTGAGTAGCCGTGTGTTAAAAGATTATTTTTCACCGAGCTGAACTTTGGTGTGACTATATCCGTTCGATAGCTAGCATATTTTTGACTAAAAATTATAGAATTCGTCATATTTTAGCCAGATTTTCAAAATTTTTAACTGCAACCTGCGCAAAAATCCAACAAAATTAGAATACTCACCTACTCACTAGCTTACAACTAGCTACCTACATCTACTGATAACAAAACTCGGTCCTGTGACAGACAGCCAGACGCCAGAGGCTTAGTGAAAGGATCCCGGTTAGACAAAATAAGCTTCTTCTTCTTCTTCAACCTTTGGCCACCCAATGCTGAGTGTAGGTCTCTTCAAAATCTCTCCAGTTTTGGTGGTTTTGTGTCATGGCTATCCAGTTTCTTCCGGCCACTTTAATGAGATCGTCTGTCTACCTACTTGGTTGTCTTCCCACATTCTTTATGGGCATGAGCTTCTAATATAGGCATGACGACAGTATCAAACAATTGCAAATCTATTTAGTCCGTCAGTTAGAGTGTTGAAAAGTAATGGTCACGTATTTTTTGTGTTTGTAAATCAATGAATATTGCCAAAAGATAAAACACATCAAAACTCGGGAGTGGGGGCTCATGACGTCAGAACTAGCTAAAAATTATACCTAGGCGTGACGTATTGGGAATTTTAAAAGCGTCGTATCTTCGTCAATTTTGGTTTACGTAACAAAATAAAAAACACGGGTCAAATATTTTTTGATATTCTAACTGATGGACTAATTAGACTTTTTTTGTCGTCTCGCCTATTGGCCTATTTTCAAATCTATAACTTAATATGGTGAACCACACCCTTTCAGTCCCACTGCAAAGTTCATCGGATTCCCAGAAGAGAATCTGCTACAGATATTACTTTTTAATGTAGATACCACTATAAAGCCAGAAATATTAGAAGTAATGGACTTAAAGGAAGAAGCTATCGTTCAAGAGGTTAATCTTAGAAACTTGTCTGCGACCAAGAAGAGGATGGAGTTTAAGAAGAAATAATAGCAGGAGAAGAAGTAGATTATTGTAAGAGAAGATTCATTGAAGTTATTTAGTTTTGTTTTAAGGTAGGCTGCGTGGAACATGTAGCGGGAATGAGTTGGTATAGAAACTCCCGCTTTGTCGTGGACTGCAACCGTATGTTTGGTCATACGATACTTTTAGTTCGTTGCAAATTTATGTTTCTATTATTGAATAAATGGTCAAAGAACAGCCAAATGTTTTCTTTCGCCCCTTCACATTCTTTTTTTTTTTTTTTTCGGATGGGAAATCATCAAATGACTCCTCCCGCTCTGGGCAGACAAGGAGGGAGTGTCAGACTTTTACTGACTAAAACCCATCCATGTTCCTTCATCGCCCTTTATGTTCCGGGGCCACGGTATCTCTTTCGAATAGTCCCGCAACCCTGGCAGGCTTCGGTCCTTGCGGAACCCTTCCTTAATGCTGACTCTCTTTGAGGCGCGCGTGGAACACTAACGCGCCGTCGACACGGCCTGTCGTCATGAGACGGACAGACGGCGAGCTAGCCCTTCACCTGAAAAGTGAAGTTACGAACCTGAAATTTGGTGAGGACAGACTGATTATGAACTCTGTAGTGTTATCGTCATCATTCAAGATAAGGCAGAAATTTTATAAAAGTTTTGGTACCTATAGGTACAGGGTGGAATTTTTCAATGCCACCTGGAGTAAAGTACTCGAAATACTGGAGATATCAAATTTTACTCAAGAGAAACATTCCTTTATTTTTTAAAAGAAACAAATTGCATTCACAGATTTTCGAAAATTAGCTTGCCACACTCGGGAATCGAACCGACTAAAGTTCGAAAAAATAACATCCTGTGCTTTTTGACATCAATCGATAGGGGCAATCATATACATCACATCTCTCTAACAAACACGATAAATTAAATGAAGGGAAAACCATGAAATCTAAAGAACAGTTATAAATTCAATAGGATACATTCAAAAAGCTATAGCACTTTTATTTATAGTTTTCCTTTCATTTAATTTACTCACATCACGTCACATCACACACATCTCAACACATCATAATTCACTTTTTTTTTTTCATTTTTTTTTTACTTTTTTTAAAGCATATTCTACAGGGTGGATACGATAAACGGAGCAGTAATTAGAACTACCTTAACAGTTGCAGCTACACAAAAATGTTCGTAGGAGACAAATCCAAAAATTTTTGTGAAATTTTGATGCCCATTCACAATTGAAAAAATGTTCAGTTAGCAAGAAAATTGCCATTTTACACAAAACATTTTTTGATGTTAATCGGTACTGTTTCTAATACTTATCAAAAACTTCTATCGGACCAACCATCGTTGGATTACTAAAAAGTACAGAAATCGCAAACACACAGGTAAGCCTCTAACTGTGCCAATATGCTTGCGTAGGACCAAGCATGTCCTATGTTCCAAAAATGCATAAAGTTTAATCCCAATACACGCCCCGATCTACCCGCACAATTAACACTAGAACGACGGCAGTCTGGAAAATTCTAGGGTAGTTTAAAGCAATTTCAATTTCGGAAGCGTTGTCTGAAATTTTCGTGTAGCGACATGAACGCAGCGACTTGGACCGAACGCTCCGAGATATTGGATCACGGAGCCGGTACCAGGTAATATATTCAAAGTCGATGAGTCACAGTAGCTAGGTTATATTGAACTTTGAATATTGAGTTACATGCTTTGGATTTGTAGTTTGTTTGGAGAATTTGGTTGGAATTGAACTGGAGTTGTAAAATAACTTGGATCTAGAGTGAGTTTTTAGGGAACTGAATATTTGCCGAGAGACTGTAGGTGAAACGTTGGCAGACCAAAACTCAGACTGGAAGAAGTGTAACAAAAGACCGCGGTAAAGACCTGGATGAGACTCGCGTATACCGTAGAAGCTTGGCACAAATGTGTGGCTTATACCATAGCAATAGGTGGAATTATGATGATGAATAAATGATGATATTGTTATTAATCTTTAAGGTGGTATGCCTCATCTTGGACATCATGACCTGTCAGAATTGCCAACTGACTCAATTATTATCAACGATGACGTTCTTCATGCGTTTATGAGCAGACGTATGAACGTGAACGAGGCAAAAGGAGTTGTAAGGATTTTGCAGGTGGCTTCTACCGGGTCATACGAAATAGGCGTGAATTAATGTATATAAGTATGTATGAAGTTCTCTATTATTTTACATGAATTTGTGGGTTATACTACAACTAAAAACCCCGACTACGGAAAAATCACGCTCCAATTAAATTCAGCGTTTACAAGGTAAAATTGACTCCCGCTATTGTTGAAGTCGGTTTAAATGTTACCCGGGCCACATTAACGGATCGATTGACACCTTAATCATCAAAATTGGATGAACAGGACACAACAGTTTAGGCGAACAGTTTAGGCGCTACGAAGGAACATACGTAAATACAAACATACATACATACATGGAGTGCTAAAATCATAACCCTATAGGCTTCGCCGTAGTCGGGTAATAAGTGATTCCAATACCTATCACGTCAGCAAAATTTTATTAGATCCTGTATTAATATAGTTGTAGTATTCATTTCTTTAATATCAGCAACTATGTATTACGAAAGCAATATAATAATAAGCTAAAGCCGTCTAGATATTTTCAGCTCGCTCAGACAAGAAGTGACGTAACGCGAGTGAACAGTTTTCAGCTGAGCGCTGAAATATTGGAGCCCTAAGTGGTAGTTGACGGCGCTTTAACAGAGAATGACGTAACTTATTTAGTTAATGTTAACATAGGAATAGTGTACAAGGATCTTTTGGCGTATGAAGGATGCTCACGGGACAGCGCTATTGGTAAACATTTGTCATTTCAAGTTATTTTGTGAAATGAAGAAAGATAGTTGTGGGTCCAATTTAAGTAAAACGTCTATTAATAGGTTTATTCCTGAACGTAAGTAAATTAGGATCGCTATCTTTGTTCCTCACACATTTCATGACATAATATCATCACCAATCAGTTGACGACCCGAATGGCGCAGCAGTACTTAGTGAGGCTCTCTACGTTCTTAGTGTCCCGGGTTCGAATCCCAGGGGGAACAAATGTTTGTGTGATGAGCATGGACATTAGTTTCCGAGGGGATCCCTTCTTTTTGCATAATGTTCTTTTTCCTAATATACTTTGGCATAACTGTTTTGGCATAATTTGTTTTGCCATATTTGTTTTTTGGCGTACAGTTTATGTTGGCATAATCATCTTGAAGGCAAATTTATTTTGGCATAAATTGAATTCGCATAATGTTACTAGGCATAATGACCATTAGCATAATAGTATTTACGCATACAATTAATAGAAATTACGGAATCAAATTTGAGTTATTTTAACGTATTTATTTTTAATTAAAAATTCATTAAGTTGAGCTACAAAAGTTAGTGACAGAAACGAATCGCTGCAAAACCGACTCTACGTAGTCTTGTCTGCCCTACCCCTAGGTGTTATTTAAAATCGCGTAGGCGCGGAGGGGCGAGGCGGCCCGCGTGCTGAGGAGCAGGTGGTTCTAACACTCGCCGCTCTGAGCGTGAACCACATCTGCGACCATAAGCTCGCGTGGGGCCGCTGGAGCCCCGCAGCGACGGAGCCGTGACAGAAACCATGCCTGCTGCATGTCGCATACTGCATGCTTGCTTGCATGCTGCATGCTTGCTGCATGCTTGCTGCATGCTTGCTGCATGCTTGCTGCATGCATGGTGTATGCTTGTCTACATGCTGCATGCTTGCTGCATGCATGGTGTATGCTTGTCTACATGCTGCATGCTTGCTGCATGCATGGTGTATGCTTGTTTGCATGCTTCTTACAGGGAAAAAAACTCACATATGTTCGCAATCAACTATGTTCAAAACAAATATGTTAAGTATTACCTGCTTCAGGAGATATGGTTTTTTTTCCAATCGTCAAAATAAATTGGTATATCCAATCAGGGTATGTCTAACATTTTAGGAGTTCATTATTATGCTTCTTTGTTATGCCTATAAAAAATATGCTTTAATATCATTATGCGTAAATAAATTTATGCCTAAGAATGTTATGCTTAATCATTATTATGATTAGAGAAATTATGCTTAAAAAAAATATGCGTAAGCTGTTATGCGCAAATAATGTTATGCGAAAATATAATTAGGAGTAACAAAAGTATGCCAAGTTATATTAGGTCTTGAAATTTTATGCAAATGGATAGGGAACCGTTTCCGAGTCATGGATAAATATGTATAAAAATAAGTATGTATTTACAAACAAAAAGCATCTATTTAGTATATCAACTATGTGGTGTCCACGAAACGAGCCTCGTTGCTTAGTGTGGCACTAGATGGCACTGTGTGTAATGTCCAGCGAAATATATATATATTTAATCTTACGAACTCTATTCACTAGGAGAGAAGTAAAAACCTACACATAATGTATTGCCATCAACCGGACGAGCCGTGGGATAAACCTTTGTGATTTTATATTTCACAATTTTCTCGAAGCAATCAATCCTTACCAGTCTTCTCCAATTTTCTGAGCAATCACTTCCCACCACTTAACAGCTATACCTAAGTAAAGGCTGACATGACATTTTTCTTTTCTTTTTAAGTATTACTTAACTCAATATGACGGCTTCAACAAAATCGTCACCTAAGTGATATTTAATGGGACCAATAATTTCCCTAATGGTGCCTTCAGACGTTCTCGACTTTGTAGTAAAATGTTAAATTGTATGGCTTGATGTATTTGCAATAATTTGAGTGCTTCACTGAGAAAGGCATTGAGCTTGAACTTTGTAGGTTGTTTGATCATACTTGTCAGCTTGTGAATATGCTGAACTGGTGATTTTCAGATTCTTTCAAAATGGAACTACATAGATCACTAGTTCCATAAAAAACAACACTAGTTCCATCATGGAACTGTTAATCTTACTTGTGGAAATAGTGATGACAAAATCAACACTAGTTCCGTTAATTTCATATTCTTTGAAAATGGAACTAGTGATTATAAAAACAACACTAGTTCCCTAATGGGACTGTTAATGGTACTAGTGACAATGAAGGTACCTAAAGGGCTCGTTATTTTGGTCGGGCTTGGTGTAACAGGATTTTGCTATGAATTTCTCAGTCGCAGCCACGGAGTCTGGATATATGCCCGGTAAACCCACGTTTCGCCAGTTGTGTTTACCCTGTATAAACATAACGTGGGTTTAAAAGTTTTAGGTACAGTCGTGGTCTTTTCCGCCTGATCAGTTAATTTTTTTTTCGCTTAAACCATGAGGAGGCGCTGAGCCACGCCCCCTTAAAGTTTAGACCTATTAGGAAAGCGTCGACTTTGGCGCGCAAAATAACAATAACTCTCGTTTGGCGTGTGTCGTCAATGCGCTCGGCCGATCGGTATCTTTTCATTTATTATTTATATACAAAGTCAACGGGGCGGGTCTAGAGAGCGTTTCAATGTTGTAAGAGCAAGCAAAAATTAGCTTAGCGGTGATCAGGCGGGAGTGTCCTCGATAGTACATTTCTGACTAACCCTTCAGGGATTACTGGCGTGTGATGTGTGATGTAAGTTGTAAATCAACAAAGTTTCTTCAAAGTTGGAATCGAGCACATGACAGCTTGCAGACCAAGTTTTCGCAAAGTTTATCGAACTCACGTCATGCTCAATTTACACTTCAGTAACTAAAGCCACTCTGATCTTTTATTTTGACTTTTGACTGTTGAAGGCGGTAATCATTTACAAGAAGCGTTTGGCTTTGGAATGACGTTGCAGAATGGTTAATATATATTTTTTTTCAAAGATTGTATTCAAAAACCAAGACGGCGGCGTTAGTTACAATTTTGGCCACGCGCCCAAGGATCTTTGTACAACCATACAATCAAACGCAGCACTTCTATAAAGCACTGAATGTACTAAAAGGAGACAGACATACACATTCACAGGAGTAGCACTGAAGTGCATTGAAAACGTTTAGAGATGATTGTTAATTGTAGGTATTTTTATTTTTATGTGAGTTAATTGTTGTTTATAATTGTTTTTTTTTTTTTTTTTGTAAGCGAGTTAGAGGTATTCGTATCTTGGTAGTAACATCGCATTGGCATAATAGCTGTTAAGGTGTTATTTACATAATTGTGAATAAATAAATAATAATAATAAATACCACCACAAAAAAGTACAACACACTTTTACAGCCAAATGCATGCAGCTAGCTAGCTAGCTAGCCAGATAGCTATGCAGAGTAGCGGTCCGAGGTAAGAACCGCTACTCTATAACAGGCTAAATGAAAAATAAACATCTACTCCTTCCATCTGTTCTTAGTTACTGCAAGAAAATCCTCAAGAAACCTCTTAAAAGTATGTCCTATGAAGGTACTGAGAAGTAATTTTTTTTTTTGCAGACTTGCATCTGCAACATTACTTTGTGACCAGTAAATGAATAAAATTATAATGTGATTCATATTATTATCCTGTTTTTATTCAGCCAAAGTGGCCTTTTTAGGCCCCCTGTGCTTTGTCAGCAAAGTAATTAATGTCAGACCTTTTCAGAAAAAAATATCGATCACAGCACACGTAGATTCATTTACACAGTTGGTCAGTGGTCCATGGATTTCATCTCCCGTCGCAGCAAACTAATAAATTCCAGTGATCCGAGGACGTGCCACACTATATGAAAGCCGCCTGCAATACCAGATATTGGTTCTCTATCTCGTGTCATAGAGTAGGCGTGTGAGTAATAGATGGGACACTGTAAATATGGAACTAGTGTTCGTACCTGTTGGTATTGATTTTTTTGTAAGGCTGCGAATGTATCAAGCAAGGTTGCATACTTTTTGCAGGCTCTGTCATTTTTAATTGGTGAATCATAGTAGATTCTAGGCGTTAGCTATGCTTAGAGGTTGGATAGATAATTAATTAAAAACACTTATTCACATGTATTTTATGATGATTTGTTAGAAAAAAATTCTAGTGTAGGTAATTAAATTTTGCCAAGAGAATGAGAAGAATACTAAAGAAAAGGTGGATAAATGTCCTGAAAAGCAAAGGAGTACCTATGTCCTATATAATAGTGTGACGGTTGACAAGGAAGAGGAATAAAAAAACGTGTTTTTGCTCCGATGCTAATGAGGAATTTTCCACTGACGTTGATGAATTAATAAATAATTTACTAAATTTACTACGTATTAACAGGGTGTAAACCACCTCATCACGAAGCCGTAAACCAAGCATTCTGTACATCAAACTAAGTAACTTTACGCAAACAAAATTGCTGGGAAACGACTTTTTTTTTGGGGTAAAAAATTACGTTTTGTGGTAAACCCACTCAAAACATTGTGCTGATGGATGGGTTGAATAGCACGGGGGTCGTGGAGGTGTTAAGTAAAAATCTTACAGAAAAACATGTATTTAAAAAAAAAGTTGCCAAAAAGTTGGAACTTTGACCACCAATGTCTCCGTAACTAGAAGGTTCCCAGGTATAGTGTAGAACAAAGAAATGATCGTAATGACGAGGAAAACAAGTGCCTTTCGGCTTCGTTAAGAGGTGTTTTACACCCTTTATTAAATGAGTCAATGGTAAAATCTTTTAGCAGGGCAAAAAAAAACACTCCTAGACACTTGTCAGACTCATTGTATAGTAAAATTTCTTTATTATTATTGCTGTATAGAAAGTGAGAACTGTAAAGAACCTTTTTTCTGTCAAATATTTTTAACCTAAAAAGTGTACTGTTCTTTTGCATCACTGAACTGAACTACAAGATTTTGCATGGTTTTTGCTATTGTTCTTCTGAGTGTTTTTGCGTTACGTCTAAACTCCTGGTGCGTCGAGTCGAGCATAAGTTCCTCCGAACTTCAGTTAAGGCTTTGTGGACATAAAAACGAGCCATTTTATTATTCCCAAGGTTGATCAGCGCCATCTAGTTCGTTCATAAAAAGCACTGGAAAAATCCCCATTAACACGGAACAATAACTGGACTGACAGATAATGAAGAAAAAAGCTCTTTGCTCATCTTTTGAAATATTTACTCACAAAAATCCACGCCATCTTGCCAATGGCCTTAAATAACACATACAAACATGTACATGTTTAAAACATGCGTCGCATCTAGGCGCTAAAATGCGCGACATAAGAGCTCCATCCCGTCTGCGTTAGATACTCCATCATAATATTGGTTCTCACAAAATCTGCGCGGATCACTAGGGTTATTGGATTCTGTGATGTTCGTCTGCTCGTCGCGTCGGGTGGACAGCGCGGTTATTATCATAGCCGATGAGCCAGATTTATAGAACCGAATGTTCGTTGTTACGGCTATTCGGGTGGGAATGTGTAAGGAATCATCTTTGGTATGATGGGGTCAGTAGCTGGTCAGTGTGTGTTAGATTAATGCTAATATGATTACGTTTATATTTTCGGTGTTTCTATAAATAAAGTTAGTCCTATCTGCGTAACCTACCAGTCACTTTTTGTTCAAAGAAAAAAAATAAAAGTTTTTTTATTTCTAATAGTTATGACGTAACAATCAAATGGTAGGAAGTACCTTTTGAGCAAAAAATCACTTGTATTAGGTACTTCCACTCTTCCGGTTTACGTTAACATTACATAAGTAAGAAATTTAACAGTAAAATCAAATCCAAAATCAATACAAAATAAGATACCAAAAAATAAAATTAAAAGCAAATAAAAATACTAATAAAATAAAATGAAATACAAATCATAATTCAAATTAATAACAGTAATAGAAAAATCAAATAAAGCTTTTCTGTGACGTTTTGTTTCTATCGGTCGGTAAAATAAATGTCAAACTAACAGAGATAGCAAGCTACCGAAACCAAACAGTAAGTCACCAAGATTTGGGCTTTTTCAGTAACAGATACACCTATCCCACCACCTATCCCATAAGCCATGTCTACTAACAGTTTCATTTGAAATCTCCAAACTGCACCTCAACTTTCACAGAACATTCAGAAAGCAAACGTTAACAAAGTTAAAAGTACCCGAACAAGCTGTAAAGTACAAAGTAAACTACCATACATACATAATGTAGAAAACGTTGCACCTTTAAGTACTTGCGAATAGTTTACAGAACAGTACGTACCCGACGAGACAGATGCTAAGTGGACTTTGATGGGCGGCCGCTAATGGTGGTGAAGCTGTAAGTGAGGAGAGATGAGCGATTTTGCGTCAGAGATATTAGTATAAGAAACTAATAGGCGAGACGACAAAAAAATAATAATTAGTCCGTCACTTAGATTTTAAAAAAATATTTGACCCGTGTTTTTTCTTTTGTTACATAAACCAAAAGTGACGAAGATACGACGCTTTTAAAATTCTCAATACGTCACGCCATGGTATAATTTTTAGCTAGTTTTGACGTCACGATCCCCCACTCCCGAGCATTGATGCGTTTTATCTTTGTCAATATTCATTGATTTACGAAAACAAAAAATACGTGTCCATTAATTTCCAATACTCTAACTGACGGACTAAATAGATTTGCACATTTTTGATACTGTCGTCATGCCTATTTCTTAATAAAAGTTGCCCTAGGCGATGATGTCATGATTAAAAAAATTGGTGAAAAATCTTTCTTGAACGATCAACAAACAGCCGTCACAAAACCGGCGGTCATCGGTTGTGACTCTGGCATTAATTAACTCTCAACTATCAGAGTGCTTTGCAGGACTTAGGCACCTATCAAGCTATACCAGAGCACTCTCTCCTCAATCTTCTGCATCCAGTCTTAGTCACCTTTTTAAGGTCGTCGATCCATCTATCTAAGTGGCGACCCACACCGGGGCTGCGGTACTGTTCGAAAGAGATACCGTGGCCCCGGAACACAAAGGGCGAAGAAGGAACATGAATGGGTTTTAGTCAGTAAAAGTCTGACACTCCCTCTCACTCCGCCCAGAGCGGGAGGAGTCATTTTTTGATGATTTCCCATCCGTAAAAAAAAAACGTTAAAGACATTTTGCCCCTTTTGACATTTCGCCTCAATAAAATTCACATGAATAACAATTAATTCCAGTGGTTTTGAAATAAACTACCTTACTACTTAAATTTGGTCTGCTTTGTACGCAAACAGACTTTAGCGATATCTAAAAATAAGTAATGGGGATGATCATACAATTCTGTTAGAAGCTTTCATTAATTTAAATCAGTTAACGTGGCGTAAGTGCGTATAAGTTCCAAAGTACAAAGCAGTAAGTGCCAAATCATATCGCCCCTGACTGGAGGCCTTACTCTCAAGGCATCCAAAGGATAGTCCAGTTCGCAGCAGTGCGCAGGTCAACATATGAGAAGTTGACTAGCGATATGCTACTACCAAAAAAACCGGCCAACAGCGAGTCGGACTCGCGCACCGAGGGTTCCGTACAAGCTTTTTAAAGGACAAACTTAACTTTGCTGTTCGATCCCTAGACACGGCTAATGCACCAACCGCAAATAATAAGTTTGTAATAGTAAAATTGCTAACAACTAAATATTTACGATTTTCAGATTTTTCCCTTTACATGTGCTGTAAGACCTTGCTTTGTGCCAAATTTCGTGATTCTAGGTCAACGGGAACTACCATATAGGTTTCCGACCCAAAACCTATAGGGTACTTCCGGTTGACCTACAATTGACAATTTTGGTTAAAAGCAAGGTCTTACAGTACAAGTAAAGGGCTAAGTCCGAAAAATTAAGGTAAATTTTGGTACTTACAAGTTTTCGCAAAAATCTAAATTTGCCCATATCTTTTTATCGTGTTGATTCAGGACTTTGATTTTTATACAACTAATAGAAATTATAGACCTCAGTATCTGGTATAAATTTCAACTTGTTAGGTCCACCCGTTCCTGAGAAAATCGGTGGTGACAGACGGACAGACTGACAGACGGACAAGAAAGTGATCTGATAAGGGTTCCTTTTTTTACCTTTTGAAAATATGCCAAATCATGTTCGCCGCTCTGTCTTCTAACTCGGACCACAGCTACCGCCATCGGCTGCCACTCATTATTACAGAACGCTACGAGCTCTGCACATCTTAGAGAAAATACTTAACAACATGCCGACTCATCACATTAATTGTTACACTTAAATGCTGGTAGGTTGCTGCTGTTTTGTGATTCAGTTTTATACAAATGCGAAGGACGTGGTGAGCTTTTCAGAACTTTTGATTTTAGACCTGATAACACTTTGCCCGACCGGGGAATCGAACCCAGAAGTACATGCTCAGCAGTCGCGCTTGAGAACACTAGACCAATATATAGAAAGTATACAACATTATTTTTAGTATACAGGGTGGAATTTGTCAATGCCACCTGGTGGGAAAGTACTTGAAATAGTGGAGATAGCAAATTTTACCCAAAGGAAACATTCCTTTATGTTTAAAAAGAAACAAATCTGCATTCACAGATTTTCAAAAATTCGCTTGCCACACTCGGGAACACATTTTTCACCCCAAATAAGAAGTCGTTTCCCAGCAATAATTATTGCGTAAAGTTACTTAGTTTGATGTACAGAATGCTTGGTTGACGGCTTCGTGACGAGGTGGTTTACACCCTTTATAGTCTTCTTTATTTCCTCTTGTGTATTCTAACATTTTTTGGTTTAATCTATGGTCATTTTCTATTCTGTTTTAGCACCTCAAAACCTACAACTTTTTTTAAAGTAACTTCGAACATTTATAATTTATTTCGTTTGCTAATCTTATTTGGTATTCAAAGATCAATTTTATTCTAAAACTTCATTCCAAACCTGTTACTATATTTTTTTCACTTACCATCTTTCTAATATAACTTGGTGTTCGCGCCATGTTTCGTTAAGCAAGTTAGACACATCTTTCTTTCATCGCGTGTCCGTTGGAAATTGAGTTTTCCTGGAGACGCATCAAACTTTGCCTGCTACGTTGACGGAAGACAGTGTTGTGTTTGTAGACTTTTCCTCATAATTTACGTGATTTAACGATGTTCGAAGTGTGTTGATAAGGCTAGATTTTTATGCGTTTTCGTAGCTTGTAAATGTTTATTGTTAAACATGGCTACTGTGTGGTTCGATAGCTTTAAATTTTGGATCTAGGAACAAAACGCTGGCTTGATATATAGAAGAAACTTACCGACGTCTTTTCACCGCTTTGCGTTGTCCCGGGACTAGGAATCCATTAACAGAGGTTCACAGCACTTAGCACAAGAGGATTAGACAGTTTTCATAGTTGATAATTAGTAATTTTTAGAGTTTTCTTATTATTTTACGGAGCCGCGCACGCGTTTTTCTTCAAGATGTCTCTCAAAGGCAGCGCATGCGCTCATTCGTTCCGAGCGCTGGCAGATTTCCGCGCGTCTGATTGGTTGAGCGCGTTGAGGCGGGAAAGATGGTTCGTTTCAAATCAAGCCAGTAAGAAATTAACCCAACATTTCCCCCCACCGAAATCCGCAAGGATTTCCCAGTTACGATACCAGGATAAGTGAGGTTTGAATTTGTTGTGTGTTGAAAGTATTTGATTCATATAGATAAATATAGTATAGCAAGTGGACTGTATTTTATAGTAGAATAGAAAATAATAGGAAGTCATACATAAACAAGAATTTACATAATGACGGTTAGAATGATACAATAAAGAATTATTCTGAGTCCTGATCCAACGGGAGAGGACTCACTTTTGAAACAGGACGAGTAAACTGGTGGTTATTGGCAGTGCGTACACTTATTACGCGCACGACCCCGTCCGGTCCACTATGCAATTTGGAAACTCGAGCTAAAACCCACTGAAGTGATGGTACATCAGAATTCAAAAGTACAAGATCACCGATATTGAGATTTCGACAGTTGGTAAACCACTTTTGCCGTTGTTGCAATGTATGCAAGTAGTCTTGTCTCCAAAGTTTCCAGAATTGTTGTGACATTTGTTGGACAAGCTGCCAACGATTCAGTCTAGAACCAGACAAATCCGTTAAGTCGTGCTCTGGAACCGATAAGAGTTCCCTACCTATGAGGAAGTGTGAAGGAGTTAGAACCTCAAACTCGTTAGGATCACTCGACAAAGCACAGAGGGGCCTTGAGTTGAGCACAGCTTCAGCTCGGCAGAAAACCGTACCGAGTTCTTCAAAAGATAGAGCCCTAGTACCAACGGCACGTTTTAAGTGTAGTTTAGCAGATTTAATCACAGATTCGTAAAGTCCACCAAAGTTACTACCTGTCGGAGGGTTGTGTCTCCATTTAATTCCACGAGAGACGAAGCCTCCGGATAGATTCCCCGAATCAGTATTAAGAAAGTCAGTAACTTCTTTTAGCTGTTTGCCAGCTGAAACAAAATTGGTGCCGTTGTCAGACACAATGGAACAGCATAAACCTCTTCTCGCCGTAAAACGGTCGAAACATGCAAGAAAACACTCTGTACTCAGAGAAGATAAGACTTCTAAATGTACCGCTCGTGTAGCACAACACACGAGAACGCACAAATAGGATTTAGATACGTGAGCGTTTCTACGAGTTGACTCCTTGGTAGGAAAAGGTCCGCCTATGTCGACCCCAACAGTGTGAAAGACATGAATATCTTGAGTGCGGAACTTGGGCAGTTCACCCATTATAGGTTGTCGATTTGTCGGAGACACCCTAAAGCAAGACATACATTTACTTGTACGTGATCGAATAGCACTACGCGCTGAAATTATCCAATATTTTTGATTGATTAAACTTTGAAGAGTGCGTGGACCCACGTGTAAATGAAGTTTATGAAAGTGATCGATTAAGATACTTGTGAAGTTAGATTTCTTTGGAAGGAGAAGCGGATGCTTCTTTTCGTAAGTTAGATCCGATTGGGAAAGTCGACCCCCCACCCTGAGGAAACAGTTGGGATCTAAGAAAGGGTTGAGCTTTCTCAAGGATTGACTGCAGTGACCGTCCTTTGATAATGTTACTATTTCATTCGAGAAATGATGTTTTTGGACTGATTTTACTAGAATATCATGTGCCTGTCTGAGGTCAGCGACCGAGAGTGATCTGCGCTTCTGAGCAGGTGATCTACAATTATGGATGAACTGGTAACACCGAGCAACAATGTTGAGCAATTTAGTGAAGCTAGAATACTTTTCTGTGAGATTGTAAAGTGAATCATCTGTTGTTTCAGTCGAAACGAGGACCGTCTTGGGACACTTAAGTTCAGGAGGAATGCAGTCACGGAATTCACTCATGGTTTTGATTGGCCACTGTACCGGGTCAAGATTGAGCCAGTCAGGCCCGTTGAGCCATTCATGTGTCGCTATCAATACGGAGGGTAACGCGCCGCGAGAGCAAATATCCGCTGGATTCGACACACCACTAACATGATACCAGCATTTACTGGGTACACTATCGTTGATTTTGGACACCCTAGTGGATACAAATGTTTTGAGTGTGTAGCTGGGAGTATTAAGCCAGGCAAGAACTACGGAAGAATCCGTGAACAACAATGTTTCATTGATCTCAAGTCGATTGTGTAGAATGGATTGGACGTACTTGATAAGCTTGGCCAGCAAATGTGCAGCCATGAGTTCCAGACGAGGAATGGTGACTGTCTTTAAAGGCGCGACTTTAGATTTGGCGATGACTAAACTGACTTTAGTGTCACCATCCGCATTCTTAGTTCGAAGATAAACAACAGCAGCATACCCAAGAGTTGAGGCGTCACAGAAACCTAAAATCTGACAGTAGGTCTGATGCACTACCTTGACATGCCGTTCATGTTTTAAATTTGTCAATAATGGAAGTTCCTTGACGTATAACTGCCACTGAGCCTCGAGATCTAATGGTAAACTTTGATCCCAGTCTAACTGGCGAGCCCAAAGTTCCTGCATGAAACATTTGGCATAAAACATACATGGAGCCACGAAACCTAGTGGATCGAACTGACGACCTATTTGGGATAGAACCGTTCTCTTTGTAATCACTGAGCTAGACGAAGTAGTGGAGAAGGAGAATGCATCAAATGCCGGTAGCCACTGAAGCCCAAGCACTTTTATGGACAAATTCGCCTCATCGTCGAATGCAACTGGCGTTTCGCGATGAGCCTCATCTAGATGTTCGACAACCTGTGGGCAATTGCTAGACCACTTACGGAGTATGAAGCCACCAGCTTCCAATAAGTCCATAAGCTCCTTCTGCAGCTCAAGCGCCTCTTCAACAGTAGCCACAGACCATATCAGATCGTCCATGAAAAACGCTGTTTTCAAAAGAGGAGCGGCTTTTGGGAATTTGTCCGCTTCGTCGTCCGCTAAAGTGTGTAACACCTTTATCGCCAAATATGGACAACTAGCTACGCCATAAGTCAATGTATTCAACTCAAACACTTTAATAGGCTGATCCAAAGAGTACCGCCAGAGAATATGTTGATAAGGTCGTTGAGTTTGGTCAAGGTCAATCATTCTGAACATTTTACAAATGTCCGCTGAAAGACAAATTTCGTGAAGACGAAAGTTTATTAAGAGCTGATTGATATCAGCTTGAAGTTTGGGACCCGGTAGTACCAATGAATTGAGCGAAACGTTATTAGATGTCTTACCAGACGCATCAAAGACCACGCGATGAGACGTTGTGGTACTTGTTGGTTTGATGATGCAGAAATGCGGGATGATGTATTTTGAATCCACATTCTCGACATCACCAAGACAAGTCATATGACCGAGGTCCTCATATTCTTGCATGAATTTATGATATTGAATTTTCAGCTCAGGCTCCCGTTCTAGTTTTGACTCTAAGTTGAGTAGTCGACGAGTTGCCATTTGGCTCGAGTCGCCGAGTTCAACTGATGGCCGAAGTGGATACTTGACCACATACCTACCCGTAGGGTCACGACGATGTTCTTTTTCAAACAAACATTCAGCTAATTCGTCGTCCGGGCTGCGTCGCGTCACCTCCGATGGTACATTTTCAACCTCCCAGAATGAGTGCATGATATTATCGAGGTTCATGGCGAATCCACAAAAGGGACCATCATTAGCGGATAAGGTGGCAGCGGTGTGATCAGAACGATCGAGTTCAGTCTGACCTAGTATGACGTACCCAAATACTGAGCTCATGGCAACAGGTAAGCCATGTTCGCGTGGAAGTATCTTTTGACCGTCATATATGTAGGGAAACAGGTCGCCAGCTATCAATAAGTCGACGGGCGCGGGTTTATAGTAGGTCGGGTCGGCCAACATTAGGTGTTGGAATTCAACAATAGTCTTATCAGAGAGGGGCATAGTAGGTAAATTACCCGCAATATTCGAAACAATAACCGCATCAGTCGACATGATAGGACCAGCACAGAGTCGCGGCTTAACTTCGCAAGTTGTTAGCCCGAAATCCCGCACCGGATTGCCACCTAGACCGATCGGCTCAAAGTTGCATTTACGTCGCGACAGCCCTAGGCGTTTTGCACAGTCTTGAGTTATGTAGCTCGACATAGCGCCGCTATCAATTATAGCACGTACGGTTTGGTACTGACCCCAACAATCTGCGACGTGTATAACCGCGGTGCCGAGCAAGACTGTCAAATTAGCTGAGCACGTTAATGCGATGGCACTAGAACTCGAATTTGCAAAAGAATCTATGTGCAATGTGTGATGATGCTTTTTTTTGCAGATCGTACACCGTACTTTCGACGGACAGTCGTCGACAGAATGCTCGCGTAAACAATTTTCGCACAGTTTTAATTGTTTGATTTTATCGAGACGCTGTGCGGGTGTCAAGTCGGTGTAGTCGATACATCGATATATAGAATGCATCTTTTTGCAATACAGACATTCCATGGATTTATTTGACTTTACAGGCTCGTCTGTATTGGCAACAGCTGAAGACAAAGTAGGCCGTTGTGAATGGAAATTATTTGATTTTGAACCAGAAGGGTGGTTGACCTTTGATTGACCTCGAGTGGACGCTACACTTTTTATAGCAGTGGAATTTGTAGTACACTCGGACATCTCGAGAACGCGCACATGTTTTTCGATAAAAGTTATCAATTCGTCATAAGTAGGTAGCTCATCTTGCCCCAACTCTCGTTCTAACTCACGCCTAGTTACGGGATCCAGGTTACGCAACGCGACATAAAACAACAGAAATCCCGACAAATCCTTGATTTCAAGCAGATGAAGCGCTTTAATGTTTTCTTGAAATGTCTGTAAGAATTCATTAAGACCAGAGACTGACTCATTCACTAAAGGACTGAAGTTAAATAACTTGTCGAGGTAGGTAGTCGCTAATGCGCGTTTATTTTCATAGCGTTTCACCAACGCATCCCAAACTATCTGGTAGTTAGACGATGTAACCGGCATAGACTTTACAATCGTTATAGCTGACCCGCTTACTGCCGATAGAAGATAATAAAACTTTTCAATATCTGCTATTTGTTTGTTAGTGTGAATCAGACTAGAAAACGTATCGCGAAAGGTAGGCCAGTTTTCGAGTTTACTGTCGAAAGGGAATAGTTCCAATTTAGGTAACCTAGGCTTTACACAGCTGCCCTCCGATTTCTGTTCAGATCGATTTTGTTTCATTTCTATGTTCACACTACTCGAAACTCGGACAATGAAATAATAAATTTCGTCAAAACTTTCAATTTCTTTATATGACGGAACGTAGTCATGAAAATATTTCCGTTTTAGGATAGTGATATTTTGTATGGATTTTTCGAACTTTTCCTGCCAACTATGCAATTCACTAAAACGAGCGTTAAATTCTCCTTTCAACTCGGGTTTGTTACTAACATTCTTGGCAATCTGATACAAGGCTTGCAATCTCATAAAACACATTTCTTTTGTAGCAATATGTGGTTGTACCAACTTATCGAACTCCTCCTCATCCATTATATCAGTTTTAGGCATTTTACTACAAAATTATTACAAAACACACGGCAACTAACAATGGCGGCTGCCCGGTTTCGATAATTTTACGTAAGAAATAATTTTAAATTCAAGATTCGAAATATGAAGCTAGGAATTGAAATAAACGTTGGATTAGGTAACAGAATATGTAAAAATGTGTTTAATATAGGTTTGGAGCTTGTACAATGTATATTTACTGAGATGCAAGTGAATTAGTGTGTAAAATTACGGATCGTGTAGTGTAGGTACCTACCGGCATTGCCTACCGGCAATAGACGAATCGACAAAGTTTGCAAGAATTATACCAATAAATACGTGTAAATGAGTAGATATTTAACAGTATTGATTTCGTAACTGGATAATCCTGGCTCGAATGACCAAAATGTGTGGTTCGATAGCTTTAAATTTTGGATCTAGGAACAAAACGCTGGCTTGATATATAGAAGAAACTTACCGACGTCTTTTCACCGCTTTGCGTTGTCCCGGGACTAGGAATCCATTAACAGAGGTTCACAGCACTTAGCACAAGAGGATTAGACAGTTTTCATAGTTGATAATTAGTAATTTTTAGAGTTTTCTTATTATTTTACGGAGCCGCGCACGCGTTTTTCTTCAAGATGTCTCTCAAAGGCAGCGCATGCGCTCATTCGTTCCGAGCGCTGGCAGATTTCCGCGCGTCTGATTGGTTGAGCGCGTTGAGGCGGGAAAGATGGTTCGTTTCAAATCAAGCCAGTAAGAAATTAACCCAACAGCTACTTTTAAAGTTTTGCAGAGCTAAGTAACTGTTATAAACTTAACTACCAAACTTGAAAGAAGGCTACGTTGTCATATTATTTCGTAGACGGCTTTTTAATCATAAAACAAAAATATTGTTTTATTGATAAAGCTTGCTTCTTCAAACATATGTATTAGCGTTCACTAGGTAAATTTCATTATTTTTAATTTATACGTAATTTTTACATTGAGGAAATAGTGTAATATGATTTTTTTTGGAAATTCCTGATCCGCAGATTCATCAATGCCTAGCCTTTTCCTAATTATGTTGGGGTTGGCTTCCAGTCTAACCCGATGCAGCAGAATGCCAGTATTTTACATGGAACGACTCCCTATCTTACCTCCACAACCAAGTTAGTACTGGGTCATACGATACCCCATGGTAAGATTGTTTGTCAAACTTTCGGCCTGATCCGCAACTTATGTTTAATAAATTCGTCTGCCCAACAATGTTCACGTAACAACATGTTGCACATCGTTCCAGCATAATCCTTTAAGCTATCTTTTTCATCCGACAAAATAGTAGACACATAATAAATTACCCCCACCCCACTAAACAGTACACACAAAATAACCAACCCCTTGCCTAAGTAAACAAGAAGCCGGCTAGGTTTCACAATATATAAGTCTCATACACGACACTAAATGGATTTAGTAACATCCACACAGGGCAGACCCCAGACGTGCTCGCACTTGATTAAAAACAGAACGTGCAAAACGAACCGACAGAATTAAACACTCTACAGTGGGTGATGCTGTTTTAAGATGAGATGAGAATAGACTATACCCGAAAATACGTAAAAACAAAAAATGTAGTATTTTTAACTAAATCCGGAACCCCTATATGTATTGTTTTGATAACTTTATTAATTGTTTACATTATTTACAAATCTATTAAAATAAACTAAACTAACTTAAACTAAAAACTTAAAAAATGGCATCAAAAAACTCCTCCTCGACGCTACAACGCTAAGCCTTTGGCCAAGGTAAAAGCCAGCCCTAGGGTCACGGGAAGTGTCAACTAAGCGTTTAGAAATTTCCTTGAAAAGGCTGTACCCCTCGGACCCCACGGTCCTAGAGTTTCAACCCCAATCGGATCGAAAATATAGTTACCAATAAGGTTACTATGTTTTCGCCGCTTAAGGTTCTCCGTTGCCGCAGCGGCAGCCCCTGCACAGCACGATGAACTAGGAAGATAGGAAGGCGCAAGAGTGCACACATACACAATACACAACACATGTAGCATCCCACACTAGAGGCCTACCCATCTTCCATGGAAACGAAGACATGCCGTAACCATTTTGATAACTAGATTCAAATCCAAGTTAAGACAGTACATAGGTAAAGATGCGCTGAAAATTTTGTCTAGCTTTTTAGGGTTCCGTCGGGGCACATGGCAAAAAACGGAACGGAACACTCTACTATTCGTCAGGATCGTTACGACTGGACCAGAACTGCATTTTTTCTTTAGCCGATCTTGCCCACTACTGGGGAAAGACCTCCCCGCTTTCCGCTCTTCTCTCCTTGCGGTTTTCTCTGGCCAATCTCGCACAAACACCTCTAAGTTGTCATGTCAGCGTTTTCTAGGCCTCCCTCGGCGACGACACCCGTCTTCTGACACCCACTGCGTGACGTCTCTGCCCCATTGGACCTGGTGCATTCTACAGACATGGCCCGCGCAATTCACTTCAAAACAGCACCCTGGATGCCCACATCAGCGATTCAAGTTTTTAAGCGTATTATGGTAATGTGAATTCTGTCGCTGAGCTTAATACCCAATACGCTACGTTCTAAAACCTTGAGTGACTTTTGTGTCTTGGTCAGAGACCAAGTTTGCACAGCAAGCAGAATGCACATGTCGATGGGTTTGCGCTTCATTAGTGAAGGTAGGTCACCCTTCATCAGCGACTTCATGAACCAGTAGCTCTTCCAGGCGTCTCAGCGGTCGATTTATCTGTCTTACGTGTAGAACAGCGTATCTAAAGAAAATATCCTCAAATCGACAACCACTGTAGAACGCCCCAGTGTATGCAGAATGCCTTGTTATAATGAACACCCCGACGAGGTACAACCTTAATTGATTCCACAACTCACAGCGTCGGCACAGATTAGAATATAATATTGTTGCAATTTATTAGAATTTATCGCGGGATGCGCTGAAATGGGGTGGGGTGTGTATCTTGGTGATGCGCTGGAATAGGGAGAGCTGTAATTAGGTTTAGGCAATACGCTGCTCTGTTCATGGCTGGTAATTACTGCTTGCTCACAATTCAATTAGTGTTATTGTATTGTTGTTTCTATTATTTTATCATTATGCTTAGTCTTGGATATCTTATTCAAGTGTTGCTAAATGTTTTTTTTAATTTAAACCAACTCCTAAGTTGGTTTATAAATTTGATCAAGTGATTTTCATGCATAGACTCAATGCGTTTTAAAATTATTGGTAGCTTTTGCCAGAAAACCACTGTTTTTTACCAAGTTTCCGTCAACAACTGCACCTTAAAAGCAGTATATCTGCCACTCATCATCAGGTACAAAGTTATTGGCCAAATGCGACTGTACTTGTAGTTTCTTCGGGGAAATACAGGCGTCATGTTGTTTCTTGTGTCAAATAAAACGTGTATTCATAAAATTAACATTCTCTAAGTAGTTCCCCCAATGCACTCCACTGTGTCCCCTACCCCCATACATGCATATTACCCTATACATATGTATGTATTGTACGCCAGAGTATAGGGGGGGTTCAAAACTGTGTTAAATCAATAGTCCGATGTGAACGCATTGTGTTGGACCCTTGTCTGCGCGATGGTACAACAATCATTGTCACACCAATTGTTTGGAGTAGGGCTGGGGGGTGATGGAAATGTTTGTTTGTTGAAATGAAATAAAATGATGTTTATTTGCAAGTAGGTTTTTTTACAAACACTATACACGTTATTTTTTAAAAACTAGATGGGGCCAGTTTTTCGTACCTAACTTCTTTGAGAAGAAACAGCCGAAACAAACTCAGAGATCATAGTCTCTTTTGAAGTCCAGACATAATCTTGCTCAATTCACATGAGGACTATGCAGATTAGTGTCTGAGATGGTCTTTTGAAGAAAGGACTACTCAGATTTGAGTGGACCTGTCCAGTCAGTGCAAGCATTTGTCAGTTATCGTGTAGCTCGACTTATAACTCAAGGAGCTCCACGAAACGACGAACAATACCAAAGAAAGGACATTTGGGTAGGTCGCTTGTACTCAAACTGCCAGACAGTCGTGGGGATAAAAATAAAATATGTGACCCACATTGTCCTCACATTCACAATAATTAAATTAAATTAATAATGATTTACAAAATTAATGTCAATAAAAAAAAACATCATTAAATGTCTTTTATTCATTTATTCTACTCCTGAAATAATCTCCTAAAATAATCATTTTCAATTATTTAAAAGTATAGAAACAAAAGCATCAAGCGTCTGATAAACTAAAGTGATAAGTTGAAAGATAGGTGAATGCAACTCGGATTTATAAGTCAAATGCTGGTCTGGAGGATCCTGGAGGGAAGGAAATCTTTTGCCGAAAATCGCACAAAACAAACTCATTTAATATTATGATTGTGATAGTGATTGTGACAGTGATGGCGATTGTGGTAATGACGATGATGGTGATTGTGATAGTAATGGTGATGGTGATCGTGATAGTGATGGTGATTATGATGATAATAATTGTGATGATTCTGAAATTTGTCACATAGATAGTTTATAACCTGGATTAACATGTAGGACAATATTTGACGACCCGAATGGCGCAGCGGTAGTAAGGCTGCCTTACGTTCTTAGGGTCCCGGGTTCGAATCCCGGTTGGAGCAAATGTTTGTGTGATGAGCATGGACATTTGTTTCCGAGTCATGGATGATTATATGTATAATAAGTATGTATTTACAAACAAAAAGTATATATGTAGTATATCAACTATCTGGTGTCCACGTCACAAGCCTCGTTGCTTAGTGTGGCACTAGATGGCGCTGTGTGTTAGTGTCCAGCGATATTTATTTATTTATTTATCCCTGTAGTATGATCCAGTGGGACAGTTACCGAACTTCACGCGGGTGAAGCCGCGGGCAACAGCTAGTTTCATGTATTTATCGTCTTTGTGCCAACCCTATAACTGTGAAGTCCAGAACTAGAAGTGGTACAATACGCCATACAGTGCCATAAGTGTACGTTATACGATACTCTGCGGACCAAGTTTATATAGTTCGATACTGCCACTGTTTCATTTGCTCAGTGGTTTGCGGAGGACAATGCTGTGCGAGTAGGATTGATGGCATGGAATGGAGTGTTATTTACGTAGACGAGACTGTTATTGGGCTAGGCAGAGCAGGCAGTTGTTATTTGACACGGGCGGGCGGCAAATCGAATAATGACAATCGAATAATAAAAATAGTACATTTTGATACAAGTGGAGAAAGTTTGTTATTGCATCTGAGGCGGAATTAACTCCCGAGCCGTAGGCGAGGGTGTTTTTGAGCCGAGAACAGCAATAACAAATGTCCACGTGTATCAAAGGACGTTTTTCAATACACTTTTGAAGAAATAAAATAATGAAAAAAAAACAATCACCGCTGACTACAGGCATTGCACCAATTTGTACTAAGTACAGGTATAGTTTTATCTGAGGCAATTTTCCAACACCCGCGTGCTGTGCCGCGTGCGAAATAGGCACCTTTCTGCACGCGGCACAGCACGCGGTGATGGAAAATGAAAACAATCCACGTGTGTGAAATACATGGCATGTTGAACCTAATCGTAGTGCGATATAAAGAACCCGTTTTCGAGGAAGTGTATTGATAAATTCATTTTAACTAATTTCTCTTTAAGTCTCAATTTGTTTTGCAAGGATAAAGGATTTAAAAAATGGGCCCTCAGTGACCTAGCCCTCTTGCATCCAATCCAATTTTCAAATTTGGCTAAAGACGGTCCTGGTGAGGTTCATGCATGACAGTTAGTGTCTGAGAGTCTCTTTTGAGCCTTTAAGGAAAGGACCGCACAGATTTGAGAAGACTTGTCCTGTCTGTGAACGTATGAGTGTTAGTAATCGTGTAGTTCAACTCAATGGTGACAAAAAATACGGATCTCAACCGTCCTAACACAATTAGTCAATGGAAATAGAAATTAATTAACCCACTATTCTCCTATGGTAAATACTAACACTACTTCTAATTCTGCTTACCCAATTACTGCTTCCAAGCGTGATATTATGTATTTATGTAACAACGGTGTTACACGCGCGCCACTCATCCGGAACCCGACCTCGGCACGTTGCTTAACTGCAGATCGGAGTGGTATAACTAGGAAACTTGTGTTTACTGTTATGTTGAGTTTTTAACACCTCTCGATTACATTATAGGAATGTTAGTTAGACGTAGACTGTCTTTTCATTAATTAATCCCAGAAAAATTGCAAAAGAATTGTTATGTTAGGTAGGTTTATTACTAAGAAAGCTTACCTTTCTTGGCTGATTGTACGAAAAAGTAAGTTTAGCCCATAAAAAATAAATATGGGCCGTAGAAAGAATGTAAAATAGGACGAAGCGGGAATAAAATAATAAAAAAATATGTGTAAAAAAATGTGTGATAATCTGTTTGGAACGAACCAGGATTTTGTTATGCGGGCCGAAACTCAGTGGGACAAGCGAATAATAAATCCTAAAAAAATCTCTTAGGTTTTAGTTTCTAGTTACAAAACTGGGTTTTATTGGATCATATACCTACGGCTAGACGGGGTCTCGGTAGACCGAGGAGAAGATGGCAGGTCTTGAATGACTTCCTCGCGAATTGTCCAGACGAAGCCACCATCATGAGAAGTGGGAGGAATGGGGGGAGGTCTTTGCCCAGGAGTGAAAGAATACGGCTAACTAAAAAAAAAATGACAATAGAAAAGCCACCGCATGCCTTGGTAAAAACATGTTAAACAATACAAACATTAAGTGCACAGTAATCGAACTCACGACCTATAATGTATAGTTGAATGGCTCGCCAATTAAGCCGTAATGGTTATGGCAACAACACCCATAGCATACAATGAATAAATAAACGATGAATAAAAATCTCATGTACGCTGTAATAATAATGCAGGGTCAAAGAGCAACAATTGACCATAATTACAGAGGGGTCACTAGGGTAAGTGGCCTTATTGCTCACTAGGCATTATGGCTTGGAATCTTGACAGATTAAATCTTATGGCTAAAAGCAGGACTAAATGTCTTCATTTAGTCCTGCTTTTAGTCTGTTCTTACAGAGGATTAGGGAATAAAGTAAGATGCTATAAGATAATATATAATAACATATATCGCTTGACATTAACACACAGCGCCATCTAGTGCCACACTAAGCAACGAGGCTTGTTTCGTGGCCACCAGATATTTGATATACTACATAGATACTTTTTGTTTGTAAATACATACTTCTTATACATATAAACATCCATGACTCGGAAACAAATGTCCATGCTCATCACACGAACATTTTTGCTTTAACCAGGATTCGAACCCGGACCATAAGAACGTAAGGCAGCCTCACTACCGCTGCGCCATTCGGGTTGTCAATGGTCGTTGTAGATTAAGGATACCTAAGCGAAGTTTTGCTTTGTGACAATCATTATTTAAAATCTTCCACTCGAATTAACAGAGGTTTCTGATGATGAAAAAAAAAACCGGCCAAGAGCGAGTCGGACTCGCGCATCGAGGGTTCCGTACGAACTTTTTAAAGGACAAACTTAACTTTGCTGTTCGATCCCCAGAAACGGCTATTGCTCCAACCGCAAATAATAAGTTTGTAATAGTAACATCGCTTTTTTTTTGTTATTAAACTACATATTTACGGTTTTCAGACTTTTCCCTTTACATGTGCAACGAAATTTGGCAAAAAGCATGGTCTTACACCATGCTTTTTGCCAAATTTCGTTATTCTACGTCAACGGGAACTACCATATAGGTTTTCGACCCAAAACCTATAGGGTACTTCCGGTTGTCCTAGAATTGTCAATTTTGTTTAAAAGCAAGGTCTTACACCACAAGTAAAGGGGAAAGTCCGAAAAAAAAAAGTTGAAAATTAAGGTAAATTTTGATACTTACAAGTTTTCGCGAAAATATAAATTTGCCCATATCTTTTTATCGTGTTGAACCAAGACCCTTTTTATACAAATAATAGGAACTATAGACTTTAGTATATGGTATAAATTTCAACTTGCTAGGTCCACCCGTTCCTAATTCCGATTTTCACAATCGGTGGTGACAGACGGACAAGAAAGTGATCTTATAAGGGTCCCGTTTTTTCCTTTTGAGGTACGGATCTCTAAAAATATAGATTTTGATAACTGCAAAGAGCAGGTTGATTATCCACTAAGAATTGAATAGATATAATGCATTATTACACTTCTTCTTTGAGCCCCTAAAAGTACGTGATGTTTAATAATAACAATATAAAAATGATGGCCATTGGCTTGTCATTAGTATCGTTATTGCAATAACCAATTGTTTGGTTTATGGTAGACGGAATATAGACCATAAATCAAAGGAAGCCCCGGATAGGCAGTCATTATTTATTTATTTATTAAAACTTTAAGCACTAGTTAAAACTGTACAAAGGCGGACTTAATGCCTTGGGCATTCTCTACCAGTCTACCTTAGGGTGATGCAGAGATAATACACAGTAGATGCAATAACTAGAAAAAATTATATCTAAAACATAAGAATAAATACATATATACATACATATAACAAAATATATAAAGTTAAGAGAGATAAACAAGAAAAACTATAACAACTTAGTTTTGAGTCATCTGTCACCTGACGATGATTGTGATGTCCATTGATTCCGTATGCATCAATGAAATTGTATATCCTGTATGTTCTTACAAACATGAGCCACCACCTCACATCATCCAAACTAGGTTCAATAAGACTCGCTTATACCAGGAGAGCATGGCACAAATCGGAGGCCTGAATACTTATCAATGAGTTCGACTCAAAGCTGCCAATAATTATGATGAAGTTGCACCTAGGCTGCTTCTCCAAAATATACCTTCTGAAAGTCTAAACAAGCTTACATCCAGCCTGCACTTAATATTCACCAAAATTCTAAACGTTAACAAACTACTCGTTACCTAATCACTGCCTAGATAGAAAATATAATCACATCGACGCCGCTGATGGCCTATAAGGGTTAATAGTAAAATGTATGTATGTGTATGAGAGCTTGCACCTGCAATACATACATGTATGACACGAATCATTTACTAGATGTCTCTGTGAGGATGGTGCGCGTTTCCATTGAAAGATGAACGGGTTGGGGTTGTTTAAGTTTTCTATAAAAAAGTCACACCGTATTTAAGAGGACTGGAGCTAAACGCGAGTTTTATAATACAAAAAAGCATATGATTCACTGCAATAAACAAAACCAGAAAAATATATGATATTCTTCACGATATATGCTAGTATGATAGTGTTTTGAAAACATAATACAACTAATTTTAGTCAAAAAAAAAAATCACGAACCTATCTCTAAAAATTTATTTTAACGAGTAAAAACCATACTCAAATACAAGCGATCATTCTGATTTTTTGGCAAATAATTCTACAAGCAACATTAATATGATGCTAATGCATGACAGTGTTTTATTTTTTTTAGTCCAATCAATAGATTTTTTGTAAATCGCAAAAAAAACACTAATTTCGCACTATTCGGCCCGCAGTGACTGACGTAACAACTACTTTGTAGTGCAAGCTGATTAGAACTTTATTCTAACAGTATTTCAAACGAAGTTTCAACCACCACAATTAGAGTTGCTAATTTAGCTTCTGTAGTTGCCTTAAGGATGGATTTCTCTAATGAAACTGAAACCAAAGTGCTCATCTTAACCATGTTCTAGAACTGGCAGTGTCATGTTTGACTGAAAAGAATGAACATCTACCTATAAGTATCCCACATAGTATCTTCTTACGTCCCTAGTGCTCCGTTATTCTTTTCTGATTAATTTCGTTGCGGGATCCAAGACAGTTGAAGTTTCTCCGGGACTTCGTCGCGCTTCATTGTCTTGGCGCTTTTCTGGTGGTCGCCACTCTTGATTCTGACTTTCAACAGTTGCAGTGGTTTGGAATTATAGTATGGCGGGATTGTTCCATCTACATAGTATCGGTAGCGATGTACATTGAACTATTTATTTTTTTGTATTCTTCTTTCGGGATGGCTGAATTTAGTAGTTATAAAACTAAGCCAGTCAGGGAAGCAAAGCAAGAAACATTTAGACTGGGCAATATGTAGCCCAGTATAAGGTATATATCCTAACCATTTATAAATCCTAACTAATCATTATGATTCCTCCAATACACTACTAAAATTTATGATCTTTTTAGTTAGTTATTACGGATAAGTATGCTTTTAAGGTCTTTGTTAGTCATTTGCTTTTACGGTGGCAGTGGACTACCACCTGGCAATACCACCTAGTAAGGTAAGTTAGGGCTGAAAAACTGTGTCATCCGTCAAAGAAATTCCCGTGACACAACGCGAACGCTTCCCACTAACCTAACTCATAATACTAAACGGTCAATATGCATCCATGTCGTCGATACACACACACACAGATGTGTATATGTGTGTGTCTATTAGCTGTGGATGTGTGCGAGCCCTTGTTCGAAGCGGCTGGTCGGCAGAAGACTGTATGTGAGAATTTTTTTAATTACTATATTTTTTAATTATTTTGATGAACTAGCGACTCTTTGAAAGGGAGTTTTTAGGGTTGAAGACATGAATTATGAGTGGATTGATGATGTGAAGATTTTTTTTTATTTTTTGTTATTTTTTGCTTGTTTAAACTGGGTACATAACGAGGAGGTGGAGGACTGTGGACTGCGATTGCATGAGATGATTGATTTTTCTGCTAGTTTTACATCGAATTGTGTAAGAAATATAAAGGATGAGGTAGCTTCAAAATATAATAACTTATCAATGTTTGTTCAGGTGATGGACTACTTAGGCAACGACTAGTATTGTTCATTGTCTGGTATCAACGAGACTCACTTATATTATAGTGCAAAACAATAGCTGTTTTAAAATAAAATGAACATTTTTCAGTGTTTAAAACAACAACCAACGAAAACAACAACGAAAGAAACGAAAACAACATTCAACAACTACATGCAAACTCACATGAAAAACAATGTAAAGATTTCTAATACCGCACCGAATCACGCAATAATAGAATGCAAATTGACATCTCTTTTATTTTTAACACTACAAAGCTAGAATATCAGAAGTTGCATGATACATTCTTGGTCAATTAGAGCGTAGAGCGAGCGGTAGTGGCATACGAGGCCTGTGTATAGTGGCACTGGCACTCAAGACAGACGGTACGTTACTCATAACAGAACACAGTGAAAAATAAACGAAAAAAAAACACGATAATCTAAACACAAACATTGCGAAAAAAAAAACAAAACACGGAAGAAGAAAAAACGAATAAATTTTAAATTTCGCGCGCGGCGGTTTGAAAGTAGTTCGTTCCATTTGAAGTTTTGAAAATAGGTTGATACAAAAGGAGTTTCGAGTTTTCGAGGTTGGATGTTACCTTGTCCATTTGTATGTGTGTGAGTAAGTGTAAGTGGAGGGCAGCCAGAAGCTTATTGGGGTAATCGAATTAGTGGTAATTAAATTAGTTTTGCGGCAAGCCCGGTAAGTCACGCTATGAAAAACATAGGTTGAATATTTCGACGGTGTGGTCTTTTTCTCTGTGTTTGTTTTTTTTAATTACTTGTTGAGTTTTCTTGGAAAATACGGCTTGAAAAGTACTTTTCTTACACGTAAGTAATTGTAGTTTTTTTTCTGTGTATTTTACCGTCGCTGTTATGCCAGTAATAAATCATTGTTCAAATAATCTTTACCTTCATCAGACTAGGTAAGCGTAAAGTTATTTAAATATTCAAATTATTTTCTTTTCTAACGCTTGTTTCACAAAAAAATGATCACAATTTGCATAAAATATTTACTTAGGTACCCAATTAATTCCTTTGTTGTTTCAAAACGGTTACAAAAAGAACTTTAGGAGCTTCTACAGATAATGTATTACTAAAACCTAATTAAGGCTACCACCTAGTATACACGCGCTAACATTAATTACTAATTTATAATTAGCACAAGTATTGTCGGGGAATGTATTGTATTTCATGTGGTATCAATTGTGTTATTTGTATTAATTACGTTCGTAATGTATGCTGGATGCCCTAGATAAATTGTCACGTCCTTTGAGGCTTTAGAATACTAAACAACTTATAATGATCTGGTTCAGGCATCATTATCATCATCTACATACAGACCTTTCGTAGTTTATTTATTGGTACCCATTCATTGATTCGCTTATAAAACGTAGTACTATTTGCTCGCGGCTTTGACTCCGTTATGTACGGAAATTAACCTTCGGGAACGTTTTTTTATGTAGCCTTTGATACTCAGGGATAATGTAGCTTCTGATTTAACCTCTTTATAATATTATAAGTATAGAATTTTTTACACAAACCTCGTGGTAGCAAAACTAATAACTAGCAGAAAATAAACTGTGGAAGGACAGTAGCAATTCCCAACTATGTTAAGGTCTGGTTCCGATCCATCAGCTGACTTCTGATCAGTTATTCACATGGAACGATTGCTTAACTGACCTCCACAACCTAGTAACTAGGTAATACGATACCCACGTAAGACTGGTCGTCCAGATTTCAAGGTTCTAAGTACTAGTAACGACAGTCAAAGACCTTACCCATCCACGGATTGAAGTCGGCAAGCATAAATAACTTTACTTTAACCTTTTCGACCCGTACTGGTGTTCTTACTTAGTCAAGACCACCTCCAGTTCAGGCGCGCCTCAAAGAGAGTCAGCAAAAGGAAAAGGCGGACGCCTGCCGGGGCTGCGGGCCTGTTCGAAAGAGATACCGTGGCCCCGGAACACAAAGGGCGATGAAGGAACATGGATGGGTTTTAGTCAGTAAAATCTGACACTCCCTTCCGCTTCGCCCAGAGCGGGAGGGAGGCATGATCTCTTTATATCATACTCCTTTCTATAACGCGTATCGTTGACGCGTTCCAGTTCTTTGCCTTGGTGTACCTTGCTTAGCAACTGGTCTTCCTTGAACTAAATCCGGTTTAAGGATACAACCAGTAGTTATTTACCGCGCATGAGAAACCCAGATACTAGTTTGACGGGAGCTGGTGTTCAACCTTCGGAAGTCGCACAGGTTCAGGGGTTTTACATAGAGAGGTTTTCAGCGACTCAATATCAGTTGAGAACTTTACCTACGGAATTTCTACATTTACTTGTTCATTGAAAGAGTTTTTCAAACTGCCTTGTTCGTCTAAGTGTCGAATGTGCTTCTGCTGAGCAGGAGGTACTGGGTTCGATTCCCAGGTTGGAAAAACTACTAAACTATTTTCCATTAAGAATTTCTCAGTAGCAGCCCGGAATCTGGATGTTGATGGCAATAGGCTTTTCCCCTTATCATAAAAGGCTTAACAAAACTGTCGAAATTCTGGTGACACTTCTGTATACTTTTTTGGTAAAAACAAGCCATGTGTGAAACAGTATAAAGCCTGTTTTTGGTAAACGCAGCACTATACAAAATTGCAATGGGTGTCTGACAAAGGCAATACATAGCCTACGTATATAACGCCTTTACATAACAATCCTTTTTCAATATATCCTCATCACAATCCATTCAGTAGTTTTTACGTGATTCGGAAACAGAAGGCTGCCGAAAATATTTTTGGTTCAAAAATAGATTGAAAGCAATCAGACAAATGTGTCCAGCGTTTTGTATATCTCCTTTTACAGTCCATTTTTAAATCCATGTTCGTTTCACAATGGAAATTTTCTGGGAAAATAAAAATCGATATGACACGTGAAATATGCACGACAGTTATGAGCTCGAAAATAAAAGTACATGCTTTTGTATTGGCACTTTTCAAATTGATTTCTTCGTAATCGTTTATTATAAATAGTATTTCACATCAATCGAACAACTTCACTTTTGGAAATACATATTTGTGTGTGAGTGAGCGCCACAGCATAGAGAGGATATGTCCGTCGTATATATCGTGTTGTTTTTTTGAAATTGTAAAACTTTGGTATATTGGTGGTATATGGCCGCAACTGCCATCGATGTACGGTTTTCAAATAATCTCAGTGATGCCACGCTACACAATCAGGACTTGAATGATAATGATTTGTGTTCGAAACCTTAAATTATCTCAGGGTAGTCTCAATCTGCCAAATTACTCCAAAAGATTTTGAACCATAAAATGTTGTTAGTTAAGTTCAAAATCGAATGAGAAAATTTGACAGTATGTTGTAACTTGATACGCTGATGACTGTACCACCATATTATACAATCAAGATGCTATCATTAAAATAATACATGAATGGTAGTGATCTGACTTCAAACACTTAAATAGCCTATTGTAGCCTAGCAATTTTTCCTTTTTAAAGACCTATCCTGACCGCTTATTCATTCTATGCGTGCCGTCGCTACCAATGGGGGGCCATTAGTAATTTATAAGCAGTGACAGCGACAGCTTGCAGTCAAGGTGAAAGGATTATTATCAGGCTCTTGGGACTGCACTCTCTCAGGGGAAATTGAACAGTGTTTGCTTATTGTTATTAAAGATAGCCATGGGTAGTGGACTATCCATTTTAATTATACCAATCATTTTATGGCAACTGAGTTTAGAGAGATGCTTTTCGACAAAATAAGCTTGACAACAGAACAAAAGAAATAAAATGATTTGATCAATCGTGGGTCTAGCGGTTGCGAGCGCGACGGCTGATCACGAGGTTCTGGAATCCATCCAGCCATCTGGAATTTCTCAGTAGCAGGCACGGAGTCTGGATTTAGACGGCTGATGGCACTAGGCGCGCCCCCCATTACATGGGACTTAAAATACATGACTGGCGAACTGTAGGTGTGTACTAATAGGAACACCTCTGCCTAACCCTTCAGGAATTACAGGCGTGATGTTATGAATGGACATAATTATTTAATCAGGTACATTGAATTAAATAAGATGTTTTTTCTCGAAGGGGTAGTCAGACGGGTTTCGAAGACGGAGGACCCTGAAGGTCTTAGCTTACTTAAACGACTCCGCTCACCCCTGGCAAAAAGAATATAATTGAAATATGGGCTATTAAGTATTGCTCTGTAGATATATTTTACATTGGCAACCGAGCAGTCTGACAGCGGTAACCTCGCTGACAGCGAGCTGTCTGCTAATTTATGTTGCCAATGTAAAGTATATCTAAAGACCAATACTTATAGCCTATATTTAAATTATATTATTTTTAGTAGTTTGTGTGGGCTATGAGCTTAATCCGACCACAATGCTAAAGAGACACACTCGTCAAAAAGAATTACGTACTACGGAGTTCACTGACAGTCTCACTTTTCACCCTTATCTTCTAAGTAATAAGGTTGAAAAGTGGCTACCTAACTATTTGTATTCTTCTATTTGTTCTTAAAATCAACAACCGTTTCAAATCACAGGCAGGTCTCAGACATAGTTGTTTCATTTTTACTTGTTTTAAATAAATATTTTTACCTTGAGATGTATTTTCAACTAATTCATAGTCGGAGTGCAATTAGACAATAAGGTGAAACGAAGTTTATAGTGGTCGGATTTTCATGGGACTTTTTTTATTGACTTCCTAGAGGAGTGGAGAAGAAAGTTAAAAAAAAATTTCGCCGCTCGTGACTTTTTTTTTAAATTTCCTTTAAATATTTTTTTTCGTTTATGACTATCTTCCAATTCGATGAATTTATATTGTAGCGTAATAGTCTGACCTGCGTGCATCCATTAAATGCTAATTTGGTCTGTTTCTTTGTTTCTGTTTCTTTGTTAATTGTTGTCTTTGCTCATTTTTCCAACGAGAAACTAAAAATTGAAGTTGAATTACGAGTTGGACTTGTACGTTGATGTACGAGCCTGTGAAAAAACAAAACCCCGTGAAAAAGTTGTTACTAATTACCTGTCATATTTATGATGTATCAAGTTGTTAGCTACTATTAATTATCAGAACACACACAGCGTGTTTTCTCACGATGTGTGTTACATTGTGAGAAAACCCGTATGCCAACGAGATAATTCTTGACGGCATGTAAAGCCATATCAGAGGCCCCATGAGCGGCTTAAAAACTCTAACGCCATGGATCGGCGGCCGCGACCTCTCGCTTCCAGCCCTGGTTCGTGTCATGGTCCGGAGCGAGACGGAATGGGACGCCGTCACCTCCTTCTGCGAAGCAGTCATGCTAGCGAAGGAGGTGGCGGAATGGGACAGGGAGAGATCCACACGTCCCGGCCGCCGCGGGAGACGCCCCGGGCGTCGGGGGCCACGTGGTGGCTTCCGGCCACCGTCGGCGCGGGCCTGTGGACGGGGAGCTATGGGCTAGCTCGCCGTCCTTCCGTCTCATGACGACAGGCCGTGTCGACGGCGCGTTCGTGTTCCACGCGCGCCTCAAAGAGAGTCAGCAATAGGGAAGGGGCCCGCAAGGGCCGAAGCCTGCCGGGGCTGCGGGACTATTCGAAAGAGATACCGTGGCCCCGGAACACAAAGGGCGAGGAAGGAACATGGATGGGTTTTAGTCAGTAAAAGTCTGACACTCCCTCCTGCTCCGCCCAGAGCGGGAGGAGTTATTTGATGATTTCCCATCCGAAAAAAAAAAGGCACAAACCACACGATAAAAAAGAATACTTATTTATCTAAAGATTGTCAATGTAACAAGTATAAAGTAATCCTGTGTATCATGAATGTCGATTATGTCGAACCCTGATAGTTGTCGCGGTGTCGCCAAAATCCAACTTACTAGGGAATCGGATTAGGTACGATTGGCCAGGTAAGATAGCACGACACTTATAAAAGTAGGAACCCGCTTGGTAAGGCAATTTACTATCGTCATGTAGGATATTAATAGACATTACATAGTATAACAGCCTCACTTAAAGTACTTACGGGATGATATCCGTGATTCTTTCTTTTTCTTTTTTTTTTCTTTCCTTTTTTTTAATAAATTTCGTCCCACCCGCATACCTCTTCAGTATTCCCGCGATCATGATGCTTGCAACAGCGTCGAAATATCGGGAGCTCATCGAACCTAAGGAAAATCACGGATATCATCCCGTAAGTACTTTCAAGTGTAGTGAAAAACCGTGAAAGTCTAAAACAGTGCATATAACAGCCTCATTGTTCTCATCATCTGCTGTCTTTTCCAAACTATGTTGGGGTCGGCTTCCAGTCTAACCGGATGCAGCTGTATACCAGTATTTTACATGGAGCGACTGCCTGACCTCCACAACCCAGTTAGTACTGGGTAATACGATACCCCTTGGTAACACTGGTTGTCAGACTACCTGTAACGACTGTCAAAGATCTACAAATGACAGCCGGAACCAACTGCTTAACGTGCTTTCCGAGGCAGAGAGGAAACTCGGAATGTAAGAGTGCAAGTCAACCATCCACAGACCAACCTAGGCAAGCATGGCTTAACCTAAAGATCGACCCGAGCGGCTGTTAGTATTAAGCCACGAGCTCCTACTACTACCAGGACTAATGATTGCAAAATAGTACCGCGAAAAATGAGGTCCTTTGTTTGATTTGGGCAAATTGTTATTAGGTTTCTGCAGAAATCGGGCAGAATTTTTTCTGTAGTAGCCTGGAGTCATGCATGGTTAATGCGTTCGCAGATAATTTGGAGTCTCCAATGCTGCGACGTTGGATGAAACTCCACACAAAATAAACCATTTCTGTCTATTAACAATACTTACTAAGACAATGGGCGTAGCCCGAAATTAATGCTATAATAGTAAATTATGCCATAAGGGCCGAGTCACACTGGAATGGCAGCGGCCGGCAGCGACGCGGCGAGCACTTTCAGTGTGATAATTTTAAAACTTTATCTACATATTTAAAAGACCAGTTAAGTATCGGTTGAAAAGCTTGAAAAGGTCGCGCGGCCGCGCGCTCCTTACCCCCGTCCGCAACACTGAACGCTACGTCCTACGTAGGCGGTTCAAAGCTTCCTCTTCCGCAATAAGTGCTATAATAACCAATTCCATTATATGTTCACTCCAAACACAAGAGTTTCCTTGCCGAATGTAGAAACTAAACTAGTCAAGAGGAGACTAGGCGCGTGGGGTCTGGAGGTCGCGCGAGGCCGCCAGCGGCGACGCCGGAGGCCGCTGGCGTCGCCGCTGGCCGCTGCCAGCGCGACTTTTCCAGTGTGACTCGGCCCTAAAGGCTCGCCCTAATGTACTTGGGACTTTAAAAGATTATTAACGAAATGTAGGTACCAATACCATGTGTATACGTTAGCCTCACTGAGCCAAGTAAACTCAATGGTTTCGAAAAACGGCCAAAAGTACAAACGGCTCCATTGAATGATATAATTATACTAACGTACCTATAACATAAACAAACAGTCACTTTATAAAATAAATCTCTAGAAAAACTATTACTCATACACAATAATATCACATAATTCCGTAACACTTTCCTGCTGACGGACAACAATTATTATGTCCACAACTTTCCGTATTCAACAAAACGAAAACAATTCAGTCCTTTTCCTTCCTTCCTTTAGACACTAGTGTTAAAATAAAATATTCATTCCGACAATTATGTTGCAGGTAGCAAGCTTTGACAGACTAAGCCGGGAGGACACTGAAGCTCAGGGAGCGAAAAGGATCTTAGAGGAGCAATTAGAAGAGAGGTGAGACCTTTTCAAATGTCTGTATTTTTAAGAGGGAGTGTTTTATTTTTAAGTGACGTTTGGTTTTATGGTAAGTGTTTTATATTTCTTGTTTGTATATTTTATTTTGAATAAAGGTACGAAAATGCTTGTTAAAATTAAGTGAGTCAGTGTTAAAAGTTGATAAAATATCACCATTAAAAACTTTAAAATTTAAAAACAATGCAGAGACTTCATTCAGCTGTTTGAGCGCCAAAATTTTCCGTTTTAATTATATTAAAAGTCACCCGTTACTTACATAGATACAAGGTTCGCTCGTTGGTATTAGATTATTATTTCGCCAAATACCTGTTGTAACTTTTGTAGTTGTTTCTTTACTTTTAACTAAGTACCTACCTAAGTAGATCTAATTCTAATTTATGTAGTCAATGATCTTAGTGCACGGTAAAACTCCAATGAGTTTATGTTGGCACCAACTAAAATGAATGTATACTACTGAATAAATAAATAAATAAGTAAGTACCAACGTAACAATCATAGTGAAATATTTATACGTATATTTTTAAATATACATAGGCAAAGCATTCTCTACCAGTGAGCCTACACATACCTACCTAATAGAACCTAACGATATAAAATTCTGAAAAAAACATCATGATCATCATCATGAGCCTACAGCAGTCCACTGTTGGACATAGGCCTTTTCAATCGCACACCACTTAACTCGATTGTTGGCAACTCTCATGCAGTTCCTACCAACCACCCTGCAAAGCTCGTCGCTCCACCGAGCCTGAGGGCGTCCCACCGTACGCATACGTGAAAAACACATAAATACCATTTTTTTAAGCTACATGCCATCTTCCAAAATTGACATCACACAAAAGAATTGATATGAAATAATAAGATATCTCATTCTCCAGAGACGCTTGGCAAGGTTCATTCTCTCTAGAGAATGGGGTTCAGTTCCCACGACAGAATGCTATTTGACAATCCATTTATTTTGATCATGCTTCCTTATTGGCTTTGGGGTGTTATATTGTGTGCCAGTAGTTTTATGCCATCGCCCTTTGAAAATAGTTTTAACAGTTTTATAGTAAGGGAGCATAATATTTTTGATGTACTTGTTCATGTTCATATTCATATTCATTTTATTTTGCATACCTTATGTTTAAAAAGATGCCCAGTAGTAGTAGATTCTCAGTTACCTAATACATACTACGTTCTCCAGTCTGCCAAGCCCATACGGTGACAACACCGCTATCACTACAGAATCTACACATACACACACTGATAACGTAGCAAACAAACAAAAAAACACACCTTCTAGACAAAACATCAAAACGTCGCGCATCGCCGTCACAATAATGAGACAAGACGGGCCATCTGGAGGCAGACACTAAATGCTGACACACAAACAAATCTTGTTTGGTAAATACTAGTGCCACTGTTCAACACAAGTGTATAGCTCGAGTTTCTGAGAAAATCACTGTAAATAACGCCGTGGGACCGTAGTGTGTGGAAGGAACATTCTTACAACTCCTGAATGTTTGGTATTTTCGAAAACAAATGTCTTATTTACTATTGTCAATTCAAAATGTATTTGTCTATTACTTATTAGTCGCGGCATCGCTCCTGTTATGGTCAGAAAACTCTCGGGAATAATAAAATTAATTAGTGAAGATTACCTCTTAGGGCCTAAGGGCGTATTTTAATCGCTCAGATGACGCGCGTATACACGTTTGACACGCGCGTTTGTATAGCGTTTTACGCGCGTTTGAATCTTTAAAAACGCAAAAAAAAACGGCATCTACGGCACAGAAAACGCGCGTTCCTGAAACGCGCGTCGTCTGCGCGTTTAAAATACGCCGTGTGCTAGGGCTCTTACTTCGAAACTAAGAAACTTTATCTCCTTAACTAATATATAAAATAATATTATAAAGTATATATGTATTTATACAAACCATTGGGAATATAACTTTTTGCATACAAGTTGACTAGAAATTCTACGGTAATCTTTTAAAGGGTACTTGTAACATGCTGTTTTGATGACATTTAGAATAGTATTTATTTTTTGTTCTTGTAATCATTTAAGTAAGTACCAGTATTTTCTACTTCTCTGAGTACCGAAAACCATATATGGTAAATAATTAAGTATTGAAAAAAAATAAAAAAAATGTACTAGAATGATTCCAATTCCCATAACTAGATTCGTGAAACTTCAGAACAATATTCCCAGGTTTATTCTGAATCTAGTTTATATTAAAAGTTGTCTTTTTTGTAACACAAACTTCTGCTAGATATAAAAACTTTCAGAGTCGCTCATCGGTCCTTTGGGGCTTTAAAGAAATACAACAACGGACTTCAGAAAATTATCTTCTTTGGATGTACCTAGTCATTTAGGTTTAGCTTTTGAAAACTTATTCCTTCAAGATAGTGAAATGTAGATGCTTTATTTTTACGTCTGAAAATAATAAAATTGCACCTTATTTTCAGTGAGCTGTTGTTTTTTAACAAATACTTTTTGTTCAAAACGTAAAGACCACTTTCCTAATGTTTTTTATCCGTGTCTGTGCGACTGCTGGGCAAAGGCCATCCCCATTCCTTTTTAACTTTCTCGGTGTTCTATCTTCTCTGGCCAATCCTTTTTCTAATTTTAATTACTTTTTCAATAGTTCAGAATTCATTCAATTATTCTGAAATCTACTTTTTTTTTATAAATAAGTGACAGCACCATCACCATCATATTTTAAAACGAAAATTTGAATAAGGAATGCCATCGTTCTTTATATTCATGTTCTGTCCCGTCTCTAAGCCACGTCTTTGCCAATACATAAACTCGCCCCTTTTTCCCATGGGGTTATTTTTTTTTTTTTTCAAATGACCCCTCCTGCTCGGGGTGGAGTAGAAGGGAGTGTCAGACTTTTACTGACTAAAACCCATCCATGTTCCTTCATTGCCCTTTGTGTTCCAGGGCCACGGTGTCTCTTTCGAACAGTCCCGCAGCCCCGGACCTGCTTCGATCATTACATACTTCTTTTGCCACGTCTACGTTCATATACCTATTCATACACGCACACCGGTTCCGATTTTTTTTTTGTCAATTTTACTAATAAATAAAACAAATATGTAATATTCCCTTCTTATAATAAAAGACGAGGCTTCAGGCAATTATAATACGATCCATGTTTTGTCCTCATTTCTGCTGTTTTGGGCAAGGACATCTGTTGGTTTAGATACCATCAAATTGGCCTTTGTACAGTCAAGGACGAAAATATTATGTTATATTATTATATTTTAATTATATGTTAAAGGAGATCGAGGCTAAATCATAACAGCCGCTCGTATTAATCTTCAGGTTAAGCGGCGCTTGACTAGGTTGGTGTGTGGATTGGTGACCACCCATTATTTACGGAGTTTTCTCCGTGCCTTGGAGAGCATGTTAAGCCGTTAGTTCTGGCTGTCATTTGTAGATCTTTGACAGTCGTTACAGGTGGTCAGTGGCCCGAAAGCCTGACAACCAGGGGATATTGTATTACCCAGTACTGAGTTGTTGAGGACAGATAGGTAGTCGCTCCATGTAAAATACTAGTATTCATCTGATTCTAACAAGAAATTGATCTGTAATGCATTGGCTGAACTGGAACCAAACCCAGGACCTCATCGCTCAGCAGTGGCGGTTGCGACCAATCAGCCAACAAACGTATAAAACAGACAAAACATTAGCATGTTTAATACGACTGCCCGGTATAATCGGTTCACTCGGTAACAAATTGTGTGGATATATTTGCGAGACTGATGAACTAACAAATTGAATTATATCTCTATTTAAGTTTACTACGTTTCTGGATGTCTGTTTACCCTACACAACGAACTGAACTAGGGAAACTGTGTTTATTTTGTTTGAACATAATAAAAGGAAGCTCGTGGTTAAATAATAGCAGACGGTAGGATCAATCTTTAGGTTAAGCCGCGCTTGCCTTGGTTGATCTGTGGATGGGTGACCACACTTAACATACCGAGTTTCTTCCGTGCCTCGGAAAGCAAATTAAGCCGTTGGTCCCGGATGTCATTTGTAGATCTTTGAGCGTCGATACAAAAATTTAGTGGCCGAAAGTCTGACTATCAATCTTACCAAAGGGTATTTCTATTGGGATTTCACAGTATTCGTTCAGAGTCAGGATTTGCTCCCGGTTGATGGCAATAGGCTCGCCACCAATACTTAAAAATAACTTATGCATGCAGTTTACCTATAAGTGATTGTTGCACTATTTCACTTACATCATTTTTTGCATGATACTTTTAGTATGCAATCTGTGTAAACAATAGGCGAGACGACAAAAAAAATCTAATTAATCCGTCACTTAGATTATCAAAAAATATTTGACTCGTGTTTTTTCTTTTGTTACGTAAGCCAAAATTGACGAAGATACGACGCTTTTCAAATTCTCAATACGTCACGCCATGGTATAATGTTTAGCTAATTCTGACGTCACGAGCCGAGTTTTGATGCGTTTTATCTTTGTCAACATTCATTGATTTACAAAAACAAAAAATACGTGTCTATTAATTTCCAATACTCTAACTGACGGACTAAATACATTTGCAATTTTTTGATAACGTTGTCATGCCTAATGTTGGTGAACCGATAAATAAATAAATAACTGGCAAAATGTGGGTGTACCTACTGAACTATTAAGCTACACCTCTACATTACCCTTCGGGTATTACAGGCGTGATGTTATGTTATTCAATATATCTGTATCTTAGCTTAAAACATTCATTCACACCAATTTGTCCTGTAGCATTCTGGAAGTCTTTTCAGAATAGCGTCCAACTTTTACAAATAGTTAAAACACAAACAAGAACTTTTAAACAAGGGTTTAAAACTTCGTTAACGAAAGGTTTTCGTGACGCTACGGCTTTTGTGGCACAATTCAAACATATTATTATGTAGTATGGTTTTAGGGTAGGGTCCCCTGATAACGATCTGTGTTCGTCATTCCGTGATATCGCCACTGTTTATGGAAAGTAGTGAAATGTTTGTTGTGACAATAGAGAAATTTTACATATTGAAGTTTGTTGTTTAATATTGGTCCATCATCATCTGCCTAGCCTTTTCGGATTTCCCAGCTATGTTGGGGTCGGCTTCCAGTCTAACCGGATGCAGCTGAATGCCAGTATTTTACATGGAGCGACTGCCTATCTGACCTCCACAACCCAATCAGTATCGGGTAATACAATACCACTTGGTAAGACTGGCTGCTAGACTGTCGGGCTACTGACTAGCTGTAACTTCTGTCAAAGATCTACAACGGCTTAACGTGCTTTCCGAGGCAGAGAGGAAACACAGTATGTAACGGGTGGTCAACAATCCACGGAATTAACCTGTATATCGACCCGAGCGGCTGTTATTGTTTAGCTACGAGCTCTTCATTGTTTAATATAAGTCCATTTGATAAGATAATTAGGTAGTGTTTCGCTGGTATGTGGATACAAGCGAGGTCATAAACGTTTTTTAGTTTAAAGGGTACAGTTTTTATTTCCTTATGATTTAAGTATAACTTACCCGCATAAATAAAGGCATAAGTTTACTCTTGGAGATGGGTATGTAAAGGTCGATACATACAGGGTATAAACAACCTCATCATGAAGTCGTCGACCAAGCATTCTGTACATCAAACTAAGTAACTTTACGCAAAAATGATTGCTGGGAAACGACTGTTTTTCTGGGGTGAAAAATCATGTTTTGTGGTACAACTCAATATAACGCACTCAAAACATTATGCTGATGGATTGATTGAATAGTACGGGGGTCGTGGAGGTGTTTAAAGTAAAAATCTTTCATTGAAAACTTGTATTTTTTTTAAAAACTTGTCATAAAGTTGGAACTTTGACCCCCAATACCTCCGTTACTAGAAAGTCAGTCAAGAACAAAAAAAAAGATCGCAATGACGAGGAGAACAAGTGTCTTTCTGCTTCGTTAAGAGGTTTTTACACATTTTATGCATAGGTAATTACAATTTTTACCGTTCAAAAATAATATATTGCGGTACCAATGTCTCAATATTTTATAAAGATTTTTAGCTTTTCAGGCCAAGGGTTAATAATCAGCATTATCTCTGACAAATCATGGAAAAGCTATTCGGGTAACACACTCGTCTCCGCTACTAAGACTAAGCCCCTTGGTTTATAAACGTAAACTAGAGGCTCCGTATAGAGATACAAATTCACACACTATTCACCTTTAGCTTGTCAAAGCTTTCAAAGGCGAATTGAGAATCAATACACATCTCCTTTACACATGGATCAATGGACTTACAAAGAGCTAGCAATCCGAAATACTGGTATATGCAATCAGCAATGACTGTTTCAATTGAAACTATGTTTTGTCTATGAGTAACGGACTGTTATTGGTCAAATTAATAGGGTCGTTTATGCGACCAATGTTAAATAGAAAGCTGAAACTTCAGATATAAAGGGTGTAAAACACCTCTTAACGAAGCCGAAGGGACTTGTACTCCTCGTTATTGCGATAATTTTTTTGTTCTACACCATACCTGGGAACCTTCTAGTTACGGAGATATTGGGGGTCAAAGTTGCAATTTTTTGACAACTTTTTTTTCAAATACAAGTTTTTAATGTAAGATTTTTACTTTAAACACCTCCATGTTTTGAGTGCGTTACATTGAGTTCTACCACAAAACATGAATTTTCACCCCAAAAAACAAAAGTCGTTTCCCAGCAATAATTTGTGCGTAAAGTTACTTAGTTTCATGTACAGAATGCTTGGTTAACGGCTTCGTGATGAGGTGGTTTACACCCTGTATGAGTGTAGGTATGTACGTTTATTCCATTGTACACACTTAGACTCCCATTCGGTCCGTTTACATGTCGTGGGTCCTGTTTAACGTACACAAGGGACTTAACTAACGACGGTAACTGGCGAAATGTGGGTGCACATGGTATACCTCTGCCTAGCGCCTCAAGGATTACAGGCGTGATGTCATGTTATGTATGCCTCTTTTATTCTTCTTTGCTATGTATAAAGCAAGAAGCGTAAATTAAAATCTACGTAAACTAAAAAAAACTCAGATTGAACTCCGGCCTTTATTCCAGTGTTTGTATTGTAAAGAGAACCTATTGTTTTTATCTGAATAAAAATCTTATTCCACTCATTGTACTTTTAATTAATTATTATCTCAAAGATTTCTTGCTTCTAAAGCTCACTAATTTACTGTCGCTCACCGTTGTGTAAGAAAGAGATGGCCAAACAGCTGTTTACTCTTTCTTTTTTGTTTAATATGTCCCTTCTTCACAACATTAAAGCATGATGAATTTGATTAACCCTCAAGGTCATTGAGGCGTTATTTCAAGGTCACGAAAACCCCGTCTCAGTAGACATTTAACGTCTGATTAGCTACATAATTACTTGAAACTTTAGCTATAAAATCTTCATAACTTAGGTACTGCGAACGGTGAGATAAAATCTACCGATGCGAGTATAATGACTGCGTACAGAGCCCTCTATGACAGCCGGCCGAAAACAAAGAATAATGGTGTACAAAATGCCAAGAACTACCGGGCATTACGCTTTAATTCATTAATTTTACAACTGACGTAACAACTGAAACCCAACCATAAGGCTCGGCAAGAAGAGTTTAATTTACAATGGCGGTTTGCTAACTAACTTTGCGCAAGCTAACTTCAGTATGCCTAAAGGGGTTGTCATAGAAACTGAAGTTCTGCGCGCGCATCACCTACACGCTTACGCCTACTCACACATAGAATGGTTCCCCCAACGAGGGAAAGAGATGGCGATATAGTACAGTGTAGTAAAAAACTGTTAAACTAAAATATATTGTTTCGTATTGTTTTATTTAGGTTATTTTGTTGTAAATTGAAATGGGAATAAAGATAAGTGGAATAATTTGGTTTTAGAAGAAATCTTGTTGCCACACGTGTATAAGTAAATTGAGGATGTTGGTGTCCGATTTTTCTGGTGATTTTATCAACTTTTAGCGTAGTGTTTATCTTACAACACCAGTGTGCTTACCTTAAAACACCAACTATGTTTAGTAATTCTCAATTTGATGTCATGTTTTTTTTTTAAACAGTTATGTCTTTTATTTTATACTTGACTAATAATTAAATAAGTAAGTACGTAATTTGTGATTAATTAATACTTGCTGATTCATTAAGGAAAACAGTGATATTTTAGTTTAGACTAGAATGTAAATCATTCGGTATGTTCAACCTATTAATAACTTTAATAATAATTTATGAATTCCAAAAAAAAAACCCTGTTAATGTTTTTTTTTTTGGTGGAGTTTTTAAAGATGAATTTATTTATTTAATTAATAAGATGTAATCTTCCAAATGATTACATCACAATAGTAATCTAAAACAAAACATTTGCAACTAAATTCCCCGCCAAAAAAACATAATACTACCAATTTCTACCAAAACCACTCTCTACCCAACTGTACTCAAGTCGTCCCTCTCTTACACAGACACAGTATGTTCTAACTATGTGTGCGTGTTTTACACCACAGATTCTGCGCGATGGACCCTAGTATTCTTGCAGCCATGGACAAAGAAGCACTCAAAAAGCAGATTGAAAACATGAAGTACCAAGCGTCTATGGAACGCTGGCCGCTTTCAAAAAGCATTGCAGCGTGAGTAATTCTTTATTTAAAATTTAAAAATATTAGTTTTGTGAGTGATGTAAATGTGTAGTGCAAGGGAACGGGAGTCGCCCTATGTGTGTGCAAGCGATAATAGTGCTTTTAACAACGGTTCAAAGGTATAAAATTGCGTGGAGGTCGTGCAACGATTAAGGGATTATGTATGCTGGTTTTTTTTCTATTTAATCGATGTGATTAGATTCCCTGTGTCCTCCATGTTTTTTTTTTGTGTATTTTTGTATTGTTATCTTTCTGTCAATTCGTCTATGTTATAACTAAAATATCTTTCAGTCATAGTACAGTACGAATTCTGTACAATAATGATCGTTTGCGTCAATTAAAATGTGTCATATTCGTCCTATTTTAGTTAATTCCCGTAGTGCTAAAGTGTTTCATCATATTGTTCTGGGTTGGGTTCAACGTTTGCTTGAGTCCCAGTAATTTCTGCTGTAGGGGCAGCATTAATCGATAATTGTATTCTTTACATGCCTGCTTGGAAATTCCCCTGTCCATTGCAATAACTTAATGTCTGTGAAACACAAAACTTTACGCCTAATCGATACGAATTCTCTATGACTAACAATAAAGTGAAAGTGCTATTTTGCACCTTGTCATTGATATGGTTTGGTTCATTTTTGGTAGTACATGGTAGACCCTAATACAACTGTCAATGAGTTTCCATGACAGGTGGAATGACGTCATTGTAGGGGTCTTTTTGTTCCAACATTTGGCTTTTATGTTTTAATAATTAATACTCTTTGGGTGTTGTATACTTGAATACTAGTGTGACTGTTTTGTGTGTATCATTTTGTGCAAAAGATGTAGCTTCAATTTTACCATAACCACTCAAATCTTTGATTTCTATGAATTTTAGAATACTGTTAAGATCCCTAACTATTTGCATTTGTCAAAGTTGAGTCCACCACATTTTATTCTCATATATATACAATGGTATCCACTAGTGATCCACATTCGCCCTGGATAGAAACATGTGGAATTCATGGGGACAGGCCTTTGCCCAACAGTGAGATGATGCAGGCTAATAGTACCAGTAAACCTACAATGATAAGTCCTCTAAAATACAGCATATCAGATCCTTGGGGTATGCCAAAGTTCGTAGCTTGGTTTTAATAAAGCACAAGAAAATATACTTTATCTGTGTATATTTTCCTTCCTACCTGAAGTTAGTGCTTTTTCTATGTTTGTCTCTATCTTTGATATGAATTTAAAATTGGTCACCGCCATAAGTGTTGCTTTTTGCGTCACTTTTGATGTCTATTCCAGCTGTTTGAGCCTTAGTTTCACAATAAGCCAATAACATTCACACTGCTGGGACACAGGCCTTCTGTTTGTCCGAGTCGGCCATAATCCACCACGTGGGCCTAGCTCTTGTTGTTGAATGACACGTGTTGGTTCTCGTCTCTTCTTCATCCTCGCTCCATCCCACTTTAGGTGGGGTAGGCTCTCCCAATTGTGTGGTGCCAGGACAGTCAGTGCTCGGTTGTCGGGTCGGGCAGTCCTCTCTCCAATAGGAGCTCCGGCATGCTAGTCCACCACGTAGGAGGAGGTAGTCCTCTACCTCTCATATATTCAGATGGTATTCAGGTAATATTTAGTGCTAGTACATATCTATTTTACTCATGATGTTTCTCTACGTCTTTTTGGCTTTACGTTTGATTTCATTAGAAGTTACATTTTTGTGACACTATTTGAGGAAGTATTTTAGCTTTAGTTACATTCACATTAAGGATGTGTCGAAGTAGTAATTATTGATATGGAACAATATTTTATAAGCACGAGTTTCCTTATTATGGCTCAAACCGTAACTACCGATAATATTGTATGGGTATTGAGTTCAATAGCGTTGTTATATTGTTTACCTTTACCGTGTCCAATTGTCTTGGAATATTGTTCAAGGTACACTTTTAAACTACGTATATTTTGCAAATTTTAATCATCATCATTATCCAGCTCTTATACCAAAATTTAGGGTCGGCGCAGTATGTCTTCTTCTTCCATACTCAGTATCACAACAGTCACCTCAAAATGAAAACAAATCTTTATTAGAATAATTTTAAATTTTAGGGCTTACCTGAGCAATCTGTTTGTCTGAAAACTGCTTGGACAAAAACACGAAAAGCCGGTGTATTTCTAAGAATTTCTTCAAATATGCTAGTCTGTTTTGCTACTCAGAAATACTACTATTGTTTTAGTCAAATCTTTATTGAAAAGTGTCCCTCTTCTTCAGCAAATGTTATTTCTCCTTTCAATTTCATTGTATTCATAAGGTCCCAAGCATCTTGATTTTTGTATGCAACTGTATACTTTGCATAAAACAGTGTGAACGATGGGTTTGCACCATCATACTCATGACTTTTTACTGTAGCTACTAATTGTTTAACTTGTCTGTTTCTAAGAACAATACTATGACGTGTCTATGTATCATTCATCGTAACATCAACGATCGTTATAGTCATATGTCTATTTTTATCTATAAAAGCCTCATTCTTGATGACTTTATTATGGTTCTCATACTCACACCATTGATTTACTAACTACTTGGTTCCCATGCTGAAACTACCATTGCTCATAAAGTAAGAAGTCTTACAGTATCGCTTTATAGTAGTATAGTATTATTAAACTCAATATTCTAAGCTAATTTCCGTCCACTTAAATGATTTCCTCAGTTTTTTACCAGATTTCTCTTAGCTCAAAGCAATTTCTTCCTCTGATTTTTTTGTGTAACTATAATCATTGGTAGTCGTGACCTGTTCTATACATATATTTATCAGTCATTGTATCTGGCAATTAAAAATCTTAAAAAAAAAGATTGTCGACTTCAGATTCCACTTTGCCAGCTTTTTTATGCACCTGATCGCTATCTGAATCCCCATCGTCGAAATAGATCTAGGTAATAATCTATTATTAGCCAAAAATAACAAATCCTCATCGAATTCAGAATAGAAATATCCCATCACACCTGCCACATATATCAAAAATACTCTCAGATCTATATTAGTTTTCTTTCTTTCATTCATGCTTGCTGTATTTTCAAGATATTTTTATGAAAGCATGCGGTATGGCACGGTGCGAATCGATGGTTACCACACTCAAAACAGATTGACTAGTACAAACAAATGCCGCTGCCCACGCGCATTTTGGGTTGCCAGACTTGGAATCCAAATTCCCCTTAGTGGGAAAATGATTTTACCCGTTTCTTTTGTAATCTCGGGAGATCATAACATCAGGCATGTTTTTCATTGGGTTAGGCCGAGGCTTTTGCTTTAAAGTAGACAAAAAAATATGAACCGTCACGGGACGCCTGGCTGATGTGAAACATCGAAGTTATTTTGTACAAGTAATATGCTTAAAAAACAAAAAAAAAACAAACATAAAATTTAAAAAAAATCGATTCACAAAAAGAAAATCCTTAGACTAAGATCGAACTTGAAGTCACGAGATTGTAACCCAGCGCTGTGCCCCGAGACCAGCTTGTTGTAAACCGTGAGGAATATGTAGATCTTATAATGCTGCGTCAACAGGTCGGTAATGTTCGGGATTATTCGGGCAGGGTTGACATCTTGACAGTTGGCGACGCGTTTCCAAGGCATGCGTCGCCACGCCAAAACTAAATTATTTTTATGAGGTCTGCCTCATGTAAATAATTTCATCATTCATTCAATAAGGTCATCATCATTTCTCTAGAGTTAAACCATGGTAAGCCCACATTTTGCCAGACATTATGAAGTCCCATTTAATAGAAGATCTCGGGCGATGTTTTGTAACATCTTGAACTACGTAGTGTGTACCGTTTTGAATGATTATAACTGTGACTTTTTTCCAAAGAAGTATTTGATATTATCATACTTCTTGATTTTCAAGGTTCAGTTATCAAAAGCATTATTGCAAAGCTTCTTACATTTTTATACTTTCGAGGAAACTGATTTCATTTGATCTGAAGGAGTCTTTTTCCAAGAAGATTATCGATAAAAGGTAATAAATTTTTTGTAACATATTCTATGTGCAATGAAATGTTTGGGCGAAATAGTGGAGATATTGCCTGATATTAAAAAAGGTAATATATTGAAAACGGGGCGCTACACGCGATTGAATAGATACTTAAGTTCAGTCAAACGAAAGCCGTTACCTTAATTTGACTTATAGTGCTTAGTATGACAAGCGTTTTATTCACTTCTAGCACTTTTTACGATTAATGTTCAACTCCGTTTTATTGATAGTATTTTTTTTTAATGACTCATTCATGATGACTTTATTACGGTTCTCATACTGAAACCATTGATTTACTAACTACTTGGTTCCCATGCTAAAATTGCCGTTGTTTATAAAGTAAGATGTCTTACTATAACGTTTTTAAGTTTAGTATCAAATTCAAGATTCTAATTTAATTTCCGTCCTCCTAAATAATCTCCTCAGTTTTTATCAGATTTCATAACCAACAGTTTTATATACTGCTAAGTTTTCCACCAAGGCATATGGGTGCGATGAAGCAACACCACATTAGATTCCACAAATGTATATAGCAAATCATACAAATCAGCTGCATTGTTGATCTATACCTAAGTGGTCGCAAGGCGTCTTGGGTTCGATTCCCAGTTCGAATTAATCATGATCTGTCAAATCAGCAATTTGGTCGAGACGCCATTGTTTAACTATTGTGTCTACTTCGTCGACAGATCATGGGTTTTCCATCAGAAATTTCCAGCTGTAGCAACTCGAAGGATAAAATAAATAAATAAATAAATATCGCTCGACATTAACACACAGCGCCATCTAGTGCCACACTAAGCAACGAGGCTTGTGTCGTGGACACCAGATATTTGATATACTACATAGATACTTTTTGTTTGTAAATACATACTTATTATACATATAAACATCCATGACTCGGAAACAAATGTCCATGCTCATCACACAAACATTTGCTCCAACCGGGATTCGAACCCGGGACCCTAAGAACGTAAGGCAGCCTCACTACCGCTGCGCCATTCGGGTCGTCGAGGATGGATTTGTGTCTAGTTGATGACCCCCGACATGGGACTTAAACACATTTGTTAAAACACATCACAATGATCATCAGAGTATCTCTCAGAAAATGCATATGTAGACACTCTGCCCTCCCATCGTCCCCGTATTTTTTCACTTTTCCCATAATTCGAGGTAATTTCCAGCTGGCAAAACAGCTCCAATCAAAACAACTGTCAATACACGATTGAGTGCGCCTACGACTGCGCATAAGGAATCGTTCTATAATTGAATGCGCCTGTGTATTATTTGTGTCAGTACATTGACTATTATGCCAAGGTAGATTGTGTTCCGATAGCACATGTGTTGCACTGTTGTTCGTTATGACTTGGTAGTGATAACATAGCGTTATCTCTGGTACTGAGATTGATTTTGATTGCTTGACGTTCTGCGCTTAGTCATCTGACTAGCCGACCCCAGTATGGTTGGAACCATGCTGGGATCGGCTTCCAGTCTAACCAGATGCAGCTGAATACCAATATTACAGGGACTGACTGCCTATCTGACCTACGCTATTCTGTGCTTTGTTACATCAGTTTAAGTGGATAAAGCAGTATTTCTTAAATAGTCTCATCATCATGGTTTTATACTCTGGCAACTTAAAAATCGCTAAAAGTAAATAACAATATTTTTTTAACGGTTTCTGAATTGTATCCCTAGTGAAAATTGTTCACAATGATGAGTACGAACACTTGTTTAATTAGTATCAGTCGCTATTTATAATTACCAGTCACCCTATTTATTCTATTTAATTTACCGCAGTTCATCTTAATTGTGGAAGTAGTCAAAGTCCAAAACCGTTAATTACGAACAAAGGAGTCGCATTCTAAAGTACGAATTCCTTTAGGGAAGTACGGACAAGGAACTCTAATTGATTGTTTCCACGTGTGGATTAGAAAAAAATACAAATTCGAAACTCAAACTGATTTATTTGGGCAGTGGATCAGTCAAAATCCCACACACTCAATCAACACTGTTTTATTCAAAAATAGAATTGTACTAGGAGTAGCACCAAAAAGTTTCTCCCACGGAGTATAAAAAAATAAACAATACGGAATACGGATTTGACTGGAACGATTTCGCACGCTGATAAGAAACTGTGCCTCATTGTAGTGGATTATATGTAAGATTTATGCCTAAGTATGAATCTTAATCAAAAGGTGAAGAAGATGCAATAAAAATGTGACAGTATAGGGTTCAATTCACATAATTATGATAAAATAGTTTCTGATCTTACATCACAATTCAAGCTTAGATAAGTCATTCAACAGTTTTACAGTTAATTCCCAGAAACGAAATAATTTCATTAAATAACAGTTTTTGACCGACATTTAAATACATAGTAGGTGTGGTCTATGTAGAGGAAGACTAAAGAAACGATGGATGGACTGTGTGAAGGATGATATGGCTAGAAAGGAGGTGACTGCTGAGATGGTGAGTAATAGAGAAGTATGGATATAACACTGGTGAGCAATGCTGCAGCGACCCAAAATGAATTAGTATAAGTAATGTAATTGGGATTGTGTTTGAAGAATTATGATGATTTGAAAACACAATACTACATAACTATTTGAATGCGAATGAAAATCAGTCTAAACAAAAAACTTAGACTTCGTTGCCTTCAAAGTATTGAACCGGTCAGAATCGATAGACGCAACCCACAAAACTAGTCATACATTCGTTCATTATGTTCAGTTGTCTACCATTAGGCTACTAGCTAATTTAATAACCATAACACACACGTCATAATTTGCGGTGATATAACCACAACTTATTGTTTAAGTTAACCAATTAAATTCTATAACTACATATCCTGTTTACGGTTTATCTTGTGTACTATTTGTCTGTTTTATATTGTAGTGACGTCAGGGAACGCACATGTTTCGTCGGGTCGATGTTTAAGCACACATTGCCAAACATGGCTTCTTGAAATACACATAATGAAACAATTTGAGAGCATTCCTTGAAACGTCTGTGGAGTATCTTGTTCCTACTTTTATTTGGTACATTTATTTTGGTATCGAATAGAGAAAAATCAACGAGTGCTCTATGAATGTGATTTTTTACCCTAAATTGTCCAAAATGTTTTGGCATACAATTAGTTAGATGATAATATTAATTCACTAAACCGCTTTCGCATTTTCTAGAACCAAATACTCGAAGAGATTTCATATTTACCAAACAGCAATGGACCCTCGGTTGCATAACGGCTCATCCCTTTTGCAGCAAAGAGGCCTGTGTCACAACAGTGAGAGTATTATAAACTCAATTTGCTTCACAAAACAGACGCAAAATAAGAAGTAGGTATAACAGAAGCAATATACAATGCAAAGTACTCTAAAAACGCACACATGCAAAAAAACGTAGAGAGAAAAGAAACAGCAGTGTTGCCATAAAAAAAATGCACCTGCAGTGATTTTATTTGGTCTGTGCGCTTTGTCTGTCCGCCATGACTTGAGCTTATTATCGGGATTTTCTTTCAGTACCGTTTTCATTTTAAAACGAAGAATACTGGAGCATGAAAATAACGTGAAAGGTATTTGCAGGTCCATTGTCTGATTTTATTTGTTACTGACTGTTACAGTTCAATAATGAACGTACTATTGTAAAAGAGAGATTCTAAAAAAACATAAATATCCATCATTATTAATATCGCACTGAAGGTTCCAAAAATGTTCAAATAAAATGTATATTTACAAATTATAAACAAACATGACATAATAAAACATGTATAAAAGCAGAACAGAATTAAAGAGCATCAAAAATTCGTCCACGTCGCTTTGGATGGCAATGCTGATTCTTTAGGAAAAAATATCAGTGAAAGTATTTTTTTGTAATCTTGACGTATATCAATGCAACTTGCTTAATAAATTATACAGTTAGAAACTGCTTTTGTCTCGATGCCATTGAGAAAAAGTAATTGTTATCGGAAATATTCTTATCAAAATCATTCGCTATAGTCTGCGCCAGTTAGGTAGGAATTAAAATAAATAAATAATAATAAACTCAGGGATAATTAGGCAAAGGTAGTTTCGGGACAAGTTTATGTCAGTTTTTCTGTTTTCGGAATTATGTATTTGAATAAATGTATGCGGGTCAATGACCTTTATTTCCTACTTATCTGGCGCAGAATATAGGAACTTACAGTACTCCTGGATTATAATGTGTATACGATAACTTGCTCAGAAAACATTCATCATCATTCTTAACCTTATGGCAATTTATTGCACGTCTTCTTCTTGCATTCTCTGAATGTGAGTAATACTTCTCTAGTACTCACATTCAGACACCTCCTTATTGCCAATATCATCCTTCACGCAGTCCATCCATCGTTTATTTGGTCTCCTACGTTTATAGAAAACATTCATTTATGTGCTTTCGCTCTAGCGAAATTCATGTTCAAATTCAGCGGCAACTTTCAAAGCTATTTATAGTCTAACAAAAATATTCCACTATTATTCTAAGCCAACGCTATTCACAGCAGTGAACTTTGACTGTCAACCCAACCGACTTGGTTTAATGTTCAAACCCACTGAAGCATTAGCAGAGCAAGATTACTTACTAAGAACCACCGACCTCAATCCACACCGTGACCTTAACACACCCATTTATTAACCCCTAAACGAAACTAATACAAAAGCTCATATATTCCCAATCACACGGGAATATTTCCCATTACTTTTACCTCCGTAATAAGCGTCTTTCCCCGTCGGTTATATTTCATCTGTGGCTGATTTATGGCTTGTGTTATTCAGAAAGTTGCGAGTGAAAGGGTTTGGCAATCTTCTTAGTATTTTTTCTATATAGCTGGTATTGTTGGAGACCTTTTCTAGGAACAGTAAAAATAGTGGAAGAGAATTTAGGTTTCCTAGTTGAGGTTGTTGTAAAAAGGTATAAATTTTTGACGTAAATCAGGCAGGTTTTTGTTGTTTGGCAGCATCTTCTAGGCATGCTCGTTCCATCATATCCATCCATCCATCCATCCATCGCTTTCCATCAGGCGTGATCGAAGTCACAGCAGGCCCATTTTGTAATAAAAAAAAACGTGATTTACACTTGTTCAAAGGTTCATATTCGGTTCGGCAGAATGACAGCAACAAAGCCAATCCGAAGCAATTACGGTACATTTGGCTCTTACCTATTGGCGTCTAATGTCACTGTATCAGGTTCGGATCGGCTCGGTATCTTTATAGTTAAACCGAGCTGTTTTAACTTGAACATTCATAATGAACAGTAGCAATTTCCCGCTGTTTTGTCGCAGCTATAGTTTGTACCATTATACATTACAGCATTTATGACCTTCAGGGATATTATAACTTCCCATTAGTAAAAGATTTTTTGGAATCAGGTCAGTAGTTCCGAATTTTATATTCCTTACATGCAAACGAACAAGCTTTACTTCTTCAAAATATTAATATTATTTGTGTGTAGCCCCTACTAGCACTACAGCAGAAAGAGAGTAACTGAAATGACCGGCTCAATGAAAGTAAAAGCCCTCTCAGTTGGTCAGCCATTCATTAGCCTTCATGCGGATAATGTCTTAATTCTACTTCTATTACATGCGACGAACATAATTGGCGGAATGTGGATGTACTATTATGTTACAACTTTACAGACGTAATATTATTTTATGTCTTTTAACCCACATCTATAACCGTGTTTCCGGACGATATCGATAAACGTAAACCGAAATAAAAATCGTCGAGAAAAAAACAATCAGCTGTTCCTTAAAATTATGTTCGCATAACTCGTCAAAAGGTATGGAACAGCTGTTTTTTTTTTCGCGATTCAGGGTTTGGTCCCATAGTAAAAGTTGTTCATAAAGATGAGTACAATGACCGGTCAAAGTTTATCGATTTTGTCCGGAAACACGGCGTATACTAGCATACCTTCAGCACTGTTTTCTTGATCCTTGGGAGCGAATATTTGAATTCTCACACATTAATCATTTTCTTTCTCCATACTGTTACTATACCCACCATTAGTTGAGTTCATTTCTTTTATTTTTGTTTAATTACTTTGCTCTTCACTCTATCTATTTTTGCAATTACGTTTTCTTCACACACTCAATTACTCCATCCTTATTCACCAGGAAAAGTATTCTTACCTTCATGAGAGGTAAATACAATTATCTGATTATAACCTTATATGATTTCTACCTCAGAAAGGTATGACACTTAACCTTATTCTTTTCTTGTCTTCGCTCCGTCATATTTGTTTTCGTTGACTAGACAATTTTGTTTGTAAGCATTTCTTTTCTGTAGTAAGCTCTTTTACGCGAGGTTTGTGCAAGGAATGGTAATGATGCAAACGTTTTGCTTCTTTGTTGGCTATTAGGATGACGCTTACTTTGTTGTCAATCATTTCGTCTTCTTGGAGTATGTATGCTGATAAATCGTTCTTTATGTCATTTGATTTTGTTCAAGCCCTGTACTTCTTTGGTTTCCGTATTATCTAGTTTGACGTCGCCTTTGTAGTGTTTCTCTGATATGCTAATCTCCCCCCTTTCTTGCAAGGGCTTGTTATATCCAAGCAAAGCCATACCTACATTGTTTTTGGTTTAGGCATATTCCTACCTCTTTTGCCTCATGGGAAGACTTTTATTCGATTATTCCTAATTATTAAAACAATATTATGATGATAATAGAAATTAAATTACGTAAAAAATTGCTGATTCTTTTAATTGCCGACAATTCTTTTGGTTGTGGTACAGTTACTGTCTCCTATAGCAGTATTTCCTCAATTTTATTAAATTTTATTTAAGTGACAGAAAGAGATAAAGCTCTAGAGGTTGTCTAGTTGCATCTCTATCTCGCACTGAAGTAAGATTTAAATCACTGCTTTATCATTTTAAAGTTTGTGGTTGCTCTTTGCAGCTGTTTTGTCAAAACATCACTACATCAAATGCAAATATCAGTCATCTTCATCATCTGAGCGGTATAATATACTTAATGGTTGTTTACCGGCAGCTGATTATGATGGTTATGATGTCAATCATCTGTATATTCACACGCATTAGACATGATGTTTTACAATTTCTGTACATTTTCCTGAAGAGATAAGAAACACGACACAGTTTACTTGTTATACTTTGGGGCGATTTGGTTTAAAATATTTTATTTTATTACATACTGCTGCCCGCAACTTCGTTCGCGTTTAAATTTTGATGAGTGAGTGTGAGAAAAAAGTACCTAATATGCTATTCTAGACAATAATCTATCTCTGTACCATATTTCATCCAGATCCGTTCAGCCGTTCTGGCGTGATTAAGTAACAAACATCCATCGATCGAAACATTCGCATCTACAATAGAAGTATAGAGTTTATTTTCTGACTTAAACTCTAGATTGTGGTGGTAATAATACTTATATTATGTATAATTAAGAAGTATATTATTTATCTTGTGACTAATATGTCTATATTTCCTCATTTACATAAGCAAACTATGTTTACGAGAAACTCAACAAAAAATAGCTACTGAAGGTCATTTACAACAATGAGTCGTATATATTTGATATTTTTAAAATGTTATTGACTTTTAAGAAATCTGTATAGTATTGTTATTGATAATTTAACTACATCGTTAAAGTCATAGTCATAGTCTTCATAGTTAAAAATATTTTCACAAAAGAAGTCAAATAACTTGATCTTTGTCATGCGTAACTAAAGAAGAAAAAGTAATATTTAAAAAAATATTATTTAAATTAACGTCAGTAAATCTCCACTTTATATAACCAGCAGAAGCTATCAAAGACGTAAACCGAAGACCGACACATGCTACCAATGGAACTTGGCACATCACACCAGCGTTGATAGTCGTGGCAGAAACATAATAAGACGTCAAACTTACTCCATTCAAATTCAGTACCTTATTCCGCCACATACCAAGATATATTGGGCACTTTGTACTCATAAACATAGATAACAAAAAACTTCACAGTATAAACCGTTTCTCTTAAAATTTTACGAGCGGCATCAGGTGGTCTTTCATGTTCCGCGTTTCTTCTACAAAAAAAACGGCAAATGCTTCGGAAAACCGTACTTGAACACGTACGATGAAAGAAAGCCATCAACGTGTATACAGATGTACATGAGAATACTTCTTGTATATATAGTGTTATGTGGTAGGTAGCTATACCAGCTTTGTAAAAAGATTTTATTTTTGCGGCAAAATTCTGTTTTATACATTTTCTACAGCGAACCAAAGAAAATATCTAGATTTGTTTATGAGCTTACGAACATCAAGTGAACTGTATCCACTTCTTTACATGGGCAGATTTGAATGTTCACAAGAAACAAATAGTCAACGAGGAAAATAACGATAATATATGCGTGATATATTATCATGTAGAGTATAAAATCACAGCAAATGTCTGAATAGAAACTGTTCTACCTAAAATAGGAGAATCTGAATACAAGGAATAAAGACACAATATGTTAAAATACACACATAGACGTTCGTCTATGTGTGTATTTTAACATGCTGTGTTGTATATTACACAAACAAACACACACTTATGTAGATTGTAATACAACTCATAGACGTCCTCCACCAAACATGGGTCCTGCGTCTCCCTACACAGCCATATACAACATAATATACACAACATAGTTACATGTTACAACTGACCCAAAATTCCTCTGTTCTTGTGAGGGAGGTTTCACTTACATTTATTGCAAGCATTCTGTCTTTTCATGAATATTTCGTTTGTAAAGATATCATTATTCTGTTTTTGCTTAAACGTTAGGCTCGGCATATTGCCTTGGAATACGCCAGACTTTAAATAATACTCTCTTTTTATTAAAGTAGATGTTTTTTTGCATTTTTTGTTAGCCTTAAACGGAGGCTTCAAATTATGTATAAAATGTGATCCCAAATTCCAATAGATTCCATCTTGTCAAGAATAATGGAGGTGGGAACGAAATCAAAAGCCTTCCTGAGAAACCTACAACATACATACATGTATATTGTATAGTAGGTATACAATTGACCAAAAATTCTACAGTCCTTGTGACGGAGGTTATGTTCACGTCTATTATAAGAATTCTGACAATTTTTTAATAAATAATCGAGGATCTTATCTTACTTGATACACACATCATACTTACAGAAAAATCCAGTGTATGAAAAACAAAAAATTTAGTCATGTCATTTGCTTAGCTGAAAAGCGGCTTTGCTGACCTTACTGAGCCACACAAGAAAATTGAACCATATTATCACGTCCATTGACCCATTATCATTTTAGACACATTATCTGAAGTATCCATAATATGTTCGCCTTAAAACTCGTAATACGTAGATACTGCTTAATTTAATTAGATCCGAGAATTTGATCCTACTATATGGGATTCATTAGGAATGTGGGTATTGTACTCATTATGAGCATCCTTGAAAATAATTCAACATTTTCGCAAGCGAAAAGACACTTAAAATCATGACTCTTAACATCAAGATTTACAATAAACAAAACGCGCCTCTACAAAGTACCATTCCTCAAAAACAGAGCACCAATCGCTTCCTTAAAAAAGTCCCACTTATACACGTTCTCGTGAAATAAGAACGTCATCAACATATCGCCATTTTACTCAGAATAACTGACCTAAAAACCGAGTCACTCTGCCACTGACAACGGGAGGAATTTGACTACCCTGTATACACCCACCCTACCATAGGGCTACCCAATGATGTAACGGCCCCACTTTTTCAAAAAGGCTGTTTGACGAACCTTAAAAAGAATGGTGTTAATTTGATGGGTTCGGTTAGCAAAGGTGGTATTGAATGGGGTTAATGCTTTGAGGTTTTCTAGACCACTGGATTAACCCAAAAAATATTTAGCAACGCCAAATTTTGTAAAACAGGCCAGGTTGTTTCTGTTACTAGCTCCAAAACTTTGCAAGTCGTAGCATTAGAACAATATACCTAAGTAAATGATTCTCAATTTTGCAGAAAGTAAAATGACTGACATTTTCACCAATATTCGAGAAATCCCATATAGGAAACATTGACACTATGCAACATTTCGCATACAATGTTCCAAATTGGTATGTTATTTAAGTACAATTCCACTTTATGACTAGTAAGACCAGTAACTAACGTTTCATGAAGATTAAGAAAGTCATAAACAAAGCGACTTCATATGATAACGATATCGAAAAGCTTAAATATGTCAATCTTGTTGAATGCAAAAATAGAAAACACTTTGAAACCGATCGCACTTATCCAGGCCCTCAACTGATCCAAATATCCAGAGTACCGCAACACATACAAGTAGCACTCCACTTAACGACCCAAATACTGCCGCGACAATAAACACAGCTCTAAAGAAAAACCCTCAAAAAGGAAATTTACACGACATCACAAAACAGCCGACTTGTTATGATCAATAACCCGTGTCTAAAGTGGTGATTACAATATTCTAAATACATAAACACATTGCTTCACTCAAAACGTTTGACCCAAAAACGGAGTGGTCTCATTTTGCGAATGTGACAGGGAGGATTTTGGCCTCCCCTCCTTCGATAAGGCCGTTTGCGGCTTGAGAAAAGAAAAGCTGCCCCGCATTGGAGATTTGGTTCGAATGATTTCCCGTGATTCCGGCGTGAAACGCATTCTTTTTAGACGAGTAGCTAGACGAGTACTTAATTTGATTTGTTTCGATTGCTACACGAAGTTCAATGAAAATTATTTTACTAAGAATCATTTCATCTACTTATTTATTCTTTGTCTAAAGTAGAGGATTTTCATCTTCCGCCCACACTTCTTGTTAATTGGATTTTATTGTCTTATCTTCTTTAAGCTAATTACTACCCACCCTTTTTGATTTTATATAAGGATATAATAACATTAAATATTTGTGTAGAATAATTTAGTTCAAAATATATATGTTGAAACGCACTGTCCGATACGTAATAGTTTAATCAAAAGGTCAATCAAGGTCATGGCTATCCAGTCGATTTTTGTTCGAGTCTTAAAAAGCTTTTAAGTTGGTATAAGGGTCTAACCGTACCCTTAAACCCATTGGATCGTAAACGTGCCTTCTAAGGCAGAAGAGAGATTACGCTCCGTACTTGTAGGTAAAGATAAAAGAATCGCGGTAGCCCTTTGTGTGGGCAGATATTTATAGTAAGTCAGTGAACCGGATGGTTATCTTTAACTTGAACTAGGCTTGTAAGTGTTACATCAAAGTTTTATTGTAACAGTAGGTAGATTTAACTATAAAATGTATATCTTTGATTTTATTATTGTAACCTGTTTTCAGTTTATTGTGATTCTTCCAGAGTGTAAGTTTAGGATTTTGACCTTTGGTTTTAGACTTCATTTTTGTTGAATAGATTTTATTTTTCTGTTTAATCTGTTCGGCAATAGGCTCACCCCCTATTACATGAGAATTAAACTTAACTGGCGAAATGTGGGTATATTATCAAGAACACCTTTGCCTAGGCCGTGATGTAATGTTATGTTAGTTCATCTCCTCGTTCTTCTTCTGATAAAGCAACTCCCTTTGGAATTTTGTCACTCTAGATGGAAAAACCATATTAGTTGCCATTAGGATTACGCCTTTCTTTCAAGCAATACTATCACCGTTCTCACTAGCACTAGCCTATGTTTAGATAAAAACTGAAATAAAAGTGCCCTCATCATCTGCTCAGCCTTTTCCCAACTATGTTGGGGTCGGCTTCCAGTCTAACCGGATGCAGCTGAATACTAGTATTTTACATGGAGCGACTGCCTATCTGACCTCCACAACCCAGGTAGAACTGGGTAATTCGATACCCCTTGGTAAGACTGGTTGTCAGAATTTTTGGGCCACTGACACCCTGTAACGACTGTCAAAGATCTACAAAAATGACAGCCGGGACCAACGGCTTAACGTGCTTTCCGAGGCACGGAGGAAACTCGGTATGCAATGGGTGGTCACCCATCCACTGACCAACCTAGGGAAGCACGGCAAAATAAATAAAAGTGCGCTATTAGTATATTATTTCACTTTCCGTAGTCAGCTGAGCGTTGAAACTCTAAAACAGCGCGCATTTATTCAGGCATATATTATAAGAACGTTTCAGTTATAAGAACTACGTATAATATCTTTTAAGTACAACATTACAGGCCTATATCCTGCCATAAGTATATTTTACCATTTATTAAAGAAAAAAAAAGTGCTACAAAAATAATATTTATTTTTATTTGCCAACCCTATAGTCCCGTATGGTCTGGTCATTAGTTTTTATGTATATGATTGTATTGTCTGGACCCGTTCTTATGTACTAAGTCCATATACTCCATCTGTATTTGAGGATAAAAGGTCAGACTAATGCACACGACGTACTTCAACTTTATTTTCGGTTACAGCGTTCGTTTGACCTTGACTACATACGGGGTGAAGGGTTTTGTAAAGTTTCACTTGTGAAAGAAACTTTTTGCTGATTTTCTTGGGGCTTTTAAAGGTCAGATTTTTCGTCATACTTAGCACAGATTTTGGAGTTACGTCGTGGATCGCTTGTCTTGTAGTTATTTATAATTTTGTGGCAAAACATCATGGTCTTCATTATATTTTATGGTTAGATTACAATATTATTACTATTAATAGTAATAGTATTGTGTAATACTTAATAGTAATAATATTGGCCTTATTTAATAGTAATAGAACCTTTTTAAAAATAACTAACGAAATGATGATGTAGTTCGTACGATAGGCACAGTCACAAAAACTTATAAACAGATAAAACTTAACAAAGAAAAAAGCGATATTCTGCTTTCAGATAATACAATGTTCGTCGTTAATAAGATTAAATTATAATTCACTAGCGACCCGCACCGGCTTCGCACGGGTGTAATGTACTATCGTGGACACTCCCGCCTGATCACCACTACGCTAATTTTTACTTGCACTCGCAACATAGAACGCTCCTTAGCCACTCCGTTGACTTTTTATGGAAATAATGAATGAAATGCAATACCGATCGGCCGAGCGCACTGACGACGCACGCCAAACGAGAGTTATTGTTATTTTGCGCGCCAAATTGACTCTTTCCTAATAGGCCTAAACTTTAAGGGGGCGTGGCTCGGCGCCTCCGCATGATTTAAGCGAAAAAAAAATTACTGATCAGGCGGAACAGACCACGACTGTACATATACATAAATGCATATAAACCTTCCTCTTGAATCACTCTATCTATTACTTTAAAATCGTTTGCGTAGTTTAAAAGATCTAAGCGTATAAACAGCGGTAGCGACTTTGTTTTTACTCGACTTTGGCGAACCCAAAAGGAAGGGTTTAGCATTTTAGCAGTCTATATATGTATGTAATACGTATGTTCCACCGTAGCGCCTAAACTATACAAACCGGTTACATTATCTCTGGATCTGGCGTCGATGACTTTTATAACAATAAAAGTCCAAAAGTAACAATGAAATGTTCAAAAACAAGCACTTTCGTTGCCGATAAATGTCGTGATATTTTCGTGCTATCAGTTTTATTTTTGAACATTTATGGGACTTTTATTGTTATACAAGTTATCGACGCCAGATCCAGAGATACCAAATGTAACCGGGTTGTACATCCAAATTTGATGAGTAAGTTGTCAATAGATTCGTCCGGGTAACATTGGACATTTTCTTTAGTAGTCGGGTTTTTAGTGGAAACAAGAATTTGCGTGGTAAACTAATACCACACAAATTCTTGTTAACTATGTACGGTGGGAGACGAACACTCTTTTAAATTCTGCTCAATGCTCAAAGTAGGTATACTTATTAGTGTTCATAAAAGAACATTTGTAACTTCCCAAAGAAATGATATACGTTTGATTATGTTATTAACTATTATCTCATCAAAACACACAACACAGCTGACACTCAACAGACCAATTTATTAGATATAATAATAAAGAAATGAACCTTGAAGGAATAACGTCTTTATCTCACCACACGTGGCGCTCAGATAATAGCATTATGTCGTTATTAGCTCATATGAGGACGCTGCCCATCCTCTGGAGGTAAGCCCTTTTGTGTAATAGAAAGAGAGGTTGGAGGTACATTGCTAACTAGATGGAGAGATATAACTGTGCGTATGATAGATGTTTTAAAAGTGTAGCGATTTTCATATTATAACATTTTGACGCCTATTATCCCCGAAGGGTTAGGCAGAGTTTTACCTAAAAGTCATCATCATCATCAGCCTATTAATGTTCCCACCGCTGGGACACAGGCCTCTTCTCTATGAGAGGGAATGGGCTAATAATACACCACGCGGGCCCAGTGCGGATCGGTAGATGTCACATGTCTTCGAATTGTTTTGGTTCTAGGACATACCGGTTTCCTCACGATGTTTTCCTCCGGGGTATAGCGAACAGCGTACCTGCGCGCACCTGACACCTGTGGAAGGTTCTAGGTACTGCACAGCAGATCATGTTATTAAGGTTTATGCAGTTGAATTTATTTCTAACAATTGTGTATAGCGTGAGAGCTTCAAGGTTTTTTATACGGCAGTTTAATGATAAAAGTTTATACTTGCTGAGTAACTGGGCAAAAGGTAGGAAAGATCTGTGGCACCTGTAGTGCATGGCACGTAGAAATTTCTATTGTACATTTTCAATAATTTCTGTGTATTTCTTATAATAGGGGTTCCATATCGAAACCGCATACTCCAATTGAGATCGAACTAGGGCTTTATACAAGCATAAATAAGATGAGGTTCTTTTAAAGTTGAATTTAACATTTTATAGTGTAACCTTAATTAAAGGCTGCCACGGCATGCATTAAACATAGGAGAAAGGAAATGCAGTTACAAAATAGACTTTATTTGTTTAGATGTATCTAAACAAGTAAAATCCGCTCTGTGCTGATTTGACTGTTTGTTTCTGTGCCTAATTAACTGTATTTATATACCAATATAATGGTACATGAGCCAATTGTGACATAAATACACCCACATTATGCCTGTTGTCCTGTTGTTAGTTCTTCTTCGTTTCTAACAATCCGGTCCTTTACAAAAATTCTATGATTTTCTAACATAACATTGACAATAATTTAATTAAAATCAAGTATATAATTAATTTAATAAATAAATATTACAGAATTATTGATACAGTTGTGTCACTTGTTTAATTTAGTTTTTTTATTATTATTATTATTATTATTTTTTGTCTCTCCATACTTATGTAGGTACTAATGCTGTAACAAAATAATATTGTAATACCAAATGATTTCAAAAGAGTAACCATGGAGTTTCTTGCCGGTTCTTCTCCATGGAAACGACCAACTCGAACAGTGCACCTTTTTCGACGCGATAAGTGCCCATCTAGGCCTATGTGAAATAAAATATTTTGATTTGATTTGAGTTCAAATATAGAAATTGCCGAACCATGTAGGGAGAGTTGGTCCAATGTGACTCGGGGTCTATTTATGGGATTACGAAAAAGGTATAAAAGGATTTGTGTCCAAAAATAGACACAATACCTCTTAATCCTCATGTTTTTCTTATCTAATGCCTCTTTACTCCTCTTAGTGTCGGATTTAAGGTTGGTAGGTCCCTTTGGTATAAAACATAAACAGACAACAGAAATTAGCTCGATCTAACTGTAATTTGTTACTGTTGTCGCGAAACAGAAACCTTAGGAGTAGGACGTTCGAAGTTCTTTTTGTAGCTGCTGTGGAGACACAAACGCAAAGTGGCCGCGATACTGTCACAATACTGTTGCTAGCTGAGTATTTTGTGTTGCGATGTTGTCATGCTTCAGCTGTGATCCCATTTACCACTCTTCATTTCTTCGAAACAGTCACGCGTCAGCATATCATATACATAAAGGGTGTCAAAAATCTCATAACGAAGCCGAAAGGCAATTGTTCTTCCCGTCATTGCGATCATTTATTTGTTCTACACCATACCTGGGAACCTTCTAGTTACGGAGATATTTGGGGTCAAAGTTCCAACTTTTTAACAAGTTTTTATTGTACGATTTTTATTTTAAATACCTCCACGACCCCCGCACTATTCAATCCATCCATCAGCACAATATTTTGAGTGAGTTACACTGAGTTCTACAACAAAACAATGATTTATCACCCCAAAAAAAAAGTCGTTTCCCAGCGATAATTTTTGCGTAAAGTTACTTAGTTTGATGTACAGAATGCTTGGTTGACGGCTTCGTGATGAGGTTTACACCCCGTATACAAGGTGTAACTCTCGGACCATGAAACTGAACCACTTTTATCCTACGAAATCCTGAAATTCGCAAAAAAAAACAGGTCACTATAGAAAATAACGCGATCAGCTGATCAAAATGTATGGTAAAACTAGAAACAAAATTATAAATTTTCAGAAGTAGCAGATTCTCAATAAAAATCACTTTATAGTCATAATTCTTAAAATGGACTTAATAAACATCAACATAAATTCCATTTTAAGAATTTGAATTTTTAATGTGATTCATATGACGATTCTGCTAAAGCGGCCATTTTAGGCCCGCAGAACTTGTTCAGTTTCATGATCTGAGACACCACACGACAGGCCCTGCGTTTATTATGTTACACGTTGCATACAGTAGCGATGCTGAAACGCGCTTGTGCAACGCATCTGTCGCACGTTGCGAATGACATGTGACTAACGCGCGACAGCATCGCTGCCAAAAGTCGCCGTAGGTGAAGGGCCTAAGACTTAATTTCCTACAAGTGATTTCAGTCAGCGTCGATAACCCTATTGAACCATTAGTTTTTATGGTTAGCTCACGATTGTATTCTCTGGTTAGATCTTAACCGATATTGTCGTTATAGTACAGGGAATGGAGCTGTATTAATACAATTACTTTTATTGCTTAGATATAACTGTTAGAGGTTTCAAGATCTGCTCAGGGTTGTCATTTTCTATATCTATCTTCTGATAAAGATTTTTTTGCGAATCGTTTTGGATGTAAAGCATGTAAAAGAGAAAAATGTGTGGGAAAAACACGTGCTGTACCAAACCAACCACACCACTTTAACCGAGTTAAAAAGAAAAGTTTTTATCCACAATTTATGGTTAAAACAGTAGCCTATTACCAGCAGATAATTGTAATTTTATCGTAGTAAGTTTAATCACTACACGCGCATTCTTATTTTCTAGAACACACAATGAGTATCTTATTAGCACTTAAATAAGCTGTAATATTTTTTTCTCGGTTATGTATTCCAGTTTTGTCAGTCTTACTAAGGGGTATCGCATTGCCCAGTGCTAACTGGGCTTTGGAGGTCAGATTAGCAGTGGTTCTATGTAAAATATTGGTATTCAGATGCGTCCGGTTAGACTGGAAGCCGACATGTTTGTTTGTTTGCTTGTTTGGTCCTCCTGTATGTGTTGCCCGACGAGAGAACGGTTTTTATTTCATCTTTTTTTTTTAGCTTTGAAATAATTGTGATGACGCTGGTACGATTACTCGCTACTACAAATACAGGAGGACTATAATAGCTTGGGTAGGTAGATATTTCATTATTCAGAACTGCTATAACACGCTAAAATAGTATTGATTTACTATCAATTCTCTACAACGACTGACAGCTCAATTAAAACTTCACCGCAGCAAGAAACCTGTCTAACGAACAACTTAACTAGAAAAAACTACGCCGTAAACACTTATTTATTTGACGTCTAAAAGTAAAATAAATTCGATAAAGTCTGCAGTGAACGAATCATCAAAGTCAGCCTAACATGTACTAATTCACAAGGATGGTCGTAAAATCCCCTGTCTCCCCCTGTCAGTAGGGCTGTCACTGAGCTTGGACAGTAATTGAGACAATCTTAACTTTTACAAATGATGCTACAGATATAAGTAAGTTGACGTTTGGGTATAAGGTGACCTTTATAACTTTTAATACATAAATATGATATTTTGTACTGTTGCGACAATAGAAACATTGTAATAAATAAAATTAAAATATTTTACTGTCAGGCATCGAGGCCCATAGGGTGTTAGTTTTACATCTTTCTTAAATACTATATTAGTAACATGCAGGAACGCTAAAAAGAAAAAAAAAAACACCATCGTCATTAGCTTAACATAACGTCTGGAATCCCCAAATGTTTTGTCAGTAATGTTTTAGTTCTACGTCCCTTGAAACTTTCTGATGGTAAAACCCAGGAATAGTTTGCCTGGCCAGTAGGGCGATTAGGTATCTCTGTGGACAGCTCGAAATGATAGTATCTGGGCTCAGTGTCTATCAATTAACGGTCAAAAGGTTAGTTTCGTATTATATTATGTATGACCCTGTTAGTCACCTTATAGTGATATCCACTCAGTGTGATACGTAATACCAATATTATGACATTCACGGTTGTCATCAAAGTTCGGTGTACAACCGAAGCTTGATAGTCACTGGATATCAGAAAGACACGTAAAAGCCCTGCTGGACAATTAAGACATCGTGCTGAGTAGTAGCGGTTCCGACTAGAAGTCGCCAGACCCGCGAGGCAGTATAAATAAAAATACACAACATCACGCCTGTAAACCCCGAAAGGTTAGGCAGAGATGTACCCAATTATAGTAGGTACACCAATATTTCACCAGTTATGTTTAAGTCCCATTTAATAGAGGGCGAGCCTATTGTCATCACCAGGCACAAATCCAGGCTCCGTGGCAGCTACTGAAGAATTCCTGATAGAAAAATCGCAATAACACTTGGCCCGACCCACGAATCAAACCCAGGACGTAACGCTTAGCAGTCGCGTTTGCAACCACTCGGCCAACAAGACAGTCTTAATAAGAATACCCGTTTTAAACATATGTTTCTTTATAAACAAACCTGTCAACCAGCTCTAGAAGTATAATTGCAAGCTTTCAGTAATTAAACCTGTAGGCTGTATACAGTAAAACAATCATTAAAGCCGATGCGTAACGTGTACTAATTCGAGCGTCTGGTCGTAAAACTCCCTGTCTCCCCCTGTCACTAGGGCTGCGCAATGTCAGTGACTTCAGGTTTAATTTGTGAGTAACAACCAGGGCCGGCGGCAGTCTCGACATAGATAGCGACAAAATCGCTAACTTTCGATCGCTAATTACTTGCATTAAAAATTCGGTTGCATTATCGATGCTTGCGAGAAACGCATCTTGGATGTAGAGACTTGCGTTTCCCACAAGCATCGTTATTGCAACCGAATTTTTTCATTATTATTTTAGCGATCGAAAGTTAGCGATTTTATCGTTATCTGTGTCAAGACTGCCGCCCAGCTTACTAATTAAGGTGGTTGTTGTCTTAATTGTCACTTTAATTGTAATAAATAAAATAAAATAAATATCGCTGGACATTACACACAGCGCCATCTAGTGCCACACTAAGCAACGAGGCTTGTGTCGTGGACACCAGATAGTTGATATACTACATAAATACTTTTTTGTTTGTAAATACATATTCTAAAAATCAAAATATATAGTTAAAAAAAAAAAAATGACATCTAGATTAACTTTTCTTTGCGTTATGTACCAGTGGATTTTGAAAAACATTCATCCGCCGAGTGTTTTCTGCTATTTAAAGAGGTAAAATAAGCTTATAAAAAGGAGGTAATCTCCGGAACTAATGATCCAATTCTAAAACTCTTTCACTGGCATAAAGCTACATTATTCGTGGGTGCTATAAGCTATAAATTATATTTATACATGCATATTAGCCGATCTATCACAATCTCAAGTATATTGGTGTCGGCTTCTAGTTTACCAGTGTTTTACATGCCCTTATCATCCTGACTGCCACAGCCCATCGACTGGATAAGTGGATAGCTCTTGAAAAGACTGGTTGTCATACTTTTACGGCGGTATTCTATAACTTACTTACGTATAACTGTTGGTTAATGTGCCTTCTTCTATCGGTGTTTCTATAAAGAAAGAATATCCTACCTGTCACTTGATTCATAGAAAAAACAAAGAATGATTTTCTGTGACGTTTTGTTAATAAACCTCCCAATCCGGCTAGTAAGTTATTGAAAATGGCCGTTAGACTTTTAGCTGTCCGTAATGACTGTCAAAGAACTTCAATTAGTAACGTTTGCTGCCAGACTATTTCTAAAAATTCCATAAAAAAAATAGAAGATAGTATTGGTACTATAAATAAGTGAAAATTCTAAAAGCTAACCTCATGGAACAATCACACATTTCAATCAAATCAACACTGACCTGCAAAATAAGTAATACACTTTTAAATTTCATTTTTTCCTAAACTATAGAAGTTAGAGATTTAAAATAAAAAAAAAACGTTTTATAGCAATTTTTATCAGCTTTCTTTGAAACTATAGACAATATTAAACTATTTTTCGAGTCCTTTTTGTTTCGAAAGTATATCTTGTGTACTTAAAAAGTTATTGCAATTTTAAAAGTGTGATACTTATTTTTGCAGGCCAGTTTAGTTTTGTTTATTATTTCGTTTTTCCATTAATTAAACAATCAAAATATTTCCAAACTCTATGTATTCCCTCAAAATCTCTGCCACCCCTGTCTGTGAGTGGCACCACCCCCACAAAAACGTGACTTCATTGGAGAATTACGCAAATTAACTTCTCGCTGAACATAAAAAATAACGTTACTCCGAACAGAACGTGGCTCGTGTTCCGCTAAATTAAATTATGAGATGAGACTTAAAACTTTATGGCAGCGAACGAAGAATAGTGTGATGAACTGATGATGTTTGCTGTTTTATTATTTTAGGAAAAAACAAGGTGTTTTTAGTAGCAAAATAATATACAAGGGAGATCATGTGGGGTTCATAAAAGGGCTTCGTACCGAGATAAATAAGGGCAACTGCCAATATAAAGATTCACCTGAATTTCATCTGTTTATTTTTAGAAGACGTCTTAACTTTAGTTCGATCATAACAAATCTGCGAGACATGTTCTGTATTTTTTCTACATTTACAGAAAAAAAATACTAGCAAATAAAGTTATAGGCACAAGTTGGCTATTCAATTGTTTTGTAACAATATTTGTTCTAAAGATTTTAAGAGTTTATGATAACACTATCATGAAAAAAATAATTTTAAATAGACAATTAAATTTAACATGATAAAAATCAGATACCTACATTTGATATACTTAGTTTATGATTTTTTTAAAGTATCCACTAAAAGTGAAAAAAGCCGTCTCCACATTATCAATAACCTTTGCAATTTTAAAACCACCAGCATTGTCCATAACACACAGACATAAATAACACATTTCATTCACCCAAGTGTCAATGCACCTAGCACTAGTATTGATCGTCGCAACTTACCTCTTCAACAAGAGTACGTGATAAAACACACCCATAAACCAACGTAGTTACAGGCAATTCATGTAATAGTGCTGATAACGACTCTATATCGATATAGATAAGATTTTATTTCAATCGTGTGCCCGATCTATTTGAATAGCATTGATATTGCCGCCATATTAGTTGAGCACAGCTGGTGGATGTGAGCTTATTGCTCAGGTGTAACGCTCTTAGTTAAAAGGAATTTTCATTAGAATTCTAGTGCTTAAATGGAAAGCCAATAAAACCGGGAATGGTAATGAAAATAGATACAAAAAATGAGCTGGTTTTGAGTCTATAAATTGAATTGGTTTTGAAACCTAATAATTGGTTTTAATTAAAATATTTTTCATATTAATCATAATCATTTTATTTGCAATAAGTATGGTACATCATACAAAAAAAATATTTATTACTTCTCAAACATTGTGTCATACATAAATTGAGGCAGCCCCAGTAAGTTACAATAGTACTTGTGTCGGAGCTGTCTCGCTCTTCCCGTGCATGGGTATCCTAACAATGAAAATGAAGTCAACGAATTGAACAAAAATAAAATAAAATAAAAAAGAAATAAAATAAAATAAATGATAGTTAATTAATTAATTACTTAAGCAGCTCTCTTTGTGCTTTGTGCGTACGGGTGTATTTGTGTGCGTGTGTGTGTGTATTTGTTTGCGAGTGTGTGTGTGTTCAGTTGAAGTTCTTAGTACATAGTCAGATTTAGATGACATGCAAACAGATTTTTTATTAAACTATGTTGTCCCACTTCTTTAAAAATATATCCATAAATAAATTGCAGTAAATGTTTGGCAATAGGCTCGCCCCTATTACATGGGACTTAAACCTAACTTACCCTTCGGGGATTACAGGCATGGTGTTATGTTATGTTATGTGTAGTTATGTTATGTTTTTTCCAAAGACAAGGGTAACACTCATGTCAAGCATAGTTTAAATTTTATGCAATTTTATAATTTGCTATAGAATCTAGCTCTATTCACCTACATTCTCGAATTTATTCAAGTATTCAAATAAAATTCTACATTTTTATTTATTATCGGTAATTGCAACAAAACATCTAGCACTATCGACAATTTGAACTCCTATCGACAAATCATTCCTATCTAATCTTAGCTCACTAGTCGGTTTCAGTCTAACAAGTTGTGGCTACAGACACTCACAGAGTGACACTGGACAGTCTGTGGTTAACCTCCGCAATCCAATTAAGCCCTGGTACCTTCTGTGACCGAATACTATCGCTGTTACACCTTTTTAGTAATTGTTATTAATTTAAATAATTTATTGGAAAACTTTGTGGAATATGACATTATATCTTTGTTTCTTTTAAATACAACATAGCTTGTTTTTTAGATTTAACAAGGATTACACCAATTTAACTCAAGTTTAAGCCGACTTTAATAATACCAAACAACATACCATAAATGCGATTATTAAGACTTTCAACTCTGTTTGCATGCTCTTGTAATTTTCCAAATAATTAAAAAAAATTGCAAAACATTTCATTTCTTCTATATTTTTCAACAGACTTTCGCAATAATGTATGAAATAGTGTGAAGTGGGCAATATCGATGTTTCCTTAGCCCTCCTATCGTTTAATCATTTCAATCCAACTCTAAAACGGTCTAGCAAGTTGTGGCTATACAGAGTGAACTGGACAGTCTGTGTGTAACCTCCGCAATCCAATTACGCCCTGGTACCTACTGTGACCTAATACTACGGCTGTGAGTCTTTTTGAGGCTTCATTCTACCTGTAACGACTGTCATACTTAATGTTATTAACGGAGAATGGATCATTAGAAGGCTTTTTGTTGGATTAAGGGCTTGTAGCAATAGATGTATTTTGCGAGCTGTAGTTACCAGGCAATTTAGATGCTCTTAAGTTTTTTACTTAATTGGTGATAATACAGTGTGTCCGGTAATTAATGGATAACCTTGAAATTGCTTATAGTTGAACATATGGCCATTTAAATCTATCATAAGTAAGCAAGTTCACTTATTTTGGAAAAATTGTATTAATTAATTTTTAAACAAAGTTTAAACATCTTGGGTAAAATAAAATGTATGCATACATGAGTGGCCAATAATTTAAAAATAATGTCGATTTCAAATAGATTTGATAATGGTACAAATCATAATTGTATCTGCCTTAATGAAACAAAAAAAAATAATATGGCCCGATTCATAAGCAGGATCCTACATCTGCGGATGAATTTTTTTTTAAAGATTTTTCCTTTTTTTTCGTATTCTTATAAAAAATGCTATGGGCCATTTCAAGGTTATCCATTCGTTGCGGGACATCCTGTATATGCGAATTATGAAGGGTATGCATTACATACAGAGTTTCCTCCGTACTTCTTGGTCCTAGCTGTCATTTGTAGATCTTTGACAGTCGTTACCTACAGGTAGTCAGTGGCTCGAAAGTCTGACAACTTATTTTACCAAGTAACACAGTCGACCTATTTCAAAATACATGTTGATTTTCTGCTATTGCTTATGCTCTGCCTTTATCAGGCGGCGAACACTCAAAGGTGTTTATTATTGGGTATTGATTATCTGATAACGTAATGCAGCGGGTCCAATATGTCTGTGAGGCTTACTTATTTGCTATTCTATTTTTCCTCTTATCCAGTTATGACCTAAATTTTTTACTGAAATAATATCGATAAGCTGATATAGGTAGGTACTGTCCCAACAATTTGAAAGTATTATGTAATCGAGTAGGAACTCATTTCGCGTTGTTCTAGACTCCGAAAATGTATCATAATGTCATTTAGACAAGTATCTATCCAATAAAGACCAGTAAAAAAAATAAAATAAAAAAAAACTGTCGAAAATATCTGATATACTACTTCGTTCCATCCGGGTGTCCCTTGACACCTCTCAAGTTTTTTTAATTAAGTATATAGTGTATTTTTACTATAATCCAAAATAGAGTAAAGAAGTGATATGACATTTCAATTTAAAGAAAAGTTTTATCCTTGGAGGTGTGGTTCCACATACAGATACAAAATATAACATCCTTGTTTTTGCAACAAGGGTTAAAACATTTTATTATCCTATTCAGATGTTATTAGATTATTTAAATACAAAATTTAATATTTGATCTCATCCCACAAAAAAGACACTAACACCACCCACATAATTGGATTAAAGCTACAACACATTAATGATGAATTACCTCGTAATAAATCTTCATTTAAATTTTAAATCCCTACCTTCTACCAACATGGGCCAGCTCATTTACATGTATGTACACAATGGCCGCCAAATTGCTCTTTAATTAAGTACCATAGTAAAATGTGTGACTAAATTTCGGGACAAATAAAATGACGACTGTTTTTTATTGGTTTAGGATACAGTGTTTAATTTGCATTCGTAATTTTGAGTTGACTTTGATATGAGCTGCCAGAAAAAGTCTTATTTGTCATTGTGTGAAAGTAATGAAAAAATGAGAATTTGTGAAAAAAAAAACTTTTTGTTTTCTTGCCCAAAAACTTTGTTCATATACGTTTTGACCAGCTTCATATAATTATTTCCTTGTAATATAGGTAATTATTACAACAACAGAAAGCTTAGATGTATGTACGGATGCGTGATGAACCCAGTCCATGTATTTCCCTTGTTAAGTGTCACAGCCATTTTTAAAACACCCTGTTCGAGCACAAGCCATAAGAGACAGATATTTAAACAAACAATAACCCTTATTTATTTAAATAACTTTAAGTGCACGAGGCACGCTCAAAAGAACGATGGCAAATAATGGTGTAAAACATCTCTTAACGAAGCTGAAAGGCACTTGTTCTCCTCGTCATTGCGATCATTTTTTTGTTCTACACCATACCTGGGAACCTTCTAGTTACGTAGATATCGGGGGTCAAAGTTACAACTTTTTTTTTAAATACAAGTTTTTAATGTACGATTTTTACTTTAAACACCTCCACGATCCCCGTACTATTGAATCCAACCATCAGCACAATGTTTTGAGTGCGTTACATTGAGTTCTACCACAAAACCTGATTTTTCACCCCAAAATAATAAGTCGTTTTCCAGCAATAATTTTTGCATAAAAATACTTAGTTTGATGTACAGAATGCTTGGTTGACGGCTTTGTGATGTAGTGGTTTACACCCTGTATATGGTTAGTCACACAAAGCTTTGTGTAACTAACCATATACAGCTAAATAAGTTAAATAAGCTTTGTGTTATGCATTTATCTTTGCCACTGAACTCAGTGGCAAAGGTAAATGCATAACTAAATTATCTAACTCCTGTCTTCTCTCATACGTACTACTGAATTCACCACGGCCGACCAATTTATTACCTTATTTCTTATAGTGTAAGGTGAAAAGTAGTAGACCGTCAATGAACGTGATACTATATATTTTTAGAGATTTTTAGAGTTCCGTAGTCCTGACAAGGAACCCTTATAGTTTCGCCATGTCCGTCTGTCTGTGTGTCTGTCTGTCTGTCCGAGGTTTTGCTAAGAGACCGTAAGTACTAGAAAGCTGTAATTTTGTAGATGTATTATATGAATAACGCCGACAAAGTGGTAAAACAAAATTATTTTTTTTGGGTAGCTCCCCTACTTGTGAAGTGGGCATGATTTTTTTTCGTCGTCTACCCCATCGTGTGGAGTATCTTTGAATAGATCTTTTAAAATGATTGCTACTACTACTTTTCGATTTAATGCTCCATTTACGAAATATTAAACTTTAAAGTGCAATTTTTTTTTCCGGTAAGGCGTCCCCGCCCCCCTCTAAAAGCTAAACTGCTGGCTTGAAAAATCTAGAAAAATTCATGATGATAGTGATTTCATGAACTTTAAAGGAAAACTACAGTGGTTAAGATAACTTTATTAGTTTAGCAGTAATAGTCGTTGAACTGGGGTGTTGGATAATTTTGTACCAAATACAAAATCCTTAGAATAAATACTATAAAGTGACTAAGATGAAGTAGTTGCTTGTTTATAACGGGTGAAGACTTGCATTGAAAAACAAAATCTATAATATAACGGGCTACTACAGAACCCTACACTGCGCGTGGCCCGACACGCACTTGGCCGGTTTTTTTACATTTGTTTTGGATGTCCTATTAACTGACGTTCTATTTAACCTACAGTTTCATACAAAGTTAAATATTTAATTAACAAGTTCAATATTTTTGCATAAAAGTGCGGCTTAGATACCACGTTTTATGAAGCGTGACCTATTATTTTTATTAATCTCGTATTCTGGTTTATACCTATTTGGTATCACATCGTACAGTAACAAGGTTATGGAGGTCAGATAGGCAGTCGCTCCGTGTAAAAACTGGTATTCAAACATAGTTGGGCAAAGGTTAGCCTTGCCTGCCTAGGCAGATGAAAGAAAGAAAGAAAGAAAGAAAAAGTATTTATTATTCTCACACAGGACATAATAGAAACAAAAATATTGAATTAGGTTTGACACAATTATTTAAAAAAGTAAACATGAGAAACATAACGAACTAAAAAGAGAAGAAGAAGAAGAGAAGTCATCCGTCAATAGGACCCATTACACCTTTTTTTTTTTTTTTTTTTAGGATGGGAAATCATCAAATGACTTCTCCCGCTCTGGGCGGAGCAGGAGGGAGTGTCAGACTTTTACTGACTAAAACCCATCCATGTTCCTTCATCGCCCTTTGTGTTCCGGGGCCACGGTATCTCTTTCGAATAGTCCCGCAGCCCCGGCAGGCTTCGGCCCTTGCGGACCCCTTCACTGTTGCTGACTCTCTTTGAGGCGCGCATGGAACACTCCTGCGCCGTCGACACGGCCTGTCGTCATGAGACGTACGGACGGCGAGCTAGCCCATAGCTCCCCGTCCACAGGCCCGCAGGACCCATTACACCTCGTACTTACTTCACGACATCTCACTTTAATTTGTTTTAGATTAACGACTCTCTCATCGTAAAAGTTTTATCTTGTAATCTATCTATGAGATTTTCTCATGATCATGTGGAATCTACCAGCATCCAGCGAACCGTGACCTTTACGAACTCATGACCATTAACCTCATTATGGTTCGGCCAGACGGTTGAATTTTATTAAATGACTAGCTGTTGCCTGTGAGCTTCGTCCGCGTGAAATGATTATAAAAAATTTTACGTTCCCATTTGATTCGGAAGGGTTTTTTTTTTCACGGAACTCTTATCCTTTACCTAAAATTCAAGCCTAGTCTAAGTTACTCCCTATAGCATGAGCTATAGGGAGCCAGTAAAGTCCCGTCAAAATCGGCCCCGCCGTTTCGGACATTAGCCGGAACAAACAGACATTTACCGTATAATAATATACTTTCATAATGTGCATTCAGTTAAAAGCTGTTATTCGAAATTACAAACAGATACTTCAATTTTATTTATTTGTATGGATTTGTCTCTAATATCTAGCAATTAGGGATGATGACTGACTAAAAAAAATTTGATTCTGTTTAGTCCGCCAGTTAGATTATCAAAAAAAATGGATACGTGTTTTTGTTTTATCAAATTAATAAAAATTGACGAAGATAAAACGTGTCAAAGATTATGAGTGGGGGCTTGTGACGTCACATTTGAGTAAAAAATGTACTCAAATGTGACGTCACACGAGTTTTCAACGCACTGTATCGTCAACATTTTGTGTTTACGTGAAAAAAGAAAAAATATGTCTGATGAAATCTATCTGACGGACTTATTAGTTTTTTTTGACATCTACCTTATTAAAACGCTTTTAAAACTACACTACTACTTGTATATTATCACAGTGACTACGCTTAATAAATTAATAAAACCATTATTATTTAAATCTGATATAATAATGAAAGGGAAATGAAATTAGGGAAAGGGATCAGAGCAAAGGTCTCCCCGATTTTGATATCACGGACAAAATGGGTAGAAATAAAGATACGCTAAGGTTCAAAAATGGCTATACAAGTCATTTGAATAAAGGCTTCATGTAACTAAAATTACAGCCTACGGCTCCATCCATCCCAAAAAAGGAAAATATTAGAAAAGATAAGACCGTAAAGTGTCATCCCAAGGGTGGGCAGTGATAAATTATTCACCATCCCGTCCCACGGATAGCTCTCCAAACATTGATATTACAAGATCTGTCGACCAGAGGAAATTATTGTTTTCCACAAATATAGTTTTTGTATATTTTATGTAGATATATTCAAATTGTGAGATATTGGACGGGAGGTATCGGGTTTTGTCAGAAAATATTGTATTTTTATGCTACCTCACCAGGTTGGTTTTGCGTTCAGTTGTTTTGGCTTCCGTAATCCTTAAATTCTTCACTGTTGTAGAAAAGCATTTTTAGATTATACTGCCTTCGTGCTTCGGAAAGCACGTTAAGGGGACAACAGGAGTTAAACGCGAGTTTTATAATGCAAAAAAGCATATGATTCACCTTCAGGATATATGCTAGTATGAAAGTGTTTTGAAAACATAATATTACAAATTTAAGTCGATACAAAAAAAATCACGACTTATCTCTAAAAATTCATTTTAACGAGTAAAAACCATACTCAAATACAAGCGTTCATTCTGATTTTTTGGCAAATAATTCTACATATTAGCATGATAGTGTTTTATTTTTTAGTCCAATCAATAGATTTTTTGTAAATTGCAAAAATCCACTCATTTCGCACTATTCGGCCCGCAGTGATTGACGTAACAACCACTTTGTTGTGCAAGCTGATTAGAACTGTTTTCTAACAGTGTTTCAAACGAAGTTTGAACCACCACAATTAGAGTTGCTAATTTAGCTCCTGAAGTCGCCTTAAGCCGTTGATCTCGGGTGTCATTTGTAGATATTTGTCAGACATTACTGGTGGCTCAAAAAAGTCTGACAACCAGTCGTACCAAAGGGTTTCGTATTACCCAGTTCCAACTGAGTTGTGGAGGTCAGATAGGCAGTCGATCCATGTAACATACTGATGTTCAGCTGCACCCGGTTAGACTGGAAATCGACCCGAAAAGGCTTGGCAGGCGATGATGGGTTTATGCTTTACCGCACGATGACGACATAAAATTATAATGAAAAGTCACTGGGGAAATACTGGTTGGCAACTATGACGAATTTACCTAACTAATCAATAACTCCGCAAAAAAAATAATAATAATGTGTTAGCATAATCAGGTACCTACCTAAGAACTTTTCCTCAAAATTTTATTGAAATTAGTTACCAAATTTAGATTTCTCAGAATTCTGGCACTGCCTGTACCTGTGCATATCGAAATAATGAAATAAAACACAAAAATAAATGACTTATCACATGACCTGCCAATCTTGTAGGTACTCTACGGCTGTCTGCCTGGACACGGAAAAAAAGGAAAAAACTTTATAGAAACAGCAGGGAAACCTCTCGTAAATTGGCAATTAAGGATAGCAACAGTTTTTCTTACAAATTAAAACTGTACAGGTCGTTCCGAACCGGGTTTACAATAGAAAATCGAATCCCGCTGTACATTGATAGATTAATTCTGCTACACCAATCATGGCTGATGGAATCTGCAGGGAAACGATTAAAAAATTTGTTTCTGTTGAAAGTTGTTTCTGTATTATTGGTTGATTAATCTGATTAGAGATTAACTGGCGAATAATTGATGTGTAGAAGATTTAGTTATTTGATTTTGGGTAATTGAATTTATGAGGAAATTGGTTTAGTAATATTAAATGATCCTTGGCTTGCTTGAGTCTTACCTTTTCGCAACAATGTTGGGGTCGGCTACCAGTCTTACCGGATTCAGCTGAATTTTACATGGAGCCTATCAGACAACCCTTTTAGTACTGGGTAATACGGTACTCCTTGGTTACACTGGTTACGAATTACTAATTTAGTCTAATGTATGTTTCATTGGTGTCGATTCTGTTGTGCACAAACTAAACTTAATTTAGGCTATTGCTTTCTTTTTCTCTCTAATAAAACGAGAAAGAGACGGACGTAATTTAGAGCTGTCAAATTTAATTAGAACTAATATTTCCATACATGTGAAGTGTGCACGTAAAACATGTCGACTAAGAACACGGTGAAGCGCAAGGCATAAGCTAATTTGACATTTCTAACTTAGTTCATAGCTATAGCCGTCCATTTCTCGCACTGCCTTTTAGTAAAAGATAGCAATAGCCTAAATTAAGTTTAGTTTGTGCACAATAGAATCGACACCATTGTCGTGTTTTATTTGTTTGTTCGTTTTATTGTTAATTTAATAATTTTGTTTTATTCTGTGCGTTGTCAAATAAATAATTTTTCTTTCTTTCTTTATCTAAAGGATCAATTAAACTGGCTCGGACAAATTGTGAGCAGATTGCAGACACCGGACACTGGCCGATACTTCAGTAAAGTATCTGTTCGGAGCAATTTTTCCGTGCCGATTTGATCGAACGAATCTTTACTCAGTATACGTGTAGGTGATTTGGCAGAATGAAACCTTACTTGTTGAGAATGTTTGCCCTTTTGCGATTATTTAAAGCTTCTTCTTCTTTCGTATCGGTGTTACCTAAAAGGACCTTTCACCTTTTTTTTGGTGTGAAAAGTTACGTTTTACAGTAGTACTCAATGTAACGCACTCAAAACATGGTGCTGATGGATGCATTGAGTAAAACCGGGCTTATAGAAGACCTCCTTTATCTCCGTAACTAAAAGGTGAATGAAGAAAATAAATAGTGATAATTTTTTCTTTCTTGATGGAGAGAACAAATTTAATGCTCTTCGGCTTCGGGTAGTTTTACACACTTTTTTGTGGGCCCAGTATGTGATCACGTTATGTAAGTCCTTTAAAATGCAGGTGTAGTGACATGTGGATAAATACCAAGCAAAGCCAACAGATAAATCTAGTCTCCCATTAAAGGAAAAAAATCGCCTGTCTTACGCCCGCTCAAATTAAATCGTTTCATGTCTATAAAGTGTCTATATGAAGGCGTTACTGCCGCATACATTTATTTAATGCTGGGCGTAATGCTGAGTGAATGAATAAATCAAAATTGTGTTTATTCAGTAGTCTATTTGATTAAGAAATTTTCCTTATTCTTTGTTCCAATCTGGAAAAACAATATGCCTTTTAGAGAGATTATTGACCGAGTTCGTTAAACATTGTAGAATGCTTAACATAATCAGCTTACGGGGTTCCACCCACTGCTGGGAGATAGGACTCCTCTCTGTAGGAGGGAGTGGGCTGTAATACATCACGTGGGCCCAGTGCTGATCGATAGTCCGTAATTAGGCACTTACATAAAACAGTAATAGGTTCCTTTTATCTATCTACCTTGGATGTATTGTTCCACTGTAGGCCAAAAGTCCACTTTCCACACACGTCTGGTTTAAGGAATGATGTTTTTATCATGTTCCTTGAGATTATCATAGATTTCGAGAAAACGATAGATGGAAAACATGGCAGTGACATTTTAAAGGTTCCGATTTTTTATATACTTAATATTCGAACCAGGTACTTAGGGATTTTTATAGTTCAATAGACCAAAACCCCAAGAAATCCGACAGAACCAAAACTTCGGTACAAACAAAACACTATAACAATAGTTATTAATATAACAACCAGAACCGTCCACATTCCGCAAGTTCTTCCTCTTGAAATGTAATCGAAGAGCATTCTCCATTCAAAACTTCGCAGACGGTATTCCTTTAATTAAAGTTTGAGTATTAATTGATTTCGTTGAGAGTTCTCCCCATAAAGGAACTAAAATTGAACTCAAGTGGCACATAAAAGTGCAGACGGGAGATATAAAAGCGCTTTCGTGATTATTTAAATTGGGATAGTTATAAGAGCCATTTAATTATTATAAGTATTATACATTTCAGCTTTGTCGTAATCTGTGAGGAGCTTTTGACTAATTAAGCAATGACAGATCGCAGCGACAGGGTTGGTTTATATTGGGTATAAAAATATCCATAACGAATTTGAAAGGCACTTGTTCAGCCCGTCATTGCAATTTGTTTGTTTGTTTTTTACCCATACCGTTATTTTTCACCCATGAAAAAGTCGTTTCCCAGAAATAATTTTAGCATCGAGTAGTAACTCGTTTGATGTACAAAATGCTTAGTTGACGGCTTCGTGAATAGTCCGTTTGCACCTTGTATGCAACTCTGTGGAAACGCTTCTGTAGACGACATTGCCGCTTATAACATGAAAACCAGTAGTGCTGCTGCTGTCTATCAGGCCCGAAGGCATCTTAGAAGCCGATTCCTGTCGGCTTTCCTTTGGGAACAACGCACTTTACGTAGAGTCTAGGTGTCTACTGTAAACATAAATAGTATAATACATACACATCTATGGGTATCATATTACAGTACAGAGTCTATCATTATAATTGGGTAGCATTGCTGCTGCAGTTTGGGAAAGCGGTGGCCTCCATCAGTACTTTATGATGTTACTAGCTTCTGCCAGCGGCTTCGCCCGCGTGAAGTTTGATAATTGTCCCATTGGATCTTACTACCGAGATAAAAATGTGTTAATCCAGGTTATAAACTATCTGTGTGCAAAATTTTATCCAAATCCGTTCAGTAATTTTTGCGCGAAAGAGTTACAAACATCCATACATCTATACTCACAAACTTTCGCATATATAATATTAGTAGGACAGAATGAAAGGAAGGGGGGCTATGAATGTAATTTTTATAAGGAAGACATATCAAAGGAGAGATGAATGCATTGTGTAAGTGATATTATGTCTAGGTTGGAAGTGAATACCAAAATAAAATAAAAAAGTAGATAGACGTATGGTATGCAGCTGTGCAAATAAGAAAACGCTTGTGAACGCAAAAGATAGTTTATAAGACATGTGTGACCACTGTACGCATGACAACCAATCAAGTTATACAAAACCCGTATAAATAGATCTCTTAATGTACGAGAAATCAATATAAAGCGAAGCCATGTTATATTGGAAATGTATAGCTTGATGTATCGCTGTGTGTACGAGGAAATGTTATTGAAATATTTTTAAGTGCTAATAATAAATGTGTAATTTTTAAAAGTCGGTTTTCACTAACCTTCAGTTACTTCTAAAATTGCATTGAATTATTGTGATCTCAATTCCTGGTGTTGGCTTGCAGAACCAAGCATTTTTTTTATTTGTTATTTGGGCACGCATTCAAGTGTCACCTATTGTTAGTGAAAACGAACTTAAAGTAAACACCATAAGAAACTTATTGGGTTATAGTAAATCTAATATGGTGGATGTTAGTCGATACGGTCAGCTTTTGAGGTGACAGCCATGACTTATCGCCATGACACGGCGATATCGAGGCCCTTGCATTTTCCCATTACGTATTTAATCTTATAGAAAATTCACTGCGTGGTTGGCTATTGATAATAAATCTATTCCAAAGTGATAAGGGCCACTGAAGAGACATCCTAAAACCGAAAGTCACTAATTGCTCACAAACTAAAAGAGCAAAATCGGTTTACTTTGCGACCGTGCTCCCAAGAGTTCTTAATAAAAATAATATTGAGAATAGAATAACAATTTATCCAAAGAAAACAAAGTAAGAGCCGTATTAACATGCCTAAAAGGAAACCCGCATGATTCACCAAAAATAATGTTGCCAAAGAAAATATTCCAAGTTTTCCCTCCATTTCTAATAATCCGACCTTTTTGTTACAGGATGCGGGAGTATGTGGAGGAGAATGAAAAGAACGACCCGCTCATACACGCTCCAGACAAGAAAAATAACCCTTGGGCTGAAAAAGGGAAATGCATCATTATGTAATCATACTACACATAAGTAAAAATATCACCAAAATTCTAAAATATTCAGTTTAAGAAGATGGATCCGAGTCTGGTACATTCTGACCGACGAGATCAACATTCTCCAACACAGATGGTAACGGGATTACTGGCAGACAATATGAAGATGTAGAAGAACCACCAAACTTAGAGCCAAACGTCGAAGATTACTTTAATTTCATTATTATTTTGTTTAATGTAGTTTTTGTTCCCAAACGAATCTAGTCCCTTATAATTCTAATGTAAAGAATGTACATTTAGACTGTGCGCGAAGCTAGGATGTACTTATGAATGTTTTTTGTTAAAAAATGAAGTTTTAAAAATGGTTGTAAATACGTTAAATTTTGTATTTCTAGTAATAGAATGTTCGGACATGATACTATCGGTAGAAGTTTATGGGAAAGTTAAAATGAATGGGATAAAGAAATTGTAATGTGACAAGTGTAAGCTAATCTTAATTGAACGTTGACAACCGAATATTATTTATTTGAAGTAAAACAAGACGAGTATTACCTTGAAAATTGTTTAGAATATATTTTGTAATGAACCCATGCAGTTCCATACGAATAAAAGCAACTTCCTTTTTCATCTGTTTGTATGGATTTGGGATGGATTCTAATTCAAACCAGGCTACGTGTTCAATGTCACTGAACCTGGTTTTAGACAGACTTTGCCACAAGTTTAGAAGATAAAATAAAAAATTAAATGTGAAGATTCTTTGAGCTCACGAATCTTCGTATTTAATTTAAAAAAATATAATGTTAAACTATAGGGATAATCGCAAATCACAACTTAACACATATTCGCTGAATCACGGATTAGAAAATGTTAAACTATTGGCAATAAAGGGAATGTAGGAAGAATAAAGTTAAATGATTAAAAAAAGGTAGAGATGGTGAAAAAAAATGTAAATTTAAGAGTAATGCAACATAATCTTGTTTGAAACTTATTGTTAAGCTGGTAAGGATACTTTTTTATGAACACGGTACATTCCACAGTGCCACTAACTTAGTTGCTTCTAGCTATTATCTATCTTCTACTCTCCTGTTCTAAATATAATCGCTACTAAGCAAAACTATCATTTATTTCCCGCTCTCTAACATCTTTGATTTCATCCCGACACCTTATAACATAATAAAAACTAAGTACTTAAAACTCAAACTATCAAGATACAATTTAAAAATGATCTAGCACACATTTAGCTTAGTATAATATTCAAAATTAAACCGATGAAATTCTACCTAAGTCATTGAAAGTTTACTTATAAAGCGATACGTAGTTTCCATATAAAATTCTTCTAAATTCGTAATCTAAGATTTCTGTGACTGTTCTCCAAAATTGTTTGGAGAAGAATTTCAATTCGGATCGAAACAATTTTGGTGTTGCCAGTCCGAGTAGCGCTACTAATCTAACGTTCCAAATAAACGGATTGAATTAAATCCTAATTTTTGATTAAAATAGAAAAATTTAAACTTACGCACTGTAGATAATTATAGATTAAAAAAAAATTAAATCTAACTTTAAACTTAAAAAAAAAAACTCTTTTAAAATTTAAAAACTTCCTCTACCATATCTAGACACGGTGTATGGAAAATCATTCTGGCTGTGAAACGATTCTTGATTTATTTAGATGATTCGTCGCTAGGTACATATCTACACGACCATCTTACACTATTACAACTCACATAGACAATAAAATCATGCGGGTTTCTCCATCACAGCTTTCTTCACAGCATCACTGTCTATGGAACCTATGTCAATTCTTTATACGTACTTTTCTATGTTATTCATTTACACTGGCCATTTCTGCTTCCCATAATTTGTTCATCTTTCTAAACACATAATTTCAACTATCCTTTAGACATAAAAATAGTTATTAAAAAGTTAGAATCTTTAGTAAGTAAAGTAGTGATAGTTAAGTAACGAAAAATCAACAGTTGTTTGTTAATCAGTATAATAAAAAATGCAATTCAGAGATTTTAACCTTAGATTATTAATAAACTGTTTAAATTAAATTTAGTGGATGCTAAGGGATCTATTATAAATGTAGTGGCAAAATCTGTCATTGATTTCTATGTTAGCGGGTCGGGGAATTTTCAAGGGAGTACTTTTATGATTATTTTATGTTTTTTTTTGTAATAATTTTATTTCCTTGTTATGCTATGTTATTGAACCAAAGATTTTCACGGACCGAGGTCCTGAATTTAATGACTATCATGCTATCAACTGTCATAATAAAATTTTAACACCGACGTATTAGTCGTTAAAACGTCTAAATGTTTCACTTGATTACCTTTGTTTAATTTATTAATATTAAGAAGTAATAAACTGTAATTTTTAATGGATTTATCCGTTATTAACTAGGTAAGGGTGATATTGGAAATGATTTTTTTAGAATCAATAGCTATAAGGTATCGTATGTTATTATTAATTATGTAATCAGTAATCACTGAAATAAAAGGAAATCTGTAATCTGTGAAGTTTTATTGAACTGCCTGAAACATACCCCATGTTAAACTGATCAACGCAAGTAACTCATAACTAATAAAAATACTACATAAGTTTATTATAAATAATTTGTAAATACAGTACTGTCAAATTATTTATTAATTATCTCATAAAACAAGCTCATTTATCCATCGCAATATATTGCAATCGACGTCTTCTTGGTTCCTCGGCCGCATCCATATTAGTCTTGTCTAGGAAGGGCTGCTCCATTGCCGATAAACTCAACTAATTAGATATATACATGGGGACGCTTGTAATTAGCAAATGTCACTATTTATGTACGATATTTATTATTGTTATTAGGCTGTAGGCTTTCTTTAAAATTAAATAAATAATAATCAAAGGCTATTGCTATTGTTGATTGTTACTAAGAATAATTAGTAGAAAAATTCAAGAACATTTTGCTCAACCTGAGAACCAAACCTAGGATGACATGCTGAGCAATAGTACTTGCGACCACTCGGCCAAAAAGGCTAAAAGGGAGTTTTTGTCGATAATAATAATTTTTGATTGGTGACTTACCTGGCGCATACCATCCATGGTCCATGGTAATTTCAGTCAGAGGTCCTAAGACGAGCAGGCTTTATAAACGTAATGTAAATACGTCGATTTTAACAACAAACACACAGATAACACACACAATACAGATATTATGATAATTTTAAGAATGTATTCATATCCATGGATGTTACTGACTGTGCTTGTAGCAAACAATTTAACAAAAAAAAACATTAAAAAATCCGACTGCGTAACAAATAACTTTAAATAAAAACTGAAAAGAAAAAAACAAGAACAAATAATAAATTCTAATCACGGAACATATTGACTGCAACAGTCGACCCATTAAATAATCTAGACTAAATTCAATCCAATATGTTCCGTCATTAGAATTTATTATTTGTTCTTGTTTTATTCTTTTCAGTTTTTATTTAAAGTTATTTGAAACACAGTCGGGTTTTTTATTTTTTTTATTTCACCCTTTTTAGTTTAAATAAAAAAAAGCTTTTAATTTGTCACTAACCTGTGTTACCCGGGGTAACACAAGGATTCTAACGATACCACGTACATCGAAATCGGATTAGGCGTTTAGAAGTTATGGTGGATTAAAGAAACACACAAACACATACATACATGAACCATGAAAACATAACACTCCTTTTTTTGGGCAGTCGTGTAATAAAAATGCTATAGCATATATTTATGATTTAAAAATCGACATAATTACATTACGTATATAAGTACCACGCGCTCGTGGTAGGACCAATGAACATAAAGCTTTTAAAATTAAACTAATCTAGCTTAATTAAAAACAACAAGAGAATTGAAGAAAACTTATCAACGAATTTCGTATCAAGAACTTCAAGCTACAAGTACCTACCCTGAAACTGTTTACTCTATCAATGTTCATAAAGAAAACAACAACAGCTGCTTTTTATATCGAGAAAACTAGTAAAAGTTTATAGATGAAAGGGTTGTCGAAATAGGTGCTCCAAGTAATAGTCTGGCAATCTGACATCGATAGTTTCAAAATCTTGCTCGCCTATTTATGTCACGCAAAGTTAAGAGATTTTACATGTGTTTTTTTACACGACTGCCCAAAAATAAGAGTGTTATGTTTTTAGGGTTCATGTATGTATGTATTTCTTTACCTAAACCTAAACCGATTTCGATATACGTGGTGTCGTTAGAATCCTTGTGTTACCCCGAGTAACATAGTGAAAAATTAAAAACGTTTTTTTATCTTAAACTAAGTCGGGACCCATTATATAATCAAGACTAAAATCAATCCAATATGGGTCCCGACTGTAATGTTGCAGTCAATATTTTCCGTCATTAGAATTTATTATTTGTTCTTGTTTTTTCTTTTCAGTTTTTACTTAAAGTTAAGTATTAGTTATTTTTTACGCAGTTGGGTTTTTTAATCCTTTTTTTTTTTTGTTTAATAGGTAGGTTTATTCCTAGAATTATTATTGGTATTTTTTGCTAGAAAGGAGGTGACTGCTGAGATGACGAATAATAATAGAGAAGTATTGAAGAAGAAGGACAGTGGCAATAGAGGAGACCTTCGCCCTTAAATGGCGCCCAATGATAGTAATAAAATTGAACAAATGATTATGTAGCCTTATATTTTAATCTAAGACATCAATATATCCTACCGGGGCTGCGGGACTGTTCGAAAGAGATACCCCGGGTCCGAAACACAAACGACTAAGAAGGAACATTAATGGGTTTTAGTCAGTAAAGGTCTGACACTCCCTTCCACTCCGCCCAGAGCAAAAGGTGTCATTTGATGAGTTCCCATCCAAAAAAAAAAGAAATCAATCTATTTATTATAATTTTATTTTTGTTCAATTAATTATTGTTAAAATGCATGTTCAATTATTACGAATGAATTTATTAGTTTTAAGAAACAAATGAATATTATAATCTAAGATTTTATATTACGTAATTAATTTTAAAATGTATTTTTTGGGAAATAAAAGGCTTTAATAATAATAATGGAAGAAGTAGACATGCTACGCCCTATATTCTTATTCCCTAAATAAATAAAATACTGGCTGATTCGTGTAGGCACGAAAAAAGAGCACATGGAAGGAATTGGAGGAGACTTTTATCAGGAGTGGGGACGTCATAGACTGCTTACGCTTTTACCTTTTTTACGTCCCACTGCTGGACAAATGCCTCATGCTCGTTCCTTTCCAGTTCTCCTTGTGCTTATGTTCATCAATACTTGACTCAAAAACAAAAACAAAATCCATCCAGGTGCTGGTTCCTTAGTGCTAGTACACTCAATTCCACGTCCATCTTCTTGAATAACAGCCTCTTTCTAGCATAGCAGTAAGGGTGATTTTCGCAGTTCAAGTACCGTATCGTTGAGTGTTTTCCCCGGACGAAATTCTTTAACACAAACAGCTCAACTATAAGTCCTGGTTACCGGTATTGATTTTGACATAATGAGTATATTCTCACCCTCCCCTAATGATAGAACTAACCTATTGATTGAAGTGATTTGATTGGATAGCTATAAATATACTTTTTTGAGAGAGTATTTAGCTACTCACTGAATAATAAAGAGTAAGCAGGTAAATGTCTAATAAGACAACTTTCAATCGGAATAAATCAATAATTAGAAGTCGAAAATAGACAGTTTAGGTATATACACCGTCTTTTCGGACGATATCGATAAACTTCGACCATTGTACTCATCATTATGAACAAAACAACTTTTACCATGGGACCAAACCCTGAATCGCGAAAAAAGATACAGCTGTCCCCCACCAGTATGTTCGCATAACTCGTCAAAATGTATGGAACAGCTGATTTTTTTTCGCGATTCAGTTTTCCCATAGTAAAAGTTGTTCATATTGATGAGTACAATGACCGGTCGAAGTTTATCGATATTGTTCCGAAACACGGCGTATAATTATGAACAACTTGCTCGACTTTTGTACGAAAGGTTTTTTTTTTTTTTTAAAGGCTTTGGGTTCCATTCCCAGGTCGAGCGAAATGTAATTGGGTTTTTCCATCAGAAATTACTAACGGCAATGGACTATTACATTACACTCAAGCATAAATGGCAAAACGTGAGTTTACTAGGCACACCTCTGTCAAACCCTGCGGACAAAGCGGGCGTGATATTGTAAACATCGAAGTGCACAATTGGATGGAAATTATTTGATTTATAGCTAATAAATCAAATTATTATATTTCCTTAAACCAAAAAGCCAACCAATAAAGTCGAATGAACTACGACACCCTTCAATTCTAAACCTTATTTTCCTTCGTAAGTGAAAAATAACCTGAAATAAATATGTTTTCCACCATTCCACAGTCGAAATGAAAACACTAAGTATTCTGAACGCGGAAAAGGCAAACAACTCAATATTCTTCGGGACAAACAATGGGGCTTAAGGTATTTTTATCCTGTTTCAGAAGATTTGCTAAGTCCGGTCTTTTTTTCAACTGATTGTTCAATTTGAATGTGAATTATAAGACCTGATGGTGGACTATTCAATGAGATAGGAAGATACTATTTTTAGTATATATCTTGTCTAAGAGAAACAGAGGCACGGTACAGTCGTGGTCTTTACCGCCTGATCAGTTAAAAAAAAAATCGCCTAAATCATGCGGAGGCGCCGAGCCACACCCCCTTAAAGTTTAGGCCTATTAGGAAAGCGTCAATGTGGCGCACAAAATAACAATAGCTCTCGTTTGGTGTGCGCCGTCAGTGCACTCGGCCGATCGGTATTGTCTTTCATTCATTACTTCTATACAAAGTCAACGGGGCGGGGCTAGCGAGCGTTTCTATGTTGCGAGTGCAAGCAAACATTAGCTTAGTAGTGATCAGGCGGGAGTGTCCACGATAGTACATGAAATCGGTTTTGTTTCCAAAGCCTATATGCGTCCCACTGCTGGGCGAGGGCCTCCCCCATATCCTTCCAGGTACTTTTCTCTTACCACCTTCGAGATGCGGGTCAGATCATCTCGCCACCTCTTTCTAGTCCCCCGTTCCATATATCCCTACCAACATATCCCCACTGGTAGGGATACTTGGAATTTTTTTCCAACTATCGCTACCGGTTGGGATATATGGAACTTTCTACTCCATGTTTCCCTACTGACCCGCACTGGTGGGGATAGTTGGATTTTTTTTTCCATTTATCCCTACCAGTAGGGATAAGTTTTCAAGAGTTTCTTTATATGATTAATTTGTGGTTCCTGAATTACTTGTTATAATAAAAGAAAGTAAGCAGTTGACAATTAAATTTAATAGGGTAAAAAATACATTAATATTTATCAAAAAAGAATAACCAACTAAAAGCACGCTCAACAGAAAATTTTGGATTTACAGTACTTGATTAGAGATATTCAGGGACAGGCTTCAAAGGTCTTGAAGTAGGTAGTGGAGAAACAACTCCCAGATCAGGTTGCGGCGTCCTCTGGAAGTATGGCGTGTCTCCAGGGCTTGTAGAGCTCCTGGAGTGTAGGCGTCCTCTGGAAGTATGGCGTGTCTCCAGGGCTTGTAGAGGTCCTGGAGTGTAGGGTCCCGTTGTTCACGAGCGCAGAGGGTTCATGAGAAGAACGACTTCTGGATCTTTAGGGAGACCAGGTGTCTTATGCCAGGTGACTTCCGAGGCTCAGGTTCAGCATCCAATTTTATACTGACCGGAATGAAGCTGGCGTCCCTTTTATATCAAGATTTTCCAGCGTTTTTCATATCAACTGTTTCTTTTCTTCTTTTTAAATTTCTTGAATTTCAGTTTTTGAAAATAAAAACTGTGCTTGGCCTGTATTTAAAACAGCCTGTATTATTTAGTTCAAAACTTCCTAGAAAATTTCTGTGAGCGTGTTAATTAATTATATAAACTTAAGATAAGATACTGTTAACTAGTAAACAATAGTAATTAATAAAATATTAAATTATTTGAGCTAACATATTAATAAAAATAAAAATAAATTACAGGAATCAAAAGTGACCTTCTTAGTCCTAACCACTAAGAAAAACAATGACACAAAATTCGAGAAAAAAGTAATTGACAGCTTGACAACTGACGTAATGTCAACAGAAAAGTAAACATTGAAAATTATAAGATTTTAAATTTAATTTCAGCAAAATCAAAGATAATAAATCGAATAAGATCGATAGTAAGACTGCCAACAAAAATAGTTGTCGCCGAGGCGCGACATAAGATGTAAAAGTAAATAATATAAACAATGAGTATGATTGATAGTAAAAGAGTAAATACCTATAGCATTTAGATACTATATTACCTAATAAGTATACAGTGTCTGAAACACGAAGATACTATACCTACTGGAAATCGAAACCAACACCTCGTACCCACCAGTCACGCATGCGATCACAAGACCAACGTAGCACTCAGTACGTATGTATTTCATTTAAAATTGGAACAATACAGTACAGTAACTTTCTCAAAGTTTCTGCTAACATCCACGCGAACCATGGTTTAATGTAATTTGTATGTTTCAGTAAATGATGAGTAATGCTCAGTTTCCGCCGTGTTCTGCTAACTACTTAACTGTTATTGTATTGGCTTCTGTGAGCAATTTGTACTTTCATATGAGTTTTTATACGTGTTTTATAAAAGCCTGCCTTCGACTACCCCGTTGGCCTCTTAGTCAAAAGGGCGACTGCCCTGTCCTGGATTCGAATTTTGAGACTGACAAAGGGTTTTTGGGTTTATGCATTACGGATTCATCAATAATAATAAGAATAATATTAGAAGAATTTATTTAAAAAGCAGGTATTAGAAAAATGTACATTTGGATGAAGTAGTGTTATTTCTTAAAACCCCAACTATAACAAAAATCAAATTGGTACAAAAACATTAAGCATTAAAACTAACTTAAGTAAAAATGTACAATTAGATGCGAGGGGATAACATTTTAATTAAACCAGGAGGCCTACCACGAGCTCTTAACGCGATCCATTTTAGGACCTAAACTGAACTGTTCTTTTAATTCGTACCGTGACGTCAGTTTAACGATTCAATTTAGGCCATGCCATCTGACAGCGATTGACTCCAAACTGAGTCGCAAGTTTTGGTTTCATTCATTCAATTTTGCACTAGTTTGGTACCATGACGTCCTTAAAGCAGCTCAACTGAAACGCTCAACTGTCAAAATAAGCGATTCAATATAGGTTACTATTTCTTTATCTTAAACTGAAACGTTTACTGAATTAGTGACGAAAATAAAGTCAATAAAGTGCTATTTTGGTGGAATTTTACAAAAACCAATGTAAGTGTATTTTAATTTTTCTTTTAAAGTCTAGACTAACTATTTTACATGCCTTTTTTAACCGCATTTGTTTTCCTTTAACAGATGTCTGATGAACTACTTTTGTTTGAGTTTTTTGAGGAAGATTCTGCCTCACACTATACCCAAAAATGTAAGAGGCTCCAGTTACGCGGCCAGTTGGACCCCTTCAATTACTTTGAGGATGCCGAATTCATTAGGCGCTACAGGCTATCCAAAGAATTAGTGCTTGATTTGTGCACGGAGTTGAGCCCGATGTTCAAAGATCCTGTCAAGTCCACGGATTTATCCTTAGAGAATAAGGTACTTAGATAAATAACTTCATAACTCTTTAGTTTACTTATTCCATATAGCTATTCTATGATTTTGTTTGTGAGAAAAGATTTGAGAAACTACATAAATGCAATTTTTACAACTAAGTTTAAGGATTAATAACCATAATAAGTGTGCAATTGTTGTTGTAATATTTGTTTAAGGTTTTGACTGCATTGTCATTCTATGCCACAGGGTCTTATCAAAGACCAATTGGAGATATAGGTGGTAATTCCGTGGCACAACAAACGGTGTCATCAGTATTGTCTCAAATAACCACGGCGTTAAATTCTCCCCAAATGAGAAATAAATACATTGTTTTCCCAAGGACATTAGAGGAAAGGAATTCCATAAGAAAAGAGTAAGTAAAGCAACAATTTTGGGCTGATATTGTATATGTACGAAGAATAATAAAGTGAAACCTAACGCTGCTTCCACCTCCACCACTTCACTCTCTTTACATCCCAATGCAGGGCACAAGGTCTTTTCTCTCCATAAATCACATTAAATGTAACAAACCTGAACAGCATATTGGGAATTATTCATGATGAAATATAAATAAATGTTAAATAAAAAGCTTCCTTTTCAATTACATAGTTTAATCAAATCAAATTATAAAAAAGTAGGAGTAGAGAACAACAATTAAATACTAACAAAGTTTTGTTTTTATTCTTAAACTAAATAATTTAATTACTAACTAGCTGATGCTCCGCACTGGCCAAATATTTTGTTCATTAGAAATTATAAGTAGGTATTAAGTATCACAGTCTAATACAAATTTCCAGGTTAACAATCATCTTTGGCTATTATTACTAACTTATTATTTAAATTCTTACATTAATTATCAACAATAGTAAAAATATAGAGAGTGCAATTAGGTAACTTTCATTTTTAAATAAAGATATAATAAGTCCCTATTGCTGTCAATATTAAGATTTAGAAAGCAGATTGCAATTCATATCTCTTCTGTTTATGTTTATCCTCAAAGGATGGTTCCGTTGCAATGCATCTCTTGATTTTATCTCTGGTGTTTTAGGTACTTATTATAAATGTTTGGTATGAGTCAACCAACCTTTTACTTTAGTAAAATAATTTTCGTGATTGTTTAATAAAATTACCAATTATTCTAGGTTTTATCAACAATTTAGAATCCCAGGAGTTTTGGGTTGCATCGACTGCACGAAAATCGCCATTATAAGACCCAATGAGCATGAAGAAAGATATTTTTGTAGAAAACACTATCATTCCATAAATGTTCAACTGGTAATGAAACTTTAACAGTACATTAATCTTTTACAATAATATAACATTTTAAACTATAGAACTACTATTAGATAAGGAAAATAACTATGAGTGTGCAATTCCAAGTTAAAACTTTGGTACATACATTTATTAATTTGCACTTTTTTTTGTTAGATATGTGATGCTAATATGTACATTACAAGTGTTGATGCCAGCTACGGTGGAGCTTCGCATGACTCTTTTATCTGGAATCAACATCCAATTAAGGCTTATTTAGAGGCACTTGATGAGCCCACTTGGCTTCTTGGTAAGAAATATTACTTACATTATAGGAATTATATTGTAGGTTTTTTACATGTAAATATTTATATTCTAACATTTGATTACTTTTTGAAACAGTGTAATAAGCGAAATATTTCTTTACAGGTGACTCTGGATATCCACTAAGACCATATATGATGACACCAATATTAGATGCTGCCCCAGATACGCCTGAGAGACATTATACAGATATGCATATCCGGGCCAGAAACATTGTTGAGAGGACAATTGGGCTTCTTAAAGCACGTTTCCGCTGTCTGTTAGTGCATAGAGTCTTACACTATAAGCCAGAAGTTGCAGCCTCTATTGTAAATGCCTGTGTCATTTTACACAACATTTGCAATCGGGCTCAACTTCTGGTGCCAGAACTGACAGATGCGGAGGTTCACCAAGAAGCCCAAATGCAACATACCTATGTTGATGTTGGGGATGGCAGCCAACACAATCTACAGCAAGGCACATCCAGAAGAGCTAGGCTTGTTCATCGGCTGTTGGCAGCCCGGGAAGCCTGAAAAATAGAGTTTTTATAATGTATTTTAAGCTGTTGTTTCATTTTGTATTGTTTTGTTGAGGGTTGGGCTTATTTAGCTGAGCCCTGCCAGTCAATGTGGCAATGTTGTCATATGAATGTCAAATGGGTAGCAGGTTTAGTTTTAATATTTCAGGAGTGATGTTTCATTGTATTTTGAAATAGAAACATATGTTCTTACCTAGTATTTAATATGCCTTTTATTTCTCTCAGTTCAAGAGCAATATTTTCTAATATTTGGTTTTTCTTTTCTTCGAGTCTCACTCTCTCCTCAGAAATATTAACTAGTGCGTTCCTTGCTGTAGCTGCAGACATAGGTACTACTTGGCGCTGCCGCTGCCGCCGACGCGGGGTACGGCGCGGAGTAGACAAGGCGCGTGGCGCCGCTGACGGGGCTGATGGAGGGGGCGGGGTCTGGGCTGGCGGAGAGGGCGCGGTTGTTGCTAGCGCGGGCGCGGGTGGTGTAGACGCCGCCGCTGTCGGCTCAGTAGGAATCACTATTATATTATCTAATGCCGACTCGTTCAAGGGATGAGCCAGTATGCTTACTGATTGCTCACTATGAGCAGATAATAATGGAGCGCTCCCTGCCTCAGTTTGATCATCTGTTGGCTGAAAATAATTGAAAGATGTTAAGCAATGAATAATAATATTGTCTATCAGATAGATACTATATAGTGTATACTTACAATATCAAATGATGGTTCCACTCTAACTCCAGGAAGACCCGCCCCAAAATCCTCACCCAATATTTGTAAAAATTTTAATTCTAAATCTGACAATCTCCCTTCATTAGAAGGCCCACCTCCAGTTCTGTGCAGAGAGGCTCTTGCACTGGCAACTCTAGATTTCAGCTTGCTTTTATAGTCATTCCAGTACTGAAAAGAATGCCTAAGTTAGTAAATGTATTTAACAATAATGTGAAGTGGTGTGTGGACTAATACATATGAAATTTATTTACCTTACACCAGCCCTTCCAATCCTTTTCTGCACCATCACCTTGGGAGTTCAGTGATTCTGCCGCGATTTGCCACATTCTTTTCGAGTATTCTCGGGCTTGGGAAGATTTGTTATATCCTATTGCGAGAGCTCTATTTTGATTTATAATCTCCCACAAGGTCTCGAGCTGGTTGAATGTTACTCTCCTTTTTCGACTAGAATGCAACAAAAAAGGACTTGAATTCATATATCACAAAGACAAGTGGCTTCTCAAGGCAAGTTGTACATTTATTCACTTTCAACAGATTTATTGATATGCTTCTCGAAGGAATTATTTAGTTTCAGTACAACAAATTATACAATGTTTAATACTTACGACATTCCTTGAAATAATGTTTATAAAATGAATTCAAAACTATACTTTTACTTCACTTCAAATTTCCCACCGCAAACACAACTGCACAGACTACCTACGTTTCTAGCAAACTGACACTGACAGTCTGACAGTGATATGACAACTCGCACAACTTTTTTTACTCTGGTACGTTCGAAACAGAAACATAATTTGTTATGATACGACGAAATACAAATATATTTTTCGTATAATAAATAGCAAAAGGTAAATAAATATCTACTTTGACTAAGAATTATTTTATTAATAGTTAACGTATTAACGTGGACTCTTAAAAACAGCTGTTGAGTGTCTTTAAAACTATAAGTAACTTTAGAAACAAATAAAGCGTTACTTACTTCTGAACGTGTCTGACACTAAATGTGCGCGAAACAAAGTTATTCGATAGAGACAACGCTATTAGCGTTGACTCTTTTTCACCAAAAACGTTTCAAACGCGGTTCAGCCACAAATTGCGATCTTTCATTCACTTTTAACGATCCAAATGCCGCTGAGCGTATTGGACGTCATGGTACGAGTTTGAGCGATGCAGTTTAGGAACCTAAACTGAACTGTCTTGCTTTTGAATCGTTTTTAATTAGATCATGGTAGGCCTGCTGGACTTCTAGAAGTTTTTCTGTGTCCGTGTAATTAAATATCGCCAAATAATCCGATACTACAAAACTACATTTTCTATAACTTAGATTAAAGTTTAGTTTCTTGTTGAGTCTATTGAACAGAAAAGGTCCTAAAACACATAAAATCCACTAGCAAAAGCATCTCTAGTTTGAGGCTTTGTGTAAACCAGGTCCTTCCTTCTCCTATCGGAAGGGACTGGGTCATAGGGAAGTGTAGAGTGCTGCTGTAGTATAATGTAAAAAATAAAAAATTGCTGTACTGTGAGCACATTACATGCTTTATAGAGCAGCTGTGTCGGAAATCTAAACGGTCGAAAGTTAGCAACTTTTAGAATTGCTCTTTGAGCACGTTCTAGAGGGCGAAGAATCGAATTTCCCGCCCCTCCCCAGGATGTTATGCAATAGGTTCGAATAGACTGACACAACGCTAAATAAACCCGTTTTATTAATTTATAGTCGGCTACATTACGTAAATACTTAAAAACATATAATAGTAGCCCCAAGTTAAGAATATGTTGGTTTGGAACCCTCGTGCCTCAAGACTTTGGTCCTGTGCCTGATATTTTCCTGTGATACAATGATTTTAATCATTGGTACAGGCACCAACGACTCACTTTTGTCGGAAATGCTCATTTTTATTTGTTAATGTTTTTGTGAAATTTATAAATGTGTCTTTTCTGATAATAATTATTATTATATTATCTCTCCCTGGTTGGACTATGTGAAAATTGTAGTCCAATGGGATGATGCACATTTTTTTAACCCACGCTTTTCCCGCGGGTTTGCTCGTTTTAAATATAGCCTGATACATACTCGGAGATAATGTAGCCTGTTAGTGAAAGTATTTTCAGAATGGGATCAGTAATTCCAAAGATACTTTTCTTTGTATAACGTAAGTATACAGATAAGTCGAGGCAGGGAAGTAAATATAATTTCCCGTCTCTCAAAATAACCTCTTCCGTTCTTTCTTTCAAGGACTCTTCACATAATTTGTTTACATCGTCACCGCACCTGATGCGATGTTTTTCTTCTTAAGGTTTATTTACAAATCGGCTCATACTAATGAAGAAAAATACGAAAAGTTTCTTCTTCTTAGCGTTTCAATGGTAATCTAAATTGTGTCGGCCCCTCAATTGTGGGTCACTAGTTTGGAGCTTTCAGTAGCGCACTTCACGAGGATTATGTACTACAAAAGTAAAAGTTTTGCCTTTATTTGTGGTTGCTTTGTAGTATGACGTTCGTGCCAATTCGGAAACGCGAAAGTTACTGAAGCGGATACCTGTTCTGGTCGAATTATTGTATTACTAGTTAACAAAAACTAAAGAACGTGTGATATAAAAAATAATGTAAAGCCAAGAGTGTTGAAAAAAAAATCAATGTGTATTATTTTAACAAACCCAAGTTACGATATTTTCGTCTTCACATTTGGTAGAAGTAAATGGTAACTTTACCATGCAATATCAAAACCATGTAATATCTTCAATCAAAATAACTATGTTAATAAGGTTATTTTAATGTTAATGTACGCACTAGTAAGTATTTTATAGGTCCTAAAATTTGATCACTCCCGTCCTACATAGCTTTCATTACTTTCACGTTTTAAATTCACGATTCGAAATAAAACTTGTTTGTGACTAAATAAAAAGAAGCTTTGCAATAAAATCACTAAGCTTGTAAATCATAAAAAAACCGTTAAGACCGCACTCACAGACGTCGATTAATGTTAATCTTTCTTTCAATTAATTAATCAAATCAGCTCATAAAAACTAAGCTTTCGGTTTTGTGTTTCATAAGAATGATTCATATTTTTCTGAAAAACAACAACTTGGGTTTCGGGCGAAAAAATAAATCATGGTTCGTATCATGATTTATTTAATACGAGTAAATATACAAGTGACTGAACTACCTGCTACCATTCGCCCAAAAATCAATCTTAAGGTGGATGCTCCAAGGTAGCCCGCGAAATTCAAATTTTCTTACGTTTTTTGCAATTTGTAGACCAGTGCTAGGTTGTATGTTGATTAAAATATTGTTCGCGACTGTAAGACGTATGTAGTTACAGAATTATAATCATCAATACAACCCTCCCAGTTCATAAAGGTCCAGGACGATTTTGACCTTGAAAAAGGCGTTCCTCGACTTTTATGAACTTAGAGGGTTGTATTGATGATTTTGATGATTATAATTCTGTAACTACATACGTCTTACAGTCGCGAACAATATTTTAATCAACTTACAACCTAGCACTGGTCTACAAATTGCAAAAAACGCAAGAAAATTTGAATTTTGCGGGCTAACCTGACGCTTTCACCTTAACGTGTTTAAGTATCGATACCCATAACATCACGCCTGTAATCCCCGAAGGGTTATCCAGAGGTGTACTTATAGTAAACCCACATTTCGCCAGTTATGTTTAAGTCCCATGTAATAGGGGGCGAGCCTATTGCCATCAACCGGGCACAAACCCAGATTCCGTGGCTGCTACTGAGAAATTCCTGGTGGAAACACCTGATAACAGTTGGCCTGACTGACCCGGGAATCGAACCCAGAACCTATGCTCAGTAGTCGCGATTGCGAACATTTGAACCACAAAACTTTTATGTTTATACAGTAAAAACCTTACAGACTTTATAACTAGTAAACAATAAAACGACTATTTGTGGACACAAAAAGCTAAATTAATAAAGCACTACCATAAATAGTAGAAACTTCCGGACCACTAGTATGAAAAACTCCCAGCTCTAACACGGAACATTGAAATAAATTCATTCGTAGATTACCCCAAAAAGCCAGGCTTGTAAAATTTATAATCCTATCACCAACGCTTTAAAAACTCGCGTCAACCTGGCTACTGGCCAAGCCGTGGCCGCTAACATAATATACAGGTTTATTGTTTAAAAGGGGGCAATACTCTAAGGGAGCGAAGTACTCATAAATATGAGTAACTTTTACTATGGGACTAACTATCAAATACGATTAAAAAAAAACGGGAAAAATTTTAGGGTTCCGTCCCTTTGTTTTTTTTTCGTATGGGAAATTATCAAATGACTCCTCCCGCTCTGGGCGGAGCAGGAGGGAGTGTGAGACTTTTACTGACTAAAACCCATCCATGTTCCTTCATCGCCCTTTGTGTTCCGGGGCCACGGTATCTCTTTCGAACAGTTCCGCAGCCCCGGCAGGCATCGGCCCTTGCATGAGGCGCGCGTGGAACACGAACGCGTCGTCGACACGGCCTGTCGTCATAAGACGGACGGACGGCGAGCTAGCCCATAGCTCTCCGTCCACAGGCCCACAGAGTTCCGTCCCTCAATCGGCAAAAACGGAAGCCTTATAGGATCACTTTGTTGTACGGCTGTCCATCTGTCTGTCTGTCTTACAAGACCCTTTTTCTCAGGAACGCGATGAGGTATGAAGCTGAAATTAATATAAAATACCCCGTTCTGCTACCCCTTGGGTACTGAGAATTTCCTGTTCGAAAAACCTAATAATAGTTCGCCTAACATCGGATTCGAACCCGAGACTTCGTACTCTTCAAAAACACTAGCTACCATGTTACTAACAGCAGTCGCAAATTACCAAAGAAAGCCAGGCTTGTAAAATAACCCTATCACGGCCACTTAAAAAAATCCACGTCAACCTGGCTCCCAGCCAAGCCATGACCGCTATAACTCCCATATTTACTTAAATACAAACTGAACTGCATATTTATCCAAGCTGCAGGCAATTTGTTAACATTATGTACACAGGAGGTCACATAATGATCTCCCGAAGCCGCCATTACACGGCCGTTTACTGGTTATAACCGGATATATCGGCTTTCATTAACTTTTAGGGGTTGACGGCCGTTTGTGGTTGAGTTTGTCAAATGTGGAGTGCGTAGTTACTTCATTTTAGGTAGGGTGGAGTCGAGAAGTGTTAATATTTCTGAAAGGACCGTGAGTCAAAACAATGCCTTTGTAATTGTATACTTAAATACCTAGTCTTCTCACTAAAACTGACTGTAGAACATCAGTTTTTTTGTTGGTAATCATGCTCAATTTTGAGAGAATAATGATACAGTATTATAGAAAAATTATAGTTTTACAATTTTGTTTCTATTACTGATTTCTAGTACTTAATAAACAGTGGACACTCTTTCATATAATTATGTTCGTGAGTCAACCAATGACTAACACAGTAATGAAGAGTCAAAAGGAAAAAACCTAAAATATTAGCCATTAAAAAATTACTTCATAAGGGCTTATTCAATAACACTGCTCAGTTAAGAGGGCTATCACATTTTTTCTTGTATTTGAGTGTTTTAAGAGTCTAACACTCAAATACAAGAAAATTTATGATTTTACGATCTAAACCATAATCACACATCAAAAATCTTAGTTTAGATGTGTGATTATGGTTTAGATAAAATAAAATAAAAAAGCCTTTTATTTTCCTGTAAATTTACAATTCTTATAATCTATATCTTTATTATTCTAATATTATTTATTTACTACTTGTTTTATATAAATTAATCTGTTTCTAATGTATAAGTACCTATAATTTAAAAAAAAATATATATTAAATAACTAACTATCTATAATCTACCGGAACCTCATTTGACTTTGTCTTGAGCCACTTGTCTCCAGTTTGTACCAGCTATTGTTTTGATATCGTCTTCCCATCTTGTAATAGGTCTCCCTCTCGTTCCTTTGCCTATTGGGCCATTCCAGAATGTTACTTTTTGGTCCATCTAAGATCAGTTAGCCGCGCAACATGTCCTGCCCACTTCCATTTCAACTTTTGTGCGTGACTCAGAGCGTTATTTGCTTTAGTTATTTTTCTTATTTTATTGTGTCGTATTTTATCCAGCTTCCTGATCTTTAGCATACTTCTTTCGAACCCTCTCTGACAGACGTTGATCTTTTTTCTTCTTGCAGCAGTGAATTTTCATGTTTGGCAACCATATGTCAAACATGGTAAGAGGCTCGAGTTCATGACTTTTGTTTTAATAGCTTGTGGCATATTACTTTTAAAAAAAATATTATTATTATTATTTTTCCTGTCGAAACAAGTAGTTTTTCCCAGATAGACATATTTTTCAACGTATTCCAATGGTTTGTCATTGATTGGTCTTTTCAAGCTATTTGTCATTGTCTTAGTCTTCGTAATATTCATTTCTAGTCCTACCTTTACACTTGCTAGGTGTACGGTTTCTACCATGATCTGTAGCTGGTGGCTATGGTTTAGCTATGGCCACAAAATTAAAAAAAAAATATGCCCGAGAAAGTTTGATTATTTCTTTAAGGATCGCTTTAATTTTTTTTTTTTTTTTTACTTTTATTTGAGTGCTAGACTCTTAAAACACGCAAAAACAAGAAAATCTGTAAAAGCCCTCTTAAGTTTGCAACTGCTAAACCACATTTTTCGTTTAAACGTCCCCTGATTTCAATTAGTGTTTGTGAATAAATTCTATAAGTACTGCTTAGGTAATGAAAGGATGAAACCACCTACAGTTTAGAGACTATAATCCTTCAGATGCTTTCCATGATATTAGGTAGCTCATCTTTTACCAAGTCGCAAAGATTTATATCCACAGAAACCATTCCCACCTCACTACCAAATATATAGACTGATCAAAGACACCGGTGATCCTCTAGCTTCGGTTACTACCCAAGAAATCCGGATTCATCCGGTTTTACGAGACACCAGGGCCGATATTGCACCGGGCGACGACATGCATTTTATCCGACAAAAGTATCTCGCTAGGTCTTTGTAGGAGCTACGGATTTTGTCCGACTTTAGATTGAAAATTGTTTGAGCGAAAAGGATGGGATTATTGAGGCTATGGAGTGGAGTGTATGAAGAAAGGCGTACTTTGTTGTGTGGCAATCGTATAAGGGTGAGTAGATAAAAAATAGCTCAAAATATAGGACTCTTTAAACGAATGTGAGTTTATTGAAATTGAAGTATTCCAACGACCAACCTAGTGGACCAACTAGTTCAGCCAGGTTTCAGGCTTGCCAAAGTAGATTCATCTTTCATGGGGTACTGTTTGAAATTTTACAATAAAATACCTCCCCACATTCTTCAACTGAATGAGACGAAATTTAAATCTTGTATAAAACGCACACTATGTAGGCAAGCATATTATAAGTTGGGGGATTACATTGATGATAAAAATGCTTGGCTAAATGCTGGTCCTGCTCCACAACCATAGCGGCAAACTAATTGAATGTACTGGTCGGGCATTATTTGAGTCTATCGACACGCAAAGAAGAAGAATTGATTCCCATGTTAATGTATTGTGGAAGCTGCAGAAGATTGTAAAAATATACCCACTTGCATTGTATAGATTCCGGTTTTTAGTATTATATAATTGCATTGCACATGTGTGAGTACTTTGTACTGTTCAGCCACCACTTATATTTAGTTATCTTTCATTGACTTGAAAATGCCTTGGTGGCTGAGAGAATGTCATGCTCACTCAAATGTCTCTGTCAATGTTAGCTGCCACGGTTCGTTCATTTTAATTACTTTATTTTTTTATTTATTATTTTACTCTGGACGCTCTTAATGTGCACGTCTTTCTACATCGTTCTCACATAATATGTATAATCTCAACATGAATGATGTAACCAAGATTTTGTAACAATATTTTGATTTAAAAGAGTGTCCATGGAGTTTCTTGCCCGTTCTTCTCCATAGAGATCTACGTTAGGGAATGGGCAACTACAGTACTTTCTCAAGTTATTATGCCTTGTGACTGTGACTGTAGCTTTGCTTTTTTGTATTTTCGACATTCAAAAGTGCCGTAATGGTCTAATTGAAATAAATGATTTGAGTTTGAGTTTGAGTTGAGTTTGAGTTCCAGCAGTCCAATTTCGTAATACACTTTCAATCACAGCTAGCGAATTTTGATGAAAATTTCTAATTCAATGGATTGTGGTGGTTGGAAAAAGCGTCTGCTAGATGAAACAGATCACCTGAAAATTGGTTACAATTCTACCCAATGGGGAAGTCTGGTCAAAGCTGATTGTAGATGGCGCGTCTATAGCTTAGTCCAAATCTGACCAATGAGGTCAAACTATTTTGAAATATAAAATGACATTGACAGATTTTCAACCAATGACGATGTTTGGTTCATGCGGTGCTAGCGCCATTAGTTCCACCAGTTGCCCACCCCATTAAACACTCTTCAAATACTTTATTTCCATGCAACGTTGCCCTTCAAACAATAATTCAGCAATGGTTTTTTGTAGCTACAGCTAGCTTTAAAGTAACCTATTTATTTGTTTCAAAATACTTGTTAATTTTGATAATGCCCATCTAGTGGCAACCACTGATCTGCGGATAAGTTGACTGCAACGTCATTACTTACACATTGTCAACCTTATGAATTATATAAATAAATAAAAAAAAATAAAAAAGTTATTTATTATCCCTTAATAAATAAAATGGTTACCCTTAGAAATGACCATGGTCGAATCAGAATTAACTTCAAAAGTATGTGAAGTGGTGAACATTTTTCTTTGTGACCTTGGAATGCGAAGCAGATGGGCTTGTGGTCTGTAAATACTGTGAAGTGCCTTGCTTCCACCAAGTGTCGGAAATGTTTCACGGATTCGTAAATTGCGAGAAGTTCTCGGTCGTACGGCAAGTATTTTTTTTGTGATGGACTCAATTTACGGCTAAAAAAGGCAAGAGGTTGCCATTCTCCGTCTTTCTCCTGCTGTATAACCCCACCGATTGCGACGTCTGATGCATCCGTGACTAGCGCTAGTTTGGCGTCCATGTCTGGGTGCGCGAGGAGAGCTGCTTGGCATAGACTGTTCTTGCAGGCTTCAAATGCTTGGAGTGCTTCTCCGGTGACGTTTACGGGATGATTTCCCTTTATTGATCCGGTAAGCAGGCTATGCAATGGCGTTTGGGATGAGGCAGCGTCTTTTATAAAGCGGCGATAGAAATTTATCATCCCCAGGAATCTCCTGAGTTCTCTAACGGTTTTCGGGGTGGGGTAGTCTTTTATGGCTTGGATCTTGCTATCCAGTGGTTGGATGCCTGCACTGGATACGCTGCAGCCGAGGAAAGTTACTTCTTCTGCCCCAAAAACACATTTGGAAGTGTTTATGACCATTCCGTATTCTTTTAATCGCTCGAAGAGGAGGCGTAAGTGACGGTAATGGGTCTCTTCGTCGGGAGAGATATTAAGAAATCATCTAAGTACGTGTAGCAGTAGTCTAAGTCACGGGTCATTTCGTCCACGAACCTTTGAAACGTTTGTCCCGCGTTTCTGAGACCAAACGTCATAAAAGGGAACTCGAACATTCCAAAAGGTGTGGTTATGGCCGTTTTGGGAATATCCTCGGGGTTCACCGGTATTTGGTTGTACGCCTTTACTAAATCGATTTTGGAGAATATCTGGCAGCCAGCTATGTTCTGAGTGAAATCCTGGATATGCCGAATAGGGTATCGGTCAGGGATCGTCCGTGCGTTTAGCATTCTGTAATCGCCGCATGGTCGCCATCCGTTGTCCTTTTTTGCGGCAAGATGAAGAGGGGACGACCATGGGCTCTCAGACGGTCGTGCTGTCCCTATTCTCAACATTTCATCGAACTCCTGTTTTGCGATCTTCAGTTTTTCCGGGGCAAGTCTTCTTGGGGTGCAATATACGGGCGGTCCGGCGGTTGTTTTTATGTGATGAACGGTATTGTGACGTATGACCCGATGTGTACCTGCTGGCCGAGTGATTTCCGGAAAATCTCGAAGAAGGTTCAAGTACTTCGACTCGCCTGTTATTGTTTTAACTGAAGTTATGGCATCAGATGCGGGAACTGGATTTGTGCTTGCTGAAAGGCTGGTCTTGTTGTCGATGAGGCGTTTGTTACGACAGTCTACGATTAAGTCGTAATGCGATAAGAAATCGGCTCCTATAATAGCCTTTGTGACGTCAGCAATTATGAATTGCCAGGAAAATGCACGACGAAGCCCTAGGTCAAGTTCCATTTGCTGAGCTCCGTATGTGGCGATTGGTGTTCCGTTCGCTGCGAAGACTTTGAGTTCGGTAGTACGTGGTCGCCTTTGTTTCAGGGCGGAGCGGGGAAAAACGCAGATGTCGCTCCCAGTGTCGACTAAAAACTGCATTTTTGTCCTTCTGTCCGTTATGTAAAAGCGACCGGTGGTTGAACTATGGCAATCATGTGTCGCTATTGATGACTGCCTTTGGCTTTTCCCGATCCTGATTGATAATCACAAGGTTTCAAGCATCTTCGTGCCTTGTCTCCATATCTGTGGTGAAAAATACAGGTAGGGTATTTTCTATAATTTGACTGGGAACGCGTGTTGCTTCTTCCCCGTTGACTTCTGTTCCTCGTCCTGGATCTAGAATCTCTTGTTGAGAGGGCCTTCACTTGGCGACTGAGCTCTGCAATCTCTCTCATCAATTTTTCAGCGATTGTATTGGGCACTGCGTCCGTGGCGGCCACTTGAGGCGCGGGTGGTACGAGGTCGTGCACTTTATCAGCCAGGTCTGCGAGTGCAGAGAGTGACGACTCTGGCTGCGATGCTACAACTATTTGTGTATTACCCGGTAAGCGGCTAGTCCACACAGTCTTTATAAAATCGTCCGGTATGTTTGGGCCCGCTAGATGTTGCAGGTGCCGAAGAAACGCGGATGGTCGCCTGTCTCCTAATTCCTTATGCATCAGCAACTGGGTAAGTTCTTTTTCGCGCGACGCGGATAACCTTTTAATAAGCTCGCTTTTCAACTTTTCGTATTTTCCACTAGCTGGTGGATTAATTAAAATATCTTTCACCTCTGCGGCGTAACGGTTTTCAAGATGCCCGCTGACGTAATAATATTTGGTGTCGTCATCCTTGATACCTGAGAGCGCAAAACTTCCTTCTATTTGCGCAAACCATACTGCTGGTTCCTCCGGCCAAAACGGTGGAAGTCGTACACCGACACGACAAATGTCGGAAGGTATAAATGTCCTTTCTTTGGAATGCGACCTGCCTTCGTCGCTTTGTTTGTCGGATGACTTGTCATTTTGAGGCATTTTTAAATTTGGTTTTCACTAGCTTACGGTTTTTATGCTGTTCCGGGCAGTGTCCAATATTCGGGGTCACCAATGTAGGAGAATGATAGTGTTGTAGGTGTTTTCTGTTCGGGTTGTGAGTAGCGGGACTCTGTGCGCGTTTACTCGATACGACACGACGACGACTTGCGGTGACGCTCGACGACTTGACGATGGGTTCTGCAGTACTGGTAAGTTTGTTTATTATTATGTTAAGTGTTATTGTGCATGTTTAATGTTTATGTTTGTACTTGTGTATTTAGTATGTAAAGTATTTATAGTATATTTAAATGTATACATATGTAATATATTGTAATACATATTTGTGATGTCAATTATAAGTACATATGATTTATTTTAGTATATGTAATTTTATAATTATAATGTATTGTGGTTACGCCACAAGTAAATATATCTCCAAACATATAATTTCACAAAATGCACTACCACAAACCACACTCCACTATGTCATCCAAACATCCCCATTATTTACTGCACAAAACTACAGCAAAGACACAAGTATTTCATATACCTGATGAGCTATTGTTCCAGCACATAATATATAACGCTGAACACACAGTTGGTAGGTAGCCAAGTCGCACAGCCCAGAATCGTTGACGCCGTACTCTGTGAATAGTTGAAAGTTAACTATTTGGATTTCTGAAGATTTGTTATGTTATGTTCTAAAGTACATGTAGAAGCTCAGATTCTTGAAAGCTGCGTGTAATAATAATACTAATCTTGCTGGTATAAAAGTCTACATTTTGTAATAAAACAAGATTTCGTTGACATTTGTATATTTTTTGTCAAAAACGAGAGCCTTTTTCTTATTAACCGTTATTGATTTGATAATCCTTTCCCCAATTACATTGGGGTCGAGTCTGAACATATGTATTTGAATAGGTACCAGTATTAACATGGAGCGACAGCCTTTTACTACTGGTGAGACTGGTTGTCAGAATTTCGGGCTTCCTAACTATTTGTCGCGACTGTCAACGATCTAAAATGACAGCTGAAACCTTCGTCTTAACGTGAATGTAATGGCTTTATGACACCATATTTTCAATGAATGGCAAACGTCGAAAGTCGAGTCTTCAATAATTTAACACCTTTTTTTTTTTTTTTTTTCGGATGGGAAATCATCAAATGACTTCTCCCGCTCTGGGCTGAGCAGGAGGGAGTGTCAGACTTTTACTGACTAAAACCCATCCATGTTCCTTCATCGCCCTTTGTGTTCCGGGGCCACGGTATCTCTTTCGAATAGTCCCGCAGCCCCGGGCCAATAATTTAACACCTGAAAATAATAAAAGCCGCAACAAAAATTTAATAGTACATTATGATATAAGTGCGGTAAGTTGAAAATTACAGCCGAGGCGATATTGGGTGTTTTTGTTACAGATAAAAGGTTGTAATTTATTGTCAAAAATAATTAAAATAAGAATTAAATGTTTATTTATTATATTTCATCTCCCAAAGTGAATTTTATTCATAAAATGTTAACCACTTTTCTGACATAAAAACTCTTCGCTAAGATTTAAAAAAGTACCGTTCGGTTTAGACGGAGCATCTTGATAAACCGTGAGTTTTACTTTACAATAACGCACAAGTACGTAATGAGATACATTACGATATTGAAATTGGTGAAATAAAAGATCCTTTACGAGCAAATGTGTTATAATAGTAGATTGGAAAAAAAGAGAGTAGAACCAAGGGGATAAAGCAGTGTCTTCTGTCGGGGGTGACGATTTAAATCGCGAGCGTAACGAATGACCCGAGGTTTACTCCCGAGCGTAGCGAGGGTGTTAAAAACTTAAATCACGAGCGAAGCGAGGGATTTAAGACGAGTCCTGAGTGTAGCGAGCGATTTAAGTTCACCCAAGACTAAGACAGCTTTATCACCGAGGAAAATACTCTACTTTTCGTACCATTTGAGAAAAAATTAACACAATATTAATATGAGATAAGCATTTTAGAACATTAACTTATTTATAAAAATAAATTAAAATATACTAAACGATGTATTTGAAGAAAACAAAAACGCATCAAATTCCTTGACTAATATTTTTTTGTCGGAAAAGCAAAGACATCAAGCCCATGCGGCCTCGTCGGTTTTCGTAATTTTATTGAATAATCATAACTGCTTATTAAATGCGTATTCCTTTTTTAAAAAGATGTATAATGCTTTATATACAAACTCAATGGTGTAAACACAGATGTAGTTCAGTATAAATTTCTGAATGAAATTCAGTACAATTTTCTTTCCCTGTCCACAGATCAAAAATAATTATTGTTAGTTTCGCTTTTTCTGGCATAGAATGTCACTTTTTTGAGCAAGTGGTACGAAAAATTCTGTAAAGAATCAAAAACCGAAATGATGATAAATTAGTGTTCCATAGAACTTTATTTAAACTTCAAAACTTAAAATTAAATTTAAAAAAACATTTTAAATGAAAAACACTCATCTCATTACAGATAATTTGCTCCGCAATATCTCTTTCATAAACTATAGAGAGTACGATGGTTTTAATGCACAGTTTCGGTCATACAAATTAATGCAATTATTTCATACTCTAAACTGAACTGTTTTGTAAAATAATAATGTAATTTCTGTTCCTAATAGATTTGTTAATGAATTTGTAATGAGTTTTTAGTTTGTTTGTTGTTATTAATGCATAAGCTTACATACTAATAAAACCAATGCGAAACTGTGTACAGTCACGAGCAATGAAATGTATACATTTAGCAAAATTTAAAAGCGATTTTCTCGGCAAATACCGGTTTTCTACATTAAGATAAGATTTATTTCGCTGTAGTATATCTGCTGCACTTTTGAATTTTTCTAAGTTTTATTTGGTCGTGACTGTAACTAAATCTGCCTTTCTGTCAGCTAAATAATTCTGGTAAAATTCGGCATACAGGTAGACATGATCTGAGTATGGTCATATGATACGTTTTATCTCGGTATTACGGTCCTCCCCCTCCCGGTAGATAATTTCTGAACTCCTCGTCGCCGGAGCTGGAGGAGTGGAAGCTAAATGATGTGATTAATAATAACGAAAACAACCTATGAAAAGTTCGTACGTGCACTTGTGGCATGTGCCAAATACATTTTATTTCTTTCTTTTATAAATAAGTTATTAATAATGAATTAATAACTTATTCTTAAACAAAGGAGAAAATCATATCGCCAGTTTACTTTTATCCGACGAATAAGTTTGTCATTTTGACAGTTTTTGTATGGACACTCTGTCAAAAAGTCGCATTTACTCTGAAGGTAAAAGTTAACTAATGATTAAAAAATCGGCTCCAAACAGAATACGGAAATGCCTATACGACTCACTGCACTGCGGCGATTTCGTGCTCTATGGTCATTACACTTGCTCATTAAGGCTCGCTTGCACCACACATCACTGAATTTTTCATCGTACTGTTTCTGACAAGCGTTTGAAGATAACCGAAACAGAACGTTATTTGTTGACTATTGGTGCACGTGGGTGGGCCTAAACCAAGTTTAATCAGAATGCGTCCTTAAAGCGTAAGTCTATGCTGTCACAATAACGATTTATTTAGACCTCCTTGGTCCTCTTCGGAGCCTAAGGGAGGAAAATAAATAACATGCTCTCACTACTCCGAAGTTTAAAAATAACTCAAATCCACAATTTCCAAGAAAAAGTTAACTTATTCAGGGCCCGATAAAATCAACATTATTTTTTTCTAAATTCTCAAAAAAAAACTAACAGTCATTATGAAGTGGAATCGGCTGAACAAATTTACACAGGAGTCTAATTAACGAAGAGTACTCGGCTTCTCAGAGTTGTCGATCTAGTGGTGCGGTGTGAGTGATAAGCGGTAGCGAGATGGAACAAAGAATGGCACTTTCATTTATTAAAGTTGTTAGACGTCAATTCAAGCTTCTACAGTAGCAAAATAATGGTGAGCATCCAGATAGAAACGTATAAGAAATGGGCTTGTGTACTGATAAAACCTAAATTAGTCCGTCAGTTAGATTACCAAAAAATATTTGAACCGTATTTTTTCTTTTGTTACGTAAACCAAAATTAACGAAGATACGACGCTTTAAACATTCTCAAAACGTCACGACGTGGTATAATTTTTAGTGCGTTCTGACGTCACGAACCCAAATTTTGATGCGTTATATCTTTGTCAATGTTCATTGATTTACAAAAACAAAAAATACGTGTTCATTTTTTTCTAATGCTCTAACTGACGGACTAAATAGGTTTCCAATTTATTGATGGTGGAAACTAGCCTATTAGAGGAAAAGAAAAAAAAGTTGTCCAGACTCAACAGGTTCTACTAACAGCTGTCTGATCATTTCAGCTTTGCATCACAGTTGGCTTAGCGTGATGAAACAGATGAAAATGCCAGACTATTAATGTCTCACTGTACTGCCAAGCAATGATATGCTAAAGGCGGATTCGCAATGTGGGATTTTCTATTTCAACTCTTCCCTAGTCGCTGGATAGATGGCGCTGAACTTGGTAAGTTACTGCAAGGAACGGAACGTCACATCATTTCACTTGGATGTAATGGTTATATTAGTAAGCATAAGCAAATGAAAGTGTCAGTCAAAGAGCGTAAGTGACGAGCGTGTGTTACGGAGATATGGTCAAAGTTCCAACTTTTTGATTTTATTTTAAACACCTCCACGACCCACGTTATATTTAATCCATCCATCAGCACAATGTTTTGAGTGCGTTACATTGAGTTCTACCACAAAACATGATCCATCACCCCAAAAAAAGTCGTTTCCCAGCAATAATTTTTGCGTAAAGTTACTTATTTTGATGTATATATAAAAATAAGTAACTTTACGCTAAAATTATAATACGTAGAGTTATCATACATAGAATATTACTAATTATTATACATAGAATACTTGGTTGATGGCTTCGTGATGAGGTTGTTTACACCCTGTATATTACTAAATATATATTTACTAGCCTCGTTGCTTAGCTGTGGCACTAGATGGCGCTGTGTGTAATTTCCAGCGATATTTATTTATTTATGTATGCGTAATCAAAATATCACCTCTAACAATTCCACTTTTGGTTCGGAATAAACCAGGTTGAAAATATCTATGTGGGGGGTCCGCAATATTGTACTGAACATAATTATGACATTCGTTTATGCTTCGATGCTTCCACCCTGTATAGTAAAAATAGTAACTTATATTTAATATCTCACCTTACTTCTTTCCTCTAACTTGCACCCCCGTTGCCCCGGTAACTCAAATGGTACACTTCACAGATGAGTTTGCGCAGGAATTCCAGCGCGACCACAAACAGTCCGAGTTTATTGTACAGTTCAACTGCCCACAGCCTGTAGATATGCTATTAATTTGTTTGTCTAACTCCTGCTAAGTTAGTTGTGAATGTGGCTTGTGAGGGCACATATTTTAATTGTTTTTACTCTGTGGTTTTTGTAAACATGGCATGACATGGCAGAGGCTCTGAATAATATGGCCTGCTTACTTGCTTTGCTTTTTTTGCTTGCTTGCTTATGGTTTGCTTATTGGCTGCTACGCTGCTTTTTTGAAAATATCATTAAACCTATATATCAATAGCTGGCATCAAGACAAACAAGTATTGTATGAGCGAAAACCTTCTTAAGCGTCATGTTTCCGAGATAGAAGCCATCAATGTTAAATCTTCACCATCAGCACAAGTTCGACGAAAATCACATCGACTTACATCGTTGACTGGGGAGTGTACCACTTTGATGGCACGGTTGGCGCAGCAGCAGAGATATTGACTGCTGCGCTGATTTGTATGACCTACAGGTACCTAGTTGTTCCGGGTCTAGCTATTGAGTGTCATCCTGAACTTCGACAGTTAATTATTTCCACACGGTCTTAATTTCGAATAACGATAGTCCGACTACTCATTGCTTCGACAGAACATACTTCGACAACACACACCTTCGAAGAACACTACTTCGACAGATCCCTTCTTCGATATGCACTTGTCGGCGGATTCCTATTTCGACGAGACAAATACCTTCGACATAATACTGCTCTGATTTGTGTAAGTGAGTTTAGATGATTGTAAACGCACATAATATTTATGTTACAGGAGAAATTCGTTAGTCGGGCAACGTTTTTGTCACAAATAACCATGGATTATAACCGACACTATAAACAGCAATATATCAAAGTGCTTGCGGTATCGGTAGCCGCGCCAGTGGTGACTGCGGTCTGCGGTGAGACGGTGTTCCGGCGGTTGTGGGGACTAACGACCAACCAATTAGGCACGATAATGAGCTGAATCTCTTGATTATTTTACAGTGTGTTATGCTATGTTTATTTTGTAGCAGTAAGTATGGAAGCAGACATAATTCTCTTAAACAACGGCGGCATTTAAGCGTGGGAAATGGGTGTAGGTGTCTGCTGAAACCCGGGGCAAAATTTGGCTACCAGCTTCCACGATATATTCAGAGTTAGTTCTCGCCTTGACACACAATACTAATGGCTAAGCCATAGGGTCAGCTCGGACTGTGCAGCATATTATTTACTACTTGAGCGTTAGTAGCTGCATGCTGAGCGCAAGCATCGAACTGAAAGTCCCTGATAATACCTTAACCTTTACGTTTAAACAGGAACAATCACAAAAGCAATTATAACAAAACCAATTAAGCTAAACCAATTGCCATATAATCGAAATAAAACATAAATGAAAACAATCGAGGTAACGCCACGCCAACTCCAAAATCAAAACAACCAGTGGCGTATGTTTTACGTCGCCTCTCCAACTCTTTTGTTCACAATTCTAACACAACAATGGGTAAGCAGAGTCTCAAATGGGGTAAAGGATTAGCTGGAATCACAAAGCTTTTGTTTTAACACAAAAGGTGAGATTTACAATGACAGTGAAGTTTAGTAAGTCGGTCAATGTGTCGTGTTGTGTCGGAGCGTAAGACCATTGTGTTTTTGTTTTATTCTTACAAGAAAAGGAAAGTTTTGTGACGAAAAGTTTGAAGACTCTATTGGTCTAGTTGTTAAGAGTTGTTGTTGTCAGTTGACTGGTCCTAAGTTCGGTACATGACTTGGACCGGAAATGTTAGAGTGTCAAGAGAAGAACCTCCGCATTCTGCCAGCTTCTAATCCTTAAGTGTCCAAGGAAAGGACAAAACGAGTAGTAGTAACCTACGTGAACCCGTATTTTGGAAAGATCACGACTGACACGGCTGTCTTGTGAAATGTGTTTCGTTCCGGTAATCACTTTTAAAGTATTCTAACTAGCAAAACTTGAAACCAGAATTTTCTTTATAGGCAAGTTTGCGCGCCCAGGTTGGCCGCTGTTAAGAAATAATTTGGCCAAATGGGGTATCATCGACCCGTCCCAAATACAAAGCCAGTGTGGTCCTCCACTTCTGCAGGATATGCCCCACCTCCTTTCTTGCCAGCCCTGCTCAGTCTCCTGCACCTTCCAGGATTTAAACGAAGCCAACGACAGAGCTGTGTATAAAAGGAAAGTTTTGTGACGAAAAGTTTGAAGACTCTATTGGTCTAGTTGTTAAGAGTTGTTGTTGTCAGTTGACTGGTCCTAAGTTCGGTACATGACTTGGACCGGAAATGTTAGAGTGTCAAGAGAAGAACCTCCGCATTCTGCCAGCTTCTAATCCTTAAGTGTCCAAGGAAAGGACAAAACGAGTAGTAGTAACCTACGTGAACCCGTATTTTGGAAAGATCACGACTGACACGGCTGTCTTGTGAAATGTGTTTCGTTCCGGTAATCACTTTAAAGTATTCTAACTAGCAAAACTTGAAACCAGAATTTTCTTTATAGGCAAGTTTGCGCGCCCAGGTTGGCCGCTGTTAAGAAATAATTTGGCCAAATGGGGTATCATCGACCCGTCCCAAATACAAAGCCAGTGTGGTCCTCCACTTCTGCAGGATATGCCCCACCTCCTTTCTTGCCAGCCCTGCTCAGTCTCCTGCACCTTCCAGGATTTAAACGAAGCCAACGACAGAGCTGTGTAGGTGGCAACATACTGGTCAGGTGTTTGAGTCCATCAACACACAAAGAAGAAGAAGAAGAATGAATTTAAAAGTTACTTTAAACTAAACAACGAAAATATTTCGTACAAATTCGTGAACGAAAACAATTAACAAAGTTCTAAAGTACCACAATGTTTAATGCAAGAATAGATTATTCCTGAACACAACATTGCCGTCGGTTTAATATCTGTACAGAAACTTGTCTCATCAGCGCCTACGTAAATATTAATAGCAATACGCCTTCCCGAGACTTCATGCTTATTAACTCTGACAGGTTTACCGTAACGTCTTGACGTCAGAAGTCAAGCTTTGTTTAGTACGCTGCTTTTATTTCCAAGCGAAAGAAAGTGACATATAATGGAGGAAAAATAAGTAACTAAATATTAGTATTTGGAACATGTTGTGAGGAAAGTTTTGAGTGAGTGAGAGTGAGTGTGAAGTGAATGTGAGTGAGAGTGAGGGATGTGAATGGGTAAAACCAGCCAAGTGCGAGCCGAAGGGTTCCGTACTATCGTATATTTTTATTATTTGTTATTAACATATATAACATAACATATATAACAGAAATACACATTCTGTGAAAATTCCAACTGTCTAGCTACCACGGTTCATGAGATGCAGTAATAGGGTCCCGTTTTTACCCTTTGGATGCGGAACCCTAAAAACGCGTCTGAAAGAACTGGAAAGCATAAAACAAGCACATTTTAAATTAAATAAAAGTTGGAAGCAGGGGAGTCCCTTTACTTTTTATACGGTTTTTCATTTCGAATTACTTTTGAACGTATAAGTTATTTATATTTTTGTATTCACCTTTTAAAATCTTTCGTTTTGATACCACACTGGACAGGTTAGAAGAAAAAAAAATCGAACTCCACAATCAAATCATCATCAGCCTATTAATGTTCCTACTGCTGGGACACAGGCCTCCTCTTTAAGAGAGGGAATGGGCTATAATCTACCACGCGGGCCCAGTGCGGATTGGTAGATGTCACATGTCTTCGATTTTTTTGGACATGCCGGTTTCCTCACGATGTTTTTAGAACCAACCAACCAACCAACTCCACAATATGGAGCCCAAAATCCGCTATATTTCTTTGTTTTATATTATTTTTATTGTAGCTAGTGACAAGAATAATTATACGTCGTTAGATTCGTCTAGAAGGCACGAGTGCCACCGTAGCCGTATAATTATTCTCTCTATACAAAATTAGAAATTGTCCGTCTATCGAAATAATTCGGAATTCATAGTTAAAGTTTGCGTGTTGGCTTACATTGAACATTTCACATTAGGTATTTATCCTTGAAATGGAGCATTATATTATACAAAGCGTTTCTCTCATCATTTATTACGAAAATTCGTTAACCAAAAACAGAGGCCCTACTCTCTAACGTTTCGTCCGTATAGTCGGATCTATCCGTCTCTATCACTCGCACTCATCTGCAGACGTGCGCGAGAGAGACGGATAGATCAGAATATACGGACGAAACGTTAGAGAGTAGGGCCCAGTTTCTGGGAAAACTGGACAAAGGCTACTACTAGTAAACACTGTACTGTATCGAAGTGCTTGGTTACCTTAAATAACAGCAGAGTGTACTGAAATAACTCAAATTCTAAACAGGGTAAACTCATCGTTATAAACAGCTTAAACGATGGAATGAGATCAATCACCAGTACATAAAAATTACGAATCTTCCATACAATTTCTAATTTCATCCTCGATTTTGTCCCTTTGTAGAATGATTTTCCCATGGTAAGCAAAAAGTAAAGAACGCTAACTGCTAAAACCCTCTCATACTTCTTTCACCTCGTCCACGTTCAAACATCTTAGGCCGCAGCACGAGCGCGAAGATTTTTAAAATTCATCATCATCATCAGCCTATTAATGTTCCCACTGATGAGACACAGGCCTCCTCTTTTAAGGGAGGGAATGGGCTATAACCTACCACGCGAGCCCAGTGCGGATTAGTAGATGTCACATGTCTTCGAATTTTTTGGTTCTAGGACATGCCGGTTTTCTCACGATGTTTTCCTTCACCGTTTTGAGAGCAGTGGTGATGAAATAAATTACACAAAGTAATGCGCCAGCCTGGGTTCGAACCCACGACTTACTGTTCGTAAGTCGGGGCCGCCATCACTGGGCCACCGCTGCTCTCTCAAACTCGCTTCTAAAAATCGCTTTTAAAATTACTCATTTTCATTTATAACATTTACTTGTTTTTAAGATTTTATCCGTATGTATGAGTGATAATAATCGTGGTTACACTTGGATACATTTGTGGATACAATTTTATTATTCTATAGCTTTGTTGCGACAAAGCTATAGAATAATAAAATTGTATTTTCGATTCAATAATCGACGTATTTACGTTTAGTTTACACCACGCGCTCATACAAGCGCCTCTGGACATTTATCCAGAAATAACTTAAGGCACAGTTATTTTAGCACAAATAAGTAAACAAGGATTACGAAATAATCCCAGTACTTTATTCCTTTAATTACTTATCTCCAACATTTCACCCAAAAACATAATCCGAGCTTAAATAGATTATAAAAATCAGCAAAAACTCTAAATTGAGACCCCTGGTCCTCGTTAAAAGCCAAAATGACATCGCGAAACAACTTTTAAACACGAAAACCAACCCTTTACGTCACAAGCTTGTCAAAGGTCCCGTTTTTTGACGAAAAAAAAAACCATTAAGCCCGCCCAAGCGGTATCCGCCCATATAATGTTGGGCGGATTGTGTATTGTGTAAAAAGTGACCCGTTTATTATGTCGGGTGTGTATTAATGGTAGTAATGTTGGTTATGGAAATTTCTTGTGGTTGGGTAATTTACATATTTTTTTTGTATAGATGATATTTTGGGTTTTCGTGCGGTCATGATTGGTTAGTTATTGTGGATGGCGATTGGAACATGGTAGGTATTTCTATAAACAACATAGACTAACTGTCATAATATTGGTGGTTCGGTTAGCATACATAAAGAAACGATGGGTGGGCTGTGTGAAGGATGATATAGCTAGAAAGGTGACTGCTGAGATGACGTGAAATAGAGAGAAGTATGAAAGAAGAAGACGTAAATACTGCGCTGACCCCAAAAGAATTTGGGATAAGGGCAGGAGTATGATAGTTGGCATACATATAATTCGAACCAATTTGATTAATATCCTGTTCAAGGTTTTTTTTTATTATAATCAAAATACAAATAGAAATCAGTCACCTTGAAAAAAAATAGTTACAAAATAGAAATATCGAAAATAGAACACTACGACTATGTGAAACTAAAATCAGTAAACAAATAGGGTATTATTGGCGAATACCCTTTGATACCGGCTACCCCAAATTAGCGACCAAGGGTTAACTCGTGTACAGTAAACTTAATAATATGGTGTTCGAAATACAAATAAATGTCTTACTACTCCATGAAACAAATACGTAAATAGATGCTTTTATTTCTTTTTACCCGACTACACGGCCGGTTGTGTTTTCCGCCCGTAAGTATGCATACAGGTTAGAAGGTACATGCACCGACGCACAAACGCTTACCACGTATTAAGGGGACTACAGGAGCTAAACGCGAGTTTTATAATGCAAAAAAGCATATGATACACTGCAATAAACAAAACCAGAAAAATATATGATATTCTTCAGGATATATGCTAGTATGATAGTGTTTTGAAAACATAATACTACAAATTTTACTCGATAAAAAATATCACGAACTTTTCTCTAAAAATTTCTTTTAACGAGTAAATCCATACTAAAATACATGCGATCATTCTGATTTTTTGGCAAATAATTCTACAAGCAACATATTAGAATAGAATAGAATAGAATAATTTATTTGTATAAAAACATGGTACATTAAGGTCTTTTGGATAGGGTTATGAACTTACATGTTTCGCCATAGAAATGGCATACAAATATTAGAACATCATAAACGTAAAATTTTTACACAACATCAATATTGGTGTACATATTAATATTACAATGTCTAGATAATAAGAATAGCACTCACAATTCAGGATTCATGTCTATTTTAAATTTTCAGTAATTAATAGACTCTTATAATTATTATAGAGAAAACTAAAAAATATATCAACTTACAATACTTTGTTACTTAGTAGCTATATCTATCGGATACTTTTTTTTCAAAGAACTCTTTTACACTATAAAAACAATTGTCAATAAGCCATTTATGTAATTTGGATTTGAAATATTTTAAAGGGAGTTCCCTTAATTGTTTTGGTATGTTGTTAAAAATTTTGATTGCAGTGATTAGACTATTTTTTTGGCATAATGTGCTTTGATGTGTAGGGATTCGCAATCTTGTGGGATCTCGACGAGTGTATTTCGAATGCAGATCACATGCTATAAAGAATTTAGAGTGTTCCTTCACAAAAATACCGGCCTGCATTATGAAAAGTCCTGATAAGGTTAATAGTTTTAATTTTTTAAACAGAGGTCTACAGGATGTTAATGGGCTAATACCGCAAATTGCTCGTAGGCATTTTTTTTGAACCAGAAATGCTTCATTTACATTTGTGGAGTTCCCCCAGAGTAGGAGTCCATATCTGAGTAAAGAGGATACGTATCCGTGGTAAGCAGTAAGGGCGACTGCTTCACTAGCTTTTCTATTTAATTAATTTCATTCAAAATTTAATTAGTAATCATTTACTAGATGTCTCTGTGAGGATGGTGCGCGTTTCCATTGAAAGATGAACGGGTTGGGGTTGTTTAAGTTTTCTATAAAAAAGTCACACCGTATTAAGAGGACTGGAGCTAAACGCGAGTTTTATAATACAAAAAAGCATATGATTCACTGCAATAAACAAAACCAGAAAAATATATGATATTCTTCACGATATATGCTAGTATGATAGTGTTTTGAAAACATAATACAACTAATTTTAGTCTATAAAAAAAATCACGAACCTATCTCTAAAAATTTATTTTAACGAGTAAAAACCATACTCAAATACAAGCGATCATTCTGATTTTTTGGCAAATAATTCTACAAGCAACATTAATATGATGCTAATGCATGACAGTGTTTTATTTTTTTTAGTCCAATCAATAGATTTTTTGTAAATCGCAAAATAAACACTCATTTAGCACTATTCGGCCCACAGTGGCTGACGTAACCACCACTTTGTAGTGCAAGCTGATTAGAACTTTATTCTAACAGTATTTTAAACGAAGTTTAAACCACCACAATTAGAGTTGCTAATTTAGCTCCTGTAGTCACCTTAAGAACATCATTCAGAACACCCCCAACATAGAAATTTTTCATAAGCAATTTAAAAATAAAATTATTAATTTAAAACCTTCTTAAAAATAAGCTGTTATAAAAATGCACTGAAAAGAAGAAAATAAACCTTTTCGTAAATAAAATGAAAAGCTTTCATAAAAGTTTGTCGCGCGAATGGTAAAGGCAAAAGTAAAACTATACACGACAATCTTTTATTAAAATTTTCGTATCCATGCTATTTACCGTTAAGGAGTTCCCTCGTGAGAATACAGTCCTGACTGCAGGATGAGGTCATGATAGAAATCTCGATTACCTATCAAATATGAACGCGTCTACAAATTTTCGTATCCGTGCCGTTAACTGTTAAGGAGTTCCCTTGTGTGGAGACGATTCTGGCTGCAGAATTAAGTTATGTCTATCATAAAAATATATTGTCACCAGAACCAAAGGTGTGTGCAAAATTTCAGCTCAATCGGTTGGGGGAACTCGTCTGAAATTCAGTTCCAATATTTGTCTAACTAACAGACAAGGCAAGTTAAATAAAAGCTTATAAAAACCTGCTGTTTCCTACAAAAGTGCAATACCTATACGGTCAAAATGTATGCGTGTATGTTTGTAATTTTTTCTGGGGGAAGGTTCAAAATGATTTACCGAATACGTGGTAATCGTTTTAGTGTACCACACTAATACGGGTGTATCACAAGGTTTCTACGACCCTGCATTTATATATATTCATCTGTATCCGCATAACTTCTAAACTACTTTTCATAGTTCGGCAAACGACATGTCTTGATTATCCGCTGGCTATATGATATCACACTAAAAGTAATAGGTCGCCCGGTAAAAAAAAAAAACAGATTGAAAAAAAAATGTTTGAAAGGCGCCGTGTTGGGTATCGAATGAAGGATCTATTAGCAAATTTTGAATTTATATTGTCACTTACGGGATATTTTCCGTGATTATTATTTGTTTTGAGCTCCCGATATAAAAAAAAAACAAATCAATTAAAACACAATCAAAAAACAAAAAAAAACATCAATCATCAATTTATATGTTACTAGCGACCCATCCTGGCCTCGCACGGGTCGACTTTTATTTTTCCCTAATTCCCCCCCCCCCCCTCTTATTTTTTCAAGAGTCAGTAGATCCAGAGATTACCCCATACAACCTCACAAACTTTACCTCTTTATAATATTAGTATAGCCGTAGATATAGACTAGTTGAACACAATTAGATTTATATTTGATGTTCGTTAAGATGGTATTTTTGTTTCATTCTTTACAGAGGGCATTTTTAACGTAGTTGGGTTGTAGTGCTTATACTTAAAAAAGCTATATAAATCTCGATTACCACTCACTGACTCACTCATTCACTGACAGAATTGTTCATACAGATGGTGGAGGGGGAGGTGGGTATATTTTGACAGATTCGTAAACAAGTAACTCTCATAAGTATGGGAAAAGTGGCAAACCACCCCTTTTTACCCCCTTCACCCCTTCATTTTCATATGTCGGAAACTAAGAGACTCGTATTCCGTTTTTTTTACGGATTCGTATAGAGTAGGCTCGGAAAAGTAAAAGCATTAAAACCTAAAGCTACTTGTTACACGATAATACTCGAATAAACAATATCAAATGATACTAGGAAAAAAACACAGATTGTGAAAACTACACATAAACTTATGCCTCGAGAATTTTTCAAGGTATTGCATCATTGGCCTAGACTTTTCCCAACTATATTGCAACTGTCTTAGAGTCTCACTGGATGCAGCTGAATACCAGTATTTTACATGAAGTGACTGCCGACATTTTTCAAGGCATTTACCAAATATTATTACGTAGGCATGTATAATTACACATTATACTAATACTAATTAGTATCAAAACCCTAGAAGAACGTCTATCATGCTGATTGATAGATACACTCTGTCACTATGATTGTACTTGCCGACAATGAAATATGAGAACAACTGATGGCGTAGCGCGTAGACATGTCTACGAGCTACGAAGTTTCGTAGCAGCGTAGCTGTATGAATCTGCGTTATTGGAACTCTTGATTGCCCTATGACCCTATCTTCTTATGTTATTCAAAACATTGTTTTTAATAAATTCCACAAGCAATAATGGCAAAAATAGAAACCCCTTTAATTTTTTCTCTTTGCCTTCGCCCATTCTGTGTATTTCCGTCATTGTAGATTTCTGCTTAGTTGTTGGCAATAAGCTCGCTTCTTATTACAGACAGACATAACTGGCACTTGTTCTCCCAGTCATTGCGATTTTTTTTGTTCTAGACCATACCTGGGAACCTTCTAGTTACGGAGATATTGGGGGTCAAAGTTCCAACAAGTTTTTTTTTATATGGACGTGTTTTTAATGTAAGCTTTTTAACACCTCTACGACCCCCGCACTATTCAATTCATCCATAAGCACAATGTTTTGATTGCGTTACATTGAGTTCTTCCGCAAACCGTGATTTGTAACCCAAAAAAAAGTCGTTTCCCAGAAATATTTTTTGCGTAAAGTTACTTAGTTTGATGTACATAATGCTTGGTTGACGGCTTCGTGAAAAGTCTATTTACATTCGCGAGCGTTGCTTCCTCCCTAAATGTAATGCCATATCTGACATTAAACGTTGGATTATCACTTCTAACTCGTTGCTAAAATGATTAATTAATGCGAAATATTAATGTTGTAGTAAGGTTGTTGATCTATTACTAATCTGTGTCTCTACTTATCTTAACGGTTATTCGTTACGTAAGTGACAGTGGCCCAGGGATATTAGCAAACTTTATTCAAATTTTGTTATTTTATTTAATTACATTCATATTAGCAAACATTATCGAAACATTTAGTATTAGGTTCTTGTAGATTAAAATGACATGACGTATTATTAATTTTTTGCATTATGTGATCGTTTGTTGATTGAAATAAACTATTTTACATCTACCCTCAAAATTAAAATAAGTTTTTAGGCTTAAATCTCCCTATGATAACATTGTGTTGTAATATCATATTTTGTTAAGTAAAACTTTCTGTTCTTCCGTGGGGTGGGGACCTGGTGGTTTGTAATACCTTCATTTCACGCCTAACTCAGACACCAGCTCCTAACATTGCAAAAAAAAACAAATAATATGTGAAACCTAGAATAAGTTTGTCATTGTGAGGAGAAATAAAGAACTTATTACTATTATATTCTATTCCATGGGTTTTCAGCCTTCGGGGCAAATAATCCCGGTTAGTCAGTATAATTTACCAATTGTACTTTTCTATACGTTGATTATCTAATCATTCTGTTTGACAAGATCTTTGATTCTGCTATAAAAGTTTTATCTGTAAATATTGCGTTTGTCGAGTAGTCGCAAGCGCAACTGCTGAGCACGAGGTCCTGAGTTCGATTCCCAGATCGGGCAAAGTGTTATTGGGTTATTCCATCAGGAAGTTTCTCAAAAGCAGCCACGGAATCTGGGTTTGTGCCCGGTTTATGGCAATAGGCGAGATGACAAAAATCTAATAAGTCCGTCAGTTAGATTATCAGAAAATATTTGACCCGTGTTTTTTCTTTTGTTACGTAAACCAAAATTGACGAAGATACGACGCTTTTAAAATTCTCAATACGCCATGGTATAATTTTTAGCTAGTTCTGACGTCATGAGCCCCACTCCTGAGTTTTGATGCGTTTTATCTTTGTCAATATTCATTGATTTACAAAAACAAAAAATACGTGTCCATTAATTTCCAATACTCTAACTGACGGACTAAATAGATTTGCAATTTTTTATACTGTCGTCATGCCCATTGGCTCGCCTATTAGCAGCACACCAAAGCTGTCGACAACTACACTAGAAAGCCTTCGAATGCAGTCGCTATGGCCGAAATCGGCTAGTCAACATCATCATTTTTAGAAGACACAAAAAACATACATATGTCTAGCCGTGTTTCAGTGCAATGCTCACTGATATTACGTCCTAGATCCTATTAAGAACGTAAACAAAAACATCCCTAATTACTATTGTATATCAGCTCTAGTTTGAACAAAAACATCCCTAATTACTATTGTATATCAGCTCTAGTTTGAACAAAAACATCCCTAATTACTATTGTATATCAGCTCTAGTTTGAACAAAAACATCCCTAATTACTATTGTATATCAGCTCTAGTTTGAACAAAAACATCCCTAATTACTATTGTATATCAGCTCTAGTTTGAACTTAAAATTCCTAAAACGAGCCGCGTTTCTTTGTCTTCCGCGAAAACCACTCTAGGGTCTAAATGAACAAACTTCAGCTATTTACCGCTTGAACTAAAACTGGAGACTTAGCATATTAATTAAAGTGCCATAACTCTTAATATTCTTGTTGAATGGCTGTGACTGGCCATTTCGCTTCGTATTTTAGAATTTTCGGAGCAATTTTCGTAGTCCCAGATTTTTGGGTGGAGTTTATCTGAGCTTCTTTGAGAAACGGAGCTTTATAAAAGTAGTTTATCGAGGTTCTTTTAATTTCGTTTTAAATAGCAGTGTGAGTTATTAATAGTCCGTTGGTAGGACCGAGGTTTGGTGACATCTACAATGCGACATAGTAACTACACACAATTGTAACGTCACGCAAAATCAGATGGGGATATATGCGACAACAGCAAGCAGTATCCAACCAGACACAACACCCATCTGGTCAGAGGATCTTCTTCTTGGAGGATGGCTTGGCTTGGCTTTACACCCTGTTCCTTATAACTCAGTGAATATTTTCCAAATATTAATATTTCAATACCAGGTCAAAGGATTATAATTCATTAGCTTCTGTCAGCGGCTTCGCCCGCGTGAAGTTTAATAATCGTCCCAAGGGATCTTACTACCGGAAGTATCCTATGTTTTAATCTAGGTTGGCTAACTGTCTGTGTGCAAAATTTCATCTAAATCCGTTCAGTAGTTTTTGCGTGAAAGAGTAACAAACATCCATAAATATACCCACAAACTTTATTTTCGCACACATTTATAATATTAGTAGGATTAAACTTTTGACCATTACAGTAAGATGTACGCAAAATACGCGCTTGGACGTGGAGTTGCGGACACCATCCCGTTATACAATACAATACAATAGAGTAAGATATTTATTTATTTAAACTTCATGTATAAGAGTGATACATAGGCGGACTTAATGCCACAAGGCATTCTTTACCAGTCAACCTTTGGGTCAAATAGGAAAGCATTGTGATAGAGTACAATAAAAATAAATAATAAAAATACCATTTTGTAAATTAAAACACATGAATAATGGTACCTACATACTAATACATATATATATGTATATAACATAAACTAATATATATTAAAATACATACAAATAGTCCGAAATACGAGAAACCTTCCGACCGCGATACAATCCATTCTCGCGATATTATGTTCGTTTATTATTTACACGAGAGCGTGACATTGCCTTCTTCGTACAGGCATTGTGTGTGTTTCCGGGATTGTAAAAAATAAGCTGTTTATTTTATACCAGGACTGTGTACCCGCGTAGAATTAAATTGATCTCCCCGTAGATAAAAAATGTCGTCTATTAATTACATAAAAAGGCTGGCCACAACAGCCAATCAATTGCCGCAAACATTGGAAAGAAAATTGGCCATTGTGTAACCATATTTAATTACTTTTTTGTACGCAATATAATACGGCAACGGTTTCATATTAAATACACCTGTTTCCAACCCCTGTTTTAAAGGAACATTTTGAAGGCGTATTTTAAAAGCCGAATAAATTAGTCTCGGCTTATAGTTATGGGGAAAACGGGACGATACACCGCCGGCGATGACGTCACGTGGGGTTAATGAACTTGACATAACGTACCATCAGCAGGAAACTAAGATGGTTCACGATTTTTTTTATTGTTTTAACTCAAAGACTTTGCTGTCAAGATGTTTACTTTGTGAACATTATTTCATCACTACTGATCTCAAAATGATATAAGAAAGCTTCGTCTGGAATGGTTTTCACTAATCAAACTGTCTTATAAGACTTTGAAGAGATATGGCATCTACCAACCCGCACTGGACCCACGTGGTGAATTGCGGCTCACACCGTTTTACAGAGAGGAGGCCTGTGTCCCAGCAGTGGGAACTGTTAGCTGAAAGCGATAATTAAGTTTGAAATTCCTGAAAACTGCAAGCCTTATTTAACATAACTACTAAATATAACCTTTTTTTAATTTCGGGTGCACATATTTCCATTGTTTTAACAACTTTTATTTCGTACCAAACAAACGAAATGGAATAAAATTCAAACAAATCTGAAATAGTCATGATGTGGGAAAACAAATATTTCTGTTCTAAATTTGGAAAACAATCGCTTTTATTTTTCGTTTCCGATAGTTTTTGTACAAAAAATGTTTGCGCGTTCAATTCATCTGAAACTAAAAACTATTGTTTGATCCGTTTTCATAAAAAAAACTGGCTTTTAGTAAACTTTTGGAATGTATTCATAGAATATGACTAATGCTGTGTTTTTACGCAAAAACTGTTGTCGAAGTACCTATAGAACTGCTGTTTGATAAAATCAAAAATACATAGTTTTATAGAACACCACTAACCACTCAACCGCCCCTGGCTGCTTTAGCAGCCAGTTGCCGATTTGCCAAATGTCCCTGGCTGCTAAAGCAGCCAGTAGCGCCTTCGTCCAACAAATGCAATAAAAATTTATTAAACTGCTATTTCTAGAGCTTATTCCTCTTGTAGCATTCTCTATACTATATTCCTCAACGTTTGGACCAACAATAGCAACACTATTCCATCGACAAATCTCAAAATAAAAGTAAAAACTGTAGTGTAAACAAACTCCGCCATTTCTGACGTGTGGCGTCGTATTTCAATTGTTCTGTTATGTATATTGTTGTTTTCGGATAGTGTTATATATCAAATTAATCGTGAAAATCTGTGCTACTATATTATCATAAAGGAAATCTAGTTTTCGAATCTCAAAGTTGAGTATTTCGCCTCCGAAAGGTGGTAGGTTTAAATACCTATAGTGATTGTGTTTATACAAGAAATAAGTGTTTTTGTGATTAAAACGTGTGTGTTAACGGAAAAACAGTGCATAATTAGTATTGTGAACATATTATTAAATTGTATATACAAAAACAAGTGGCTTCGTAAAGTTATAGCTACGTAAATAACCGTGTTCAAAAACAGTCGTTGGCGCAGGCCGCGTCAAAATAAACAGTGAGTATTCAAATTCTAATTTAATTCTAACTAGACTATCGTAAATAAACTAATAAGATTATGGTCTTATTGGAAAGGAAATATAATCTAGTTTATTTTAAAATTATTTAAATTGAAATTTAATATTTAGAAAAATTCAAATTAATATTTTAATAGCGAAATATCCGTTTTCATTACTGTTTTTCAAGTTCTACATTTTTTTTGAGTTTCAAATTAATATCAGTTTTTTTTTTTTTTTAATATATAGATTCCATAACTATTCAGCTATTCACTGTAAATTTTATTTAGCTATAACTCTTGTAGTTTGCGATTGTTTATCTAAAGTGTCAAATTACATGCGAATATTTCGCAATTTTTTGCACCCTGGACGGTTTGGTGCAAAAAAGTCGCGCGCGGGGCGGGTGAGTGGCTAAGATAGTATTTAGGTGGGTTTCACGAATAATTAATTAACGATAGGTTTTTACACTAATAAACCGATTCACACTAATAAAATATTTATCATCAGTCTTCTGCCCTTATTATGGTTCTGCGCATCATGCATTCTTCTTCCATACTTCTCTATTACCCGTTATCTTAGAAGTCATCTCATCTCTACCTATGTCATCACAAATAAAGACATAAATAACTCCTTTAAAAACACTCCATTTTACTCAACACCACAGACATTTTCCCTGTCTCAACGACTACGAACACGACCGTACGGTACACAAAACTATTCAGAACACGTCACAAATCGGGCCTTCACATACACGTGCGTTGTTCTGCTGTCGCTACCTCGTCTGGTGCATCAATAGCGTATAGGGCTGCTTTGTATGCTCATTTCGAGTCCCTGTGGGTTCTGGCGCACCGCACTTTTCAACCGCATACGGTGAAGTGCAAGGGAAAAGTATGGAGCGGGCTTCATTGCTTTTTTTTAACTTTCACTATTTTTCATAAATGTCAGAAGTACTTAAACTTTAGAGTCTTGCCAAGTAAGTGCGTTGTCGTTAAAATACCTGTGATTAGTATGGTGTACGTACATAATAAAGAGTATTACCTATCTGCATAGCTATTTTCCTAACCATTATTAAGCATTTACATATTTAAGTTGTACTTGAAAAACTTTAGTCTAGATAAATGCTGAATGATGGATGAACTTCTACAAAGTATTTTTTAAACAGATATATGAATTATTAACATTAAACTATCTCCTATAAAAACTATATTTTGCAAGGAAATCGTGCGCCATTAATGCATCAGAATAATCAATTTTTTTTACCAGTCATGTAGTTAAGAGTCTCATAACCATAAAAAAGTACGTTACTTAGGCCACGAGATTCATCTACAAAGCGTAAACTTTTAACAATGGAAATAAGAAACAAAATCGCTCTTCCTCATAAGTTGTACCACAAAAGTGCGCGCATTATCCTAGTACACGGCAAGGCAACACCCTACTGTGTGTTTATAGCCACGACCTGCATCCAGCACCCTGCGCACCTGTACGACATGCTGATCAAAATACTAAGCTGTAATATTACTCCCTAGGTACGTGCCAAAGTCATATTGAAAAAAAAACGGTGGGTTTACCAAGTCTTTGTGTGTAATGGAATATTTATTACAATATAGTAGCTACATGTACAAAAGTTGGTGATGAGTGGTTCCTAAATATGTTGTATGCTTGTTTTTATGCACGAAGAAACACATGTTTAGATAGAAGATTTTTGTGATGTTTTTTGAACGGTTCTCCTAATTACAAGCTGCTAATAACATTACATTATCCTAGTACACGGCAAGGCAACACCACCATTGTGTGCTTCTTGTCACCACGTGCACCCTACACCCTGCACCCTGTGTAATGTATTAATCAAAATACTATAAGCTCTAATATTACTCCCTAGGTTTCTACACAAAAATAATCTAAGTCTGCTAGCGTTTTTTGTGGAAACCCGTCTAATTGCTAAATTAAACGGAGCTCCTAATTACATTCTACGATTACAAGGCAGTATCGAGAGCGCGAAGGGTAGGTAATTGGTCGGTTTCTAATGCTTTCTTTTTAAGTCTGATAAGCATTTTACATGGAGCGACCGTATACCTGACGTCTAGCACTATTTATTTATTAAGTGTTAATTTCGGTCCAAAACTATGTTATCTATAATATGTTTTTTTTTTATTTATGATATGATTATTTTTATCATATAATTTGTTATCAATTAATGTATAGACCTCTGATGGTTATAGCTTAGCAGAACATTGAACCTGAGTGTGATCCTCTAAGACTAAGGGTTCTTACAGACGAGCGGCATGTTGACAACTGCAGATAAACTGCAGCCGTCGCCACCCTGTCAACAGCTGCCGTCGACGCTTGCAGTTGTGGCATCGGTGGCAGCCGTCGACACACATTTACGTGGCATGCCACAACTGCAGCCGTCGCCACCTGTCGACGGCTGCAGATTATCTGCCGTTGGCAACATGCCGCTCGTCTGTAAAAACCCTTAGATGATGGCAAATGGCTGGAGACCACCATGCAACTACTTAGAGTCTCCAACTGTTGATTATATTAATGAAATGCTTCACTTTGGGGGTATTAAGCCGACTTCACTATTAAAAAAAGACAATCATAATCCCCTGTATCGCGGCTACAAAGTAACAAACTCCAACACGTCCAAACCCGGAACAAATAGCTGCAGGCCAAATAAATATTGGTTTCGTACGAGGATCAAACACCTTTAAACAAAGCACTCTGATGGGAGTGGACTCTAATATATTCTATATTATGGACCAACGTCACGCCTGTTATCGCCAAAGGGTTAGGCAGAGATGTACTAGCAATACACCCAGATTACACCAGCTGGGCAGCATGAGGGTGGGCTTATTGCTATCAATGGGGCTCAAATTCCTGATAGATTAACACAATAACATTTTGGCTGATCAGCAGGCCTAGCCAAGTTACAAACGATTCGTATCGATTCGTATCGATTCTCTTTCTACATTCGTAAACGTTAAGTCACGTGGTCAAAACAAGCGAATAGAAACTTCGTAGACAAGTTTACATCGGTTAAGATGATAGAATGAAATGTATTCGTTTCTACAATCGCGATCGCTACATCCCATATAAATCGTAGCCAACTTACAGTTTTTGACTGAACTTTAAAGTTTCTATTCGTTTGTTTCGACCACGTGACTTAACGTTGAAATGCTGTCATTCCCATACATTTGGTTAGTTTTCTATTTTATTATTATTTATTAACGATTGTAGGTTGTCAACCTGGCTAAGCCTACTGGAAACTGAACCTACGATCTCATGCTTATCACATGCGGCCACAAGAGCTAGCAGTTACAAAAACAAGAGTATACATAATGAACTAATTTAAAATAACCAATTTTGCGGGGAACAGTACATAACACAAATTACAAAAGAACTTGACCTCTAATCACAATGACCATTTTACCTTCTCATTTCAATAAACCCCCAAACAAAAGACGACCGTTCAACCCGAACCTGATTAATTAATCAAAATATTTAAATTCAGTTTCACGTGAAATATTGATATATTATTTTCTATCTAAACTTCAAACACTTTAAACTTTTGACCGCCAGAGCATAAACGCACGCGCGTGCCCTATTTGCCAAGTCACAATTTCACCTACAATTTTGTCACATATTTTTTTTTTTTTAACTTTGCCCTCCTAATATCTTCGTAACTAGAAGGTTCCCATGTATGGTGTAGAACAAAAAAATATATTTCATATTTATTTATTTTGCATTCCATATTGTATAAAAGATGTTACAGAGGGTTTAAAGCTAGGTACATACATATGGACCCTGTAATGGCACAGCGAGGTAGGAGAGCGAAAGAGGGCTTTAATTTTTCTAATTAGTTGGAATAATAAAGTAACAACACTCAAAATAAAATGATGATATGTGTATTCATTTAAAATTTGTCATTTGATATTCATTAATTAAAAAGGAACAAAAATTTAATTCATTCATTACTAATGAATGAATTAAATTTTTGTTCCTTTTTAATTATTTCCGGCAATTTATTATAAACTTTCATTGACAGTACTTGTAAAATGCATTTTTAGCTTAGAGCTTGGTAGGTTTAGTCTATTTTTATGACGTAATGTGTCTCTTGACTGTATATTTTCTCGTGTAGTGTAAAAATGTGGGTACTTTCGAACAAATTTGCAAATTTCTAGAATGAAATTATCGCAATGATGGGGAAAACAAGTGCCTCTCAGCTTCGTTAACAGTCTTTTTACGCCCTTTATGTAACTACGGCGATCAAAAGGTTAAAACAAGGACTATAATATCACCACCCTTTATCAAAAAAAAAATATCGCAATGATGGGGAAAACAAGTGCCTTTCAGCATCGTTAAGAGTCTTTTTACACCGATTATGTAACTATGGCGGTCAAAAGGTCACCATCTTTTATGGCAGTACTAGCAACCTGCCCCGGTTTTGAACGAATACAATCCTAGCTTTCAAGCTTGAACCAACCATACACACTCACAAAATTTTATTGAAATTGTTTGTGTGGTTTTATTTATTTATTTAAACTTCATGTACAAGAGTGGTACATAGGCGGACTTAATGCCACAAGCATTCTCTACCAGTCAACCTTTGGGTTAAATAGGAAAACATAGTGATAGGGTACAAAAAAATATCTAAAAAACTAACTTCTTATAAACGAGAATTTAAATACTTATATTGATACTAATACACATATACAGATAAAATAAACTGATAGATATTTTATAAAAAATATCTATTACCAAAAATTAAAAAGAAAATAATTAGAAACCTGATCATAATTATTATGACTAGACTTCAAATTAAGAGCTATTTAATCTGATTTAAATAGTAGTAACGAACATTTCTTTTAAAAGTGAATTTGCTTTTGAAAACAGTTGGTCGAACATAGTGACACGTGATGACATTGAAATTTTCCTTTTGCTTAAAAAAAACCGTAGCCCCACTCTAAGATTTACGTATAATTACGATTATAATTACGATTAAACGTATAAACACAGACAGCCAGATCCGGAACAACTAAAAGTAGGTCATATAAATATTTGTTCCGTGCGGGGATCGAATCCGCGACACGCAGCGCAGCAATCAATCTCTCAGCCACTGCGCCAACCGTGTCATTACTTCGATATTTCTTCAGTAAGGAAAGAGATGGAGGTATAAATGACATCTATCTGCATCTCTCTCCCACACTCTAGCAAGCTTATAATAACACTAAGAGGTGATGGTAGGGCCCAGTTAACGATCAATTAACTTCGACCCTATTGACCACAGGTTACGGCATATTTTTGCTATAAAATTTTAACGGTACCGTTACTAAGATCGGCTGCAATTCTGCTGAGCTAGTTATCTTTATAGACGCGTAAAGTTTATAGTGTGTGAACCTGGCTTTACGATGTCACGGCTTGTGTGTTGAGGGTTTTATGAGATTAGAAAGGTAAGGTAGACCGTACCTAGAAATTATTTAGGTGTGAAAAAGTCAAGTACAAAAGTCCAGATGTGGTGGAGAAGCTACTTCAGACTCAAAGTAGGGTACCTAAACTTTTGAAGGTCACTTTTAAAGTCTTCGATATTTGGAGGTTATTTATAACTTAAGGTAAATCTGAAATCCAGTTCCCCTTCATCATCACCCACATCCCGAACTCTGGGTATAGGCCTCTCTTTTCTTGTGCCAATCTCCACGGTCCTGTGCCAACCTCATCCAGGTTTTTCCCCCGACAGCAACTACGTCGTCTGGCCATCTCGCCGCCGGACGACTCACGTTCCTTTTGCCAGTTCTTGGACGCCATTCGGTGACAGCTTTGGTCAACCTGTCATCACTGCGCCTTGCTAGGTGTCCTGCCCAACTCCATTTGAGTTCCGTAACGCGATTTTCAATGTCGAAAACTTTTTTCAACGTTTGGAAACCGATCTATCTGCTTTATGCCAAGCATAGAACGCTCCATTGCTCTCTGTGCAACTCTTAGTCTGTCAAAACCAGTTCCCCATTGTACTGCAAATAGCTAATCTGCTGAGTGAAATAGGCATGACGACAGTATAAAAAAATTGCAAATCTACACTGGCCTGCAAAAATAAGTATCACACTTTTAAAATTGCAATAACTTTTTAAGTACACAAGATATACTTTCGAATCAAAAAAGACGAACGACGAAGAAAAAGGACTCGAAAAATAGTTTAATTTTGTCTATAGTTTCAAAGAAAGCTAATAAAAATTGCTTTATAACGTTTTTTTTTATTTTAAATCTCTAACTTCTATAGTTTAGGAAACATTGAATTTTTAAAAGTGTAGTACTTATTTTTGCAGGTCAGTTTATTTAGTCCGTCAGTATTGGAAATTAATGGACACGTATTTTTTGTTTTTGTAAATCAGTGAATATTGACAAAAGATAAAACGCATCAAAACTCGGGAGTGTGGGCGGCTCGTGACGGTAGAACTAGCTAAAAATTATACCTAGGCGTGACGTATTGAGAATTTTAAAAGCCTCATATCTTCGTCAATTTTGGTTTACGTAACAAAAGAAAAAACACGGGTCAAATGCGTTTTGACAATCTAACTGACGGACTAATTAATTTTTTTTTGTCGTCTCGCCTCTTCTCTGAAAGAAGAAAAAAACTAAGCCGCTGGATCGAGATAACGGAAATTTAGCACAGGAGTTCTTTATTTTCGAAAGGTGAAGACTAGATTGATATATAATAGATTGATAATAATAGATAGTAAAATATTAATAGAGTACTTAAGTAAATAAATGGAAATATATTAGGCCAAGAAACATTTCAAACTGAAAAGTAATAAAGCGGTCTTCCTCTCTACATATTTTACTAAATTTGCTGTGCCCGACAGGGTCCATAATTGTTTCTATGTTTTTATTTACCACCTGTAAGTGTACATTATGGATTTAGCAATAAACGATTTGACTTTGACTAAAGACTTTAATTACATAAAATTACGCCTGTAATCATCAAAAGGGTAGGTAGAGATGTACCTAAAAGTACATCCACATTTTGCAAATATGATTGAGTTCGAGCGTTTTGCCATCAACAGGGTACAAATCCAGACTCCGTGGCTGCTACTTAGACATTCCTGATGGAAAAACCCAATAACACTTCGCCCGACCCGGGAATCAAACCCAGGACCTCATGCTCCCGCTGCGGAAGACGCCCCGGGCGTCGGGCCACGTGGTGGCTTCCGGCCACCGTAGGCGCGGGCCTGTGGACGGGGAGCTATGGGCTAGCTCGCCGTCCGTCCGTCTCATGACGACAGGCCGTGTCGACGGCGCGTTCGTGTTCCATGCGCGCCTCAAAGAGAGTCAGGAATAGGGAAGGGGTCCGCAAGGGCCGAAGCCTGCCGGGGCTGCGGGACTATTCGAAAGAGATACCGGGGCCCCGGAACACAAAGGGCGATGAAGGAACATGGATGGGTTTTAGTCAGTAAAAGTCTGACACTCCCTCCTGCTCCGCCCAGAGCGGGAGGAGTCATTTGATGATTTCCCATCCGAAAAAAAAAAAAAAAAACACCTCATGCTCAGCTGTGGTGCTTACTACCAATAGACCAACGACGTAGTGATAGGTGTTTTATTGACCACTAAATTAATTATCTTTATCTTTTATTTCAGCCTCTATTTATAGAGTTATCCCACAGTTTCAAAGAAACAGTTTAAAAAAAATAATCTCGGATTAACTTAATTTCACAGCTACTCGTTGAAAACTAAAATATTCCCCAGTAAATCTTCCAAACTCAGCCTGAAAACTTAAACGCGAAATCTTTCAAAATACAAACAGCAAAATATAATAAGTTAAGTATAGAAAGCGACACAATATCGTAAGTTTTGGAGCAAAAACTAACAAAACCAACTAATTAACAGCCGAGGCTGAGAAAGTTCGCACTTCATTACGGAACTGCTTGGTACTTACTCTAGGGAAGGCGGGCTGCAGATAATTTTATTATTTCTCGTTTATTTATTCACTAGCTGTACCCACGAATTTACAGCTTTAAAGAATAAATCAAGGCTGTATTTTAAGCGAGACTGCGGAGTTAGAGGTCCTGGGTTCGATTCCCAGGGCGGGCAATGTTATTGGGTTTTTCCTTCAGGAATTCTTCTGGATTTCTGGCAATAGGCTCGCCCCTTATTATATAGTACTTGCACATAACTGGCGAAATGGTGTATTAATACATCCGCTTATTACACAACATATTACATACCGCATATTACAGGCGTGGTGCTATGATGATGAGTGGACAGTTTACTCAATAGACTCAACAAAAAAAAATAATTAAAAAAATGTTAATTAATAATGTATTTTATAATCTGCATGAGTTTTTTGATCAAAAATAGTATTGGTTAGAGCCTAATTTCTTAAAATACTATTGCATATCCGACTTGGGTAGACTGTTGAAACCATAAATGTAATGTTTATTAATAAGAACTTAATGTACACAGTTACGCAATATATATATATATCTTTATCTTTAACAGAATAGGGGAGATGACAAAAAAATCTAATTAGTCCGTCAGATAGATTTCCAAAAAATATTGGACACATCATCATCATCATCATTTCAGCCGGAAGACGTCCACTGCTGGACATAGGCCTCCCCCAAGTGTCGCCATATTGACCGGTCCCGTGCGACTCGCATCCAGCGGATTCCCGCAACCTTCACCAGGTCATCCGTCCTCCTAATGGGAGGCCTTCCAACGCAACGTCTTCCGGTTCGCGGTTGCCACTCTAGGACACACAAACACACACATATTTTTTGTTTTTTCACGTAAACAAAAAATGAAGACGATACAGTGCGTCGAAAACTCGGGTGACGTCACATTTGAGTACATTTTTTACTCAAATGTGACGTCATAAGCCCCCACTCATGATCTTTGACACGTTTTATCTCCGTCAATTTTTAGTCGTTTTTTAGAACAAAAACACGTATCTAATATTTTTCGATAATTTGACTGACGTACTAAACAGAATCATTTTTTTTTAATCAGTCATCATCCCTATTAAGAATGATAAAAGTTCTGATTACCAAAATAAAGTAAGTTACGTTATGAAATACATGTAAATTGTAACCTGAAGTTCTAATACGTACAAGTACCTACATCATGAATAAAGGCGCGAATTTATGTATGTACAATTTACATGTCATATGTAATCACTAGACTTACAATACACGCGCATAAAGGTGATACCATCATGAAATAATTTATAAATAACGGAAGCAAAAATTGTGCCCATAAATAAATCTTCACGCGTGAGCAATCCTCTTTTACATGTCTAAATAACTCTGTATACTTAATATATAACATTAAATTTTGTTTATTTTTTTCGACTATGAAATAAAAGTCGCTAAGCTAATTAATATTCTCATAAGATCCCATTACAAAACACTTCGGTCCAAATAAAATTCTGTTAAAATTAGAACATACAAATAGTTAAAATAAACTAAAAGTTTGTCCCATAGACCACAAATTCAACAAGAACGCCATTTTCTGAAACAAAAGCAAGCATAAACAACGCGCCGGGAAAATTCTACTTAGCACGAAGAAGTTGCTCTATTTTACTTTAATTTACCTTTAGAATTTTCGTGGGAGAATTGTTTACATTCCTGCTTACCCCGCGGAGCAATTTACGCGCCATCACGTCTGTTTTCCGTAAGTCTTACTGTTTTGCTACTTAATCACATCTTATAGGCTTCAGAGTTCATCTTGGAACAAACAAGAAGGTATTTTTGAGCCAATCTAATGAATATTCATGTGTTTTTGTTGTTAATTTCTGTGGTAAGTCAAGTGTGTGAGATAGGACAATTCTTGAAGTGGATGTGGAATGCTTAACATTATAATATTTAAGTCGCTTTTAATTCGTCATACATGCCTTTGATTTTCATACTGAAGGGGAAATTTAGATACTTTTCAAGGAAGCTTTGTTTTCAGAATTCTTTAATTTCCGGGGGGAAATTGCTGGATTATGCTGAAGAAAGACTGCAGCTTTCATGCAAGGAGTTCCGGCACCCTCTTTTTATATGAATATGACAATGGTGTTTGCTGTGTGAAATTATCGGGGCTGCAGGTTCCTAAACCCTTGTTCGGGAAATACTGTCCAATCGAACGTGCCGGACATTCGCCAATATTTGTCCAATAACAAGTAGATATTCAAGTATTTTTAGTTTAGTTTAACATTCTCTTGGTCAGGGGTTCGCACGCGTTGAGGTTAGAAAATAAAAGACGTGAAAAGATAACAGTCTGACAGACACAGTCACATTTGCGTTTATACATAGTATTAGTGTGAATTAAATATTTAATCAGTCTTTCACCGAGCTATGCAGGTCAAAAATAAAGACGAATGCATATTAAAAACAATACACAGGTTGTAAACCACCTCATCACGAAGCCGTCAACCAGGCATTCTGTACATCAAACTAAGTAATTTTACGCAAAAATTATTGCTGGGAAACGACTTTTGTTTTTGGGGTGAAAAATTATGTTTTGTGGTAGAACTCATGTTATGTGTGTAACGCACTCAAAACATTATGCGGATTGAATAGTACGGGGGTCGTGGAGGTGTTTAAAGTAAAAATCTTACATTAAAAACTTGTATTTTTTTAAAAAGTTACCAAAAAGTTGGAACTTTGACCCCCAATATCTCCGTAACTAGAAGGTTCCCAGGTATGGTCTAAAACAAAAAAAATATCGCAATGACAAGGAGAACAAGTGTCTTTCAGCTTCGTTAAGAGGTGTTTTACACCCTTTATTTATTATAGTTGATTACTCCTAATCCTACTTTCTTCAACAAGGTCGAGTATCATACTTACTTCAAAACAATCTTCTTCTTCTAAGTTCACCAGAGTCAGCTGTATATTATAACAGTCGGTAGTATTATAGCGGATAAGTAAAAACGAGTTGTTGTTTTGACAGAACATTAGATTTATTGCTCCCTAAACTGCTTAGGATTTTGTTCGGGGAGTATGTCGTCCAGTGCGAAGCTAGGCGGTGATTTACTGAACTGATGTCGAGTACGAGCTATTTTAGGATTGGAAACCAATAATAAGGATGATGACTGACTAAAAAAATATGAATCTGTTTAATCCGTCAGTTAGATTATCGAAAAATATTGGATATGTGTTTTTTGTTTTATCAAATTAATAAATATTGACGAAGATAAAACTTGTCAAAAATCATGAGTGGGATCTTGTGACGTCACGTTTGAGAATAAAATGTACTCAAATGTGACGTCATACAAGTTTTCGACGCACTGTATCGTCTTCATTTTTTGTTAACGTGAAAAAAGAAAAAAATATGTGTCCAATATTTTTTGGAAATCTATCTGACGCACTAATTAGATTTTTTTTTGTCACCTACCCTATTGGAAATGAAAGTAAAAAACTGAAAGGCTGCTAATGATGATGATGATTCACATTAAACTCACCACCAAAAAAAATAGATGACTAAAATCGATTTCGGGATCAAGATCAGAGTCAAGATCAGGATAGAAATTGAATAACAAAAGTACTATTTTAGTATAGTATTTGGTTATTGTATAACAGGCTCCGTACGCAAAATACGCATTTTGGACGTGTTACGGATTCTAGCCCGTTATATAATACAATATCAAAATACTATATTTGTCAACGATAGCATTAGCTTCGCTTCAATAACAACAAATCCCAACCTCTCTCGTAACAAGAAACAGAGCAAGTTGCAGCAACGTGCAACACAACTTGGCTGTTCGCCACCGAAGCTGTGGCAAACAGATTAGGAATGTTAATGCAGTAGTTTGTCTTACGTGTAACGTGGGAGCGCTGTCCGTAGCGTGATCTGTGAGCTATACGTGGCGTTAGTGGACGAATGACTTTAGACTTTGTGAGGATGTTCGGTATAAGGTTATTGGTGTTATTGTTGGAAGTACTTATTTATTTATTATGGAAACAATTCTCTCGGCAGCAAATGTGATTGAGATAATATGTTGATATTTTTGGACTAAACTGTCACTTACTCTGACGTGATTATTAATAATCACGTAAAGCACGTGACGTGTCTTTCAAGTGACAGTTACAGCTTAAAATATTAAGCTCCCGATATTTCAACGCTGTTGCAATCGCGATCTCGGGATGACTGGAGAAGGCGGATGGAAAATAAATAGTTAGGTGCAGACAAATCTGTCTATCCTCTTTCTTTGTCTTTTGCTACACGCACTACCGGAACTCAACACTAAATCACGGCAAAACACACTCACAGTATCACTAGGTATTGAAATGAAATGAAATGAAAATTTTATTTACCAGATATAAAAATCCACATACTTACAAGAAACAGACACATGAAATAAACAAAACACATAGACATATATATACACACACACGCGCGCCTCAAATGTAATGAACTACGTAATCAGCGTGTGGTAAGACTGCCACCTTATATGTAGAGGACTGTGGTATCATTCTCGTAACGCGGCCACCAAGGAATTGGCCGATCGAAGTATGGTGGAGCGTGCGGTGGCCGAGCGGCTTCGAAGCAGCGCCTGCAAGCCGGGCGCGCGGCCCTCTGCGAACATGGCGCTTGCGCTGCACCACCGAGGCAGTCGGAACATCGCACGCCACTTGTCGTTATACTGCACTCGCATATCGTATTTTGGAGTAAAAACAGTGTTTGATTTTGGGACTGCCTCCTCCTCCTCTCTCTGACTCACTGTTCTAGTGATCGCAAGAGCTGCTCTTGAGCATGACATTCTGGGTTTAATTCCCGAATCGGAAAATATATTTTTGAGATTTTGCCTTCAAGAAATTTTCAGTAGCAGCCGCGAAGCAGCGGAGTCTGAATTAGTGACCGGTTTTTGGGAATATACTCGCCCCCTTTTACATGGAACTCAAACACAAATGGCAAAATCTGGGAGTAAGTATTATTGGTCCACTTTTTAAAAACTTAAAGTAACACTGTTGAAGCTTTCACGGTTTAAATCATCATTTTTTTCAACATTTATTCATTTATTTTCTCTTCACAAAGATGACTTAAAGTTGATGTGTGCAATATAATGTCTAGCTGTCCTTCAACCTTTGTGAGAGACTGGTGCCTGATGTAGGTTTTGGGAAAAACCTGTGTTACAGGTCACCAGGCCCCTTCCAGGCTAGAACTAGCTTTTAACGAGATAACGTGTAAGAGTTAAACAATAAGCAAACAATATTAAAAACAAAGAAGAAGTTAAACAATATGAATAACAAAAACATAAAAAGTAATAACAATAAAAGAAATGCCTACCTATAATCTTGCAGAAGTTTTGGAGTCATGTGTGAGAGTGAGCATGTATCTTGCGTGAGGTGTTAGACTTGTAGGAGATGTATGTGTAATTCAAATGAGCAGTGTATGAGTGAGGGAGACTTATGTGGGGTAAGTGCAGCGAGAGTCGATTTTAAATAGTAGCAATTGTAAAGCGAATGGTAGGTGAGAAACAGTTTGTATGTGTTGGAGTGGTCAGAATTAGTTTTATTTCAGAACGGTCAAGAGATTTTCAGTTTTTTGATAATCAAGGGTTTTTAAGTATTTTTTTATTTCTTTGTTACAGACGGATCTAGTTTTAGGATAAAGGTTAAGGGATTTATTCAACTTATTGTAAAGAAAATGACCAAGAAAGCAATAGAATCTTTTAGGGAGTGTAGATTTGAATTGAGCTGTGGGACATACCCTACCCTTTCGCCGGTTGTCTTTAAGTAGTTTAGCGTCAAACTGCATCTGGGAATGTTTTTTAAGTAACGTATGTAGTATGAACGTTTGTGTAACTGTGAGAGTGTCCCACTCTTTGTACAGGTCAGTAGTCGGAAAACGAAAGGGGAGACCAGCTCCAACCTTGAGTATGGCACGCTGTGCCCTTTCTACTTCAATGAGATGTGTTTTTGCGGCACCTCCCCATGATGTGATGCAGTAATCAATTAGCGATTGGCACAGTGCAAAGTAGACCATCTTAATAGTCTTCCGGTCGGCCGAGTGTCTTAGGGTTTTGAAAAGGTATATAACTTTTCGCAACATGGTCACGAGGGTCTCTATGTGTGGTTTAAAGGAGAGATACTGGTCAATAGTGACTCCAAGGTATTTAATATTCTCAGTCATTTCCAGGGAAGAACACGAGCACTGAGTATCTTCAATGACACAAGTGTGGGCCGTAATCGTTAAAGATGAGGGTGGGAGCAAGTTAGATCTTTGTGAAAAGGCGATGTACTTAGTTTTAGAGACGTTAAGAGTCAAAACATTGTCTTGCAGCCAATTGCTAACAGTATTAAGACCCAATTGTGCAACATTGAACACCTCCTCCCATCCATCACCACTGAAGAACAGTGCAGTATCCACTCAACCGCCCCTGGCTGCTTTAGCAGCCAGTTGCCGTTTTGCCAAATGTCCCTGGCTGCTAAAGCAGCCAGTAGCGCCTTCGTCCAACAAATGCAATAAAAATTTATTAAACTGCTATTTCTAGAGCTTATTCCTCTTGTAGCAAACTCTATACTATATTCCTCAACGTTTGGACCAACAATAGCAACACTATTCTTTCGACAAATGTCAAAATAAAAGTAAAAACTTTAGTGTAAACAAACTCCGCCATTTCTGACGTGTGGCGTCGTATTTCAATTGTTCTGTTATGTATATTGTTGTTTTCGGATAGTGTTACATATCAAATTAATCGTGAAAATCTGTGCCACTATATTATCATAAAGGAAATCTAGTTTTCGAATCTCAAAGTTGAGTATTTCGCCTCCGAAAGGTGGTAGGTTTAAATACCTATAGTGATTGTGTTTATACAAGAAATAAGTGTTTTTGTGATTAAAACGTGTGTGTTAACGGAAAAACAGTGCATGATAAGTATTGTGAACATATTATTAAATTGTATATACAAAAACAAGTGGCTTCGTAAAGTTATAGGTACGTAAATAACCGTGTTCAAAAACAGTCGTTGGCGCAGGCCGCGTCAAAATAAACAGTGAGTATTCAAATTCAAATTTAATTCTAACTAGACTATCGTAAATAAACTAATAAGATTATGGTCTTATTGGAAAGGAAATATAATCTAGTTTATTTTAAAATTATTTTAATTGAAATTTAATATTTAGAAAAATTCAAATTAATATTTTAATAGCGAAATATCCGTTTTCATCACTGTTTTTCAAGTTCTACATTTTTTTTGAGTTTCAAATTAATATCAGTTTTTTTTTTTTTGATATATAGATTCCATAACTATTCAGCTATTCACTGTAAATTTTATTTAGCTATAACTCTTGTAGTTTGCGATTGTTTATCTAAAGTGTCAAATTACATGCGAATAGTTCGCAATTTTTTGCACCCTGGACGGTTTGGTGCAAAAAAGTCGCGCGCGGGGCGGGTGAGTGGGTATCGTCAGCAAAGGTAATAATCTTTCCCTTGAGAAGAGAAAGTTGGCAAAGGTCATTAATATACACCAAGAATAGTGTTGGGCCAATTATACTACCCTGTGGTACACCAAAGTGGACTGATAGCTCTTCACTAAGTCTGCCATTTATCTTGACTCGTTGTTTCCTACCAGTAAGATAGTCCTCCATCAGTTTCAGTGGGATTCCTCTGATACCGACCCGTTCAAGCTTTCTGAGAAGGTGCGGAAAAGAGACTGTGTCAAACGCTTTTGCTAGATCGAGGAAAACCGTTTGGCATCTCTTTCTGTCATCCAAGCTGACCACAATAGAGTTTACTAACTCGTGAACTGCATCATCGGTACATTTGCCAGCTCTAAAACCGAATTGTGACGACGAAAGGAGACTATTGGCTTCCAAGAACTTTACTAGCCGCTGATTTATGAGGCGTTCCAATATCTTGGACAGGGCAGGCAGAATGGAGATAGGCCGGTAGTTATTGACACAGTCTCTTTTTCCGGCCTTATGGATGGGCTTGATAACAGCTATTTTAAAAGCCTGGGGAAAAACTCCCGTCGAGATTGACAGATTGCAGATATGTGTTATGGGAGAACAGAGGTAGTTTGCGTATCTCTTAATTATATTACTGCTGATCTGATCGATTCCCACCGCACAATTATCCTTCAGGCCCATAATGAGGTATCTCGAATCCCGTAAGTGACAATATATTATAAGTCTAATTTAATTAAACCTACCCTAAGTGTGATGTTGTTACGTAAAATATTTTATAACACATTTGCTCGTAAAGGGACTCTTATTTCACCAATTTCAATATCGTATTGTATCTCATTACGTTCACGTCATTACTTGTGCGTTATTGTAATATAAAACGCACGGTTTATCAACATGCTCCGTCTAAAACGAACGGTATACTTTTTTAAATCTTAGCAAGAAAAGTGCTCAACGTTTTATGAATAAAATTAACTTTGGGAGATAAAATATAATAATAATAACTTGACAACATTAAAAATGCCAACTCGCAACGTAATAATCAATTTTACAAGTTGACAATTTTTTATAACTTTAACAAGTGATTAAAGATTTATTCGTTTAAGAAAGTCCGAGTTTTATTTATTTCCTCGCAAATATGTTATAAAACGTCGTATGACATACGTGCGCTTTGATAATTACAGCCTCTGCTTTCTTGTAGCCCTCACCTACGACTCGGGCTAGCAATATCGCCTCGGCTGTAATTTTCAACTTACCGCACTTATATCATAATGTACTATTAAAAGTACAGTGAGTTAATCGAAACCATGTAATTTTTTTTAATAATAAAAATATTTCAAGTCCGAAACTTTGTAGTCTACAACGCAAGTTTAAATCACTGAAAACTTTACTAATCTCGCGACAGAACTTGGAACCGCCACTGTACTGGGTTCAAATAAAAAAAGTCTAGAAGTTTCCGTCAGTTTCACTCAACGCATAAAGAGGATCAGAGGAAATGAGGGTCCAGGACGCTAGTGAAACGGTTTGTCCGTTTGTGCGTAAATATGTTTTAGAGTAAATCAAATCATCTAACCGGGTGCAGCTGAGTACATGTATTTTACATGGAGCGACTGCCTATCCGACATCCACAACCCAGTAAGTACTAGGTAATACGAAACCGCTGGGTAAGACTGATTGCCCGACTTTCGGGCTACCGACTACCTGTAACGACTTTCAAAGATCTACAACACTTTGGCAGCTAGATTTGAGATATTATCCGCCAGAAAATAACTTTACCTGTCAGTGGATTTTTAATCTCAGAAAATTGCAGCCAGACTATCATGGTTTTGGTAATAAAAACGGAATATTTTACTATTTACCTAAAACCCAAGCGAACCGGCATTATCAATCTACATATAGACAAAGTTTATAGCAGTGGCTGTTATTCGGTATTTCCCATCACACGGCTACAACCCTATAGAGCAGAAAATAGCTTAAGGGGACTACAGGAGTTAAACGCGAGTTTTATAATGCAAAAAAGCATATGATTCACTGCAATAAATAAAACCAGAAAAATATATGATATTCTTCAGGATATATGCTAGTAGTGCTGTCCCGACACTATACCGAAGACATCCCGGACGTTAGCCTGTACGAGATTAGGATGGCTCTGAAGCAACTCAAAAACAACAAGGCACCGGGTGATGACGGAATTACAGCCGAACTCCTGAAGGCGGGTGGAAAACCTGTACTTAAGGCTCTTCAGAAGCTGTTTAATTCCGTCATACTTGAGAGAAAAACGCCATAGGTATGGTGCAGGGGTGTGGTGGTACTCTTCTTCAAGATGGGCGACAATGTCCGGTTGAAGAATTATAGGCCCATCTCACTTCTAAGCCATGTCTACAAGTTGTTTTCAAGAGTCATCACGAATCGTCTCGCACGCAGTTTTGACGGTTTCCAGCCTGCCGAACAAGCTGGTTTCCGAAAAGGCTTTAGCACCGTGGACCATCACATACATACGCTGCAGCAGGTTATACAGAAGACCGAAGAGTATAACATGCCCCTTTGTTTAGCGTTTGTGGACTACGAGAAAGCCTTCGATTCGATCGAGACCTGGGCTGTACTGCAGTCTCTCCAGCGGTGCCAAATCGACTATCGGTACATCGAGGTGTTGAAGTGTTTGTACAAAAACGCCACCATGTCAGTCCGACTTCAGGGCCAAGCCTCGGAACCTATCCTCCTGCAGCGAGATGTGAGACAGGGAGACGTCATATCTCCGAAACTATTCACCGCTGCACTGGAGGATGTCTTCAAGGTTCTGTACTGGAGAGGGCTAGGCATCAACGTCAATGGCGAGTACATCACTCACCTTCGGTTTGCCGACGATATAGTGGTCATGGCTGAGACCATGGAGGACCTCAATACGATGCTCGATGACCTCAGTAGAGCTTCCGGAAGAGTGGGTCTTAAACTGAACATGGACAAAACCAAGGTCATGATGAATGTCCATGTCACACCCACTCCTATCAAGATCGGAGACTCTACACTCGAAGTTGTAGACGATTATGTGTACCTGGGACAAACGGTCCAGTTAGGTAGGTCTAACTTCGAGAAAGAGGTCAATCGTCGAATCCAACTCGGCTGGGCAGCGTTCGGGAAGTTGCGCGGTATCCTCTCGTCCAACTTACCGCAGTGTCTCAAGACGAAAGTCTATGACCAGTGTGTGTTGCCAGTGATTACATACGGGACCGAAACGTGGTCGCTCACAATGGGCCTCATCAGAAGGCTTAAAGTCACCCAAAGGGCAATGGAGAGGGCTATGCTCGGAGTTTCCTTCCGCGATCGAATCAGAAATGAAGACGGATGTCTGCAAGAGAACCAAGGTTACCGACGTAGCCCGAAGAATTGCCAAACTTAAGTGGCAGTAGGCAGGGTACAATGCTCGCAGAACGGATGGCCGATTGGGCCGAAAAGTTCTGGAGTGGCGACCGCGAACCGGAAGACGTTGCGTTGGAAGACCTCCCACTAGGTGGACCGATGACCTGGTGAAGGTTGCGGGAGTCCGCTGGATGCGAGTCGCACGGGACCGGTCAATGTGGCGACACTTGGGGGAGGCCTATGTCCAGCAGTGGACGTCTTTCGGCTGAAATGATGATGATGATGATGATGATATGCTAGTATGACAGTGTTTTGAAAATATAATACAACTAAATTTAACTTATCTCTAAAAATTTCTTTTAACGAGTAAAAACCATACTCAAATACATGCGATCATTCTGATTTTTGGCAAATAATTTTACAAGCAACATATTAGCATGATAGTATTTTATTTTTTTAGTCCAATCAATAGATTTTTTGTAAATCGCAAAAAACCACTCATTTCGCACTAAACGGAACGACGAACGCAGTAACTGACGTAACAACCACTTTGTAGTGCAAGCTGATTAGAACTTTATTCTGACAGTATTTCAAACGAAGTTTGAACCACCACAATTATATAGAGTTGCTAATTTAGCTCCTGTAGTCGCCTTAAGTTGCCAGTAGATTTACAGTCACAGGAAATGGCAGACAGGACGACATTATTTTGGAAATAAAGTTACCTTAAAACCCAAGCAAATCCATAGCATCAATCTAAGTCGAGACAAAGTTTATGGTAGTGGTTGTTATTGGATATTCCCCATCGCGCGGCCGCACCATAGAGTTATTGCCGATACGTCCATTGTCCTTTATTAAATTTGAAGCCAACATGTTACCCATTTTCCTGTTTCTTTGAGCTACTGTGTTATTTCTGGGTGAATAAGATGAGGAATTATAGTTTGGGGTTGAGATTATTCAGATGTTTACGAGAACTTCAAGAATACTCTGTGTTAACTGATACATTAGCAAGTACGCGTGACACAAATGTAATGTAAATTCTAAAATTCGGTTGTGCTTGTCGCAAAAAATTGTATCATCTGTACATATCTATAACTGTATAAATGATGATACTTATTACATGTGGAACGAGTATTTGAAATTATAAAATCCTATAATAGTACATTATGATAAGTGCGGTAAGTTGAAAATTACAGCCGAGGCGATAAAAAAGCTGAGGCTGTAATTATCAAAGCGCACGTATGTCATACGACGTTTTATAACATATTTGCGAGGAAATAAATAAAACAAATTAAAACAATACAGCGAAAAGAAAAAGCGCGCTGAATAATTTTTACTTGTTCACAAATTAGCGATGCGCGGGCATCAGCGCTTTAAAAAAAAAAACCAGCCAGTATTACTAATAAAGTAAATTAATATTTTTGTGTTTTTGTTACAGATAAATGGTTGTAATTTATTGTCAAAGTTAATTAAATTAAAGAATTAAATGTTTAATTATTATATTTCATCTCCAGAGGTTAATTTTATTCATAAAATGTAAACCACTTTTCTGACATAAAAACTCTTTGCTAAGATTAAAAAAGTACCGTTCGGTTTAGACGGAGCATCTTGATAAACCGTGCATTTTACTTTACAATAACGCACAAGTACGTAATGAGATACATTACGATATTGAAATTGGTGAAATAAGAGACCCTTTACGAGCAAATGTGTCATAAATTGTCTTTACGATCGTATCGCGCTTTCGTGCCAGGAAACAGACAATTCTAGTTCTGTTGAAGTAACAATGTAGTTGATTAAATGTGCTTCATCATCATCATCACCAACTTCACGCACTGCAGGGTGCTAGAGGTGGGCGTTGACGACTTGTCATTCGTCAACGTGTTAAATGTTATTCATTAATGAAAAAACAGGTTGAAAATATTAGCTGTCAATTTACGTCAACACACTCAACGCATTATTTCAATATTATTTTATTCATTTCTGTGAATTTAGTCTTCTTCGGAAATATTCGTTACCGAACACCTTTGCGTCGACGCCAGTCCTAAGCCTGAAAAAAGTACGAAGGAAAGGTCATTCCAGTCCAATAAAAAAAATCTGTTATTTATTTAACTGCTTTTTTAACCCGTTAACCGTTAATGATTAACAGTTAAATTTCATTAAGTAAAAAACCGTCAAAGACCCATGACTAGATAGGCCTCTCTTTGCTTGTGTCAATCCCCACGTTCCAGAGCTAACCTCATACAGACACAAATAAATAAATATTGTGTATAATAACAAACTGCATGCCTTGAAAAAATGTCTTCTAAGGATGAATCTTACCGTTGCTTTCCTCGTCTTCACAACACAACATTAATCACTATACTACACATATTAGAAGTTCAGGCAGTTCACTGACAGTGCTCACAATAGAGAATAGCTCTATTGATACAGGATGTAAGCTTGTTTCAATTTCGATAATGTAACTAAGTCAAGTCTATACTGTCTTGGTACATAATGGCATAATGTGTGCTTCAGTAAATCTCACTTAAGCTCAACTTAGCTCACGGCTTAACCATATACCTGGGCGCAGATGTGACCTTAACATAAGTTAACACCTACTGTAATTGCTATTTAAATCACGATAATTCTAATATCGATATGTAATATTGTATTTCGAGATCTCTTAAGCTGTGTGGTTAAACAGCTTAACGTCACTACACAGTTCAAGAAAGGCTAGGTAAGTACCTAGATAGTTTTGATTGACGAATTGGATTTTGAAAATTGAATAAGCTTAAATTAACCGCAAAAAAAGAATAGACTTTGAATAAATACCCCAACCACACAATATCAAAAAAACACACAAATTTACATTTTCGCGAAAACTTGTAAGTACCAAAATTTAGCTTAATAAATTTTGGTATTTACAAGTTTTCGCGAAAATGTAAATTTGCCCATATCTTTTTATCGTGTTGACTCAGGACCTTGATTTTTATACACCTAATAGGGAGTATCTCCTCAGTATCTGGTATAAATTTCCACTTGCTAGGTCCATCCGTTCCTGGGAAAATCGGTGGTGACAGACGGACAAGAAAGTGATCTTATAAGAGTTTCTTCTATTTACCTTTTGAGGTGCGGAACCATAAAAACAATAAGGTCATCCGTTTTTTTTTTAAATAAGCCCGCAAACCACTGCAAATCCTGAAAGCCAGAATCAGAAAAAAAAGAAAGAAAGAAAAGAAAAAAACATATTTGGGAAAAGCACAGGAACTACAAAAATAATAAAAAAAAAGAATCTAATACTAAATAATATAAAGAGACCTGTGCGAGGCCAAAAAGGCTCCTATCTCAGCATGATGCTGCGATAGATGAAAAACGAATACCGCAGCGCTGGTATTCTTGAGGTACCGTGGCCCCGGAACACAAAGGGCGATGAAGGAACATGGATGGGTTTTAGTCAGTAAAAGTCTGACACTCCCTCCTGCTTCGCACAGAGCGGGAGGAATCATTTGATGATTTGCCATACAAAAAAAAAGAAAGCACTGGTATTCTGGCCCACTGTGATGTTCACCGTCACACCTACGGACACAAAATAGATTCACACAAAAAATAAAACAATCAATGTAGTCAACTTCATAAAAACCACATAAAGTGAAGGAGAGCTGGCGGAGGAGCTGATAATTAATAGTACATACACTCGTCACCCACATTTCTCCAGTTATTTTTAAGTAAAAAAGGACGAAAATATTTGTTTCAGAAATCTGAATCTGTGCCAAAAATACTTTTTTAACCCAAAAAGTACCTTACTCAGGTATTAAAAGAAACCTTAAGCTTGCCTGACTTAGCCAATAGCCCCTGGACCTCAATGATACCCGCATAAATTGCCCGGAACCGATGATATTTGACACGTTTATAGCATTGCCCCGAACTTAGGGGCAATGTAGGTAGGTAAGTACAAAATGGAGCATCGATTTCCTGAACCAAGTTTCAGAATAACTCGTCTCACGTACTTTGTAGAACTAACTTTGTGACATAAATTATTTTAATCGCTTCTGCATGTGTATGATTAGTTTTGAGGTCTATAGAAGCCAAGTTAAGTGGTAAGCGATTTCAAAACGATTTGTAGTCTTTTTCTCATCATCAAATGACTCCTCCCGCTCTGGGCGGAGCAGGAGGGAGTGTCAGACTTTTACTGATTGAAACCCATCCATGTTCCTTCATCGCCCTTTGTGGTCTGGGGCCACGGTATCTCTTTCGAACAGTCCCGTAGCCCCGGCAGGCATCGGCCCTTACGGACCCCTTATTTTTTGTTGATTCTCTTGGAGGCGCGCGTGGAACACGAACGCGCCGTCGACAAGGCACGATTTGTAGTCTTACGATGTCTTTCAGCAACACTATATTGATTGACATAAATACTTTTCATAAAAGTATTTAGGTAGCTTATGTCAATTCAATACATGTTTGATTTATCAACCATTGTTCTTGCCTCGTTGGTCGAGTTTTTCAAGCGCAGCTGCTGAGCATGAGGTCCTAGGTTCGATTCCCGGGTCGGACACGGAGAAAATTCGGTATGTAACGATGGTCACCCATCCACAGACCGACCTTGGTAAGCGTAGCTTAACCTCGAAGAGCTGTTATTATTTAACCACGAGCTTCTCATGCTCAATGCTTATACTGCGGAAAAAAATACCAGTCAAGTCAGTGTGATGGCAGAGGGACAGACCTGTGCTCCGGACGAGTGTGTGTGTGTGTGTGTAGTGTGAGTGTGTGAGTAGTGTGTGTGAGTGTGTGTAAGTGTACTAGTAAGTATCTTAACTAGTGAAGGCCTTGAAATTACACCAATCGTCTTGTACCACCTTCCATTACTAAAATTAAGCGTCATAGAAATGATATCCAAAGCATTCTACCATAATCCCCTTGAGAATATGAAAACAATGTCTCCACCGCCATCACTTATGTATAGGATGACTTAATTCTGTGGAAACTCGTACGGGGGTGCTGGCGGAAATCCAAGCCCCCTCTATATACCTTGTCATAATTTTTGTGTGGCGCCAGTGATAAGAGAGAAGCGTAGGAAGAATAAATCGAATTTAGATCTTGTGTCTGTGTGCGTATAAAACCCATAACATAACGTAACCTCACGCCTGTTATCCCTGAAGGCTAAGGCAGAGACCCGCAGAGGTGTTTCTAATACTGCCGTCGTAAATGAAAACACAGTAACTCCGAAAATACCATTTTGTAAAAATCGCGGTTAAAGTTAAATTGTTAAATCGTTTCGTTTCGTTTCGTTTCGTTTTGTCTATAAAGACAAAACATTTAAGTTAGGTTGAAAATTACATTAAACATATAAAATGTTGTAAAATGAACAAAGCTTCAATGCAGTGTATGTATAAAGAACTAATATTTTATTGTTTTTTATTTAATTAAATCAGTTAATGTGTTATAAAATAGGATCAAAATTCATAAAATTATCTTTTTAAGTTAAAACCCAGCAACTGATTGGTTACTGTGGTCTAGGTTAGTTTTAGTATGTTACTGTGTTTTAAACATTTAAAGACAACTTTATGTTATTACAACACAGTAACTGTACACATACTGGGTTAAAACCTAATAACAGCAGGCTTCGCAGGCATCTTTAACCCAGTAACCAAGATACTGTGATTAATTTAAGTTTAACTTAACATACATTTTGCGGAAATTTTACATTAAACCACCGTATTTGAGGAAGCTGTGTTATAGTCAAACAAAACATATTTATAAAATACATGAACACATATTATAGCACAGTAAATAGTAATTTACTGTGTTCAAACCTAAAAATTCTAACGCTCTGTGATTTTTATTAAAAATGTCTTGATTTTTAACGAAATATACTGTGTTTTTATCAATCGTATCTCCGAAACGGTGGATACAGACAAACCGAAAATTTTCCCAGATACCGCTCAGTCTCCATATTACAATAACAAATACAAGCATAAACATTATTTGTCTTGTGTCTTCTTCATTCTTCATTTACGAGGGCAGAATAGTGCACCCACATTTTGTCAGTTATGTTTAAGTTAAATAGGGGGAAACGGGTAAGCCTAAATCACAAATCCAAACTCCGTGGCTGCTACTGAGAGATTCCTGAAGGAAAAAGCAATAACGCTTGCCCGACTTGCGAATCGAACTCACTACCTCATAATCAGCAGTCGCGGTCAAGATCGAGGTGTCGTTCACCTTTGAAAAATACAGGCCTGGTGATAGTGTATATTTATGTTTTGCACTACACTCTTATTTCAGTCAATTTAAATAATAGGGTAGATGACACCATTAAACAATAATTCCAAGACACCAATCTCTAAAAAAAACACTTTATTTTAGTCCTGAAAACCCGATTTATTTTCAATTAATTGCCAAATTCGATTTTTAGTTGCTTTGAAATCAATAAATAGTTGAGTCATTGAGTTGACTAAACAGTGACGTCACAGTTTAAACACACAGACTAAACAGTGACAACACACGACGACCCGAATGGCGCAGCGATAGTGAGGCTGCCTTATGTTCGTTGGGTCCCGGGTTCGAATCCCGGTAGGAGCAAATGTTTGTGTGATGAGCATGGACATTTGTTTCCGAGTCATGGATGTTTATATGTATAAATCATGATCTGTCAAAAGACCGATTTGTTCGAGACACCATTGTTGAACTATTGTGTCAACTTCGTGGACAGATCCAGGGATAATAAGTATTTATTTACAAAATTTTATTTATTTAGTTTGCTATTGCCATACAAAATCTATGAGAGAATCGCGTTTTGACAACTCTTAAAAAGTATCTCAATTGATTGGTGTGTCATCTACCCCATTCCTTTACAAAATCGCTGGCACTAGCACCCTAGCCCTCCATCGTACAGCTTACATTAATCTTTCTAGAGACAATTTTAAAATCACCTGAGGATAGCGCGGTGTTTCAGCAATGCTCTAACTTACAATGCGTTATAAATCATAACTTTATACCACCGACTCCTTAGTTATACTGGAATGGACGTGTCTGTGGAGATATAGGTTATATTGTTACATGGCTCTATTGGCGCGTGGCCATACTTCACCAACGCCGCCATCTTTGTTTTTCAATACAAATTCACAAATGTTTACCAACGCGTCGCGGCAGCCCTTGTAGGAGATGGTGAGACGAGCAGGACAAAATCAACGATCAGTGGTCCACATTAGCTCTAGATCGAAATTATGGGAAGTCGTGGGTAGAGGACTTGGCCCAGCAGTGGGATGACGGAGGCTAACATTAACAGTTACAACTCCTGACAGTGTCATTCGAGCGTTAAAAGAACTATGCGGCAGTATACTTTGAAATTCTTAAGTTACCTAATCTTTCTAGAGAAAATTTTGAAACCACATGAGGATAGCCCGGTGCGCGGTGTTTCAGCAGTGCTCTCACTTACAATGTGTTATAAATCATAACTTTATACCTCCGACTCTTGAGTATTGCTGGAATGGACGTATCTGTCTGTGGGAATATTGGTTACTTCAAAGTTCCACTGAGAAAAAGTTTGCGTCGAATGCTGCTTCTATATGAGTATGAATTGCCACTTCTTTAAAGTACACAGGGTGTAAACCACCTCATCACGAAGCCGTCAACCAAGCATTTGATGGTTGACGAAATGGGATTCAATGTATGAAGATTAAAATAGTTTTACGAATTGGGACATTTTTCACTGGTTTTGCACGTCTTTTGTTTAGTTGTCGAAACAGGAAAGTTACGAGATCGGACGTACGTCCCTAGCCTGGTGTCAGAGTTTTTATGCCGCCCATGGGCCTCTGGCTTGGCGTTACATGTCATTGAAATATCTCTCAGGCATGCTGGTTTGGATTCCTCAGGATGTTTTCCTTCACCGAAGTTAGTGAACTCTTATAATAGGTACGCATATGAATCCGAAAAATCACAGGTGCGTGTCTTGTGTTCGAACTCGAGACCCAAAAGCTTAAAAAGATTATTATCATTAACCCCGTATTCCTTATAGAATAGATAGGTACCTAATTTAAAAACCCGCCTGTTCCATCAAGTGTTGTGAACATCACGTAACACATTAGAGCTTGTATTTCTTGTATTATAATACAAGCCGGGCTCTCCGTAGTGTTACTAAGGGCTTTTTATTACTTGTAACGAGGCCGTTTGGGGACTAGTTGTAGCGCGCAGCTCTGCTCCTACGAAAGATGACCGTTCTCTCCTCATTAGAGACTTCAGAACATCTGATACTTCGGGCAGAAATGCTAGCTTATTTTCGTTTCAGTTTAGAAACGTTGTGCGTGTGTAGTTAAAAAATTGTGTGTCGTAATAGTACATTATGATATAAGTGCGGTAAAATTAAAGAATTAAATGTTTATTTATTTTATTTCATCTCCCAAAGTTAATTTTATTCATAAAATGTTGACTGAAAAACTTTTTGCTAAGATTTAAAAAAGTATAAACCGTGCATTTTACTTTACAGCACAAGTACGTAATGAGATACATTACGATATTGAAATTGGTGAAATAAGAGACCCTTTACGAGCAAATGTGTTATAAAATATTTTTATTTAATTCTTTGTAACATAACACATAACATAACATCACGCCTTGTAATCCCCGAAGGGTTAGTGAGAAATTTCTGATGGATAACCCCAATAACACTTTGCCTAACCCGGGAGGCGAACCCAGGACCTCATGCTCGGTAGTCGCGGTTGCGACCACTCAACCAACGAGTCAGTCAAAATTTAAATTTGTTTACCAATTACGAAGTTGTGTACATACATCCTAATTTAACAAACACTGAAGGACCATTTCTGATTAATTGCAGTTGTCAGCTTAGGGAAATAGCGCGGTGTTGCTGTTTACCGAGGAAATTAATTTTATGCAATTATCGTACTTTCGGGAAAATTGCTGCTTTAGTTATTATAGAACTTTCTATTTAAGAAGCCTTTTTCCACTGGCCATTATTAATTGCAATATCAATTCGCAGTACCTACATAAATATAAAGAAAAACAAATAATTTGCCAAGAAAGGGTGGGTTTTTACACTAACTGAAATAATTTATTCAATACAATTGTGTCGTGATGATATGATAAACAATGATAAAATTCTCGGCACATTGCCAATTACTTCCGTATCATATTATTTAAAAAGCTATCTCTTCAACTTTTTATTCGTAACTGCAACCCTCAGAAAGCACGTACAATTCTCTAAGAAAGACCTAACTTACCATAGAGCATTAGATCCGTAACCGATGAGCTATATAAATAAAATAAATGCTCCTGTCCCAGTTTTACCCCGGGACATTATTCAAGCTAAATCCCGGGATTTGCCGGGACTCCCTGCGAATCTCTTAACATTACCGTTAAATTGTTTTATGGCGGGAAAAATTGCGGACGAAATTAAATTTCCGGATAGATATTATTGTAATGAATTTATAGATGGACTAGTTGTAAGTTATCTACACTAATATTACATAGGAAAAGTTTGTTAGTTTGGATGTAGGAGGTAATCTGTGAAACTAGTCCGATTTCAAAAATTATTTCATTGATGTAAGGAATACCAGAGGGTGAATATGAAAATGGATGGATATATAGATAAATGTTTATTAATCTTTCACGGAAAAACTACTTGATGGATTTGTATGAAATTTGGCACACAGATAGTTTATAATATAACTTTTTACCCGTATAGTACGATTGCCTGGGACAATTATCAAACTCCACACTATGAAGGAAAAACATCTGGCTTCGAGCGTAATGAATTCAAATGATTAAGTTGATTTTATCCGTAACAATAAGTAGACAAGTTGACAAGGCTCATGATCTGTAATTTCATGAAAAATAATGTCAAAAATACTGCAGTATTTTATAGTAAATGGCCCTAATTCAACTCGCTTCCGGGTTCCAAAAACCGATTTCAAATCAACTGAACCGGGTGATATTATGAAATCTCATTTAAACTTGAACGATTGATTGTTTTTAGTCCGCCAATATCTTTAAGTAGCAAGACAGTATCATTTGACAGTATCGATTGAATACTTGATTACTAATCAGGCTTTGAGAAACCGATTGCTGTTTTGAGCAGCTGCTGTCTTCCAGTTTAGTGAGTAAGGATGCTGAATTGCTGATCTGTAATTACCTACAAGTCCATGAGACCTTACTTCTTAGTTCTTACTTCACTACATAGTATAAAACAAAGTCGCTTTCTCTGTCCCTATATCCCTATGTATGCTTAAATCTTTAAAACTAAGCAACGGATTTTCAAGCGGTTTTTTTTAATAGATAGAGAGATTCAAGAGGAAGGTTTTAGTATATAATTTGCGGGCGGGCAAAGCCGCGGGCATCAGCTAGTATATTATAAATGCGAAAGTTTGTGACGATGGATGGACGATTGTTACTCTTTCACGCTAAATCTATTGAACGGATTTGGATGTTATTTGGCATACAGATAGTTTATAACCTGGATTTAATACAAGGATACTTTTTATTGCGTCAGTACGATCTCGTGGGACAAATCCCGAGCTCCACGCGGCGACATCGTGGTCATAGGCTTAGTATTTCATATTTACTGTAGGATGACGTATCTGCATTGATCGTATCGGCTATTCATTTATTTTTAGATAAAAATCAATAAAAAATTGTAAGTAACACAGAAATACTTTTAAGAAACTAATGTTAGCAATGACAGACATAATGACATTAAAAAAAAAAAAAAAAAAAACATGACCCATTGGATACTCCGATACTCGTGCGCGTGTTTACTTGACCGTGTGTAGTCGTATCCAGCGCTCGAGAATTGGAGAATCCCACCGGTCCGACAATACGCACAGGATGCTGTTGGTACTAGCACGCATACGTGTTAAGACAGAGGTGCAGAGGGCTACGTGAAAGTCGAGGGTGACTACTTACGACCAAGTAAGTCACCAGCTTGATTTGGACTTCACGATGACGAGACAGGGTGGCCCCTCATCACCATCTGCCTAACCTTTTCCCAAATATGTTGGGGTCGGCTTCCAGTCTAACCGGATGCAGCTGATTACCAGTATTTTACATGGAGCAACTGCCACCCTAAATCTCTATACTCCTCATTCAAATCAAACCCTACCGAACTCCATATAAGCCCCTTTTCATTCAACACAAACGAATTCGAACATTCATTCAAAATTAACTACTTATACGGGCTCAAAGAAAACTCCTCGCCTAGAACTAACAATTGCGAACAGTTGCCGGCTCCGTTTGAGTTATATTTACATGTGATCAGCTCTGCAAGTACTTACCTACGTTTGAGCAAAGTTGGGCAAAGGATTCTGGTGATTAAATATGTAAAGTTTATTAGGCTTCTAGAGTGAATTTTGCAAGTTTTCTAATGATAGAATACACCTTAGTCCCAATAAAGGCAGAAAAGGGGGATATTGAGGATAAATTTACCTCTAAAGCCTTCATCAATGAAACAATAGGTGATCTCTAGTTATGTGACCTCCGGATGAATAAGCAAGCATAGATGTCAAAACCATGGTCCATTATTTCTGCACTATAGAGTAGTAAGTAATGTTACATGTTGTCAAAAACAATAATCGATTTTAATCACAATTGGCGGAAGGTGAGTGTGCAATACAACCTTGGTTTTTGTTCACCCTAAACCTGTTATCGGATCATTGTGAGTAACTGCTTTTACTAAAGGCCAAAACCGAAATAAAGGCATAATAAATAAATAAATAAAAAAGCCTTTTTCACTTCTCATGCTCTAAAAGTACGCCAATATAGCCCTACGAAGTTAGTTTTTTAATTTCCTTCATGTGACATAGACAAACTCAAACAGCCAGTTAATATACTACTATTATCTGTGGAGTGTGGACTATCTTCATTGCGAAAATGTTGTGAGTTTTAGTTCCATGGTTTTTCCGCAAGGAAGGTGGCGCCATGCGTTTTAAATTGTTAATCTGTGACTGGTTTAGAAGAAACTGACCGCGAAAATTTCAGAATTTGTCGATTGTAAATTTGTTCGGTTTTAAATAAATTTATTAAGAATGTCCAGTGACAGTGAAGAGTTTGACGTTGAGCCAAGGAAATTATATACTAACTGGAATGAGTACGAACAAAATGGTAAAAAAAAACTCTATATCAAAAGCTTAGAGTTTAAATTTGTACAATGGATTCAATAGAAAAGGAAAAAAAAAAACGTTCCGAGCGAGAAACCGACAAAGGTGGATGGTGTCTCTGTCTTGCCTTGTCACCGATGTAAACAATATGGCCGATACATTTTCGCGTTTAAGTCATTTAAGTACTTTTATTGTATTCAAGTGAAAAAATCCGCTTTAAATATGGTAAAATTGTGTTGTGTGAAGGGGTGTAGTAGTAAGGGTATGCTGGATGTGGAATTTCGTTTTTCAGGGAAGTTTTTTAACTTCTTCTTCTTCTTTATCGTGTGGTTAGTGCCTAACCTGGTGTCAGAGTTTTTAAGCCGCCCATGGGCCTCTGACTTTTCTTAACATGCCGTCGAGAAATATCTCTCAGGCATGCTGGTTTCCTCACGATGTTTTTCCTTCACCGAAGCAAGTGATAATTATACAATACGCACATGAATCCAAAAATTCAGAGGTGCGTGCCTTGGGTTTGAACTCGAGACCTATGACTTGGCAGTCCGACGGTCACACCACTAGGCTATCACTGCTTACGTTTTTTAACTTTGGTTGTTTATTACGACTAGGCTTACCAATGTTTTAGATTGACAAACGGGAAATATCCAAATAAATTAAGTAAGTAAGTTCGAAGTTTCGAACATCATTGTCGCACATAGTAATCAAAAGTATATTTTATAAATTAGAAACATCGGACATCGCACATGGTGTAGAGAAGGTGCCATGCAAAGAGTGTTTTTTGCATGGCACCAGTCATATTTAACCACTTACCACGATACGAAGTATTATATTATCTGTGCCACGATCAATCAAAGAATTGAATGTAAGTTTATTTAAGAAACGGCTAAAAGCCTTACTGGTGAACAAAGCATATTACAGTATTTCGGAGTTCATATCAGACAAAAATGTAATGATTGAAACATGACATGATATTCTATGTATTGTTGTCCTTGTTAATAAATTTGTATATTGACATTAGTATTGTATGTATATTGATAGCGGTATTGTAGATTGACATTGTGTGTGTGTGTGATCTATTTACATTGATTTCAATTGTTATTTATTATTAATTAATTATTAGTATGAGATTCTTTATAATTGGTTGATTTTTTGTTTTTTATTGACCAGGTTTATTTTATTTTATTATTGCCTTGATTTCCAAATTGAATTAAATTGTTTTTGTTTTTATCAAACATTTGTACGCTCTCTGGCATAACATAGCGCACTCTTTATTGCCTTGATACCATTATTATTGTACCTATGTTAACCAAATTAATAAATGACTTATGACTTAAATACAAATATTGAATAGAAAAGAGTCCACCGCACCGTTCCGTGCCATGCCGGTCCTAAGGATTTTTCCATGCTTTTCCAGCAAAAGAATCCATTTGGCGAGCTTCGAGTGAAAATGAATGGTTTCGGAATATAAAATAAATATTGGCGAATGTTACTAAAACATTATAGGTAAACAGTCATAACATGAATATGCGATTTTCTATGTCTGAAAAAATATATAAAACTAACGGAGTCCTCGAATCCCCGAATACAAAAGTCGTCGGGATAATTGATAATTTGCAACTGGACGGTACAGACATACATTTAAGTTAACATAAAAAGTTAATGACATCCACTCTTGAAGCTATTTCGCCTAGAATGCTATTGAGTTGCAGGTCATCATCATTAAATAAGAGTTAGTATGATTATTGGACACCCTATTAGAAAGAGACAACATCCACTATTGAAGCTTTCTCGCTCGGAACGTTTTTGGCTAGCCCGTCATTCCAGTTAGTATATAAGTTTCTTGCGTCGAGCAAAGAGCAAAAGACATAATAGATTATCTTTTGCCGCCAAAATCGCGGAAGATTTACCTAAAAACTTACGAAAGTTCTATGGACTGGAGGAATAACAAATGTTTTTATACTAAATTGACTTTATTTCTCGCACTCAAAGAGAAAAATACAGTTTTCACCTCGAGACTAAACGCCAACTTAATATACCCTCGGTTTCATTGACTCCCTCGCACGCTCGGGAGTCAAACCACCTCTGGTAAATTATGGTTTCGTTTAGTCCCTCGATATAAAATATACTGCACTGTTTTAGACTTTCACGGTTTTTCACTACACTTAAAGTACTTACGGGATGATATCCGTGATAAAATATACTATTATTTCCTGTAAATTTACAATTCTTATAATCTATATCTATATTATTCTAATATTATTTATTTACTACTTGTTTTATATAAATTTATCTGTTTCTAATGTATTATTTTAACCTTTAATTACATTTTTTTTTTTTAGGCATAATATTATATCTTCTATGTAAAAAATTGTGAGCACTATCCTTCCGAAATAATCGACACAAAACTAAACATTAGACAGTTCACGGAACCTCAGGTCCTACTAGCATACCAATGTCTCCCGATGCAAACGCCTGGCGGGCAGCCAAGCTGATGCTCCAAGTCTTGCCCTTTCAGCCCAAATAAATATTTGTTATTGTTCCAAGAAATATGGCTCCTACATTAACTTATGTTTCTGTTTTTTCGCGTCTTATTATAATTTAGGAGCCTTATGGAGTCGTGAGTACTCTCTAAGATAACAGTAAGAGAAAAGATGGCGGCTTTTACAAAGTGGACCGGCGAAGTGGGTCGTGATATGAAGGATAGATAATAAGTTGTGCTTATCCTAAAAATAGCTTGGATTTTTTTTGCTGTGATGTCTGTATGAAGGTTGCGAATTTTGAAGTTCTGTTACCATTTTGCCGCGAGACTTTCTCATTATGAAAAACGTTGTTTTTTTTTTCAGTGAAATTGACAATATTATTTAAATCTTTTTTGTTATCTTTAATTCTTACTAAAACTCGAAAATATTCAATCTTAAAATCTAATAAATAAATCAATTAGACAATCAATTTAATTTTTTAATCTTGTTTAATCTTAATTTTCTTTTAGAAATAGTAATTACTCAGTAACAGCAAGACACCCCATTACCCACCCTGGGAATCGAACCCAGGACTTCATATTCAGCAATATAAATATGTGGTCATCATAAAGGTCTGTATAGTTTTACAGGGTTTTATTATTCACATTCAAATGACATAATATATCATGATCTGTCAAAGGACCGATTTGTAGTAGGAATTCCAGGAAGGTTGATATATCCATTTACTGTTATAAGACATATAAAAGGCAAGCATGTGAACAAGACAGCAACGTTTTTTTAACAGCCATAATTCATAAACTTCGCTTTAAAAAATCCAGAACCACATTGAACGCAAAATGTACGAAAAACTTAACGCTTGCGGAGAGCTGGTTAAAATTAACGTAAAAAGTTAAGGTGAAGTTTCCAACCGCTGCTGTCAGTCCGTATTTAAGGGGAATCAGCGGTGCTTGGGGTGGATTTTGGCACGATTCCCTAAGAAAACTTTACACTTTATTCCTTAAGGGTTAAACGAGTTAACAGTTTCTGTCAAGTATCAGAGTAATTGAGTTGTAATAGAATTTTATTTCCCGCGGTTTCTGGCAAAGTTTAAGTATGCTTTTATCGTGTGAGTAAGTGGATATTTAAGTTTTTGGGACTCTTTTTTTTTGCTTTAGGGGTAATCGTTTTTTGAGCAAAGGATATTATTTTACTGGAAACAGTTACCATGCTGTCCAAACAGCCAAACAAGGAGTCTCTTTTGAAAATCCACATCAGTATTCAATGAACAATAAAAGATTTTCTACCAAAATTTCCTTTGACCGTTCATTGCTCGATCATATTAAGAAGGAAATTACTTTTTCAGCGTAATATATTTTTAAAGAGTAGCTCTCTCCAAAAAATCTAAGACATCTTCATCTGCCTAGCCTTTTCCCAACTATATTGTTTTCGGCTTCCAATCTTATCAGATGCAGCTGAATACCACGATTTTACACGGAGTGACTGCTTATCTAACCTTCACAACCCAGTTTGTACTGCTAAGACTGGTTGTCAGACTTCCGGGCTACTGTCTACCAAAACAATCAGATTTTTTTGGTAGACAGTGAATTTTGTAAGTACAATCAGACTCAAGTATACTAATGAGCATAATGAACACCAACATGTCTTCAGAGACGCTAATCTACTCCATAGACAATAAAAAAACATCAAATTACAATAACAACCGCAAATTCAATTCACATCATTTTCGAAAACCCTTTTGAATCCAATTTCAGCCATCGTTGTTTTCTGCCAAGAGTGCGCCAAGTTGTGGAGATTAGCCAAGTTACGACGTGACCGGCCAAGTTCGCCTCAATAACTCTTGCAGTTTTAAAACGGAATAAAGGTTTCTCAGTGATGTTAAACTGAAGTTTCTCCTATTATGAATTCTATTGGTCGGTATGGTGATTAGTTTTGTATCGGTTTATGAGTGTTTGTTTGGCTTGACTTCTGATGAATTCTTAAAATGGTTTTTAACTTCGATGTTTTTCTTTCGAAGTATGTAGCGTTTCCCTTTAGAAAAACTTAAATTAAATGGAAAACTTGGCATATCAGGAGACATACATTTATTTAATGTTTGTCATAAAACTTTTATGAAATGGACAGATCGTAGCGGCGTAGATATATGAAGAAGAACGGGCCGGTAATTCCATAGACACACTTTTAAATATTGAATATTGTTACAAAACCTTGATTACATCATTCATTTTGAGATTGAGGTGTACGTTGTACATTTTAATACCTACAAAGGGAAATAGTGCAAACGGCTTATGCAATGTCAGGCTTGAAACAGTCGTTCGACTCAAACGCCAATCCCCATCGATATTTCAGATCTCTTGCAGCAAACCAAGTCAAATCCTATCGGAACAGTAGGTTCCATTGAGGAACTCGTCATATATTCTCATTGTAGCGATATTCGCTTGTCTGACAGTCTGTTCTAGCTCTTAAATAATTGAGTGAGCCCCAGTCTAACTGAATGGACCTTGGCTGTCGGAAATGTCGGTCGCTTGACGAGAATTTTGTCGTTCATAGTTAGGTTCTTAATTATGAGGTTGGCAAGGAAAATGTTTATGCAAATTGTATGAGTTTGATGGTTAGAGGTTAGGGGTCACCAAGGACGTAAGTTGTGCTTTTAAATTATGATAATTATGTTTTGGATGTGGGCATTTCGTTTAGGTAATTAGATGAAGATAGAGGATGTACAGGGTCAGTTAGACATGGCCGGGTGATACCCGAGCCTAGCCGAGTCAGCAGAAGTACAGCATATCCCTTCGTTCTCTCGAGACGAAAGGTTTTCATGAGGACTTCTCATCTGACTATGATTACCCGTATTCCGTTTACTAGAATCAAGTCCACTAATAGCTTACAATATTATCTAATAAGCGTTTATTAATCAATCATCTGAAACTCAATAAGCTTGAATATCTCACATCGTGTAGTGAAGATAGTCAACTATGAAGACAATTAAGATCGAACCTTTGAGTTAATATAATTGGGTGTCTAGTGTAGTAGCAATCTTAGAATAGCGGGATTATTAGTTGTATTAATTTAGTTGTTGTCATACTAATTGACATCATAACATCACGGCTCTAAGGGCCTGGAAGGGTAAGGCAGAGGTGTACGTAATTCGTAGTTCGCGAGCTATGTTTGTAATAGGGGGCGAGCCTATTGTTATCAACCGGGTACAAGTCCTGTCTCCGTGGCTGCTACTGAGAAATTCATGATGGAAAACCTGGGAATCGAACCCAGAACCTCAAGCTCAGCAGTTGCACTTGCAACCACTAGACCAACGAGGCAGGCACGCACTTTAATGATAACATAATTAATTAAAAAATAATTTCCATAATTAAATCTCACATAAAGTGGCTAACCAGCCCTAAATTAACAGTAAGAGGTAGTAAAACGGGGTGTTCAAGTGTAAGTTTTGTAATACCAGCATATTTTCCAACTAATCAGCATTTTCGAACTCGAATTTCCACATAAAAGAGATGTTTTTTCATCTGAAGTAAAAGTTCTTGTTTGAGCAAAAATTTAAATGTTCCGTGGTTAATGAGTTGGAAATGTGATTATTAGGTTCTTTTGTGCAAAAATAGAAGTTAAAGGTTCTTAGTTAATACCTAATTGCCTACTACCTACTGTTTCAGCGAATCATAATAATTATATTGTTATACTGTTTAACTTGTATTTTTTAGTTATTAATGCGAGCCATTGAGAAAAGCCATTTAGACGGAAAGTTTTGGTTTTTTCCGCTTCTATGCAAATAATAAAAAAGGCACCTGTGACCTTGTTGTACCTTTCAAAAGCAATATTTTTTTATGCAATTTAACTATAATCTAGAGAATTTGTCCGGAAGGTTTGTGCTTAGAACACATTTATATTAAACTAACAAACATTACAGTACCTACCTAATCTCAATGTTTTTTTAAATCGTAAAAACCTCGACAAGCAAGTTAGCCTTTTTACATGCGTAGAATGTCATGGAAAATATCAGACTTCGTCTACATTCTATGAAAAAGCAACAGAAAATTGCCTAAAATTTAAAATCCATTTATACTTACTCTATTTATAACCAACACTCAAAACTAAAAAGCATCTTATTTACCGTCAACTGTAAACCCCACAAACAGTAAATTATAAAGGTGGGTAAAAAGTAACGTCAACATTTTAGACCCCCAGAGGGGACAACATTCTTCAGATTTATTTCGGGCTCACATGCAGGTATGAAAGTTCTGTTTTAAGAATGGAGAAGGTATCCAAACATCCAACAAGACATGAATCAGAAAGGTAACCGCCATATTAAAGGATGTGGTACAGACTATCAAACTGAAGGACTTGTTTACGCGATCAAAAATTGTTTGTCCCATACAAAACTTCTATAAATATCTAAAATCTAAATATCCAAATGACCCAAATGGCGCAGCGGTAGTGAGGCTGCCTTTCGTTCTTGGGGTCCCGGGTTGGAGCAAATGTTTGTGTGATGAGCATGGACATTTGTTTCCGAGTCATGGTTATTTATATGTACAATGTATGTAGTTACAAAAAAAAAGTATCTATGTAGTATATCAACTATCTGGTGTCCACGACACAAGCCTCGTTGCTTAGTGTGGCATTAAATGGCGCTGTGTGTTAATGTCCAGCGATATATTATTATATTATTTCTACTCGACCCAAATGTATGGGGGAGGTTGATTACTTTTTCGCGATTACAATAATCGTCCCATGAAGAAAGTTTATCAGTCTGACAACACCTTCAAATATGACCACACACACAATCCTGATACACGCTGTATTTAAATCACTAATGAAGACAATTTTTCAACAACTACCAAACAAAATGTCACCTCTATTTAATTCGTAGCTCTCAGCATATCAGGTAAGGCCAGACCCTAAACCCTTATGACGTCAGCATTCGTGTGACGTTTCCTCTGAGTTATTGCGGTGACGTCATCATTTTAATGCCTTCTAAACTTCCCTTTTACCCCTTTGAATGTCACGCGGGAGGTAGACAGAAATGTAAGTGATATGGTGTCCAGTTTGGAAGGGAAATAAATTATGTACGTGTGGATTTTGAAGAGAAAATAAACGGTTTTCCCGCTGGTGTCGGAATTAAGGGTATTATAAATCTAACTAACTGAAGGCCGTGGTTTTATCTGCATGGAGATTCTCTAACACCGTCCATTTTTCTAATATAGAAAGTATTCTATGTTACTTGGGAATAATGTAGCATTCGGATCTATCGTCATAAGACTGGGTTCAATTCTCGGGTCGGGCAAAGATATATTGGGTTTTTCTATCGGGAATTTCTCAGCAGCAACCACGGAGTCTGGAATTGCGCCCGGTTGGTGGCAGTAGGCTCGCTAGAACATACGACTTAAATATAACTGGCAAAATGTGGGTGTACTATTAGGTACACGTCTGCCTAAAGCGCTGGGCACACAGAAAAGACGTAAGACGAGGACGGGCCACGGACAAGGCGCAGACGGGGCGCCGTCGCTACTTTTTAACGCACATAGAAAAGACGAGGCACGGGCGAGGCGCGAGCGTGACGCCAGGCGCCACGAGAGAAAACACGCGACGCGCGCGCCCGTGCCCTCCTATCTGGTTTTCTGTAACCAACCAACTTCATTCAGCCGTCCGATTTTGACACGATAACATGTTTTATCTTTTTTTTTTTGAACAGACATATGTCTACGCCCCGTCTGCGTCTTACGTCTTTTGTGTGTGTCTTGCGCCTAAGCATTCGGAGATTGCAGGTGTGATGTTATGTTATGTTCTTCGATATTTTTAGAGATTACCTGTTACACACAAGTTCACTTATTGATTACCATTTATTTGCTTCAAGAATATTTATGTCAACTAAATCAACTGGTTCATAATAACTACGGTATAAACGACTGTCTTCCATGTTGTTATAATTTTAGTTCCCAAGTTGCGAATTGATACGATACGTAAACAGAGATGATTGAATTATCTCATTTGGCACACGAGTTACAGTTCAGATTGGATTTGATATTTCCTTTGTTGGTCCCTCGTGGGTTCATGTTCTGGCAATTGAGATTAACTTACTTAGAAGGACTGAAGGGACTTTGTGTTTAAACTTCATCATACCCAGCCTAGTCTTTTCCAACGCGTGTTGGGGTCCTCTTCCAGTCTAACCAGATGCGGTTCGGCCGCATCTATAGTTAGACTAGAAGCCGATCATCATCATCATCAGCCTCTTAATGTTCCCACTGCTGGGACACGGTCTCCTCTCTATGAGAGGGACTAAAAGCCGATATTCAACCAGTATTTTATCCAGACCCACTGCCTTTCTGACATCCTCCACAACCCAGATAGCACTGGGTAGTACCAATACCACTTGGTAAGACTGGTTATCAGACTTTCAAGCCACTGACTACTGGTAACAACTGTCAAAGATCTACAAATGACAGCCGGGACTGCCCGGGACCAACGGCTTTGCTTTCCGAGGCACGGAGGAAACTCGATATGCATTGAATTGTCAACCATCCACGTATATTCTATAACATACTCAGAACACAATAATCAGGCACTAAGTAAGTGGAAAATCATACATAAGCCTTTCTATAGTTTCATATTATAGCATACATAAGTCACACCGTGCAGCATCATATGGAGGGAGACATCAAAGGAAATTGCCATAATCGGCAACAGTGACATTCAGATTGATGTCAGGAAACATTGATAACGCCATGTTGTGTGTTACATTACCTATAGAAATTGTAACAACTGCATACTAATGTTCTACACAAGTATCTTGTTTCTGTCGCACCGCTGTTCGTCTAAACTACGTAACAGATTTTGAAGCAATCATTTATTCCTGAAGATTATTGATTATTTATTTGTTTTACTTTCAATTTTTCACTTATTATTTTTACATCGAACAGGTTCTATAATCAATGGATCACTGGATGGATGAATCTAGATAAAATTCCATTATAACCATCTCGAAGGTTCTATATCCCGGGCCTGTGGACGGTGAGCTATGGGCTAGCTCGCCGTCCGTCCGTCTCATGACGACAGGCCGTGTCGACGGCGCGTTCGTGTTCCACGCGCGCCTCAAAGAGAGCAGCAAAAAGGAAGGTATCCGCAAAAGCCGATGCCTGCCGGGGCTGCGGTACTGTTCGAAAGAGATACCGTGGCCCCGGAACACAAAGGGCGATGAAGGAACGAGGATGGGTTTTAGTCAGTAAAAGTCTGACACTCCCTCCTGCTTCGCCCAGAGCGGGAGGAGTCATTTCATGATTACCCACCCGAAAAAAAAAAGAAAAAATGGTTTTATGCCCGAAGGGTAACCAACCGGTAGTCTATTACAAAACCTCTACTGTCCGTCCGTCCGTCCGTCTGTCTGTCATCGGACTGTATCTCATAATCTGTAATAGGTAAGCAGTTGAAATTAACACAGAATGCAGTGTATTTCTGTTGACGCTATTACAACAAATAAATTAAAAATGACTACGATGGTATGGAACCCTTCATGCGCGAGTCCGACTCGTACTTGGCCTGTTTTTTAACGGACGTACGGTATGTTCAGTCAAGTAGTAAAAACTGTGCCAAGCAGTTCATAATGTGCAGGTCACACAGCAACTATCTTTTATAGTTTTCATCACGGTGTCTGAAAATCCTGCTAGCCGTTATTTTCGTTAAAGTAGAGTATTTTTGTTTACCTTGTCTACCACAGGTAGCGTGTTAATTTCCTCCAAAGACATTTAAATATTTACGAACGATAGACGGGACAACACGAAGGAAATCGTAATCCAAATACTTGTTACTACTTAGTAACAAATCGTTCTGTCTAATGTCATACACCCGCTTGTCAGGTAGAATTCATATGTCAAAATCGAAAATGTTCGGAATCAAAATTTTTGTATGACATTATTCCCAATGTCCGCTCTATACACAAATCTCTTAAATCTCTTTGATTGCCTCCTATCTCAGTAAAACAAAAACTTAAAAACAAAACAGCAACACAGAACACTACAGAATATTTCCCAGTTATTCTGTAGCCGTCACTACAAATACTACAACAAACTTTATGGCGTTTGCGTGAAACAATATTGTGTGAAATATAGTAGTGTGTTGTTTTTACTGAAACCTCTTCAGTGATTGTCCCCTGCCGGCTGTCCAGGTCCGCAATCGACTGTGAAATGAGTACGGAATTGATTTTCGGTCAGTAAAAGGGCCTTTTTGTTTGTTTTTTGTAAAGTTTTAAGGTTGTGTCCCAGTCTGGTATATCTAAAATCTTAAATAACTGAACACTCACAAATGTTTATCAGTGATTGCTTAAGTATATTATTTTAATTAAAGCTACTGCAGCATCGTATGACGAGTTTAGGACACAAATAAATAGAAAATGGTGTCGATTCTGTTGTGCACAAACTAAACTTAATTTAGGCTATTCCTATCTTTTTCTCTCTAATAAAACGAGAATGAGACGGACGAAATTTAGAGCTGTCGAATTTAATTGGAACGAATATTTCCATACAAATGAAGGGTGCACGTAACAACATGTCGACTAAAAACACGGTGAAGCGCAAGGCATAAACTAGTTTGACATCTCTAACTTAGTTCATAGCTATAGCCGTCCTTTTCTCGCACTGCCTTTTAGTAAAAGATAGCAGTAGCCTAAATTAAGTTTAGTTTGTGCACCAGAATCGACACCATTGAGATCGCCACCAAAAATCACCTGAGGCTGCTTCAGCAACTATGATCATCTTTTGCCTAACCATTTTCCAATTATGTTAGGGTTAGCTTCCAGTCTCACCGGATGAAGCTGAATACCAGTATTTTACATAGAGTGACTGCATTTCTAATCTCCATAGCCTAATTACTACTACGCATTGGTAAGACTGGTTGTCAGACTACCTGACTACCTGTACCGATCGAGGCCGCTTCACGGGCACAAAATATGGGATACTAGACTGTAGTCACAATACATGAAAATCACCGTCACCATCAGCCCAGCCATCACAAATTCATCATTCATCATCAGCCTATTAATTGTTTCCACTGCTGGGACGCAGGCCTCCTCTCTATGAGAGGGAATGGGCTATAATCCACCACGCGGGCCCAGTGCGGATTGGTAAATGTCACATATCTTCGAATTTTTTGGTTCTAGGACATGCCGGTTTCCTCACGATGTTTTCCTTTACCGTTTTGAGAGCAGTGGTGATGAAATAAATTACACAAAGTAATGGGCCGCCACCACTGGTCCACCGCTGCTCCTCACAAATGCATCTATTCAATTAAAATATTTGCCAAAAGGCGGTTAAAAGAAAATGTGTATTGACGTTTGGCATGGCCTGACAGGAGCGAGCGAAATCTGCTGAAACTCGTCCAATTACACCGGGAATGTTTTCAGATAGCTACACTGCCGCTGTGGGTAGGATGACCACTACTAACTTCATCAAGAGACCACAAGAGTTACAGTAATAATATGGGAATGAATGTTTACCGGTATAAATATTGAGTTCGATGTTCAATTAGATTTTATTATTATCTTTAAAAAGCGGACTAAAGGCTTAACAGAAGACATGACGCTTTGTCAGCCATGCATTACAAAGTAACACTTACAAAAAAATACTTCAATTTAATACTTTAGAAGCTTAGTAATGGACAAACGAAAATAAATGTATTTTTCTCATAATGTCGCTTTCGCAGAATGACTCCTTCTCAAAATGTTGCTTTCTCATAATGCGTCTTTCGCAGAATATCTCTTTCACAAAATGTCGTGTTAGTAACTTAGAAAAAAATTTAGCCACGTGTAAAAAATCTCAAGGAAAAATCGCAGTAACGGACAGACAGAAAGACTGCAGCACAGCAAACAAATTGGGCCCACTAATTGATTTAATTAACGATTCTGGGAAAAATACACACGAAACAATACTATTCAAAATTTAAAAAGTCCTATTATTTTTGAAATCATGGCCACCTCTCCGTAGAGGGATAACAATGCATTTACCAATGAATCGGTATTTTGAAAACTATTCACGACTGATTCGATTCTATCCGTTTCTGTGCACGTGTTTGTCATTCCCTGAACTTTGAACGATGCAGATTTCCAAAATGTTTGGACATTCAAAAACGTTCATGTTAGGTTTAAGAGCTTTTAAAAATTGTGAGCACCAACTATTCACTGTCCAGTGAATAGTTGGTGCTCACAATTTTTATGTGGTGTAGTTTTGTGACAGAAACTAAACTACTCCTCAGCCTCAGTCCTTGTGTGATAACAGCCGCTCGGCTCGTTCTTTAGGTTAATCCGTGCTTGCCTAGGTTGGTCTGTGGATGGGTGACCCATTACATACCGAATTTCCTCCGTGCCTCGGATAGCATGTTAAGCAGTTGGTCCCGGCTGATTTTTGTAGATCTTTGACAGTCGTTGCAGGTAGTCAGTAGCCATAAAGTCTGACAACCAGTCTTACCAGTACTAACTGGGTTGTGGAGGTCAGATAGGCAGTCGTTCCATGTAAATTACTAGTTTTCAGCTGCATCCAGTTAGACTGGAAGCCGACCCCAACATAGTTGGGAAAAGGCTAGGCAGATGATGAGTTTTGTGGAAAAATTCTAATTAAAGAAAGAAAAAGCATTTATTAGCCCGCACATGACAAAACACATAAAATAAAAGGGAGAAATTGTCAACGAATGAACTCAAATTTTAATCTATTCTATTAATTTTAATGAATATAATAGATAGTCCTTATTTATTTGTTATTTTTATAGTTTTCATGTATAATTGTTTTTTTATTCCAATTTAATTGATGTTTTTTTTTTTTACTTTTGAATTATACTGTAATTTAATTTAACTTGACATTTTAAATTCAATGTGAACTTTGTACATTTTAATTATATGAGTAATGTATGGTTTTATGGGGTTCGACTTCCAGGTCAGGCAAAGTGTTATTGGGTTTTTCCTTCAAGAATTTCTCAGTAGCAGCAGCCACGGAGTCTGGATTTGTGCCCGATTGATGGCAATAGGCTCGCCCCCTATTACACGGGACTTAAAGACATAACTGTCCAAATATCGAATATTTTGGGACGAAGGAAGCATATTGTTTGGGACGAACCAGGATTTTGTTATGTGGGACGAAACTCAGTGGGCCGAACGAGAAATAAATCATGGATACACCTCTGCTTAATCTTTTGGAAATTACAGACGTGATGTTATGTTATGTTTATGAGTAAACTGTACACTGTAATATTTATGTACCTACTTAATTTACACGGCAAAGCAATAAAATCATAGAATCTGTTTTTTTTTTTTAAGTTTTGAGTAACCACAACAACACGTAACGACAATGGAATTTCGCTAACTTGATAAATTTAACCTTGTAAACAAAGCCGGATGCTATCTGCTCAATTTCATTTTAAACCCCAAGAATTAATGTACTATCCACATTCCTGGTAATTGCTTTGTTATATCAATCTATCTGACATATGTCACTATTGAATTCATCATCAAAGGTTTCAATTATGGAAATTGCTGGGATTAACCTGGAAACTACTGATATCAAAGAATAACAGACTTCCATAGAATTGTGACAAGTCAATTGCTTCAGCCATTTTGACGTCAAGTTTTTATTGAGTATTCATAAGTATGGTTAGCAAATAAATCTAGTTAATTAATTAGAAAATAAAGTAAAAAAGTACTTACTTCCAAAAAAACAGTAAAAAAGTCTATAATACCTTTACTTTCGGAAGTCTGAATCGGAAAGTTTATCTTTTCACATAAAAAAAATAAGTATTCAAATGGGTTCATAAATGACGAAGTTATTATTAAGTGTTTGTAAAAGTATACTTGCAAAATAAAACATCATTATTTATCATTATAAGGTAACAAAATCATATTTAACTTAAATACAACCGAATTGAGAACCTCCTCCTTTATGAAGTCGGTTAAAAATTATCTTTGCAAGATTGATTTCCAATATCTACGATCCTCAAAAAACAAAATCATGTTCAGCTTTGTTTCCAAATGGATACGGCTACCGAAACACAGAAAAAAAACATTTATATAGCAGAAACAATTTGATGAGCAACTTTCTGTCCAAATGTAGACTTTGTAAGGTTTTTTTTCGATTATCCCTTTTTCACTCATGGGTGTCGTAAATAGCGCGACATGGCTACTAAGGGACTAAACGTCCTCCAGTTGGCTGATAACAATACACTGCTATCAGCTATTTCGTCTCCTCAGATTTAATTTTACGAATTCTCTCTGATTGTTAAAGAAATTTTTATAAAATTTACAATAATCTCGCCATATATTATACAGATACGTAAAGATCTGCGGTAAGGATATGTGTAAATGTATAACACAAAAATCTTTATGTGGTGTACATTTTTTTTTTACTGGTTCTGGTCTGATCTGGTCTTATATTGTGCTCTCACGAAAGTAACCAAAAGGTGAAAATAAAAACATAAAACTCCAAAATATAAAACAGTACTGAAAACGCTCGAAATAATTTCCAGCTCAAATTACACAAATAATGACTACCGTGCACATACAATTAAATTGTATTAGTTTTCGTGGAATCCTGTAAAGGTAGCTGGGCTCATATTACAACGCAATGCAGCTTGCATGATTCCCGAGAAGCCCCGAGTAATTACGAATTCACCCGAACTGCCCGGTAAGCCGATATGAATGCCGGGCAAAGCTGGGCAGCAGTATTACATAAATAGTGAGACCTGTGTCGATTTTATGGAATAGAATATTCGGTTTCGATATTCGGGGAATAGGGTAGATGGCAAAAAAAATCTAATTAGTCCGTCAGATAGATTTCCAAAAAATATTGGACACATATTTTTTTTTTTTCACGTAAACAAAAAATGAAGATAAAGTGCGTCGAAAACTCGTGTGACATTTGAGTATATTTTTTTACTGAAATGTGACGTCACAAGCCCCCTCATGATCTTTGACACGTTTTATCTTCGTCAATTTTTATTAATTTGATAAAACAAAAAACACGTATGCAATATTTTTCAATAATCTGACTGACGGACTAAACAGAATCATATTTTTTTTTGTCAGTCATCGTCCCTATTTGTTGTGAATGTTCTAGATTTATTGATTCATTGACGTACCTTCATTTTATATCAAAGTTTAGTCGAAGAAGCCTCGAAAAGGACGTTAAATTAGTCCCAGCTGTCGTTTTTAGATCTTTAAGTCCTCATGGGTAAATTTAGAAGGACTGAAAATCTGAGCATCAGTATTTTGAACACGATACCCCGTGTTACTTAGTGATTAAATTATGTAGCTTAGATAGACAGCCGGTTCATGTAATATGCTGATATTCAGGTACATTCGGTTAAACTCGAAGCCAATCTTAAACCATACACGCAATTACACATTCTCATACACACACCACGAACACACACACATATACACACATACACTCGGTCCTTTTAATATTTGGATTGTACTTACCTTTTAGTAATATACTTATTTAAAGATTATTTCTCAACTATTATTCTGACTGACTGATTTAATTTGATTATATGTTTCTACTGCTTGGCACCTATATTAATGTATTGTAAATACTCGAGGGGAATGGCGCTGATAGCCGAAATACAGGCTATGCCTAGTTCGGCTACAGACGCTAATTTCTTTGCCTAAATTGAATTTGTTGCCACATTGCTATTGTTAAATAGTACTAGGTTGTTTGGAAATAAACTATTATTATTATTAATCTTACCATAATTGGGAATGGGCTAGGCATTTGGGTTGGATAGGCAGCCGCTTCATGGAAAATACTGATAATAAGCTACATTCGGTTAGACGCGAAACCAATAATTAATTTTCTGTTTCATCTGTTGAAGATGTAAAACGTCGGAAAGACTTTGAAAATACCATCGAAGAACCAGAGGAGGTAAATAATAACTCAGCATCAACCTGTCTGATCTTCATTCATCTCCCAGCAATAGCTGGTCAAGCCCTTTTTTACGCCACTGAGTTCAATGTACAGGCAATTGGTATCTCCTAAAATATTCCTAATGTTTAATACATTAGATGTATATCGAAATGTAAATTCGGAGTACCCGCGTAGGGATGCCAAAATATTTTATCATATTTCTTACCGCGGAGTTTGGCGACTACAAACATGTCATGGGCAGACCTGAAACGATTTATCACTTGGGTACGTTTACTACAGTATAGTGCTGTTTTCTAAGAGCTCGTGGGTAAAATAAAAAAAGCTGCGCTAATCAATCTTCAAGAGAAGCCTCTGCAGTCTGCCTAGCCTTTTCCCAACGATATTGGGGTCGGCTTCTAGTCTAACCAAATGCAGCTAAATACCAGTATTTTACATGGAACGGTTGCTTATCAGACTTCCACAACCCAGTTCGTACTGGTGAAACACGATACCCCCTGGTAAGGCTGGTTGCCAGACTTTCGGGCTACTGAATGACAGCCGGGACCAATGTGTTCTCTCAGGCGCGGAGGAATCTCGGTATGTAATTGGTGCATGGTCACCCATCCACAAACCAACCTAAGCAAGCGCTGTTTAATCTAAAGGTAGATCCTACTGTTATTATTTAGCCACGAGCTCCTCTGTAAATTTACATAATAAACAGTATTCTATTCAATTATTTGCTTTCTAGAAAACAGTTCTAAAAATAGTATGAAATCTTTTACAGAACATTTCATTGTAGAAAAGCTCCTGTATTGTTCTCTTGAATAAAGGAATTTGTTTGTTTTCCAATTTACTTCGAAATTGAAATTGCATGAGAGGATTAATTGGATCGTGGTTTTTTTTACTTTACGTTATTGGAATTGTAAAGAATAGAATAGGGAATATGCATGAAATAAATACAAAACTCTTGTTATTCATGAAAAATGCCTTGTATTGGCGCATAAAAACATTGTGGTACACTTGTTTAAGTTTCTAATACATCACTTATTTTACAATTTACTGTTTTATGTAGCATTTTTTTGGTGAAACGGAACGCACTGTCAAAACACATCGTCCTCGATAACGCCGGTATTGACGTCAAAGTTCATTGTGTCAAAAAAACACTTTTATTTGTGACACTTTTTTTTAAAAGTGCTCAAAGTTTCACTAAAATTTTTAACATTGTTATTGCAATTTTTACTTGAATAAAGCACATAAAATTGGTAAAATTATTTTATTAAGGCCAATAAAATTAGATGTAAACATGGCAGATTGTGGATAATGACGTCACATACGGACGCGACAGCTGCGGACGTTTGAACTGTCGTAGAAAATTGCAGGAGTTTAATATTATTTTTGTGTGGCAAGCAATAGTAGGACTTAACTTTTAATACTTTTCTTGGGTTGATAGCACTGTATTTTATTGATTTAAGTAAAGAAAAAATTACATGCATTTCCCTATTGGAACAAAGTCTTAAATAAGAAAATACCGACCGAGTGCATTGGGCCAGGCACAGTAAAAGGATCCGCCGTCGGTTCGCAACAATATTTATGCATTCACAGTATTGATTTTATCAGCAGCAAGAATAAAGTATTTCATATTATTCGGTATTTTTCTAAAAACTATCAAAACCGTTATTATTTCTGCGGTTTTGACCGAAAATATCCAAGCCTGTATCTGTTTGTGGAACAACTAAATATTTTGCAAAACATTTAACGTCATGAATTTTCGCATATTAAGATTTAATTCTATAACTTTGGCTACGGAACCCTATAAATGCTGTACAGCGGGTTTTTTACCTGACCGTACCTCGTTTGCAAAAATATAAAAGCGAAAAACAAATAAAATCTTTTCAAACTATCAGAACTCGATACCAAAGGAAGGTACTTAATATAAAAATGTGGTGTCAAGCCATTTTAACCTCAATATTACCTTACCTAGTTATTGGTCTAGATCAAAATACATTGAAGTTTGGTATTGAGTATTTTAAGTATAGAGATCTCAAGTTTTTATGTTTGCTAACTTGTGAAAAAAATAACTCATGTAAGTTACGAACCAAACCAAGCATCATCTAAATTGACTCTTAAAAGTTAGGCGTTGCCTAATACCGTGTTAGTCAAGTTTAGGAAGTGCCCTGAACTTAATGACGTCGCTGTTAATATAGCTTTCATAACTATTTATTGGTAGATGTTAAACGAATATTTATGATAACCACCATGGTGTGGTAGCAGTATTCAAATTAGTGATTTTCGTCAACCAGAAAACAAAAAAAATGCGAAACCCTTGCGCCATCCCATCTCCCTAGCACGGCGGGCTCTACTGGGGCGGTTGCTGCAGATGCTGAAAACCTCAAACGGCGCAAATACAATAACTTAGTTGGTAGTTACTCGTATGTGATTGAGCCGTTTGGGGTTTAAACACTGGGGCCATGGGGTCCGACTGCACACCTAGTATTTCGGGAGATCGCCAAACGTTTGGTCGACTCTTCTCTTGACCTGGGGCTGACCTATTGCTTGGCCAAAGAATCATTGCCATCCAACGTGGTAATGCTGCCAGCCTTCTGGGCATTTTCGTCGTTGACAGCGATACGGGCGAAATTTTTGACCCCCTTTAGGAAATTTCATTCTTTTCTGTTTTTGATTACATGTACATATTTTGACTATGAAAAATAGATAATTTGGTTTAAACATAACTATAGCATAACCTTTTTCAGGGTCTCTTCAATTCTCAAAATCATCATCGAACCTTATGATGTCCACGTCAGTTGGATCTGTAGACAACTCTATTACTAACAACAATAGAATTGAGAACTGTTTGCAGCGAAAATATTACCCAGTTGGAGTTATCCTAGATGCTGGTTGTGGTAAATCTGAAGATGTCATGCATTATGTAAGCAATAAACTTTTTTTATTTATTTTTTATTATGTGTGTCCCCGGCAATCCAAATACTCACACTTAATATACACTAGCCTGCAAAAATAAGTATCACACTTTTAAAATTGCAATAACTTTTTAAGTACACAAGATATACTTTCGAAACAAAAAGGACTCAAAAAATAGTTTATTTTGTCTATAGTTTCAAAGAAAGCTGATAAAAATTGCTTTATAACGTTTTTTTTTTTTTTTTTTTAAATCTCTATCTTCTATAGTTTAGGAGAAATTGAAATTTTAAAAGTGTAGAATATTTTTGCAGGTCAGTGTAGTTTGTGTCAGCCATACTTCAATCGGTTTATGAAACGAGAATGTTAATCTGAATTGAACATTTTACATAACATAACATCGCGCCTGATATCCTTTAGGCACAAACCTAAACCTTTTTTCTTTTTTCGGATGGTAAATCATCAAATGACCCCTCCCGCTCTGGGCGGAGCGGAAGGGAGTGTCAGACTTTTACTGACTAAAACCCATCCATGTTCCTTCTTCGCCCTTTGTGTTGCGGGGCCACCGTATCTCTTTCGAACAGTCCCGCAGCCCCAGCAGGGGCAGAGGGGGTCTACCTAATAGTACAACCACATTTCACCAGTTATGTTTAAGTCCCATGTAAGGTGGCGCTGGCGAGTCTATCTATTATATATTAGATAGATTAAAGATAGATTATGTTATGATATATGATATTTATGTGTTTATGTTGTGATTTTTAGATTATGTTATTATTTATTTGATATATTAGATATAGCTAACGGGAGCCATGTACAGTCGTGGTCTTTTCCGCCTGATCAGTTAATTTTTTCAAATCATGCAGATGCGCTGAGGCACGCCCCCTTAAAGTTATTATCCTATTAGGAAAGCGTCAACTTTGGCGCGCAAAATAAGAATAACTCTCGTTTGGCGTGCGTCGTCAGTGCGCTCGGCCGATCGGTATCTTTTCATTCATTATTTCTATACAAAGTCAACGGGGCGGCGCTGGAGAGCATTTCTATGTTGCAAGTGCAAGCTAAAATTAGCTTAGTGGTGATCAGGCGGGAGTGTCCTCGATAGTACATTATCCCCAAGTGTGCTATAGGCTACTTTTAAAACATTCCCGTGGGTTAATAACCCTACAAATGGGATCGAAGCCCCGAGCAAAAGCTAGCGTATTATTACGTTAGGAACCACAATAACACAGGCGCCAGTATAAACGGAAAGTTAGGTAATTCTATCAGTAATCCTGATCAAGAGCAGAAGTGCACTTTGTAAGTTCTGCTAACACAAAAGTTTCTATCGGCGGGTGCGGGTAGGTAATCAATTATGAGATAATCCCTTGACTACGAACAGAATCACGTACATGATTTAAAGGGTTGCGAAAACTGGGTCAGTGTGTCAGTGACTTAACTACTACCATAGATGTATGGTCAGTTGATTTTATTTTTACGAGAAAACTGCTACAGAATTACTAAACAAGCCTTTTAGAAAAAGTTCTTGATCAGTTTTATGGTAATTTCATAGAATAACCATAAGTATTAATGTCTTTTTCTGTTCACTTTCGTGGTAATAATAAGCTTTGACTGTGAGGTGGTGAAGCGTCGTACAAAGATTCATTAGAATAAGAAGCTAGCGTATACTGGTTTTTGTACCACTAACGTAAAATTGCAACAAACTCAAACTTAAATCATTTATTTCAATTAGACCATTACGGCACTTTTGAATGTCGAAAATACAAAAAAAGCAAAGCTACGGTCACAGTCACAAGGCATAATAACTTGAGAAAGTACTGTAGTTGCCCATTCCCTAACGTAGATCTCTATGGAGAAGAACGGGCAAGAAACTCCATGGACACTCTTTTAAATCAAAATATTGTTACAAAATCTTGGTTACATCATTCATGTTGAGATTATTCATATATGTGAGAACGATCTAGAAAGACGTGCACATTAAGAGCGTCCAGAGTAAAATAATACATCAAAAATAAAAAAAATAAGTTATAAAAATGAACGAACCGTGGCAGCTAAGAGATGACCAGTCCCGACTGACAGCGCCCGTTCACGAACATGACGCATGTATCGGCGCCATTCAACTCGACCATATTTAAGGGAACCAAATGACCCGACACACCGGCCACCGACACAGCGAGACATTTGAGTGAGCATGACATTCTCTCAGCCACCAAGGCATATTCAAGTCAATGAAAGATAACTAAATGTAATAAATACAGTTGGTGGAAATCACTTTTTAAATTTGCTACGTCACACCTGTAAATCCCTGAAGGATAAGGCAGATAACCAATACAGTTGTCATTCGTTTTTAGTTCAGGCCTCTAACGAATCTTATGTCCGTTAAGTGATACGGAGTAGGAAACACCCGTAACTTCAGCCGAAACTACGGGTGTACCACTGTGCCGACGGCCGTATCTTCGTCAAATGAGTCTTGCGTCTCATTTACCTACGGGCTTGCAAGTAAGACTAAACTATTATTTTTGTTTGAAACAGGAAGCTCATAAATTTACCTACAACAGTTAGTTCTGTTCCCGAAAAAACAAGTCTGCTAGGCTAACTAAATATGTAAGCCCCGCATTGCGAAAACACACACCCGCGTTGCTTATAGCATGAACGGCTATGACAGTTTTTTCTCATAATTTTTTTCAATCATCGTAATGCTCACAATATTATATTTCCGTAAACCTCATCAATTTTTTCGCTTAGTAATCCGATTGTTGATCACAGAATTATATGTAGGTATCAATAAATGAGACTACTGCTGATCCCGTAATCAGTCACGCTAAGAAACAAAATAAAGAAGCCTTTTTCTTAGACAGAAATAATTTTAAAAAAAAAACAATGTAAGTTTTCCAAGTGACTATACTTTCCGGGCTTCATTTGTGAGAAATCGAAGCATAAAAATAATTTTCTGTTATTTGAGTTTCATGGCTACAAGTTTTTTACAACCGTATCACAAATCTACTCTTGTCAAAGCCTCTCTGATGTTAAAGCTTCCATTCAAAAGCTAAAAGTTTGTTTAAGTACAAGAAAACTTATTTAAGACCTAAAATGACTGCCTCGTTGGTCGAGTGGCAAGCTAGGCTGCTATGCACGGAGTCCTGGGTTCGATAGTAGCCACTGAGCTTGGATTTGTGCCCGATTGATGGCCTTGATTTTGACTAAACTTTAAGGGAAAACTCTGCAGTTCCTTGCACTTACGTATATTTAATTATTTAGGTCATACTATACGAAAAAGCTATTACAATTAAAGTACTTACGGGATAATATCCGTGATTTTATCTTGTTTCTATGAGCTAAGCACAGCGCGCTAGTGCACACACAGTACTTTAAGTGTAGTGAAAAACCGTGAAAGTCTAAAACAGTGCAAGCTGTTCATTATCATAAGTGAGGTCCTGGGTTCGATTCCCGGGTCGGGCAAAGGGTTTTACCATCGGGAATTTCTCAGTAGGCGCCATGGAGTCCGAATTTGTGCCCGGCAGATAAATAAATATATAAATATCGCCGGACACTACACACAGCGCCATCTTGTGCCACACTAAGCAACGAGGCTTGTGTCGTGGACACCAGATAGTTTATATACTAGTTAGATACTTTTTTGTTTGTAATAATAGATGGCAATGGTCTCGCCCCCTTTCACATAGGACTTAAACATAACTGGCGAAATGTGGGTGAACTGTTAGATACACCTCTACCTAACCCTTTGGGGATTACAAGGCGTGATGTTATGGTATGTAATGGTAACCAGTGAGAACACAAAATTATGCTAATCAGTACAAACCAGATTTAGATTTAATTACAAGTAAATCAAGTGTCAATTTCCAGGCATCACAAAACATGTGGATAGACTCAAGTCACAAATGGCTCCTTATCGACGATGATGAAGCTGAACCTGAGAGCTCTAATGATACTGATATCAATACGATCTTATTTGATAAGGACCGAAACGTGACCCTAATTGAAGTGCTTGATAACCTGAATATTAGCGTGGATGCGGATATTGTGCTGGCTAAGAGAGGTAGGTAATTCAAATTCAAAATTCATTTTTTTTTATTTCTTCAACAACATTAAAACATTTAGTTTGTGATTGGAGCCTTTTTTTTAAGCAAACAATGCCTGTATTAGAAGACCCCGCTCTTCCATAACAAAAGAAGGAAATTTTTTAATAACATAAATAGGTATTTATCATAGGTAAGTAGACAAGATTGGCATAAGTATAGTTTGTGTGTGTGTGTGCGTGTGTATGTGTGTGTTATGTGTGCCTGTATGAGAGTATATTTTATGTCGTTGGTTTCAAGAGCTCTTCCGTTTCCCTATAAGTAAGTGGTAATGTTTTATTGTATTTTTTTTTATTAATTGATTAAGTGTGTAATATTTTCTTTTATTATGCTGTTCCTATTTTTTTTTCTGAATTACCCTGAAGTTTCCAATTTTTTTTTCATCTAATAAATCCCGATTCGTCATCATGAGAAAACAAATGAATTTTTATATAATATTAAAAAAATAGATAGAAATAAACTCATATCGGAAGACAGCAACAACAACAACACAACAACAACAACAACAACATTATAATCTTACCTAGTTTATCAGGATACGAACAATCGGTAGCGAAGGAAATAAGATGCCTTTACAACGACAATTGACAACGTCATTTCCTGTCCTTTAAACTGCTACTTCAGTTGTAGGTACAGATGCTGTGTTTAGTTTTATAGTCACTCTTGCTATGTGGTGAGTTGATTTTAAATTCCTTCCTAAGATTTTAACTCCGTAATTGTTTCTCTGAAATCGGAGCAGTACTAGTAGACTGCCACATTGGTTTAGGGATCGCATGCGCGACTGCTGAGCGTAAGATCCTGGGTTCGAAACCCAGGTCGGGATTTGTTTTTTCCCAGTAGCAACCACGGAGTCTGAATTTGTGCTCGGTTGATGGCAATTGAGGCTGGCACAGGACCGTGGTGGTTGGCACAAGGAAAGAGAGACCCAGCAGTGGGTGAATTCAGGATAATGATGATGTATGGTACTCAAGTTTAAATAATCAGGCGAGAAATCAAAATCAAAATATTTTATTTCACATAGGCCTAGATGGGCACTTATAAAACGTCGAAAAAGGTGCACGGTTCGCGTTGGTCGTTTCCATGGAGAAAAACCGGCAGGACACTCCATGGTTACTCTTTTCAAATCATTTGGTATTACAATATTATTTTGTTACAGCATTAGTACATAAGTATGGGGGGACAGCGTAGGCCCGACAATAGGTCGTTGCTTACAATACAAAAAGCGTAAAACAGACTTAACAAAATTTAACAAGCATCTGGGATAAGCCTACAATGTTCACTCATTCACAAATAATAGGTAAAAAAAGAATCTATACAAAGGTAGGAAAATTTTGTAAATAATAAAAAAAAGAAATTAAACAAGTGACACAAATATTGTCATCAGTGCTGTAACTATTCTGAGCAAAAGATGTAAAAAATTAAAAAAAAGATTTGAGAAACTTACCAACCCTTTAGAACGCTGTCAAATTGAGTCCCATCCATCTATCTGACCCTTATAGATTGGGAGATAAAAAAATAAGTGGGAATTAAATAAAGTACAGGAAGAAAAGAGGTCCATTATCAGAACTCAAGGCTCTTATCTATAGAACTAGCTAACTAACGATGTGCGAAAGTGGGACTTAAGATCTTATCATTAAGACCTTATTGGAAAAAGAGTAATTTACTTTTCTTTAAGAGCAGCGTAGAGACGTACACACGGCGACACCATTAAGCTATACATTTCCAGTATTACATGGTCTCGTAATTGGCTAAGTGTTACTTAAACAATTGTTAAACATGTGTTAGATCTGTTGGATCTCCTGTTTATAAATATATAAATGACTGACAAAATCTATTCGGAATAGTTTATCTCAGATCCATATTATACACTTTTGACCCTCCCACTAACTACATAATTATGAAATTATCGCTGATAAATTGTCAAAAAGTAGTCTTAATAGAACACAAATATCTGAAGAAACTGGACTGAATGTGTGTGTGTGTGTATTTATGAATTATAACTTTCCCTAGTTAGAACGTAACTATATTAAGGGGACTACAGGAGCTAAACGCGAGTTTTATAATGCAAAAAAGCTTATGATTCACTGCAATAAACAAAACCAGAAAAATATATGATATTCTTAGATTTATGATTTATTCTTAGATTATTCCATATCAGGATATATGCTAGTATGATAGTGTTTTGAAAACATAATACAACTAATTTTACTCGATACAAAAAAACCACGAACTTATCTCTAAAAATTTCTTTTAACGAGTAAAAACCATACTCAAATACATGCGATCATTCTGATTTTTTGGCAAATAATTCTACAAGCAACATATTAGCATGATAGTGTTTTACTTTTTTAGTCCAATCAATTGATTTTTTGTAAATCGCAAAAAAACAAATATTTCGCACTATTCGGCCCGCAGTGACTGACGTAACAACCACTTTGTAGTGCAAGCTAATGAGAACTTTATTCTAACAGTATTTCAAACGAAGTTTGAACCACCACAATTAGAGTTGTTAATTTTAGCTCCTGTAGTCGCCTTAAGGCCGTCACGTGTCATTTTGTGTGAGTACTTTTACTTTAGCTATAATGAATTAAGTGGTACGTTTGGCCACCTCGACTAACTCAATCTTATCTAACTACCCTAGTCCAAATTACGTTGGTTAGTGTCAGTTTCCAATCTAGCCAAATGCTGACCTGAATTGTCGGCGCGGGTAATCGGTAACTAACTACCTGTAATGACTGACATAGATTATTCGCATGACAACGTGGACCGACAGTTTAATGGGCTATCTGAAAACAGGGACAAGTTTCAATATGTAAAGGATAGTCCATTATGCACTGAAATCGTGGCTAAATAATAGCTGCTCGGGTCGATCCTCAGGTTAAGCCGCGTTCGCCTAGGTTTGTCTGTGGATGGGTGACCACCCATTACATGCCGAGATACCTCCGTGCCTCGGAAAGCATGTTAACTGCAAAGCAACTGAAAGCATGTTACTGGTAGTCAGTGGACCGAAAGTTTTTAAATCTTTATTTATTAGGGCGTGTATCAAATCAAATCAAATCATGTATTACTTTGCAAACATGGGTTATAAGTACATAGATGTTCTAGTATAAGAAGGTTCTCCACATTTTGCCGTCACTTGGGCATGCAAATAGTTGGTTTACAATTATTAAATTAAATTAAAATAAGTGGCATGTCATTGGAATTACAAAATTAAAAAAATATATATATTATCAACAATGTCAAACGGAATAACATACACAGACAGACTCTGTTATGATGACTAAAAATACCTTCCTGACCATTGCAAAATATTATTAGGATTACATTCAAAATATTATTTAAGTCAAACTATTAAAGAGATATGTCAAACTTAATAAGATTACAGTCCAATTACCATGTCAGTGTCATTCAAATAGTCGCTTAAATTATAATAACATTTTTTACACAATAATTCTTTGAATTCCTTTATAAACGCATTTAAATTTAACTCTTTGATTTGTGTTGGGATTTTGTTAAAGATTATTAGGGAGGGTTTGTTCACATAGCGAACATGTCACCCTCTAACACTATACATGCGAAACTTACAATCTACGCTTAATTCCTAAGTTAACTAATTTGTATATTATTCTAGCAGAGCTAGTTTTAGATGCTGGAAAGGCTAGAATCTTATTGCATACTCCTAATTTTTGGTCTAGAATCAAATTTCTTTCAGCCTCATTCCGGACACACTCCACTATAATATGGGTAACGTCTTCGACCTTATCGCATTCTGTGCAGTTTGGAGACGTAACTTTGCCCATCAATGCAGCAAAACTATTCAATGGGATGTGTCCGGAGCCAAACCTCAGACTTGTCACGATTTCCTGCCTACTCATATCGGCATCAAACCAAGGATAGTTATTGATAGTCGGCTGCATCGTGCGATACCTTTGGTCAATTACTTCTCGACGAAATATTCTTTCCAAATATCGAAACATTTTAATTTAACTTTACCTAAAATCTCAGTCCAGTAAGGTTTATATGCCACCCCATCAAAGTACGCGTCTTTGGCTAAATTATCTACTTTTTCGATAGAATAGAATAGAATACAATAGAATAATTTATTTGTATAAAAACATGGTACATTAAGGTCTTATGGATAGGGTTATGAACTTACATGTTTCGCCATAGAAATGGCATACAAATATTAGAACATCATAAACGTAAAATTTGAACACAACATCAATATTGGTGTAAATATTAATATTACAATGTCTAGATAATAAGAATAGCACTCACAATTCAGGATTCATGTCTATTTTAAATTTTCAGTAATTAATAGACTCTTATAATTATTATAGAGAAAACTAAAAAATATATCAACTTACAATACTTTGTTACTTAGTCTAGCTATATCTATCGATTCTTTTTTTTCAAAGAATTCTTTGACACTATAAAAACAATTGTCAATAAGCCATATAAGTAATTTGGATTTGAAATATTTTAAAGATAATTAAAGATATATTAAATATATTAAAGATATGGGAAGGCAACCATTGCAAAAAAATATTTTTATCTTTATATCTCCGTCTACTAATATGATCTATTATTTGCAACCAGTCTTACCAAGGAGTATCTTATCACCGAGTGTAAAAATGAACTCCGAAGTTTAAAATACCGATGCACCTAACTGGGTTGTAGACTGTTAGATATTTAGTAGCTCCATGTATTCAGCTGCATCCGGTTAGACTGGAAGCCGACCACTTCATAGTTGAGAAAAGGCTCGGCAGATCATGGGACTCAATTATACACTGATTTACTTTTAGCAACCATTGTATTACGTACAGGATGTAAACCACCTCATCACGAAGCCGCCAACCAAGCATTCTGTACATCAAACTAAGTAACTTTACGCAAAAATTATTGCTGGGAAACGACTTTTTTTTTTGGGGTGAAAAATCATGTTTTGTGGTAGAACTCAATGTAACGCACTCAAAACATTGTGCTGATGGATGGATTGAATATTACGACGGTCGTGGAGGTGTTTAAAATAAAAACCTTACATTAAAAACTCGTATTCAAAAAAAAAGTTGCCAAAAAGTTGGAACTTTGACCCCCAATATCTCAGTAACTAGAAGGTTCCCAGGTAAGGTTTAGAACAAAAAAAATGATCGCAATGACGAGGAGAACAAGTGCCTTTCGGCTTTGTTAAGAGGTGTTTTACACCCTCCAAGCACCTAAATATGACACAATCTTTGCAGGCTAACTGCTTAAGCGCATATAATATGTATCATGATGTGTCAAATGACCAATTTGGTCGAGACGCCATTGTTTTACTATTGTGTCTACTTCGTGGACAGATCATGGGATAAACAGGCATACACATTACATTATTTTATGGTAATCTTTCAGGGGGTAAAAGTTCTCCAGAACAACTTTTACTACTTAATTATTTTCTTAGTTTGTTTTATTTAAGTTTACGAAGAACGTCAGTGAAATATGTGAAACCTTTTAATTAATAAGACCTTCATGTTCCATACCGTATATCATGCAAAATAATAATATAATATAAAAATAATAATCTTTATTTATCCAAAAAACATACAGAGTTTGAAATACAGCTTAATATTTTGGTTCAGATAAACAATCTTGAATCTTTATTTTTGATACATACGGAATTTTAGCATATACATGAGTATATCCCTCTTTTATCTTAGTACTCCTTCTCTACTACTACTATAGTTGGTGCCAGTTAAGATCGCAAAAGCGGTCATTGACCTCTCTACATTTATTAAAGTTCTCAACTTTGAAATCCAAAATAAGCCTGTTCAAGTCTTGAATTGTCATCTATCTGATCTTCAACATTTTTCCTAATGAAAAACGATACATGGTTAATTTGTTTTGATTCGTAGGAAGATATATTAAGGAAAGGGCAATGACCGCTATTGCGATCTTAACTGGCACCAACTATATCAGAATCTGTCTCCATCAAAATTATGGCTATACATTTAACACCATTATTTGCTTTCAAAGTTAACTCAAACTACATACTCTACGATGTATACAACTATGGCAAGATCCAAGGCGGCAATTTGATTGTACTTGGAGTTGGGTCCTGGGACGTCGATAATGGCCTTAATTTGGATATTAATTTGAATGGGTACAAGTATTATCGACGATGGGATTTCCAGAATATAACAATGAAGATGATTTTGGTTGTAAGTACATCCATTTATGTTCTTCGAGCTTTTATCCGTAGCCGCGCCCGTATAGGTTTGAAATTTCCCCATGTAGATATGTTACTGGGATATAAAGTACCTACCACATAATTATCTTGACACAGGTTATGGTCTACCTATTATGAAATTTCATCAGAATCCGTTCCGCCATCAGGTTAAAATAGTAGCCAAATAGACAGAGATTCTCTGGCATTTATAAGTTTAGTATGGATATTTATTTATTAACAGAGCACAACCACATCGCATTCAATTGATAAACATTATAAATTAACATTTTTTTAAATTTTTAGACTATATACCGGTAGTGTGATATTTATTTAAATAATTACACTGCAATACAAACTACAACTCTAAATAATAATAAAAATATGTACAAGTAACAAAATGGTTACAGGGCGTCAAAAAATTCGTCCACACCGCTGTCAACAGAAAAAGTGCCCAGAAGGCTGGCAGCATTGCCACGTTGGATGGCAATGCTGATTCTTTGGCCAAAACATAAGCACGCCCTCTGGTCACGTGAAGAGTCGACCAACCGCTTGGCGATTTCTCGATATACTAGGTGGGCACTCGGACCCCATGGCCCTAGTGTTTCAACCCCAAACGGCTAAACCAATTAAATTATTGTATTTGCGCCGTTTGAGGTTTTCAGCACCTGTAGTCTTATTTTATTTTAGGTTCAACCAGCCCCAAAGCAGTTCGACCCAGAATCCTTAACCAGTCTAGAGCCCGTCCCTGGAGTTGCCATGATAACGCAAACAGCTGCTTCTGTTCTTTACGTTGTAGCTAATATGCATAACATAAGGTATAACTAGTTTTGTTATAAATCACCCTTTCTGCATAGATTTAAATCGCAAGATTCGCCCTACCACGTTAACACTCATTTAGGAAACTAAATGATTGTTAACGTGGTTTTTTCGTGGTTGTTTCGTTGATATTGAATTTCATTTACACATTCATTTCATTTCATTAGTGTTTTTGAATAATAGGTATTATTTCGCTCATTCACGCAGAAAATTGCTACCGTTCTTTCTATAAGAGGTGTGTGAACTAACTTGTATCAGTGTAACTGTAAACACGTTTTCGCAAGACCTAGATATGGATATATACGATTTAATTATTTGCATACCTGTCATGCAATACAGCTGTACAAAAAAAATAACCTGTGTATAACGCCACACTTATTTAATCATTATGTTCATAGGTACATTCCCACCATCACTGATAGGTGGATTGGTACATACGAGAAAAACAGCTCTAGGGTAATTTTATTTATTTTTGGCTTTAAATTAATAGAGTTTATTAATTCATGTGCTCTTCTTTCGTGGTTCTTACAACACGATTATACTTGGGCCTAGTGTTCGCCCTTGAGAAACACCTACTATAGATTTGGTTTGTTTGTCAGGTCGTATCGAACACTTTATACTTTCGAGAACAAGATTTGTCACCGGTAATTCGTCTGCTCAAGAGTGTTCAAGAAAACTGCGATGTATTAAATCCACCTCTGACTGCAATTGAGTAAGTTATTATTTGTTATGATCAATTCATTCAAACGTGCTTATAAATACCAATCTGACGTGTGTTATCTCTAAGCGTATACATTTTTGGCGTAGATGTGTCCTACGGGCTTCTGATAGCAAACATCATCCTTCTCCTGCCTTGTCCCGATTAATTTGATGTCAGCTTAGCACGCCTTCTACTTTAAGTACTTCTCTGTTAGGTTTCTTTGGTCTTCTTTTACTCAACACAGAACTTACCTGAGGACAGATTTGCATGATGACAAGTAACTAGAATGAATCTTCACGATCAACCAATGTGCATGCGTGGTAACTGACGGCCCTCTCGTCCTCACAGAAAAGGAGGTCTGTATCCCAACTGCGCTGGAAAAGCTATTTGAGCTGATTATGGTTATGGTACTTCGTGCCAATACTAGTGAACATGACAATTTCACAATTCATAACATCGCACCTGCCATCAATCGGGCATAAATTCAGATCCGTGGCTGCTGCCGAGAAATTTCTAAAGGAAAAAACCCAATGAATTGTCATTGGGTTTTTCCTTTTTCTTTTTCCTTCAGAAATTTCTCGGCAGCAGCGACGGTCGGGAAAATTGTTGCCCGACCCGGGAATCGAACCCAGGACCTCATACTACCTAGCAGTCGCGCTTGCGACAACTCAAACATAGAGGCAGCTAGTTTCACTTGTTATAATAGGGATGATGACTGATAAAAAAAATTCATATGATTCTGTTAAGTCCGTCAGTTAGAGTATCGAAAAATATTGGATACGTGTTTTTTGTTTTATCAAATTCATAAAAATTTACGAAGATAAAACGTGTCAAAGATTATGAGTGGGGGCTTGTGACGTCACATTTGAGTAAAACATGTACTCAAATGTGACGTCACACGAGTTTTCGACACACTGTTCTTAATTTTCTCTTAATTTTTTGTTTACGTGAAAAAGAAAAAATATGTGACCAATATTTTTTGGAAATCTATCTGATGGACTAATTCGATTTTTTTTGTCGTCACGCCTGTTCTGCAGTGTAACAGATACTTGACGAGTCGATACGATAACTCTATGCATACCTACGAACAGTTCATAACAATAATAATGAAATGAAAATGAATAATGTATGAAACGCAAATTAAAGAAACAAAGCCCGATCCGAAAGAATTATTGTTTGACATGCAAATATGATTCCGGCTGCGGAATTTAAATTCCAAACCGTTATCACAATACGTAAAAGCAACATTTATTTTAAGGGTCACTTCAAAAGTCTATATTTGGAACATTATATATCGTTATTAATACAAATATCCCTCTCGCACCCCATTATATTGGACTTAAACATAACTGGCGAAATTTGGGTTTACTGAGCATGCCTCTGCCTAACCCATGGGGGCAATAGGCGTCTTATTATTTCCTTATCCTTACTAATATAATAAATGCGAAAGTAAGTTTGTTTGTTACTTTTTCGTTATACGTTGTCTGGTGTACAGAAACGGACATAGGGTACCTTTCATCCTGAAAATAAGTATACAAGCAGAGTACAACCCGAAATGACTGTCTAATTCAAATTCAATTGTTAAGGCTGGGGTATCTCCTAAATTAGCAACTCTATTTGTGGTGGTTCAAACTTCGTTTGAAATACTGTCAGAATAAAGTTCTAATTAGCTTGCACTACAAAGTGGTTGTTACGTCAGTCAATGCGGGCCGAATAGGGTGAAATGAGTGGTTTTTATTTAATTGTAGCCTAACAAATCATTAAATCAAAATGCCAATTGTACACTTTGTGAAGAAGAAAGTGACAAATATTTGTGTGAAAAAAAAATACTAAAAATTAATGCCGTTTAGGAGTAGTTACGATATTTCAAAGAAATATCGTAATTGCTTCACTTTCAAGATTTTTTCATATAGTAATAATAATGTTAGAATTATTTCAATCGTACCAATTACTGTTTAGAGTCTAATAAGCAACATAATTATGTTTTTTAAATATTTTTTTTTATCTTCACTCATCAAAGAGGAGTTACATGGAGAAAACCTCGCGTTAGCAGATACCACAGCCTTAACGCGAGCGACCTCGCGGCCAAAAGCTAGTTTTATATTTTACAAAATGCAGGATTATAAGGTACACTTATCACCAACCACACACTTCAATTTATTTTAGTAATCATCTTAAACGTTGACTGCATCGCTGCTTTAGTAGTCGCAATCATGTCTGCTTAGCGTAGGGTTTTGGGTTCGATCCTCGGGCCCAGCAAAGTGTTATTGAGCTATTTCGTTAATTAGTTTTTATTAGGAACCCGGATTTGGGATTGTGGCAATAGAAGCACCCATTGGCCTTCTATTATATGCAAATTATAACCTAATTGATCACAAAGGGTGAAGAAGGAACATGGATGGGTTTTAGTCAGTAAAAGTCTGACACTCCCTTCCGCTCCGCCCAGAGCGGGAGGAGTCATTTTTGATGATAGATGATCTCCCATCCGAAAAAAAAAAGGTATGGCGGGTGCAATGTACACCATTACCAACTAATCCTGGGAAGAGATACGCCTATGTTATGTTAAGCTAGACGAAGTGCATTCTACAGTTTCGAAGTCAAAAATGTATTGGATTAATTTAAGCTACCCAAAAACATTTGCCCGTCAGTGGGATGACACAGGTTAACAGTAAGGTTCCTATTATTGTTCAACACTGCTCCTAGTACTGCAAACACCTACGTAATCATCATCATCATCACCTGTTGAAAGTTATTGTAGGAATACGAAACAAAGAAATACGAAAGCGTTTGCCTCTTGTCTAAGACCTCTGAACCTCAAAATTTTTACAGCATGTAATCCTCTTCCAGAACTCGCTACTACTACCGCATACCAACAGTAGGTCCTGGGAAGTTCGAGAACCAGTTCCTTAGACCACTCAGTCCTATAGCATGGTGGGCAGTGATAGCAGTCTCTGGACTATGTGCTGCTCTCCTGCTGCTATCAGCATTGCTGGAACAACGTCCATCGTCGGTGCAGTATGCTGTATTCTCTGTTGTAGCTTCGATTTGTCAGCAGTGTATGTTAAACTTATGCGTATTTTCGTTTAGATTTGTTCAATCATTTTATTAAAGACGTTGTGTTTAATAATTACATGGTTTATTTTACAGTTTTCCAAGATATTGATGATGGTGGAGCAAACAGGATTTCGACAGGTAGAAAAAAATTGTATGTTCTATTTTTCGTGTCGGTCTGTCTATGTGTGGCCGCCTAGATTTTCTTAACTAGTGGTTTCCTTTTTTGGATTTTCTTAACTAGGCGTGGTGCAGGTCGGTCGTATGAAAGTGTTGAAAACTGCTTTAAATCAAAATCAAAAGTCATTTATTCAATAAATGACTTTTGATTTTGATTTAAAGCAGTTATTTGAGAAGGTCTACATGTAATAAACATTAAAATTATACATTATTAAACTTTGATATAGCATAGAAATCTCGGTGTTTTACTATAATTATAGCGATTACAGTATACGAAGAATGGGCAAATTTCTAGTTACTATCTGACTTTAAGTCTTAACTTTTTAACGTAACATCTGAAAGCTATCCATTTATTACAAAGACTGACACGCGATTAACTTTCGTTGATAGTGATCAATGAAACTTAAATGGAGTAAAGTTATCAAAGTTGAATAATGTTCTAGATTCATGTCAGGTCTAAAATTAGACTCTAACTACCAAAACTCTAGGCTCTATTAGTTTAGGCTGAAATTCAATATTATATAATACGAATACTAAATTGTACCTTCTGGTAAATAGCTGGAAACCAACTGAAAATAACATATTGGGTTTACAAAACTGGTTTAAAAATTGCCTACAAGAAGATTAAAATGTTTAAATCACTTTTATTATAAGCTTCACCTGTAACTAACTATGTAAAATCTTAGAACTCCCACTTCCTGGATTCCGATTGAGCTGAAATTTTGCATACCTACTTACATGTTTAGTTTGGATGGCAATGCATGGTTAGTAAAATGACGATTTTAATCTTCTTACGCAAGATTCAAACGGAATATTTCCCTCAAATTACCATAGCAACTTACAGACTAGTAAGGTTTCGAATATATGAGTACTTACTTAGGTACAGTCGTGGTCTTTTCCGCCTGATCAGTTAATTTTTTTTCCCTTTTAAATCATGTGGAAGCGCCGCGCCACGCCCCCTTAAAGTTTAGGCCTATTAGGAAAGCGTCAACTTTGGCGCGCAAAATAACAATAACTCTTGTTTGGCGTGCGTCGTCAGTGCGCTCAGCCGATTGGTATCTTTTCATTCATTATTTCTATACAAAGTCAACGGGGTGGGGCTAGAGCGTATCTATGTTGTAAGTGCAAGCAAAAATTAGCTTAGTGGTGATCAGGCGGGAGTGTCCTCGATAGTACATGTTCGTAAGACTGCTAGTATCTTTACGAAGTAGATACAAGAAAAAGTGATCTACAATGATTTATTCCGAACACAGCCCGCAAGGTGACAATCCTGGTGACTGGTCTGTCCTGCGTTCTGCTATACAACTACTACACCAGCTCAGTGGTCAGCTGGCTACTGAACGGTCCTCCACCCTCCATCAACTCCTTGAAGGAACTGCTCGAGAGTCCACTGGAGCTGATCTATGAAGATATTGGATATACACGGTCTTGGTTACAGGTACGGTTTTTAGTCTCACAACGGTCCAGTTACATATATAACGGTAGACAGACTGGGTTTACTTATTCAGATTCTGAGGGTGTTGATCGTAGCCTCAAAAACCAATTCCACTTTTCGAAAATACAAAAGTTATCAAACATCACCGCCTAAAGTGGGCCGATATAAACGGATTTTTTAACAAATTTTCGTTGATATTGATACATGGATGTAATAATATGGGCATTTAGAAACTAGCACTTAATAACTCGAATAGAAGCTTTTAAAACCAACCAGAAAAAAACCGCTTTACAATCTTATGTCAAAACTAAATTCTTCTACTACAAAGCTACCACATTCAATGGCTGACCAATACCATTACCTTGCAGACCCCTTCATACTACTTCAACAAAAGGAACGCTCAGATCGAGGATGAGCTGCGGAAGAAGAAAGTATTCAACAAGAAGAAGGATGCTTCACTATTAGTTGACCTAGTAGAAGGGATCAAAATGGTGCAGAGAGGAGGTTTGTCTGAAAGAAACGCTACGGATTTATAAAGTTTATTTTGTTATATTATCAATCATTAGCTTCAATTAGCACACGAAATTGGATTAGAATGATCAGAAAAGAGGGATTGGAGCAGAATGTTGGGTCACAAAAGGGATCAATGAAAGGCATTTGCATGTGAAATATGTTGCTAGCAACACACGTTGTCTATGATAGTATAATATTATATAGTCTGTATAGGCGAGACGACAAAAAAAATCGAATTAGTCCGTCCGTTAGATTATCAAAAAATATTTGACCCGTGTTTTTTCTTTTGTTATGTAAACTAAAATTGACGAGGATATGACGCTTTTAAAATTCTCAATACGTCACGCCTAGGTATATTTTTTAGCTAGTTCTGACGTCACGAGCCCCCACTCCCGAGTTTTGATGGGTTTTATCTTTTGTATATAGTCATTGATTTACAAAAACAAAAAATATGTGTCCATTAATTTCCAATACTCTAACTGACGGACTAAATAGATTTGCAATTTTTTGATACTGTCGTCATACCTATTGTATAGTATGTTTTGAAGAGCTCTTTTTGTCTCTGAATGGTTCATTCTCTATTCCTAATACGCTGCGATAGCTAAGACATTGTGTCCGTGTAAAAAGTAATAATAAATAGTTTTCACTGTGCCAAGCTTGGACTCCTTATTTAAAACCGACCCAAAAACAGTCCACACAAGTTTCAAGAATCAAACAAAATGAGTATAATTATGTTCTCATTTCATAAGTAGACAAAGATTTATGATTGAGATGAAGTCTGAAAGTGGCGCCGGTGAATGATAAGTTGTGTGGTAACCGGTTGTCGTGGTCGCTGCGCCGACCACAAATAAGAAAGAAAAAATATTTATTTGACGTCAGTTAATAAAGCACGACACACAATTATAATAAAAAAAAAAAACAATAAAAAAAATGGGATAAGTGCAAGAGAAGGATAACAGCAGCAGAATTTTTTTGAGCTAAGCCATCATGAATCCGAAAAAAAAAAAGTACATGGAATCAACTTAAAATCAAGCATTTTAAACTTAGATTCAGATTCATTTATTTATTGTAAAGTACATTAAAAGTTCTTCTTTGGTAATACATTGAGGGCGCTATGTTTTGCCTCTAGGGCGTACAAAAGTATTAAAAGCATGCAGAATATTTAAAATTAAAACAAAAAAATAATACAGATATATTGCACCACAAATAAACAAGTAAATAAATTAGATCATCTATCGCATTAGAAATTTTCAATTACACTGTTCAATGTCAATTATATGATTAGATAGACTGAGTAAAGTTGAGTAAAACTAAATAATGAAAAATAAAAAAATGTCCTTAGAACCCTCTTAGTTACACTAACTATAAACTAAAACAATAACCCGCACTATATTTCCCACATCTATTTAGGAGCCCCATAGAGTATCACGATCGATTCTCTCCCAGTTCAGTCAGATCCCAAAGGTTTTTATACATGGACCCGAAATTGGAGTTCCGTAATAAATTGCCGTAATTTACTACGACCCGGATCGTTTTTCTATGGTATTAGATTTGTAGAAAGGTCTTGCACGGGAAAAGTTCAAGGATTTTAGGTACGTATAGGAACGCTTTCGTTGATTTTAAACTTAGTATAGTCCTAGTATTAATTAAATAGATTCCTTTAACCACTCACTAGCCGCGCGCGCAACTTTTCCGCACCCTAACGCCCGAGCGCGCAAAAAATTGCGAATATTCGCGAAATATTCGCATGTAATTTGACACTTTAGATAAAAACACTTGACAACACGCAAACTACAAGAGTTATAAACAATACTTTATGTTATAATTAGCATTAGGAATATTTTATTATATTCATAGTTTGCTGTGTAGACTCAAGTTTTATCATGGTTTATTCTAAGCCAAAAATATGTTATTTTGTACGCCACAGATGGCAAAACATGCAGAACTACCTGTTATCTAAGACCTTGCACAATATATTATTTAATGTATACTCATGTTTTTACAATAAATATATTCTATTCTATTCTAGACGAACTCTAAAAAATGCACCTAAGCTGCCGTGCTCGATATTTCAAAGTTACAAACAGGAACATACGTCAATAATCGAGTGTTAAAATAATGAATAGATCAACGCCGTGAGAACGAGGCCTAATAAAGACGAAATTGTGATGTTAATTCTGCTCTTAAAACGGCGAAGAAAAACATAAGGGAAGGAGAACTTCGAAGATATGTTACGTTCATCAACGACAACCCAATCCTTCGTACATACAGGAGGCCTGTATCCCAGCAGTGGGAAATATATAGGCTGATTATTCTTACTCTTATGATTGATATGACTACTAAAATATGATGGACAGAACAATGTACCTACATAGTTTATACGCTAACTTTCATGAAACAACAATCCCAAAGGGCTGAAAGTTTGTATTTCTACATTAAACTTGAACTGATGAAGTTTAGTGTAGATGTTTAATTAAACTTATAATTAGTTGAGCTAGTTTTTGTAACATCCTCTGTAACTTTAGAACGTTTTTTCATATTTTTAAACAACAATGGTTTTACCTATACACTTTATAATACTAATAATAATAATAGCCAAGAGCCTCGACCAACATCTTAGGAGGCTCTCGCTTGGCAGCTGGATCAAGGGCTTGATTCAGAAAGCAGTACTTCTGGACACGGCACGTATTGTTAGGAGGTTCCTCTCTCAAGAGCCCTGACCACCGGCAGCTCGGACCCTGTTCCCAGCGCTGGTGGGCTACTATTTTTATATTTTTAAATGTTTTTATTTATATTGTTTTTATATTAGGAATATTTAAAAATTTAAAAATATGTCATAAAATAAATAAACGAAATAATAATAAAACCTTTATTTTCAGGGTACTTTGGCCCTTAGATAAATACCTTACAGACTAACATATATATTATAATAGGCGAGACGACAAAAAAATCTAATTAGTCAGTTAGATTATCAAAAAATATTTGACCCGTGTTTTTTCTTTTGTTACGTAAACCAAAATTGACGAAGAGATGACGCTTTTAAAATTCGCAATACGTCACGCCTAGGTATAACTTTTAACTAGTTCTGACGTCACGAGCCTCCACTCCCGAGTTTTGATGCGTTTTATCTTTTGTCAATATTCATTGATATACAAAAGAACAAATACGTGTCCATTAATTTCCAATACTCTAACCGACGGACTAAATAGATTTGCAATTTTTTGATACTGTCGTCATGCCTATAGTACAATTTGTGTTAGTGTATAATCTTAAAAACTATGTTATTAAAACACACTTCATTCGGGCACTGTGTTTGTGCGATCATGTGGCACTTGTCCGCGGAAACGACGGAACATTATACCTTCCGGCCAAAAGTCCTCTGCCATGACGACGTGCAGGTAGCAAGTAGGTACTCGTACCACGAACGCCTTCAAGTTGACGTTGCGGCGCGATTCAAGCAACTGCACTCTCGGCCTGTACTTGCTCCTTTGGCACACGTACTCCATAATGCCCTCGGCCTTAGTGGTATAGTGTAGGCGGGAAATATATACGGGTGTAAGTACTATAGTTTTTGCTGTATATAAAACTAAAAAGCTACTGACTGACTGATTGACATGTCGTTTCTCGGAATGGATGAGAGATGGGTCAGGGGTTTGTTTTGCAATTATGTGTAGTACCACCAGGTGAGTAGAGGAAAATTATAGAGGAGATTCAAATCCAAGATGGCGGCCGAGTCGCCAGTTTTCGTAGCCGGTTCGGTGGGGAAAAGACTTGTCTTTTCTCCACCGAAACCGGACATGGACTCGGCCTACCGACCTACGAGAATAGAAGCTCCTATAGAAGATCTAGAATGATTAAAAAAAGTAAAAAAAAAACAAGATGGCGGCTGTGCTAGGACGTTTTGAATTTTGAAAAAAAGATTTTTGTCATAATTTCCCTGCCTTTATACCAATTAAGTTGCTGTCAGCGCAGCATGTCTTCTTCCATCATCACCATCATCATTTCAGCCGAAAGACGTCCACTGCTGGACATAGGCCTCCCCAAGTGTCGCCATATTGACCAGCCTCGTGCGACTCGCATGCAGCGGACGCATTCTTCTTCCATACTACTCTATCATGCATAGAGTCACTACCTCATATCATCTTTCACACAGTCCATCCATCGTTGCCTTCTCTTACTCTCTTCGTATATAGCCATTCACAATAATACTCAAAACTATCCTCACGACATATTCATTTTTGTCATTCAAAAACTTGTGGGGCCAAATGGCAACACTAGAGTCTATTTTAAAGTCCACCAATATTTTCAACATCGCTCTTGCTTGTGTCACCAGAATGTTTATATCAGAAACCTGAAAGTCTGACAGGCAGTCTTACCAAAGGGTATGGTGGAGGTCAGATTGGCAGCCACCATGTAAAATACCTGTATTTTGCTGCATTTAGAGTGCCAGTTAGACTAAAAGCTGACGTCAACATAGTTGGGAAAAGGGCAGATGATCATAAATCATTATCATCATCAATATGCCGAATTATATTATTATTTTACAGGGTACGCTTATCATACCGAAGTGAACAGTGCAAACGCCCTGATATCAAAAACGTTTACGCAGGATGAGCTTTGTGAGCTGGGCTCCTTACAGTCTATGGAGAAAACCCTGCTGTACACAGTTCTTCAGAAACAAAGCCCTTTTAAGGAGTTTATGACTTGGAGGTACGAATCACATCACATGACTTTATTTTTCTTCAAAACTAACGTAATTCAAGAGTTGATTTCTATTGTTCCAATTTCATCTAGATTTAAAGTAATTCTCTTATCTCTTCTACTCTCAGTCTAATGCGTCTATCAGAACAAGGCATCGTCTCCTGCATCCAGATACGCCGATCTTCATTTGAAGTTAAGTGCGAAGGCAGTTCCCCTCGAGCCCTCGCTTTGGGAGGAGCTGCACCTGCTTTCATACTCCTGGCAGGAGGGTACATGCTGGCTACAGTCATCATGATGGTGGAAAGGTAATATCTGACATTTGAGGAGATATATTCGACCTGTTTTGTAGTATTTATCTGGTATACTAATTGACTTGTAAATTCGTCTTGCAAACAAAAATAGACCTTACTGCCTAGAAAAAGTGACATTATATCAGTTAAAGATGATGTACAAGTTAAATGTACTGACTATTAATAATTGTTGATTTATGACGTAACCCTAGGGTGATGGCAAAGCAATTACGTGGTCTGCTATACCCACTCAATTAATTTTTTTTTTGAGAAAGAGAGTCATTTAAAGATTTACTTTTTGTTTCAGAATGGTGTACAAAACGAAGCATAGTCACGATATTCCAAAATAGATTAATTCATCATCATCCTCCGCCTACAGTAGTCCACTGCTGGACATAGGACTCCTTAATCACACGTCACTCAACGATTCTCAGCAACTCTCGTTCAGTTGCAGCCACCCTGCGAATAGCGTAACTCCACCGAGCCTGAGGGCATTTTTGCTTGCCGATTAGCGGTCTCCACTCAAGAACAACTTGTGGTGGAATAACCCAATAAAACTTTGCCCGACCTGGGCATCGAACCAAGGACCTCAAGCTCAGCAGTCGCCCTTGCTACCACTCGACTCCACGATGATAGAGACAGCATTATGCTTTACATAAAAAACATTAAATGATTACTGGTGCAAACGAGTTTTAGTCTGTAATTCAAATAATATGTTTGTCGCTTTCCTCATGAATATATTTTTGTTCGGAACACAATTCCACATCTATTTATTTTCAATACCATCCGTTTCAATACCCAATACCACATTTTTGGCACTAGACCCCCACACTTTTACATCAAAAACAGAAAATACAAGTTTCCGAGCATCGAAGCGACGATTTTCAATCAATGGGCTGGCAGCTCGCCACGGATTATCCACGATCTATTAAAATAAGTCCGGTTGTGACTACCATACTGACATACAAACCCTTTGTTAGTGCAAATTGGACATTCATACTGCAGTGGAAAATTCGGGGAAGTTGACAAAGGAAATTCAGTTGAACTCGTGGCCTGATTGAAGGTTATTGAATCTGACATGGAAAAACTCATTGTGAAGGGGGAATGTCTACTATTTTAGCCAAACAAGAGCTTGGAGTGAGGGCTGCGGGACTATTCGAAAGAGATACCGTGCCCCCGGAACACAAAGGGCGATGAAGGAACATGGATGGGTTTTAGTCAGTAAAAGTCTGACACTCCTTTCTACTGCGCCCAGAGCGGGAGTCAGTTGATGATTTCCCATCCAAAAAAAAAGTCGTCGTCCTGGTCAAATTCATGGAGGTATCAATGCTAATGATTCTCGAACCGAATCAATAATGAAATGGGTAGGTATTTTATTTTTCTATTTCTAATTTACGAAAATCGGTAAGTTTAAACCACCCGTATTAAAAAGCAGCCCGTCTGGTACTAGCCCTATAACTGCGCCTTCACACGCACAAATAAACGCACACAGTGACATGTCGCGCAATGATGATTCTGTTTATTACATTCGTGTTATTCTGAAATACTGTCAAATTTAAACAATTTAAAATATCAGCTTTATTAATTTATAGTAAGATTGACCAACTATTGTAATTTAAATTGATTAGGTATTTATGTATTTTCCGACAAGCTCCTGAATTTTGACTGGAGTGCAAAACTACACCTTGTATTCCAGCACGTTTCATCCACTTAATCAACAAAAGTAATACCACAGACAAACATAAAACGCTCGCACAACTGCTTACTTTGTACAACTACTACAGTTTGTGTTAATTATGCAACTTTCTCTCCAAAATGCTGTATGCAACTACTTGCTTATGCCCATGGCTTCACTCGCATGGAAGCCCGAAATCTACTCACGAAAAAAATAAAACTATAAGATAAGAATATAGGATAAGAATTATCCATAGTCCTAACCCAATTCAGGAATTTCTCAGTAACGGCCACGGAGTCTAGATTTGTGGCCTTAGGCGCGCCCCCTATTTATTTATTTAACACTTCAAGCACAAAGTACAGAGGTGGACTTAATGCCATAGACATTTTCTACCAGTCAACCCCCTATTAAATGGGACTTTACCTTTGCCTTTACTTTACCTTTTGCCCACTTGGAAGACTCTAAACCGACTTAGAAGCCAGGTGGGCCGCTGCAGGTTCAACTTGGTCCGGTGGGGGTATTCCGATAAAGCTGAGTGCGACTGCGGATCCTCTCCTCAAACCATGACCCACCTCCTGACCTGCTCTTTGTGCAACTCCACCTGCACTTTAAGGGACCTGTCTGAACAACCTCACCAACGCCGTCGACGTGGCCGAGTTCTGGTCGAAACAAATTTAAAATAATTAAAAATGGGAATCATCGACACGAAGAAGAAGATGTGACTTTACATTACTGACAAAATGTGGGTGTACTATGAGTATCTCGTTTACCTTACCCTTCGAGTATAACAGGCGTGATGTTAAGTTATACTCAAACCCAGCTCATGGTCTATCTGTATGGTAAATCTAATCTAATTCCATTCAGCAATTATAGCTTGAAGACGTGACAAACAAACAAACTCACTTTCCCAATATTATAGAATACATAAAACTACTACAGACAGAACATCTCATTCTCTACATACTTAGAATACATGGATACTTAATTACTTTGTGTAGTTTATCAAATAACCGGTTGTTGTTACAGTTCAGTTAACTCAGTTAGTTGAAAGTTTGAAGTTAATTTGAACTCTGAGGATCATCTAGATGCTATGAAGGCTTTAATACAAACTTGGACTAGGTAGCGGCTAATTGGATGCAATTAGGGTTCGTATTTAGATTGCTAGGAGATTTTGGATATGGAGGAAATTATCTACTGCATTCAGATTATAAGGTTACCCGTGAATATAATGTGTAGGACATTAAACTCTTTAATGTTTACAAAGCAAAATGCTGCTTCATTTTTTAAATTCCGTTTCCATACATACACACTGCATACATAAAATATTAATGAAAGTAAACATATTAATACAATAATATTAATTGATTATGATTTGCATGACCATGTGACGGCAGAATATGGAGAACTAACTTCTATGACAACATCTATGTACCAATTTGTATACCCATGTTTGCAAAGAAATAAATGATTTGATTTGATTTGATTTTTTAATATTTTTTTGTGCACTATATTTGTGAAACAGCATGCCAGAGAGATATTTCTCGACGGCATGTAAAGCCAGGTCAGAGGCCCATGGGCGGCATTAAAACTTTGACACCAAGTTAGGCACTAACCAGACTATAATGAAAGAAGAAAGACTCAACATTTTCCTCACTATATTTTCCTCATTCCTTCGCATCACATGTCCATACCACGATAACCGATTACCACACAACTTTTGTAACATGATTGCTAATTAATAGGCGATACGACAAAAAAAATCGAATTAGTCCGTCAGTTAGATTATCATAAAATATTTGACCCGTGTTTTTTCTTTTGTTACGTAAACCAAAATTGACGAAGATATGTCGCTATTAAAATTCTCAATACGTCACGCCTAGGCATAATTTTTAGCTAGTTCTAACGTCACGAGCCCCCACTCCCGAGTTTTGATGCGTTTTATCTTTTGTCAATATTCATTGATTTACAAAAACAAAACATACGTGTCCATTCATTTCCAATACTCTAACTGACGGACTAAATAGATTTGCAATTTTTTGATACTGTCGTCATGTCTATTATTGGAAAGCCCGCCATTTTGAAACTGTGATTGTTCTCTACTAAGAAACATCAACAAACAGAAAAAGGTAGTGACATAAAACTCACAAAAAACTGTCGCAGCGGTACATAAAACTCAAGGTTAGTACGTATTACAACGGCGTCATACAAATGATTTCTATACTACCCTCGAAGATTTCCCTGGCGACGGAAAGGGTCACAAATTGGACGGTAATACAATTACTGTAATGGATTGAGAACTGTAGAAACAACGTCACTTCAGGTTTACTTGCGAGCTAAGTTAAGATCGAAATGATTTTTCAGGAAATTGTTACGTTTGTGATCCCTGTAATCCCCAAAGGGTTAGTTAGAGTTGTACTTAATTGTGCACACACAATTTGCCAGTTATGTTTTAAGCCTATTGCCATCAACCGGGCACAAATCCAGACTCCGTTTCTGCCACTGAGATATTCATGATGGAAAACCCAATAACGCTTTGCCCGACTCAGGAATCGAACCCAGGATCCCCTCAGCAGTCGTGCTTGCGACCACTCCAACATCGAGGCAGTTCTTACGACCTTAGTGAACGAAAAAAATGTTTAATGTATCGCTCATTATATTTATTTAACAATTTATGTACACACTAAATATAAAAAAGTAGAAAGGAACAGAAAATAGTACAAAGGTGATGCTTATTTCTAAAGAAATCTCTTCCAGCATACCTGCGAAAGGAAATACTAAAAAGAGATGTAGACATAGTGTGTAAAAAAGAAAAAGAAAATGGAATACATAAAACAGATAACTATTTTAAATATACTATACAATACATACATACATACCTACTCATAAATACAAAGAAAAACATATGACAATACTATAAATACAATACAATAACTACTAATATATACTTATGCAATTATGACGAAATGGATAGGTTAGGTTAGGTAGGTTAGGTATGTTCTTTCACTCTTCTCTTGAAAACTGCAACAGTTTGGCAGTCCCTAATGTCAGGCGGAAGTGAATTCCACAACCACACGGCGTGGACAGTGAAGGAGTAGGAGTAGAAGTCGGTAGAGTAGGGAGGGGATTTGAGGAGGTTCCTAAGATGCATCCTACAAGGTGCATCAGAGGGACGAGTGTAGGAAAACCGTTCTCGCAGATAGGATAGGATATGATATGATTAGGACTTTAAATAGGATAGGATATACTAGAATGCAAAACAAAATATACGTATAGAATACACAAAACAGTCATCAATTTCCAAACTTTTCTTATCTTTATGTTGATCATGTAATAGAAAACCAAAAGGACACCAGTAAACAAACCCAAATAAAAGCCTATCTATATAAAACTCGCTATTTATAATTTTACTGAAAAAGATTCGTCGTTTGCCTATTTATTTTCATAGAAATTGGTCTTTATGGATTCTGCGGGGTAGTATGCAAGATGTATTGCAGAAAGTACCTACGTCCCTAACATAGATTTACTTCACCAATTTCACCGCACACAAATTAATATTTGAATTTTTCATGAAAAACTCTCTCGTAACAAGTTGAAAAGTTTCTACTTCTTTCAATCCTGCCAACGATGCTAGATAAATGAAGGTGGCAGATCAAACAGCGGTTTGGTTTTATATTTTGTTAATTTAATCTTTTTGAGTAAAATAATAAGTAGCAAGTTTTATAGAGATAGGCTTTTACTAAGGATTCCATTTATACGGTTTTGTGGGGAATTGTCATAAATTAAGACTTTTATAAAATTTCCTTTAATAAATAAAAAAGGAAATTACTTATTGTAAAAATAACATTTGAAATAATAAAGATATAAGACACAAGAAGCTTAGGGCTGGTCAGCCTAACTGCGTACTACGTTAGGAAAAATCGTTGAAAATGGCTTAGAAAAAAATCATACTTATTACCCTTGCTGAAACTCACTGCCTGGGTGTCGAGTCTGCTATTACAATAGTGTCACAATGATCTATCATTGATTTCATAATTGTTGATCGATGACAATGATCATTTTGCTAAAAATTCGTAATCTGCTAAATTCATAATGGTCGATCATTGTTCGGTCAATGTTCTCGTAATAGAATTGTGTTATGTGTAACGCGGATTAATGTGAAGCTATACAATTCAATAATATTTTATCTGTTTAGCTGTCAAAGTCAAATGTAACATTACTGCTTACTGACGTTTTATCTGTTTTTATTTCTAGCGGTCGGTGTTTTGATTTATTTTCATTAAGTGTTTTAAACTTTAGTAAAGAAGCCTTTATTTACAGCAATACAAAATGGTGCTAATTGAGCAAATTTCGGCTGGAAGACTCGTAAGTCAGTCGTTCATTTGTCATTGTGTACGAGATTACCATTCTATGCCATTTCTTTCAATGGAGTGTCAGTGGTTGATCATTGGAAAGTCATAATGACGCCACTATATTAGAAGATTACCAAACTTGTCAAAATCAAGAATTATGAGATCAATGATAGACTATTGTGACACTATTGTAATAGCAGACGCCCCCCTGGAGTTAATAACACATCAAATACACTGAAGTATAACAATGGAACCAGCGAAACTCTGTAACAGTAAATTGGTTTTCCAAAGGTGAACTAACACGTGTGCCAAACGTAGTATGGCAGTTATCTTTCGTGACTCCATGGCAATCCCTATGTTGTGCAGTCGACCACATATGGGGTGATTTTAATGAGTGTTGAGATAAAAAGTTTGTTTCTTTGCAGCTTCCCGTCTTCGACATAAACTTGAAAGTCCTTCAAATGCGACTTTTTCTGGAGAGTTTAAAAAAGCACTAATTTAAATACATTTAGAGTCCAAAGTTCGATGACACTTTCTCTGAAATGAAAATAAGTTGCATGTATAAAACTAGATAGTTCAAGTAATTGAATTCAGGCACTCTGCTGCAGCTTCGTTCATAATAACTTCATTTATATTCAATGGAACCATTACAGAAAACA